>OY821777.1:25750000-27019326 GCA_963682175.1 Triglochin maritima
CCAACTCCCCTATATATGCATGCATTACACAATGAACCTATCATATTAGTAGCATGTCATGGCATCGACAGAAATGGAAAACAGTTCCCCCGAAGGGTAAAACGGGACATCAGTCCGACAGTCAACAACGAGTCTCCCGAGGAGACCTACTGCACGGACATGCAACCTTACAGCACGCGACATCGCACCCCCCACACGCAGCTACACTACTCAAGGGTTCGGCAGGGAGCCTCTGTCACGCCTGCACGCCGATAGAATACAAATCTGCAAATCTCAGTGGTCGGAGCCAGAGGGACCAACGGGGCCGTCGCCCGGAAGGTATAACAACAACATCTCGGTAGGTGCCCAGCCGAGGAAAACAACATAGCCAGAACAGCCTCGGCCCAACAATCATCATCGCCGGCACAACCTCGGCGGCATCACCGGCACAGCCTCGGTGGCCCATCACAACGTCCGGTACAGCATCAGACGGTCCAGACCAAAGTCTGCCAGGTCATCAGGCTCCTCGAGCCGCAAACACCAACCGTGCCGCTATAAAAGCAGGGCAGCGACCTCCATAGCCCGTGGGCCGGTAGTCACCTCACCCAACGCCAGTTGCGTGCCCGCACAACATCAACACTGGGATCCGCGATCCGTCAGGCCTGCTATACTACAAAGTGCCCAAAAATCCATCTCAGGTCACGATCCATACACGGAGGTGACGCGTCCCGAACACCCACACTCTTCCCAACGGCGGTCCCTGGGTAGGCACGCATCACGCGCCCACCGTCACCTCCCGGCTCACGCACAAGGCGAGGACACGGGTTTCCATGTACAAAGTTGGCGTTCAAAAAGGGAACCAGGAATCCTGTCCTGGGCCCAAACGATCGACCGGAAGAGGTGATTCGGTCGACCGGTTCCAGAAAGGAATCGGTCGACCGTACTCCTAAAACGGTCTACCGCTGCGCTCAAAACAGAACCCCCCAACGGTCAAACAAAGGTCTAAAACTGGTCGACCGAATGAGGTCAAAATCCGGAGTCTGGCCAACATCAAAAATCGGATCTATCGGTCGACCGACTCAGGGGTCCCGGTCGACCGAAATCCTACAGGGTCAACCTAGCATTCTACGTCATAAAACGGTCGAACGCAACCAACAATCGGTCGAACAAGCATGCAATAAAATCCAGTACATTTAAGTTCCGGTTGACCGAACACAAGACCCCGGTCGATCGAAACACAACAAGCAGTCCCAACTCACCAGCAAATACGCACTACCGGTCGACCGCCACAAGGCATCGTCCGACCGATGAAGGTTAAAGTCGGGTAAAACAGTACACTTGGTCGACCGCCCGAAGGGACCGGTCGACCGTTGGTCGTCTTCAACCTCGCGCCAGCCGACGTTTTACGAAGAAACCCGCCGCCGGAGAGGTCTCCGATCCCTCCCCGACCGACCAACACCTCCCCCACGCTTGGGGAGCAAGAAAACCACACTAATGAGACGGCATACCTCAACTGAAGACGACGAAACGGCGGAGCAACGCTCACGCCTCCGTCCTCCTCACGCGCGTCCTCCTCCCCGCGACGACCTCCTCACGCCGGAACCTCCGAGCCTTCTTCCTCCTCTGGTTGCCGGACAGAAAATGGAGAGAGAGTGAGAGAGTGCAAGAAAGGGGAAGAGAGAGAGAGAGAGAGAGAGAGAGAGAGATTTCCACTTAAATAACCCTACACCCCATCACCTCACCCTCACCCTACACCATCACCCTACACCCCAACCCATACTTCCCATCACATCCACCACTCCTTCCTCCATCCCTATGCAAACCCGTCTTCTTAACCAAATTAACCCTAATCCGGGTTTTGGGTTCTAACAATCCACCCAACTTAAAAGGATTTCATCCCGAAATCAAGGCAAACTAATCACCGAAAAGCTCTGGATACTGCCCTCTGACATCCTCCTCGATCTCCCAAGTGGCCTCATGCTCGCTGTGATGCTGCCACCTGACCTTCACCATCGGAATGGTCCTCCTCCTGAGCTGGTGATCCATGCGATCAACAATCTTGACTGGCCTCTCCTCGAGCGACAAGTCCTGCTGAATCTCTGGCACTGCTATCTCAATAACGTGCGACGGATCTGCCACATACTTCCTCAACATCGACACATAGAAGACATTATGCAGACCCGAAAACTACGGCGGCAATGCAATCCGGTAGGCAACCTCTCCAACTCGGTCGAGGATCTCAAACGGCCCAATATAACTCGGACTGAGCTTCCCCTTCTTCCCAAACCTCATCACACCTCGGGCAGGGGAAATCTTCAGAAACACGTGGTCGCCCACTGATTGATCGTTTTATATTTCTACCGCAAGTGCACGGCCGCGTTGAAGCGGTGGCAAATACGGGTCGTCCACTGGGAGGTGTGTCGACACTTGGTTTGTTCGAAGGCGAGAGGTAAAAGAAAGAGAGAAAGGATGGTTACACTAAACGACACTACAATGCTAAACTAGAATGCAAAAGGAAATGAAGATAAGCAATAAAACTAAACCCCAAAGGGGGTAGAGAAATGATGTGAACATAAAGATGTGTGTGTGTGTGTTCAATTAAGCTCTTCACAACATGTAGTGCATGAAATCATAAAACTACATCCAATCTTGCCTCTACATGAATTAAGATAAGACTACATCATTAAAACATACAAGACAATGATTGGAATGAAGCTACATGAACTCAAGTATAAAGACTAGACCCTACTATGCCTCCACATGAATTAAGATGACTACATCATTAAAACATACAAGACATTAGCTAAGGAAAAGGCAACAAGAGTACATACACTACAAATTGTGTTTCCAACATTAACTTCATCCATATCCTAACCTTATCATTCCCCATAAAATAGGTCCACTAATCAAAGCATAAGCTAAGCTTCATTCAAGAGCATTAGCATATCAAAGATAAGAGTGGAGACCCATTAGATGGTTATGGAAATCATATAAAGCTCAAGGGATAAAAATAACACACACTTAATACACTACATGATTATATCACATATTTCTCCACCCCCCAAATGGGGATGGAACTACTCACTACTCATTACACTAACTAATTTAGCAAAGGAAAGCATAATACTGAAATGAAAGTTATACTACTTAAGCAAGAAATATTAAAGAAGCATAAAACTAAACAAACAAACAAGCATGCAAATGAAAGAAAATTAAACTAAGAGAGAAACAACATCATTAAAAGAAAACTTCTATTATTAACTCACTCAATTACAAGTAGTTCTTCCTCCACTAGAGTTTTGCTTCAAGGCTTCACTCTTAGTAGGGAAGATGGCCACCAAGAGGGAGATGGATACAATGGGAGGTGAAGAGTTCTATTTATAAGCATGGAAAAAGCTAATCAGGGACAATCCCCCGATGTGGGACTAAACCAATACCAAAAATAGCCTAAACGAACACTAATACAAGTCCAGGAGAAGTTGGGGCGGATCCTGCATGATCCAGACCGCCAATTGGCGGCCTATAAAGCCCAGATCCGTCTGGGTCTTCTGGTGGGCTTGCCTTGGTGTGTTTCTTGGTCTTGGATGCATCTAACTTGTTTAGTGGAGCTCCGACCCGAATCGAATTGACAAAATACTCCTCATGATGGTGTGGAGTTTCCTGTTTTGCTCTTAGGTCCTTCTGTCTTACGATCAGGTCCTTCTCCCTTGCATCTTGGTCCCCAGGTCTCACAATTAGGTCCTTTTTTCCTGCTTTTGGGTCCTTTCATGGCTCTTCTCTTCAAACCTCTTTATTTCTGAAAACTAAACATAAAACTCGTCACGTAGCATTGCTTAGGTGTAAGATAATGGATATAAGGTACAAATATAAGCATGAAATGATGTCAATCAAATACCCCCACACCTAAGTTTTTGCTAGTCTCGAGCAAAACAAAGAAAAGAAAAAAGCATACGAAAAAACAAGAAATCCTAACTCACTTTCGTAGGAATCACGGTTGCACTTAGCATGTGCAACAAGCCGTTAAACCTCCTTGTTGCCAAGGAGGAAGAGTGGTGTCTCCTGAGGGTTTTCAGCGGATATACCCACAAAATCCGAACAAGATGAATTAATCAATCTAGCTACACGACTCGTTGGACTTATTTTGTCGATCATGGAATGCGGTAATACTACGGGTCGACTCTATATATGTAATCAGTCCACACACCTAGCCTAATGAGTTATTCGTGAGAGTTAACTAAGGAATTAAGTGAAAGACATGGGCAACCTTAACTTCTGAATGTGATACAACGTGTAAAGTCCATTTTGGTTCTTATTTGACTCTTCTTTTCTTTTTTTTCTTTCTTTCTTTTTTTTTCTTTTTCTTTGGAACATTTATTGGTTGGTGTTTGATTCTCCCAGGGTCAGGTTTCGTGCATCATTGCCTATGAGGACTTACACTATCACGTACACCTTCCCCCAAATCTCCACATAGGGCGATCCCTACCACCCGTGTAACGGGAGTTCGGTCGGTGCATCCCAAGTCAGATGACTCGAAAGCACCAGGCACAAAGTCCCCTCAGACCTACTTTCCCGAGTGATAGGAGCCGTGCGAGAAGAGAGAACACCACTTATTTATTCATTTATCGACATGGGAACCAAAACCCCTACACTTAAGTTTCACAAAAAGATATTAAGGGCCCTTGACTACAACAAACTTCCTAAATTAACAAACACGAATTATTTGACTCACTAGGTTCAGGGTGGACTTCTTTAAATGTTTGAGCACTGAAACTCACAGATTACTCACCCCCAAGGGAAAACTGGGGTGCATCCTAACGACTCGATAAATCCTAAAGCCACGTACTAGATATCCTAATGCATCAAGTTCAAGACAATTTTGGGAGCTTTTTTTTTACTTTGCCTCTCAACGGTTTTGCACATGCTAAACACACGCAAAACCCACAAAACATTTTCTTTCGAAAACACATGAAGATTTTGAAAGAAATGTGAAAATTTTGAAGCACTAGGCAAGCAAAAGAAGACAAGTCACCCAAGGATCATGGCAAGCAGATATATCGGTATTAAATGCAGCACACTATCATGACCCCAACAATGCAAACAAAAGAAAACAAAATCAAAGGAAAAAGACTCGACTATGTACACACGTAAAACACCCCCCCACACCTACTTCATGCATTGTCCTCAATGAATGCAAGCAAGATACTACATGGATTGATGCATGAAAAGGAGAGATCTCACCAACATGAAGTACAAAGGGAAATGTATGGCTATGTTGATGGACACAACCCAAATTTCCTCAAAACCTGTGAGATGCTAAAGAAAGGGATACACATACGTGAAAGAAATGGGGCCCAAATACTCAAGGGTTGGGGCCCACAACAATCGATGCTCACTGAAGGAGTTTTTTTTTTTATAACTATGTACAAACATGAAAGCTCAACCACTCATGTAGGAGCATGAATGGTTGAGTGCGAGGGAGGTTCATGAAGGAACATGACCTCCTCGACTTCGGCTGGTGCCCCCTCCAAGTAGGGTTTGAGGCGTTGTCCATTAACTTTGAACACGTCCCCATTCCCTGGGTTCAAGATCTCAACCGCTCCATGAGGATAAACGGTTTGGACAATAAACGGGCCAGACCAGCGACTGCGGAGCTTACCCGCAAACAGATGAAGCCGGGAATTGTAGAGCAACACCTTCTGCCCGGCCGTAAACACCTTTCGCATAATCATGCGATCGTGAAACATCTTGGCTCGGGACTTATGAATTTTGGCATTCTCGTACGCATCATTGCGTAGCTCTTCTAATTCCACAATGTCGAACTTACGTTGTACTCCTGCTTAATCAAGATCCATATTCAGGTTCTTGATCGCCCAGAAAGCACGATGCTCAAGCACGACGGGTAGGTGGCAAGCCTTGCCGTACACTACCCGATAAGGGGACATACCCAAATTGGTCTTGTACGCGGTGCGGAAAGCCCACAATGCGTCATTCAACTTGGTAGACCAATCATTCCTCGAGGAACTAACCGTCTTCTCAAGAATTTGCTTTAATTGACGGTTAGAGATTTCGACCTGCCCACTAGTTTACGGATGGTATGGGGTCGCAAGCTTGTGGGTGATCGAATATTTCCTCATAAGCGCTTCAAAGGAGCGATTACAGAAGTGGGTACCCCTATCGCTGATTATGGTACGAGGAGTACCAAATCGCGCAAAAATGTCCCTCAAGAATTTGGTGACCACCTTGTTGTCATTGGTCTTTGTGGGTATAGCCTCAACCCACTTAGACACATAGTCAACGGCCACCAGAATGTAAACATTCCCGAAAGAGTTCGGGAAGGGACCCATGAAATCGATGCCCCACACATCGAAGATGTCGACAACAAGGACATTTTGCAAAGGCATCATGTCACGTCGACCAATCCTGCCAAGGCGCTGGCACCTATCACATTGCTTACAAAAGTCGTAAGCATCCTTGAAAAGAGAGGGCCAGTAGAATCCAGATTGGAGCACCTTGGCAGCAGTTTTCTTTGCTCCAAAGTGTCCTCCACATGCCTTGGAATGGCAGAAATGGAGCACACTTTGGAACTCGGTATCTGGGACGCACCACCTGAAAATTTGGTCAGAGCAGTATTTGAATAGGTAGGGGTCGTCCCAGTGAAAGAATCTGACATACGATCTAAATTTGGATTGGTCAGATTTTGACCAACCCACAGGAAATTGCTCGGTCACGAGGTAGTTCACGATGTCGGCAAACCAAGGGTTATCTTCGATCATGAACAACTGCTTGTCAGGAAATTTATCGTCAATGATTTGGTCCTGTGGGTTGGTCGTCTCTAGACGAGACAAGTGGTCAGCTACAACGTTTTCACACCCTTTTTTGTCCCGAATCTCGAGATCGAATTCTTGTAACAACAAGATCCATCTCAAGAGTCGGGATTTTGCATCTTTCTTCGCCATGAGGTGCTTGATGGCTGTGTGATCAGAATAGATAATCACGTGGGAGCCAATCAAGTACGACCGGAATTTCTCCAAAGCAAATATGATCGCTAAGAATTCCTTCTCGGTCACAGTGTAGTTCAATTGGGCATCATTGAGTGTTCTACTGGCATAGTAGATCACATGTGGCAATTTGTCCAATCGTTGCCCAAGCACTGCTCCCACAGCGAAGTCAGATGCATCACACATTAACTCAAAGGGTTCAATCCACACCGGTGCCTTAATAATGGGAGCTGAAGTCAACTCTTTCTTCAAGGTCAAAAAGGCATGGTGGCAATCCGGTGTGAACTCAAAAATGGCATCCTTAGCCAACAAGGCGGTGAGAGGTCGAGCGATTTTGCTAAAATCCCGAATGAACCGCCGATAGAATCCAGCATGCCCCAAAAAGGCGCGGATATCCTTCACATTACGTGGCGGTGGGAGATTAGCAATGATACCCACTTTTGCGGGATCGACCTCAATTCCCCTACTTGAGACCACATGTCCAAGTACAATCCCTCGCTTCACCATGAAGTGACATTTCTCCCAATTGAGAGCGAGGTTCTTCTCACGGCATCGCTTGAGGACAAGGCTCAAGTGATGAAGGCACTCATCAAAGGAAGCGCCAAATATGGAAAAGTCGTCCATGAAGATCTCAAGGAAACGCTCAACCATATCGGAGAAGATGCTGATCATACACCTCTGAAACGTTGTCGGCGCATTGCATAACCCAAAGGGCATGCGACGGTAGGCAAACGTGCCAAAGGGACAAGTGAATGTGGTTTTCTCTTGGTCCTCGGGGGCGATGGGAATTTGGTTGTAACCGGAGTATCCATCAAGAAAACAATAGTACTCATGTCCGGCCAACCTTTCCAACATCTGATCAATGAATGGCAACGGGAAATGATCTTTCCGCGTTGCCGCATTGAGCTTGCGATAATCAACGCAAACTCGCCAGCCAGTTTGCAGGCGTGTCGGGATAAGCTCATTATGCTCATTTTCCACAACCGTCACGCCTGACTTCTTGGGAACCACATGGACAGGACTCACCCACGAACTATCAGAGATAGGATAGATTATGCCATGATCCAAGCACTTAAGAACCTCCTTTCGGACGGCTTCTTTCAGTACAGGATTCAATCTCCGTTGTGGGTCCCTGCGGGGCCTAGAATCCTCTTCCATGTGGATCCGATGCTGAACAATACCAGGGCTAATTCCCTTGATATCCTTCAAGGACCACCCGATCGCCTCTTTGTTTTCAAAGAGTACTCTTTTGAGGGCAACCTCTTGATCTTTTTCAAGATCAGAAGCAATAATGAGTGGCAAGGTCTCATTATCCCCTAAAAAGATGTACTTTAGGTTATCGGGGAGCGGTTTAAGCTCGACCAGAGGTGGGTCCTTGTCGGATTCAGAGTTAATTTCAAGTGGCTCAAGGGCCACGGGGTAAGAGGAGCAAGCACCCAGATGTGCCTCCTCGTCCAGAGATATGCTGGCGGATTCCTCAAGATCCTCTTCACTCGCAACTTGATCATTAGGCACCTCAATAATATGTCGATGTGAGTCGAACATGCCTAATGAATAGGGCTCATCCGTGTCCTGGATGAAATTGGCTCCGACTGAGTCGTCGAAGAGCCCAGGTTGCTTACCAAGAGTGAAGATGTTGAAATCCGCTGTGAGGTTTCCAAAAGACAACCTCATCAAGCCATTGCGACAATTGATCAAAGCATTAGATGTCGCAAGAAATGGCCTCCCAAGGATTACAGGAATTTGTCCTTGTGGGTTGGACACGGGTTCGGTATCCAAGATGATGAAATCAACTGGAAATACGAACTCACCCACTTTGATAAGGACATCCTCCACACTCCCTCGTGGGATTTTGACGGATCTATCAGCCAACTGGAGGGTTGTCCTCGTTGGTTTAAGATCGCCTATCCCAAGATTGACATAGACTGAGTAAGGCAGGAGATTCACAGATGCCCCCAAATCCAATAGAGCTTGAGAGATGGTCACATTCCCAATCATGCAAGAGACAGTTGGACAACCAGGGTCCTTGTACTTGACAGTCATGGGTTGTGTCAATATGGAGCTCACATTGGCGGCCAAGAAGGCCTTCTTGGGCACATTTGTTTTTCTCTTGGTGGTGCAAAGGTCTTTGAGGAACTTGGCATACGGTGGCATTTGTTGAACAACGTCCAACAACGGGATGTTCACCTTTACTTGCCTAAGTACCTCAACGATCTTATCCCAATGCTCATCACGTTTTTTAGTCAACCGATGAGGGAATGGTGCCTTGGGGACATAGGAATCACGAGGAGGAGTCTCAGAATTAGGTTCCTTGACAGGCTCAAGACTCTCCTCGGAAGACTTGCCAACAGGGTTGGCTTCCGGCATGTTCACATTGTTGTCAACGACCCTTCCCGATCTCAAGGTATGAATAACATTAGCATGTTGGGAAGGGTCACTTTCAACATTGTGTACATTTTGCCTGGTATTAGCAGGCTGACCCCTGGGATTTACCACAGGTTGACTCGGGAACTGACCCTTCTCGCGTTCATGGAATTGATGAGCCAATTGGCTAACTTGCATTTCCAAAGCCTTGACTGTACTTTGCATGCTCTGCATGAATGCTTGAAGGGTCGGATCACTAGAAGGGTCCTTGGGGTCAACCCGCTGAGGTGGTGGAGTCTGGTTAGAATAACCCGACGAAGAGGCCTGACCAGGTTGGTAATTTTGGTGCTGAGACCTTTGATGTGGGGGTTGGTAGGTCGCCGATGGGCGTGGAGGTTGATAAGGTGGAGGTTGAGGTTGAGCGTGCGAGCTCTGACCGTGTCCTCCACTAGACCCCCAAGAGAAGTTAGGATGGTTACGCCATCCCAGGTTATAGGAATGACTGTACGGGTCGTTTCGGGGCCTTTGTTGATACATCGCATTTGCATGCTCAGTATCTCTTGGAGCGTAAGCGCACTCCAAGTCATCATGTCCCGACAGTCCACACCTAGTACACCCGGGAGTAGCGACCTGAGCTACAGTAGCTCGGTCCATCTCCAAACTCTCTATCCTACGCATGAGAGCAGCCATTTTCGCCTCAGACGCGATAGTCGACTCAACATGATATGATCCAGCTCGACCAGAAGACCTGGCGGCTGGTGGCTCTCTCATGGTGTCCCACTCGAAGGTGCGCTCAGCCATGGATTCAAAAGTGTCCCATGCCTCCTCGATGGGTTTCATTTGGAAGTCACCCTGACACATCGACTCCAACAATGTGCGGGTGTTGTAGTTGATGCCCTCATAAACAATCTGGCACAGCTGCCATAGCTCAAGTCCATGATGAGGGCATTGCTGGAGAAGGTCCTTGAACCTCTCAAAGAAACCATGAAAAGATTCGGTCTCGGTCTGATACATTTGATGTATCTGGTGCCGTATCTGTTGAGTTTTCCTTTGAGGGAAAAATCTCTTCAGAAAGACGGTCACAAAGTCATCCCAAGACCGAATCGAGCTCGCCGGGAGGCTATACATCCATTTCTTCGCATTATCCTTCAATGCGAACGAAATCATCCTCAACCGGACAGAATCCTCGTCAAGCTGTTGAAGCTTGAACATGGAGCATACTTCCTCGAATTCACGTATAAAAATATACGGATCCTCCTTATTGGCAGTAAAGGTTGGAAGCATGCTCACATACTGAGGTTTCAGCTCATAGTTGTTCCCGCGAGCAGGGGGAACAACTATGCAAGAAGGTTGCGCGGCCCGAACAGGATGGGTCCGCTCCCACAACGTCATCGGCCTATCCTGTCGAGCTAAAGGTGGTGGTGCACCTAGAACTCGATCCTGACCGAATCTCCCTTCCTCTCGAGTCAGAGGAGGAGGAGAAGGAGGTCTACGTGGTGGTGGAAACGGACCAAGGTAGTCCATGTATGGAACCCGGTCCCCTTCGCCACCACGAGACGACTCGGCCTCTTGCTCCAAAGGAGCACGAGGCGGAGATGGTCGATCACCAAGATCTTCCATCTCAGCAGTATGCACTCTCTCGAGCCGAGCGCTCTCACCAAAACGAGCCCAACCTCGCATAAAATGCTCGACTCGACTCTAAACCTACACACAACAGAAGGTGTACTAGAGGAGGAGACTAAACGTAGAGAATAGATGAGGGGATGACTCAGGTGAGGAGAGAAGAATCCCTAGAGCTAGCGAGGGTAGTGGGATCAGGAAGAAGCCTAACTAGCAAGCATGGCTCAAACAAAGTAAGGCAATGGGTCCTTAAGCTAGACGACGCCTAACTTCGAGGTCACTAGCCTCGACACGTCTCACCTCCCTACAACGAGGACCACAATGCCCAACAAGTGATACCAGATCCGGAGATCCAGTACCTCCTACTATCGACAAGGTAGGCAACGCCGATCAGGTCATGACGGTCTCAACTAGATTACTCTCCTAGTGCGCCCGCAATCCTAGGGCCAATGTCTACTTGCTTTTAGTTAAGGCTTTATTAAGAGTGATTTTTGGGGCCAAGGAAAGGGTGATGAAATCCCCCACCTTATCTTTTATGGGACAGCCCCTCCTTAGTAGCGATTTGATCCTAGATCTAGCAATCAATCGCTCCAATCAAACGCTCTCTCACTCTTGTCCCGATGCACCTTACTAACTAATGCATGAACGAAACATGCATGAATGAGGGATGTGGGTGCACGTACCTCACGCCAGCAATCAACGACAAAATGTAAAGCAAAGAAAAGACAAATGCATGCAAGGTCTACCAATGGTGCATGACCTAGATGGCAAGAAGTCTAATCTTTTGCTTTGAGTTTTATGGTCCAAGTTGATTAAAGGGGAAGTGATTAATGATCTGGGAGCAAATAAGAAGTCACAACATGCAAAATTGGGCTCCCAGATAACACAAATTACAACACAAACGACCACAAAAAAAATTAGAAGACAGAATCCCTTACCAGGCCGCCAATTGGCGGTTCCAAACCGCTGATTGGCGGTCTGTTGTTGGATTCGCTTCCTCAAACTTCTCCAGTGGTCTCCCCGTGATCTGATGGTTCCCTGAAACTAAGACAAACTGGAAACAAAAAATTAAAAACCCCTCGAATCGTCCAAACCAAGGTCTGGACAGAGCACCTCCCCGGCAACGGCGCCAAAAACTTGATTGATCGTTTTATATTTCTACCGCAAGTGCACGACCACGTTGAAGCGGTGGCAAATACGGGTTGTCCACTGGGAGGTGTGTCGACACTTGGTTTGTTCGAAGGCGAGAGGTAAAAGAAAGAGAGAAAGGATGGTTACACTAAACGACACTACAATGCTAAACTAGAATGCAAAAGGAAATGAAGATAAGCAATAAAACTAAACCCCAAAAGGGGTAGAGAAATGATGTGAACATAAAGATGTGTGTGTGTGTGTGTTCAATTAAGCTCTTCACAACATGTAGTGCATGAAATCATAAAACTACATCCAATCTTGCCTCTACATGAATTAAGATAAGACTACATCATTAAAACATACAAGACAATGATTGGAATGAAGCTACATGAACTCAAGTATAAAGACTAGACCCTACTATGCCTCCACATGAATTAAGATGACTACATCATTAAAACATACAAGACATTAGCTAAGGAAAAGGCAACAAGAGTACATACACTACAAATTGTGTTTCCAACATTAACTTCATCCATATCCTAACCTTATCATTCCCCATAAAATAGGTCCACTAATCAAAGCATAAGCTAAGCTTCATTCAAGAGCATTAGCATATCAAAGATAAGAGTGGAGACCCATTAGATGGTTATGGAAATCATATAAAGCTCAAGGGATAAAAATAACACACACTTAATACACTACATGATTATATCACATATTTCTCCACCCCCCAAATGGGGATGGAACTACTCACTACTCATTACACTAACTAATTTAGCAAAGGAAAGCATAATACTGAAATGAAAGTTATACTACTTAAGCAAGAAATATTAAAGAAGCATAAAACTAAACAAACAAACAAGCATGCAAATGAAAGAAAATTAAACTAAGAGAGAAACAACATCATTAAAAGAAAACTTCTATTATTAACTCACTCAATTACAAGTAGCTCTTCCTCCACTAGAGTTTTGCTTCAAGGCTTCACTCTTAGTAGGGAAGATGGCCACCAAGAGGGAGATGGATACAATGGGAGGTGAAGAGTTCTATTTATAAGCATGGAAAAAGCTAATCAGGGACAATCCTCCGATGTGGGACTAAACCAATACCAAAAATAGCCTAAACGAACACTAATACAAGTCCAGGAGAAGTTGGGCCGGATCCTGCATGATCCAGACCGCCAATTGGCGGTTCCAGACCGCCAATTGGCGGCCTATAAAGCCCAGATCCGTCTGGGTCTTCTGGTGGGCTTGCCTTGGTGTGTTTCTTGGTCTTGGATGCATCTAACTTGTTTAGTGGAGCTCCGACCCGAATCGAATTGACAAAATACTCCTCATGATGGTGTGGAGTTTCCTGTTTTGCTCTTAGGTCCTTCTGTCTTACGATCAGGTCCTTCTCCCTTGCATCTTGGTCCCCAGGTCTCACAATTAGGTCCTTTTTTCCTGCTTTTGGGTCCTTTCATGGCTCTTCTCTTCAAACCTCTTTATTTCTGAAAACTAAACATAAAACTCGTCACGTAGCATTGCTTAGGTGTAAGATAATGGATATAAGGTACAAATATAAGCATGAAATGATGTCAATCACCCACCTCGAAACTCAACACTCGTCTGCGTCGATCAGCATAACTCTTCTGCCTGCTCTGTGCTGTGGCCAGTCTCCTCCTGATCACATCCACCTTCTCTGCATACATCTGCACGATCTCTGGCCCCACTAACTGCCTCTCGCCCACTTCACTCCAGCATACTGGTGATCTGCAAGGCCTCCCGTACAATGCCTCGTACGGTGCCATCCCAATACTCGAGTGGTAGCTGTTGTTGTAGGCGAACTCTATCAGCGGCAAGCGCTCATCCCAGTGCCCTGCCTAATCCGGTGTGCATGCTCTCAGCATATCCTCCAAGGTCTGAATCGTCCTCTCTGATTGACCATCGGTCTGCGGATGAAATGATGTACTGAACCTCAGATGCGTCCCCAAAGCCTGCTGCAGACTCCCCTAAAATCTGGAAGTGAATCGAGGATCTCGATCGGAGATGATGCTCACTGGCACCCCATGCAACCTGACTATCTCCTCCACGTACAACTTCGCCAGACCTTCCAAAGGCAACGTGGTCCTGATCGCTAAAAAGTACGCCGACTTGGTCAGTCGATCGACTATCACCCAAATCGCGTCGTGGAATCTCCTCGTCTTCGGCAGTCCCGTGACAAAATACATAGTCACGTGCTCCCACTTCCACTCAGGAAGCTCAATACACTACATCGGTCCTGCTGGCCTCTGATGCTCAATCTTCACCTGCTGACAGACTAGGCATCGCTCCACAAACTCTGCGATGTCCCTCTTCATGCCCTTCCCCCAGAAGTTCCGCTGCAGGTCCTTATACATCTTCGTGCTCCCCGGATGAATGGTGTATCTAGCTCTGTGTGCCTCCTCCTTGATGTCATCTCTCAGCCCATCGAAGTTCGGCACCCAGATCCGACTCCTGAACCTCAGACCACCATCAACCCCCACACTGAAATCTGATCCATCTCTGGAAGCTAACTGTAGCAAACCAGCTAACTCATCATCCCCCTGCTGAGCCTGAACCAACCGTGAGACAGTCTGCGGCTCCACCCGAAGCCTAGCAATCACTGCTCCCTTTGAGCCCTCTGTGAACGGTCTCCACTCTGACAAAGCCTCGAGTAGCCTCCACTCCTGGATGCACAGACTCGCAACTGAAACCTCCACCTTCCTGCTCAGCGCATCGGCAACCAAATTCGCCTTCCCCGGATGATAGGAAATGGTGAAGTCGTAGTCCTTAATGAACTCAAGCCATCTGCTGTGCCTCATATTCAGCTCCTTCTCCGAGAACAAATACTTCAGACTCTGATGATCGGTGAAGACCTCAAACTGCTCGCCATATAGATAGCGCCACCAGGTCTTGAACGCGTGAACTACTGCTGCTAACTCCAGATCGTGAGTCAGGTAGTTCTTCTCGTGCACCTTCAGCTGCCTCGAAGCGTACGCGACCACCTTCCCATGCTGCATCAGAACACAACCCAAGCCTATCCCTGATGCATCGCTGTAAATCACGTAGCCTCCACTACCACTCGGTAGCATCAGAATCGGTGCTGTCGTCAGACGCCTCTTCAGCTCCTTAAAGTTGTCCTTGCACTTCTGGGACCAAACAAACTTGACGCCCTTCTGCGTCAACGCTGTCAGCGGCGACGCAAGTCTGGAGAAATCCTGAATGAACCGTCTGTAATACCCTTCCAGTCCCACAAAACTCCTGATCTCCGTCACGCTCGTCGGGGCTCTCCACTGAGTCACTGCCTCAACCTTCGCCGGATCCACTGAAATCCCATATGCTGACACAATATGCCCCAGAAAAGCCACCTGATCCAACCAAAACTCACACTTCGTGTACTTGGCATAAAGCTGCTGATCCCTCAAGATGCCAAGCACAATCCTCAGGTGCTCTCGATGCTGCTCCCTGTCAGGCGAGTATACCAAGATGTCGTCTACGAATACAATGACAAATCTGTCGAGGTACGGCTGGAAGGTCCTATTCATCAAATCCATGAATGTGGCATGCGTATTTGTCAGTCCAAAAGGCATCACCAAGAACTCGTAGTGGCCGTACCGCGTCCTAAAGGCTGTCTTCTGAACATCTGCCTCCCTGATCCGCAACTGGTGATAACCCGAACGCAGATCGATCTTCGAGAACACTCTCACCATCTGCAACTGATCGAACAAATCATCAATCCTGGGCAAAGGGTATCGGTTCCGAAGGGTAACCTTATTCAGCATCTTGTAGTCGATGCACATCCGCAACGACCCATCCTTCTTCTTCACGAAGAGTACAGGCGCTCCCCGTGGAGAAACACTCGGTCGAATGAACCCAGACTCCATCAACTCCTGCAACTGCTTCTTCAGCTCTGTCAACTCAGCAGGTGCCATACGATATGGTGCCTTCGATTGAGGTGTCGTACCTCTACCAACTCGATGCCGAACTCGATCTCTCGGTGCGGCGGTAACGCTGGAATCTCTGCTGGAAACACATCCGGAAACTCCTGCACAATCTCTATGTCCTCCAGCCTCCTCGTCTCAGGATCAGGAACTACCAGCGTGGCCACAAACGCTCTGCATCCCTGCCGTATCAGTCTCTGTGCCTTAACCGCAGACACAATCAGACGACCCCCTCTGCTCCTGGCACCTCTAATCAGAACATTTGGAAAGCCCTCCATCGGAATCAGGATCTTCTTCTCACGGCAAAAGACCCGCACGTCGTACTGGGACAGCCAGTCCATCCCCAGTATGACGTCGAAGTCTACCATCGGTAACAAGACCAGATCTGCCGGAAAATCGTGGTCTCCCGAAGCAACTGTGGTGCCGGGGAAAAAGCTCCCCACAGTGCCCACCTCACCCATGGGCGTGCTGACCTCCAAAACATCAGTCAGCAGCACAGGGGTCCGACCCAGCTCCCCAGCAAACTTCTCCGAAATGAAGGAGTGAGTGGCGCCACAATCAAACAACACCCGAGCTACTGAACCAGAAACTGAAAGCGTACCTTCCACCACGGTGTTGGAGTCCCTCGCCTCCTCAGCCTGAATAGTGAAGACTCGCCCGTTCTTCCTGCCCTGGCCCGGTGAAACAACTAATCGGCTGCCTCCGCCTCTTCCTACTGCCGGTGGTCCTGGCCTCCTGCTCGGCTCTCCCTACCTCTGCGGACAATCACGGACGAAATGTCCCATCCGACCGCAACCCATACAAGCTCCAGTCTGACGGGGTCACTCCAGTCCTGGATGGAACCTCCCGCAGTATGTGCACGCTCCAGACTGACGTGCTCCTCCTCCATCGAACCTGGGCCTCTTGCCCGGGTTCCCTGCTCCACGACCGGCTGCACGGCTACCGGTGCTCACTGGTGCCTTTCGCGCCTCCTGAATACACTCCCTCTGGTCCTGCTCGATGATCGTAGCATGCTTCACCGCATCTGCAAGGGTCCGCGGCATGCTGTTGACCACCCGAGAACGAAGCGGCTGCCTCAGTCCCTTCACGAACTTCCTCGCCCGTTGCTCTGGGGTCACACAGATCTCTTGGTAGTAACACTCCAAAGCGTTGAACCTGCTGATGTAGCTCGCCAGAGTCATCTCCCTCTGCTCCAGCGACATAAACTCCTCCCTCTTCTGATCCCTGACATGCTGGGGGAAGTACTGCTCGTGGAACACCTCCAAGAACTCCTCCCAGCTCACATCCACACGATCATCAAACAACACCGTGGACGTGGACCTCCACCAGTTGGCAGCCTCGCCATCGAACACATAGGTGGCCAGCTCCACCATCCTCTCAGGTGCTACTCCAATAGCGTGGAAGATCTTCTCCATCCGGAAGATCCAGTCCTCCGAAACCTCTGGGGCCCTCCTGCCATCAAAAGTCGGCGGGTGCTGATGCATGAACCGATCGTGCTCAGCTCCCACTCCGCCCTGGGCGCTCTGAGCTTCCTGATGCTCCAGAAACTCGCCCAACCTGTCCCAATGAGCACCAGAAGTGTCGTCACTGGGATCACGATCGCGTGGAGAACTCCTCACGCACCTAGGTGCCATCTGATAGAAGAAACAATCACAACTTCAGCCATGTATGCATGCTAAAAGATAAAATGCATGCGTGCTATTACTACAAGGGTGATTTCATTGGGAACCGCATAGGAATCGACCGCTCTGATACCAAATTGTAACATCCCGATACAGCGGAAAATTTAAAAATTCATAATTAAGACAAAGAGCACAATAATCAAAGGCGGGACTGTTACTTCTCATAAACAAATAGCGGTGCACCAGAATACATCAGAGTTTGCCAAAATGAATACATGATTACAACAAAACGACAAAGGAAGATAAACGTAATCATGTTGACCTCAGTGGTCCGACTAGAGGATCCGACTCCAAATGCGCGCGCCCGCCGATCACCACCCCACTGGACCTACTGCGGTCCTGAAAAAGATGCAACAACAATGCCTGAGTTTCCAGAAGGAAACCTCGTATGCCAACTCACCTATATATGCATGCATTACACAATGAACCTATCATATTAGTAGCATGTCATGGCATCGACAGAAATGGAAAACAGTTCCCCTGAAGGGTAAAACGGGACATCAGTCCGACAGTCAACAACGAGTCTCCCGAGGAGACCTACTGCAGGGACATGCAGCCTTACAGCACGCGACATCGCACCCCCCACACGCAGCTACACTACTCAAGGGTTCGGCAGGGAGCCTCTGTCACGCCTGCGCGCCGATAGAATACAGATCTGCAAATCTCAGTGGTCGGAGCCACAGGGACCAACGGGGCCGTCGCCCGGAAGGTATAACAACAACATCTCAGTAGGTGCCCAGTCGAGGAAAACAACATAGCCAGAACAGCCTCGGCCCAACAATCATCATCGCCGGCACAACCTCGGCGGCATCACCGGCACAGCCTCGGTGGCCCATCACAACGTCCGGCACAACATCGGACGGTCCAGACCGAAGTCTGCCAGGTCATCAGGCTCCTCGAGCCGCAAACACCAACCGTGCCGCTATAAAAGCAGAGCAGCGACCTCCGTAGCCCGTGGGCCGGTAGTCACCTCACCCAACGCCAGTTGCGTGCCCGCACAACATCAACACTAGGATCCGCGATCCCTCAGGCCTGCTATACTACAAAGTGCCCAAAAATCCATCTCAGGTCACGGTCCATACACGGAGGTGACGCGTCCCGAACACCCACACTCTTCCCAACGGCGGTCCCTGGGCAGGCACGCATCACGCGCCCACCGTCACCTCCAGGCTCACGTACAAGGCGAGGACACGGGTTTCCGTGGACAAAGTTGGCGTTCAAAAAGGGAACCAGGAATCCTGTCCTTGGCCCAAACGGTCGACCGGAAGAGGTGATTCGGTCGACCGGTTCCAGAAAGGAATCGGTCGACCGTACTCCTAAAACGGTCTACCGCTGCGCTCAAAACAGAACCCCCCAACGGTCGAACAAAGGTCTAAAACCGGACGACCGAATGAGGTCAAAATCCGGAGTCTAGTCAACATCAAAAATGGGATCTATCGGTCGACCGACTCAGGGGTCCCGGTCGACCGAAATCCTACAGGGTCAACCTAGCATTCTACGTCATAAAACGGTCGAACGCAACCAACATCGGTCGAACAAGCATGCAATAAAATCCAGTACACTTAAGTTCCGGTCGACCGAACACAAGACCCCGGTCGACCGAAACACAACAGGCAGTCCCAACTCACCAGCAAATACGCACTACCGGTCGACCGCCACAAGGCATCGTCCGACCGATGAAGGTTAAAGTCGGGTAAAACAGTACACTCGGTCGACCGCCCCGAAGGGACCGGTCGACCGTTGGTCGTCTTCAACCTCGCGCCAGCCGAGGTTTTACGAAGAAACCCACCGCCGGAGAGGTCTCCGACCCCTCCCCGACCGACCAACACCTCCCCCACGCTTGGGGAGCAAGAAAACCACACTAATGAGACGGCATACCTCAAATGAAGACGACGAAACGCCGGAGCAACGCTCACGCCTCCGTCCTCCTCACGCGCGTCCTCCTCCCCGCGATGACCTCCTCACGCCGGAACCTCCGAGCCTTCTTCCTCCTCTGGTCGCCGGACAGAAAATGGAGAGAGAGTGAGAGAGTGCAAGAAAGGGGAAGAGAGAGAGAGAGAGATTTCCACTTAAATAACCCTAAACCCCATCACCTCACCCTCACCCTACACCCCAACCCATACTTCCCATCACATCCACCACTCCTTCCTCCATCCCTATGCAAACCCCTCTTCTAAACCAAATTAACCCTAATCCGGGTTTTGGGTTCTAACATTTATTCTGATATTAAAAGCACTCACAGAAACTCAGTTACAGAATGAGAAGGCAAGTAAATTGGTTATTTGGAAATGGTATGAGTATCTCCATGATATGGAAATTCAAAAGGCTTGTAAACAAACCTTCCGGTGTATCATCCTCCATGGAGAGGTCATCCTAAGGTTTCCGTTTCATGCATCCTAAACCATTGCTCTTTGACTCTGTATCCGAATCATCAGAAGATATGGTATAAGCATACTGATGACCAACGTTGTCCATTTTGCTAAATATAGTCAACCAGAAGTATGAGGATTCACATCAAGGGAGAAGAATCTAAAGCAACTCATGTGGTTTGTGAATCTTACGTTTTTATCTCCAAATTAGAACCCAAGAAAGTAGATCAAGCATGTAATGATAAATTTTGGTTAATGACTATCCATGTAGAACTAAATCAATTTGTGTGTAATGATGTTTGGGTACTTGTTCAAAAACAAACTAATGAAACCGTTATTGGTACTAACTGGATCTTCTTAAACAAACTTGATGAAGACGGGAATTTAGTTAGAAATAAAGCTAGACTCATTGCTCAAGGCTACCACCAAACAGAGGGGATAGACTTTCATGAAACTTATGCTCCCGTTGCTCGTATGGAAGCCATCCGTGTGCTCTTAGCTTATGTTCCTTTTATGAATATCAAACCTTTTCAAATGGATGTTAAAGTGTTTTTCTAAATGGTTTTATTTCTGAAGAAGTTTATGTTGCACAACCTCCCAGATTTGTAAATGAAACTTACTTGAACCATGTGTTTAAACTCATGAAAGTTCTTTATGAACTCAAGCAATAGCTCCTAGAGCTTGGTATGAGAGGTTGAAGAACTTGTTTGACAAAGGTTTCACAATGGGTAAAGTGTATACCACTCTATTTGTAAAATCCCATAATCACGATTTCCTAGTGGTACAAATATATGTGAACAATATCACTTTTGGTGACAGTAACCCTTGTATTTACGAAGAATTTTCTAACTCTATGCAGGCCGAGTTCGAGAAGAGCTTAATTTGGGAACTAAATTTCTTTCTCATACTCCAAACCAAGCAAACACAAGATATGAACTTTATACACCAAGCAAAGTTCACAAAAGAGCTTCTTAAGCGCTTTGGTTACGAAGATAACAGCCCCCACAATACTCCCATGAGTACAAGGTCGAAATTGGACAAGGCTGAAAATGGCAAAGATGTGGACATCAAGAAATATCGTGGTATGATTGGATTTTTACTTTATGTTACTGCTAGTCGTCCCGATATCATGTTTGTTGTGTGTTTATGTGCTTCTTTTCAAGCTTGTCCTAAAGAATCTCACTTAAATGCTTTAAAAAGGAATTTTCCCTTTAAGTTCTTCAGATTTTTGGGTTAGTTTATTCCAAGACTAGGGCTTTCGATCATGTTACTTATAGCGACGCTGACTACGCCGGTTGTATCTTAAATCGTAAGAGCACTAGTGGCACTTGCCATTTTTCAGGAAAATATCTTGTCTTGGTTTAGTAAGAAACAAAATAGTGTTGCATTGTCTACAACAGAGACCGAGTATATCGACACCGGTTGTGCTTGTGCACAAGTCTTATGGATGAGGCCATTCCTCAAAGACTTGAAACTTGAGTTTAAAACTATGATTCTTTGTGATAATACTAGTGCAATCAATCATTTGAAAAATGCAATTTTGCATTCAAGAACCAAGCATATCAAAGTAAGACATCACTTTCTTCGAGATCATGCAACTAAGGAGGATATTAAACTTGTGTTTGTTCCTACAAATGATCAATCCGTGGACATTTTCATCAAACCTTTAAATATCGATCAATTTAATCACATACGACCCAATCTAGGCATGTGTAATTTAAATGATATATAACTCAGTAACATTGTTGCATATTTTCGAAAATTGTATGTTGATTGGGTTATGCTTTGTGTTTCTCTTGTGTTTGATGGGTAGGGAGTGTGTTTGGACAGGAATTTTCTTTTCTAGCTCCAAACGGTTGACCGAAACTTGTGTTCCGTTCGACTGGTGGGACTCCTCTCGGTCTGGTACTTAAGTTCACGCAAGTGACCGGTCGAACAATTTTACACCGGTCGACCACTTTCATTCGACCATTGTTCGTTCTAGTTCGATCGATTTTTCAGGCAGTTTCTATCTCTTCCAATTTGTTCAACCGTTTCAATTTCTCGTTTGACTGAAAATAATGGGCACTTTTTACCTCTCTCTTTGGTTTACCGTTACTCTTTGACATTCGAACCCAACACTCAAATCAACATAACTTTTACCCAAATCTCTTCATTCGGTCGACCGCCAGTGCGTGTCCGGTCGATCGTTGTCGCAATTTTCTACTACACATAGGGTGAAAAATGCATGTTTCATTTATAGTTTATCCTTTCACTTTCTATTGCTCTCGTCCGACCAGTTATCAGTTGTTTTGCAACCATTTTTCATCCTCATTCCTCCTCCACTATCCATTCCATCAATCACTTTCTGCTCTTCTCCATCCGCATCATGACTAGAAGGAAGAAGATGGAGCTTACCAGCCAATGCATATATCCGACGTAATCGCCACCGAACGCCACCAGAAGAAGGCTCAAGATCGTCCTCCAATCGACCCCATCGTTCGCCATCCGCTCGCACCACCGAATAACCTTTTTTACCCAATTCACGATGATGCCCAAGCCATTTGGAATACTCTTTATTGAATCGTTATGTTCATTCCTTGTTGAAAGGTTGAGGTATCAGATTTCTTAGAACATCTTGTACGAGAGCACTTAGATGCAAACAATTTCACTTATTGCATGACCAAACTCTTACCCAAACCATATTATCCATTTTTGGTTAAACAATTCTATTGTAACCTTAGAAAGGATCCTAATAGACATATCTATAAGACTATGATAAATGGTCAGATATTTGAGATTGTCCCGAGTCACATTGGAGCCACCTAAGGTCTAGAGTATGTTGATGTTCACCTTTATGTAGACTGACCTTATGTAGTGTTTGACGACATAACCACGAGCGACATGATTGAGGAAATTTATGCCACTCCACCCACTAAGAATGGGAAATTGGTGCACAACACTTCACTCATGCATTTGTTACCTCAGATCCTTGCATATATAGTGTCCTACAACATGTTTCCCAGATATGGCCACCATAACGAAATTTCTGGGACCAAGTTAATTTGCATATATTGTTTGTACAAGAAAATTCCAGTCAATTGGCCATTGTTTATCTTCATCTGTGGTTTAGGAAAGCGAAGTACCTCCCTTATCGTATGTGCCTCACTCATGTTTTTGAGCATGTTAAAATCGACACCTCTAGCTCTCCTTCGGCTGTCTACAAGTACCCTATTTGCAACACAACCTTGGCCAAGATGAAGACAATCTCCTCATATTCTAAAAGCCCCTCTTGGGATGAGGAAACAGAAGAAGAGACTCCCAATGACCTTTGATTGATGTCAAGTTGATCTCAGAGGGAGACGACTGCTTCTTTGGGCGAGGGTGATGGAGACACTTGGAATTATGGTGGAGGTTGGACGACTAATTTTGCTGGCTCTAGTGATGTCTATTCCTATCAGCAACTCTCTGACTGATTTGATGCGTTTGAGGCTTCCACTTCTGGATTCAATCGTATTGAAGCCCCCATAGAGGCATATCACAGATCGACTGAAGCACACTTTGACTTTGTTCTGCAGGGGATTGATTCCCTCTCATCTTTACTTCGCGATCAGCGCTTTGGTTGATGTTTGGTTGATTGTATTTTTTTGTTTGGACCATTTGATTGTCTTGGTTATTGTTTTGATCTTTGTGCACTATGACTATTTGGATATTTGGTTGTTGGATATTTGAATGTGTTTAGATGCATGGATGACTCTCTCCTATATATTGTTGTTTCTTTTCGGCTAATATATTGCACTTTCGTTCCAGTTTATGTCATGGCATGCTTTAATTGGATACTACATTTATGACAATCCTTTTTTAATATGCCAAACGGGGAGAGAAAACCATATACCACGTTTAGTGTTATAGTTCGGGGGAGCTATTAGATATGGGGAGTTTTAATACTACTCATTGAAGATTAACATGTATTTAGATTTATAGGTTGTCATCATCAAGAAGGGGTTGTTGACTTTTTGGCTAATACTCATTAATCTGATTTTGATGATTAATTAACATATCAAAAAATCCATGTATCAATCAGTACCTCATTTGCATTTGCATGTATATAGTTGGTTTACTAACTATTTCCAGAGACAAGTGTTGATATAAGACAACAAAATCACGTTGAAGAATAGTATAAGATATATGTTTTTTGTACATGGAAATCAAATGTAACTTGGGCACTTGAACTCTTGTTTATTTGCATTCCATGGTGTATATAAAACCTATAGAAGACTCATACAAAATTCCATATCAAACCGACTATCTTAGGTGACCGATTACACATAGAAAATCTTCTTGGAACAAAGTTTTTGATTCATTCGGTCGACGGGTAGACCATCTGGTTACAGAATTTAACATACTTTTATTTATCCCCAGAATGGTTGACCGGTAGTGTAAGACCTTGACCTTGTGCTTATTTATATTTTGACCTTGCTTTATTCTTGTATACCGATTAGATATAATTTCATGTTTGGACCCGGCATATGCGTGGACAATCGGGTGAGCAAGACAACCGACTACTCAAGAACAATGGATGGTTGAGCTAAGGAAAAATTTTTGTGGCAAAGGTGCTGCACATGTGGCTTTCAGGTGGCTGCCATTTGGCTTAGGTGCTTTTTGATCGCCAACGGAAGTGCATGCAAGGGTGGAAGTGGAAGCATTTTTGGCAAGATATAAGTCTCAGAAGTCCCTTCTTTCCTCCACTCTCTTTTGCACTCCTCCAACCATAATTATCCTCCCCTCCAGCAAGAGCAAGGTGACTTCGGTGAAGCATCCATCTCCGGCGAGCTAGAAATTCAAGGAAGAGGCATGTGCTAGAAGGAAGCATGGACTGCAACTCTGGCGATCTCCAACCATCCTCCTCCTTAAACTCAGGTATGCCTTAGGCCCTTGAGTAGATTAGAAAGTGGGGTTGTTGGATGGAGATTCATCTAGCACCAAAGGGCAGTCCGGTCAAGCATCAAGGGCATACACACAAGTTGTAAACTTAGCCTGGTCGGGGTGGTGTTGCATGAGCCCTGTGTTATTATCGCTGGCTGGGACATCCTGCCATTCATCACGACTTTAAGCACGCTCTTTTGAGGTTGTTTAAGCAGAGAAACCAGGGAGCTTGTGGCTGGGTCGTGGGGGAGCATGTCGGGCGCATTGCATGCATGTTTTTCTTGGTATTGTGTCTTGCACCTTAGTTGTTGCTAGATTCGTGAATACTTGTAGCTTGGGGACGTGATTTTCATGCTGGATTCTATGATTATTACAAGATTAGTTTGATTTTGAGATACCATATGTTTGGGTATAATTTTGCTGTTGAGATCATGTTATTATTTGGTACATTATTGCTGATTAGATACACCATGTGCATGCTATTGACATCTTGATTCATTTCCTAATTTATGTGCTATTTAGATGCCTCACATACATGCATATTTATCTACTGAAATCTTGTTGTTATCTCATGATTTAATTGTTGTGATGATACTACATGTTGGTTTCTCTCACTTTGGTGTGTGCACGCCTTGATTTTCTTGTTGTATCGATTCATGTATACAATATGTGTTGCTTGTGATTGTGTGATTTATGCTAATCTCTTGTCTATAGAGATATAATGATGAGTACACATGTTCATATCAGGAATATATTGTTGCATGCAATTAATCTTCATTCCTGAAAATTACTAGCTCATGTTATGCATCTTTCGATCGATTCGTGCGTAGTTTATTGATCTTGTTGCATTCCTGATTTCAATTGTTAATAAACTGATGTTACAACAATTTGACATGATTATAATGATGTTATTTGATGTTGTAAAAGCATGATGTTGTGCATATATATTGTAGGGTAAATCCTGACCTTATAACCATCACTTCATGACCTGTAGCTCATGTTATATAGTTGGGACAGCGTGTACTAGTCTTATGTTTGGTCTGACTTGTTGACCCATTATTTCTTATTTGTGGCCCTTCGGTGATATTATTTTCATAATTACATGTAACAACTTGTGTCACATGACCCATAGATAGTGTGGTTGCATAATATGCTTGATTGACATCATTTCATGCATTCATTTGTGTCTTATATCCATTATCTTGAACCTAAACAATGCTACGTAACGAGTTTTATGTTTTAGTTTCAGGAATAAACAGGTTTGAAGAGAAGAGGCATTAAAGGACCTAAAAGCAGGAAAAAGGACTGAGTTGAGAGACTTGAGGACTAAGATGCAAGCGAGAAGGACCTGAATGTAAGATCAAAGGACCAATGAGCAAATGAAAATACTCCACACCATCATGAGGAGTAATTTGGCAATTCGGGTCGGGCCTAAACTCCAACAACTTCCTTTGGTGCATCAAACATGAAGAACACAACCCAGCAAGCCCAACCAAAATCCAGAACGGATCCAGACTTTGTAGACAACCAATTGGTGGTCGAGGTGCCTCCTGATCTGACACACTTCGGCCAGATCATGTATTAGGGAGAATTAGATCTATTTCTGGTGTTGTATTAGTCCTATATCGGGGGATTGTCCCCGATTACATTTTTCTATGGCTATAAATAGAACTCTTCACCTTCCATTGTAATCACTACGTACTTGGTGGCTATTCTTCCTACTTGAAGTGGAGTCTTGTAGAAAATATTGAAATAGGAATATGCTACTTGTATTGTGAGTCTGAAATAAATAAAAGTTTCTTTGTTATGTTGCTTCTTTTCTGTTGATTGCATGCTTAGTTTAATTTCATTTCAATAATTTTAGTAGACTTAGTTAATATGTTCTCCTTTCTTAGAATAATAATTAGTGTAATGGGTAGTGAGTAGTTCCATCCCCTTTAGGGGGTGGAGTTGATGTTTTATACATGCAAAAGAGAATGAAATTGAATGCTTTGTATGAAGTGTGTTGATAAACATAAATGTATGCTTGCTTGTTTAGGATAGAACTTGTAACTTGATGAGTTTCGCCACAAATATTAGACACCTCTCATGCTTTTTTAGGTTCTCAAATAACGAACTTGTACATGTGAATGTTAATCAACTAGGTTAGTAATGGGATTGATAGGTTTTGCCATCAACATTAGACACTTCCTATACATGAAAATATAACCAACATTTGGGCTTAATGATTGTATTCTTCACCATCTCTTTGTTTGTGTACTCTCACTCCACCCCTCAGGGGTCCCTCTTCCTGCTTTGCACTTCTACTTAGGTTCTTTCGATTTAGTTTGCTTCGTTAGTTGTTTGTCTCCTTTACATTTCTTGTTACTAGTTTAGCATAACTTAGATTAGCATATCCACAAATCTACTCCCCTTTTTCACCACTTAATTTTGGTCAAGCCAAAGGCTGCTTACCTCCCTACGGACGACCCGTACTTGCCTTGTCTTAACCGACGGCTGTGCACTGGCGGTCTAAATTTAAAACGAACAAATAATGCTTGTTCGAGTTGGTTACATTATGTTGATTGTTTGTGACTGTGCTATCAAGTTGCTGATTTGCATGTGTCACTTTTGTTATGTTTGGAGCTACGGTGAGTGTAATTGTATACTCATAGTGTTGGGCTCGTGCTTGACTATTTAGCTATAGATTGGATATAGTTACATAGATAGCTTGCATGTGCATTTAATGAATAAATGAAACTTGGGCACGATTGCCACGGGTAGGACCTCTATGTAGAGAGGCCTATTCGAAAATGACTTCTAGGTAGAGAGGCAAGGTGAATATTGCTACAAGATGGGCATTCCCAATGACACGATGGAACCATGTAGGTCAATTGCAGCGAGTTGGGACCCGATTGTGTGTCAAGCGATGGGATACTATCGAGTAACCCGCTTGTGGATTAGACCAGCCTGGCTAGTGGTTCGATTCCTATGTAGAGGGATCACTTTGGGTGGAGCCTGAGTGGTGTAGCTATGTAGGGTTGTCGCTCGGCGCAGCTATGCAGAGTTGTTGCCTTCTTGTTTGCATGTGTGGTAGGTAGGTTCCATTCATGGCTTTGTAATATATTTCTGGACCCAGGGCATGCAGGATTTTCTTTAATGAAAACTCATGCATATTCGTTGTTGTTTTTGCCTCAGGTACTTAGGTTCTGACAGGGGTTAGATTGGAAGAGTTTCAGAGGACTTTGTACATGAGGGACATGTCGACTAGATTCTTCCAGTTGTCATTTGCTTCCGTATGATTATGTATTTCCCTTTTGAACTTGTTGTAATGTATTTTATTTTATTTTCATATATGGATAATTTCCCTTTTCAATTATGTCCTATGTTTAGTCTATCCATGTATGTTCTATTTCAGTGTGTCTTGTATGTGTAGTGTTGTACTTCTTTTGTATCTCCATCGGTTGCACAGATGACTTTGACCGCGATAGTTTGCTTGGTTTCCCCAGCGTATGTACCCATGAGATCGGCGTGTTACAAGTAGATCATCTTGTTAGACCGAATATAACAGACTATTATTTCTTCTTAGAATGTAGTTTGATTGTTTATCCCAGTTCGACTATTATCTTTTGTTAACCGATAAATGCATTAAAATATTTATTCCACTTCATCAATCATCTGTTTTAATGTGTCGTAGTTAGTGTACAAAACGGTCAACTGAAATATGAGTTTGGTCGACCGTTTGACACGTATTGTCTTTAATATGACGTATTGTAGAAGACAACGGTCGTATACACATACTTCACCTAACTCCCAATTTGTATTTGGCCACCGGTCGAAGAATGCCAAGACAACGGTCAACCGGATCAAGAACAATTCAATCTCCAAACTCCCTATTATTTTCGGTCGAACGAGATTCCTATTTTGTTCGATTGTTAATTCATATGCTTATTCTATTATCCTGGCCAAAACTCTTAGAACGGTCGACCATCCCTAGACATGGTTCGACCATTTACTTATGTTCTACCCTCTTTGGTTTGACTGGCTTGTACTTCAGCTCGAACGTTTTCTTGTAAGAAAATGGTCGACCACTTTGCCCGTACGGATCGACCACTGGTGTCCACATTTGTGTTCTAAACTTTTCTATTGTGTGTATCTTACACCAATCCTTTACAAATCAATCCCAATAGCTAGACTAAGTCTAGAGCCTATAAATAGAGCTTAGAACAACTTTACAAAGTCACCAATCCTTTCTCAAAAGTTATCATACTCATACTACTCTCTTGTGCTCTAAATCTTCTCATTGAGCTTAATCATCCACTTGAGTCATTCATTGCTCTCATCAATCATTCAAGTGCTCAAGACTAGAAATGGTTACTAAGATCTCTCTGCAAAGTGTTGTAATAGCTTCTGGAGTGAAGCTCTTCTCGGATTGTGAGAAGGTGGTCCAATCTTGGCGAGGGTATTTGCAAGCTTGAAGTGTAAAGGCAAGATCTCCTGGCCCAGAACGGAGAGAGAGATTAGTGGAAAATGCGAAGTTTCTTAAAGAGGACCAATTCGTAAGAGAGGACTAGGATCCGGTTGGTGGATCCAAACCTCTATACATCGGTATTGTGGTTTGCATTTCTTACTCTCTAGCTTTATATTTTCACTGTTCCATTGTATTCTTGCTTAAGATTTTAAAAGTGCATTTCGTCTATTCACCCCCTATTAGACTAATTCTAGGTCTATTTAGATCCTACATTTAGGGTCCATTGTTTGATTAAATTTGGCTATAGCATCCAAAAAGGTATCCTATCTAATTTTCCGTCTTGGGTTTTCCATACTCCATCCACAATTGCCTCACAAAAGATGTGGAGCATTAATTCTTTTGTTTAAGTATTCCAAATGTAGTTTTTCCCTTGACTCATTTCTAACAAATAATATAGGCAGGACAAAGAAGAGTCAGTATTCTATTAATTAATTTCGAAAGTCATAAACAAAACAGTTAATAGAACTTGGTAGTAGTCTAACACAATTAACATATACAATTAATTAACATCTACATGATAGAAACACAGTTGTTAGCCAATTGGTACAAGCCAACAGAGCTACATTACAAGGTAATAAAATCTAGCAAAATCAAGTGTAAAACAAACCATATCACAGACCCAAAGAAACAAACCCACACAACCATTTAAGTCTAGAAGTTCACGGTTAATTAAGAGGAGTTTAGTTGTGTCATCGAGTCTAAAGTTTAGCTTGGTGAACAAAGTCAATTAATTTCTCCAGCTTTGCAATTAGATGCAACAACATTACTTGAATTAGTCCAATTTCAAAGTTGCTCAACCATTACCACACTGCTAAATGTGTTTATCTTTTTATCAAAGAAAAAGGAAATTGTGAAGTTGTTGTGTATATGTGATTCTGGGATCAGGAGGAAACTTGTGCTAGAGGTTTTGATGCGTGGAAAGATAGGTAGATAAGTAGAATGATGTTTGTTGATGTTTCTTTTTTATCAATTAGATATAAATCGACTCCAAAGAACCCTAATTCCGTCAGAATATTAATCACAACAAATCGTAATCAAAATCCAAGGAGATCCCCCAAATTCCCATGACAAAATCCTACTTCATAAGGTACCAAAATTGATTAACCACCAACCCCATTGGAGAAGAAACCCCCAAATCGACAAACTATGCCATAACCTCCATCTTGACAAAGGGAAGGGACGAATGTGCATTAAACTTGACATCGAGAAAGCCTACAATTCCATCTCTTGGGTCTTCTTACATGAAGTGCTGACCAGATTTGGCTTCCCCAATAAGTGGAGGAGGCTTATCATGAGTTGTGTTCAAGCCACTTTCGTGGTGCCAGTCAATGGTGCAAATTCAGCATCCTTTGTGGCTAGCAACGGCTTGAGACAAGGTGACCCCTTGGCCCCCTATTTGTTTGTGCTATGTATGGAGGTATTGAACGAGATGGTGAAGAAAGAGGTAATCGACGGACGTATCCAGCCATTATCATGTGGAGATGTTCCTGTTTCGCACCTCCTCTTTGCTGACGACGTCCTTTTATTTGCAAAGGCAACAAAAGAAAATGCAAGAGCTATCGGAGGTGTACTTGAGGAGTTTACAGCTTGGTCGGGGTTGAGCTTTAGTGCATCGAAGAGCCAAATTTTCATGGGGGATGGAGTGCCACATGGGTCATGGATTGCAACACAACTTGGTATAGAGAGAAAGGAGTTTCTAGTGACCTACCTTGGGGTGCCATTGTTCTTCGGGAGGATGGGGAGAAACCATTGTGTGATGTTGATCAATAAGGTGAAAGCACGGCTTAGTACCTGGCACCAGAACTTCTTGACACTTGCTGGACGGGTGGAGCTCGTGAGAATTATGCTCATCTCCCTTAACATATATTGGACGTCCGCTTTCCTACTTCCTCGAAAAGTATTGAAGGAGATCGAGAGCCTTATGTGTCATTTCATCTGGGGAGGCCCAAAGAAGTGGGTAGCTGTAGCCTGGAAAGACATATGTACACCAATGGAGGAAGGGGGCTTGGTTTGAAGCGCTTGTTGGATTGGAATGATGTAGGCCTCCTCCATCTATTTTGGCTTGTGGCGGGGGAAGGAAATGCACTTCGGGTGAAGTCTATACGCCGAAAGTACTTGAGGACTCGATCCATTTGGCTTGCAAGACCATCATCCACCTCTTCATGGGCATGGAAAGGGATACTCCGAGTCTGAGATATTGCTAGAAGGCACATCCAATATGATGTGGGAAATGGTGAAGACATCCGGTTTTTCCAATACCCTTGGTGTGGAAAACCGTTTCAAAATGAAAGTTGGGGGAGCAGATACACTATGAATTGGGAGTGCCGTGGGACACGAAAGTGTCGTATTTCATTAGAGACGGGAAGTGGAACCTCCCCCCACCACGCTGCACTTTTATGGAGGAAGTCCACCAAACAATATTGAATACCCAAATTCATGGAGGCATGGACCAATCCAAGCCAGTGGACGGAATGGGTGATGCACTTGACAACAAAGAAGTGTGGAGATGGGTAAAGACGTTGGGGAGAAAGGTAGCTTGGGCTGGAATGGTTTGGCACAAGCATGCCATCCTAAAGCATGCCGTCACGACTTGGAGAGCACTAAGAGGACGTCTACTAACAAAGAGCTTGATGAGCAAACGAGGAGCAACACTACACCCAGGGTACAACCTATGCGAGGGGGACGAGGAAGATATTGAGCACTTGTTTTGGGGGTGTGAATACATAAAGAAGGTTTGGGCAGCAATCTTGAATCTTTTGAAGCTCAGCCACAGTGTGGCACACTCCTTAGAAGCTGAAGATATACGCATCTCACATATCAGAGGGAGCCGGCTTGATATTGTGGCAAGGTGATGGGTCTTCCATGCTATGATACACGAGTGTTGGCTCGAACGAAACCGAAGTATTTTCGAGGGAGAAAAGCAGCAACCAACACATATTGTGGCTGTCATCAAGGACATGGTTTGCTGCCTTTGGGACCAAAGTCAAGAAGCTTGCAAAGAGTGACGAGGAAGAACATCGATTCCAGCTCACGTGGACATAGCATAGATGCTGTAATTGGTCTTCATTGCTAAGTCACGAGAGCCTACAATATTGACCTGATATATTATGTAATGTAGGGTAGAGGCCGGGTATGCATGTGGCATACACCCGCATTCGTTATGTTTTCAGTTTTGTTCTCAGTTTTGTAGGTTGTAAACATTACTTAGTTTATAAAATTCAAGGCTAAGCGCCCCTTTTTCTTTGCAAAAACAAAGAGAAGAAACCCCCAAATTACCAGATATTAGGGTCGTCACCGTCGCAGAACACCTGACCACCAACCCATCTGAGACGACACCACGGAACACCTGATAATTGTAGCCCAGTCAATAATCGTGAGGGTGAAGAAAAGTGAGAAGGTTTCCTTTGGTTTCCGGGGTAAAGAGGTGAGAAAAAGAAGGAGAAATTTTGTTTTATACGAGGGAAACTGAGAGAAAGTGAGCATGTTTTACGAATATGCACAAACAAGTCCATCTCAACAGTCAAACTGATTTTTTTTACTTTCCCTTGCTTTCCTTCAGATTCTCAATGCACAACCTGTTGGGATTTCATGAGGATTATGGATGTAGAAACTAAAAAATGCCCCTTTTAATCATCAAAATGGATCGTCTCTATTGCTAACTTTAAACAAAAAAAATCAATCAAACACTTTGCATACAAGATTACTAACCTAATCTACACTTATGAAAATACATCTAAATCGAGATTCAAGATCCAGATTTCATACATTTGCCTAGTGAAAACGAATTGCTCTAGAGCTCTTGAAGATTCTTCACACCTTTGCCTCTAATGTTCACCTTGAACCAAACAAGGACTAGTTCAAGATCTTGCTAGAGATCTACTAGTCTTTTTTTCATCAGTCACTCTTGAATGAGAATATGTGCACCAACTAAACTTGGGAGAGAACAAAGGTGGCTGAAAACTTCTTAAAACTTGTCTTCAAGTTACATTTCTCTTCTCCTTTTATAGGTGCAAGTTAATGCAAACCCTAACCACAAGATGGGATTAAAGAGTCCATGACCCATTAGTTGCATATTCCATTCCTAATTGATCGATTAAAGGGTTAAACTTTTACAACTTCATGTCATGACAATGTGACATTCATTATCATACTATGAGCCACAAATATTATGTTATGTAATATACATTACACTTCTCCAAATAATATTATGCACACATCTCATGAACTCACTTCAAATGTTACAACATGTAACACTATATTCATCATTTTATAACATGCATTTAATTTCATATCATATGAAATATAACAAATCATATAAAACATGTAAAGTTCTTCTCTTGTTTCTTGTTCTATTGGTGTGACCTTTATCGAGGATCCAGGTTGGATTGGTAATGGCATAAAGCATTTTATTGCCACAATCTATAAACGATACTCTAACTGTACATTATAGTCACCCAATCAACACAAATCAAATGTAACCATTTTACAAAACACGATCACGTAGCAATATTATAATTAAAATTACTTGTGTATATTTCTTGTCACAAGATGTCATGAATAACATACTGATTGACATCATTTCTTGCTTATATTTGTACCTTATATCCATTATCTTACACCTAAGCAATGCTACGTGACGAGTTTTATGTTTAGTTTTCAGGAATAAATAGGTTTGAAGAGATGAAGCATAAAAGGACCCAAAAGCTGGGAAAAAGGACTGAATTGTGAGATCTGGGGACCAAGATGCAAGGGAGAAGGACTTGAATGCAAGACAGAAGGACCTAAGAGCAAAACAGAATACTTCACACCATCATGGGGAGTATTTTAGCAATTGGATTCGGGTCGGACCTCCAACAAACCAACCAGATGCATCCAAGACCAACAAACACTTCAAGCAAAGCCCACAAAGAAAACCAAACGGATCTAAACCATATAGACCGCCAATTGGCGGTCTGGAACCGCCAATTGGCGGTCCAGATGGCCCAGAATCCGTTTAGTTTTCTGTAGCACGTGTATTAGTGTATGCTTAGTGTATTTTTGGTATTGGTTTAGTCCCACATCGGGGGATTGTCCCCGATTAGCTTTTTCCATGCTTATAAATAGAACTCTTCACCTTCCATTGTAATTACCCATTGTTTGGTGGCATTCTCTCTACTAAGGAGTGAGCCTTGAAGCAATAACTCAAGGTGGAGAAGGATGCTACCTTCAATGTGAGTCATTGTTAATAAAAGTTTATTTGTTTGTTTTAATCTTGTCTTGTTATGTTGCTTGTTTTGTGTGGTTTGTTTTACTTTGCTTAATTTCTTGTTTAGTAATTTCAGTATCTTAGTTAAATGTTTTCTTTGCTTAGTCTAATCAGTAGTGTAATGAGTAGTGAGTAGTTCCATCCCCATTTGGGGGGTGGAGAAATATATGATATAATCATGTAGTGTATTAAGTGTGTTATTTTCATCCTTTGAGCTTTATATGATTTCCATAACCATCTAATGGGTCTCACTCTTATCTTTGATATGCTAATGCTCTTGAATGAAGCTTAGCTTATGCTTTGATTAGTGGACCTATTTTATGGGGAATGATAAAGTTAGGATATGGATGAAGTTAATGTTGGAAACACAATTTGTAGTGTATGTACTCTTGTTGCCTTTTCCTTAGCTAATGTCTTGTATGTTTTAATGATGTAGTCATCTTAATTCATGTAGAGGCATAGTAGGGTCTAGTCTTTATACTTGAGTTCATGTAGCTTCATTCCAATCATTGTCTTGTATGTTTTAATGATGTAGTCTTATCTTAATTCATGTAGAGGCAAGATTGGATGTAGTTTTATGATTTCATGCACTACATGTTGTGAGGAGCTTAATTGAACACACACACACACACATCTTTATGTTCACATTATTTCTCTACCCCCTTTGGGGCTTAGTTTTATTGCTTATCTTCATTTCCTTTTGCATTTCATTTCAGCTTTGTAGTTTAGATTAGTGTAATACATCTTTCTCCCTTCTTTTTACCTCTCGCCTTCGAATAAACCAAGTGTCGACACACCTCCCAGTGGACGACCCGTATTTGCCACCGCTTCAACGCGGCCGTGCACTTGCGGTAGAAATATAAAACGATCAATCACATACAAAATAGGATTGTGTCACCTTTGCATTATATTCGTTTCTTGGTCTCTCTGGAGTAAATTATAAATATATAGTTGGTTTCACTTCAACTATATTGCATGCATTTACAATTTTATTCTACCAAGGAGCCTAGGGACATCATTACACATTATAAATGAGGGAAAATGATATTGTTGACTTACAATCCTTTCCTGCAAAATCCATATATAAAGAACTACTACTTTTATCATCACTTGTAATAAGCAACTTTTAATAGTAATTACGTTATACATTTCTCATTCAAAAGATGCAGTCTCATATATTAGAATTCGTAGACACATTGAAAACATTAATGACACAGACACAATCCTATAAGATTTTAACTTGTTACGTCATGTTCAATGTATGAAACATTTCATATAGTTGTCTTATTAAATGATAATCATTTATTAACATTTGTAGAACTAGATGTACTTTAATCAACACGAGAATCTTTTCCTGGTATAATGGTGTTCCATGCTAATTACCAAGATTGTGAACACTTTAGAGTTTTATGTTTGTTATCATATAGAGTTCTACGGTTTAAGACCAATGGTATCTTTATGAACACTTCTATAAAACATCAAACTCATGGAACAAAAGATATATATACACACACATATACCTTCAATTCATAAACATAACATGTAAAAGATATCAATAAAAGATAACTTTTAGAACACAAAAACTAACAAACTCCCACTTGTTCTCAAAGTTTCATTCTTTACATTGCCATGCATGAAACTCTAAGACCATGGTTGCCCCCTTTTGACTCACTCAACTATCTCTATCCATTCTCCATGTTACTTTAGACCCATGGTGTCGAAATGAACTTTGATTTTGACTTGAGATAAAGGCTTTGTTAGCGGATCTGTTGTGTTGCTATCCCCGTCCACCTTTAATACATTCCTTTTGCCTTCTCTTATGAAGGCTCGAATGACAAAATGTTTTCGATCCATGTGTTTGACTTTGTGGTGTGATTTTGGTTCCTTGATTTCGGCAATAGCTTCACTTTCGTTATAAAACAACTCCAAGAGTCCCTCGATGGAAGGAACCACGCCTAGTTCTTCAATGAACTTTTTGATCCAAACACCTTCTTTGCTTGCTTTAGCGGCAACGATCACTTCTAATGTGGTGGTCGAATCAGCCGTAGTTGATTGTTTACAACTTCTCAAACTTATGGCAGCACCATTCAGAGTGACGACATACTCTGACGGTGATCTTCTATCATCATAATCACTTTGAAAACTAACATTGACGTAGCCATCTACGACGAGCGCCCCTTTTCCTCCTTACACAAGAAACTTAGTACTTAAGAATTTGGTTAACTACGGTCCAATGAGCAGGAGCTGCATCGGCATGGTGATGACTTATCAGACTTAGAGCATATGCAACATCAAGTCGTGTACACACCATATCATACATGATGGAAGCAATGGTGGAAGCATATGATATATCCTTCATCGTTTCAATGTCTCCTCGTGACGTAGTACATTGAGACTTGCTAAGTGTCACACCTTTAGTCATTGGCACATGTAATGCTGTGTCAATGTAAGTACATTGACTTAAACTAATGAGTCTTCGAGGCCTATCTCTACATATTTTTATGCCTAAGATATTTTGAGCCTCGCCCAAATCTTTCATTGAGAAAACATATTTCAATGAAGTTCTTATTTGCTCTAACAAGGGTATACAGTTTGCAATTAGGAGTATGTCATCGACATAGAATACTAAGAACACCACGTGGCTCCCACTATCCTCGATGCTTGCTTCAATCTATAAATGGATCTTTGAAGTTTGCATACTCTACTACCATGCTTTGGATCTTCAAAACCTTGAGGTTGTACCATGTACACATCCTCTTCCAAGTTCCCATTTAGGAACGGTATTTTGACATCCATTTGCCATCTTTCATAATCATGAAATGCAGTGATGGCAAATAAAATATGAGAACATAGCAACAGGAGAGAAGGTTTCATCATAATCAATTCCTTGAACTTCACTAACCTTTTTCTACAAGTCTTGCCTTGTTAGTAGTCATGTTACCATCCATGTCCATCTTCCTCTTTAAAACCCATTTGTTATGAATGACTTTCTTTCCTTGAAGAAGATCTACCAAGTTCCACATTTGGTTGTCATACATGGATTGTATTTTCGGATTTCATGACTTCATGCCATTAATGAGAGTCATCCCTACCGTTTACTTCTTGAAAGGTCATTAGATCTTCAGTATCAAGTACCAAGATCTCATGAAGGCCTAGATAGAAATCAAGTTTCTTTCTAACTCTCATTGATCTTCTTTGTTCTTGTGGCTCTTGTGGTTCACAAATTTCTTCTCGAACATATTGAACTTCATTCACAAGTTCTTATGGATTGGTTCAATACTTGATTAAATGCTTGTTGGCAATGTGTGAATCTCTTCCTCAACCATGTGAGGAACTTGTTCACCCATGCTCCCACTATCCATAGGAACTATGGTTGGGTCATTTTGATCCTCATGAATGTCCTCATTCGTGCTTTGATCAACATCTTGTAGTGTGTCTTGAGTTTCTTGAAGCACGACACTACTCCCACTACTTCTCATTCTTTCGAGAAAATCCTTTCTCTAAGAATGTTGCACCCTTATCAACAAGTATCTTATTTGTTGACTTGTGCCAATAGTAGTATCCTCTTGTTTCTGTAGGATAACCAATAAAGAAGCACATATCCTCTTTTGGTTCAAGCTTGGTCGACATCAAACGTTTGACATAGGCCTCACATCCCCAAATCTTTGGAAAAGACAAGTTAGAAGCTTTTCCTAGCCATAACTAGAATAGAGTCTTTTCAACGGATTTAGATGGACGAACAGTTAGTGTGTAAGCCACTATTTGGAGTGCATATCCCTAAAAATAAGGTGATTTGGCTTGGCACATCATTGATCGAACCATGTCGAACAATGTTCTATTCCTTCTCTCAGACACACACCATTCCATTGTGGTGTCCCGGGTGGAGTTAGTTACAGTATGGCACCACAGTCCTTCAAGTATGTGCTGAATTCGTTACTCAAGTATTATTCTCCACGATGAGTTCGTAGAGCTTTAATTCTCTTCTTGAGTTGGTTCTCTACTTCATTCTTGAATTCTTTGAACTTGTCAAAAGATTCACTTTTATTCTTCATTAGATATATATAGCCAAAGTGATTATAGCCATTTATGAAAGTAATGAAGTATCTATAACCATCTCTCGCACTTGTGCTCATTCGACCACATACATCAAAATGTATCAATTCCAGTATGTATTTCACTTTTGAACCTTTTTTCTTGAAAGGTTACTTGGTCATCTTCCCAATTAAACAAGGTTTGGCATGTGTCTATTGCTTTGTAATCAAGGAAACCAAGAAGATTAGCTTCTTGTAATTTCTTAATGCGGTTCTCATTTATGTGACGAAGATGATAGTGTCATAAGAGAGTCTCATACCTCTTGAGTCTTTTTTTATTAATGTTTAGAATTTGTTTACCACTCAATTGAAGAAAATATAAGCCATTACGAATAAAAGCCTTTACATAGAATAAAACATCGTTCGAAACATTACAAAATGCATTCGAAATAGTAATGTTAGAACCATCTATGTCCCAACATGAAATGGATATAATGTTTTTACATATTGATGGAACATAGTAAACATTGTTCCAAACTAAAATTAAACCACTAGGCATGTGAAGGGAGATGTTTCCAATTGCAACCATTGAGATGTTCGCTCCATTTTCAACCTTCAACACCACTTCTCCCTTTATGAGAGTCCTTCTATCTTTCAATGCTTGCATATTTGCACAAATATGAGCACATGATCTTGTATCAATTACCCAATCATGGATAGATGTCGTTAAGTTTATTTCAATAACAAAGAGACCTTTGGGAGGCTTGGGACGCTTACATTCCACTTTGCCACTATCCAAGTCAGCCTTGTATTTCGGGCAATTCGCCTTGAAGTGCCCCAACTCATGACAATGGAAACACTCTGTTTTGGGAGTACGTTTCCTACTCTTAGAGGTACTCTTTTAGCAACTCTCTTCCCCTTGTCTTGGGTTGGCATCTTGGCTACCTTTTTGCCTTTGTTCTTGTAGATTATTTTACTCCCTTGAGATACGACAAAGACATTTCTTCCTCCTTTTCCTTCATTAAGGTCTACCTTGGCTTGCTTGAGAATTTGATTCATCTCATCCATGGTTGGTGCCTTTTCACGCATATGAAGCTGCATGATAAAATCCTTGTAACAGGAAGGCAACGAACCAAGGATTATATCCTCCGTAATGTATCCTAGAATTGGTGCTTTAAGCTTCTCCAATTTCTCGAGGTACGACATCATTTGTAGCATGTGCAAGTTGACAGACATGCCTTCTTCCATTTTGCACCGAATTAAGGCTAGGGTGGTCTTATAATGCTCCTTGCGAGTGCTATCTACAAGCGTCTGACACCCCCGACTACAAGGGAATTGAAGAGACAAACACCGAATTGAGATAAAACAATCTCTGATTTTTGTGTATTAATTCAAGACGAAAAATTCCCTTTCTATTGACCTACAAGCCAGGTGTTATAGACTTCCATGCGTGTAGAGATTACGAAGTCAACTGACTGAAAGGAATGTGTTCTAACAGTTTTACTTTTGCATGTCAATTATTATGAATTGGATGTGCAAGCATTTTGTTCCTTGATTATGGTATTCGTCTTTTGGAAGTGTTAAGGAAGAGGCACTTGGTCCTTAACCGTAGAGCTCTAAAAGATAAATGGTATACATAAATCAAAAGTTATTCACAATCATGGTAATTAACATGGAACATTAATCACCGAGATAAGATTGTCGTGTTGGTCATCAATTGTTGTAGCTCTACAAATAATTGACGACACGAGTATATAAAAGAGGAAAATATTATTTTTATATATTGAATAGACCTAACAAGTAAAATATTATGGAATTGTGTTTCGTGTCATTAATATTTTACTACTTCTTGGATCCTAAGATATGAGACTTATATCTTTTCACTCAAGAAATGCTTAATTTGATTATTGTCAAAAGCTATCAATGAGTATAGTGATAAAGGCAATAGGTTGTTGAACATGACTTGTGCTGGAAAAGATAGCTAGTCAAACGATTATCATTGTCCCTCTTAATTGAGTGATGATATTAGTGGGCCCCTGGATAAAGCAAAATTATAATGTGTACAATGTAACTTGAGTTATGTTACATAGTTATAATTAGCTTAGAGATATCAAGAAATGTATATAATACAAAGATGACACATCTTTACTTTGTATATATTTTTAATATCATGTGGCAAGGGACAGACACAAGTGGTGCACATACATCACTAAATGGATCGTGTTTTGGTTCTGGTGGAACAAAGACATCTATGCTAATTGGGTAACTATAAATGTGTAGCTAGATACCGCTTATAGTTTGATATATTAAGTGTTTAATATCGCCGCCAATTTGGCGTAGATCCTCCTATAGGTCACACCACAAAACTAGGAAAGAAGAGGCTTGATTTTAAGTTCATATGATGTGTCGGGTTTCATGTGAAAAAAGGGACACATGTGGTGAGTTAATTAAAATCAATGTGTCATGAGAATTGACATAATTAGAATCATAATAAATTCATACGAGGTATATATATTATGGGGTGTAATAATTTAATATTACATATGATAATATATTATGTAAGATGTGAATTTGCTAAAAACCCCCAAAAGATCAAATTTTGTTGGAAAAATCCAAAATTTGACAAAGGCAAAATCGGGGTCACACACGGTGAACCGTTCAAGGTTCGGTCGACCGAGGTATCTTCGGATTGGTTAACCGAATGAGGATTGGGTAAACACAATTGATTGACCGAGATTGTCTAGAGTGCCTGGACAATCAGGTTCGGTTAACCGATTGGAAACGGTCAACTGAAAAGAGGTATTTTCGGTAGACCGAAGGTGACACGGTCATCCGTAAACTATGTCCTAGGAGAAATTCTGGTAGGTCAACGATAGACCGAGTAAAAGACGTGGTTCGTCCGATTTTTTCCAGGGAATTTTTCACATGTGGGATCGGTCGACCGTCTCGCTCACGGTGCACCGAACACGTGTTAAAACCGAACGGTTTGGTTGACCGAGTAGTACTCGGTCCACCGAACATAACTATTTTGCCTGAATTATTAAGAGATTAATTAAATCATTGATGGATTAATTCCAGATTTAATTAAAATGTTTTTTAGGGTGCTTATGTGGAAATTAGAGATTAATTTTAGGAGAGAATAAACAAGGGATCATGGCTAAAGAATAGCTCTTGATAAGGATGTTTTGGTAGCCTATAAAAGGGCACCTACTCCTACTTGTTTAATACTAATGCAAAATTATTTCTCTCATTAATCTCTCCTCTAATCACCATGAATTTCTCTTAGTAATTTTGAGTTTAGGAGATAAAAATCTCAGGAGCTCAAAGAGGGGTTATTAGCTAGATTCTAAACCTTATTAGAGATTGATTGGCTAGCTCTTTTTCTCTCTAATCTTGTTTAGAGTTTGGTGAACACTCAGAGGCAAATCTGTGGACGATTCAACGGGCAACACAACTCCGGATCTACAAAAGGTTTTAGAGAACCTTTAGGTATGATTCTATCTTTGTGGTTTATTTTAATAAATGTAGGGTTGCATGATATTAGAATAGACACAAAGTAATGTACATAGAAATTGTTGAAAATATGAAAACGATCTTGTCTGTTGTATTAAAATTTTCAAAATATATACATATATAGGGATACGAAATCCTACACCGACAAGGTAACTCCTTTATTTTGCAACAACAAAAGGAGATTTCAGCAAAGGAAATAATTGACTACCTAATTAACTAGTCTAAGGAAATAAAATTCAGGAAACTAATAATAGCAAAAGAAATAATGTAGCTACCGAATTCTCAAGTCTAGGGAAGTAAAAATTCTAGAAACCATCCATAAACCTTATTGGAAACAACTTGAATCACATGTGCGGTTGGAGGGAAATTTCCTTGCTGAATTGGCTGTGCTGTTGGAGGGAACCTTCCTTGCTGACATGGCTCCAATTTTCGGAAGGTGATGGAGAATGATCCTTTGCATGATCCAATGACTCTATCATCAAAGATCCAACAACTCCAGCATCAGTTGTGAGATCATGTCCTTGGGAGTGTACTCGAGATACTTCCGTTGAAGTTCACTTGCCATACTCGCAATCATGATTATTTGCACAATAAGTTCATCCTTGCGGAATTTCTCTTTGGCAGCTTTCTCTTCTGAAACGGCATTCTTTCCTAGTGTCGGAGATTCATTATCCAACACATATAAGAGATCCTCTTGTCAAATATTAAATTGAGTTTGATGTCCCAATCCAAAAAATTGGAACCATCATTCTCAAGACGGTGTTTTTCGATAATTGAACGGACCAAAAGATTACTTGTCATTCTATAAAACACATAAAGGTTTTCTATGTCAAAGATTATATAAAAATAAGTTTATCAAAACTTCATACTGTTGGATTTAGTGCTCTATATATGTGTATATATTTTTTAAAAATTACAAGCAATTAGGATCAATTTTCATATTTTCAATAATTTTATGTAAACAATTTCATAATTCGTATTTCAATATATATTGTACATTAATTAATATTGAAATACAAAGATTGAATCATACTAGGGATTATCAAATCTTTTTTACCAATAGGAAGTTGAGTTGCACGTCGAATCACCTCGGAATGCGTCCATGTGTTCACCAAACTCTAAACAAGATTTGAGAGATTGAAGCTAGTCAATCAATCGCTAATACGAGGTTAGAATCTAGCTAATAACCCCTTCAATGCTCCAAAGAATTTAATCTCTCAAGCACTCAATTAATAAAGGAATTTTTAGATGGATTAGGTGGAGAAATATGGAGAGGAGAATTTTTGCATTAGTATGAATAAGGAGATATGAGGGACCTATTTATTGGGCTTCCTTCAACCCACATCATGTGCAACCCACTTACACATGATCCCTTGTTAATTTCTCCTCTAAATCAATCATATTTGGACACATAACTATCCCATAACCTCCTTTCACCATGATTGAACAAATCCAGCTAGCCCATGATCAGAAAAAATCTATTATTAATGCAAGCAAAATCGTGGGCAAATGGTCGAACAAATTGGCTCACCGGTCGTCCATTTGGTTATCTAGAAAAGTTCCTGATAATTTCGGTCAAACGGAATGCCACACCGGTCGACCATTTTGCAACAAGAAAAGTTCATGTTATTTTCGATCGAACCGCGCATGCAACCGGTCAACAGTTTTCAAAACCTAGAAATTACTGTTCAATCAGGACGACCGTTTTTTGGAGAAACGTTCGACCGTTTTTCATTATTTTTAGTCTTTGCCAAATTTTGGATCAATATCCCACAAAATTTGACCTTTGGGGTTTTAGCAAATTTATATATCATAATGTTGTGGATCACATTATACTATGTAATATCTTACCATATATAATGTCAAACATTATACCCCATAATATATACATCTCATATAAATTTATTGGTCATTCTAACAATGTCGTAATCACGACATATTGATTTTATTATTTTATCACATGTATTTCAATACATCATATAAAATGTAAAATCATATTTCTTGTTTCCCAGTTTTGTGGTGTGACCTATAAGAGAATCTAAGTTATATTGACAATAATATAAAATACATTATATCATAAACTATAAGCGGTATCTATATACACATTATAGTTACCCAATTAACAAAGATGTTTCCTCACTCGAACTAATCACGATCCATTTAGTGATATGGAAGTGATATCACTTCTATTTATCCCTTATCTCATGATATTAAGAGTATTATACAAAGTAGAAATGTATGATCTTTGTATTATATATTCATTTCTTGGTCTCTTAAGCAAATGATAAATATGTAACTATACATAAGTTACATTGTGCACATTATAACTTTGCTTTATCAAGGGGCCCAACAATATCATCACTCATGTCAAGAGAAGAAATGATAATCTTTTGACATATCATCCTTTCCGGCACAAGTCATGTATAACCAACTATTATCTTTATTACTATAGTCAATGATAGATTTCGATAATAATCAAATTATACACTTCCTATGTGAAAAGATATAGGTCTCATATCTTAGGATTCAAAGACATAATGAAACATTAATGACACAAATACAATTCCATAATGTTTTAACGATCAGGTCTATTCAATATATAAAACAAAACATTCTCTATTTCATATACTCATGTTGTTAAAATATTTGTAGAGCTGCAATACTCTTTAACTAACATGACAATCTTATCTCGGTAATTAATGTCCCATGTTAATCACCATGATTGTGAATCACTTTTGATTTATGTAAACCATTATCTTTTAGAGCTCTACGGTTAACAACCAAGAGCCTCTTCCTTAACACATCCAAAAGACAAATACATTTATCGAGGAATAAAATATTGTTACATTCAATTCATAATAAAAGACATATAAAAGAATACTTTTAGAACACATTCCTTTCACATACTACATTTGAAAAATTGTCCGTTAATGCAGTAATCCAAGATCCCATCGTACATGAAAAAACTCATCCGAATAATAAACTCAACGTAGGTAATTTTTTACTAAACATAACTTTAAAGAGATTATTACAAGCATTTGCATTTCTCGAACTTTATGACGCATGTCGTTTATTAAGAAACCATTTCCAAAATAAACTACATTCCCAGGATACACAAACTCATCTGATTTCTTGTTAAGCAAACACATTTCATTTGGGCAATGTGGTGGGTTTCACCATCTCCATAACACAAACGAGTCAAGTGCCACACACAAGACCCACCCATCAATAGCCAGATGATACATTCTACATTCCATAATTTCTACAAATGGAAAAGACACTCATGCTAAATCCACTTGTAGCTTCATGTGGAATAAAATGAGAAGGAAACTATTGGCCTTTTGGTCTTAATATATGTTTTGATGATTTAATCAACCTAATATTAATTATAATCAATGTAGAGTAGCACACATTATGCATGACATATATATTGTATTGTGCTAACTTCTACAGGTGATCAAGATTCAAGGAAGAAAGGAATTCAAGTCAAGACATGTAATCAAGCTATTGAAGACATGTAATTTATATTTTCCTTTGAGTCTTAGGAACTATGTGTACTTGAATATACAAGAGTTAAAAACTAATTAGAAACACACTAGGTTCCTTATAGAAGTCACACACAAAATTTCAGATCATTTGGACTTCAATAGGTCACCCAAACCTAGACCGACATTGACTAAACCTAAACCAGAACTTGCTGTGACAATTCGGTAGACCGAATTGACTTCGGTCGACCGATTGATCCTTTAACAAATAATGTATTTAACTGATTAATCAGTCGACCGTTCTGATCTTCTCGGTTGACCGTCTACACGTGTCATTTGACTGTTAGACTTGTCGTGTTATGCTAACAGTCGTATTCGTATAAATTTAAACAAACCCCCAAATCACCTTAGGTTCAGGCGACCGATTCCTAGACACCGGTCGACCGTTAGAGCACTTTCTCATGAACCCCAGAGTGCCTGTCGATTTTTGGTTGACCGTGCAAAACATTTTTTTCGACAGAACATAAAACCCCATTATGCTTGTAAGATTTCGGTTGACTATTTCAGCTTTTTGGTCGATAAATAATTTAAGTGAACCTAAGTCATATGCTATATTAGTTCGACCATTCCCTGTTCGGTCGACCATTCCACGTTCTTAATTGCCTACCGGTCGACCGTTTGACCCGTCTAGTCGACCGAACTTGTCCTGGAATGTGTGCTGCAGTTTTCTATTTTGTGTTTCTTACACAAACACTTACCTTGTTAATCACAACGGCTATAACCCCATAGGATCTTATAAATAGATGTTACCAAGACACATTTTAACAACTCTTACACTCCAAATTATCCCATACATCTAAGAGAAACTCCCAAGCTCCAAATTCCCCAATCGTACTCTCCAAGCCAAACTTCCACACTTTAGTTCATTGCCATATAATACTCTAAGTGTGCTCAAGTTAGAGAGTGATTGTTCCACTCATTTATCTATCATGAAGCAAGGATTTCAGTGAAAGCCCGAAGTGTTCCCTCTCAGATTGTGTGAGGAAGAAATCAAGCAAGCGAGGTTTTTCGCGGAGCTTGTGGTGTAAAAGGCTTAATCTCGGCCTGAAACGAGATTGATAGTGAAGACGTAGGCTGAGCTCAAGGGATATCGAGTGGATCATGCATGAGAGGAAGTAGACGGGAGGCCAAACCTCTATAAAATCTTCCGGTGCCTTTTGTGGTTTGCTAAATTTCTTGTCTTTACTTGCTTTTGTTTGATTATTTCCGCTGCATCTTTGTTTAAGAAAGTAGAGGTTAATTAACCCTCAAAATGATTAGAATTACGACCCATAATGATCCTACATTTGGTATCCTATCATAGGTGCTAAGTTTCATAAACTTAATCATATTTTAGAATCGCATCCACATCTAATCATGTAGAGGGATTATGCACCACTACGCCTCCTTTGCTTAATGGGTCAAATTATGACTATTGGAAGAATAGAATGAAGATTTTCCTAATCTCAATTGACCTTAAGTATTGGTTTTTCCTTCAAAATCCCTACACATCCCCAAATGAAGAAGAATTAGCCTCATTATCGAAGGCTAAAATGAAAGAAATTGAAATGAATACTAAGATTATGAACATTCTTTATTTTGACCTTAATGAGGGAGAATACAATAGGATTAAGGATTGTGAAAGTGCATATGAAATGTGGCATAGATTGCAAATGCATCATGAGTGTGATACCAAAAATAAGGAAACTCGCGTTAGTCTCCTCCTGCATAAATATGAAATTTTTTCTATGCAAATCGGTGAGAACATAAGCGAAATGAACATTCGCTTCACCGATATCACTAATTCTCTTTTAGTTCTTCGAAGAAAAATGAGTGAAGGAGAGATGGACTAGGAAATTTCCCCGGTCACTAAGAAACAATTTGGAAGATAAGGTCGTCACAATTGAAGAGGCGCATGATCTTTCCAAACGAAAGATGGAGAAGAAAGCCTCCAAGAACAAACCCACCTTGGCATTACATGCAAAATTCGATGAGCCAACGAGAGGAGTAGAGAATGAGGACCTTTTGATGTTTGACAAATTTTGAGTGTAGACTTGAATATTTGTATGTTCATCGGGTTTGATTTAATCATCTACATGTTGGGGATTTTTATGGGTTTTGGCACAAGGTTTCGACACTTCCCATGATTGGTTTCCTCATTTTTATTGGCTGAAAGTTCCTGTTGGATATGCTACATATTAGTCGTGTGTTTGTATTAGTGTTTACTCGCTTGATTGATTGAAGAAACTTTGTTTTGATGGGTTTTGCCAGGAAATTGAGACACCTCCCATGCTTAGCTTTGTTCTTCACATGAGTTCCTGGTTTTTGATGACTCTTTCCATAATTTTAGACACTTCTCATGCTGAGCCAGATCTTGTGATAATCAAGAAGTAATTGCTAATATGTTGTGTGAATGGATTAATAGCTCTTGCCAAATCTTTGGACACTTCCTATGCATGAAGACACACACACATACATGCTTTCATGTGTCATTCACCACTTCTCTCACCTCATATGTGCATGCATTCCACCCCTTAGAGGATTCATCCATATTATGTTTCACATGGTTTGCTGCATTTCTTAGTTTTCATTTGTATCGTAATCTAGTTTGTTTTACATTCGTAGTGTAGTCGTCTTTTTAGTAGTAGCCAAATAATCTCTTCTTACACCGTTATTTACCACTTGATTTCGCTTACTCAAAGGTTGGCAACGCTCCTTGTGGATCGACTCATACTTGCCCCGTCCTCACCGATGGTCGTGCACTTGCGGTTAATAATAAAACATTTAACAAGTTTCTGGAGTCGTTGCCGCGGTGTGCAAATGTGCATGTGTTTTGAATACAAACTTGCATCTTGTGTTGTGATTTTATATTGTATGCTTGAATATTATTTGTGATGAAATAATTAGGATTGGTTGAGATGTATGATTACATGACCTTAAAGCCTATTATGTCAAAAATAAGTCCCATGAAAAATTAAGCATGTTTCTGTCATATCATTATGGGTCTCTTGGTCCTCTCCTTTTCTCTTATCCTCTCCCTTCTCTCCTTCTTCTCCTCCCTTTCTCTTCTCTCATTTTCACTCTCCTCCTTCTCCTTTTCATTTTCTCTCTTCTCACTTCTTCTTCTTCTTCTTCTTTCTCTCATTTCTTCCTTATCCTTTTTGTGGAATTTGTAGAAGTCTTGAGCAATGACTTCAAGAATTAAGCTAAGCATACACGAATGAAAAGAGACAACATGAAACTAACAAATATTTATTTTATTCGTGACTCACATGACAAGTATCATCTCTCCACTTGAGTTTTTGCTTCAAGACTTTACTCCAAGTAGAGCGAATTGTCACCAAGCAAGGTGTAGTTACAGAGGAGGAAGAAGAGCTTTATTTATAGGCATGAAAAAAGGTAATCGGGGACAATTCCCCGATGTGAGACTAATGAAACTTCAACAAATACATACAAACAACATAATACACAACCACGAGAAGCCGGATCAGATCCTAAGCATATTGAACCGCCAATTGTTTGTCTAGGGCTCCCATTGGCGGTCACTTTTGGTTGGATTCGACCCAATTTCAGTTGGCTTCTTCATTGCTTCAATTCTCCACAGGGGGTGCACCGCGATTGGTTGTTTGAGTTTGCCCCCTAATCTAATTGCCAAAATACTCCTCATGATGGTGTGGAGTTTCTTGATTTTCTAATTGGTCCTTTTGGCTTACATCCGTGTCATTCCCTCTTGCAGATAGGTACATAAGTCTCACCGATCAGTCCTTTTCTCGCGTTTTGGTCCTATTTGTGTCTCTTCTTCTCAAACATGTTTATTCCTGAAACTGAAACATAAAACTCGCTACATAGCATTGCTTACGCTCAAAATAGTGGACATAAGACACGAATATATGCACGATATGATGTCAATCAATGGCACAATAGACTTTGATTGGTCATGTAATCATATATATGAACATATCCTAATTATTTCATCAAAAATAATATTCAAGCATACAATATAAAATCACAACACAAGATGCAAGTTTGTATTGCAAACACATGCACATTTGTACCTTTTAGTTAATTCCATTGTCTCAAGCACATGTGGTTCACTAAATCATTTAAATCCCTTTAAAATTGATTTATAATTCTCTGTTACAAGTCATAAATTAACTTGCCCTATGATTTGAACACATCTTTATGCATATAAAGGAAATGCGAACCCCTATGCATGATTTTTTAGTCATTCCAATAGAAAATTCATTTATTACTCAAATGACTTTCTAACAGTTCAAACGGAGAACAAAATAGTTTATAACATATATATGAACCATTTTAAATATTTAAAAGTTATATAAAAGTTATAGAAATTATTAATTGACAAAGAAACCTCATCCGGCCATTAAAACCGTTCTGACCACTATCCTTTGAGAATGAAATCTTGAACAATCGACAATAATTTTGTAGGTTAACTAAGCCCTTTTGCATCAAACCATATGATTAAAATATTCTAATTAGCATAATAGAGAACCCTAATGCTCTCATAACAGTGTTGGTATTTCATGAGGATTATGGAGGCAAAACAAACAAAAAATCACCCCTTTTAATCATCAAAACGGATTGTCTCTATTGCAATCTTTGGACAAACAATTAATCAAACACTTTGCATACATGATTACTAACCTAATCTACACTTATGAAAAGACATCTAAATCGAGATTCAAGATTCATATTTCATAAATTTGCCTACTGAAAACGAATTTCACTATAGCTCTTCATCATTCTTAACACTTTTGCCTCTACGGTTCACCTTGAACCAAACAAAGACTACTTCAAGATCTTGCTAGAGATCTACTAGTCTTTTTTTCATCAATCACTCTTGAATGAGAATATGTACACCAACTAAACTTGGGAGAGAATAAAAGTGACTGATAACTTCCTAAAACTTGTTCTTCAAGTTACATTTCGCTTCTCCTTTTACAGGTGCAAGTTAGGGAAAACCCTAACCACAAGATGGGCTTAATGAGTCCATGACTGATTGATATCATTTCATGCTTATATTTGTATCTTATATCCATTATCTTACACCTAAGCAATGCTACGTGACGAGTTTTATGTTTGAATTTCAGAAATAACGAGGGTTGAAGAGAAGAGCCATGAAAGGACCCAAAAGCAGGAAAAATGACTTAATTGTGAGACCGGGGACTAAGATGCAAGGGAGAAGGACCTGAACGTAAGACCGAAGGACCTAAGAGCAAAACAGAAAACTCCACACCATCACGGGGAGTATTTTGGCAATTCGATTCGGGTCGGAGCTCCAACAAACAAAGTAGATGCATCCAAGACCAACAAATATATCAAGCAAAGCCCACAACAAGATGCAACACAATCCAAATCCTGTAGACCGCCTATTGGCGGTCTGGAACCGCTAGTTGGCAGTCTGGATCTTCCCGGATCCGATGAAAATTCTGGAGCGCGTGTATTAGATGACGTTTAGGCTATTTTTGGTATTTGTTTAGTCCCACATCGGGGGATTGTCCCGGATTACCTTTTTCTATGGCTATAAATAGAATTCTCCCTCCTCTCATGTAATTCATCTCTCTTTGGTGGCCATCTTCCCTACTATGAGTGAAGCCTTGAAGCAAAACTCTGGTGGAGGAAGGGCTACTTGTAATTGAGTGAGTTCATAATATATGTTTTCCTTTAATTGTGTTGTTTCTCTCTTTACATGCTTTTGTTTGATTATTTCCGCTGCATCTTTGTTTAAGAAAGTAGAGGTTAATTAACCCTCAAAATGATTAGAATTAGGACCCATAATGATCCTACATTTGGTATCATATCATAGGTGCTAAGTTTCATAAACTTAATCATATTTTAGCATCGCATCCACATCTAATCATGTAGAGGGATTATGCACCACTAGGCCTCCTTTGCTTAATGGGTCAAATTATGACTATTGGAAGAATAGAATAAAGATTTTCTTAATCTCAATTGACCTTAAGTATTGGTTTTTCCTTCAAAATCCCTACACATCCCCAAATAAAGAAGAATTAGCCTCATTATCTAAGGCCAAAATGAAAGAAATTGAAATGAATACTAACAATATGAACATTCTTTATTTTGACCTTAATGAGGGATAATACAATAGGATTAAGGATTGTGAAAGTGCATATGAAATATGGCATAGATTGCAAATGCATCAGGAGTGTGATAGCAAAACTAAGGAAACTCGCGTTACTCTCCTCATGCATAAATATGAATTTTTTTCTATGCAAATCGGTGAGAACATAAGCGAAATGAACATTCGCTTCACCGATATCACTATTCTCTTTTAGTTCTTAGAAGAAAAATGAGTGAAGGAGAGATGGACTAGGAAATTCCCCCGGTCACTAAGCAACAATTTGGAAGATAAGGTCGTCACAATTGAAGAGGCGCATGATCTTTCCAAACGAAAGATGGAGAAGAAAGCCTCCAAGAACAATCCCACCTTGGCATTACATGCAAAATTCGATGAGCCAACGAGAGGAGTAGAGAATGAGGACCTTTTGATGTTTGACAAATTTTGATTGTGTAGACTTGAATATTTGTATGTTCATCGGGTTTGATTTAATCATCTACATGTTGGGGATTTTTGATGGGTTTTGGCATAAGGTTTCGACACTTCCCATGATTGGTTTCCTCATTTTTATTGGCTGAAAGTTCCTGTTGGATATGCTACATATTAGTCGTGTGTTTGTATTAGTGTTTACTGGCTTGATTGATTGAAGAAACTTTGTTTTGATGGGTTTTGCCAGGAAATTGAGACACCTCACATGCTTAGCTTTGTTCTTCACACGAGTTCCTGGTTTTTGATGACTCTTTCCATAATTTTAGACACTTCTCATGCTGAGTCAGATCTTGTGATAATCAAGAAGTAATTGCTAATATGTTGTGTGAATGGATTAATAGCTCTTGCCAAATCTTTGGACACTTCCTATGCATGAAGACACACACACACATACATGCTTTCATGTGTCATTCACCACTTCTCTCACCTCATATGTGCATGCATTCCACCCCTTAGAGGATTCATCCATATTATGTTCCACATCGTTTGCTGCATTTCTTAGTTTTCATTTGTATCGTAATCTAGTTTGTTTTACATTCGTAGTGTAGTCGTCTTTTTAGTAGTAGCCTAATAATCTCTTCTTACACCGTTATTTACCTTGATTTCGCTTACTCAAAGGTTGGCAACGCTCCCTGCGAATAGACCCGTACTGGCCCCGTCCTCACCGATGGCCATGCACTTGCGGTTAATAATAAAACATTTAATTGGTTTCTGGAGTCATTGCCGTGGTGTGCAAATGTGCATGTGTTTTGAAAACAAACTTGCATCTTGTGTTGTGATTTTATATTGTATGCTTGAATATTATTTGTGATGAAATAATTAGGATTGGTTCAGATGTATGATTACATGACCTTAAAGCCTATTATGTCATAAATAAGTCCCATGAAAAATTAAGCATGTTTCTGTCAGATCATTATGGGTCTCTTGCTTCTCTCCTTCTCTCTTATCCTCTCCCTTCTCTCCTTCTTCTCCTCCCTTTCTCTTCTCTCATTTTCACTATCCTCCTTCTCCTTTTCATTTTCTCTCTTCTCACTTCGTCTTCCTCTTCTTTCTCTCATTTCTTCCTTATCCTTTTTGTGGAATTTGAAGAAGTCTTTGGCAATGACTTCAAGAATTAAGCTAAGCATACACGAATTAAAAGCGACAACATGAAACTAACAAATATTTATTTTATTCGTGACTCACATGACAAGTAGCATCTCTCCACTTGAGTTTTTGCTTCAAGGCTTTACTCCAAGTAGAGAGAATTGTCACCAAGCAAGGTGTAGTTACAGAGGAGGAAGAAGAGTTTTACTTATAGGCATGAAAAAAGGTAATCGGGGACAATTCCCCGATGTGAGACTAATGAAACTTCAACAAATACATACAAACAACGTAATATACAACCACGAGAAGCCGGATCAGATCCTAAGCATATTGAACCGCCAATTGTTTGTCTAGGGCTGCCCATTGGCGGTCACTTTTGGTTGGATTCGACCCAATTTCAGTTGGCTTCTTCATTGCTTCAATTCTCCACGGGGGGGGGGGGGGGGGGGGGGGGGGGGTGCACCCCGATTGGTTGTTTGAGTTTGCTCCCGAATCTAATTGCCAAAATACTCCTCATGATGGTGTGGAGTTTCTTGATTTTCTAATTGGTCCTTTTGGCTTACATCCGTGTCATTCCCTCTTGCAGATAGGTACATAAGTTTCACAGATCAGTCCTTTTCTCGCGTTTTGGTCCTATTTGTGTCTCTTCTTCTCAAACATGTTTATTCCTGAAACTGAAACATAAAACTCGCTACATAGCATTGCTTACGCTCAAAATAGTGGACATAAGACACAAATATATGCATGATATGATGTCAATCAATGGCATAATAGACTTTGATAGGTCATGTAATCATATATATGAACATATCCTAATTATTTCATCAAAAATAATATTCAAGCATACAATATAAAATCACAACACAAGATGCAAGTTTGTATTGCAAACACATGCACATTTGTACCTTTTAGTTAATTCCATTGTCTCAAGCACATGTGGTTCACTAAATCATTTAAATCCCTTTAAAATTGATTTATTATTCTCTGTTACAAGTCATAAATTAACTTGCTCTACGATTTGAACACATCTTTATGCATATAAAGGAAATGCGAACCTCTATGCATGGTTGTTTAGTCAATCCAATAGAAAATTCATTTATTACTCAAATGACTTTCTAACAGTTCAAACGGAGAACAAAATAGTTTATAACATATATATGAACCATTTTAAATATTTAAAAGTCATATAAAAGTTATAGAAATTATTAATTGACAAAGAAACCTCATCCGGCCATTAAAACCGTTCTGACCACTATCCTTTGAGAATCAAATCTTGAACAATCGACAATAATTTTGTAGGTTTACTAAGCCCTTTTGCATCAAACCATATGATTAAAATATTCTAATTAGCATAATAGAGAACCGTAATGCTCTCATAACAGCGTTGGTATTTCATGAGGATTGTCTCTATTGCTATCTTTAGACAACAATTAATCAAACACTTTGCATACATGATTACTAACCTAATCTACACTTATGAAAATACAACTAAATCGAGATTCAAGATTCATATTTCGTACATTTGCCTACTGAAAACAAATTTCACTAGAGCTCTTCATGATTCTTAACACTTTTGCCTCTATGGTTCACCTTGAACCAAACAAAGACTACTTCAAGATCTTGCTAGAGATCTACTAGTCTTTTTTCATCAATCACTCTTGAATGAGAATATGTACACCAACTAAACTTGGGAGAGAAGAAAAGTGGCTGACAACTTCCTAAAACTTGTTCTTCAAGTTACATTTCTCTTCTCCTTTTACAGGTGCAAGTTAGGGAAAACCCTAACCACAAGATGGGCTTAATGAGTCCATGACTGATTGATATCATTTCATGCTTATATTTGTATCTTATATCCATTATCTTACACTTAAGCAATGCTACGTGACGAGTTTTATGTTTGAATTTCAGAAATAAAGAGGGTTGAAGAGAAGAGCCATGAAAGGACCCAAAAGCAGGAAAAAGGACTTAATTGTGAGACCGGGGACTAAGATGGAAGGGAAAGGACTTGAACATAAGACCGAAGGACCTAAGAGCAAAATAGAAAACTCCACACCATCATGGGGAGTATTTTGGCAATTCGATTCGGGTCGGAGCTCCAACAAACAAAGTAGATGCATCCAAGACCAACAAATATATCAAGCAAAGCCCACAACAAGATGCAACGCAATCCAAATCCTATAGACCGCCAATTGGCGTTCCGGATCTTCCCGGATCAGCTGAAAATTCTGGAGCGCGTGTATTAGATGATGTTTAGGCTATTTTTGGTATTTGTTTAGTCCCACATCTGGGGATTGTCCCGGATTTCCTTTTTCTATGGCTATAAATAGAATTCTCCCTCCTCTCATGTAATTCATCTCTCTTTGGTGATCATCTTCCCTACTAAGAGTGAAGCCTTGAAGCAAAACTATGGTGGACGAAGGGCTACTTGTAATTGAGTGAGTTCATAATATATGTTTTCCTTTAATTGTGTTGTTTCTCTCTTAGGTTAATTTCCTTTAATGTGCTTGCTTTGATGCTTGTTTTGTTTTATGTCATTTCAGCTTCTTTAATATTTCTTGCTTGATTAGTGTAGTTTCATTTCAGTATAATGCTTCATTTTGTTAATGTAGTTAGTGTAATGAGTAGGGAGTAGTTCCATCCCCATTTGGGGGTGGAGAAATATGTGATATGATAATGTAGTCTATTAGGTGTGTTATCTTAATCCCTTGAGCCTTATATGATTTCCATAACCATCTAATGGGATTTCACTCTTATCTTTGATATTCTAATGTTCTTGAATGAAGCTTAGCTTATGCTTAAATTAGTAAACCTATTTTATGGGGAATGATAAGGTGAGGATATGGATGGAATTAATATTGGAAACACAATTTGTAGTGTATGTACTCTTGTTGCCTTTACCTTGGTCAATGTCTTGTATGTTTTAATGATATGTGTTATCTTAATTCTTGTGGAGGCATAGTAGGGTCTTGTCTTTATACATGAGTTCATTTAGCTTCATTCCAATTATTGTCTTGTATGCTTTAATGATATGATCTTATCTTAATTCATGTGGAGGCAAAGTTGATTTAGTTTTATGATTTCATGCACTACATGTTATGAGGAGCTTAATTAAACACACACACACACACCCATCTTTTATATTCACATTATTTCTCTACACCCTTTGGGGTTTAGTTTTATTGCTTATCTTTCACTTCCTTTTGCATTCTAATGTAGTTTAGTATAATCAATCTTTCTCTCCTGTCTTTACCACTCGCCTTCGCACAAACCAAACGTCGACACACCTCCCAGTGGACGACCCGTATTTGCCACTGCTTCAACGCGGCCGTGCACTTGCGGTTAATATAAAACAAATCAATCAATGACCCATTAGTTAGATATTCCATTCCTAATTGATTGATTAAAGGGTTAAACTTTTACAACTTCATGTCATGACAATGTGATATCATTATCATACTATGTGCCACAAATATTATGTTATGTAATATACATTACACTTCTCCAAATAATATCATACACACATCTCGTGAACTCACATTAAATGATACAACATGTAACGCTCTATTTCATCATCTTACCACATGCATTTAATTTCACATCATATCAAATATAACAAATCATATAAAATGTGTAAAATTCTTCTCTTGTTTCTTGTTCAGTTGGTGTGACCTTTATCGAGAATCCGGGTTAGATTGCTAATGGCATAAAGCATTTTATTGCCATAAACTAGAAGCGGTAGTCTAGCTGTACATTACAGTCACCCAATCAAAACAAATCAAATGTAACCATTTTACAAAACACGATCCTATAGCAATATTATAAATAAAATTAGTTGTGTCTATTCCTTGTCTGATGATGTCATGAATAACTCACATTAAATGATACAACATGTAACACTCTATTTCATCATCTTACCACATTCAATATAGTAAATTATAAATACATAGTTGGTATCACTTCAACTATATTGAATGCATTACAATTCTACTCTTCCAAGGGGCCCACAGACATCATTACTAATTATAAATAAGGAACAATGATACTATTGACCTACAATCCTTTCCCACAAAAGCCATATATAAAGAACTACTACTTTTATCATCACTTATAATAAGCAACTTTTAATAGTAATTACGCTATACATTTCGCGTTTCGAAATATGCAGTCTCATATCTTATATTTCGTAGACACAATGAAAACATTAATGACACAAACACAATCCTATCAGGTTTTCACTTCTTAGTACATGTTCAATGTATGAAACATTTCATACACTCATGTTATTAAATGATAATCTTTTATCAACATTTGTAGAACTACAATGCACTTTAATCAACACGAGATTCTTATCACGGTATAATAGTGTTCCATGCTAATTACCAAGATTGTGAACACTTTAGAGTTTCATGTTTGTTATCATATAAAGTTCTACGATTGAAGACCAAGGGTATCTTCCTAAACACTTCTATAAAACATCAAACTCGTGGAACAAAAGATATATTTATACCTTCAATTCATATACATAACATGTAAAAGATAACTTTTAGAACACAAAAACTAACACAACCCCCTCCCCCTCGAGTGATTATTCTCTCAGAAGATTTACTGTATTACCAGGAGTTCCAGTGTTGGGGGAGAACATTAGTGTATGCGGAATTTTGGATTACAAAAGTTTGGTATTGCCTTGGAAAGTGGAGTCCATCATTAGGATCATTGGTCCTAGGAGGTTTAAATTGCATATTTGAACTACTCTGTGCACTAATAGTAGTCCTCAAGGTTCATTGTGAAACTTGTGGATTGTTTGTGTATGATTTGGTTGGGAACATTTCCTCCTCAATGTGAAAGTTACCTTTGAAATTTTTAGTCTGAAGTTTGCTCCATTATCTGGTAAGTTGGGTAGTTTGAGTGGCACCACAAATTCATGAAGCAAATAGAATATAGTAATAAAAACAAAAATTTAGTACAACAAGTTCACATACAGCAACAACCAAAAAGTAGAAATTACATCCACATATATGACATTTATATCTACCAAAAAATAGATATTGAAATTTTTATAAACCCCTAGATGCTGTAATCAAATCCCATATTGCATCCCTACGGACATTCATAACTTGCTCCTCCAAAAGTCCTTCTTCGGGGTCATCATGGCAACTACCACTAGAACTACAATTTTATACTTCACTTATAGAGGAACGTAAGAAATCATCATTGATTCTTTGCTCAACAATGAAATTGTGAAGTGCCATAGCAAAATAACCATTTTAACCTGACGTGGTCGACGAAAGGGAGGAATATCTCAAAGCACAAACCATCTTTTTTTAAACACCCTGAATGCTCTCTATTATTTCTCAGTGAAGAGTGTAAGTGATTAAAACATTCTTTCTTCCCACTAGGTCCACGATCTTGATACTCAGGTATATGGTATCATCTATTTTTGTAAGGTTGTAGAAACCCTTCACGGTTTGGGCATCCAACGCCGACAACATAATACTTGTCCGGGTAGGTTGGGAAGTCATTTTGTGGCCAAGTTATCACTTCATTTAGAACTTTACAATCGTGTGCATATCCTTCCCACCCAGCCGACACAAATACAAAATTTCACATACTCCTAAAACATTTTGTGTATAGTGCTTTGGATCTTTGCCTGAATGGTAGGTTGGTTGCTCTTGGATTGGGACAACAACATCAACATGGGTACTGTCCAAAACAACAATGCATTCTTTAAAATAAGGAAAGTATTTTCCACCACCACTTTCGAGTATGTTGCGAGGGATTACACTCAAGTCCTCGATATTTCTAATATGGCCACAACCCCATTTGAACATGACATTTGTCACAATTTTATCAGACAGACTAATAGTATCTTCGCAATGTTGTTGTTGGGCTTGTAATGACCTGCTTGTTTCCCCGTGTGCTAGTGTTTTTAGAAAATATACATTTATTCCTCAAAAACAACATTTTTTGTCTTTCAACATACCCACCTACTAAAATATCCTAGATAGCAATTTAAATGTTTCTGGCATCAAACGATAGGACTCGAAAGATACATGATAGTGTCCAGTTAGTAAGTTCTGGACAACTTGAGGTCACGTGAAAGGGGTTGTGTGAACCACATTCCTAGGGACTAGGGGATAAGGTTGCCCATTGTGAGTTGCATAGGAAAATGAAAGACGAGGTTACGAAGAGGTTTCTTCGTCTTCATCGGTCGATCCTAATTGTATATTTGCCGTTTTCTCCATAAAGAGGAACAACCCATCCGTTCTTCCTACATTAAATTGAGAAAATATGAGTAAGGAATCACACTACTACCATATTGTGATCAGGTTATGGTTATCTTACTAAAAGCATAGTTTGTTGAACATGATATTGATTTAAAATAAAATTATAATCCAGCACAGAGATCTAGTTAATTGGATGAAAAAAAACAATGAGTAATGTCAGCGGTTAGCTCAACAATCAGACCACTAATTCCTGAAATGGGTGCAAATTTTTGAAATCCTTATATCCAATAACAAATGTTAAAGCTCAGAACCAATCTAAATAAGCCCAAATTCACCCTATAAACTGGATCTATTAAAAGTGAGGGATGTAAATTTCAGACATTTCATTTGGGATATAAACTTTCATTACAAATTCCAGTATCCACATCTTTATGATCATCTAATCCTCAAAAAAAGATCCAACGGCTATGGCAACAAAACAATGATTTGAAGAAATACATGACAACCATATATCAAAACAACAAAAAACTAAAACAACAAATAAAAAATGATATAGAAAAAAATGAAAGGGGGAAGCAACCGAAGCTAACCTGGTAGGGAAGAGGGAGATAGGAGGAGCGATAACCAAGTAAGGCGAGATTAGGCCACTAGCGACGATGATGTGTGAACTGACAACAAGCGGGTGTAAACAATATAAACAATTGAATCATACAATAAACCCTGACAACACAAAAATTGGAGGAAAAAAAATTGGAAAAAGAAAACAAACCTAATCGTATGTGGAAGCAAAGACGAAGAATGGGTCAGCTACCCGGGTGTCAGTAATGGGAAAGCCTAGCTTCGACAGAGGCCGACGACTAGGTGAAGGAAGTGTTGCAACAAGTGGAGAGCAATGCAGATATGAAGAAGATGATTGCATGCGCACAATGGAGTAGTTGGACGAGTGGCTATTTCATAATTAAAACGAATGGTATGACTTGTAATTTTCAACATTTGGAGGGCAATTCTTGAAATCAATAGTACAAATTAAAGCTGCGAGAAGTTGGGGGTGTGCAGCTCCGCGTGTCCTGTGCACATGTAAGACCGGATTTTTTGGGAATTTTGGCAAGACATCGGAAAAGTTGGTACGTGTTTGGTTCATCTCGGTTGGAACTGGAAAAGCTGTGACCAATATGGTGCACCAAACACACCCTATACCTCTTTACCAACAAACAACAATGAAGCTAGAATAGAAATAAAAATGGTCATCACTTTAAACCAATTGAAACATGTGTAAATTTAGTACTTCATTTCATAAATGAGAGAGTGTAAAATAATTGAATAAGTAATATTGTGAAATTTTCACAAATTGAAAACCTAACGATGTTCTTCAATTTTCATAGAACAGTGAAAATATTATACGTATTGCGGTTGTTTAACTTAATGAAATATAAGTTAAAGGGTCTGTGAATTCTAAAAATGAAATTTGAACTTGATATATAGATTATGAGAGAGATAATGCTTATACGGTGGAAAAACAATGTTCACATCATAACTTAAATTTATCTATATAAATAACGTGATGAATAGAATGAGAATTAATAAGGACAAGCAGAATCATTATCGATGAAATCAGTGGGAATGCAAATGTTCTTTTAGATATACAATTCGGATAACTCATTTAGATAAGAATAGGTCTAAAAACAAACAAGATCATAGGTCGAAATAAATGAGTATTCATCGGCTTCTGAAATGAAACTATTGGTACGTGAAACCCAAAAAAAGAAAAAAAAGAAAAATCATTTGCACTGTTTGGATGTGATTTGTGCTGGGTTACTAATCTGGTGCTTCTTTTGGATACTCTATTCCTTATCATTGTAGTAATAAGCATTTGTTTTTACTTTGCATGACGATATCTTACGTTTCATATTTTTAATTTCATTGGAAAATTAAACTGCTTATGGTAACTTAATTAACATTGAGGTTCATGTGGGTTGCCAGCAAACTCAGATATCTATATTGTAATGTTTAAATATTCTTAGTCACTAAATTGAGCAAATGTAGGTATGATTAATTTCGATATGACTAATATCTATTAGTCGTCTCAATATATTGGATACCAAGTGGGTAGGTGTTCAACCATATGTTGCGAGTACCAATCAGTGTTCGGGGATGTGTATGTGAACCTGTGACACCAAGTGTGTAGGGTCACATTCTCGTTTGTGCGGTCACATATTCAACCGCATAACCGTAAAATAATTTTTTAAATGTTAATTAACATAAAAAAATATCAAATATTGAAAAAACGGGAGAAACAGGAAAGATTAGTAAAAATCACGAAAAATATGAAAACATCTCAAGGAGATAAGAATATATATAGAGTAAGGTTAGAATGAGCCGTAGGTTCATTTGTTTAAACGAGCTCCTCAAGATCTAACCATTCATCTTAATCTGAATGGTTGTGAGTGTTTTACTTTAAGTAAGGATATTAAAGTAAATGTGTTGGTCTTCCCAAACCCTTCAATCAACGTTACCAAAAGAAACCTAATTTCTTCCTTCTATTTTCGTCATCCTTTTCTCCTCACCCTCCAAACCGTTATTGTCAATCACTACCACAGATTCTTCCATACATCTTGCTTTTGTCTGGTTAGTTTTTGTAACTGATTTCGTTTTTGTTTTGTTTTTTGATCCTGATTTCCGTTCTGGGTGGTTTTATTTTTTTGCAGCAAATTTCATTTTTGCTTGGGTTTTTGATGCAGATTTCGTTTATTTTTGGTTGTTTGCTCCTAATCTCGGTTTTGTTTGGTTTTAGGTTTTGTCGTAGATTTCGATTTGGCTCCTGATTTTCATTTTTTACTCCTGATTTCTGTTTTGTTTTTTACTCCTGATTTCTGTTTTGTTTTTTTTAGATTTTTGCTGCTGATTCGATTTTTACTTGGTTTTTGGCTGCTGATTTTCGTTTTTATTTTGTGGATCTTTGATCTTGCGGCTTATTTGGGATCTATATATTTTTTGGTAGAACATTGGGTTTATATTAGGACTTGTGGGTTGTGAATTCATTTCGATTTGTATTTGTTTAATGAAAATCAATTAATTGGGTATTGGATGTGCTTTTTTTCTTAGTTTCCTTTTATTTCTAGTGGTGAAAATTTTATTTGGTTGAACTACTATTTGTTTTCAGAGGTCAAAATTCCAAATTATGGAAATTGTAGAACGAAATCCAACCTCTTGTAAGTCCGGAGAAATCCAATAAGGTCTACTGGAAAATGGGGTAAGTTTGTTTTTTAATTACTTTTGAAAGCGGATTTTCACATTGAAAACTGTGATATTAACATATTAAGTAAACTCAAAAATAATTTTGATTTGTAACGGGACAATCGTAATGGTAGCCGCAATATAAATATGAGTACTATAATATAATATTGAAAACTGTAATAGTGATGTTTCGAACGGTGATATAAAAGTGATACCTGTAATATTGACCGTTTTAGTTGTAACTAGAATATCTCTCTTGCGATAGAGGTGGAAGATCGAAATTTAGTAGTAATCGTATCCAATCAGATCTTGAGAAAAACACAAGAAAAAGTCATAGACAATGTAAAATGTGCATGAAATATTCGAACCACGACTCGAGAACTTGTCCTACTAGGAAGGATAAGAAAACGCGAGTAGTTAATCCTCTTTGTCAAAATGCATATTACTTGATAATTGTCTTATGTCGTCTTTGGGATTTTGCAGGGTGACAACTGAAAATACATGTAAATTGCAGGAATAAGTTGCAAGAGATATTAATATACGTGGACAAGTAATACATGCAAGGAAGAATAAAAAAACTATTACAATCTCCTACATGAATACACGTCATTTATTAATTTTTGATTTTTTATTGAAACATTCGATATACTCTTATTTTCGTTGAATATGTTAGGTTTTGTCTCACACAATGGTGAATGAGTACAGGTTATGTAACGTGTATGACTGTATCTATTAGAAGTAGTATTACGGTAACAACCGTAATATCAAAAAGATGTTGTAATATTATTTTGTAAAACGTAATATTATAAAGGTATTACATTCACAAAACGTAATATCAAGATGTTGTAATATTAATTTGTTAGACGTAAGATAAAATTATTTTTACTCCTTCCCAAAATTAAAAAAATGGATGACTAATAATGTCTAAAACGTAATGCGGTTCTTGATATAATGTGAGGTTTACAAACGTTTCAATAAGTGATCGAAGATTATAACATGCGTTAAAAACATTCTACAATCTCCTACAGGAATACACATCATTTTTTAATTGAAACATTCTGTATAGTTTTATTTTTGTAGAATATGTTAGGCTTTGTCCAACACAATAGTGAATGAGTACAAGTTATGTAATTGTTTCTATTGACAGTAATATTACGGTAACAACCGTAATATCAACAAGATGTTGTAATATTAATTTGTTAGACATAAGATAAAATATTTTTAGTGATGCGCAAAAATAGATGGATGACCAACTCATGTTAAAATAAAATATTGATCCTAAAAAAATCAGCAACTTGTATGACTGTATCTATTAGCAGTAGTATTACGGTAACAACTATAATATCAACAAGATGCTGTAATATTATTTTGTAAAATGTAATATTAAAAAGGTATTACATTCGCAATACGTAATATCAAGATGTTGTAATATTAATTTGTTAGACGTAAGATATAATATTTTTTAGTGATGCGCATAAAGAGATGGATCACTAACTCATGTTAAAATAAAATCACGATCCTATAGAAATCAGCAACTTGTATCACTGTATCTATTAGTAGTAGTATTATGGTAACAACCATAATATGAACAAGATATTGTAATATTATTTTGTAAAACGTAATATTAAAAAAGTATTACATTAAAAAAACGTAATATCAAGATGTTGTAATCATCCTTCTCCTTCAAACTAACTATTTTAGATAGTCCACATTATTAAAAATTGCAAACGTTTATGTAAGAGTAACATTGAATAGGGGATAGTAATCATAATCTGTAATACTAGTTTATCAACATTCAAGATCTCTATAAAAATCAGCAACTTTAAAGATTCAGTCATACATACAACAGTTTCATGAAAATTGTAATATTGTATCATTCGAAAACACAAAATTCCAAAAACAATCCATTGAACTATTTGGAACTTGTTTCACGAAGTATCATAGCAACGTATTCAGCGCGAATCCGAGTCATATCTTCTTCTCCAAAATCAAATATATATTTTCCTTCAGAGAGATATTCTGCAAACTTCAATGCATACAATTCACAATTAAAACTTGTGGCTGATTGCTGGGGACAGGAAACATGTTTTATTTCTCAGCTCTTCATATTCTAAAAAATATGCGTCATTTCGAAGTACTTAGCCACCCACTTAGACTGCAAAAAAGTAACATTTAAACTCATAAGAACCAAACATACCTACTGAAAACAATAAACTTTAAATCATTGCTTAATAGAAACAAAAAATAATGGTGAATGAGTACAAGTTATGTACCTTGTATGATTGTGAGAAAGTGTGAGAAAGTTCAAAATCTTGAGTATCTCAATTTATTTATTTTAAAACGAGAGAATTCCTTTGAAGTACAATTTTTTAACCGAAGAAACTCCACTACATTATCTCAACATTATATAAACATGTAACTTAATTATCTGAACATTATATAAATAGAAACCAGAGAAGCAAAGAAAGGTAGAAGAAAGCACATCAACATGTCCCATGGCGATCCCCTCCTCTCTCCTACCGACAACCCAAACCACCTCCAAATCCTGTAGGCACCAACCCCACAACCCCGACTCGACTCGACATCGAAAGAAGAAGAAACCACACCCCCTACCACCCCCACCAAAGCCGCCATCATTATGGGCGCAACTCAAGAGCCTCCTCACGTGCTGAAGCGACAACGCAGCTCAAGTATTCGACCCTACGGTGGCCCGAATGGGGTCTTATTCCTGCAGTAACATATGCTCCGTCAAGGACGTCGTCCACCGCGACCAGGATTGCTCCCCGGGGAGCTCAACCCGTCTTCTGTCAGTTCGGGAGCAGGAAGGAGAGCGGTGGGAGAGGAACGAGAGAGTTAGGGTTTAGGGAGGGCGTTTGGGGGAGAGAGTGGAGGCGTGAGTTGTGTTTGGTAACGGTGAAGGGTTTTAAATTAACACTAATACCAATATTACCCTTATGTTTGTAATTTTAATAAGATCTCATGTCCACCGTTGGATTTTAATTGGATGGTGGATGTTTAAGGAGCTCACTTAAGTTTAAATGAGCCCTGGGCTCATTCTATAATTTATGTATATATATATACCTAAGTTGATTTGGCTCCGACAAAACATTCAGTTCCTTGACGTCACTGCCTCACTGGAAGCCATGTCTGCCTAACAAACCATTAGGTATATTTTCTTTGAATAACTTTCAACTAGTAAAAGAAAATAAGGTAAAGCTATAGTCTTACACAACTCCAACGACACAGCGCCGTTGGTAAACATTTTCAGAGTATTCTTCAAAGCATAAACATTCACCGACGGATCTCTCCGTCGGTGTAGATTCATATGCACGGCAAAATGAATTTTTTCGTGGAAGACCTACACCGATGACTCTCATAACCTTCACTGACTGATACTTGGCGTCCGTGAGTCGCTAAACTTTGCCGACAAATATGATCCATCGGTTAAGAGTTCTAGTCTTGGTCAAATAAATTTATTTTGCGGAAATACAAGCACCGATGGATAGGAAAATCTACACCGACAGATAGAGTCATCGGTGTGTATTAAGTACACCAACGGATAGCTTCCATCGGTGTAAAATAAAAAAAAATACAATTTACACTACATATGTTTATATACGGTGACGGTTAATATAACAATAACCGATGGATTACGTCCGTCGGTGTACAATTGTTTGTAGAATCTTGGAGGCGGGTGCTGCTGCACAGCGTCATCGGTATAACTTCCCAAAACACAGCCGAAAGTTTAAATTTTTTAAAAAAATCATCACAAGGATTAAGACCCCAAAAGAGCAGGAACACTGCTAATCAAATATCCAAGAGGTGCACCATATTACATCAGAGTTTCCCAAAACCTACTGTGGTCCTGAAATGCAAACATAAAACAATGCCTGTGTTTTCATAGGAAACCCCGTATACCAAGCTCACTATATGCATGCTCATGATATAGAAATAAACCTATCATACTAGTAGTATGGTAATATAAAATGCAATTGTAATAACACCCTCCAAGGGTCAAAAGGACAATACCAGCAATCCATCAATCCATGATCGGGTCACCCGTAGGGACATACCGTAGGCATATAGGGTCTTACGGGAAGTACGTTACGCACCCCACACGCGACTACACTAAACTTGGGGATTCGGTGAGGCACATCCGCATGTCTGTGTTAGTAGTAACAGATCTGCACTCGTGGTCAACACCACACCGACAGAGTCGTCGCTTAGGTCGGTCCAGCTCACTTAGATGTGCCACAGCCAAGCTACCTGCAGAATACATCGTCGGTCAGTACACCCTCCAGAACAACATCGGCTCGGGTCAAACACGTGTGGAACAACATCAGACATAGGGCCAGCCAATCGACTCAGCCAGACTGGATTCCGCAGGGTCATCTCACTCTGTAGAGCTGTGCAACATCGTGTATTGGGATCTGCAATCCCTCAGGTAAAACATATACTAAGCCACGGTCTATTACCAGAGGTGGCACGTTCCAAGTATCCACACTCTTCCATACGACGGTCCCTGGGCAGGCACGAGCAACACACCCACCATCAACTCCCGGCTCACGCGCTAGGTGAGGACACGGGTTTCCGCGGATAAGTAGTCAGTTCTGGGCCCAAACGGTGAACCGCCCCCAAGGGAATCGGTCGAACAGATGCCTACAATTGGTCAAACTCCAGACTCACAACTGAAGCACCAGCGATCGCACAAAAGGTGAACATTGGTCGACTGCTACATGGTCATAATCTAGACTAAGACTAAGTCAAAAATCAAGGCAACGGTTGAACGGCTTAAGGGTCCCATTAAACCGAAAACAGGGTCTGTCTTACATTCTTTACCGGTCAAACTAGATTTCAATCGGTCGACCTAGCATTCAGTACACTTAAGCTACCGGTCGAACCAGAGTCAAGAGTGGTCGACCGTTTAGATAGTCCACACTCAGTCAAGACCACTCCACAATGAAACGGTCTAATGGCTCAAGGGGTCCCGTTCGACCGAAAATAACAGGTAATCTCTGAACCCAACAAAATATGCTCAACTGGTCGACCACCGCAAGACATCGTTCTATCGGTGCTGGCAAAACCAAAGATTTACATTAATACCGGTTGACCGTAAACAAACACTGGTCGACCGTTAACTGTCATCAACATGGCCTTGCCAAGTATAACTTGAAGCTCTCGTCACCGGTGAGGTCTCCCACCTCCGGCAACGAGCCAAACCCATGCACACACATGTGCGAGCAAGTGAAATGCAAGAACTTAGCAGACCTTTACTTTGCGTTATTCAACGATCATTGATTGACATCATTTCATGAATTCATTTCTGTCTTATATGAATTATCTTGACCCCAAACAATGCTACATAACGAGTTTTATGTTTGAGTTTCAGTAATAAACATGATTGAGGAGAATAGGCATAAAAGGACCTAAAAGCGAGAAAAACGACTGAGTTGTGACACTTTGGGACTGAGATGCAAGGGAGAAGGACCTGAATGTAACCCCAAAGGACCAATGAGCAAATGAATAAACTCCACACCATCATGAGGAGTATTTTGGCAATTAGATTCGGGCCGACACTCCTATAACCGATCGACTGTACCCTGTGTGAAGAATTGAAGAAATAAAGAACATACCGAAAATGGGTCGGATCTGGGAAAAAGTGACCGCCAATTAGCGGTCCATTTCTGTCCGAATCCAACCCGGTTTCTCCAGGAGATGGGTTATGTGTTTATATGTATTATGGGATGGTTTTATTAGTCCCACATCTGGGGATTGTCCCCGATTACCATTTTCTATGGCTACAAATAGAACTCCTCCTCCTCCTTTTGTATCCACTCATTGCTTGGTGGCATTCTCTCTACTTGGAGTAAGCGTTGGAGCAAAAACTCAAGGTGGAGAAGAATGCTACTAGTAATGTGAGTCATTTAATAAAATAATTTTTCATTGTTTTGTTCTCATGTTGTCTCTTTTTTATGCATGCTTAGCTTAGTCTTATTTCTTTGATCTTAGGATATATTAGTTAGAATGTCTCCTTTCTTCTTTAGTTTAATTGCTAGAACAATGCGTAGTGAGAAGATCCATCCCTTTTGGGGGGTGGAGACGATGTTCATACATATTGTGAAGTTTGGAAGTCTAAATTTTTGATTGTGTAGACTTGCATGTTTTGTATGTTCATTGGAGGTATTTTAATCATGTACATGTTAGGGAATTTTGATGGGTTTTGTCGTAAGATTTAGACACTTCCAATGCTTAGTTTTCTCATGTTTATTAACTAAAATTTCCTGTTGAATATGTTACATGTTAGTTATGTGTTTGTATTTATATTTGTCTTTGCTTGCGTGAATGATTCAAGAAACTTTGTTTTGATGAGTTTTGCAATAACATTTATACACCTCTCATGCTTACCTTTATTCGTCACATGAGTTTATGGTTTTTTATGAGTCTTGCCATTTGTTTAGACACTTCTCATGATGAGCTTAATCTTATGTTAATCAAGTAGTAATTTCCGATACGTTGTGTGAATGGATTGATAGGTTTTGCCACATCTTTAGACACTTCCTATGCATGAAGACACACACACAAGAGACACACATGCATGCTTACATGCATCTTCCATCATTAATTTCACTTAATATGTGCACACACTCCACCCCTTAGGGGTTTCTCTTTCTGATTTCCAATCTTTCGTGCTTTCTTTTGCATTTTCTACTTATTAGTTTAGTGTAGTTTAGCTTTAGCGTAATCACATCTTTTCTCCCTTTATTCTGATTTCGGTCATACCAGAGGCTGCTTATCTCCCAGCGGACGATCTGTACCTCACCCGTCTTCACCGACGCCTGTGCACTTGCGGTCTAAATTTAAAACGTTTCAACAAGTTTTTGGCACTGTTGCCGGGGAGGTGCCAGTCCAAACTCTGGTTTCGACGATTCGGGTGGATTTAATTTTTTTTGTAGTTTTTCTTTGTTTCAAGAGACTTGGAGACGCAAGGGGAGGCAACTGGAGAAGTTTGGAGGCAACAGGTGGTCTGGTAAGCTCTTCTCTACTTCTTCTTTCTGTGTCTTGTTTCTTTATCTGATATAGAGGTCTAGGGATTAATTTGGCATGTTCTAGCTGTTAGTTTGTCCCCAGATCAATGATCAATCTCCCTTTAAGCAAGTTGGACCCTAAAACCCAAGCAAAAGATTAGACATTCTTTCTTGTTTAGGTCATGCATCATGTACTTGACTTAGGCATGTAGATTGTATTTTATTTTATCTTTACTTTCAGTTGCTGAGTGCTGGCGTGAGGTACGCATTTCCTACTCTCATTCATGCATTTCGTATGAACATGCATTAGTTAGTAGGATATGCATTGCAACAAGTGTGCGTTGAGCGTTTGTTTGGAGAGTTGATTGCTAGATTAAGACTCCAAAACGTTACTAAGGAGGGGCTGTCCTATATAAGATAAGGTGGGGGATTTCACCACCCATTCCTTCGCCCCAAAAACCACAATAATTAAGAGCCTAATTTTAAAATCAATTAGACATTGACCCTAAGGATCTCGGGCGCATTAGGAGAGTGATCTGGTCACGACCGTCATGGGTTGATCGGCGTCGCCCACTCTGTCGATAGTAAGAGAGACGAGATCTCCAGATCTTGGCTCACTTGCTGGGCTTTGTGGTCTTCGTGGTAGGGTGGTGAGGCGTGTTGAGGCTGCGTGATCTCGCAGTTAGGCGTCGTCTAAATGTAAGGACCTATAACGACCTTAGGATTGTTTGAGCCTTGTTTCTTATGTGCTTCTACCTGTACCCACCTGCCATAACATAAGGATTTCTTCCCTTCTCTCCTGAGTCATTCCCTCTCTTCTGTGTCCTCCCGTCTTCTCCTCTACGCACATTCCGTTTTAGTTGATTAAAAAAAATTAGGTTCGTGTGTGTGTGTGCACCTTTGTGCATGCTTGTGTGGGTACGAGACGAGAGTAACCGTTTGATAAGGCGTGTCGTCAATCTTGCCTTGGTAGTCGATTTCTCGATGCCTTCGTCTTCTCGTGTCGCACACAGTCCGAGTTCATTGGTTGCTCATTACCGCAAGGAGGAGCAGTTGCTGGACCCACCTGTCCCACCTGTTCTTTCTTTTCTTCCCGCCATACCTCTTCGTGATCTATGCTACCCGAGCCGTACCGCTCTGCCCTCATGCATCGTATTGCAAGAGGCAAATGGGAACTACTTTGAGGTTAAGCCTCAGTTTATATCCATGCTCCCTCGCTTCACTGGGAAGGGTGACCCCTATATTTTCTCAGGGAATTTGAGAAGGTCTGTGCTATGTTTAAGCTTCAACAACTTAGCACAAACTCTATCCATCTTAGGCTTGCCCCCTTTGTATCAAAGGATGATGCCAGAAGTGGTTGTACAACAATCTAGCTAGGACTTGGGATGAATTTCAATATGCATTCCTCAACAAGTACTTTCCAAATCAGCTTGAGACCGAAACATTTCATGCATATTTAGAGAGGTTCAAGGAGCTACTATCCTCATGCCCTCACCATGGCATCGAGTTGTGGCGCCTTGGTCAGATTGTCTACGAGGGTCTTCACATCCCGTCCCGAACTCTCCTTGAGTCCATGTGTCAAGGAGAGTTCTTAGGAAATGATGAAAGGGAGGTATGGGCTTTCCTAGAAGACCGTGCTGAGAAAAGCATGCAGTGGGAGAGTGTGAGGGAACCACTAGCATCATCTAGCCTAGGAGTGAGGATCGCAAACGCAAACTCGATTAGATCGTGTGCCGCATTTGTTGTCGATACCACTACGGCAACCGAGGCACGCATGGTGGCCTTAATGCGCCGTATGGATTCGATTGAGCTCCAAAACCAACAAGGTGCACCTTATGTGTCTACATTTGGTCATTTTCCCTATCTTTCATGTGGTAGGATAGGTCATGTAGGAAGCAAGTGTGAGTCCATTCCTTCTGAGATGGAACATGTCAATGCCATCTATGATAGAGCCAGGAATGACCCATACTCATCATCTTATAATTTCGGATGGAGGAACCACCCTAATTTTTCGTGGAACCAAAATAATGCCCCAGGTGGTCCTTCAAACTTCTCTCGACAACCTAACCAACCACATCAACCTCCCATGCATGTGCAATCTTATCAGCCACCCCAAGCTCAAATCACCAATCAATTGGGTTTCCCAAATTCCAACAATATGAAAACCTGATTCAATTAGCTTGAGACATTGACTTGTGAACTTGAAAACTCAATCATTTTTTTATGTCAACCACAAGTCAAGTTCTCACTTCTAATCAGCAGACCATCAAATCTCTAGAGCTTCAGATGGGCCAATTGGCTCAGTCTGTACATGAAAGAGAGATAGGGACTCTGCCTAGCCAGCCTGAGGCTAACTGTAACATCCCCGAACAGCGGAAAATTTAAACTTTTTAAATTTAGAGAAACACGTGGACACAACCATCAAGAGTGGGGACATTACTGAAAGAAATACATAAATAAGTCTGGTGCACCATAATACAATACGAGTTTGTCAAAAGAGTGATTACATTACAACACGAAACACAAGGTACATGTAATCACGACAACCTAAAAGTAGGCAGATGACAGGATCCAGTCCCAAAGTGCAATCTCCCTCGGTCACCACCCGCCGGAACCTAACGCAGTCCTGAAAATAATCATAACAACAATGCCTGAGTTTCCATAAGGAAACCCCGTATGACAAGCTCACCTATATGCCCTAACATACTAGTATAGCATGGCATGGAATACAAAGCAGTAAAACAACAACGCCACCAAGGCCAAACCGGACATCCGTCCCGCGATCGTTTCCGCTGCCACACAGTCCCCGCGGTCTACAATCGCCAACGCTGCCACACAGGCCTCACGGTCCGCAACATCACCGTCGCCACACAGGTCGCACGGTCCACAAACACCGGTACCACACAGGCCACACGGTCCAACCTCACCGCCGCCACACAGGCCGCACGGTCCAAACATCGGGTCTCCGTAGAGGCCTACCGTAGGCACATACGGTCTAACGGACAATACGCAACACATCCCCACACGCGACTACACGAGCCAAGGGATCGGTGAGGATGCGTTCGCACTTCCGCGCAAGGTAGAAATCAGATCTGAATACATCGTGGTCCACCACCACCACACCAACGGAGCCGTCGCTCAGGTCAGTCCATCAACCGGCGCCACACAGACCGCACGGGATATCACTCGATAGGTGCCCAATCGAGCTACCTTTCGGAACACATCATCGGCAGTCCATCGCCGCAACCACACAGGCTACGCGCGATCCTCCCTGCCGCCACACAGACCGCACAGGGGCCCTACCGCCGCCACACAGGCCGCACGGCACGTGCAATAACTGCCATCAAGGCCAGTCGAACATATCCGCCACACATGGCCAGACAATCGACAGATCCGAAAAGAAGTCCGCAGGGTCAACGAGCTCCACGTGCAACACCAACTCCGAATCCAACCGAGCAGGGTCGCGACCTCCGTCGCCGTCAATAGGCCGGTACCTCTCTGGACCTCCGTCGCCAATCCTGGCCGGTAGTCTCTGTGCCTCCGTAGCCATCGGCCGGTAGTCACTGCACCCGACAGCAGTTGCGTGTTGCTGAAGCAATGGGATCCGCAATCCCTCAGGCTGCTACTCTAACGCGAGTCAAACGATCCACCAGATATAGTCACGATCCATACACAGAGGTGACGCGTTCCGGACACCCACACTCTTCCACACGGCGGTCCCTGGAAAGGCTCGCATAACGCGCCCACCGTCACTTCCCGGCTCACGCACAAGGCGAGGACACGGGTTTCCATGGACAGAGTTGGCATCCTAAGTGGAACCAGGAATCCTGTCCTGTGCAAAACGGTCGACCGAAAGAGACACGGTCGACCGTTTTCCTCAAGGGAATTCGGTCAACCGAAGTGACAACCGGTCGACCGCTTCCACAAGGGAATCGGTCGACCGAAAGTGACAACTCGGTCGGCCGTTTCCACAAGGGAATCGGTCGACCGAAGCGTCTGTCACGGTCGAACTATTTGCGCAACACATAAATCGCAACGGTCTACCGAAGGTCTAAAATCGGTCGACCGAACGAGGTCAAAATCCGGAGTCTGGTCAACGCTCAAAACGAATCTATCGGTCGACCGACTCAGGGGTCTCGGTCGACCGAACACTTACAGGGTCAACCTAATATTTTCTATGTCATCAAACGGTCGACCGAAGCTTACATATCCTACCGGTACACTCAAGTTCCGGTCGACCGAACGAGGGACGCGGTCGACCGAAACACGACAGACAGTGAAAATACATCACGATCGGTCGACCGTCCAAGGGACCCGGTCGACCGACAGACGTCTTCAACCACGTGCCAGCCGAGGTTTTGACGTCGAAACTCGTCACCGGCGAGACCTCCGACCTCGCGCGACCGACCCCAACCTCACCCCGACGTGGGTGATCAACTAAGGCCTCTAATGCAAGAACTTGGCATACCTCTCTTTGAAGATCGACGAAGAACGCCGGACTTCACCGGAGCTCCAACGACGCCTCGATACCGCGACCTCACGCGCACCTCCTCGCACCACGCCACGCCCAGCACGCTCGCCTCACGCGCACCTCCACTGCTCGGGCACCACGAAGGAAGAGGAAGGAATGGGTGGAGAGGAGGAAATGAAGAAAGGAAGAAGGAAGGAAAAGAGAAGAAGAAAACCCTTAAAACCCCTCTCCTTGCTACAGTGCACGCCATCACTCTTCCCCTCGTCTACAGTGCCAGCCCCTTCACCTCCCCATGCATCTCCTGCACAAAATTACCTTCCCCATGCAAACCTCCATCATTAGTCCACCTAATCACCATCAACACCTTAACAAGGTTAGGGTCATTACACTAACCCTGCATGTACAAGCAACAACTCATGCAAAATGAGAATGTGGTACCTTGGGGGTGGCAATTTAACCATGTGGAGGAACTTGTTCACCATGTCAATGCCATTGTAACCTTAAGGTTAACCAAAAGCAAAGTGACACAATGGATAAGATATTAGAGGTGTTTAAGCAAGTGAAGATTAAGAACCCCTTGTTGGATGTCATCCAACAAACACCTCAATATGCCAAAGTGTTAAAAGATCTCTGCACAACCAAGAGGAAGACCAATGTTCCTAAAAAAGCATTCTAGGCTGCAAATGTTAGCTCACTTTTGTCCAATCCCACCTACACAAAATACAAGGACCCTGGGTATCCTATTATTCAGTTTACAATAGTGGACACTAGCATGAGTAATGTATTGTTTGATTTAGGATTGGTGGTCAACCTCCTCCCATATTCTGTTTATCAACAGTTGAACTTGGGAGAATTGAAACCAACTAAGATCACCCTCCAATTGGCAGATAGATCCATTCGTATTCCAAAAGGGATCATCGAGGACATGCTTATCAAAGTTGGCAATTTTATATTTGCAGTAGATTTTGTTGTCCTCGATACCAATCCTATTGCGAACACGCACTCTCAAATACCTTTGATTTTGGGTAGACCATTTCTAGCAACCTCCAACGCCTTAATTAATGGTAGAAATGGTCTCATGAAGCTCTCATTCGGTAACATGAGTGCTGATTTTCATGTGTTCAACTCTGGTAGGCAACAGGAGCCCATGGACCAACCTTTAAATCTCAATTTCATCCGCCAATTAGATAAGGCACCACAAAATCAAAGAACACCCCGACACCAATGCAACCCATTGAGAACGTTGGTGGGCCTAGCAAAAGCTCATTGCCTGTCTTTGCAATGGAATAGAGTGAGCTGACATCAAACATGAATATACGAAGGGAGTGTGTGTTGCATAATTCAGTTGAGACCATTAGTGCTGGGGACACGCCTTAGCATATGCCCATTCTAGAAGGTATCGTCACCCCCCAGAACACCTCAAAGTACCAATGAAGTGGGCACATTTTTGCAAATCTCTGGCCCACAGGACTCGATGTTCTCATTTGATGTTCCTTGACCAAATGATTATGAGAATATCATTGTTGATGTATATATCTTGTTTAAAAAAAAAGAAGTAATAAAAGATTCCACCAGTGAGCAATGTTTGTTGTGGGCCCCAACCCTTGTATATTTAAGCCACATTTATTTGACGTATTTGTCTCCCTTCTTAAGTATCTCACAGGTTTTTGGGAATTCGGGGTTATGTCCATCAACATGACCATGAAACTCCCATTGTGCTTCACGTTGGTGAGATCTTTTCTTTCTCATGAATAAATCCATGTAGTTTCATACTCACATTCATTGACGACAATGCATGAAGTAAGTGTGGGGGGTGCTTTACGTTTGTATATATGTGGAGTCAAGTATTTTTCGTTTTGCTTTTCATTTTCTTTTGTTTGTATTGTTACGGTCATGTTAGTGTGTTGCATTTAATATCGATACATCTTCTTGTCATGATCCTTGGGTGACTTGTCTTCTTTTGCTGTCCTTGTGCTTTAAAATTTTGACTTTCTTTCAAATCTACATGTGTTTGCGAAAGGAAAGGTTTCGTGAGTTTTCCGTGTGTTTGGCATGTGCAAAATTGTTGAGAGGCAAAGTAAAAAAGAAGCTCCCAAAATTGTCCTGAACTTGACGCATTAGGATATCTTGTTTGCCGACTTTATGTCTTATCGAGTCGTTAGGATGCACCTAGGTTTTCGCTCTAGGGGGCGAGTAATCATAGGGTTTTAGTACTCAAACATTTAACAAAAAGTCCACCCTGAACCTAGTGAGTCAATAATTTTTGTTTGTTAATATAAGGAATATTTTTGTAGTCAAGGACCCTTTAAATCTTGTTGTGAGACATTAATGTAGGGGTTTGGTTCAGGTGTAGATAAGAAATAAGTGAGTAGGTGTTCTCTCTTCTTGCACGACTCCTATCACTCGGGAAATTTGGTCTGAGGGGACTTTGTGCCTGGTGCTTTCGAGTCATCTGACTTGGGATGCACCGACCGAACTCCCATTACACGGGTGGTAGGGATTTCCCTATGTGGAGATGTGGGGAAAGATGTACGTGATAGTGTAAGCCCTCGTAGGCAATGATGCACGAAACCTGAACCTAGGAGAATTACACTCCAAATAAGAACCTTAATGGACTTTACACTTTGTATCACTTGTGGATGTTGAGGTTGTCCATGTCTTTCACTTAAGTCCTTAATTAACTTGCACAAATGGTTCATTAGGCAAGGTGTGTCGACTGGATACATATATAGAGCCGGTCCATAGGATTACCGTGTCCAATGATCGACAAAAATAAGTCATTGAGTTGTGTTCCTAGGTTGAATAATGCATCCTTGTTCGTATTTTGTGGGTGTATCCGCTGAAAACCCTCAAGAGACCACTCATCCACCTTGGCGAAAAGGAAGTTTAACGGCTTGTTGCACGTGCTAAGTGCAACCATGATTCCTACGAAAGTGATTTAGGATTTCCATGTTCTCCGTATGCTTTTTCCTTTCTTTCATTTTTCTCTTTTTTTGTTTTTCTCGGGACTAGCAAAAGTTGGGTGTGGGGGTATTTGATTGACATCATTTCATGCATTCATTTGTGTCTTATATCCATTATCTTGAACCTAAACAATGCTATGTAACGAGTTTTATGTTTGAGTTTTAGGAATAAATAGGATTGCGGAGAAGAGGCATAAAAGGACCTAAAAGCAAGAAAAAGGACATAGTTGTGAGACTTGGGGACAAAGATTCCAGGGAGAAGGACTCGAATGTAACCCCAAAGGACCAATGAGCAAATGAAGAAACTCCACACCATCATGAGGAGTATTTTGGCAATTAGATTCGTTCTATAACCGATCTGAGTGCACCCCATGGGAAGAATTGAACAAATAAAGAACATATCCAAAAATGGGTCGGATCTGAGAAAAAGTGACCGTTAATTGGTGGTCCAAGACCGCCAATTAGCGGTCCGTTTATGTCCGAATCCGACTCGGTTTCTCCAGGACATGAGTTATGTGTTTACATGTATTTAGGGAAGGTTTTATTAGTCCCACATCGGGGGATTGTCCCTGATTACCTTTTCTATGACTATAAATAGAACTCCTCCTTTTGTATTCACCCATTGCTTGGTGGCATTGTCTCTACTTGGAGTAAGCCTTGAAGCAAAAACTCAAGGTGGAGAAGAATGCTACTAGTAATGTGAGTCATTTAATAAAATAATTTTTCATTGTTTTTTTCTCATGTTCTCTTTTTTTATGCATGCTTAACTTTGTCTTATTTCTTTGATCTTAGGCTAAATTAGTTAGAATGTCTCCTTTTTTCTTTAGTTTAATTGCTAGAATAATGTGTAGTGAGTAGATCAATCCACTTTGGGGTTGAGATGATGTTTATATATATTGTGAAGTTTGGAAGTTTGAATTTTTTATTATGTAGACTTGCATGTTTTGTATGTTCATTGGAGGTATTTTAATCATGTACATGTTGGGGAATTTTGATGGGTTTTGCCATAACATTTAGACACTTTCGATGCTTAGTTTTCTCATGTTAATTGACTGAAATTTCCTGTTGAATATGCTACATGTTAGTTATGTGTTTGTATTTGTATTTGCTTGCATGATTGATTGAAGAAACTTTGTTTTGATGGGTTTGGCCATAACATTTAGACATGTCTCATGCTTACCTTTATTCTTCACATCAGTTTATGGTTTTTGATGAGTCTTGCCATATCTTTAGACACTTCTCATGCTGAGCCTAATCTTATGATAATCAAGTAGTAATTGCCGATACGTTGTGTGAATGGATTGATAGGTTTTGCCACATCTTTAGACACTTCCTATGCATGAAGACAAACACACCACACACACATACATCGCTTAGGGATTTCTCTTTCTGATTTCCAATCTTTTGTGCTTTCTTTCGCATTTTCTACTTATTAATTTAGTGTAGTTTAGCTTTAGCGTAATCACATCTTTTCTCCCTTTATTCGCCATCTGATTTCAGTCATATACCAAAGGCTGCTCACCTCCCTGTGGATGACCCGTACTTGCCCCATCTTCACCAACGGTTGTGCACTTGCGGTCTAAATTTAAAATGTTTCAACAATCGTCAGAGCTCCGCTAGCAACCTTCTCTGGTCAGCAACACGGGGCTCGCACCACACGCACTAAGCAACTCGCGTCTCTCGCTTCAAGACCATGACTCCGTCGTACTCTGCGCACACCGCGTCGCCTGCCTATGACGACAGAAAAGCTGAGGGTGAAAGAAAGATGAAGTTTGGGGTGAGGAAGGCAAAATGAGGAAGAAGAAGATCTGAGAAAGACGTGGGTGAGCTTTTAAACAAAACCCCCACCATCACAGCACAGGCAGCACATGCCCCCAACCATGCCTTTCCCTTTACCTCACCATCACTTCAAGCACACTCCACCATACCCCATCGCATCCAAGCCATCTCCCTCCAAAACCGGGATGAAACCTAATCTAGGTTTAGGATTTCACAATCGGCCTCATGATGGACCAAAAGTAGCCTCCTTGACATCTGCCCATGTCAAGTCATCTCCTCCAAAGATTGGATCGGCTATTTACACCAACCAATGATGATCTTCCATCAAGTCATAAATTATGCTGATAAGGTCATAGCACTACAAGAAAACATGCCTTTCCCGAAGGAGTCGTGTCGACGACTATAAATCTTTAGGAGCTTATAAATAGAGGTTGCACACCATATTTACGCAATCTCACCAACTTCTATCTGTCTTCTACACGACAGTAATCCTCCAGCTCCCAAATCCCCAATCCTACACTCAAGAGCCAAAAACTTCCACACCTTTGATCAATTCCTAATCATACTCAAAGTGTGCTCAAGTTAGAGAGTGTTAGATCCACTAAAAATTGTTGTCAAAGAAGCAAAGGTTTCGTTGTACACCCGAAGCAACTTATAAAGGTTTCGGTGATAGCCTGAAGCGTCCCTTTCGGGTTGTGAGAGGATGATCGAAGCATAACAAAGTTTGTTCGAGAGCTTGAAGTGTAAGGGCTTAATCTCGGCTCGGAATGTGATTGGATAGTGAAGACGTATGTGGAGCTTGCAAAACAAGAAGTAGGTTTGGGTGGGGTGTCGAACCTATATAAAAACTGCCTTGTCCATTTATGGTTTGCATATCCTTTCCCTGAATTTGTTTTCTGCTGCATCTTTGATTGAATCAAGTAGAGATTATGCTAATTTAATTAGATTAATTAGGGGGCATATGATCCTACATTTGGTATCACAACATAAGTGCTAAATTTCATATACTTAATCGCAATTTAGCATTGCTTCATTTGGTATCATATCATAGGTGCTAAATTTCATAAACTTAATCATATTTTAGCATCGCATCCACATCTAATCATGTAGAGGGATTATGCACAAATAGGCCTCTTTGCTAAATGGGTCAAATTACAATTATTGCAACAATAGACTGAAAATATTCTTGATATCTAGTGACCTAAAGTATTTGATATTTCTTCGAAACCCCTATAGACCTCCTAAGGAAGATGAACTAGCCACATTAACTAGAGAAAAATGAAAGAATATGTAATGAACATTCTTTATTGTGGCTTAAATAAAGGTGAATATAATAGGATTAGAGGTTGTGATAGTACAAATGAGATTTGGCATAGACTTCATATGCATCATGAGGGAGATAGTAAAACTAAAGAAACACAAATTAGTCTCCTTTATCATAAATATGAATTTTCATTATGCAACCAGGTGAGAACATAAGCAAGATGAACACTCGCTTCACCGATATAACTAACTCTCTCAAAGTTCTTTGAAGAAATTTCAGTGAGGGAGACAAGGCAAGGAAGTTCCTTTGATCGTACGACAATGAAAGGGAGAGAAGGTCATTGTAATTGAAGAAACACATGATCTTTCCCAACAAATATGGAGGACTTGTTTGGCAACCTCATGGATTTTGAACTTCAAATAAGCCACCCAAAGGAGAAAGAAGCCTCCAAGAAGAACCCTTCCTTGGCTTTCCACGCCAAATTTGATGAACCAACGAGGAAACAGGAGAATGGGGACATTGAGGTCCACGCCAAAGACTTCTTCAAATTCCTCAAGAAAGAAAAGGGAGAAAAGAAAGAAAGAAGAGGAAGAAGAAGTGAGAACAAGGAAAAAGAAAAGGAGAAGAGTGAAAATGAGAGTAAGGCGAGAATGAGAGGAAGAGAAAGGAGCAAGATAAAGCAGATGGAGATGGAAGCTTACAAGGAAATATGGGATGACTGATTGACATCATATCATGCATGTCATGACTTAGTTGACCAAGTGATGCATACTTTTGATGAGCTTCAAAATGCATTTCATGACTTAGTTGCACAATATGAGATGATTTGTGATATGAACAAAAATGCTAGAAAGCTAATAAATGATCTCCATTTCCAAATTGAAACAATCATGATTAGGAAGTATGAGGTGGTTGCTAGACATGAAACAAATGCATTAGAACTTGGTAGTCTAAAAGCAAGACCTATTGATGTTGAACAACTAGATCTTAAGGAATCTAATGAACAATTAAGAAAAGTTCTAGAAAAGTTCTCAAATGGAACTAAAATGCTTGACATGCTTCTAGGTAGTCAAAGGCAATCATTAGACAAACATGGTTTAGGATATAATACCTCACATGTTAAAACTATGTAGTTCCTACTACTTTGAATGGAAAGCATTTTGTTGTTTAACATAGTTCCTCAAGTGTGTGGGATCCCAAGACCAAAATGGTTTGGGTTCCCAAAGCTTACATTCAATGACTTAATGTTTTTTGGGTTCCTAAATCTACACTTGAAGGTACTTAGAAGATGGGAGATCAATAGTGACCGACCAAACCTTGCAAATTTGAATTCCACGCCGATTGCACATTCGAAAGGAGGATGTAACCAAAACCTTGAGGAGTGCAAGTTGGGCAACATCTGTAATCCTCCTAAGCATATAGATTTGGTTCCAATATGAAACTGAATGCTTAAATGCCATATCATTTACTTCAGTTATTGATCAATTAGGATGAGCTCATTGTATTTAAGGGGGAGAAAAATGTAAATTAAACCTAATTGATATAGTTATTCACATTGATCAGGGAAGCTTAATGAATATCTTTATCTAGAGGGAGTAATGAATTGCAAAATTAGATATCTCTTGATTGTTGGATTTTTGGCCTTAATTCGTATTTTGATGATTTAACTAACACAATCATAACCACAATCAAATTTAGTGTAGCACACATTATGCATGGAACATATATTGTATTGTGCTAACATCTACAGGTGATCAAGACTCAAGGAAGGATGGAATGAAGTCAAGACATGTAATCAAGCTACTTGAAGACAAGTAATTTTACCTTTTATTTGAGTCTTAGGAACTTATGTGAACTTGAGCATACAAGAGTTAAAATCAATTCACATACACGCTAGGTTCCTTATAGAAGTCACATACAAAATTCACATCAATTGGACTTCAATAGGTCACCTAAACTAAGGTAGGAAAATCACTTAAACCAAATTTTTGCCTGTTCATGCCGAACGGTCGACCGAAACGAGTTTCCCATCGACCATTTCTAACAGTTAACGGTTTTACAAATAGTGATTTTACCTAACTCCATCAGTTGACCTATTTCACATTTTCTGTCGACCGTTGAACCACATTTTCATATGGCCGTTATTCTTGTCGTATTACATAACGGTCGTATTTGTATAAATCTACCTAAAGCCCTAAATACATTTGGCCACTAGTTGAACGACGCCTTCTTCGCGGTCGACCGGATGAAGACACATTGGTGCACCAAAAGTGTCTGTTATTTTCGATCGAACAAATCCTCTAATTGTGTTGGACTGATTCACCTTAACTTGGCCAAAACCCTCAGAACGGTCGATCGTCCCATAGATTTAGTTCGACTGTTTACTTAAGTTATAGCCATTGGATCCAATTGAAGTTAAAGCTGGTTCGATTGTTTCCTTAATTTCATGGAAATGGTCGACCGTTGATCCTGAGTCGGTCGACCAGTTACGACAAATTCGCTGAACTTAGAATTCTATTTTGTGTATCTTACACAAACTTCAACAAAATCTTGACCAATCGTTAGAATATTTTAGGAGCTTTTAAATAGAGATTGACACACCATAGTTACACAACTTTCCTACTCCAAACTCGTACATACACTAGAGAGTAATCCTCCAACTCCCAAATCCCCAATCCTACACTCAAGAGCCAAAAACGTCCACACCTTTGATCAATTCCTTATCATACTCAAATTGTGCTCAAGTTAGAGAGTGTTTGATCCACTCAAGTTGTTGTCAAAGAAGCAAAGGTTTCAGTGTAAGCTTGAAGCAACTTGTAAAGGTTTAGGTGAGAGTCCCAAGCGTCCCTCTCGGGTTGTGAGAGGAGGATCCAAGCTTGACAAAGATTTTTCGCGAGCTTGAAGTGTAAAAGCTTGATCTCGGCCCGAAACGAGATTGGCTAGTGAAGATGTAGGCGGAGCTCGTGGAATTGAGGGGAGCTTGCAAAAGAGGAAGTAGGCGGGTGTCGAACCTCTATCAAATCGATGTGTCTTTACTTGTGGTTTGCTTGTCTTCTTTCCTTATTTGTTTTTACTTATTGTTACCGCTACATCTTCTTGAAATGAGTAAGGATTAAGGAATTTGATTATATTGATTAGGCCCTACATTGTTCCTACACTTGGTATCAGAGCATAAGTGCTAAATTTCACATATTTAACCATATTTTAGCATGAGATCATCATCTAATCATGTAGAGGGATTATGCACAACTAGGCCACCTTTGCTAAATGGGTCAAATTATGATTATTTGATAAATAGAATGAAAATATTCTTGATATCTAGTGACCTAAAGTATTTGATATTTCTTCAAAACCCCTATACACCTCCTAAGGAATATGAACTAACCACATTAATTAGATCCAAAATGAAAGAATATGAAATGAACTCTAGCATAATGAACATTATTTATTGAGGCTTAAAAGAGGGTGAATATAATAGGATTGGAGGTTGTGATAGTGCACATGAGATTTGTCATAGACTTCAAATGCATCATGAGGGAGATAGTAAAACTAAAGAAACACGAATTAGAGGATTGGGTATTTGGCTTGGCACATCATTGAGAGGCGATTTGGCTTGGCACATCATTGATCGAACCATGCCGAACAATGTTCTATTCCTTCTCTCAGACACACACCATTCCATTGTAATGTCCCGGGTGGAGTTAGTTACAATATGATACCACAATCCTTCAAGTATGTGCTGAATTCGTTACTCAAGTATTATCCTCCACGATGAGTTCGTAGAGCTTTAATTTTCTTCTTTAGTTGGTTCCCCACTTCATTCTTGAATTCTTTGAACTTGTCAAAAGATTCACTTTTATTGTTCATTAGATATATATAGCCAAAGTGACTATAGCGATTTATGAAAGTAATGAAGTATCTATAACCATCTCTCGCACTTGTGCTCATTCGACCACATACATCAGAATGTATCAATTCCAGTAAGTATTTCACTTTTGAACCTTTTTTCTTGAAAGTATACTTGGTCATCTTCCCAATTAAACAAGGTTTCGCATGTCTCTATTGCTTTGTAATCAAGGAAACCAAGAAGATTAGCTTCTTGTAATTTCTTAATGCGGTTCTCATTTATGTGACGAATACGATAGTGTCATAAGAGAGTCTCATACCTCTTGAGTCTTTTGTTATTAATGTTTAGAGTTTGTTTACCACTCAATTGAATAAAATATAAGCCATTACGAATAAAAGGCTTTGCATAGAATAAAACATCGTTCGAAACATTACAAAATGCATTCGAAATAGTAATGTTAAAACCATATATGTCCCAACATGAAATGGATATAATGTTTTTACATATTGATGGAACATACTAAACATTGTTCCAAACTAAAATTAAACCACTAGGCATGTGAAGGGAGATGTTTCCAATTGCAACCATTGAGATGTTCGCACCATTTTCAACCTTCAACACCACTTCTCCCTTTATGAGAGTCCTTCTATCTTTTAATGCTTGCATATTTGCACAAATATGAGCACATGATCTGGTATCAATTACCCAATCATGGATAGATGTCGTTAAGTTTATTTCAATAACAAAGAGACCTTTGGGGGGCTTGGGACGCTTACATTCCACTTTGCCACTATCCAAGTCAGCCTTGTATTTCGGGAAATTCGCCTTGAAGTGCCCCAACTCAAGACAATGGAAACACTCGGTTTTGGGAGTAGGTTTCCTATTCTTAGAGGTACTCTTTTAGCAACTCTCTTCCCCTTGTGTTGGGTTGGCATCTTGGCTACCCTTTTGCCTTTGTTCTTGTAGATTATTTTACTCCCTTGAGATACGACAAAGACATTTCTTCCTCCTTTTCCTTCATTAAGGTCTACCTTGGTTTGCTTGAGACTTTGATGGATCTCTGATGAGAATTTTATTTATACCGCAAGTGCACGGCGTCTATGAAGACGTGGCAAGTACGGGTCGAACACAAGGAGGGAGAGATTTCGTAGTTGATGTTATTTTCGATTAAGAGGAAGAGAGAGAGAAGAAATAAATGGGTTTTTGAGATTTTTGGGTTTTAGTTATTAAAAGCAAGAAACAAGAACAATTAAAACTAAAAACAAGAATAAAAATGGAGAATTCCGTCGGGTGGAGGTCTAGACTTAGGTTTAGATTGGAGAATGGAGAAACTTGAAATAAATCATGTTAGTTATGAAGCATTACAAGATAAATGATTTAACATAAACTCAAGTAATCAAAATATACTAATCACGAACTTAAAAAAATAACATGCATTCATCTTCTCAACCCCTAATTCCATCACCTCCACCCTTTGGAAAGAGTTAGAAACTCATGGAGGGAGGAAGAAGAAGGGATCCTATAGACATTAAAAGAAAACTAAAAACAAGAATTAAAAGAACAGAATTTTATTACTAATGATCCAAGACCAAAGGTTCAAAGATGTGTTACATTCGTCCTACAGGGCTATTTATAGCCGATACAGGGGATACCAATACATAAAAGGATAGTACACGCGTCGACCCGACACTGGACGAAAATCGGGCACACAGATCACCTCTGGTGTGGCGAAATCGCCGCACAATGCATGGGAGGTGCGGCTAATTCGCCGCCCAGGTTGATGGGGTCGGGTCCGGATTTCTGCGGTGCGTTTATGGCATGATTTGATCTTTATTTGCGCGTCTGGATGATTTGTTTCCATTCTTTTGAGCTCCGGATTAATTTCTTCCATTGTTGGAGATTTATATTTGATTTTTCTTTTGACTTTCTCCACACAATAACTTGGTCCTTTTATTTTGCAATTAGGTCCTTGGCATTTTGCAATTAAGTCCTTCACCTTTTTGTAATTAGCTCCTTGAATGCTTTTATGCTTGGATGCATTTCTATTTGAAACCCGATAAACTTGAACTCGGTCTTTATGATAGAAATGAATCTTTTGCACGCGTTTATGCTCGGAATGTGGGTAATTTGCATCCAGGTCCCTGTATTCTGTAAATACGACTAAACACATACCTTAGTAGCATTTATTGATATAAAAGTAATCTAAATGAAAGACATATGATGCAATGTATGCAATGCATCAAATACCCCCACACCTAGATTTTGCTAGTCCCTAGCAAAGCAAAATATAAGAAAATGAAAACAGGGAAATCCTAACTCACTTTCGTAGGAATCACGGTTGCACTTAGCATGTGCAACAAGCGTTTAAACCTCTTTGTTTCCAAGGAGGAGGAGTGTTGTCTCCTGAGGGTTTTCAGTGGATATACCCACAAAATCCTAAATCAACATTTCATTAATAGTTCTCAATATCCCTACCTCAACCTTATACATCTTACTGAGAATTCTTGCATGCTCATTATACAATTCTAACTCATTAAAAATATGACTTGGTCTTTGTTCCTCCAACATTCACACCACTAACCCTTCTAAACATGTTATCACTTAAATTATTTTGCACGCCTCCTCTGGTGGTGAAGTATCATTTGGATCAACCATGGCATGGATCATTCTTTTAGCTTTGGGCCTTGAGTATCTTAAAGTATTTTTTTCTTTTCCGTGATTCAACACATTTGCTTTTCCTTTTTGACACTTATACCCTTTTTGCATTCGTGTAGCGAGTTTGGTCGATAATCCCGAGCTGGAAGACTCAAGTTACCGGGTTTCAAGATACCCCTACGGACCAGTGACTCGAAGGCTTGGGCTTTTGTAATCATTTTGCAAAATGTGCTTTCCTCACTTTATTTTTTTATTTTTTTATTTTTATTTATTTTATTATTATTATTATTTTTTACTTTTATTTTCCTCAAGGCTTAATTGCTATTAGAAGTCCACACTTCCTGGTGTATTTTCCTCAACCTCTGCTTTTTATCAACCACTTCAAAGATTTGATTCATCCAATTTAAGTGCATACATGTCTTAAAGGGCAATGAGTTATTTCTTTGGAACTTAGATTTATGTCATAATTTCTACAAGCAGAACTATATAATAAGGAACAAAAACTCAATGCAATTTGTACACAGATTTTGGTAATTCAATCTTAAACTATGTCATGAAATATTGATTTTTTTTTTTTTTTTTTTTTTTTTTTTTATTTATTTATTTATTTTTTTTTTTAAACAGAAAATATATATAGATAGATAGATACATAAACACTCCCCCACACCTAAATCATGCATTGTCCTCAATGTATGCGAGCAAGATAGTACATGGATTTATGCATGAAAAAGGAAAGATCTCACCAACGTGAAGTACAAAGGAAAGTTCATGGCTCTGTTGATGGACAAAAACCCGCATTCCCTCAAAAACCTGTGAGATGCTAAAGAAGGGATAAATACAACAGATTTTATTTTATTATATTTTTTTTTATTTTTTTTTATACTTATTGTTATACATATATAACTATGTACAAACATAAGTTCCCATCTTCATTTGTCAAGAGACATCAAATGGAAACCTCAAGAGTGGGTCAGTGCACCTGAAAAGGGAACATGACACCACGCGGGGCCAGAATATTCATGCGTGGGCCCCCTTCACAAAGAGCACAAGAAGAAATGAGAGGTTCATGAATTGGACGCAAAAGCGTCTCACACAAAGGATCAAACTGAAAGAACTTGAACCTCTCGAGAGTTTGGGAAATAGGGAGCAACGGAAGAAGAGTTTCTTCCGTTGCGGTACTGAAGTTATGATCGTCAATCCAAACTCTCCAACCAACTGGCTGGTGCGTCGGAGCGAGGTCAGGAGCCTCGTTAGGCAAGTCCGACTCACCGGGTAAACATAAAATGGGTCTCATACCCAAGGTATCCTCCAAGGAACTCCTAATACCCTCATGAGCACTGTAGTCGTTTGATGTTCCATCATTTCCAAGATGATCAGGAACGATAGTGAGAGGCAAACTCTCATCAGGTTGTTTGAAATTGAGGGTGCTAGGGAGCTCTTGCTCCACCGGAAGTGAGTCCTTAAGAGGCACAACATGAAGATCATGTGGCTCAAGGGCCACGGGGCACGAAGATAAGGCACAATCCTGGGCCGACTCATGATGAAATTGGTCAATGTGTATTGAATCCTCCACTAAGTGATCGTGAATTGAAACCCCAAGTCCTTCAGACTGACTAAGAGTTTGGCTTTGACAGATTGTGCTTTGAATTTGTGGATGTGGTGGTGGTTCGATATCAAAAGGTTGATCCTCATGTTGACACGAAAAGTTACTCTCCTTACGTTCACCTAATTGTTGTATCATTTGACTCAAATTCGATGTTATATTTTGTACGGATCGTTGAGTGGATTCCATGTACGTAAGGAAAGTTTGTTCCAAGGAATTAGGTACGTGGTCAGCTATGAGGTCCAAGTTTGAGCTTGTGAAATTATGGGATTGGGTGTTGATGGGCTGAGAATAATGATTTGACGTGGGGAGTTGGTAGAATTCTGGGTATTCGGGAGGAGGATACTGAGGTGAAAATGAAGTATAAGAATTTGGATAGGAATTGTTTCTCCACGAATCCATCACTCTCGGGTTGTACGCGGATGCGTAATAGTCATTTTGAGCGTTTTGGGAAAAAGTATGCTCATACTCAGGCTCTGGGGGAACATAAGGGCATTCCCCGATAACATGACCACTCAACCCACAACAGTCGCACGGTACGACTACTGGAGCCACCGGTGCACTCATGTTGTCTGTCCTACTCATGAAAAAGGCAAAAGCTTGTTGTAAATTCTCAGTTTGTTGACCAGCATATGATCCGACATAACTAGATTGTGGTCTAGCAGTCGGTTCCTCTCTCATGTTACCCCAATATGAAGATTGCTCAGTCATACAATTAGGATTGTCCCACCCATATGGGGTGTTGGTCTGAGCCACCCCATGTTGCATGGTTTTAGAATACCAGGAAGCATTGTCCTGGTCCCAACAATGATATGAATGGTTGCTCATGTAACCATCCATCACAACACTCTTGAGTCAAGTACTCTTACCCTTATGAGGCTAAGCAAGCACAAGTTCTCGACTCGACCCTAAAATGCTAATAGAGAATGTAAAGGGGAGGAGACTAGAACGTATAAGTAGGTGAGAAGAAGATGACTCAGAAGAGAAGGGAAACTTAACTCTAAAGATAGAAAAGAGGGTCGGTCAGAGGTTTCCTAAGAAAGCACGGTTCAAACAATCCTAGACCTAGTGTCGCTTAGATCTAGACGACTCCTAACTGGTTGAGTCGAATTGATTTGCTTGATTCACCTCCCTCACCAATCAAACCAAGTTGGCCAGTTAGTGTATAGCTAGTGGGGGCGCTTCCGACAGAGTCGGTGCCAATTAGACAACCACGTCGCTTGGAAGACTTTCGTCAACACAAAAACACTTTCTAGACACCAATTGAATTCAATTAGCTTCAGGTCATAGCAAGTCAAATCACTCTCCTCCTTAATTGAGTCCGAGTCCTTAGGGGCCAATGTCTAATTGATTTTAAATTTAGGCTTAGGTGACACTTAGGATTGTGGTTTGTGGGCCACGGAAAGGTGATGAAATCCCCACCGTATCTTTTCCTACGGAGTTGCCCTTAAAGTAGTTTAACTTAGATCTAGCAAAGATAGTCAAACAATGGTCTTTTTAATGGGGGCAATTGCAAGGTTGTATGCAACTAAATTATATGCTTAATGCAATCGATAAAAACTGCGATACGTACCTTGCCTCCAGCACTCTTCAACAAAAATAATTTGCAATAATTTAGTAAGAGTAATGCAAACAAAACATTATATGATGCATGCACTAAGGTCTTCCTAATTTTGCCAATTTCAGGTCAGAGTTGAATTATTGCCAATTATGGAATTGTTACCCTAACACGTGCAATTCTACGAAAGGAAACTTTTCAACTATTCAGATTTTACGAGAAAGGCAAGAAAAATTACCTCCGCAATGCTCAGTCGGGTTCGCCGCCCGCTCTCGGAGATTCCAGTAGCGCAATGCGACCACCCAGAAATGTAGACGACCCCAGAGAAAATTGAAGACCAGAGCCCTAGCTTGTGCGGCGATTCCGCCGCAAATCCTCTTGAAGATGCGGCGATTCCGCCTCCCAAGTGCCTCAGAATGCTCCCAAATTTCGCCGCGCGCTCTGTTGTCTCATGCTACACAAATTTAAATACTTAGATCACGCACAAGGTAGACAGGAAAAATCGAAAACACAAAAACTAACGAAATCTTCGTCGCCTCCCCGGCAACGGCGCCAAAAACTTGATGAGAATTTTATTTATACCGCAAGTGCACGGCGTCTATGAAGACGTGGCAAGTACGGGTCGAACACAAGGAGGGAGAGATTTCGTAGTTGATGTTATTTTCGATTAAGAGGAAGAGAGAGAGAAGAAATAAATGGGTTTTTGAGATTTTTGGGTTTTAGTTATTTAAAGCAAGAAACAAGAACAATTAAAACTAAAAACAAGAATAAAAATGGAGAATTCCGTCGGGTGGAGGTCTAGACTTATGTTTAGATTGGAGAATGGAGAAACTTGAAATAAATCATGTTAGTTATGAAGCATTACAAGATAAATGATTTAACATAAAGTCAAGTAATCAAAATATACTAATCACGAACTTAAAACAATAACATGCATTCATCTTCTCTACCCCTAATTCCATCACCTCCACCCTTTGGAAAGAGTTAGAAACTCATGGAGGGAGGAAGAAGAAGGGATCCTAGAGACATTAAAAGAAAACTAAAAACAAGAATTAAAAGAACAGAATTTTATTACTAATGATCCAAGACCAAAGGTTCAAAGATGTGTTACATTCGTCCTACAGGGCTATTTATAGCCGATACAGGGGATACCAATACATAAAAGGATAGTACACGCGTCGACCCGACACTGGACGAAAATCGGGCACACAGATCACCTCTGGTGCGGCGAAATCGCCGCACAATGCATGGGAGGTGCGGCTAATTCGCCGCCCAGGTTGATGGGGTCGGGTCCGGATTTCTGCGGTGCGTTTATGGCATGATTTGATCTTTATTTGCGCGTCTGGATGATTTGTTTCCATTCTTTTGAGCTCCGGATTAATTCCTTCCATTGTTGGAGATTTATATTTGATTTTTCTTTTGACTTTCTCCACACAATAACTTGGTCCTTTTATTTTGCAATTAGGTCCTTGGCATTTTGCAATTAAGTCCTTGACCTTTTTGTAATTAGCTCCTTGAATGCTTTTATGCTTGGATGCATTTCTATTTGAAACCCGATAAACTTGAACTCGGTCTTTATGATAGAAATGAATCTTTTGCACGCGTTTATGCTCGGAATGTGGGTAATTTGCATCCAGGTCCCTGTATTCTGTAAATACGACTAAACACATACCTTAGTAGCATTTATTGATATAAAAGTAATCTAAATGAAAGACATATGATGCAATGTATGCAATGCATCAATCTCATCCATGATTGGCGCCTTTTCACGCATATGAAGGTGCATGATAAAATCCTTGTAAGAGGAAGGCAACGAACCAAGGATTATATCCTCCGTAATGTATCCTGGAATTGGTGCTTTAAGCTTCTCCAATTTCTCGAGGTACGGCATCATTTATAGTATGTGCAAGTTGACAGACATGCCTTCTTCTATTTTGCACCCAATTAAGGCTAGGGTGGTCTTATAACGCTCCTTGCGAGTGCTATCTACAAGCGTGCGACACCCCCGAGTACAAAGGAATTGAAGAGACAAACACCGAATTGAGATAAAACTATCTCTGATTTTTGTGTATTAATTCAAGACGAAAAATTCCCTTAGTATTGACCTACAAGCCAGGTCTTATAGACTTCCATGCGTGTTGAGATTACGAAGTCCACCAACTGAAAGGAATGTGTTCTAAAAGTTTTACTTTTATATGTCAATTATTATGAATTTGATGTGCAAGCATTTTGTTCCTTGATTATGGTATTCGTCTTTTGGAAGTGTTAAGGAAGAGGCGCTTGGTCCTTAACCGTAGAGCTCTAAAAGATAATGGTTTACATATATCAAAAGTTATTCACAATCATGGTAATTAATATGGAACATTAATCACCGAGACAAGATTGTCGTGTTGCTCATCGATTGTTGTAGCTCTACAAATAATTGACGACATGGGTATATAAAAGAGGAAAAGATTACTTTTATATATCGAATAGACCTAACAAGTAAAATATTATGAAATTGTGCTTCGTGTCATTAATGTTTTACTGTCTCTTGGATCCTAAGATATGAGACTTATGTCTTTTCACTCAAGAAGTGCTTAATTTGATTATTGTCAAAAGCTATCAATGAGTATAGTGATAAATGCAATAGTTGGTTGAACATGACTTATGTTGGAAAAGATAGCTAGTCGAACGATTATCATTGCCCCTCTTAATTGAGTGATGATATTAGTGGGCCCCTTGATAAAGCAAAATTATAATGTGCACAATGTAACTTGAGTTAAGTTACATATTTATAATTAGCTTAGAGAGATCAAGAAATGAATATAATACAAAGATGACACATTTCTACTTTGTATATATTCTTAATATCATATGGCAAAGGACGGACACTAGTGGTGCACTTACATCACTAAATAGATCGTGTTTTGGTTCGTGTGGAAGAAAGACATCTATGCTAATTGGGTAACTATAAGGTGTAGCTAGATACCACTTATAGTTTGAGATATTAAGTGTTTAATATCGCTGCCAATTTGGCTTAGATACTCGTATAGGTCACACCACTAAACTGGGAAAAATGGGACACATGTGGTGAATTAATTAAAATCAATGTGTCATGAGAATTGACATAATTGGAATCATAATAAATTCATATGAGGTATATATATTATGGGGTGTAATAATTTAATATTAAATATGATAATATATTATATAAGATGTGAATTTGCTAAAACCCCAAAAGTTCAAATTTTGTTGGAAATAAATCCAAAATTTGACTAAGGCTAAATAGGGGTCACACACGGTGAACCGTTCAAGGTTCGGTCGACTGAGGTATTTTCGGATCGGTTAACCGAATGAGAAACGGGTAAACACAATTGATTGACCGCGATTGTCTAGAGTGCCTGGACAATCGGGTTCGGTTTACCGATTGGAAATGGTCAACCAAAAAGAGGTATTTTCAGTAGACCGAAGGTGACACGGTCATCCGTAGACTATGTCCCAGGAGACATTCTGGTAGGTCAACAGTAGACCGAGTTAAAGACGTGGTTCGTCCGAATTTTTCCAGGGAATTTTTCTCATGCGGGATCGGACGACCGTCTCACTCACGGTGCACCGAACACGTGTTAAAACCGAACGGCTCGGTTGACCGAGTAATACTTAGTCCACCGAACAGAACGATTCTGCCTGAATTATTAAGATATTAATTAAATCATGGGTGGATTAATTCTAGATTTAATTAAAACGTTTTTTAGGGTGCTTATGTGGAAATTAGAGATTAATTTTAGGAGAGAATAAACAAGGGATCATGGCTAAAGAATAGCTCTTCATAAGGATGTTTTGGTAGCCTATAAAAGGGCACCTACTCCTACTTGTTTAATACTAATGCAAAATTATTTCTCTCATTAATCTCTCCTCTAATCACCACGAAATTCTCTTAGTAATTTTGAGTTTAGGAGATAGAAATCTCAGGAGCTAAAATAGAGGTTATTAGATAGATTCTAAACCTTATTAGAGATTGATTGGCTAGCTCATTTTCTCTCTAATCTTGTTTACAGTTTGGTGAACACTCGGAGACAAATCCGTAGACGATTCAACGGGCAACGCGACTCCGGATCTTCAAAAGGTTTTACAGAACCTTTAGGTATGATTCTATCTTCACTACTACAGAAAAGGGAATATACGTCGGATATAAGGGGTTATACACGTCGGATATGAGCACACCCCAATCCGACGTATATGTGTGCGTCGTCTATACATAGACGTCGGTCAGAGTATAGCCGACGTCTATACCTAACGGATATACGTCGGCTCTAATTAGAGTCCGACGTGTATTCTTTAATGTATAGACGTCGGTTAACTAACATACGACGCCTATACTTTAGGGCTAGACGTCGGGTAACTAACATACGACGCCTATACTTTAGGGATAGACGTTGGATTACATATAAAGCCGACGTCTATTCATTTCTTCAGAGGAATAGACGTCGGTTCCTTCATCCGACGAAATTGTTTTTAGTCATCGTCGTCGTGTACATACAACTGCACCAAATTCGTTCACCTATAAATTTCATCCACATACATCCATATACATCCCACATACATCCATACAATTGACATTCACAAGCATACATCCACATACATCCACAAGCATACATGCACAAACACAAACACAAACACAAAAATACAACCACACAATTGACATTCAACACACTTGCAATTAATTCATTCTAAAATTAAGGCGATTATATTAAGGCATAAAGTGTAGGTTTGTAATACAAGTGCACTTGTTAACTAAATTACAAAAAATACAATTGGCAGTAGAACCTCTTAGTTCGTCAGCATGTTTCTGATGAAATAGCGAGCCCATCGGTCGCGAGTTTCATCGAGCTCTTGTTGCGAGAATGGATCACTACTTTTTGGGAAAACCTATCAAAAAATTACAAGTGTGTTGAATATTAATAACTAAATATTGAAACTACAATTGAATATACAATTGAATAACGATCTACATTACCTCGGTTAGACATACGTCTTGAGTTGCCACATCGAGGATTTCCTCCATGTATCTCATCACGTAGTAACCGCATTCCGTATTTCCAACCTGCTTCCGGTACTACAAACATAGGAATTCGCTAAATATTTGTTCCTAACTTAATTAACAAAAATGGGATAGAACGTACTCTCATTCCATGCCATGTTATTCCTGATTTTGTGGTTGTTCTCCTACCACCTAAAGCTCTGTAAACCTTAATTGCCCTGAGTAGCACAAGTTAAAATATCAATCAATAATACTAATAAAAATCCACGAATTACTTTATTCACGACTAAACGAACTTACATATTTAGAAGTTTCTTTATTGAGTCCCTTGGTTTATTCGACCCCAACGGATCAAACCAATATGCCGAATTAGTCGTTGGGCATACAACGACAAGCATCCAATGAGCCCTGTGTTATATATATAATTAGAAGTTTATTACAAAATAAAATTTCACTTTGAATTACAAAGTTTACCTCTCATGATAAGGGAGCAGATAATATTTCTTGTCTTCTTCTTTAAAGAATGTCCCTAGTTGACCCGATTTATCGTCATTCCCGTATATATATGTAGATGGACTGATAAATCCAAATACTTGATCCTCGGGAAAGATTGACCTTCTGGCGTCGTAAAGATGTCTACAAGTATAAAAATTATAATTTATTACAGTTTTGATAAAATTATTCAATACTTTTCATTGTATACAAAAGAACACTTACTTCACTTGCACGTCGATAATCATGATACACAACGAATCCATCGCCATGAACTGCATGATATCCTCTTTGGTGACGTACAAAGCCGGAGGCAACCCTTCCACACTAACATCTTCTCCATCATTCTTGGAACGACTACATGATTCATTTTCGCCGTGCCATATCCACCGTCTGTAATTTGGGTCGAAACCTTTCTCAAACAAATGATCTTTCATTTTCCGAAAAGTCAACACTGACATATTATGACACTTATTGCACGGACAATACGCCATGTCGCTGTCTTTCATTTTCTTAGAATGTTTTTTGGCAACCTCTAAGAACATATTCACTCCGTTCTCATATTCATCACTCAATCTGTTTGAAACTATCCACTCTCGATCCATTTCAATCTAAACAGAGGCAAAAATGATAGTTATTATTGCAGAACATAAATAAAATTTCAATTTAAAAGAATGTGTACGTAGATGAGAAGATTCGGAGACATTAAGATGAGAAAAGAATGACTCAGAGGAGAAGAGATGAAGTCCTTAATCTAGCGTGGAATAAGGAAGGTTAGAAATCTAACTAAACAATCAAGGCCAAAACAAACCTAAAGTCCACTATAGGTCCTTAGTAATAGACGACGCCTAACTTCGAGGTCCCACCGAGGACCACTAGTCTGTAGGAAATCAAGAACCCGGAGGTCCCTAATATCTCAGGGAGACTAGATGGGCAACGACGTTCAGGCCGAAAGGGTCTTAAACATCGAGGACCACTAATCTATAGGAAATCAAGAACCCGGAGGTTCCTAAAATCTCAGGGAGACTAGATGGGCAACGACATTCAGGCCATAACGGTCTTAAACAGTTTCCTCTCCTTAATGCGTCCGAAAATCCTAGGGGCCAACGTCTAATTGATTTTATTAAGGCTCTTTTATTAAGTGGTTTTTGGGCCAAGGAAAGGGTGATGAAATCCCCCACCTCATCTCCTATAGGTGACTGCCCCCTAAGTGTTTTTCATACCTTAATCTAACAAACAACACACCAAACAAACACTCACCTCACTCTTGTTACAATGCAAGTCCTACTAACTAATGCGTGCTTTCTAATGAATGATGAGTGAAAGATAGTACGTACCTTACGCCAGCAATCTACGACAGAAAGCGTAAATAATAGAAAATACAATGCATGCAAATCCTATATGATGAATGACTTAACAAATATTGTCTAATCTTTTGCTTTGGGTTATTAAAGGCCAAGTTGTTTAAGGGGGGCAATGAGTTATTATAAACTAAACATTTAACTAAACAAAGTAAGTTTTTTTCAGCATAAATAAACATAAATAAACATTTAACTAGACAAAACATAAATAAACACAAATAAATGTATGAACTCACTATACTAAAGATTTATTCTAATTTGGACACTTTTTATGCATACCCATAGAAAACTACACATATATAATTCCAGAATTATCGTCTAATGGGATATTATTATTTCTAAACATTTTTGTTTAGGTATGCTTTTGTAATAAACATAATTACATGCAAACACACTTTCTTCCACTTTTTTTAGATGAAGGAACCGGTACTGTTCTAAATTCTAATAGTTCTCATTTACCATACTTTTAAACGACATTTTTCAATCTAAAAGTGAGAGACAAAATCAATTTGTGCGTCTATGAATTAATTGTGAGGCATGTTTGTGTTCATTCACATAAGACCAGAAAGTTCAAAGTAAGTTCGAAGTTTATTTTTGCAAATGTAAGCTTCCTGCGTGAGACATAATGAAATATAATACAAGTTGTTGAACCGATATGAACTATGTCAAGTAATATGGTAATGTTATCGTATTATGATATCACATTTTGGAACATCATAAAAATAGTGAATTTCATTCAAGATTTGTCTAGTAAATTAAACGTAACATGAGTTGTTGAAACAAACGTGAATATTTTATCATTTCCATCAAATATTTTCACACTAACTTACATGTGGAGAGAGACGGAGGAAGACGGAGGAAGAAGGAGAAGAGGGCCGGAGAAGTGGAGGAGCGCTTGGGAGCTCGCTGCGGTGCCGGAGACGGTGCGGATCGGTCGGAGGATGGTCACGGAGGAGAGTTCGGTCGCGGGACGGCTAGGGTTTGGGTGGGTTTCGACTGAAAAGAATGAAAGAAAACGCGTCTGTTCGCTTTCTTTAAGACCTATATACGTCGGATATTCCATAACACCGACGTCTATACCTCGACGTCTATGTGGATAGACTATAGACGTCGGTCTTACATTATGTCCGACGTCTATAGTCCGACGTCTATACCCTATAGACGTCGGATTCACAAGGTACTAAAACACCGACGTCTAAAGGTCGACGTCTATACACTATAGACGTCGGCTAAACGTGTTATTCCAAAACCCGACGTCTATAGTGTCACATAGACGTCGGCTTCCATTTCAGCCGACGTCTATTCTGTCCTCTCCACAATAGACGTCGGCTGTTGTAACGGCCGACGTCTATTGGGCGACGAGTAAAGCCAATTCTGCACTAGTGCTTTGTGGTTTATTTTAATAAATGTAGGGTTGCATGATATTAGAATAGACACAAAGTAATGTACATAGAAATTGTTGAAAATATGAAAACGATCTTGTATGTTGTATTAAAATTTTCAAAATATATCCATACATAGGGACACGAAATCCTACACCGACAAGGTAACTCCTTTATTTTGCAACAACAAAAGGAGATTTCAGCAAAGGAAATAAGTGACTACCTAATTAACTAGTCTAAGGAAATAAAATTCAGGAAACTAATAATAGCAAAAGAAATAATGTAGCTACCGAATTCTCACCAGGGAAGTAAAAATTCTAGAAACCTTCCATAAACCTAATTGGAAACAACTTGAATCACATGTGCGGTTGGAGGGAAATTTCCTTGCTGAATTGGCTGTGCGGTTGAAGGGAACCTTCCTTGCTGACTTGGCTCCAATTTTCGGAAGGTGATGGAGAATGATCCTTTGCATGATCCAATGACTCTATCATCAAAGATCCAACAAATCCAGCATTAGTTGTGAGATCATGTTCTTGGGAGTGTACTCGAGATACTTCCGTTGAAGTTCACTTGCCATACTCACAAGCAGGATTATTTTCACAATAAGTTCATCCTTGCGGAATTTCTCTTTGGCAACTTTCTCTTCTGAAATGGCATTCTCTCCTAGTGTCGGAGATTCATTATCCAACACATATAAGAGATCCTGTTGTCTCAATATTAAATTGAGTTTGATGTCTCAATCCAAAAAATTGGAACCATCATTCTCAAGACGTTATTTTTCGATAATTGAACGGACCAAAAGATTACTTGTCATTCTATAAAACAAATAAAGGTTTTCTATGTCAATGATTATATAAAAATAAGTTTATCAAAACTTCATACTGTTGGATTTAGTGCCCTATACGTGTGTGTATATTTTTAAAAAATTACAAGCAATTAGGATCAATTTTCCTATTTTCAATAATTTTATGTACACAATTTCATAATTCGTATTTCAATATATATTGTACATTAAAATAATATTGAAATACAAAGATTGAATCATACTAGGGATTATCAAATCTCTTTTACCAATAGGAAGTTGAGTTGCACGTTGAATCACCTCGGAATGCGTTCATGTGTTCACCAAACTCTAAACAAGATTAGAGAGATTGAAGCTAGTAAATCAATCGCTAATACGAGGTTAGAATCTAGCTAATAACCCTTTCAATGCTCCAAAGAATTTAATCTGAAGCACTCAATTAATAAAAGAATTTTCAGATTGATTAGGTGGAGAAAGATGGAGAGGAGAATTTTTGCATTAGTATGAATGAGGAGATATGAGGGACCTATTTATTGGGTTTCCTTCCACCCACATTATGTGCAACCCACTTACACATGATCCCTTGTTAATTTCTCCTCTAAACCAATCATATTTGCACACATAATTATCCCATAACCTCCTTACACCATGATTGAACAAATTCAGCTAGCACATGATCAGAAAAAATCTCTTATTAATGCAGGCAAAAACGTGGGCAAATGGTCGAACAAATTGGCTCACCGGTCGTCCATTTGGTTATCTAGAAAAGTTCCTGATAATTTCGGTCAAACGGAATGCCACACCGGTCGACCGTTTTGCAACAAGAAAAGTTCATGTTGTTTCCCAGTTTTGTGGTTTGACCTATAAGAGAATCTAAGTTATATTGACAATAATATAAAATACATTATATCATAAACTATAAGCGGTATCTAGCTACACATTATAGTTACCCAATTAACAAAGATGTTTGCTCACTCAAACTAATCACGATCCATTTAGTGATATGTAGGTGATATCACTTCTATTTATCCCTTGTCTCATGATATTAAGAGTATAATACAAAGTAGAAATGTGTTATCTTTGTATTATATATTCATTTCTTGGTCTCTTAAGCAAATTATAAATATGTAACTACACATAAGTTACATTGTGCACATTATAACTTTGCTTTATCAAGGGGCCCAACAATATCATCACTCATGTCAAGAGAAGAAAATATAATCTTTTGACATATCATCCTTTCCGGCACAAGTCATGTATAACCAACTATTATCTTTATCACTATACTCAATGATAGATTTTGATAATAATCAAATTATACACTTCCTATGTGAAAAGATATAGGTCTCATATCTTAGGATTCAAAGACATAATGAAACATTAATGACACAAATACAATTACCTAATGTTTCAACGATCAGGTCTATTCAATATATAAAACAAAACATTCTCTATTTCATATACTCATGTTGTTTAAATATTTGTAGAGCTGCAATACTCTTTTAACTAACATGACAATCTTATCTCGGTAATTAATGTCCCATGTTAATCACCATGATTGTGAATCACTTTTGATTTATGTAAACCATTATCTTTTAGAGCTCTACGGTTAAGAACCAAGAGCCTCTTCCTTAACACAACCAAAAGACAAATACATTTATCAAGGAATAAAATATTGTTACATTCAATTCATAATAAAAGACATATAAAAGAATACTTTTAGAACACATTCCTTTCACATACTACATTTGAAAAATTGTCCGTTAATACAGTAATCCAAGATCCCATCGTACATGAAACAAACTCATCCGAATAATAAACTCAACATAGGTAATCTTTTACTAAACATAACTTTAAAGAAAATATTGCAAGCATTTGCATTTCTCCAACTTTAACTCATGTCGTTTATTAAGAAATCATTTCCAAAATAAACTACATTCCCAGGATACACAGACTCATCCGATTTCTTGTTAAGCAAACACATTTCATTTGGGCAATGTGGTGAGTTTCACCATCTCCATAACACAAACGAGTCAAGTGCCACACACAAGACCAACCCCTCAATAGCCAGATGATACATTCTACATTCCATAATTTCTACAAATGGAAATGACACTCATGCTAAATCCACTTGTAGCTTCATGTGGAATAAAATGAGAAGGAAATTGTTGGCTTTTTGGTCTTAATATATGTTTTGATGATTTAATCAACCTAATCTTAATTATAATCAATGTAGAGTAGCACACATTATGCATGACATATATATTGTATTGTGCTAACTTCTACAGGTGATCAAGATTCAAAGAAGAAATGAATTCAAGTCAAGACATGTAATCAAACTATTGAAGACATGTAATTTATATTTTCCTTTGAGTCTTAGGAACTATGTGTACTTGAGAATAAAAGAGTCAAAAACTAATTAAAAACACACTAGGTTCCTTATAGAAGTCACACACAAAATCTCAGATCATTTGGACTTCAATAGGTCACCCAAACCTAGACCGACATTAACTAAACCTAGACCAGAACTTCTTGTGACAATTCGGTCGACCGATTGATCCTTTAACAAATAGTGTATTTAAAAAATAGTGTATTTAACCGATTAATCAGTTGACCGTTCAGACCTTCTCGGTTGACTGTCTACACGTGTCGTTTGACCGTTAGACTTGCCGTATTATACTAACAGTCGTATTCGTATAAATTTAAACAAACCCCCAAATCACCTTAGGTTCAGGCGACAGATTCCTAGACACTGGTCGACCGTTAGACACTTCTCATGCTGAGCCACATCTTGTGATAATCAAGAAGTAATTGCTAATATGTTGTGTGACTGGATTGATAGGTCTTGCCAAATCTTTGGACACTCCCTATGCATGAAGACACACACACATACATGCTTTCATGTGTCATTCACCACTTCTCTCACCTCATATGTGCATGCATTCCAACCCTCCGGGGATTCATCCATATTATGTTCCACATCGTTTTGCTGCATTTCTTAGTTTTCATTTGTATCGTAATCTAGTTTGTTTTGCATTCCTAGTGTAGTATTCTTTTTAGTGGTAGCCTAATAATCTCTTCTTGCACCGTTATTTACCACTTGATTTTGCTTACTCAAAGGATGGCAATGCTCCCGGCGGATCGACCCGTACTTGCCCCGTCCTCACCGATGGCCGTACACTTGCGGTTAATAATAAAACATTTAACAAGTTTCTGGAGTCGTTGCCGCGGGTGCAAATGTGCATGTGTTTTGAATACAAACTTGCATCTTGTGTTGTGATTTTATACTGTATGCTTGAATATTATTTGTGATGAAATAATTAGGATTGGTTCAGATGTATGATTACATGACCTTAAAGCCTATTATTTCATAAATAAGTCCCATGAAAAATTAAGCATGTTTCTGTCAGATCATTATGGGTCTCTTGCTTCTCTCCTTTTCTCTTATCCTCTCCCTTCTCTCCTTCTTCTGCTCCCTTTCTCTTCTCTCATTTTCACTCTCCTCCTTCTCCTTTTCATTTTCTCTCTTCTCACTTCGTCTTCCTCTTCTTTCTCTGATTTCTTCCTTAGCCTTTTTGTGGAATTTGAAGAAGTCTTTAGCAATGACTTCAAGAATTAAGCTAAGCATACACGAATTAAAAGCGACAACATGAAACTAACAAATATTTATTTTATTCGTGACTCACATGACAAGTAGCATCTCTCCACTTGAGTTTTTGCTTCAAGGCTTTACTCCAAGTAGAGAGAATTGTCACCAAGCAAGGTGTAGTTATAGAGGAGGAAGAAGAGTTTTATTTAAAGGCATGAAAAAAGGAAATCGGGGACAATTCCCCGATGTGAGACTAATGAAACTTCAACAAATACATACAAACAACATAATACACAACCACGAGAAGCCGGATCAGATCGTAGGCATATTGAACCGCCAATTGTTTGTCTAGGGCTGCCCATTGGCGGTCACTTTTGGTTGGATTCGACCCAATTTCAGTTGGCTTCTTCATTGCTTCAATTCTCCACGGGGGGTGCACCCCGATTGGTTGTTTGAGTTTGCCCCCGAATCTAATTGCCAAAATACTCCTCATGATGGTGTGGAGTTTCTCGATTTTCTAATTGGTCCTTTTGGCTTACATCCGTTTCATTCCCTCTTGCAGATAGGTACATTAATCTCATCGATCAGTCCTTTTCTCGCGTTTTGGTCCTCTTTGTGTCTCTTCTTCTCAAACATGTTTATTCCTGAAACTGAAACATAAAACTCACTACATAGCATTGCTTACGCTCAAAATAGTCGACAAAATACACAAATATATGCATGATATGATGTCAATCAATGACATAATAGACTTTGATAGGTCATGTAATCATATATATGAACCTATCCTAATTATTTCATCAAAATAATATTCAAGCATACAATATAAAATCACAACACAAGATGCAAGTTTGTATTGCAAACACATGCACATTTGTACCTTTTAGTTAATTCCATTGTCTCAAGCACATGTGGTTCACTAAATCATTTAAATCCCTTTAAAATTGATTTATTATTCTCTGTTACAACTCATAAATTAACTTGCCCCATGATTTGAACACATCTTTATGCATATAAACGAAATCTGAACCACTATGCATGCTTTTTTAGTCAATCCAATAGAAAATTCATTTATTACTCAAAATGACTTTCTAACAGTTCAAACGGAGAAAAAATAGTTTATAACATATATATGAACCATTTTAAATATTTAAAAGTCATATAAAAGTTATAGAAATTATTAATTGACAAACAAACCTCATCCGGCCATTAAAACCGTTCTGACCACTGTCCTTTGAGAATCAAATCTTGAACAATCGACAATAATTTTGTAGGTTAACTAAGCCCTTTTGCATCAAACCATATGATTAAAATATTCTAATTACCATAATAGAGAACCGTAATGCTCTCATAACAGTGTTGGTATTTCATGACGATTGTCTCTATTGCTATCTTTAGACAAACAATTAATCAAACACTTTGCATACATGATTACTAACCTAATCTACACTTATGAAAATACAACTAAATAGAGATTCAAGATTCATATTTCGTACATTTGCCTACTGAAAACAAATTTCACTAGAGCTCTTCATGATTCTTAACAATTTTGCCTATATGGTTCACCTTGAACCAAACAAAGACTACTTCAAGATCTTGCTAGAGATCTACTAGTCTTTTTTTCATCAATCACTCTTGAATGAGAATATGTACACCAACTAAACTTGGGAGAGAAGAAAAGTGGCAGACAACTTCCTAAAACTTGTTCTTCAAGTTACATTTCTCTTCTCCTTTTACAGGTGCAAGTTAGGGAAAACCCTAACCACAAGATGGGCTTAATGAGTCCATGACCCATTAGTTACATATTCCATTCCTAATTGATTGATTAAAGGGTTAAGCTTTTACAAGTTCATGTCATGACAATGTGATATCATTATCATACTATGTGCCACAAATATTATGTTATGTAATATACATTACACTTCTCCAAATAATATTATGCACACATCTCATGAACTCACATTAAATGATACAACATGTAACACTCTATTTCATCATCTTACCACATGCATTTAATTTCACATCATATGAAATATAACAAATCATATAAAATGTGTAAAAATTTTCTCTTGTTTCTTGTTCAGTTTGTGTGACCTTTATCGAGAATCCGGGTTAGATTGATAATGGCATAAAGCATTTTATTGCCATAAACTAGAAGCGGTAGTCTAGCTGTACATTACAGTCACCCAATCAACACAAATGAAATGTAACCATTTTACAAAACACGATCCTATAGCAATATTATAAATAAAATTACTTGTGTCTATTCCTTGTCTGATAATGTCATGAATAACATACATAATACGGTTGTGTCTCCTTTGCATTATATGCGTTTCTTGGTCTCTCTTGAGTAAATTATAAATATATAGTTGGTATCACTTCAACTATATTGAATGCATGACAATTCTACTCTACAAAGGGGCCCACAGACATCATTACTAATTATAAATAAGGAACAATGATACTATTGACCTACAATCCTTTCCCACAAAACCCATATATAAAGAACTACTACTTTTATCATCACTTATAATAAGCAACTTTTAATAGTAATTACGCTTTACATTTCGCGTTTCGAAATATGCAGTCTCATATCTTATATTTCGTAGACACAATGAAAACATTAATGACACAAACACAATCCTATAAGGTTTTCACTTCTTAGGACATGTTCAATGTATGAAACATTTCATACACTCGTTTTATTAAATGATAATCTTTTATCAACATTTGTAGAACTACAATGCACTTTAATCAACACGAGAATCTTATCATGATATAATAGTGTTCCATGCAAATTACTAAGATTGTGAACACTTTAGAGTTTCATGTTTGTTATCATATAGGGTTCTACGATTCAAGACCAAGGGTATCTTCCTGAACACTTCTATAAAAATCAAACTTGTGGAAGAAAAGATATATATATACCTTCAATTCATATACATAACATGTAAAAGATAACTTTTAGAACACAAAAACTAACACAACCCCCTCCCCCTCGAGTGATTATTCTCTCAGAAGATTTACTGTATTACCAGGAGTTGCCGTGCTCGGAGAGAACATGAGTGTATGCGGAATTTTGGATTATAAAAGTTTGGTATTGCCTTGGAAAGTGGAGTCCATCATTAGGATCATTGGTCCTAGGAGGTTTAAATTGCAGATTTGAACTAGTCTGTGCACTAATAGTAGTCCTCAAGGTTCTTTGTGAAACTTGTGGATTGTTTGTGTATGATTGGGTTGGGAACATTTCCTCCTCAATGTCAAAGTTACCTTTGAAATTTATAGTTTGAAGTTTGCTCCATTATCTGGTAACCTGGGTGGTTTGAGTGGCACCACAAATTGATGATGCAAATAGAATATAGTAATAAAAGTAAAAAAATTAGTACAACAAGTTCACATACAGAAACAACCAAAAAGTAGAAATTACATCTACATATTTGACATTTATATCTACAAAAAAATAGATATTGAAATTTTTATAAACCCCTAGATGCTGTAATCAAATCCCATATTGCATCTCTACGGACATTCATAACTTGCTCCTCCAAAAGTCCCTCTTCGGGGTCATCATGACAACTACCACTAGAACTACAATTTTATACTTCACTTATAGAGGAACGTAAGAAATCGTCATTGATTCTTTGCTCAACGATGAAATTGTGAAGTGCCATAGCAAAATAACCATTTTAACCTGACGGGATTGACGAAAGGGAGGAATATCTAATAGCACAAACCATCTTTTTTTAAACACCCCGAATGCTCTCTATTATTTCTCAGTGAAGAGTGTAAGTGATTAAAACATTCTTTCTTCCCACTAGGTCCACGATCTTGATACTCAGGTATATGGTATCATCTATTTCTGTAAGGTGCTAGATACCCTTCACGGTTTAGGCATCCAACGTCGACAACATAATTCTTGTCCGGGTAGGTTGGGAAGTTGTTTTGTGGCCAAGTTATCACTTCATTTAGAACTTTACAATCATGTGCATATCCTTCCCACCCAGCCGACACAAATACAAATTTTCACATACTCCTAAAACATTTTGTGTATAGTGCTTTGGATCTTTGCTTGAACGATAGGTTGGTTGCTCTTGGATTGGTACAACAACATCAACATGGGTATTGTCCAAAACAACAATGCATTCTTTAAAATAAGGAGCGTATTTTCCACCACCACTTTCGAGTATGTTGCGAGGGATTACACTCAAGTCCTCGATATTTCTAATATGGCCACAACCCCATTTGAACATGACATTTGTCACAATTTTACCAGACAGACTAATAGTTTCTTCGCAATGTTGTTGTTGGGCTTGTAATGACCTGCTTGTTTCCCCGTGTGTTAGTGTTTTTAGAAAATATACATTTATTCCTCAACAACAACATTTTTTGTGTCTTTCAACATACCCACCTACTAAAATATCCTAGATAGCAATTTAAATGTTTCTGGCATCAAACAACAGGACTCGAAAGATACATGTTAGTGTCCAGTTAGTAAGTTCTGGACAACTTAAGGTCACGTGAAAGGGGTTGTGTGAACCACATTCCTAGGGACTAGGGGATAAGGTTGCCCATTGTGAGTTGCATAGGAAAATGAAAGACGAGATTGCGAAGAGGTTTCTTCGTCTTCATCGGTCGATCCTAATTGTATATTTGCTGTTTTCTCCATAAAGAGGAACAACCCATCCGTTCTTCCTACATTAAATTGAGAAAATATGAGTAAGGAATCACACTACTACCATATTGTGATCAGGTTGTGGTTATCTTACTAAAAGCATAGTTTGTTGAACATGATATTGATTTAAAATAAAATTATAATCCAGCACAGAGATCTAGTTGGATGAAAAAAAATAGTTACAAAAAATTAACGTTTAAGAATTAAAACTTGCAGGAATTTAATTTTAACAACAATGAGTAATGTCAGCGGTTAGCTCAACAATCAGACCACTAATTCCTGAAGTGGGTGCAAATTTTTGAAATCCTTATATCCAATAACAAATGTTACAGCTCAGAACCAATCTAAATAAGCCAAAATTCACCCTATAAACTGGATCTATTAAAAGTGAGGGATGTAAATTTCAGACATTTCATTTGGGATATAAACTTTCATTACAAATTCCAGTATCCACATCTTTATGATCATCTAATCCTCAAAAAAAGATCCAACGGCTATGGCAACAAAACAATAGGAGAAATTAACAACCTCACTAATTTAATGTAATTTAGGTATTAAGTTTTCACAAATGAAAATGGTTAGAAAAAATTTAAAATAGTGATTTGAAGAAATACATGACAACCATATATCAAAACAACAAAAAAACTAAAACAACAAATAAAAAATGATATAGAAAAAATGAAAAGGGGAAGCAACCAAAGCTAACCTGGTAGGGAAGAGGGAGATAGGAGGAGCGATAACCAAGTAAGGCGAGATTAGGCCACTAGCGACGATGATGGGTGAACTGACAACAAGCGGGCGTAAACATAATAAACAATTGAATCATACAATAAACCCTGACAACACAAAAATTGTAGGAAAAAAAATTGGAAAAGGAAAACAAACCTAATCGTATGTGGAAGCAAAGACGGAGAATGGGTCAACTACCTGGGTGTCAGTAATGGGAAAGCCTAGCTTCGACAGAGGTCGGCGACTAGGTGGAGGAAGTGTTGCAACAAGTGGAGAGCAATGGAGATATGAAGAAGATGATTGCATGCGCACAATGGAGTAGCTGGACGAGTGGCTATTTCATAATTAAAATGAATGGTATGACTCGTAATTTTCAACATTTGGAGGACAATTCTCGAAATCAACAATACAAATTAAAGTTGCGAGAAGCTGGGGGTGTGCAGCTCCGCGTGTCCTGTACACATGTAAGACCGGATTTTTTGGGAATTTTGGCAAGACATCGGAAAAGTTGGTACGTGTTTGGTTCATCTAGGTTGGAACTGGAAAAGTTGTGACCAATATGGTGCACCAAACACACCCTATACCTCTTTACCAACAAATAACAATGAAGCTAGAATAGAAATAAAAATGGTCATCACTTTAAACCAATTAAAACATGTGTAAATTTAGTACTTCATTTCATAAATGAGAGAGTGTAAAATAATTGAATAAGTAATATTGTGAAATTTTCACAAATTGAAAACCTAACGATGCTCTTCAATTTTCATAGAACAGTGAAAATATTATACGTATTGCGGTTGTTCAACTTAATGAAATATAAGTTAAATGATCTGTGAATTGTAAAAATGAAATTTGAATTTGATATAAAGATTATGAGAGAGATAATGCTTATACGGTGGAAAAACAATGTTCACATCATAACTTAAATTTATCTATATAAGTAACGTGATGAATAGAATGAGAATTAATAAGGACAAGCAGAATCATTATCGATGAAATCAGTGGGAATGCAAATGCTCTTTTAGATATACAATTCGGATAAATCATTTAGATAAGAATAGGTCTAAAAACAAACAAGATCATACGTCGAAATAAATGAGTGTTCATCGGCTTCTGAAATGAAAGGAGATAAGAATATATATACCTAAGTTGATTTGGCTCCGACAAAACATACAGTTCCTTGACGTCACTGCCTCACTTGAAGCCCTGTCTACCTAACAAACCATTAGGTATATTTTCATTGAATAACTTTCAACTAATAAAAGAAAATAAGGTAAAGTTATAGTCTTACACAAATCACACCAAATAAAAAATACTAATTGTTTAACACAAGTAGTAATTGTGACCAACGTCTACAGCGGAACTGTTTGATCCTTAATCCACTGAGGTACATTAGTGTTAGGATCATCATCTACGTCGTCAAAATCTTCTAATTCATCGGGGTTCTCATGATAATTATCATCTTCCCTGGTTTCCTCATCGTCTGTACTGACGAATTCCTCATCTATGTCTCAAACCGGAATAGATGTTGAAGTGGATTCCTCATGGTGATTTCTGAAGTTGAAGTCCTCCACACACTACTACAAATTTAGGTTTCACCGACACAAATACATTTGTCGGAGTACTATCCGTCGGTGTACACTTACATACACCGATAGATATCAAAAGTCGTCGGTCTAAAAGTCCAACGACAAAATAGGTCGACAACTCCAACGACACAACGTCGTCGGTAAACATTTTCAGAGTATTCTTCAAAGCATAAACATTCACCGACAAATCTCTCTGTCGGTGCAGATTTCATATGTGTGGCAAAATGAATTTTTTCGTGCAAGACCTACACCGATGACTCTCATAACCTTCACTGACTGATACTTGGGCGTCGGTGAGTCACTAAACTTTGCCGACAAATATGATCCATTGGTTAATAGTTCGAGTCATGGTCAAATAAATTTATTTTGCGGAAATACAAGCACCGATGGCTAGGGAAATTTACACCGACAGATAGAGTCATCAGTGTGTATTAAGTACACCGATGGATAGCTTCCATCGGTGTAAAATTCAAAAAAATATCATTTACACTAAGTTTATATACGGTGACGGTTAATATAACAATAACCGATGGATTACGTCCGTCGGTGTACAATTGTATGTAGAATCTTGGAGGCGGGTGCTGCTGCACAGCGCCATCGGTATAACTTCCCAAAACACAGCGGAAAATTTAAAAAACCAAAAAACATCATCACAAGCATTAAGACCCCAAAAGAGCGGGAACACTGCTAATCAAATAACCAAGAGGTGCACCATATTACATCAGAGTTTCCCAAAACCTACTGTGGTCCTGAAATGCAAACATAAAACAATGCCTGTGTTTTCATAACGAGACCCGGTATACCAAACTCACCTATATGCATGCTCATGATACAGAAATAAACCTATCCTACTAGTAGTATGGTAATATAAAATGCAATTGTAACAACACCCTCCAAGGGTCAAAAGGACAATACCAGCAATCCATCAATCCATCATCGGGTCACCCGTAGGGACATACCGTAGGCATATAGGGTCTTACGGGAAGTACGTTACACACCCCACACACGGCTACACTAAACATGGGGATTCGGTAAGGCACATCCGCATGTCTGCGTTAGTAGTAACAGATCTGCACTCGTGGTCAACACCACACCGACAGAGTCGTCGCTTAGGTCGGTCCAACTCACTTAGATGTGCCACAACCAAGCTACCTGCAGAATACATCATCGGTCAGTACACCCGGCAGAACAACATCGGCTCGAGTCAAATACGTGTGGAACAACATCAGACATACGGCAGGCCAATCGACTCATCCGGACTGGATTCCGCAGGGTCATCTCATTCTGTAGAGTTGTGCAACATCGTGTATTGGGATCTGTGATCCCTCAGGTAAAACATATACTAAGCCACGGTCTATAACCAGAGGTGGCACTTTCCAAGTATCGACACTCTTCTACACGACGGTCCCTGGTCAGGCACGAGCAACGCACCCACAATCAACTCTCGGCTCACACGCTTGGTGGGGACACGAGTTTCCGTGGATAAGGATTCAGTTCTAGGCCAAAACGGTCAACCGCCCCCAAGGGAACCGGTCGAACAGATGCCTACAATCGGTCAAACTCCAGACTCAAAACTGAAGCACCAGCGGTCACACAAAAGGTGAACATTGGTCGATTGCTACATGGTCCAAATCTAGACTGTCAAAATCAAGGCAACGGTTGAACGGCTTAGGGATCCCATTCAACCGAAAATTGGGTCTCTCTTACATTCTTTACCGGTCAAACTAGATTTCAATCGGTCGACCTAGCATTCAGTACACTTAAGCTACCGGTGGGACCAGAGTCAAGAGTGGTCGACCGTTTAGATAGTCCACGCTCGGTCCAGACCACTCGATAATGAAACGGTCGAATGGCTCAAGGGGCCCTGTTCGACCGAAAACAACAGGTCATCTCTTAACCTAACAAAATATGCTCAACTGGTCGACCACCGCAAGGCATCGTTCTATCGGTGCTGGGAAAAACCAAAGATTTACATTAATACTGGTTGACCATAAACAAACACTGGTCGACCGGTAATTGTCATCAACATGGCCTTGCCAAGTATAACTTCAAGCTCTCGTCACCGGTGAGGTCTCCCACCCCCGGCGATGAGCCAAACGCTTGCACACACATGTGCGAGCAAGGTCAAATGCAAGAAATTAGCATACCTTTACTTTGCGTTATTCGACGATCATTGATTAACATGATTTCATGCATTCATTTGTGTCTTATATCCATTATCTTGAACCTAAACAATGCTACATAACGAGTTTTATGTTTGAGTTTCAGGAATAAACATGATTGAGGAGAAGAGGCATAAAAGGACCTAAAAGCAAGTAAAAAGACTGAGTTATGAGATTTTGGGACTGAGATGCAAGGGAGAAGGACTCGAATGTAACCCCAAAGGACGAATGAGTAAATGAAGAAACTCCACACCATCATGAGTAGTATTTTGGCAATTAGATTCGGGCCGACACTCCTATAACCAATCCGAGTGTACCCCGTGTGAAGAATTGAAGAACTAAAGAACATATCCGAAAATGGGTCGGATCTAGGAAAAAGTGACCGCCAATTGGTGGTCCAAGACCGCCAATTAGCGGACCGTTTCTGTCCGAATCCGACCCGGTTTCTCCAGGAGATGGGTTATGTGTTTAGATGTATTATGGGATGGTTTTATTAGTCCCACATCTGGGGATTGTCCCCGATTACCTTTTTCTATGGCTACAAATAGAACTCCTCCTCCTCCTTTTGTATTCACCCATTGCTTGGTGGCATTCTATCTACTTAGAGTAAGCGTTGGAGCAAAAAACTCAAGGTGGAGAAGAATGCTACTAGTAATGTGAGTCATTTAATAAAATATTTTTTTATTGTTTTGTTCTCATGTTGTCTCTTTTTTATGCATGCTTAGCTTAGTCTTATTTTTTTGATCTTAGGCTATATTAGTTAGAATGTCTCCTTTCTTCTTTAGTTTAATTGTAGAATAATGCGTAGTGAGAAGATCCATCCCTTTTGGGGGTGGAGACGATGTTCATATATATTGTGAAGTTTGGAAGTTTGAATTTTTGATTGTGTAGACTTGCATGTTTTGTATGTTCATTTGAGATATTTTAATCATGTACATGTTGGGGAATTTTGATGGTGTTGCCATAAGATTTAGACACTTCCGATGCTTTGTTTTCTCATGTTTATTAACTGACATTTCCTGTTGAATATGCTACATGTTAGTTATGTGTTTGTATTTGTATTTCTATTTGTGTTTGCTTGCTTGATTGATTGAAGAAACTTTGTTTTGATGAGTTTTGCAATAACATTTATACACCTCCCATGCTTACCTTTATTCTTCACACGAGTTTATGGGTTTTGATGAGTCTTGCCAATCTTCAGACACTTGTCATGCTGAGCCTAATCTTATGTTAATCAAGTAGTAATTGCCTATTCGTTGTGTGAATGGATTGATAGGTTTTGCCACATCTTTAGACACTTCCTATGCATCAAGACACACACACGACACGCACACATACATGCTTACATGCATCATTCATACCTTATTTCACTTCATATGTGCACACACTCCACCCCTTAGGGGTTTCTCTTTCTGATTTCCAATCTTTCGTGCTTTCTTTTGCATTTTCTACTTATTAGTTTAGTGTAGTTTAGCTTTAGCGTAATCACATCTTTTCTCCCTTTATTTTCCATTTGATTTTGGTCATACCAGAGGCTACTCACCTCCCAGCGGATGATCCGCACTTGCCCCGTCTTCACCGACGCCTGTGTAGTTGCCGTCTAAATTTAAAACGTTTCAACAAGTTTTTGGCACCGTTGCCCGGGAGGTGCCAGTCCAAACTCTGGTTTGGAAGATTCGGGTGGATTTAATTTTTTTTTGTAGTTTTTATTTGTTTCAAGAGACTTGGAGACGCAAGGGGAGACAACTGGAGAAGTTTGGAGGCAAACTGGTGGTCTGGTAAGCTCCTCTCTACTTTTTTTTCTGTGTCTTGTTTCTTTATCTGATATAGAGGTCTGGGGATTAATTTCGCATGTTCTAACTTTTAGTTTGTCCCCAGATCAATAATCAATCTCTCTTTAAGCAACTTGGACCCTAAAACCCAAGCAAAAGATTAGACATTCTTTCTTGTTTAGGTCATGCATCATGTACTTGACTTAGGCACGTAGATTGTCTTTTATTTTATGTTTACTTTTAGTTGCTGAGTGCTGGCATGAGGTACACATTTCCTACACTCATTTATGCATTTCGTATGAACATGCATTAGTTAGTAGGATGTGCATTGCAACAAGTGTGAGTTGAGCGTTTGTTTGGAGAGTTGATTGCTAGATTAAGACTCCAAAATGCTACTAAGGAGGGGTTGTCCTATATAAGATAAGGTGGGAGATTTCATCACCCATTCCTTCGCCCCAAAACCAACAATAATTAAGAGCCTAATTTTAAAATCAATTAGACATTGGCCCTAAGGATCTCAGGCGCATTAGGAGAGTGATCTGGTCACGACCGTCATGGCTTGATCGGCGTCGCCCACTCTGTCGATAGTACGAGAGAAGAGATCTCCAGATCTTGGCTTACTTGCTGGGCTTTGTGGTCTTCGTCATAGGGAGGTGAGGCGTGTTGAGGTTGCGTGACCTCGCAGTTAGGCGTCGTCTAGCTGTAAGGACCTATAACGACCTTAGGATTGTTTAAGCCTTATTTCTTATGTGCTTCTACCTGTACCCACCTGCCATAACATAAGGATTTCTTCCTTTCTCTCCTGATCATTCCCTCTCTTCTGTGTCCTCCCGTCTTCTCCTCTACGTGCATTCTGTTTTAGTTGATTAAAAAAATTTGGGTTCGTGTGTGTGCACCTTTGTGCATGCTTATGTGGGTACGAGACGAGAGTGACCATTTGATGGGGCGTGTCGTCAATCTTGCCTTCGTAGTTGATTTCTCGATGCCTTCATCTTCTCGTGTCACACACAGTCTGAGTTCAATGGCTGCTCATTACCGCAAGGAGTAGCAGTTGCTGGACCCACCTGTCCCACCTGTTCTTTCTTTTCTTACTTCCATACCTCTTCGTGATCGATGCTACCCAAGCCGTACCGCTCTGCCCTCATGCATCGTATTGCCAGAGGCAAATGGGAACCACTTTGAGGTTAAGCCTCAGTTTATATCCATGCTCCGTCACTTCACTGGGAAGGGTGACCCCTATATCTTTCTCAGGGAATTTGAGAAGGTTTGTGCTATGTTCAAGCTTCAACAACTTTGCACAGACTCCATCCATCTTAGGCTTGCCCTCTTTGTACCAAAGGATGATGCCAAGAAGTGGTTGTACAACAATCAAGCAAATGCCTTTAGAACTTAGGGTTGAATTTCAATCTACATTCCACAAGAAGTACTTTCGAAATCAGCGTGAGACCGAAACATTTCATGCATATTTAGAGAGGTTCAAGGAGCTACTATCCTCATTCCCTCACCATTGCATCGAGTTGTGGCACCTTGGTTCGATTGTCTACGAGGGTCTTCACATCCCGTCCCGAACGCTTCTTGAGTCCATGTGTCAAGGAGAGTTCTTAGGAAATGATGAAATGGAGACATGGGCTTTCCTGGAAGACCTCGCTGAGAAAACCATGCAGTGGGAGAGCATGAGGGAACCACCAGCATCATCTAGCATAGGAGTGAGGATCCCAAATGCAAATTGTAAACTCGACTAGATCGGGTGCCGCATTTGCTGTCGATACCACTACGGCAACCGAGGCACGCATGGTGGCCTTAATGCGCCATATGGATTCGATTGAGCTCCAAAACCAACAAGGTGCACCTTATGTGTCGACATCTGCTCCTTTTCCTTGTCATTCATGTGGTAGGATAGGTCATGTTGGAAGCGAGTGTGCGTCCATTCCTTCTGAGATGGAACATGTCAATGCCATGTATGATAGAGCCAAGAATGACCCATACTATTCATCTTATAATTTCGGATGGAGGAACCACCCTATGTTTTCATGGAACCAAAATTAATGCCCCGGGAGGTCCTTCAAACTTCTCTCGACCACCTAACCAACCACATCAACCTCCCATGCATGCGCAATCTTATCAGTCATCCCAATCTCAAATCACCAATCAATCGGGTTTCCCAAATTCCAACAATATGAAAACCCAATTCAATTCGCTTCAGAAATTGACTTGTGGACTTGAAAACTCAATAATTTTTTTATGTCAACCACAAGTCAAGTTCTCACTTCTAATCAGCAGACCATCAAATCTCTAGAGCTTCAGATGGGCCAATTGGCTCAGTCTGTACATGAAAGTGAGAGAGGGACTATGCCCAGCCATCCTGAGGCTAACCCCGCATGTACAAGCAACAACACATGCAAAATGAGAATGTGGTACCTTGGGGGTGGCAATTTAACCATGTGGAGGAACTTGTTCACCATGTCAATGCCATTGTAACCTTAAGGTTAACAAAAAGCAAAGTGACATAATGGATAAGATATTAGAGGTGTTTAAGCAAGTGAAGGTTAACAACCCCTTGTTGGATGTCATCCAACAAATACCTCAATATGCCAAAGTATTAAAAGATATCTGGACAACCAAGAGGAAGATCAATGTTCCTAAGAAAGCATTCTTGGTTGCAAATGTAAGCTCACTTTTGTCCAATCCCAGCTACACAAAATACAAGGACCCTTGGTGTCCTACTATTCAGTGTACAATAGGGGACAATAGCATGAGTAATGTATTGTTTGATTTAGGATCGGTGGTCAACCTCCTCCCATTTTCTGTTTATCAACAATTGAACTTGGGAGAATTGAAACCAACTAAGACCAGCCTCCAATTGGCGGATAGATCCATTCGTATTCCAAAGGGTATTATCAAGGACATGCTTATCAAAGTTGGAGATTTTATATTTCCAGTAGATTTTGTTGTCCTCGATACCAATCCTGTTGCGAACACGCACTCTAAAGTACCTTTGATTTTGGGTAGACCATTTCTACCAACCGCCAACGCCTTAATTAATTGTAGAAATGGTCTCATGAAGCTCTCATTCGGTAACATGAGTGCTGATTTTCATGTGTTCAACTCTGGTAGGCAACAGGAGCCCATGGACCAACCTTTAAATCTCAATCTCTTCCGCCAATTAGATAAGGTACCGCAAAATCAAAGAACACCTCGACACCAATGCAACCCATTGAGAATGTTTATGGGCCTAGCAAAAACTCATTGTCTGTCTTTGCAATGCAACAGAGTGAGCTGACATCAAACATGAATATACAAACAGAGTGTTTGTTGCATAATTCAGTTGAGACCATTCGTGAGGGGGTACGCCTCAACATATGCTCATTCTAGAAGGTGTCGTCACCCCGTGTCCCAGGGCTATTGAGCCTTTTGAGCTTCATATTGACTCCAACAAGAACCCACCTACGACCGAGCTTATGCCTGATAATATACAGGAGGTTGGGTGGTCCTTGTTGGATGACTTGGGGAGAAGCCCCATTCATAGTGAAACTAGTGTTTGGCATCCTTCGAATGAGCCTGAGGAACTTATTCCGATGCACCCACCTATTGGTCGGAGGGTTTTGTTTGACGAGCAACTAAACCATAGTGAGGCAACACAACTCCACTCATTCATGTTACCTACACCCAACCAATATAATGAGGGGTTCGAGCCTTTCAGCTTTGACCTTTTACCCCTCAGGACACCTCAAAGTACCAATGAAGGGCACATTTTTGCAAATCTCTGGCCCGTAGGACTCGATGTTCTCATTTGATGTTTCTTGACCAAATGATTATGAGAATATCATTGTTGATGTATATATCTTGTTTAAAAAAATAAAAAAAGAAGTAATAAAAGACTCAACCAGTGAGCAATGTTTGTTGTGGGCCCCAACCCTTGTCTATTTGGGCCACATTTGTTTGACGTATTTGTCTCCCTTCTTAAGTATCTCACAGGTTTTTGGGAATTCGGGGTTCTGTCCATCAACATGACCATGAAACTCTCATTGTGCTTCACGTTGGTGAGATCTTTTCTTTCTCATGAATAAATCCATGTAGTTTCATACTCACATTCATTGATGACAATGCAAGAGTAAGTGTGTGGGGGTGCTTTACGTTTGTATATATGTGGATTCGAGTATTTTTCGTTTTGCTTTTCGTTTTCTTTTGTTTGTATTGTTACGGTCATGTTAGTGTGTTGCATTTAATATCGATACATCTTCTTGTCATGATCCTTGGGTGACTTGTCTTCTTTTGCTTGCCTTGTGCTTTAAATTTTTGACATTTCTTTCAAATCTACATGTGTTTGCGAAAGGAAAGGTTTTGTGAGTTTTGCGTGTGTTTGGCATGTGTAAAATTGTTTAGAGGCAAAGTAAAAAAGAAGCTCCCAAAATTGTCTTGAACTTGATGCATTAGGATATCTTGTTTGCCGACTTTAGGTCTTATCGAGTCGTTAGGATGCACCTAGGTTTTCGCTGTGGGGGCGAGTAATCATAGGGTTTAAGTACTCAAACATTTAACACAAAGTCCACCCTGAACCTAATGAGTCAATAATTTTTGTTTGTTAATATAAGGAAGTTTTTTGTAGTCAAGGACCCTTTAAATCTTGTTGTGAGACATTAAGTATGGGGGTTTTGGTTCATGTGTAGATAATAAATAAGTGAGTAGGTGTTCTCTCTTCTTGCACGACTCCTATCACTCAGGAAATTTGGTCTGAGGGGACTTTGTGCCTGGTGGTTTCGAGTCATCTGACTTGGGATGCACCGACCGAACTCCCATTACACGAGTGGTAGCGATTGCCCTATGTGGAGATGTGGGGAAAGATATACGTGATAGTGTTAGCCCTCGTAGGCAATGATGCACGAAACCTGACCCTGGGAGAATTACGCTCCAAATAAGAACCTTAATGGACTTTACACTTTGTATCACTTGAGGATGTTGAGGTTGTCCATGTCTTTCACTTAAGTCCTTAATTAACTTGCACAAATGGTTCATTAGGCTAGGTGTGTGGACTGGATACATATATAGAGTTGGCCCATAGGATTACCGTGTCTAACGATCGACAAAAATAAGACATTGAGTCGTGCAGCTAGGTTGAATAATGCATCTTTGTTCGTATTTTGTGGGTGTATCCGCTGAAAACCCTCAAGAGACCACTCATACTCCTTGGCGACAAGGAGGTTTAACGGCTTGTTGCACGTGCTAAGTGCAACCGTGATTCCTACGAAAGTGATTTAGGATTTCCATGTTCTCCGTATGCTTTTTCCTTTCTTTCATTTTTCTCTTTCTTTGTTTTGCTCGAGACTAGCAGAAGTTGGGTGTGGGGTTATTTGATTGACATCATTTCATGCATTCATTTGTCTTATATCCATTATCTTGAACTTAAACAATGCTACGTAACGAGTTTTATATTTGAGTTTCAGGAATAAATAGGATTGCGGAGAAGCGGCATAAAAGGACCTAAAAGCAAGAAAAAGGACTTTGTTGTGAGACTTGGGGACTAAGATGCAAGGGAGAAGGATCCGAATGTAACCCCAAAGGACCAATGAGCAAATGAAGAAACTCCACACCATCATGAGGAGTGTTTTGGCAATTTGATTCGTCATATAATCGATCTGAGTGCACCGCATGTGAAGAATTGAACAAATAAAGAACATATCCAAAAATGAGTCGGATCTGAGAAAAAGTGACCGCCAATTGGTGGTCCAAGACCCCCAAGTGGCGGTCTGTTTCTGTCTGAATCCGACTCGGTTTCTCCAGGAGATGAGTTATGTATTTACATGTATTCGGGGAAGGTTTTATTAGTCCCACATTGGGGGATTGCCCCCGATTACATTTTCTATGGCTATAAATAGAACTCCTCCTCCTTTTGTATTCACCCATTGCTTGGTGGCATTCTCTCTACTTGGAGTAAGCCTTGGAGTAAAAACTCAAGGTGGAGAAGAATGCTACTAGTAATGCGAGTCATTTAATAAAATAAATTTTCATTGTTTTTTTCTCATGTTCTCTCTTTTTTATGCATGCTTAGATTTGTCTTATTTGTTTAATCTTAGGCTAAATTAGTTACGATGTGATATTTTTTATTTAGTTTAATTGTTAGAATAATGTGTATTGAGTAGATCCATCCGCTTTGGGGGGTGAAGACGATGTTTATATATATTGTGAAGTTTGGAAGTTTGAATTTTTGATTATGTAGACTTGCATGTTTTGTATGTTCATTGGAGTTATTTTAATCATGTACATGTTGGGGAATTTTGATGGGTTTTGCCATAAGATTTAGACACTTTCGATGCTTAGTTTTCTCATGTTAATTGACTGAAATTTCCTGTTTAATATGCTACATGTTAGTTATGTGTTTGTATTTGTATTTGCTTGCATGATTGATTGAAGAAACTTTGTTTTGATGGGTTTTGCCATAACATTTAGACACATCTTGTGTTTACCTTTATTCTTCACATGAGTTTATGGTTTTTGATGAGTCTTGCCATATCTTTAGACACTTCTCATGCTGAGCCTAATCTTATGATAATCAAGTAGATATTGCCGATACGTTGTGTGAATGGATTGATAGGTTTTGCCACATCTTTAGACACCTCCTTTGCATGAAGACAAACACACAACACATACATACATGCTTACATGCATCTTTCATCACTTATTTCACGTCATATGTGCACACACTCCATCCCTTAGGGATTTCTCTTTCTTATTTCCATTCTTTCGTGCTTTGTTTCGCATTTTCTACTTATTAGTTTAGTGTAGTTTAGCTTTAGTATAATCACATATTTTCTCCCTTTATTCGCCATCTGATTTCAGTCATACCAAAGGCTGCTCACCTCCCTGCGGATGACCCGTACGTACCCCGTCTTCACCAACGGTTGTGCACTTGCGGTCTAAATTTAAAACGTTTCAACAATCATCAGAGCTCCGCTAGCAACCTTCTCTAGTCAGAAACACGGGGCTCACACCACACGCACTAAGTAACTCGCGTCTCTCGCTTCAAGGCCATGACTCCATCGTACTCTGCGCACACCGTGTCTCCTGCCTCTGACGACAGAAAAGTGGAGGGTGAGAGAAAGATGAAGTTTGGGGTGAGGAAGGCAAAATGAGAGGAAGACGTGGGTGAGCTTTTAAACAAAACCCCCCACAATCACAGGACAGGCAGCCCATGCCCCCAACCATGGCTTTCCCTTTACCTCACCATCACTTCAAGCACACTCCACCATACCCCATCGCATCCAAGCCATCTCCCTCCAAAACCGGGATGAAACCTATTCTACGTTTAGGATTTCACAATCGGCCTCATGATGAACCAAAAGTAGCCTCCTTGACATCTGCCCATGTCAAGTCACCTCCTCCAAAGACTGGATCTGCTATTTACACCAACCAATGATGATCTTCCATCAAGTCATAAATTATGCTTATAAGGTCATAGCACTACAAGAAAACATGCATTTCCCGAAGGAGTCGTGCCGACGGCTATAAATCTTGAGGATCTTATAAATAGAGGTTACACACCATATTTGCACAATCTCACCAACTTCTATCTATCTTCTACACTAGAGAATAATCGTCCAGCTCCCAAATACCCAATCCTACACTCAAGAGCCAAAAACTTCCACACCTTTGATCAATTCCTAATCATACTCAAAGTGTACTCAAGTTAGAGAGTGTTAGATCCACTCAGAATTGTTGTCAAAGAAGCAAAGGTTTCGATGTAAGCCCGAAGCAACTTATAAAGGTTTCGGTGATAGCCTGAAGCGTCCCTTTCGGGTTGTGAGAGGATGATCGAAGCACAACAAAGTTTGTTCGCGAGCTTGACGTGTAAGGGCTTAATCTCGGCTCGGAATGTGATTGGATAGTGAAGAGGGTGAATATAATAGGATTAGAGGTTGTGATAGTGCACATGTGATTTGGCATAGACTTCAAATGCATCATGAGGGAGATAGTAAAACTAAAGAAACACGAATTTGTCCTCTCATGCATAAATATGAAAAAATCTATACTCGGTGAGAACATAAGAGAGATGAACACTCACTTCACCGATATAACTAACTCTCACAAAGTTCATGGAAGAAATTTTAGTGAGGGAGACATGGCTAGAAAGTTCCTCCGGTCGCTCAAAAAAGAATGGGGAGACAAGGTCGTGGCAATTGAAGAAGCTCCTGACTTTGCCCAACTGAAGATGGAGGACTTAATTGGAAACCTCAAGGCCTATGAACTCAAAATGAGTCATGGAAAGGAGAAAGAAGCCAAGAAGAACTCAACCTTGTCTTTTCACGAAAATCCGATGAACCAAGGAGAAGAGAGGAGAATGAGGACATTGAAATCCTAGCCCAAGACTTCTTCAAATTCATCAAGAAAGATAAGGGAGAAATGAAAGAAAGATGAAGAAGAAAGAGACAGAAAAGGAGAAGGACAAGAGTGGAAATAAGAGAATGGAGAGAAAGAGGAAAAAGGGCAAGAGAAGAGAAAGAAAGGAGGAAGCTCACAAAGCAACTAGGGATGATTCTTCATCATCTTCCATGGAAAGTAGATGAGTAGTTTCTCACATTTTCTTCATGGCATTGAAGATGAATGATTAGTAGCATATCATGCATCACATTTGATTGACATCATTTCATGCTCATATTTGTATCTTATATCCATTATCTTACACCTAAGCAATGCTACGTGACGAGTTTTATGTTTAGTTTTTAGGAATAAAGAGGTTTCAAGAGAAGAGCCATGAAAGGACCCAAAAGCAGGAAAAATGACATAATTGTGAGACCTAGGCACTGAGATGCAAGGGAGAAGGACCTGATCGTAAGACCGAAGGTCCTAAGAGAAAAACAGGAAACTCCACAACATAATGGGGAGTATTTTGGCAATTCGATTCGGGTCAGAGCTCCAATAAACAAAGTAGATGCATCAAAGACCAACAAAGACCACCAGCAAAGCCCACAACAAATCCCTGATGAATCCAGATCCAATAGACCGCTAATTGGCGGTCCAAATCATTCTGGATCGTCTTAGATTTGTGGGGCACGTGTATTAGTGTATTCGTAGTCCATTTTTGCTATTGGTTTAGTCCCACATCAGGGGATCGTCCCGGATTAGCTTTTTCCATGCCTATAAATAGAACTCTTCACCTTCCATTGTAATTACCCATTGCTTGGTGGCATTCTCTCTACTAAGGAGTGAGCCTTGAAGCAAAAACTCAAGGTGGAGAAGAATGCTACCTTCAATGTGAGTCATTTGTTAATAAAATAATTCTTCTAGTTTCTTTTAATCTTCTCTTTTAATTTGTGCATGTTTGTTTAGTCTTTCCCTTCCTTTTATGCTTCTTTAATATTTCTTGCTTGATTAGTGTAGTTTTATTTCAGTATAATGCTTAATTTTGTTAGAGTAGTTAGTTTAAATATGTGTGAGTAGTTCCATCCCCTTTGGGGGGTGGAGTAGATGTGTGTACATGTTATGTAGATGGTATGAATGCATGATATAAATGTTTGTGAGAAATATTAGTATGCTTGCTTGAATTAATAAGGACTTTACTTGATGGTTTCTGCCATAGTTAGGTACACTCCATGCTTGTTATGTTCTTAATAACAACCTTGCATTGATCATATTAATCACATTAGTTTTAGTGTTGTAAATGATAGGTTTTGTCGTTAGGTACCTCTTATGCATGAACAAACACTAACTAACTTGAGCTTATTGTATGTATTCAACACCACACTTCTTTCATGTGCACACACACACTGCACCCCTTAGGGGTTTTCATTCCTGTGTTTTTATCTTCTTCATTAGTTGTTTAGCTTAGTTGTTTAGTGATTTCATTTCAGCTTGCTTGTTTACTAGTTCAGATTAGTGTAGTGTAGTGTAATCCATCTTTCTCTCCATTTTTACCACTCGCCTTCGCACAAACCAAACGTCGACACACCTCCCAGTGGACGACCCATATTTGCCACCGCTTCAACGCGGTCGTGCACTTGCGGTTTAAATAAAACGATCAATCAAGTTTTTGGCGCCGTTGTCGGGGAGGTGCTCTGTCCATACCTTGGTTTGGACGATTCGAGTGGTTTTAATTTTTTTATTTTAGTTTTTGTTTGTTTCAGGGGACCTTTAGAACAAGGGGAGGATTCTGGACAAGTTTGAGCACAAAATCTTGAAAAGGGACCGCCAATTGGCGGCCTGGTGAGCCTCATTTTCTCTCAATTTTGTTTTGGTTTCTGTTTCGTTCATTTTAGTTATCTGGGAGTACCATTTTGCATGCTGTGACTTCTAGTTTACTCCCAGATTTAATTTCAATCCCCTTTAATCAACTTGGACCATAAAACTCAAAGCAAAAGATTAGGCTTCTTGCCATCTAGGTCATGCATCATTTGTAGACCTTACATGCATTTGTCTTTTCTTTGCTTTACATTTTGTTGTTGATTGCTGGCGTGAGGTATGTGCACCCAAATCTCTCATTCATGCATGTTTCGATCATGCATTAGTTAGTAAGGTGCATCGGGACAAGAGTGAGTTGAGTGTTTGATTGGAGTGATTGATTGCTAGATCTAGGATCAAAACGCTACTAAGGAGGGGTTGTCCCATAAAAGATAAGTTGGGGGATTTCATCACCATTTCCTTGGCCCCAAAAATCACTATTAATCAAGCCTTAACTAAAAGCAAGTCGACATTGGCCCTAAGGATTGCGGACGCACTAGGAGAGTAATCTAGTTGAGACTGTCATGACCTGATCGACGTTGCCTACCTTGTCCATAGTAGGAGGTACTGGATCTCCGGATCTAGTATCACTTGTTGGGCATTGTGGTCCTCGTTGTAGGGAGGTGAGGCGTGTTGAGGCTAGTGACTTCGAAGTTAGGTGTCGTCTAGCCTAAGGACCCATTGCCTTACATTGTTTGAGCCGTGCTTGCTAGATTAGGCTTCTACCCTCTCCCGTTACCCACGCTAGCTTTAGGGATTCTTCCCTTCTCCTCTGAGTCATCTTCTTCTCACCTTCTTCTACGTTATAGTCTCCTCCCCTTTACACTCTCTGGTAGCATTTTTCGGGTCGAGTCGAGCACTTTTTATGAGTTTAGCCTCGTGGTGGTGAGAGTGGTCGACTCTAGAGTTCTTTGTGGAGATGCATGGTTACATGGGCGACCATCCATATCATTGTTGGGACCATGACAATTCGTCCTGGTATTCCGGACCCATGCAACCTGGGGTGGCTCAGACGAACACCTCGTATGGTTGGGATAATCCTCATTGTGTGACTGAGCAATCTTCATATTGGGGTAACATGAGAGAGGCACCGACTGCTAGACACCATCTAGTTACGTCGGATCATATGTTGGTCATTAAACTGAGACATTGCAAGAACCTTTGGCCTCTTTCATGCATGTGGTAGAAGACATGAGTGCACCAGTGGCTCCAGTAGCCGTACCGTGTCAATATTGTTGGTTAAGTGGTCATAATTTTGGGGAATGCCCTTATGTTCCCCCAGAGCCTGAGTATGATCATACCTTTTCCCCAAATGCTCAATATGACCATTACGCATCCGCGTACAACCCGAGAGGGATGGATTCGTGGGGAGACAATTCGTATTCAAATTCTTATACATCATTTCCACCCCAATATCCTCCTCCCGAATACCCAGAATTCTACCAACACCCCACTTCAAATTATTGGACTCATTCTCAGCCCATCAACACCCAACCCCAAAATTTCCCAAGCTCTGACTTGGACCTCATAGTTGACCGCATACCTGATACCTTGAAAAAACTCTGCAAACGTTCATGGAAACCACTCAAAATTTATTGAAGTCCAACTTGAATTGCTTGCAAACTATGGAAATGCAGGTGAGTCAAATGACACAGCAATTACGTGACCGTGAGGAGGGTAATTTTTCTTGTCAACATGAGGATTTATCTTCTGAAATCGAACCACCACCACATCAACAAATTCAAAGCACAATCTTTCAAAGTCAAACTCCTAGTCAGTCTGAGGGACTTGGGGTTTCAATTCACGATCACTTGGTGGACGATTCGATCCCAATTGAGAATAACATGGACCAGCTTCATTACGAGTCGGCACATGATTGTGCCTTATCTTCTTGTCCCGTGGCCCTTGAGCCACATGACCTTATTGTTGTACCTCCTAAGGACTCACCTCTGGTGGAGCAAGAGCTCCCTAGTCCCCTCAATTTCAAACAACCTGATGAGAGTTTGCCTCTCACTATTGTTCCTGATCATCTTGGAAATGATGGAACATCAAACAACTACATAGCTCATGAGGGTATTAGAAGTTCCTTGGAGGATACCTTGGGTATGAGACCCACTTTTTGTTCGCCTGGTGTGTCGGACATGCCTAACGAGGTTCTTGACCTCGTTCCGATGCACCAGTCTGTTGGTTGGAGAGTTTGGATTGACGATCATAACTTGAGCAGCGGAACGGGAGAAACTCTTCTTCCGTTGCCCCTCATTTCCAAAACTCTTGAGAGGTTCAAGCTCTTTTAGTTTAATCCTTTGAATGAGACACCTTTGCGTCCAATTCATGAACCTCTCATTTCATCTGGTGCTCTTTGTTAAGGGGGCTCACGTATGCGTATTCTGGCCCCGCGTGGTGTCATGTTCCCTTTCCAACTGCATTGACTCACTCTTGAGGTTCCCATTTGATGACTTTTGACAAATGAAGATGGGAACTTATGTTTGTACATCGTTATATTAAAAAAATACAATAAAAGACTCCTTCAGTGAGCATCGATTGTTGTGAGCCCCAACCCTTGTATATTTGGGCTCCATTTCTTTCACGTATTTGTATCCTTTCTTTAGCATGTCACAGGTTTTGAGGGAATTCGGGTTTGTGTCAATCAACATGACATTGAACTTCCCTTTATACTTCATGTTGGTGAGATCTCTCCTTTTTCATTCATAAATCCATGTAGTATCTTGCTCACATTCATTGAGGACAATGCATGAAGTAGGCGTGGGGGGGTAATTTACGTGTGTACATAGTGGAGTCTTTTTCCTTTGAATTTATTTTCTTTTGTGTGCATTATTAGGGTCTTGTAAGTGTGCTACATTTAATATCGATATATCTACTTACCATGATCCTTGGGTGACTTGTCTTCTTTTTCTTGCCTAGTGCTTCAAAATTTTCACATTGTTTTCAAAATCTTCATGCATTTGCAAAAGAAAATGTTTTGTGGGTTTTGTGTGTTTAGCATGTGCAAAACCGTTGAGAGGCAAAGTAAAAAGAAAGCTCCCAAAATTGTCTTCAACTTGATGCATTAAGATATCTAGTACAGTGACTTTAGGATTTATCGAGTCGTTAGGAGGCACCCCAGTTTTCCCTTGGGGGTGAGTAATCATAGGGTTTCAGTGCTCAAACATTTAAAGAAGTCCACCCTGAACCTAATGAGTCAATAATTCGTGTCTGTTAACTTAAGGAAGTTTGTTGTTGTCAAGGACCCTTTAAATCATGTTGTGAGACATTAAGTGTAGGGGTTTTGGTTCATGTGTAGAAAACAAATAAGTGAGTAGGTGTTCTCTCTTCTCGCACGGCTCCTATCACTCGGGAAAGTAGGTCTGAGGGGACTTTGTGCCTGGTGCTTTCGAGTCATCTGACTTGGGATGTGCCGACCGAACTCTCGTTACACGGGTGGTAGGGATTGCCCTATGTGGAGATTTAGGGAAGGTGTATGTGATAGTTTAAGTCCTCATGGGCAATGATGCACAAAATCTGACCCTGGGAGAATGAAGCTCAAACTAATAAAAAGAAGAAGAAAAGAAACAAAAAGAAGAAATGAAACAAAAAGAAAAAAAATGCAAATAAGTACCTTGATGGACTTTACACTTTCTATCACTTGAGAATGTTGAGGTTGTCCATGTCTTTCACTTAATTTCTAATTTAACTTACACGAATGGTTCATTAGGTTAGGTGTGTGGCCCGATTACCTATATAGAGTCTGCCCGTAGGATTACCGCGTCCAATGATCGACAAAAATTTGTCCAACGAGTCGAGTATCTAGATTGAATAATGCATCTTGTTCGGATTTTGTGGGTATATCCACTGAAAACCCTCAGGAGACAACACTCCTCCTCCTTGACAACAAAGAGGTTTAACGGCTTGTTGCACGTGCTAAGTGCAACCGTGATTCCTACGAAAGTGAGTTAGGATTTCTTGTTTCTCGTTTGCTTTTCTCTTTCTTTGATTTGCTCGGGACTAGAAAAAACATAGGTGTGTGGGTATTTGATTGACATCATTTCATGCTCATATTTGTATCTTATATTCAATATCTTACACCTAAGCAATGCTACATTATGAGTTAAATGTTTAGTTTTCAGGAATAAAGAGGTTTGAAAAGAAGAGCCACGAAAGGACCCAAAAGCAGGAAAAATGACTTAATTGTGAGACCTAGGGACTGAAATGCAAGGAAGAAGGACCTGATCGTAAGATCGAAGGACCTAAGAGCAAAACAGGAAACTCCACACCATCATGGTGAGTATTTTGGCAATTCGATTCGGGTCGGAGCTCCAATAGACAAAGTAGATGCATCAAAGACCAACAAAGACAACCAGCAAAGCCCACAACAAATCCCAGATGAATCCAGATCCAATAGACCGCCAATTGGCGGTCTTGGACCGCAAATTGGCAGTCCAAATCATTCTGCCTCATCTCAGATTTGTGGGGCACGTGTATTCGTGTATTCGTAATCCATTTCTGGTATTGGTTTAGTCCCACATCAGGGGATTGTCCCGGATTAGCTTTTTCCATGCCTATAAATAGAACTCTTCACCTTCCATTGTAATTACCCATTGCTTGGTGGCATTCTCTCTACTTAGGAGTGAGCATTGAAGCAAGAACTGAAGGTGGAGAAGAATGCTACCTTCAATGTGAGTCATTTGTTAATAAAATAATTCTTCTAGTTTGTTTTAATCTTCTCTTTTAATTTGTGCATGTTTGTTTAGTCTTTCCTTTCCTTTTATGCTTCTTTAATATTTCTCGCTTGATTAGTGTAGTTTTATTTCAGTATAATGTTTACTTTTGTTAGAGTAGTTAGTTTAAATATGTGTGAGTAGTTCCATCCCCTTTAGGTGGTGGAGTAGATGTGTGTACATGTTATGTAGATGGTATGAATGGTTGATATAAATGTTTGTGAGAAATATTAGTATGCTTGCTTGAATTAATAAGGACTTTACTTGATGGTTTCTGCCATAGTTAGGTACACTCCATGCTTGTTATGTTCTTAATAACAACCTTGCATTGCTCATATTAATCACATTAGTTTTAGTATTGTAAATGATAGGTTTTGCCATTAGGTACCTTTTATGAACGAACAAACACTCACTAACTTGAGCTTATTGTATGCATTCAACACCACACTTATTTCATGTGCACACACACACTCCATCCCTTAGGGGTTTTCGTTGCTGTGTTTTTATCTTCTTCAATAGTTGTTTAGCTTAGTTGTTTAGTGATTTCATTTCAGCTTGCTTGTTTAGTAGTTTAGATTAGTGTAGTGTAGTGTAAACCATCTTTCTCTCCATTTTTTACCACTCGCCTTCGCACAAACAAAACGTCGACACACCCCCTAGTGGACGACCCATATTTGCCACCGCTTCAACGCGGCCATGCACTTGCGGTTTAAATAAAACGATCAATCAATATTCATGATATATGTCTTTTATTTTACCCCAATATTGTGCTACTCGAGTTGTTGTTTGTAGTGTTTCAAGAGTTAGGTAATAAAGAAGAGAAAGGGAGCAAAAAGGACATAAATGTCACAAGTATGGACTTTTTTGGAAGGTTTTGGACTTGACTGTAATGCATAAGGACTATATCACAAATAAGGAAGGACGCAAGTGAAAACTCGGAGAGACCTGATTGTGAAGTGCAAAATATGGTGACACATGACTTGAACCAGATCAGTATTTCGCCAATTAAACTCAAACTGATTCGAGCCAGTGAACCAAGACATCACCCCACATGCCAAATGAAGAAACAAAGTCGGAGAAAAAATTGCAACCTGATCGGATCCATTTGAATCCGCAACTGGGGGATCAAAATGTTGCCCTTTTGGCCTTAATCTATGTTTTGATGATTTAATCAACGTAATCTTAATTGTAATAAATGTAAAGTAGCAACATATTGCATAACATATATATTGCTTTGTACTAACTTCTACAGGTGATCAAGACTCAAGGAAGAAAGGATTCAAGTCAAGACATGTAATCAAGCTCTTTTGAAGACATGTAATTTGCATTTCTTTTGAGCCGTAGGAACTTTGTGTAATTGAGAATACTTGAGCTAAAATCAACTCAAACACACACTAGGTTCCCTATAGAAGTCACATACAAAATTACACATCATTTGGACTTCAACAGATCACCCAAACTTAGACCGGAAAACATTAAAAGTAAACCATAGTTGTCTGCCCACATTCGGTCGACCGAGTGATCAAGTATCCTAGTGTATTTTAGACTGCCCACTAGCCATCGACCGTTCTGACATTTTCATTTGACCGAATCAACATGTTTTTCTGACCGTTAGGGTTGTCGTATTATACCAACGGTCGTATTCGAATTATTCATTAATACCCCAAAATACAAATTGCCTATCGTCGACCGTGGACCTGTTTCGGTCGACCGAACTTAATTGTCTCCAAATTGTGCATCTCCCTGGAAGTTTCCGGTCAACCGAAGACTTTGGATCGGTCGACCGAACTTGATCTTTTTCATCAACCCCGAAGAGTCTGGAAGTTTACGGTCAACTGAACTTTATTCGGTGTTCGACCGTTAACTTAAGTGTACCTAAGTTATAGCCTATCACGGTCGACCGTTCTTTTATTGATCGTCCGAACCTTTTTCAAAATTGCCCAACTGTTGATCGTTCTGCCCGATTCGGTCGACCAAACTTATTCTGAATTGCATCCTACAGGTTTCTGTTTAGTGTATCTTACACAAACACTTACGCAATTAACCACAACGGCTATAACACCTTAGGAGCTTAGAAATAGAGTTGTCCAACACCATTTCACACAACTCTCCCACACATATTTGTCTCCTACATTAGAGAGATCATTCCAAACACTCCAAGCCTTAATTTCCACACTTAAGATCAATTCTTATCTTTCTCAAGTGTGCTCAAGTTTAGAGAGTGATTGTCCCACTCAAGTTTGTTGTTGTCAAAGTCGAGTAAAGGTTTCAGTGAAAACCCGAAGCGACCCTCTCGGATTGTGAGGGGAGGAGCCAAGCTCGGTGAGGGTTGTTTGCGACTTTGAAGATTGTAAAGATGTTCTCTCCCGGTCTGGAACGGGGAGTGATTAGTGAAGTCGTGAGCGGAGATCGGTGATTCAAACAGAGCTAGCAAGAGAGGACTAGGACCCTTGTAGGATGCTGAACCTCTATATAAATCCCCGTCTTCGTTTGTGGTTTGCATATTTCTTCCCTTTACTTGCATTTGATAGTTGTTTCCGCTGCGTATTTCTTTTGCTTGTACAAGTAGCTAACTAAGAGCATTAATAAGGATTAGAAGCCATCGTACAAGATCCTACACAAAATGGTCCAACATGTCTCAAATTTTGGTCGTGTTGCCGGGTCAGAGCATTCCTAGACTATCAGATGTGATTTAGAGTCATCCATTTATTCCCAGATTAATCCTAACCATATATTAGTCTATATATACCATTGTAATCCCTCCTCTCCCACTTCTTCTTGCTCCATTCGTTTTAGGTTTTGTTTTGCTGTGGATTAGTGTAGTTGGACGAGAAGCATCATACTTTGTCATCCTTTCATTTCAATCAAGTGTGAGGTTTGTTCTTTAAAATACAAGTCTTTTACTTTGATACAATTTCTTTGATGATGTTGTTTGTCTAATCTTTTTTTTAGTCAATTCCATTATGGGTTCATGTTATTTTTTTTTCCTTAGTGTAGAGAACTGTAGAGAGTAGTCCATCCCATTGGGGGTTGGAGAAGAAGGTGATTTGATCAAGTGATGGATTAGTGTGTGTTAATCTTAATCCTTTGAGTCTTACATTATTTCCATAACCAACTTTTGGGATCTCACTCTTATCTTTGATGTGCTAATGCTCTTGAGTGAATCTTAGCACATGCTTAGATTAGTGGGCCTATTTTATGGGGAATGATGAGGTGAGGATAAGGATAGAGTGGAAGAAGGGAACAAGACAGGTGCATGCTTGTGCTCCTGTTGGCTTTATCTTAATTAATGTCTTGTATGTCTTAATGATTGTGATAAATCTTATTTCATGTGGAGAGATAGTTGGATTTGAGTCATGATGCATGTGAACTATTAGCTTCATTTCAGTTATTCTCTTGTATGTTTTAATGATAAAGTTTTATCTTATTTCATGTAGAGGCAATGTTGGGTTGAGTTTTATGGATTTCATGTATGACATGTCTTGATGAGCACATTTGAACACACACTACACTACACAATTTCATTTCCATGTTCTTTCTCTACTCCCTAAGGGGTTTAGTTTTCATTGATCGTTTTTCCAATTTCCCACGCATTCTAGTTAATTTTGATCACATCTTTCTCTTCTTTCTCCCCACTCGAGTATCGTGAACTCGACTCACACGCGCTCCCTGTGGACCGACCCTTATTTTCCACTGCTTCAACGCGGTCATGCATTTGCGGTATTATAACTCATTCGATCATGTTTTTGGCGCCATTCCCGGGGAGCATCATTTTTGTAGACGAGCAATTTCGGTGGGGGTTTTCCTTTGTTTTTCCATTTTATTTTCTCTTTTGGTCACTGGAAGTAACTACAAGTGCACAGGAGCATCTACATGAGCATAGAAAGAATCTTCTAGAGTCTGGGGACCAGAATCCCCAGACAATCCACCAGTGGCGGATTTTAATCCGCCACTGGCGAATCTGGTGCGTGAGTTTTCATATTTGTTTCAACTGGAGATTCCTTTTCCTATTTCAAGTTATTTCCTGTCACTGTTTATGCCACGCATGCTCTGTTTTAGTAATAAAATTAATTTGGCTTGCATGACCCCTTGTTAAGACAACTTGGACCATAAAACTCAAAGCAAAAGATTAGACTCATTGCCATTTAGGACATGTATCATTTGTAGACCTTACACACATTTGTCTTCTATTTTCTTTACATTCTTGATGTCGATTGCTGACGTGAGGTACGTGCACCCGATCTATAATTCAACATGCATGTTTAGATCATGCACTAGTAAGTAAGATGCATTGTAAGGTGAGTGCTTGTTTGGTGAGTTGCTTGCTAGCTTAAGCTTTCAAAACATCCTTAAGGGCACCACCTATAGTCTTAAAGATAAGGTGGGGGATTTCATCACCCCTCCCTTAGCCCCCACAAACCACACTAAAGTGAAGACTTAACCTAAAATCAAGTAGACATTGGCCACTAGGACTCAGGCGCATTAGGAGAGTGATCCGGTCACGACCGTCGTGGTCTGATCGGCGTTACCCACTTTGTCGATAGTAGGAGAGACGAGATCTCTGGATCTTGGGTCACTTGCTGGGCTTTGTGGTCTTCGTCGTACGAAAGTGAGGCGTGTTGAGGCAATGTGACTTCGCACATAGGTGTCATCTAGCTGTAAGGACCTATAGTGACCTTAAGTTGTTTGAGCAATGTTTGCTAGATTAGGATTCTACCTTCACCCACTACCCAGGCTATTTCTAGGGATTCTTCCCTTCTCATCTGAGTCTTCTCCTCCTTTATATTCTACGAGTAGTCTCCTCCTCTGATTACACCTTCTGTTGTGTGTTGGTTTAGAGTCGAGCTGAGCATTTTATGCGAGGTTGGGCTCGTTCTGGTGAGAGCACTTGAGTTGAGAGAGTGCATTTTTATGAGATGGACGGTCTAGGTGATCGTCCATCTCTACCTCGAACTCGTTTGGAGCGTGAGGCCGAGTCATCTCATGGAGATGGGGGAGACCATGTTCCATACATGGATTACCTCGGTTCACCCCCACCCCCACGTAGACCGCCTTCTCCTCCTCCTCCGATTCGGGAGGAAGAGGGATTTGGTCAGGATTGAGTTCTTGGTGCACCACCACCTTGCTCGACGGGATACGCTGATGACTTTGTAGGAGCGGACCCATCTTGTTCTGGTCGTGCAACCTTCCTAGATAGTTCCCACGATGGCTCGTAGGAACAACTATGAGTTGAAACCTCAATATGTGAGCATTCTTCCAACCTTCACTGCCAATAAGGAGAATCCATAATTTTTTATACGTCAATTCGAGGAGGTATGCTCCATGTTCAAACCTGAACAGCTTGATGAGCATTCAGTACGGTTGCGGATGATTTCTTTCACGTTGAAGGATAACGCGAAGAAGTGGACGTACAACCTCCTGGCGAGCCCTATTCGGTCTAGGGATGACTTTGTGATCGTCTTTCTGAAGAGATTTTTCCCTCAATGGAATACTCAACAGATACGGCACCTTATACATCAACTGTATCAGACTGAGACCGAATCCTTTCATGGTTTCTTGAAAGGTTCAAAGACCTTCTCCAGTAGTGCCCTCATCATAGACTTGAGCTATGGAAGTTGTGCCATATTAGTTATGAGGGCCTCAACTACAACACTCGTATATTGTTGGAGTCGATGTGTTAGGGTGATTTCCAAATGAAACCAATCGATGAGGAATGGGACACTTTTGAATTGATGGGTGGACAAACCTTTGAGTGGGACACCATGAGAGAGCCACCAACCGCCAGGTCTTTTGGTCGAGCTGGATCATACCAAGTTGAGTCAACTATCGCTTCTGAGGCGAAAATGGTTGCTCTCATGCGTAGGATTGAGAGTTTAGAGCCGGACCGAGCTCCTATATCTCAGGTGGCTACTCCCAGGTGTAGTAGGTGTGGACTTACGAGACATAATGATGTGGAATGTGCTTACGCTCCAAGTGATATTGAGCATCCAAATGCGATGTATCAACAAAGACCCCATAATGACCCGTACAGTCACTCCTACAACCCAGGATGGTGAAACCATCCTAATTTCTCTTGGGGGCTTAGTGGGGGCCATGTTCAGAGCTCGCATGCTCAACCTCAACCCCCACCTTATCGCCCTCCACGCCCATTGACGACCTACCAACCCCCACATCAATGGTCTCAGCCCCATAATCACCAGCCGCCTCAGGCCTCACCATCGGGTTATTCTAACCAAACTCCACTACCCCAACGGGTTGACCTAAAGGACCCCTCTAGTGATCAAACCCTTTAAGTGTTCATGAAGAGCACACAAAGTTCGTCAACTACATGAACATGAGAATGGTCAATTCCCAAGTCAACCCAAGGTGAATCCGCGAGGTACACAAATTCTAGTCCAAAATAATAATAATAATTACTGTATCAAGAATTATGCAGGGATAAAGAAATCATAATCACGAAAACATTCATGATTGACATCATTTCATGCTTATATTTGTATCTTATATCCATTATCTTACACCTAAGCAATGCTACGTGACGAGTTTTATGTTTAGTTTTCAGGAATAAAGAGGTTTGAAGAGAAGAGCCATGAAAGGACCCAAAAGCAGGAAAAATGACTTCATTGTCAGACCTGGGGACTAAGATGCAAGGGAGAAGGACCTGATCGTAAGACCGAAGGACCTAAGAGCTACACAGGAAACTCCACACCATCATGGGAAGTATTTTGGCAATTCGATTCGGGTCGGAGCTCCAACAAACCAAGTAGATGCATCCAAGACCAAGAAATACTTCAAGCAAAGCCCAACACAAAAAGCAGATGGGTCTGGGCCTTATAGACCGCAAATTGGCGGTCTGGAACCTCCAATTGGCGGTCTGGATCATCCCAGATCCGCTAAGATATCTCCTGGACTTGTATTAATCTTTGTTTATGCTATTTTTGGTATTGGTTTAGTCCCACATCGGGGGATTGTCCCGGATTAGCTTTTTCCATGCTTATAAATAGAACTCTTCACCTTCCATTGTATCCATCTCCCTCTTTGGTGGCTGTTGGACGTTTTAATTAAACCGTAAGTGCACGGCCGTGATGAAGCGGTGGGAAGTACTGGTCGTCCTCAGGGAGGTGAGTAGCCTCTTTCCTTGTACGAAATCAAGTGGCAAAAATAGGGGGAGAAAGATGTTTATGCTACTCTACTCTATACTACGCTAAGAAGTAGGAAATGCGAAAGGAGAACCAAACAATGAAATAATAACTAAGCTAAAAACAAAGGAAGAATGCTGGAATACAGAAATGGGGAAAACCCCTAAGGGGTGGAGTGAGTGCACACAAGCAAAGAGGTGGGTGTTGAACACATTCTTTAAGCACAAATAAAGGTGGTGTTATCATGCATAGGAAGTGTCTAAAGGTTGTGGCAAAACCTATCAATCTATTCACCAACTTAGTTGATTAACATTTACATATGCAAGATGTTTATTTCAGAATCTAAACAAGCATGACAGGTGTCTAATCATTTTGGCAAAACTCATCAAGTTATAAATTCTATCCTAAACATGCAAGCATACATTCATGTTTTATCAACACATTGGAAATAAAGCATTCAATCCATTCTCATTTGCGTGTATGTACATCTACTTCACCCCCCAAAGGGGATGGAACTACTCACTAAACATTACACTAATTAGTAAACTAAACAAAGAAAGCATATTAACTAAGCTAATAAAACTAATGAAATGAGATTAAGAAAAGCAAAACAAGAAACATAAAACAAACAACATAATAAAGAAAACTTGTATTAAAATGACTCACATTAAAAGTAGCATCCTCCTACTTTATTGTGTGCTTCAAGACCTCACTTCAGTAGGAAGAATAGCCACTTAAAATATGGAGTGATTACAATGGAAGGTGAAGAGTTCTATTTATAGCCATTGAAAAAGGCAAACCGGGACAATCCCCCAATGTGGGACTAAACAGATACCAAAAATAGCCTAAACATCCTCTAAGACATGTGCTAGAGAAATTTTAGCGGATTTGGGCCAAAATGGACCGCCAATTGGCGGTCTAAAAAGTCCGGATCCATCTGGAATTTCTGCTGGGCTTTGCTTAGTGTGTTTGGTGGTCTTGGATGCATCTACTTTGTTTATTTGAGCTCCAACCCAAATAGAATTGCCAAAATACTCCCCATGACGGTGTGGAGTTTTCTGTTTTGCTCTTAGGTCATTCTGTCTTGCGTTCAGGTCCTTCTCTCTTGCATCTTGGTCCCTATATCTCACAGTTCAGTCCTTTTTCCCAGCTTTTGAGTCCTTTTATGCTTCATCTCTTTAAACATATTTATTCCTGAAAACTAAACATAAAACTCGTAACATAGCATTGTTTAGGTGAAAGATAATGGATATAAGGCACAAATATAAGCATGAAATGATGTCAATCAGTGGCCATCTTCCCTACTAAGAGTGAAGCCTTGAAGCAAAACTCTGGTGGATGAAGGGCTACTTGTAATTGAGTGAGTTAATAATAGATGTTTTCCTTTAATTGTGTTGTTTCTCTCTTAGTTTAATTTCCTTTCATATGCATGCTTGCTTGTTTGTTTTGTTTTATGCTTCTTTAATATTTCTTGCTTGATTAGTGTAGTTTCATTTCAGTATAATGCTTCATTTTATTAGATTAGTTAGTTTAAATATGTGTGAGTACTTCCATTCCCATTTGGTGGTGGAGAAATATGTGATATAATCATTAGTGTATTAAGTGTGTGTTATCTTAATCCCTTGAGCTTTATATGATTTCCATAACCATCGAATGGGTCTCCACTCTTATCTTTGATATGTTAATGCTCTTGAATGAAGCTTAGCCTATGCTTTGATTAGTGGACCTATTTTATGGGGAATGATAAGGTTAGAATATGGATGGAATTAATATTGGAAACACAAGTTGTAGTGTATGTACTCTTGTTTCCTTTACCTTGGTTAATGTCTTGTATGTTGTAATGATATATTCTTATCTTAATTCATGTGGAGGCATAGTAAGGTCTAGTCTTTATACTTGAGTTCATTTAGCTTCATTTCAATTATTGTCTTGTATGTTTTAATGATGTAGTATTATCTTAATTCATATGGAGGCAAAGTTGGATGTAGTTTTATGATTTCATGCACTACATGTTGTGACGAGCTTAATGAACACACACACACACTTCTTTATGTTCACATTATTTCTCTACCCCCTTTGGGGTTTTGTTTTCTTGCTTCTCTTCCATTTCCATTTGCACCTTAGTGTAGTTTAGTGTAACCAACCTTTCTCTCCTTTATTTACCACTCGCCTTCGCACAAACCAAACGTCACCTCCCAGTGGACGACCCGTATTTGCCACCGCTTCAACGCGGCCGTGCGCTTGCGGTTGATATAAAACGAGATCAATCAGTGCCATTCCCTGAGCACCTTAAAAAGAAAACTTCTGATCATGATGACAACATGCTTCAGATCTTTCGGCAAGCTAAGGTGAACATTCCTTTATTGGAGGTGATCCAGCAAAAGTCACCTTATGCCAAGTTTCTCAAGGATTTATGCATCAAGACGACAAAAACAAATGTTCCCAAGAAATCTTTTCTTGGGGCTAACGTGACTTCATTGTTGGCACAACCTACACAAGTCAAATACAAGGACCGTGGTTGTCCTACTATTTCTTGTGTGATTGGTGAGGTGTCAATACATCAGGCTTTATTGGACCTTAGTGCCAATGTTAATCTTCTGCAATATTTGGTCTACGTCCACCTCGGTCTTGGAGACCTCAACAAAACAAAAATCACTCTTCAATTGGCTGATAGGTCTATGAAGAAACCGAGAGGCATGGTGGAAGATGTTCTGATCAAAGTGGGAGAGTTTATTTATCAAGTCGATTTCTTTGTTTTGGATACTGAACCTGTTCCCAACCTACTTGGACAAATTCCTATTATTTTGGGGTGACCATTTCTAGCGACTTCCAATGCCTTGATCAATTGTCGCAGTGGTTTGATGTGCTTGACATGTGGTAGTTAGTGCGCTGATTTCAACATCTTCACCATCGGTAAGAAGCCAGGTGCGTTCGATGACCCTGTTGGGGTCAACCTTTCTCCTTTTGTTTTGTTTTGTTTGTATTGTTAGGGTCATGTTAGTATGCTACATTTAATATCGATATATCTACTTTCCATGATCCTTGGGTGACTTGTCTTCTTTTGCTTGCCTGGTGGATTAAAAATTTGATATTTCTTTCAAAAGCTTCATGTGTTGGCAAAAGAAAATATTTTGTGGATTTTGCGTGTGTTTATCATTTGCAAAACCATTGAGAGGAAAGTAAAAAGGAATCTCCCAAAATTGACTTGAACTTGATGTATTAGGATATCTCGTACACCAGTTTTAGGCCTTATCTAGTCGTTAGGATGCACCCCGATTTTCCCTTGGGGGGAGAGTAATCATAGGGTTTCAGTACCCAAACAAATAAAGAAGTCCACCCTGAACCTAGTGAGTCAATAATTCATGTCTGTTAGTATCGGGAAGTTTGTCCGGGTCAAGGACCCTTAAACTCTTTTGGTTCATGTGTAGATAAGAAATACGTAAGTAGGTGTTCTCTCTTCTCGTATGGCTCCTATCACTCGGGAAATTAGGTCTGAGGGGACTTAGTGCATGGTTCTTTGGGGTTAACTAACTTGGGATGCACTGACCGAACTCTCGTTACACTGGTGGCAGGGATCGCCCTATGTCGAGATGTGGGGGAAGGTGTATGTGATAGTGTAAGTCCTCATAGGCAATGATGCACGAAACTTGACCCTGTGAGAAACAAACATCAACTACACAAAAATAAAATGAAAAAAAGACCAAAAAGAAAAAAAGTGGTAATGCAAATAAGAACCTTAATGGACTTTACACTTTGTATCACATGAGGATGTTAAGGTTGCCTATGTCTTTCACTTAAGTTCTTAAATAACTTGCATGAATGGTTCATTATGCTAGGTGTGTGGACTACATACCAATATAGAGTCGGCCCATAGTATTACCGTATCCAATGATCGACAAAAATGAGTCCATCGAGTCGAGTTTCTAGGTTGATTAATGCATGAATGTTCAGATTTTGTGGGAATATCCGCTGAAAACCCTCAGCAGACAACACTCTTCCTTTGCGACAAGGAGGTTTAACAGCTAGTTGCACATGCTAAGTGCAATCGTGATTCCTACGAAAGTGAGTTAGGATTTCTGCATTTTTCGTATGTTTTCTTTTCTTTCATTATTCTCTTCCTTTGTTTTGCTCGGGACTACCAAATGGTAAGTGTGGGGGTATGCGAGTAGTAGCATATCATGCATCATATTCATGCTATATATCCTTTATTTTACCTCAATATTGTGCTACTCAAATTGTTCTTTGTAGTGGTTCAGGAGTTAGGTAATAAAGAAGAGGAAGGGAGCAAAACTGACCTAAATGTAACAAGTATCGACTGATTTGGAGGTTCTAGACTTGTTTGTAATGCATAAGATGTGGATTGCAAAATATGGTGACACATGACTCGAACCATATCAGTATTTCGCCAGTTAAACTCAAAGTGATTCGAGCCAGTGAACCAGGACTTCACCCCACGTGCCAAATGAAGAAACAAAGCCGGAGACAAAATTGCAACCCGATCGGATCCATTTGATCCGCCATTGGTGGATCAAAATGGTCCAACAGGTCTTAATTTTGGTCATGGTTTAGGTTGTTGTGTCAGAGCATTCCTGGACTATCATATGTGATTTAGAGCCGTCTGATTATTCCCAGATTAAGCTTAACCTTGTATTAGTCTACATATACCATTGTAATCGCTCCTCTCCCACTTCTTCTTGCTTCTCCATTAGTTTTAGGTTTTGTTTTGCTTCTGATTAGTGTAGTTGGAGGAGAAGAAGCATACTTTGTAATCGTTTCATTTCAATCAAATGTGAGTGTTGTCCTTTAAAATACGTCTTTTACTTTGATGCAACTTCTTTGATGTTGTTGTTTGTTTAATCTTGTTTTTAGTCATTTCCATTATGTGTTCATGTTATTTTTATGTTTTCTTTAGTGTAGAGATGAGTAGAGAGTAGTCCAACCCCATTAGGGGGTGGAGAAGAAGGTGATTTGATCATGTGATGGATTAGTGTGTGTTAATCTTAATCTTTTGAGCCTTACATGATTTCCATAACCATCTAATGAGATTTCACTCTTATCTTTGATGTGCTAATGTTCTTGAGTGAAGCTTAGGACATGCTTATATTAGTGGGTCAAATTTATGGGGAATGATGAGGTGAGGATAAGGACGGAGTGGAAGAAAGGAAAAAGGCATGTGCATGCATGTGGTCATGTTGGCTTAGTATTTGATTAGTAGCATATCATGTGTAATATTGATGATATATTTGTTTAATTTGACCCTCTACTAGTTTTACTCGAGTATGTTAACATCTATTTCAGGAATAAAGACAACTGGGCTAGAATAGAGGATTATGTATGATGTGTTCGTTTTAAATACCGCAAGTGCACGACGTCGGTGAAGACGTGGGAAATACGGATTGATCCACAGGGAGGTGTGTCGACTCTGGTTCGTTCAAAGGCAAGTGGGAAAAGAGGGGAGAAGAAGTTGATTATGCTTAAGTAGTCTAAACTAAACTAGTAAGCACAAACAAGGAAATGAAAGCACGCAACAATGAATCTAAACTAAGACAACAAACTAGAATTCGGGAATGGAAACCCCTAAGGGGTAGAGTGTGTGCACATATGAAGTGCAATAAGTGATGAATGACGCATGTATGTGTGTGTGTCATGTGTGTGTCTTCATGCATAGGAAGTGTTTAATGATGTGGCAAAACCTATCAATCCATTCGCACAACGTATCAACAATTACTACTTGATTAGCATAAGAGTAGGCTCAGCATGAGAAGTGTCTACTGATATGGCAAGACTCATCAAAAACCATGAACTCATGTGAAGAACAAAGCTAAGCATGGGAGGTGTCTAAATCTTCTGGTCCAACCCATCAAAACAAAGTTCATTCAATCAATCAAACAAGAAAACACAAATACAAACACATAACTAACATGTAGCATATTCAACAGGAAATTTCAGTCAACAAACATGAGGAAACTAAGCATGAGAAGTGTCTAAATTTTATGACAAAACCCATCAAGAATCCCCCAACATGTAGATGATTAAAACACCCCTGATGAACATATATACATGCAAGTGTACATAATAAAAAATTCATCAAACATCCAAACTTCATAACATATATGTACATCATCTCCACCCCCTAAAGGGAGATGGAATTACTCACTAATCAATAAGAAAAAAGACAAAACGAAATCAAACTAAACATGCAAGATCTAAAAGAGAAGACAACATTAAAAGAAACTAAAAAATTATTTTATTTAGAAGACTCACATTACAAGTATCATTCTTCTCCACTTGAGTTTTGCTCCAAGTCTTACTCTAAATAGAGAGAATGCCACCAAGCAAAGAGTAGATTACAAGGGACGAGGAAGAGTTCTATTTATTGGCATAAAAAAGGAAACTGAGGACAATCCCCCAATGTGGGACTAATGAAATATTCCCAGAATAGATATAAACACATAACCCATATCCGGCAGAAACCGGGTTAGATTCTGAGAAAAACAGACCGCTAATTGGTGGTCACTTTTTCCCAGATCCAACCCATTTTGGGATATCTTCTTTAGTTCTTCAATTCTTCACATGGGGTGCACTCGGATCGGTTTTTGGAGTTTAGGCCCGGATCTAATTGCCAAAATACTCCTCTTGATGGTGTCGAGTTTTTTGATTTGCTTATTGGTCTTTTGGTTTACATCCAGGTCATTCCCTCTTCCATATCAGTCCATAAGTCTCACAATTCAGACTTTTTTCTTACTTTCAGATCCTTTTTGTGTCTCTTTTCTCACTTTATTCCTGAAACTCAGACATAAAACTCGTTACGTAGCATTGCTTAGGTTAAAAATAGAGGATATAAGACACAAATATATGCATGACATAATGTCAATCAATGTACCAATTAGAAAGTCAATTGGACTCTAATCCCATTGGAAATGATGCATGGACTTAAAAGGTCTCTCTACGAGTCTAGAGAAGTTCAAATTACATCGAATTGGGACTCCAATAGACAAGCTCGACAAGAGGAATCTAAATCTGCACCTAGATTTCCAATATATGCCCCTTGTCAGGACAGATTCACAAAATAGAGATGAAAAACATGGGAAATCATCTTGACCATTGGATTGAGTTCATCACGAAGATCTAGTATGTTAATCCTACATAAGGAGAGGGTACCTATCTTCCCTATCCCTTCTCTTCTATTTTTTCTATTTTCCAACATTAGAATATGTTAGAATAGGTTATGAGTAGATTTAATGTTTAAGCTTTGGATTTCTCTTTTGTATTGTTGCAACCTTTATTTGGTATGTATCTTCACTCACTTCCTTCTCTACTACTTCTCATGTTAATGTGTGGCTAAACCACCTCTTAGGAGGTGGAGATGATGGTAGGATAGGTTAATGGTGGTTGCGTGTTGTTAATTTTACATCGAATGTGGTAGTTAAGACTCTAATGTCTAGATTTACTTCTTTAAGGTATATGCTAATTAGGTGTTTGACAAAATGTCATTTCTTGAATGGTTTCATGCTTCGTGCTCATATCTAAGTGTGTTGCCTTAAATGTTGTTTAGAATACATGTTTGACCTTAATAATGGGTTATGTGAATGTTTGATGGATATTTGCAATAATATTTAGACACCTTCCATGCCTCCATCACTAACTTGAAATGAGATGTTAATGTTTGATGGATATTTGCCATAATCTTTAGACACCTTCCATGCTTTCATGACACTAATGACACCGCTTATGTTTCATGTCAACTACACACATCATTGTAAACCATGCCTAATCCATAGTCCTCATCATCTATGTGTTAGTAGGTTGCATTTAGTTAATAGTACCGTAGTGTAGATTAGGATAAAGCAATTCCCTTCTCCATACTTTTTGCTCATTCGATTACAGAATTAGTTGTGAACCAAACAATCACGATCCCCATGGACCGACCCATACTTGCCGCATCTTCACCGACACCGTACACTTGCAGTTATTAAAACGATCAATCATATATCATTGGATGACTTGTCTTTTTTTGCTTGCCCAGTGTTTTAAAATTTTCATTTCTTTTAAATATTCATGTGTCTATGAAAGAAAATGTTTTGTGGGTTTTGTGTATGTTTACCATGTGCAAACCATTGAGAAACGAAGTAAAAAGTAAGCTTCCAAAATTGACTTGAACATGATGCATTAGGATATCTTGTACACTGGCTTTAGTTCTTATCTAATCGTAAGGATGCAACCCGGTTTTCCCTCGGGGGGAGTGATTGATCGTTTTATTTAAACCGCAAGTGCACGGACGCGTTGAAGCGGTGGCAAATACGGGTCATCCACTGGGAGGTGTGTCGACGTTTGGTTTGTGCGAAGGCGAGTGGTAAAAAATGGAGAGAAAGATTGATTACACTAACTACACTAGAATGCAAAAGGAAATAAAAGATAAGCAATAAAAACTAAATCCCATAGGGGGTAGAGAAATAATGTGAATATAAAGATGTGTGTGTGTGTGTTCAATTAAGCTCCTCACAACATGTAGTGCATGAAATCATAAAACTACATCCAACTTTGCCTCCACATGAATTAAGATAAGACTATATCATTAAAACATACAAGACAATAATTGGAATGAAGCTAAATGAACTCATGTATAAAGACTAGACCCTACTATGCCTCCACATGAATTAAGATAACCCAATATCATTAAAACATACAAGACATTAACTAAGGTAAAGGAAACAAAAGTACATACACTACAAATTGTGTTTCCAATATTAATTACAAAACTTCTATTAATACTCACTCAAAATTAACTTCTATTAAAATGAGACAAATTATGATTCGAGCCAGTAGACTAGGACTTCACCCTACGTGCCAAATGAAGCAATAAAATGAGACACAAAATTTCAGCCCGATCAGAGCCATTTGATCCGCCATTGGTGGATTTGGATCCGCCAATGATCAAAGAGGTCCAATGGATCTCATATTTTGGTTGGGTCAGGTATTCTGTTTGGAGCATTCCCGGACTATTAGATGTGATTAAGAGTCGTCCGATTATTTCCAGATTGATCATAACCATGTATTAGACTATATAAACCATTGTAATCCCACCTCTCCCCCTTCTTCTTGCTTCTCCATTAGTTGTAGGTTTTGTTTTGCTACTGATTAGTGTAGTTGGAGGAGGAGAAGCATACTTTGTATTCTTTTCATTTCAAACAAGTGTGAGTTTTGTTCTTTAAATACATATCTTTTACTTTGATGCCATTTCTTTGATGTTGTTGTTTGTTTAATCTTGTTTTTAGTCATTTACATTATGAGTTCTTCATGTTTTTATGTTTTCTTTAGTATAAAGACTAGTAGAGAGTAGTCAATTGGCATTGTGGGGTGGAGAAGAAGGTGATTTGATCATGTGATGGATTACTGTGTGTTAATCTTAATCCTTTGAGCCTTACATGATTTCCATAACCATCTTATGGGATCTCACTCTTATCTTTGATGTGCTAATGCTCTTGAGTGAAGCTTAGCACATGCTTAGATTAGTGGACCTATTTTATGGGGAATAATGAGGTTAGGATAAGGATGAAGTGGAAGAAGGGAACAAGACATGTCCATGCATGTGCTCATGTTGGCTTTATCAAAATTAATGTCTTGTATGTTTTAATGATTATGATAAATCTTATTTAATGTGGAGAGATAGTTGGATGACTCATTATCCATGTGAACATATTTGCTTCATTTCGATTATTTTCTTGTATGTTTTCATGATGATGTTTTATCTTATTTCATGTGGAGGAAAAGTTGAATTTGTGTTTTATGGATTTCATGTATGACATGTTTTAATGAGCACATTTGAACACACTACACCACACATTTTCATCGCCATGTTCTTTCTCTACCCCCCGAGGGGTTTAGTTTTATTGTTTGTTTTCTGATTTCCTACGTGTTTTAGTTTGATTCTGATCGCATCTCTCCTTTTCTTTTCCCACTCGAGTATCGCGAACCCTACTCGCGCACGCTCCTTGTGGATCAACTCGTGCTTGCCACCTCTGCAACATGGTCGTGCACTTGTGGTTATTAAACTAATTCAATCAAGTTTTTGGTGCGGTTGTCGGGGAGCGTTGCTTTCGTAGTCGAGTTTGTCATTTCGGTGGGGTTTTTCTTTGTTTTTACGTTTCCATTTTTGTTTTGGTTACTGGAATGGGGTCACAAGTGCACAGGAGGACCTATTGGGGCTTAGAAGCACACTGGTGAATTCTAGGGACCCGGATTCCTAGAACATCCTTCAGTAGCGGATTTCTTTCTTCCTATAGCAAATTTCTATCCGCTAGTGGCAGATTGGGTGAGCTAGTTTTGATTTTTGTTTCTACAGTAGCTTACTTTGTTTATTTCCAGTTGTTTCCTGTCACTTTTGATGTCAGGCATGCTCTGTTTTAGTGTTAAAAATTAATTTGGCATGCATGACCCCTTGTTAAGACAACTTGGACCATAAAACTCAAAGCAAAAGATTAGACTTATTGCCATCTGGGTCATCCATCATTTGTAGACCTTGCACGAATTTGTCTGTCTTTTGTTCACATTCTTGTTGTCGATTGCTGGCGTGAGGTACGTTTACCAGATCTCTCATTCACACATGTTTAGATCATGCATTAGTAAGTAAGGTGCATTGTAACAAGAGTGAGGTTAGTGCTTGTTTGGTGAGTTGCTTGCTAGCATAAGCTTTCGAAACATCTTTCAGGGGAACCACCTATAGTCTTCAAGATAAGATGGGGATTTCATCACCCCTTCCTTAGCCTCAAAAACCACACTTGAGGGAAGCATTAAACGAAAATCAAGTAGACATTGGCCAATAGGACGCGGGCACATTAAGAGAGTGATCCAGCCACGACCGTCATGGCCTGATCGTCGTTGCCCACTTGGTCGATAGTAGGAGAGACGAGATCTCCGGATCTTGGCTCACTTGCTGGGCTTTGTGTTCTTTGTCATAGGGAGGTCAGGCATGTTGAGGATGTGTGACCTCGCAGTTAGGCATCGTCTAGCTGTAAGGACCCGTAGCCAACCTAAGCTTGTTTGAACCGTGTTTGTTAGACTAGGTTTCTACCGTCACCCTTTACCCACGCTAGCTCTAGGGATTCTTCCCTTCTCCTCAGAGTCAACTTCTTCTAATCTACTTCTACGTTCTAGTCTCCTCCCCTTTACACTCTCTGTAGGCATTTTAGGGTCGAGTTGAGCACTTTTTGCAAGCTTGGCGTCGTGGTGGTGAGAGTGGTTGATTAAAGAGTTCATTGTCAAGATGGGTGGTTACATGGGCGACCATCCATTTTCTTGTGGGGATTAGGACTATTCTCCCTGGTATTCCGTACCCATGCATTGTGGAGTGCCTCAGACAAACACCCCTTATGGTTGGGACGTTCTTAATTGTGTGGCTGAAAAATCCTCAAATTAGGGTAATATGAGAGAGGCAGTGACTTCTAGACCACCATCTAGTTATGTCGAATATGTTGATCAATAAACTAAGACATTACAACAACCGTTGGCCTCTTTCATGCGTGCGGTAGACAACATGAGTGCACCGGTGGCTCCAGTAGCCGTACCGTGGGACTGTTTGGGGGTGTAGTGGTCACATTATCGGGGAATGTCCTTATGTTCCCCCTAAGCCTGAGTATGCGCATACATTTTCCCAAAATGCTCAATAACCTTTACGCATCTGCATACAACCCGAGAGGGATAGATTCGTGGGAAGACAATTCTTATTGAAATTCTTATACATCATTTCCACCCTAGTATCCTCCTCCCCAATACCCAAAATTCTACCAACACCCTACCCCCAATCATTGGACTCATTCACAGCCCATCAACACCCAACCCCAAATTTTCCAAGCTCTAAGTTGAGCCTTACTGTTGACCACATACCTGATTCCTTGAAACAAACTCTCCTTACGTTCCTGGAAACCACTCAACAGTCCATGCAAAATATGGCAATGCAAGTGAGTCAAATCACGCAACAATTACGTGAACGTGAGGAGAGTAACTTTTCCTGTCAACATAAGTATTTATCTTCTGATATCGAACCACCAACACATACACAAATTCAAAGCACAATCTTTCAAAGTCAAACACCTAGTCAGCCTGAGGGACTTGGGGTTTCAATTCACCATCACATGGTGGGGGATTCGATCCAAATTGAGAATAGCATGGACCAGTTTCATTATGAGTTGGCACAAGATTGTACCTTATCTTTTTGTCCCATGGCCATTGAGCCACATGATCTTTATGTTGTGCCTCTTAAGGACTCACCTCTGGTGAGAAAAAGCTCCCTAGTACCCTTAATTTCAAACGACCCGATGAGAGTTTGTCTCTCACTGTTGTTCCTGATCATATTGGAAATGATGGGACATCAAACAACTACATTGCCAATGAGGGTATTGGGAGTTCCTTAGAGGATACCTTGGGTAAGAGACCCGCTTTATGTTCGCCTGGTGAGTCGGACATGCATAACAAGGTTCGTGACCTCATTCCGACCAACCAGCCAGTTGGTTGGAGAGTTTAGATTGACGATCATACTTCAATACCGCAATGAGAGAAACTCTTCTTCCGTTGCACAATTTTTGCCAAACTTTTGAGAGGTTCGAGCTCTCTCAGTTTGATCCTACATAAACCATTGTAATCCCTCATCTCCCCTTTGTTCTTGCTTCTCCATTTGTTTTAGGTTTTGTTTTGCTGCTGATTAGTGTAGCTGGAGAGAAGAAGCATACTTTGTAATCTTTTCATTTTAATCAAGTGTGAGTATTGTTCTTTTAATACATGTCTTTTACTTTAATGCAATTTCATTGATGTTGTTGTTTGTTTAATCTTGTTTTTAGTCATTTACATTATGGGTTCTTCTTGTTATTATGTTTTTTTAGTATAAAGATGAGTAGAGAGTAGTCCATTCCCATTGGGGTGGAGAAGAATGTGATTTGATCATGTGATGGATTAGTGTGTGTGTTAATCTTAATCCTTTGAGCCTGACATGATTTCCATAACCATCTTATGGGATCTCACTCTTATCTTTGATGTGTTAATGCTCTTGAGTGAAGCTTCGCACATGCTTAGATTAGTGGGCCTATTTTATGGGGAATGAAGAGGTTAGGATAAGGATGGAGTGGAAGAAGGGAACAAGACATGTGCATGCATGTACTCATGTTGGTTTTATCAAAATTAATGTCTTGTATGTTTTAATAATTGTGATAAATCTTATTTCATGTGGAGACATAGTTGGATATGAGTCATTATGTATGTCAACATATTTGCTTCATTTTGATTATTGTCTTGTATGTTTTAATGATATTATTTTATCTTATTTCAAGTGGAGGCAAAGTTGAATTTGAGTTTTATGGATTTCATGTATTACATGTTTTAATGAGCACATTTGAACACACACTACAGCACACGTTTTCATTTCCATGTTGTTTCTGTAACCCCCTAGGGGTTTAGTTTTATTGTTTGTTTTCTGATTTCCTACGTATTTTAGTTTGATTCCGATTGCATCTCTCTCCTTTTCTCTTCCCACTCGAGTATCGCGAACCCGGCTCGCGCATGCTCCTTGTGGATCGACCCGTGCTTGCCACCACTTCAACACGGCCGTGCACTTGCAGTTATTAAACTGATTTAATCACGTGGGGACCAGAATCCTCAGACAATCCGTGTAGCGGATTTGGATCCACCACTGACGGATCAGGTATGCCATTTGTGCTTTTGGTTTTCATAGTACCTTCCTTTGCTTATTTCTAGTTGTTTCCCGTCAATGTTGATGCCATGCATGCTCTGTTTTACTGTTAAAAATTAGTTTGGCGTGCATTGTTAAGATCTATGGCTCTCTAATTGCTACTTAAAATGTGTAATAAAAATGCTAAGCGAAGGATTAAGGAAAGAGACAATGCAAACCACAAAATCGTCGACACCGGAGTTTAGAGAGGTTCGGCACCCACACCCGGGTCCTAGTCCTCCTCGCAAGCCTCGCTCGATCCCCCGAGCCTTGCTTATGGTTCTACTAACCGATCTCGGTTCCGGGCCGAGATCAACGTCGTTTACAACACCGAGCCTCGCGAACAATCCTCTCCTTGCTCCTGTCTCCTCTCACAACCCGAGAGGGAGCTTCCTTGAAGCTTTTACAACTCTTTGATTCTTTGATATGGAAGTTGAATCACACTCTAACTAACACTCTATACTTGAGCACACTTGGATATGATATTTAATTGGATATGCAAGTGGTGAAGTTTAGGCTTAAGTGTTGTGGATTGAGAGCTTCAAGATGGAGAGGATTTGGCTTTTAGTATTGGATAGATAGGAAGTGTTCAAGATGTCCAAAGCAACCAAATGAGGTCCCATTTATAAGCATTCAAGCTCATATAGCCGCTTGGGAGTTGGTGGGAAATGGACCAATGAGAAAGCAAGATGCGACTTAAGTTCGTCCAGAAATCGAGACAGATTCGGTTGACCGTTATCCACACGGTAGTCCGAAACATTGGTCTGAACTAAGAACTCGGTTGACCGATTAAGTATCGGATCACCGTTCACCAACCTCCAGTAGCTTTTATCTATTTAGCCATAATTAGATTCGGTTCACCGAAGTCCATTCGGTTCACCGTTCCAAGGTGGACAGTAGAATTGATTGGGATCTGATCTACTCAAGTTCAGTTGATCGTGTATACTTCAGTAGACCGAAGTAGCGCGGGTATTACGCTGACAATGCGTGGGAAATTGTTTAACGGTCAAGTTTCATGTTTAAATAGACGTTGGGCTCCTAAAGCCAATATGGATTCAGTAGACTGAAGTGTGTGCGGTCGTATGAAGTGGGTAAAGTTAATTGGGCTCTAGGGTCTTGATTTGAATGCGACCGTCGGAGCAAAGTCCAAAACCGATCCAGGGCTATTCGGTCTTCCGTTGGGGCAATTCCAGAGAACACCTAAGTTTCACTGTTGGGAAGTATTCGGCTATCCGATAGGTGTTCGGTGGACCGAACCGGGTAGATTTCGGTTTACCAAAATAGGTTCGGTTTACCGAGAAATGACGGGACAGAATCCTAGTGTTCAAGTTTACATATAATCCTATGGACTCAATAAATGTAAAGTTACATATCTTGGTCCAAAGCTTTGATTACAAGTCTTGAGTCTCGATGTCCTTGTCACAATGCTCCTCTCCTTGATTGTCTTGATCAACCTATTAAGATGATTGCAAGTATACAAATATATATGCAATGCATGTAATCGTATTTGCTCACTTTGATTGATTAGGTTGATTGATTAAGATTAGTTTAACTAATCATCAAAATTAATATAGATTAAGGCCAAAAGGCCAACAATCTCCCTTTTTTTGATGATGGCAAATCTATATCTTAATGCTTGAGTTTCAATTTAAGTTCTCCCCTAATCTATATGATTGCTCCCCCTAACAATGTGCATAGTATGAGTAAATTGAAGCTCAATCCTTATCATTCTCCCCCTTTGACATCAATCAAATGCAAACACTACAAGCATATGATGTAAAGGTATAGGATTTCATAATTCTCCCCCTTAATTAGATGATATAACATTATATGCTCCCCCTACCACTAAGGCCTAAAAGCAAGGATGTATGATATCAATTAAGCATGTAATATCTCTAGATTAGAACCAAATGTTAAAATAGACACGATTGGGAGGATTGAAAAAATTACCCAACTTTTGACCCTCGATATTGTATTGGTTTCAATCTCCTTTCGATAGCGACGATGACTTTATGAATTCGATCCAAATGATTTCCTTGAAGCTTGGAATCAATCTTTTGTAGCTTGAGCCGATCGCTATCGATTTTCCTTCTTCTAAGTACCTACAAGTGAAGATTTTGGTACCCAAACAACTTTGGGTCCTTTGACATTAATCTTTGGTACCCAAACCATTTTGGTCTTAGGTGCCCAAACACTTGAAGAACTTTTATTCACAAAGAAATGCTTTCCATTCATAGTAGTGTGAATAACATGGTTTTTGTAGTTGTTTACACAATAGCCTACACCATGCTTATCTAAAGATTGTTTTTGACTTCCTATGAGCATATCAAGCATTTTCTTTCGTCTTGTGAATTTTTCAAGATCCTTTTGTAATTGAACATTCTTAGCAATTAGATATTCAATATCATTACTACATAAAGGTTTTGCATTTAGAGTTGTAATTTCATCAATCAATTGAGTGTTCTCTAATGCAATTTTATCATGACTAGCAAGCAATTCATTCTTCTCATTCATGATAGATTCAATTTGATATTGTACCTCATTGATTTTCTTTCTTGCTAGTTTATTCTTTTCACAAATTTTCTCAAAATTTTCAAGCAATTCATTGAATTCACATTGAAGTTCATTATATGCATTTGAATTATTATAATCAATTCAATCGCGACTAGAGCAAGAAGATACCTCACTTTCGTCATCTTCTATTGCCATGAAGCACATCGAGGCGAATTCGCCTTCAATTGATGAAAATGATGAACTATCCCAAGTTGCTTTGAGAGCTTTCTTCTTCTTCTCTTTTCTCTTGCTCTTCTTCTTCTCTTTTCTCCTTTCTTTCTCTTCTTTGAGAAATTCCTTAAATAGATGTGTCACCAATTGTTCGTCGATATCACTATCTCCTTTGATCGAATTGGCGACGAAATGTAGCCCCAAGGATTTCTTGACTCTCTTCTCATTGCGGTCTTTCATTTGTGTCTCATATGTCATGAGACTACCCATTAGCTCCTCGACCGATAATTTGGTGAGATCTTCTGCTTCTTCGATGGCGGTTGTCTTCTCCTCCCAATCGTCGGTGAGTGACCAAAGAATCGTTCGAGTCATTTCTCCCTTGCTAAAATCATTGCCAAGTGCTTTAAGAGAGTTAATGATCTCGATGAAGCGAGTGTGCATCTCGCTTATGTTTTCACCGGATTGCATACGAAATAATTCATATTTATGCATAAGCAAATTAATCCTAGTTTCTTTCAATCTAGTTGAACCCTCATGATGCATTGCTAATGTATGCCAAATATCATAAGCACTTTCACAACCTTTTACCCTATTGTATTCCCCTTCTTTTAACCCACAATACAAGATATTCATAATGCGGGAATTCATCTCCGCTTCCTTAATTTTGGGTTTTGTTAAGGATACAATTTCATCATCATTAGGAGGTGTATATGAGTTTAATATGAATGTCCAATATTTCAAATCATTTGATTGCAAATATATTCTCATTCTTTTCTTCCAATAGTCATAGTTTAACCCATTAAACAAAGGTGGCTTAGATGTGGATAATCCTTCACAATGATTAGAAGTAGATGCCATGCTAAATTACGATTAAGTAAATGAAATTAGCAACCTAATACTATGATACCAATTGTTAGGATCTATGGCCCTCTAATCGCTACTTAAAATGCGGAATAAAAATGTTAAGCGAATGATTAAGGAAAGAAACAATGCAAACCACAAAATCGTTGACACCGGAGTTTAGAGAGGTTCGGCACCCACACCCGGGTCCTAGTCCTCCTCGCAAGCCTCCCTCGATCCCCCGAGCCTCGCTTACGGTTCCACTAACCGATCGCCGTTCCGGTCCGAGATCAACGTCGTTTACAACACCGAGGCTCGCGAACAATACTCGCCTCGCTCGTGTCTCCTCTCACAACCCAAGAGGGAGCTTCCTCGAAGCATTTACAACTCTTTGATTGTTTGATGTGGAAGTTGACTCACACTCTAACTAACACTCTATACTTGAGCACACATGGATATGATATTGAATTGGATATGCAAGTGGTGAAGTTTAGGCTAGAGTGTTGTGGATTGAGAGCTTGAAGATGGAGAGGATTTGGCTTTTAGTATTGGATACATAGGAAGTGTTCAAGCTGTCCAAAGCAACCAAATGAGGTCCTATTTATAAGCCTTCAAGCTCATATAGCCGTTTGGGAGTTGGTGGTGAATGGACCAATGAGAAAGCAAGATGTGACTTAAGTTCATCTAGAAATCGAGACAGATTTGGTCGACCGTTATCCACACGGTAGTCCGAAACATTGGTCTGAACGAAGAACTCGGTTGACCGATTAAGTATCGGATCACCATTCACCAACCTCCAGTAGCTTTTATCTATTTAGCCCTAATTAAATTCAGTTCACCGAAGTCCATTCAGTTCATTGTTCCAAGGTGGAGAGTAGAATTGATTGGGCTCTGATCTACTCAAGTTCGGTTGACCGTGTATACTTCGGTAAACCAAAGTAGCACGGGTATTCCGCTGACAATGCGTAAGAAATTGTTTAACGGTCAAGTGTCATGTTTAAATAGCCGTTGGGTTCCTAAAGCCAATATGGATTCGGTAGACCGAAGTGTCTGTGGTCGTCCAAAGTGGGTCAAGTTAATTGGGCTCTAGGGTCTTGATTTGAATGCAACCGTTTGAGCAAAGTCCAAAACCGATCCAGGGTTATTCGGTCGACCGAAGGTGTTTCGGTCTTTCGTTGGGGCAATTCCAGAGAACAACTAAGTTTCACTGTTGGGAAGTATTCGGCTATTTGATAGGTGTTCAGTGGACCAAACTGGGTAGATTTTGGTTTACCAAAATATGTACGGTTTACCGAGAAATGATGGGACAAAATCGTAGTGCTCAAGTTTACATAAAATCCTATGGACTCAATAAATGTAAAGTTACATATCTTGGTCCAAAGCTTTGATTACAAGTCTTGAGTCTTGATGTCCTTGTCCAAATGCTCATCTCCTTTATTTTCTTGATCAACCAATTAGGATGATTGCAAGTATACAAATATATGTGCAATGCGTGTAATCGTATTTGCTCACTTTGATTGATTAGGTTGATTGATTAAGATTAGTTTAATTAATCATCAAAATTAATATAGATTAAGGCCAAAAAGCCAACATGCATGACCCCCTGTTATTACAACATGGACCCTGAAACTCAAAGCAAAAGATTAGACTAATTGTCATCTAGGTCATGCATCATTTGTAGACCTTGCACGCACTTGTCTTTTCTTTTCTTTACATTCTTGTTGTCCATTGTTGGCGTGAGGTACGAGCACTCGTTCTCTCTATCATGCATAGTTAGAGCATGCATTAGTTAGTAAGGTGCATTGTGACAAGAGTAAGGTGAGTGCTTGTTTGGTGAGTTTATTGCTAGCCTAAAATTTCAAAACATCTTTAAGGGGCACCACCTATAGTCTTAAAGATAAGATAGGGGATTTCATCACCCCTCTCTTAGCTCCAAAAACCACACTCAAGTGAAGCCTTAATCTATAATCAAGTAGACATTGGCAACTAGGAGTCGGACGCATTTGGAGAGTGATGCGGTCACGACCGTCATAGCCTGATCGGCGTTGCCCACTTTTTCGATAGTAGGAGAGACGAGATCTCCAGATCTTGGCTCACTTGCTGGGCTTTGTGGTCTTTGTCATAGGGAGGTGAGGCGTGTTGAGGCCATGTGACCTCGCAATTAGGCGTCGTCTAGCTGTAAGAACCCATAGTCAGCCTAAGCTTGTTTGAGCCGTGTTTGCTAGACTAGGCTTCTACCCACGCTAGTTTTAGGGATTCTTCCTTACTCCTCTGTGTCACCTTCTTGTCACCTACTTCTATGTTCTAGTCTCCTCCCCTTTACACTCTCTGTAAGCATTTTAGGGTCGAGTCGAGCACTTTTTGTGAGCTTGTCCTCGTGGTGGTGAGAGTTGTCGACTCGAGAGTTCTTTGCCGAGATGGATGGTTACATGGTCGACCATCCATTTCCTTGTGGGGACTAGGACTATTGTCCCTGGTATTCCGGACCCATGCAACCGAGGGTGCCATAGACAAACACCCATTTTGGTTGGGACAAACTTAATTGTGTGGCTCAGCAAGCCTCAAATTGGGTTTGAGTTCTGAACTTCCTGGTTTTATGCATGTATCTCATATTACTCTCACTTTAATCCCAATCGCTAGATAATGTTTGGAGCTTATAAATAGAGATTTGATCACACTTTTTAATTCACCAATCCTTTATCTAAGCTCATATTCTTATACCACTCTCAAATTGCTCCAAAAACTTTTCCTTGTGCTCAATCTTTCCACTTGAATCAATCATTGCATGCATCAATCTTTCAAGTACTCGGGATTAGAAGTTGTTACTCAAAGTGTTGTATTAGATTCTGGAGTGAAGCTCTTCTCGGATTGTGAGAAGGTGGTCCAATTTTAGGTGAGGTTTGCCCAAACTCTTAATAAAATTAATTGTTTAATTTTTTTGATATTTCGATATTATTATTTTTTGGTAGGGGTGAGCTTCGGTCCGGAACAGGACTGAACCAGACCATACTGGACCGAGACCCGAATTTTCAGTATCCGGCGGACCAAAGATTGGACCAAATAAATTTGGGTCGGTCCGGTTCGGTCCAAAAACCGAATATTACTCACGAAACATGGTTTGGTCCAGGACCGAACCGGACCGAGACCAAATTTTTGGTATACGGCAAAACAAAGATCAGACCAAAATAATTGGTCCGGTTCGGTTCAGTCCGGACCGATCGGGTCGTTTGTTGCTTTTTCCCTTGCTGAGATCGGTCACATGATCTCTGTTGGAGATGGGATAGCACATGTTTGTGGATTAAGGGAGCTTCAAGCTGGAGAAATGGTTGTATTTTGCTCTCCCCTAGTTTTTGGTGTGACTTTATAGGATGTCAATTGTACTAGACAAATCGTGATTACAGATTGATACTAGATTAACACTTGAATACAAAAAAGAATTGGACGAGTTCTTGAATTTTGCAAGTGCAAATTTGAAAAAGGTGGTTATATGCCATGCCCAAGCAAGAATTGCATAAATGAAGCACTTCTTAAACGACACTAAATTCATGAACATGTTCTCCTACATGGGTACGTCATGGCGATAAACTACCTGGAAGGAATAGGAATTTTTAGTCATCCATCACTTCAACTTCAAATGTTATTGATGACATTCAAGGAATGCTGCAAGACATTTACAGAGATATTGGAGGCGAAGAAGTTAATGAGGAAGATGATGGTAGTATTTATGAAGATGTTGTTGATGATGAATATGAAATGAAAGAAGCTAAAGTTGTTGGTGACCCAGATCGTCTGTCGGAACTTGTGAAAGATGTCGAAGAACCGTTGTATGTAAGGTGTAAGAAGTTCATGAAGTTGTCGTTCTTGGTTCATTTATTTCATTTGAAAATCTTGAACGTTTGGATCAATAAGTCATTCTCTATGTTTCTTACTTTGCTTCGAAACACTATTTTAGGTGGTGGCAGAAATATTTTGTCATTGTATTATGAAACTAAGAAAGTTGTCAAAGAGTTAGGACTCCGTTTTAAGAAGATTGATGTTTGTCCTTAAGATTGCATGTTGTACTAGAAAGAACATACAGAGAAAGACATGTGACTGATGTGGGTTGTCGAGATGGTCACAAGGAGTAGACGAAGAGAGCGTAATCCGGGGGAAAATTCCGGCTAAGGTTCGGAGGTATTTCCCATTAATTCCAAGACTACATGGGTTGTACATGAATAAGGACATCACGAAAAACATGAGGTGGTATTCTGAAGAGAGAAAAGATGATGGTTCTCTTCTTCATCCTGCATATGCGCTTGTGTGGAAGCACATGGACAAAACCTATCCAGATTTTACTGTAGAACCAAGAAATAATAGACTGGGTTTGGCAAGCAACATGCACTGCTGGAAAGTATGTCTACAATGTCTGCCATAGCACGTCGGATATTGACACTTCGACGTGACAGACACCTTACCATGTCATACATTACACCACCGACGTGGAAGACACCTTACCACGTCGGACATTACAACATCGATGTGGAAGCACCTTATCACGTCTGCTGTAATGATAGCCGAGGTCATAATTAATACTCTACCACGTCGGATTTAGAACACCGGCATTGTAGGGGGTCTTCCACGTCGGTGGTTACATAATTCGACATTGAAGGCTCCATTTTCAGTTTTTTAAATAATTAATACCCTACCACGTCGGATTACTTACGCTGACGTGGTAGGGTGTCTGTCACGTCAGTTTGTACGAAAGCCGACATGGTAGGATCCATTATTACAAATTCTTTTAAAGATAATATACACCATACCACATCGGTGTGTAATAAAGCAGACGTTGTAAGGGGTATTCCACGTCAGGGTTAAATTAATTCTACATGGAAGGGTATTTGAAAACCCGTCCAAACCCTTACACCAAATTCAACAGTCACAAAACCCTTTCGCGAACATTTCGTTCCATTTCCGGCAATCTCCCCTTCCGGCAACTTCCCATTCGGTATTTCTCAACCGTGCGACATCCCTTTTCCTTTCCAGCCTTCTGCAGGTATAACTCCATTTCGTTATCAACTGAATATAATCTAATATTTAAATTTTGTTTTTTGTGGTTGCGCAATTTAATTTCTTTTTTATTTTTGTGATTGTTGTGGTATGTGCTAGACTCCTATTAGATTTTGTGATTGTTAATGTATGTGTTAGACCAAAAAAATTAAACAATGATTTATAGTTAAATATTTAAGAACTATTACGTGAAGATTTCGATTTTGGCATCCTAACTAAGAGTTAATACTTTGGTTGGTTTGTGAAAGCAAGAAATCAAGTCGAACAGTAAATTAACAAGTCAATTATATTTTTTTATCGGCTGAATTTGCTGCATTTTGATCCTTCATTCTTGCTGAATATCTTACTGTCTTTTGCTGCGTTTGTTATGAATTTGATCACCACATTTTGGTTGAGTTCTTATTTTAGTTGTACTTAAATCTGATATTTAATAATAATCTGAATTGGGTCTCATATTTGTTGTTTTATTTCTGACATGGATGGTGAATTTGACATCATCGAATTGATAGAATTTTTTGATTATTTTGTCGTGATTTTTTTTGTCTTCTTTCAGATTAATTGCTCCTAGCAAGAAAAATTGCCCCCAAAATAGCGATGAAACCTCCACATGGAGAAACTCTTAAGTTAGAGTTTCAACAAAAAAATAAAACAAGAAGGTCCATTGCCTTTGGACATTGATGGTCTCTTAGAGCCGATCGGAGATAATAAAATTTATGGGCCTCGTTATTTGGGTATTGTCGGGTATTACAACCGACGTAAAAGGGTAGCCCTTTATAACGTCTCCCTCGTACCACATCGGTCATGGAAGGCGGTCACCCAACGTTGTACCCCCTTAATATCCAACGTGGTAACCCTTTTTTTAGCAGTGAGGTTTAGTCCTTTTGGTACAATGTCATCAAGTCACAGCACATGGACAGTGATTTTGATGCCTTACCTTGGTTGTGCATGAAACAACCTTATTTTATCATGTTTTTGTTAATTCCTGGTCCTCAGGCAAAGGGAAATGACACTGATGTATGCCTAGAACCGTTAATTGAAGACATGAAAATATTATGGAATAAGGAATTCCTACATATGATTCACATTTGAAAGAGAATTTCAAGCTGCACGCAGGTGTGTTGTGGACAATAAATGATTTTCCGGCATACATTAATCTTTTCGGTTGGTGTAGCAAAGGAAAATTTGCTTGTCCGGCATGCAATAAGGATACATACAGTATTCGATTGAAGCATGGACAAAAAGAATCCTTCATGGGTCAAAGAATATAGCTTCCAGAAGATCGGTCCATAAGTCTCACCGATCAGTCTTTTTTCTCACGTTTTGGTCCTTTTTGTATCTCTTCTTCTTAAACCTGTTTATTCCTGAAACGTAAACAGAAATCTCGTTACATAGGATTGCTTAGGTTCAAAATATAGGATATAAGACACAAATGTATGCATGATATGATGTCAATCAAAAGGTCTTCTTAATTTTTAGTTTGGACAGTTAACAATTTATATGTGATACTAGAATTTAGATAGTCTTGTATGCATTCATTCATACCTATCATAACCATAAAATCAAACTATCACATACAAGTCAAGCGCATAAACATAAAATAAATCCATTCACACATATTGGTGTGAGTTTATCTGTTCTCACGTACTTAACATTCGCTTCTTCTTCTTACACCATGGATGTAAATATTGCATAATATAAACATACATCTCTCAATTTGAATCTTATCAAAACTAAATTGTTTGTGTTTCAGGAATCTTATAAAAAATCCCTCAATACCATGATCTTGAAGAGTATTTGGGAAATTAAGACCAAACAGGCTCAAACCAATGGACTTGGAGTGCACCCCACATGCCAAATAGATTACTTAAGATGTTGAGCAAGTTTAGGGTGGATCAAACTAATCCGATCCGCCAGTGGTGGATTGTGATCCACCATTGGCAAATCAATTGGGTCCAAATCCTCTCAAATTTCAAACTTGGCTCGTACTTGCTTAATTGGGTGCATCAAACTATAGAGAAGTGATTACAATCGTCGGATTACTTCCAGATTCATCCAAACCCTTATTTGCTTTATAAATAGCAATGTTTCTTCTACCTTTCCTCTTCTTCTCAGCCTCCACCATTAGAATAGCTTAGGTTTACCCATTTTGGGCAGTAGAGACAGTGGGCTTGGAAGCTTATAATGTTACTTCTTTGATAATCTAAAGGTATATTTTGATTCCTCTTGTCATTTACTTCCTTTCTATCCAACGTGTTTGTGATTTTGTTGGTTAATGTTCTAGTTGGAGTTTTATTCCATGTTTAGTCTCAATCTCTTGTTTTCCATGCTTGTTATTATGATTAGTGAGTAGATCCACCCCATTTGGGGTTGAGGCAGCGTAGTTGATGCTGAAGTGTATGATGGGTTCCTAAGTTTGTGTCTTTTCCATGTGCATAATGTTAGATCTAAAACTTGTAGCTTGTTAATCTTGTTATAAATGAGATAATGGCCACACTAAGTACTTGTTTCATGCTCGATCTATTTTTGACATGTTGCTTTTTTTGAGTTTTTATTTGATGATGGAATTGACTTGAAATGAATGGTTGCTTGATTTGGCTTCTGTTGATTGAATGAACTAAGTTTATGCTTAGGATTGATTGATGTTTTAATGGTGACACTAGGTGCTTATTGCATACTTGAGAATCCATAAAATTTATCTTAACTTTATACTAACCTATCCTAGTCTTGTAAACCATGTAATTGTATGTGTTTCACACTTAGGTTCCACACTAGCTCCTACTTGTAAACACACACTCCTACACATATGCTTAATGGTTGGACACCCTCATGCACACACACCTCACTAATGCACCTCCACGGCCATATATAGCTGACGTTTATAAAGGGTATAGACGTTGGCCGTATAAGCTGACGTCTATAAACCAGGGCATAGGCGTCGGGGATGTTGGTCGTTGGACCGCCAAAATCCGTCGTATACAACACTGTATATCCGACTTATATGGGCTTTTCTCCATTAGCGACAGCAACATGTCCAACACTATATACAAGTCTGGACAATCCTGTACACGCGTGTGATGAGTCCAGACTCTAGAGATGGGTCTGTCCACTCCCAAACGGTACCGTGTCCAATCCTGGATACGTATCTATCTAGACTTGTGTACAACAGTTTGTCAAGATCTTGTAGTCAAGTTAAACTGGAATCGATTATGTCCAGTGCTTGACTACAATTTGTCCAGAACTAGACATGATCATGCCCATTACTGGATACCAACATGTACGGCACTTGACAAAAGCATGTCCATCACTAGACACAGTCTTCACAATCCTTTGCAAGCATGTGTCCAGAGTGTCATCCCGTTGTCACATGATTAAACGTTTTATTAATAACCGCAAGTGCACGGCCGCATTGAAGCGGTGGCAAGTACGGGTTGATACTCAAGGAGGTGAGTAGCCTCTGTTTTTTCAGAAATCAAGTGGCAACAAAAGGGGGAAGCGTTTTGATATGTTAATTACGCTACACTAAACTACTAAGAAAAAATGTAAAGTAATGCGTCTAACGATTACTTCGAATCAAAACTAAAAGAATGTAAAACTAAGCTGGAATCAAGAAAAGAAAGACCCCTTCAGGGTGGAGTGTGTGCACACATGTAAAAAGATGGTGAAGAAAGCATTCTATAGGCACAAATATAGGTAGTGTTTTCATGCATAGGAAGTGTCTAAAGGTTATGGCAAAACCTATCAATCCATTGACTAACCTTGTTGATTAACATTCGTATACATAAGCTGGTTATTTCAGAACCTAAACAAGCATGGGAGGTGTCTAAGATGTGTGGCAAAACCCATCAAGTGTAGTATTCTACTCTAACAAGAAAGCATACATTCACATTTATCAACACAATCAAAATATAAAGCATTAATATCCATTCTTTAATGCATGTATGAACATCATCTCCACCCCCAAAGGGGGATGGATCTACTAACTACACATTATTCTAACAATTAAACTAAAGAAGAAAGGAAACATTCTAACTACTTTAGCCTACAATCAAAGAAATAAAACTAACCTAAGCATGCATAAAGAAACAACATAAGAACAAAACAATGGAAATTTTAGTTTATTAGATGACTCACATTGAAGGTAGCATTCTTCTCCACCTTGAGAGAATGCCACCAAGCAATGGGTCATTGCAATAGAAGGTGAAGAGTTCTATTTATAGCCATAGAAAAAGGTAATCCGGGACAATCCCCCGGTATGGGACTAAACCAATACCAAATATAGACTAACTACGCTCTAATACACAAGCCACAAAAATCTCCGCGGATCCGGAGCAACCTGGACCGCCAATTAGCGGTCCCAGACCGCCAATTGGCGGTTTACAAGCTCCGGATCGGTCTGGGCTTTCCATGATGGTATTGTTTGTCTTTGATGCATTTACTTGACCTGTTGGAGCTCCGACCCAAATAGAATTGCCAAAATACTCCCCATGATGGTGTGAAGTATTCTTCTTTTCTCATTGGTCCTTCGATCTTACGTTCAGGTCCTTCGATCTTGCATCTTAGTCCTTGAGTCTCTCAACTTAATCCTCTTTCATGCTTTTAGGTTCTTTTATGCCTCTTCTGTTCAAACCTTTTTTATTTCTGAAATTCAAACATAAAACTCGTCACGTAGCATTGTTTAGGTGAAAGATAATGGATATAAGATACAAATATAAGCATGAAATGATGTCAATCAAATACCCCCCACACCTAACTTTTGCTAGTCCCGAGCAAAACAAAGAAAGAGAAAAGCATACGAAGAACAAGAAATCCTAACTCACTTTCGTAGGAATCACGGCACTTAGCACGTGCAATAAGCCGTTAAACCTCCTTGTCGCCAAGGAGGAGGAGTGTTGTCGCCTGAGGGTTTTCAGCGGATATACCCACAAAATCCAAACAAAGATGCATTATTCGATCTAGCTACACGACTCGTTGGCTCATTTTGTCGATCATGGGACGCGGTAATACTACGGGCCGACCTTATGTATGTAATCAGTCCACACACCTAGCCTAATGAATTATTCGTGAAAGTTAATTAAGGACTTCAGTGCAAGACATGGACAACCTCAACATCCTCAAGTGATACAAAGTGTAAGGTCCATTAAGGTTCTTATTTTACTTCTTCTTTTTTTCTTTTTTTTCTTTTTCTTTGGAGCATTATATTGGTTGGTGTTTGATTCTCCCAGGGTCAGGTTTCGTGCATCATTGCCTATGAGGACTTACACTATCACGTAAACCTTCCCCCAAATCTCCACATAAGGCGATCCCTACCACCCATGTAACGGGAGTTCGGTCGGTGCATCCTATGTTAGATGACTCGAGAGCACTAGGCACAAAGTTCCCTCAGACCTACTTTCCCGAGTGAAAGGAGCCGTGCGAGAAAAGAGAACACCTACTCACTTATTTCTTATCTACACATGAACCAAAACCCCTACACTTAATGTCTCACAACAAGATTTAAAGGGTCCTTGACTACAACAAACTTCCTTAAATTAACATACACGAATTATGGACACACTCGGTTCAGGGTGGACTTTTTTAAATGTTTGAGTACTGAAAAACTATGATTACTCGCCCCCCCGAGGGAAAACTGGGGTGCATCCTAACGACTCGATAAGACCTAAAGCCAGTAAACTAGATATCGTAATGCATCAAGTTCAAGACAATTTTGGGAGCTTTTTTTTTTACTTTACCTCTCAACGGTTTTGCACATACTAAACACACACAAAATCCACAAAACATTTTCTTTCACAAACACATGAAGATTTTTGAAAGAAATGTGAAAATTTTAAAGCACTAGACAAGTAAAAGAAGACAAGTCACCCAAGGATCATGACAAACAGATATATCGATATTAAATGCAGCACACTAACATGACCCTATCAATGCACAAAAAAGAAAACAAAATCAAAGGAAAAGACTCAACTATGTAAACACGTAAAACACCCCCCCACACCTACTTCATGCATTGTCCTCAATGAATGTGAGCATGATACTACATGGATTTATGCAGGAAAAAGAGAAGATCTCACCAACATGAAGCGCAACAGGAAGTTCATGGTTATAGTGATGAACACAAATCCAAATTCCCTCAAAACCTGTGAGATGCTGAAGAAGGGAGACAAATACGTGAAAGAAATGGGTCCCAAGTACACAAAGGTTGGGGCCCACAACAATCAATGCTCCCTCATGGAGTCTTTTATTACTCGTTTTTTTACAAGATATATACATCAACAAAGATATTCTCATAATCATTTGAGGTGTCATGAGGGGTGAAAGGTCAAACCTGAAAGGCTCGAACCATTCATGATATTGGTTGGGTGTAGGCAACATGAATGAGTGAAGTTGTGTTTGCCTCACTAGGGTTTAGTTGCTCATCGAACAAAACCCTCCAACCAATAGGTGGGTGCATCAGAATGAGTTCCTCAAGCTCATTCGATGGATGCAGCAAACCTGCATCATTAAGAATGGGGCTTCTCCCCAAGTCATCCAACAAGGACCTCCCACCATCATTTATATCATCAAGCATAGGCTCGGTCGTAGGTCGGTCCTTGTTGGAGTCAATCTGAAGCTTAAAGGGCTCAATAGCCCTAGGACACGGGGGACAACACCTTCTGGAAGGGGCATATGAAGAGGTGTGTCCCCCTCACTAATGGTCTTAACTGAATCATGTAACGAACACTCCCGTTGAACATTCATGTTTGATGCCAGCTCACTCTGTTTTATTGCAAAGACATGCAATGAGTTTTCGTTGTGCCCACAAACACTCAATGGGTTGCATTGGTGTTAGGGCTGTTCGTTGATTTTGTGGTGCTTTCTCTAATTGGCGGATGAGATTGAGATTTAAAGGTTGATCCATAGGCTCATGTTGCCTACCAGATTTGAACACATGAAACTCGGCACTCATGTTACCGAATGAGAGCTTCATGAGACCATTTCTACAATTAATTAAGGCATTGGAGGTTGCCAGAAATGGTCTACCCAAAATCAAAGGTATTTGAGAGTGGGTGTGCGCAATAGGATTGGTATCGAGGACAACGAAATCGACTGGAAATATAAAACTCCAACTTTGATAAGCACGTCCTCGATAATCCCCTTTGGAATACGAATGAATCTATTCGCCAATTGTAGGGTGATCTTAGTTGGTTTCAATTCTCCCATGTTCAACTGTTGATAAACAAAAAATGGGAGGAGGTTGACCTCTGATCCTAAATCAAGCAATACATTACTCATGCTAGTGTCCCCAATCGTACATTGAATAGTAGGACACCCAGGGTCCTTGTATTTTGTGTAGGTGGGATTGGACAAAAGTGAGCTTACATTTGCAGCCAGGAATGCTTTCTTAGGAACATTGGTCTTCCTCTTGCTTGTGTAGAGATCCTTAACACTTTGGCATATTGAGGTATTTGTTGGATGACATCCAACAAGGGGATGTTAACCTTAACTTGCTTAAACACCTCTAACATCTTATGCATTGTGTCACTGCTTTTTGGTTAACCTACTAGGATAGGAAGCTTTTGGCAGGTAGGTTTTCTGCGGTGCCTGAGAAGGAGGCGTTGGTGTATTACCTCACCCTCAGCATCTTCTTCACCACCATTCCCACTAAGGGGCTGCATAGATGGTGGTGGTGGTGGGAAGGAAATGTGATTGTCAACCTGCTTTCCATTCCTTAAGGTTACAATGGAATTGACATGGTGAACATGTTCCTCCACATGGTTCACTTGCCGCCCCCGAGGTACCACATTCTCATTTTGCATGTGTTGTTGCTATTACATGCGGGGGTTAGCCTCAGGATGGGTAGGCAGAGTCGTTCTCTCTGTTTCATGTAGAGACTATGCCAATTGGCCCATCTGAAGCTCTAGAGATTTGATGGTCTGCTGATTTGAAGTGAGAACTTGACTTGTGGTTGACTTAAAAAATTTCATTGAGTTTTCAAGTCCACGAGTCAAGGTCTCAAGCGAATTGAATCGGGTTTCCATATTATTGGAATTTGGGAAACACGATTGATTGGTGATTTGAGCTTGGGGTGGCTAATAAGATTGTGCATTCATGGGAGGTTCGTATGATTGGTTAGGTGGTCGAGAGGAGTTTGAAGGACCACCCGGGGCATTATTTTGGTTCCATGAAAAATTGGGGTGGTTCCTCCATCCAGGATTATAAGATGATGAGTATGGGTCATTCCTAGCTCTGTCAGAGATGGCGTTGATATGTTCCATCTCAGAGGAATGGACACACACTCTCTTTCTACATGACCTATCCTGACACATGAATGACAGGGAATTGGACCAGATGTAGACATGTGAGGTGCACCTTGTCGGTTTTGGAGCTCAATCAAATCCATACGGTGCATTAAGGCTGCCATGCGGGCCTCGGTGGCCGTAGTGGTATCGACAACCAATGCGGCACCCGTTCTAGTCGAGTTTGCATTCGCGATCCTCGCTCCTATGCTGGATGATGCAGGTGGTTCCCTTACACTCTCCCATTGCATGGTTTTCTCAGCGAGGTCTTCTAGGAAAGCCCATGCCTCCCTTTCATCCTTTCCTAAGAACTCTCCTTGACAAATGAACTCAAGGAGCATTCGGGACGGGATGTGAAGACCCTCGTAAACAATCTGACACAAGTACCACAACTCGATGTCATGGTGAGGGCATGAGGATAGTAGCTCCTTGAACCTCTCTCAGTATGCATGGAATGATTTGGTCTCATGTTGATAGAACGAATTGATTTCGTTCCTCAATTTTTGAGTCTGATGATTTGGAAAGTACTTTTTGAGAAATGCATACTGAAATTCATCCCAAGTCCTAAAGGCATTCGCCTTGTTGTTGTACAACCACTTCTTGGCATCATCCTTTAGGTCAAAAGGGACTAGCCTAAGATGGATGGAGTCTGTGCTAAGTTGTTGCAGCTTGAACATAGCATAGACCTCCTCAAATTCCCTAAGAAAGATATAGGGGTCACCCTTCCCAGTGAAGTAAGGAAGCATGGAAATAAACTGAGGCTTAACCTCAAAGTGGTTCTCATTTGCCTCTGGCAATACGATGGATGAGGGTAGAGCAGTACATCTCTGGTAGCATCGATCACGTAGAGGTATGGGAGCCACAACAGGAAGAACATGTGGTACAGGTGGGTCCGGCAACTGCTCCTCCTCGCGGATATGAGCATTCATTGAACCCAGACTATGTGTGACACGAGAGGAGGGAGGCATCGAGAAATCGACTTCCGAAGCTGGGTTGACGACATGCCTCGTCAAACGGCCACTCTCGTCTTGTGCCCACGAAAGCATGCATAAAGGTGCACACACGCAACCCAAAATCTTTTTTTAAACAAAGAATGTTCGTAAAGGAGAAGACGGGAGGACACAGGAGAGGAAGAATGACTCGGGAGAGAAGGGAAAAAGTCCTGATGCTACGGTGGGTGGGTACAGGTAGAAGCACACAAGCAAACAAGGCTCAAATAGTCCTAAGGTCGCTATAGGTCCTTACAGCTAGACGACGCCTAACTGCGAGGTCACACGGCCTCAACACGCCTCACCTCCCTACGACGAGGACCACAAAGCCCAGAAAGTGAGTCAAGATCCGGAGATCTCGTCTCTCCTACTATCGACAGAGTGGGCAACGCCGATAAGGTCACGACGGTCGGGACCGGATCACTCTCCTAATGTGCCCAAAACCCTTAGGGCCAATGTCTACTTGATTTTAAAATTAGGCTCTTGATTAGTGTGGTTTTTGGGGCGAAGGAAAGGGTGATGAAATCCCCCACCTTATCTTATTTGGGACAACCCCTCCTTAATAGCGTTTTGGAGTCCTAATCTAACAATCAACTCTCCAAACAAACGCTCAACTCACACTTGTTGCAATGCACTTCCTACTAACTAATGCATGTTCATACGAAATGCATGAATGAGAGAATGAAATGCGTACCTCATGCCAACGCTCAGCAACTGCAAGTAAATCTAAAAGAAAAGACAATCTACGTGCCTAAGTCGAATACATGACCATGACCTAAACAAGAAGGAATGCCTAATCTTTTGCTTTGGGTTTTAAGGTCCAAGTTGCTTAAAGGGAGATTGATTAATTATTTGGGAGCAAACTATAAGTCAAAACATGCCAAATCGAGTCCCAGATCACTATATCAGATAATACAACAAGCCAAAGAAATAACAAGAGCAACAAAGCTTACCAGACCGCCATTTGGCGGTCTTAGGCCTCTAATTGGCGGTCTGAAGCTGCCTGTTTGCCTCAAAATTTCTCCAGATGTCTTCCCCTGAGCTCCAGAGCCTCCTGAATCAAAGAAAACTACAAAACACAAATTAAATCCAATCGAATCGTCCAAACTAGAGTCTGGACTGGCACCTCCCCGGCAACGGCGCCAAAAACTTGATTAAATGTTTTGTTAATAACCGCAAGTGCACGGCTGCGTTGAAATGGTGGCAAGTACGGGTCGATCCTCAGGGAGGTGAGTAGCCTCTGGTTTTTCAGAAATCAAGTGGCAACAAAAGGGGGAAGAGTTTTGTTTATGTTAATCTACGCTACACTAAACTACTAAAAATGCAAAGTAAAGCAACTAACGATTACTTCGAATCAAAACTAAAAGAATGTAAAACTAAGCTGGAATCAAGAAGAGAAAAACCCCTTAGGGGTGGAGTGTGTGCACACATGTAAAAAGATGGTGAATAAAGCATTCTATAGGCACAAATGCAGGTAGTGTTTTCATGCATAGGAAGTGTCTAAAGGTTGTGTCAAAACCTATCAATCCATTCACTAACCTAGTTGATTAACATTCATATACACAAGCTGGTTATTTCCGAACCTAAACAAGCATGGGAGGTGTCTAAGATGTGTGGCAAAACCCATCAAGTGTAGTATTCTACTCTAACAAGCAAGCATACATTCACATTTATCAACACAATCAAAATATAAAGCATTCATATCCATTCTTTAATGCATGAGTGAACATCATCTCCACCCCCAAAGGGGGATGGATCTACTAACTACATAGTATTCTAATAATTAAACTAAAGAAGAAAGGAAACATTCTAACTACTTTAGCCTACAATCAAAGAAATAAAACTAAGCTAAGCATGCATAAAGAAACAACATAAGAACAAAACAATGGAAAAATTATTTATTAGATGACTCACATTGAAGGTAGCATTCTTCTCCACCTTGAGATTTTGCTCCAAGGCTTACTCCAAGTGGAGAGAATGCCACCAAGCAAATGGTTTTTACAATAGAAGTTGAAGAGTTCTATTTATAGCCATAGAAAAAGGTAATCTGGGACAATCCCCCGGTATGGGACTAAACCAATAGCAAATATAGACTAACTATGCTCTAATACACAACCCACAAAAATCTCCGTGGATCCGGAGCAACCCGGACCGCCAATTAGCGGTCCCAGGCCGCCAATTGGCGGTCTGCAAGCTCCGGATCGGTCTTGGCTTTCGTATGGGCTTTCCATGATGGTATTGTTTGTCTTTGATGCATTTACTTGACCTGTTGGAGCTCCGACCCGAATAGAATTGCCAAAATACTCCCCATGATGGTGTGAAGTATTCTTCTTTGCTCATTGGTCCTTCGATCTTACATTCAGGTCCTTCGATCTTGCATCTTAGTCCTTGAGTCTCTCAACTCAATCCTTTTTCATGCTTTTAGGTTCTTTTATGCCTCTTCTATTCAAACCTATTTATTTCTGAAATTCAAACATAAAACTTGTCACGTAGCATTGTTTAGGTGAAAGATAATGGATATAATATACAAATATAAGCATGAAATGATGTCAATCATCACACGAAAGGACCAAAATGGGACAAAATCATCCATATGCGGGACAGATTCGTCCCTATGTGAGACAAAGAAGCATATATATATATATATATATATATATATATATATTTTTAAGTTGTTAATTCAGTCCAAATAACCCATATCGTTCGGTCGAACGAACCAGGTCCTTTCAAATAGGCATCCTGATCCGAGACTAAATCGTCCCAAATAGGACTCCATATAACAGGACCCTTTACGTATTGCGTCCCGAGAAAGTTTGTCCCTCGTAGGGTCGAACTAGTTCCGACCGGGATATACGTGTAATGATCGGGATGCAAGTGTGGTTCACTTGGAACGAAATTGCATCCCCGGCAAGATTGGTGTGTCTGAACGCTGGACTGGTGAGTCCCTCGCAAGACAAAATAAGCGTACTTGTTTAGAACAATGAGGTTGCACCATGACGCACTTGTCCCACGCTGGACTAGATCGTTTGACCAAACGAGCTGGGACATTTTCACCAAACAAGTTGTGTCGTTCAAGCAAACAACTTGGCTTGTTTTCACCAACCGAGTTGGTCATTTGGTCGAAACGAGCAAGGTCGTTCCACCAAATGAGCTGGGATGTTCAATTGTAAGCATGTATGTGTGTGTGTCATGTGTGTGTCTTCATGCATAGGAAGTGTCTAAAGATGTGGCAAAATCTATCAATCCATTCACACAACGTATCGGCAATTACTACTTGATCAGCATAAGACTAGGCTCAGCATGAGAGGTGTCTAAATGTGATGGCAAGACTCATCAAAAACTAGTAACTCATGTGAAGAACAAAGCTAAGCATGAGAAGTGTCTAAATGTTATGGCAAAAGCCATAAAAACAAAGTTTCTTCAATCAAACAAACAAGCAAACACAAAACTAACAAGTAGCATATTCAACAGGAAATTTCAGACAATAAACATGAGGAAACTAAACATGGGAAGTGTCTACATCTTATGGAGAAACCCATCAAAAATCCCCCAACATGTAGATGATTAAAATACCCCCTATGAACATACAAACATGCAAGTCTACACAATCAAAAAGTTCATCAAACATCCAAACTTCACAACATATATGTACATCATCTCAACCCCCCCCCCCCCAAAAGAAGGAGTGAATTACTCACACATTATTAAGCTAACATTCGTATTAAGGAAAGAAAATATGGTACTTAATTCTACGAATATTAAAACAATAGAAATTAACTAAGCATGCAAGAACTAAAAGAAACAACAAGGAACTAACAAAACATTCTTTATTGCTCACTCACTATACAAGTAGCATCTCTCCACCAGAGTTTTGCTCCAAGGCTTTACTCCTAGTAGAGAGAATGACCACCAAGAGAGGAGATGTTTACAATGGAGGACGAAGAGTTCTATTTAATCATAGAAAAAGATAATCGGGAACAATCCCTCGATATGGGACTAAACGCATACTATAAATGGACACAAAACAACATAATTGAACACCGGACTGACCCATGAACCATATGGACTCATTTGGACCGTAAATTGGCGGTCTGGGATAGCTAATTGCCGGTCTGGATTGGTTGGATCGAGTCTAGATTTCAATGGCTCGTGTCTGGCTTGATTTCTTTATGTTTGGTGAATCTGATTTGGTTGTTGATGTTTAGGCCCAAATCTAATTGTTAAAACACTCCTCATGATGGTGTGGAGCTTCTTGATTTGCTCATTGGTCCTTTTGGTTTTACATATGGGTCCTTCTCTCTTTCATCTCAGTCCATAAGTCTTAAAACTTACTCTTTTACTTGCTTTTAAGTCATTTATGAGTATCTTCTTCTCAAATCTTTTTATTCCTAAAACTTAAACATAAAACTCGTTACGTAGCATGGCTTAGGCCAAAAATAAGGATATAAGACACAAATATATGCATAATATAATGTCAATCAAATACCCCCACACCTAACTTTTCTAGTCCCGAGCAAAACAAAGAAAGAGAAAAATGAAAGAAAGGAAAAATCATACGTAAAATACAGAAATCCTAACTCACTTTCGTAGAAATCACGGTTGTACTTAGCACGTGCAACAAGACGTTAAATCTCCCTGTCACCAAGGAGAAGGAGTGTTGTCTACTGAGAGTTTTCAGCGGATACACTCACAAAATCTGAACATTGATGCATTATTCAATCTAGCAACACAACTTGTTGGACCTATTTTTGTCGATCATTGGACATTGTAATCCTACGGGGTGACTCTCTATATGTATTCAGTCCACACACCTAGACTAATGAATCATTCGTGTAAGTTAATTAAGGACTTAAGTGAGAGACAAAGGCAACCTTAACATCCTCAAGTGAAACAAAGTGTAAAGTCCATTAAGGTTCTTATTTGCATTACCATTTCCTTTTTCTTTTTCTTCTTTTTCCTCTTTTTTTCTTTTATTTTTAGTTGGTGTGTAATTCTCCCAGGGTCAGGTTTTGTGCATCATTTCCTATGAGGACTTAAACTATCACATACACCTTTTCCCCACGTCTCCACATAGTATTATCCCTACCACCCGTGTAACAGGAGTTCAGTCGGTGCATCCCAAGTCAGATGACTCGAAAGCACCAGGCACTAAGTCCTCTCAGACCTAATTTCCAGAGTGATAGGAGCCGTGCGAGAAGAGATAACACCTACTCACTTATTTCTTATCTACACATAAACCAAAACCCCTACACTTACGGTTTCACAAAAGGAGTTTAAAGTTCCCTAACTACGACAAACTTCCTTATACTAACAGACACAAATTATTTGACTCACTAGGTTAAGGGTAGACATCTTTATTTATTTGAGTACTGGAACCCTATGATTAATTGAAAACCTGGGTGCATCCTTACGACTAGATAAGACCTAAAGCCATTGTATTAGATATCTTAATGCATCAAGTTCAAGACAATTTGGAAGCTTCCTTTTACTTTGCCTCTCAATGGTTTTACACATGCTAAACACACACAAAATCCACAAAACATTTTCTTTCACAAACACATGACAATTTTGAAAGAAATGTCAAAATCTAAAGCACTAGGCAAGCAAAAGAAGACAAGTCACCCAAAGATCATGGCAAGAAGATATATCGATATTAAATGCAACACACTAACATAACCTTAAGAATACAAACAAAGAAAACAAAACAAAAGGAGAAAGACTCGACTATGTACATACGTAAAACACCCCCCACACTTACTTCATGCATTCTCCTCAATGAATGTAAGCATGATACTACATGGATTTATGCATGAAAAAGAAAAGATCTCACCAACGTGAAGCGCAAAGGGAATTTCATGGTTATGTTAATGGACACAAACCCGAATTCCCCTCAAAACTTGTGAAATACTAAAGAATAGATACAAATACATGAAAGAAATGAGACCCAAATACACAAAGGGTTGAGGCCTGATTGATCGTTTTAATTATAACTGCAAGTGCACGGCCGCATTGATGCGGTGGCAAATACGGTTCGATCCACAGGGAGGTGTGTCAACATTAGTTTATTCGAAGGCGAGTGGAAAAGAAAGGAAATGGATCAAAATACACTAAAAGGAGCTATGATAAAACTACACTAAAATTCGAAAGGAAATAGAAAATAAGCAATAAAACTAAACCCCATAGGGGGTACAGAAAGAATGTGAATACAAAGATATTTGTATGTGTGTTCAATTATGCTCATCACATGTAGTGCATGAAAATCATAAAACTAAATCCAACTTTGCCTTCACATGAAATAAGATAACACAATATGATTAAAACATACAAGACAAATTATTTGAATGAAGCTAAATGAACTGTTGTATAAAGACCAAACCCCACTATGCCTCTACATGAAATAAGACAACACAATATCATTAAAACATACAAGACATCAACCAAGGTAATGGCAACAAGAGTACATGCAACTACAAGTCATGTTTCATTAATTAATTTCATTCATATCCTCACCTCATCATTCCCCATAAAATATGTCCATTAATCTAAGCATATGCTAAGGTTCACTCAAGAGCAATAGAATATCAAAGACAAGAGTGAAATCCCATTAGATGGTTATGGAAATCATGTAAGGTTCAAAGGATTAAGATAACTGGTTGAACGATTTAATTAACCGTAAGTGCACGACCACGTTGTAGCCGTGGCAAATATGGGTTGATCCATAGGGAGGTGTGTCGACTTTGGTTTGTTCGAAGACGAGTGGGAAAGAAAGGAGAGAAAGGAGTAATGATCTAAACTACACTACAATTCAAAAGGAATTGGAAATACGCAATAAAACTAAACCTCATAAGGGTTGAGAAAGAATGTGAATACAAAGATATGTGTATGTGTGTGTATTCAAATATGCTCATCACAACATGTAGTGCATGAAAATCATAAAACTAAATCCAACTTTGCCTCCACATGAAATAAGATAACACAATATCATTAAAACATACAAGACAATAATTGGAATGAAGCTAAATGAACTCATGTATAAAGACCAAACCTCACTATGACTCCACATGAAATAAGATTTAGACAATCATTAAACCATACAAGACATTAACAAAGGTAAAGGCAACAAGAGTACATGCAACTACGAGTCATGTTTCCTTTATCAATTCCATCCATATCCTCACCTCATTATTCCCCATGAAATAGGTCCACTAATGTAAGCATATGGCAAGCTTCATTCAAGAGCATTAACATATCAAAGACAATAGTGAAATCTCATTATATGGTTATGGAAATCATGTAAGGTTCAAAGGATTAAGAAACACACACCTAATACATCACATAATCATATCACATATTTCTCCACCCCCCAAATGGGTATGGAACTACTCACTAATTATTACACCACAACCTACATTAACAAAATGAAACATTCTACTGAAAGGAAATTAAACTAAGCAAGCAAGAAATATTAACTTAATTGAAAGGACATAAAACTAAAGAAGCATGCAAGACATATGAAAGGAAATTAAACTAAGAAAGAAGCAACACAACTAAAGGAAAACTTTATTAATTTCAAACTCACAATACAAGTAGCCTCTCCCTACTTGAGATTTTGCTCCAAAACTCACTTCAAGTAGAGAGCATGGCCACCAAGCATGTGTAGAATACAACGGAGGAGGAGGAGTTCTATTTAGAGTCAAAGAAAAAGGCAATCGGGGACAATCCCCCGGTATGGGACTAATACAATACCAAAAATAGACATAACACACAATTATACTTGACCCGACTAAACCGCATCGGATCCGGACCAACCAAGATCGCCGATCAGTGGTCCCAGACCGCCAATTGGCGGTCTACAAGATTTGGATCTGGTCTGGATTTTGTTTGGGCTTTTCTGGATGGCTTTCTTCATGTGTGACGCACCCTAATTTGTTTTGTAGGCTGCGACTCAAATCCAATTGCCAAAATACTCCTTATGATAGTGTGGAGTTTCTTCATTTGCTCATTGATCTTTTGGTTTTTCATTCGGCTCTCTCTCTTGCATATTAGTCCATAAGTCTTGCAACTTAGTCTTTTTTCTTGCTTTTATATCCTTTTATAGTCTCTCCTTCTCAAACGTACTTATTCCTGAAACTTAAACATTAAACTCATTACGTAGCATTATTTAGGTGAAAGATAATGGATATAAGACACAAATATATGCATGATATGATGTCAATCAAATACCCCCACACTTAACTTTTGCTAGTCCCGAGAAAAACATAAAAATAGAAAAATGAAAGAAAGGAAAAGGCATACAAAAAATAGGGAAATCATAACTCACTTTCGTAGGAATCACGGTTGCACTTAGCACACGCAACAAACCGTTAAACCTCCTTGTGGCCAAGGAGGAGGACTGTTGTCTCCTGCGGGTTTTCAACGGATAAACCCATAAAATCCGAACAGAGATGCATTATGCAATCTAGAAACTCGACTTAATGGACTAATTTTATCGATCATTGGACGCGATAATCCTTCGGGCTGACTCTATATAGGTATTAGTCCACACACCTAGCCTAATGAACCATTCGTGCAAGTTAAATAAGGACTTAAGTGAAAGACATGGACAACCTCAACATCCTCAAGTGATACAAAGTGTAAAGTCCATTAAGGTTCTTATTTGCATTACCATTTTTTTCTTTTTGTTTCTTTTCTTACTTTTTCCTTTTCTTTTTCTTACTAGTTGGAGTTTCATTCTCCCAGGGTCAGGTTACGTGCATCATTGCCCATGAGGACTTACACTATCACGTACACCTTTCCCCAAATCTCCACATAGGGCAATCCCAACCATCCGTGTAACGGGAGTTTGGTAGGTGGATCCCAAGTCAGACGACTCGAAAGCACCAGGCACAAAATCCCCTCAGACCTAATTTCCCGAGTGATAGGAGCCATGCGAGAAGAGAGAACACCTACTCACTTATTTCTTACCTACACATGAACCAAAACCCCTACACTCAATGTCTCACAACAAGATTTAAAGTGTCCTTGACTACAACAAACTTCTTTAAATTAACAGACAAGAATTATTGACTCACTAGGTTCAGGGTGGACTTCTTTAATTGTTTAAGTACTTAAACCCTATGATTGCTCGCCCTCCGAGGGAAAACCGGGTTGCATCCTAATGACTAGATAAGTCCTAAAGCCACTGTACTAGATATCCTAATGCATCAAGTTCAATACCATTTTGGGAGCTTTCTTTTTACTTTGCCTCTCAACCGTTTTGCACATGCTAAACACACGTAAAACCCACAAAAAATTTTCTTTCGGAAACACATAACGATTTTGAAAGAAATGTGAAAATTTAAAAGCACTAGGCAAGGAAAAGAAGACAAGTCACCCAAGGATCATGGCACGCAGATGTATATCGATATTAAATGCAGTACACTAACATGACCCTATCAATATACACAAAGAAAACAAAATCAAAGAAAAAAGACTCGACTATGTACACACGTAAAATAGCCCCCCCCCCCCCCCCCCCACACACACACACCTACTTCATGCATTGTCCTCAATGAATGTGAGCAAGATACTACATGGATTTATGCATGATAATGAAGAGATCTCACCATCGTGAAGTACAAAGGGAAGTTCATGGTTATGTTGATGGACACAAATCCGAATTCCCTCAAAACCTGTGAGATTCTAAAGAAGGGATACAAATACGTGAAAGAAATAGGGCCCAAATACACAAGGGTTGGGGCCCACAACAATCAATGCTCACTCATGGAGTCTTTTATTGTGCTTTTTTTTAAACTATGTAGAACAATGGGCTCCCATATTCATATGTCAAGGGACATCAAATGCGAACCCGCCATCTCTCGAGCTAGAAATGCACCTGCATGGGCTCGCAACATACAAAACAGAATTGCTTGACAACCTGACACCCTTATAAGCATTGTGGTCGTTTGATGCCTCTTAAGAGTTAGCAAGATAGGAGACATGAATGAGGAGTGGTCCTCTGTCTGGTTGTTTGAAATGTAGGGTATCAGGTGGTTGATTGTTAACCCACATGAGGTCCTTAGCAAATACAGAATGAAGAGCATGTGGCCCAGAGGCCTCAAAAATTGTATCTTGTGGCTCAAGAGCCACATGATCGAAAGGATGTGGCTCAAAGGCCACATGATCACAAGATAAGGCACCTTCTTGTGCCAGCCCAGGTGAAATATCTTCACCATCTTCAGGATCTCCATCGAACAATTCCCTGAAATACTTGAAGGTGCCTTCAACTTCAATCTCATCCATGCCCTGGATAAGGTTGACCCCAACGGGGTCATCGAAGGCACCTGGCTTGTTGCCAATGGTGAAGATGTTGAAATCAGCGCATTGACTACCATAAGTCAAGCGCATCAGACCATTGCGACAATTGATCAAGGCATTGGAAGTCACAAGAAATGGTCGCTCCAAAATAATAGGGATTTGTCCAAGTGGGTTTGGAACAGGTTCAATATCCAAAACAAAAAAATCGACTGGATAAAAGAACTCTCCCACTTTGATCAGCCCATCCTCCACCATGCCCCTCGGTCTCTCCATAGACCTGTCAGCCAATTGAAGAGTGGATTTTGTTTGTTTGAGGTCTCCAAGATCGAGGTGGACGTGGACTGAATATGGCAGAAAATTAACATATGCACCAAGGTCCAATAAAGTTGGACGTATGGACACATCACCAATCACACAAGAGATAGTAGGACAACCAGGGTTCTTGTATTTGACTTGCATGGGTTGTGCCAATAATGAACTCATGTTAGCCGCAAGAAAAGCTTTCTTTAGAACATGAGTTTTTTTTGTCCTTGGTGCATAAGTCCTTGAGAATCTTTGCATAAGGTGGCATTTGCTGAATCACCTCCAATAGAGGGATGTTCACCTTAACTTGCCGAAACATCTCAAGCATCTTGTCATGATGATCCGAGGTTTTCTTTTTAAGGCACTCAGGGAATGGCACCTTCGGGGCATACGGGTGTTGCGAAGGAACCTCAGAATTCTGGTCCGAAGAAGCATGAGTGGGGACCTCAGAATCTGATTCCTTCGACACAAGAGGAGACAAGGGGACCTCAGCGTTCGGCCCAATTGTCGAAGGAAATGTAGAAGGAACCTCAGGATCCGGCTCCCTCAGAGATGCAGGTATCACCGCAGGTCTAGTGACACCAAGAGATGGTGATATCAAGGAAGGCACCCCAATGTGGTTATCCACCTCCTTACCAAGCCTCAAAGTATGAATCACATTAATATGATGGGTCGGTTTAGAGGTAGCTTGAGGTACTGGTGGCGTTCCTTGAGAATGGGTACCCCGAGGATTCACCTCGGGTTGACTCGGTAACTGGGGCCCTTCTCGCATTCATGGAGATGATGAGCCAACTGGCTAACTTGCATTTCCAATGCTTTGACCGAATTGTTGCTGGCCGCAAACAAGGATTATAAGCTCTGAATGAATGCTTGAATGGTTTGTTCAAGAGTGGGGTCATTCGAGTCAACCCGTTGGGGTAGTGGAGTTTGGTTAGAATAACCTAACGATGAGGTCTGAGGAGGTTGGTAATTATGGTTCTGACACCTTTGATGTGGAGGTTGGTAGGTCGCCGATGTGCGTGGCGGTTGATAAGGCGGAGGTTGAGGTTGAGCGTGCGAGCTCTGACCGTTACCCCCACTAGGCCCCCAAGAGAAGTTAGGATGGTTACGCCATCCCGGGTTGTAGGAGTGACTGTACGGTTCCTTACGGGGCCTCTGTTGATGCATCGCATTTGCATGCTCAGTATCCCTTGTAGCGTAAGCGCATTCCAAGTCATCATGGCCCATAAGTCCACACCTACCACATCCGGGAGTAGCGCATGAGAGCAGCCATTTTCGCCTCATACGCGATAGTTGAGTCAACTTGATATGATCCAGCTCGACCAGAAGACCTGGCGTCTGGTAGCTCTCTCATGGTGTCCCACTCACAGGTACGTTCAGCCATTAATTCAAAAGTGTCCCATGCGTCATCAATGGGCTTCATTTGGAAATCACCTTGACACATCGACTCCAACAATGTGCGGGTGTTGTAGTTGAGGCCCTCGTAAGAAATTTGGCATAACTGCAACAACTCAATTATTAGGGCACTTCAAGAGAAGGTCATTGAACCTCTCAAAGAAAGCATAAAACCATTCGGTCTCAGTCTGATACATTTGGTGTATCTGGTGCCGTATCTGTTGAGTTTTCCTTTGAGGGAAAAATCTCTTCAGAAAGACAATCACAAAGTCATCCCAAGACCGAATAGAGCTCGCCGGGAGTCTGTACATCCATTTCTTCGCGTTATCCTTCAACGCGAAAGAAATCATCCTCAACCGGACTGAATCCTCATCAAGTTGTTGAAGCTTGAACATGGAGCATACTTCCTCGAATTCACGTATAAAAATATACGGATCTTCCTTATTGGCAGTGAAGGTAGGAAGCATGCTCACATATTGAGGTTTCAGTTCATAGTTGTTCCCGCGAGCTGGGGGAAGAACTATGCAAGAAGGCTACGCGGTACGAACAGGATGGGTCCGCTCCCACAAAGTCATCGGTCTATCATGTCGAGCTAAAGATGGTGGTGCACCAAGAACTCGATCCGGACCGAAGCCCCCTTCGTCTCGAGTTAGAGGAGGAGGAGAAGGAGGTCTACGTGGTGGTGGTAGCGGACCAAGGTAATCCATGTATCGAACCTGGTCTCCCCCGTCACCACGAAAAGACTCGGCCTCACGCTCCAAAGAAGCACGAGGCGGAGATGGCCGATCGTCAAGACCGTCCATCTCAGAAAAATGCACTCTCTCAAGTCGAGCGCTCACACCAGAAGGAGCCCAACCTCGCATAAAATGCTCGACTCGACTCTAAAAAATACACAACAGAAGGTGTACTCAGAGGAGGAGACTACTCATAGAAAATAGATGAGGAGAGGACTCAAATGAGGAGGGAAGAATCCCTAGAGCTAGCGTGAGTAGTGGGTGAACGTAGAAGCCTAATCGAGCAAGCACGGCTCAAACAATGTAAGGCAATGGGTCCTTAGGCTAGATGACGCCTATCTTCGAGGTCATTATCCTCGACATGCCTCACCTCCCTACAACAAAGACCACAATGCCCAACAAGTGATACCAGATCCGGAGATCCAGCACCTCCTACTATCGACAAGGCAAGTGACGTCGATCATGTCATGATGGGCTCGACTAGATTACTCTCCTAGTGCGTCCAAAATCCTTAGGGCCACTATCTACTTGCTTTTAGAATTAAGGCTTTGATTAAGAGTGATTTTTGGGGGCAAGGAAAGGGTGATGAAATCCCCCACCTTATCTTTTATGGGACATCCCCTCCTTAGTAGCGTTTTGATCTTAAATCTAGCAATCAACACTCCAATCAAACGCTCAACTCACTCTTGTCCCGATGCACCTTACTAACTGATGCATGATCGAAACCTGCATGAATGAGAGATTTGGGTGCACGTACCTCACGCCAGCAATCAACAAGAAAAATGTAAAGCAAAGAAAAGGCAAATGCGTGCAAGGTCTACAAATGATGCATGACTTAGATGGCATGAAGTCTAATCTTTTGCTTTGAGTTTTATGGTCCAAGTTGATTAAAGGGGATTGATTGTTAATCTAGGAGCTAACTACAGGTTAAAACATGCAAAATAGAACTCCCAGGCCACTTATATGAAAGCATAAACTACCAGAACAAAACTTGAAGCTAAAGATGCTCACCAGGCTGCCAATTGGCGGTCCCAGACCGCTGATTGGCGGTCAGTGTAGTGGAGTTCTTCCTCCAATTCGTCCAGTGGCCTCCCCTTGATCCTGAGAATCCCTGAAACAAACCAAAACTAAAAAAAAAATTTAAAACCACTCGAATCGTCCAAACCAAAGTCCGGACATAACACCCCCCGGCAATGGTGCCAAAAACTTGGTTGAACATTTTAATTAACCACAAGTACACAGCCGCATTGAAGCGGTGGCAAATACTGGTCGATCCACAGGGAGGTGTGTCGACTTTAGTTTGTTCGAACGTGAGTGGGAAAGAAAGGAGAGAAAGGAGTCATGATCTAAACTACACTACAATGCGAAAGGAATTGGAAATACACAATAAAACTAAACCCCATAGGGGTAGAGAAAGAATGTGAATACAAAGATATGTGTATGTGCGTGTGTTCAATTATGCTCATCACAACATGTAGTGCATGAAGATCATAAAACTAAATCCAAATTTGCCTCCACATGAAATAAGATAACACAATATCATTAAAACATACAAGACAATAATTAGAATGATGTAAATGAACTCATGTATAAAGACCAAACCTCACTATGTCTCCACATAAATAAGATTTAGACAATCATTAAACCATACACGACATTAACCAAGGTAAAGGCAACAATAGTACATGCAACTGCAAGTCATGTTTCCTTTATCAATTCCATCCATATCCTCACCTCATCATTCCCCGTGAAATAGGTTCACTAATGTAAGCATATGCTAAGCTTCATTCAAGAGCATTAACATATCAAAGACAAGAGAGAAATCCAATTAGATGGTTATGAAAATCATGTAAGGTCAAAGGATTAAGATAACACACACCTAATACATCACATAATCTAGTCACATATTTCTCCACCCCCCCAAATGGGGATGGAACTACTCACTAATCATTACACTACAACCTACATTAACAAAATGAAACATTCTACTGAAAGGAAATTAAACTAAGCAAGCAAGAAATATTAACCTAATTGAAAGGACATAAAACTAAAGAAGCATGCAAGACATATGAAAGGAAATTAAACTAACAAAGAAGCAACACAAGTAAAGGAAAACTTTATTAATTTCAAACTCACAATACAAGTAGCCTCTCCCTACTTGAGATTTTATTCCAAAGCTCACTTCAAGTAGAGAGCAGGGCCACCAAGCATGTGTAGAATATATAAAGGAGGAGTTCTATTTAGAGTCCAAGAAAAAGGCAATCGGGGACAATCCCCCGGTATGGGACTAATACAATACCAAAAATAGACATAACACACAATTATACATGACCCGACTAAACCGCATCGGATCCGGACCAACCAAGATCGCCAATCAGTGGTCCCAGACCGCCAATTGGCGGTCTACAGGATTTGGATCCGGTCTGGATTTTGTTTGGGCTTTTTTGGATGGCTTTCTTCATGTGTGATGCACCCTAATTGGTTTTGTTGGTTGCGACTCAAATCCAATTGCCAAAATACTCCTTATGATAGTGTGGAGTTTCTTCATTTGCTCATTGATCTTTTGGTTTTTCATTCGGGTCTCTCTCTTGCTTATTAGTCCATAAGTTTTGCAACTTAGTCTTTTTTCTTGCTTTTAATTCCTTTTATAGTCTCTCCTTCTAAAACCTACTTATTCCTGAAACTTAAACATTAAACTCGTTACGTAGCTTTGTTTAGGTGAAAGATAATGGATATAAGACACAAATATATGCATGATATGATGTCAATCAATAACACACACCTAATACATCACATATTTCTCCACCCCCAAATGGGGATGGAACTACTCACTAATCATTACACTACAAACTACATTATTAAAACAAAACATTCTAATGAAAGGCAATTAAACTAAGAAAACAAGAAATATTAAAGAAGGTAAATGAAAGGAAATTAAACTAAAGAAACATGCAAGAATTAAAAGACAAGAAAATATGAAATGAAACTAAGAAAATTTATTTTATTAACATGACTCACATTGCAAATGGCATTCTTTTTTACCTTGAGTTTTTGCTTCAAGGGTTTTACTCCAAGTAGAGAGAATGTCACCAAGCAATCGGTGAATACAAATGAGGAGGAAGAGTTCTATTTATAGGCATGAAAAAAGGTAACTGGGGACAATCCCCCATTACGGGACTAAACGCATACTATATATGCACATAAAACAACATCACCAATGACCCGGCTAAACCGTGAACACGTTGGACACATTTGGACCGCCAATTGGTCCATATGTCTTGGATTGAGTCTGGATTTTTGTGGTTCGTTTCTGGCTTGATTGGTTGATGTTTTATGAACCCGATGTGGTTGTGGATGTTTAGTACCGGATCTAATGGACAAAATACTCCTCATGATGGTGTGGAGCTTCTTGATTTACTCATTGATTCTTTTGGTTTACATCCATATCCTTCTCTCTTGCATCTCTGTCCATAAGTCCTGCAATTTAGTCTTTTTCTGCTTTTAAGTCCTTCTATAGTCTCTTCTTCTGAAATGTGTTTATTCCTGAAGCTTAAACATAAAACGCGTTACGTAGCATTGCTTAAGCTAAGAATAAAGGATAAAAGACACAAATATATGCATGATATGATGTCAATCAGGTCCCACAACAATCATTGCTCACTGGTGGAGTCATTTATTATTTTTTTAAATATAACTATGTACGAAAATAAGTACCCATCTTCATTTGTCAAAGACATCAAATGGGAACCTCAAAAGTAGGCCAATGCACTTGGAATGGGAACATGACACCACGCGGGGCCAAAATATTTATTCGTGGGGCCCCTCACAAAGAGCACTAGATGAAAGGAGAGGTTCATGAAGTGGACGCAAAAGCGTCCGATTCAGAGGATCAAACTGAAAGAGCTCGAACCTCTCAAGAGTTTGGGAAATATTGTGCAACGGAAGAAGAGTTTCTCCTGTTGCGGTACTGAAGTTATGATCGTCAATCCAAACTCTCCAACCAACAGGCTGGTGGGTCGGAACGAGGTGAAGAACCTGGTTATGCATGTCTGACGCACCAGGCGAACAGAAAGTGAGTCTCTTACCCAAGGTATCGTTTAAGGAACTCCTAATACCCTCACTGCCAATGTAGTTGTTTGATGTCCCATCATTTCCAAGGTTGTACGCGGATGCGTAAAGGTCACATTGAGCATTTTGGGAAAAGGTGTGATCATACTCAGGCTCTGTGGAACATAAGGATATTCCCCAAAAACATGACCACTCAACCCACAATAGTCACACGGTACAACTACTGGAGCTACTGATGCACTCATGTTATCTACCACATGCATGAAAGAGGCCAAAGGTTCTTGTAATGTATAAGTTTTTTGATCAACATATGATACGACATAAGTAGATGGTGGTCTAGCAGTAGGTGCCTCTCTCATATTACCCCAAATTGAAGACTACTCAGTCACATAGTCAAGATTGTCCCAACCATACGGGGTGTTTATCTGACTCGGACATTGACCCTAAAACATTATCAAAGAGTGTAAAGGGGAGGAGACTAGAACGTATAAGTAGGTGAGAAGAAGATGACTCAGAGGAGAAGGGAAGAATCCTTAAAACTATGCGGGTAGAGGATAGAAGCCTAGTCTAGTAATCCGACTCAAACAAGCTAAGGTCAATATAGTTACTTACAGCTAGATGACGCCTAACTACGAGGTCATACGGCCTCAACACGCCTCACCTCACTATGACAAAGACCACAAAGCCCAGCAAGTGAGCCAAGATCCAGAGATCTCGTCGTTCCTGCTATTGACAAAGTGGGCGACGTCGAACAGGCTATGATGGTCGTGACCGGATCACACTCCTAATCCGCCCAAGTCCTATTGGCCAATGTCTACTTGATATTAATTTAAGGCCTCACTTGAGTGTGTTTTATGGGGCTAAGGGAGGGGTGATGAAATCTCCCACCTTTTCTTTAAGACTATAGGTGATGCCCCTTAAAGATGTTTTGAAATCTTAGGCTAGCAAGCAACTCACCAAACAAGCACTCACCTCACTTTTGTTACAATTCACCTTACTAACTAATGCATGCTCTAACCATGCATGAATGAGAGAACGGGTGCACGCACCTCACACTAGCAAGCGACAATAGGAATTTAAATCAAATGAAAGAATTTGTGCATGCGAGCTCTACAAGTGATGCATGACCTAGATGCCAATTAGTCTAATATTTTGCTTTGAGTTTTAAGGTTCAAGTTGTCTTAAAAAGGGGAATTGATTGATCTGGGAGTAAACTAGAGGTTACAACATGCCAAATTGAGCTCCCAGACAACTAGATTGGAAAAAAAACAACTAGAAGAAATTTTGGAGCAAACGAAGCTCACCGGGCCGCCAGTTGGCGGTCCCAGACCGCTGATTGTCGGTCAAAATAGCTTCGCTCTTCTTCGAATTTCTCCTAGTGCCTCCCCTGGATGCTGAGATGTCCCTGAAGTTAAAAAAAATTAAAAACAAAAGATTAAACCCACTCAAATCGTCCAAACCAGAGTCTTGACAGAGCACCTCCCTGACAACGACGCCAAAAAGTTGATTGTGTTCATTTTAAATACCGCAAGTCACGGCGTCGGTGAAGACGTGGCAAATACGGGTCAATCCACATGGAGGTGTGTCGACTCTAGTTCGTTTGAAGGCAAGTTGTAAAAGAGGGAAGAAGAAGTTGATTACGCTAAACTCGACTAAACTAAACTAGTAAGCACAAACAAGGACATGAAAGCACGCAACAATGAAACTAAACTAACTAAGACAACAAGCAAGAATTCAGGAATGGAAACCCCTAAGGGGTGGAGTGTATGCACATATGAAGTGAATTAAGTGATGAATGATGCATGTATGTGTGTGTATCATGTGTGTGTGTTCATGCATACGAAGTGTCTACAGATGTGGCAAAACCTAACAATTCATTCACACAACGTATCGGCAATTATTACTTGATTAGCATAAACTAGACTCAGCATGAGAGGTGTCTAAATATTATGGAAAAACTCATCAAAAACCAAGAACTCATGTAAAGAACAAAGCTAAGCATAGGAAGTGTCAAAATGTTATAGAAAAATCCATCAAAACAAAGTTTCTTCAATCAATCAAGCAAACACAAATACAAACACATAACTAACACATAGCATATTCAACAGAAAATTTCAGTCAATGAACATGAGAAAACTAAGCATGGGAAGTGTCTAAATCATATGGTGAAACCCATCAAGAATCCCCCAACATGTAGATGATTAAACTACCCCCAATGAACATACAAACATGCAAGTCTACACAATAAAAAAGTTCTTCAAACATCCAAACTTCACAACATATATGTACATCTCTACAGTCCAAAGGGGGATGGAACTACTCACACATTTTTAAGCTAACATTCATATTAAGGAAAGAAAACATGCTACTTAATTCTACGAAGATTAAAACAAAAGAAATTAACTAAGCATGCAATAACTAAAACAAACCACAAGGAACTAACAAAACATTCTTTATTGCTCACACTCTATACAAGTAGCATCTCTCCAGCAAAGTTTTGCTCCAAGGCATTACTCCTAGTAGAGAGAATGACCACCATGAGAGGAGATGTTTACAATGGAGGAGGAAGAGTTCCATTTATAGTCATTGAAAAAGGTAATCGGGGACAATCCCCATACGTGGGACTAAACGCATACTATGAATGGACCTAAAACAACATAATCGAACACCTGACTAAACCATGAACCATTTGGACTCATTTGGATGACCAATTGGCAGTCTGGGACAGCTAATTGGCAGTCTGGATTGGTTGGATCGAGTCTGGATTTGAATGGCTCGTGTTTGGATTGATTTCTTGATGTTTGGTGAACCCGATTTGGTTGTTGATATTTACGCCCAAATCTAATTGCCAAAATATTCCTCATGATGGTGTGAAGCTTCTTGATTTGCTCATTGGTCCTTTTGGTTTTACATCCGGGTCATTCTCTATTTCATCTCAGTCCATAAGTCTTACAACTTAGTCATTTTCCTTGCTTTTAAGTCCTTTTTGAGTCTCTTCATCTGAAACTTTTTTATTCCTGAAACTTAAACATAAAACTCGTTACGTAGCATTGCTTAGGCTAAAAATAAAGGTTATAAGACACAAATATATGCATGATATGATGTCAATCACTACACAATCAAAAAGTTCATCAAACATCCAAACTTCACAACATATATGTACATCATCACACACCTAAAGGGGGATGGAACTACTCACACATTATTAAGCTAACATTCATATTAAGGAAAGAAAACATGCTAATTAATTCTACGAAGATTAAACCAAACGAAATTGACTAAGCATGCAAGAACTAAAAGAAACAGCAAGGAACTAACAAAACATTCTTTATTGCTCACTCACTTTACATATAGCATCTCTCCACCAGAGTTTTGCTCCAGGCTTTACTCCTAGTAGATAGAATGACCACCAAGAGAGGAGATGTATTACAAAGGAGGAGGAAGAGTTCTATTTATAGTCATAGAAAAAGGTAACCCGGGACAATCTGTCGGTATGGGACTAAACGCATACTATAAATGGACATAAAACAACATAATAGAACACTCAACTAAACCATGAACCATTGGGACTCATTTGGACCACCAATTGGCAGTCTGGATTGGTTGGATCGAGTTTGGATTTTACTAGCTTGTTTCTGGCTTGATTTCTTGATGTTTGGTGAACCCGATTGGGTTGTTGATGTTTAGGCCCAAATCTAATTGCCAAAATACTCCTCATGATGGTGTGCAGCTTCTTGATTTGCTCATTGGTCCTTTTGGTATACATTCGGGTCCTTCTCTCTTGCATCTCAGTCCATAAGTCTTGCAATTCAGTCATTTTCCTTGCTTTTAAGTCCCTTTTGAGTCTCTTCTTCTTAAACATGTTTATTCCTGAAAGTTAAACATAAGACTCATTATGTAGCATTGCTTAGGCTAAAAATCAAGGATATAAGACACAAATATATGCTTGATATGATGACAATCAAAGACAACTGAATTAAAAACATATCCAATTGCAAATGATTGTTTTTTGTGTTAGACCATTAATGTGCAGTTCAATTTAATATCTTCCATGAACTTGTAACAAATTAATTTGTACGCACATTGAGACGGGACAAACAATCTTGTTAAGTTGTAGGATTGAAATCAAGACAAACAACTTGAAATCATCACATGACAACTTGTTACAAGTTAACATGTTTACTTGTACATACATTAAATATTGACACGGGACAAAGAAACTATTTAGATGCTAGGATTGAATCATGATAAACGAGCTGCACAAATCACCAAACGAGCTACATCATTCAGTTGAAACGACCCGGGTTGTTCGACCAAACAATCTGGGTCGTTCCACCAAACGAGCTGGGCCGTTCGATGAAACGAGTTGGGTCGTTCGATGAAAATAGCTCGGTCATTCGACAAAATGAGCTATTTTATTATTTTATTTGGTTGTTAACTACAAATGTAGGTCAATTAGATGCACACCCAACACAAACCTGACCCCATTCTCCTTAGCAGGACACACTCGACACTATAAGAGACACACTTCTGTTCGAAGCGGCACATTAATTTAACCCCCGATGGGACAAGTAATTTCCACTCTCATAGTCGTAGGGGCTGGTGACATAGAGCTACAAAACAAAAGATTATGTAAATATATTGCAAAACATTTAATTGCCTCCAAAAACTACATCTTTTATATTAATCTAAGCAAAGAAGTGCAGTACAACAAAATTAAATGTCCATTGCCAAAAAAACTAAACAAAAACATCCTAGGTTGTCCGGTCGAAACAACTCGGGTCATTTCACAAAATTACCTGGGTCGTAATACAAAATAACATGGGTCGTTTGACCTTGTAAACTTGGGTTATTTTTTTACGAAACAACCTGGGTCGTTTCACCAAACAACCCAGGTTGTTTTGCAAAAGAACCCATGCAGCATTGGTGCTTCACAACTCTTTCTTTTGGTGGAGTACATTAGCTTCCATAAGATATTTGAAAATCTTTCTTCGATTGTGCATCCACGGTGCTTGGATTTCCTCAGAAATGACGTTGACATGTATTGTCTTGAAATTTGATTGGATGTATCTCTCCATGTTTGGATGCATGGATCCAATTAAAACATTAATGAATTGTCCGAAGGCATTATTATATAGTGTCGGTCAACAGGAATGAGAAGAAGTCAATGCAATGACGAGGTCGGTGACTGACGAAGAAAGACTTTGGAATACAACTGGCCGAAGCGAGGGTGAGTGGAGACGACGGATATGGCATATCTACATTCTGTTAGGGTTAAATTGTGATGTATTTAGTCGGGGACTCCTCATTCCAATTAAGCTTGTAAAACATGCAATTATTACTCATTTAGTGATATGTTAGTGTTTTGCAAATGATGATTGTATACTGTTGTTCAGTAGTTTGTTATGTTTTGAGCTTGCGTAGGACATGGGAGTGTTTGTGTTTGCATTGTGTTTGTGTGTTTCGTTTTTGTGTTTGCAGACTACATGGATATTATTGTGTGATTTGTTAATTCTATTTAATCCGATATTATTCATTCATGAAATTAAGATGCAACCAGGTTAGTGAAACCAAAATGAAATTGTGTTGATAAGCATCTCAAAGTAGAAGACATATAACATTCCAAACCAAAGGTAGAATTTCAATAAATTTAAATTTTCAGGTTACATACACCCAACAAAAAAACAAAGAGATGACAATAACAACTTGTGCAAAAGAATGAGACTGAATTCCTTGTCTAGGAGCCCATATCTTGATTGACTTATTCAAAAGGGTTTGGACACAATCGTAAGGGTTTTGAACAACAGAAACATTGTCTTCATCTCGGTAGATTGGTATGCAAGAATGTCATTTTCGACGAAAATAGAAAGATGACAACAAAATTTCATTGTACAAACGAAAAACAATACTGAATTCCATGTCCAGGTGCCCATGTATTGATTCTCTCCATCAAAAGGGGATCGATGTGATTGGTTTGTAGGAAAATGGTTTTGGACAACAAATAGTTAGATGACAAATAAATTTTCACTTGTCCAAAAAACATGTCCAGGAGCCATCCACAAAAAAGGGCTTGGTAGATTGGTATGCAGGAAGATGGTTATGAGTTTTGACCAAACTATTCTAGCAAACCAATCTAATTAACGCAGATTGGTTTTCTAGCAAAACCAATCTAATGTCAAAAGAGTTTTCTAGCAACCCAATATAATGTCAAAAGAGTTTTCTAGCAAACCAAACTAACGCCAAATACAATTTAACGATATGTCGTCAGTTGCTTGCAAGCTAACTAGATAATACGGTTAAGCTCCATAATATGTCGGCTTCTCCCAAGCACTGGACAGATGATGGCTACCAAGGGTGCTTTGATTATTTAATCCTCATCATCGTTGGAGTAATGTTCATTGTGTTGGCTTTTTTGCTGCATTTTTAGTAGAGATTAGGCTAATTTGATTAGATTAATTAGGGGTCATCGATAGTTACAAATTGTAGTACTGGAAGGCTATTTTGTCGTGATGGAAACAAAATGAAATGATACTAGATGTGGGAGGAATTTATAGACGCCATAGGGCCCATGAGCCTGTCCTGAAATGTTGCGTCTAATCACATTAAGATGTCCTCCAGTGATATGTTGGTTTTATTTGTCTTTGGTGTGACTTTCTATTTCTTGGATTGTTTGTGACGTTTTGTTTCATTACATTTAAAGCACCGAAGGCGATAAACCTTCCCCCAAACGGACATCTATGTCCTTTAAAATACGATGCTAAACTTGAAACCTCATATCTGTCCATTAAACTTCAACCTCAAGTTTGTCCTTTAAAGAATGAGTATGTTTCTTTATGAGGGATTTTGGTGGCCAAGATATGTTTGGCCATTCACTCATTCCCTCATTGGGGGTCCGTGTAGCACATTTTGATGAACTGAAATGGGTTTGGTCGATCGCTTACCTGTAGTATAAATTGCTTTTAGTTTCCACCCTCAAACGTTGTGATCTGTGAAGCAAAACAAAAAGTATTCAATTTAATATGTTCCATGAATTTGTTACAAATTAATTTGTACACACATTAAAATGGGACAAACAATATTGTTACATGCAAGGATTGAATCAAGAAAAACAAGTGGAAAACATCCCATTACAACTTGTTACAAGTTAACATGTTTACTTGTACATGTAGGATCGTTATGGGTCGCTAAATCTAATCAATTTTAAGCTTGAATCCCTACTTCAACAAACAAGATGTGCTGCGGAAACAATTTAAACAAAGTAGGGAAGAAACAAGCAACCACAAATAACTCGGAGATTTTACAAAGGTTTGGTCACCCGCCTATGTCCTCTCTTGCAAACTCCGCTTGACACTTTGAGCGCCATTCACGTCTTCAATATCCACTCCCCATTCCGGGTCAGGAGACAACGTCGTTACAATCTTCAAGCTAGCGAACAACCCTCGCCTAGCTTGGATTTTTTTCTCACCATCCGAGAAGGATGCTTCGGGCTTTTACCGGAGCCTTTACAAACTTTGCTTGAATGAGAACTTGAGTGGACCACACTCTCTAAACTTGAGCACACTTTGAGTAGATTAGGAATTGATCAAAGGTGTGAAATTTAGGCTTGGAGTGTATGATTTGGAGCTTTGAGGATTGGGAGACTTATCTCTAATGTATTGTTTAATCGTTTTAAATACCGCAAGTGCACGGCCGCGTTGAAGCGGTGGCAATTACGGGTCGATCCTCAGGGAGGTGAGTAGCCTCTGGTTTTTCAGAAATCAAGTGGCAACAAAAAGGAATAATATTTTGCCTATGCTAATCTACCCTAAACTACTAAAAAATGCAAAGTAAAGCAACTAACGATTACTTCGAATCAAAACTAAAAGAATGTAAAACTAAGCTGAAATCAAGAAGAGAAAGACCACTAGGGGTGGAGTGTGCACACATGTAAAAAGATGGTGAAGAATGCAATATATAGGCACAAATGTAGGTAGTGTTTTCATGCATAGGAAGTGTCTAAAGGTTGTGGCAAAACCTATCAATCCATTCACTATCCTAGTTGATTAACATTCATATCCACAAGCTGGTTATTTCAGAACCTAAACAAGCATGGGAGGTGTTTAAGATGTGTGGCAAAACCCATCAAGTGTAGTATTCTACTCTAACAAGCAAGCATACATTCACATTTATCAACACAATCAAAATATAAAGCATTCATATCCATTCTTTAATGCATGAATGAACATCATCTCCACCCCCAAAGGGGGATGGATCTACTAACTACACATTATTCTAACAATTAAACTAAAGAAGAAAGGAAACATTCTAACTACTTTAGTCAACAATCAAAGAAATAAAACTAATCTAAGCATGCATAAAGAAACAACAAAAGAACAAAACAATGGAAAAATTATTTTATTAGATGACTCACATTGAAGGTAGCATTCTTCGCCACCATGAGATTTTGCTCCAAGGCTTACTCCAAGTGAAGAGAATGCCACCAAGAAATGGGTAATTACAATAGAAGGTGAAAAGTTCTATTTATAGCCATAGAAAAAGGTAATTCGGGACAATCCCCCGGTATGGGACTAAACAAATACCAGAAATAGACTAAATACACACTAATACACGTTCCACATAAATCTTAACGGATCCGGACCAAAAGTGACCGCCAAGTGGCGGTCTACAGTGTTCGGATCACTCTGGAGTTTCTTGTGAGCTTTTCTGGAAGGCTTTGTTTGTGTTTGATGCATCTAATTCGCTTGTTCGAGCTCCGACCCGAATAGAATTGTGAAACTACTCCCCATGATGGTGTGAAGTATTCTTGTTTGCTCATTGGTCCTTCGATCTTACGTTCAGGTCCTTCGATCTTGCATCTTAGTCCTTAATCTCTCAACTCAGTCCTTTTTCATGCTTTTAGGTCCTTTTATGCCTCTTCAATTCGAACCTATTTATTTCTGAAATTCAAACATAAAACTCATCACATAGCATTGTTTTGGTGCAATATAATGGATATAAGATACAAATGTAAGCATGACATCATGTATGAGACAATTGGAAGTGGGAGAGTTGTCTAAACAATGTGTTCAATCCTTTATTTATAAGATCCTAAGGTGTTATAGACGTTGTGACAAAACTGGTAGATGAATGTGTGAGAAACACAAAATAGAAGAGCATAAGTCGTTGTTCAGGTTAAGTTCAGTCGACCAGACGACGTCCAGAAAGGTCCAGAGATGTCCAGGAACAAAACAGTCGACCGAGCAGGGAATGGTCGAATGAACAATGCTATAACTTAAGTTCACTTAATTGATCAGTCTTACTAAAGGTGGGACGGTCGACCGTTCAGGGAGTCCAGAATTGATGTCCAGGAAAGTCTATGGACAAACGGTCGACCAAAATGGTTTGGTAGGTCGACCGACAAAAACTGGCACTATGGGGTTGTCAAAATGTTTATGTTCGGTCGACCAAAACTAAGTCAACGGTTGACCGGTGGTCACTTGTATCCTGGGGTATGGATAAAAATGTGAATACGACCGTTGGTATAATCGACAAGTCTAACGGTCAAATGACACGTGTAGACGGTCGACCGGTCGAGCAGTTTCAATCACTATTGGTTAATTGATCAATCGGTTGAACGAAGGTGGTTCGGTCAAGTGAATTGGCACAGGTAGTTCAGTTTTGGGTTTAGTGATTTCCGGTCTAAGTTTGGGTGACCTATTCAAGTCCAAATGATCTCAGATTTTGTGTGTAACTTATATAAAGAACCTAGTGTCAATGTGAGTGGATTTTAACTCTTGTATGCTGAAGATTACATAGATTCCTAAGACTCAAAAGAAATATAAATTACATGTCTCCAATAGCTTGATTACATGTCTTGACTTGAATTCCTTTCTTCCTTGAGTCTTGATCACCTTTAGATGTTAGCACAATACAATATGTATGCCATGCATAATGTGTGCTACACAACATTTGATTGTTATTAAGATTAAGTTGATTAAATCATCAAAACATGGAATGAACTAAAAGCCAACAGTACAAACATTAAACATTGAGACGGGACAAAGAAACCTTTTAGATGGTATGATTGAAATGACACAGGTCGTTCAACCAAACAATCTTTAAATGACCTAGGTCATTCGACCAAACGAATTGGATCGTTCTACAAAATGAGTTGTTTTTATTTAATTTGGTTGTTAAGTAAAAAAATTGACAACTTGTTACAAGTAAACATGTTTACTTGTACAATTAAACATTGAGACGAGACAAAGAAACTTTTTAGATATTAAGATTGAATCAAGATAAATGAGCTATAAAAATCCTAACATGTAACAAGAATGTTCTCGTATTGGACAAGTTGTTTCATTCCATAGGGAGAAGTATAATGACCCAAGTTATTAACTTCTAGAAAACATCCCGCTCAGGATGAGTCTGTCCTGCTCGGAACGCAAGTGTGTCCTGTTCGGGATGAACATTTTCAGTTGGGACGCACGTGTCTCATTCAGGACAAGTCTGTCCCGCTTGGGACAAGGTTGTCCTACTTGGGACGCAAGTCTGTCCCACTCCAGACAAGTCTATCGTAGCTCGTTTTCTATTCTCTCAAATCAACAATATTCCAACTTATTTATCTCATGAAAACGACCCTGTTTATTTAGGATAAGAAAACGACCCAGCTTATTTAGCTCTAGAAAGCAACCCAACTTATTCAGCTCAAGAAAACAACCTAGGTTAGTTATTACTAAAAAATGACCAACGGGACTCAAGCGTCCACAGTCCCCAATAACTTCCATGTTATTTCAATTTGTTACCTTATTAGTCGTGCGAGCTAAGCTTGTTGTGTTCTTTAAAATCGTGCAACGGGACTGACTCGTCTCGAACCAAGACTAAATCATCTCAAATAGGTGTCCATGTATGAGGATTCAGGACCCTTTGTGCCCCAAGTGGGACACTTGCGACCTTAGAAACTTCGCCACTAAGGATTACTCTATCCCTATATAGGGTTGAGTCAGCTCCGCGTGGGACGTACGTCTCGATCAGGTTGTAAGTGTGGCTCGCTCGGGACAAAACTGCTCCCAGCGGCGAACTAGTGTGTCTCGTGCGGGAAAAAATGAGCAAACTTGTTTGGAACAACGAGCCAGCGCTGGGATGCCCAAACCGCTAACAAGGTGCCATAAAACGAGTTGGGTCCTTTTCACTCAACAAGTTGTGTCGTTCAGGCAAAAGACCTGACTTGTTTTCACCAAAGAAGGTGGTTCCTTTTCCCCGAAGAAGCTGGGTCGTTCTACAAAATGAGTTGGGTCATCTTCACCAAACTAGTTGCAACTTAATGAACTTACTACAAGAACAAATATGCAACTTAATTAATAACTTGGATCGTTTTAATATATATATTAATGTGTACTAGTATATGGTGCTTTATTAGATTCAAATTCAATCAAGACCTTGAGATGTTTTCTACAACTAAATAACTTGGGTCATTGCTTCGGACGAAGTTAATCTTTTTGACTTCTTTGTCAAAGTGCTTTTTCCAAGTCCTCGATGCTTGCTTCAATCCATAAATGGATTGTTGAAACTTACATACTTTCTCACTATTCTTTGGATCTTCATAACCTTGAGGTTATACCATGTACACGTCCTCCTCCAAGTTCCTGTTAGGTAACATTGTTTTGACATCCATTTGTCATATTTCATAATCATGAAATACGACAATAGCGAGCATAATCCGAATAGATTTGAACATGGCAACTGGTGACAAAAGTTTCATCATAGTCAATTCCTTGAATTTGAGTAAAACCTTTCGCTACAAGTCTTGCCTTGTAAATTGTCAAGTTCCCATTCATGTCTATCTTCCTCTTAAAAACCCATTTATTTTGAATAGTTTTCTTTCCTTGAGGAAGGTCAACCGAGTCTCATACTTGATTGTCAAACACGGATTCTATTTCGGATTCCATGGCTTTAAACCATAGTTTCAAGTCTTTCCTTTCCATTGCTTCTTGAAAGGTCTAGGTATCATAGGTATCAAGTACCGTGATCTCGTGAATGCCCAAATACATTTGAAGCTTCTTTCATTCGTCGACCTTCTAAGTTTCATTGGTTCTACGTGTGCTTCTTGAACTTTCTGAACTTCTTCCACAATTTCTTGTAGAATTTGTTCAGGTTCCATACTTGAACAAACACTTGGTGGGGATGATTGAGTTTCCCTCGCAATTGGTTGCGAGGGTTGCTCACTTACACTCTCACTAACCAAAGGAACCTCGATTGCGTCTTCATAATCTTGAATGTTAATATCCGCATCATGACCTTGTAGAATATCTTGAGTTTCCCAAGCACAATTCTACTTCCACTACTTCTAATTCTTTTGACGAATTCTTTATCTAGGAACACAACATTCCTCTCGACAATCACTTAATTGGAGGTTTTATACCAAAAGTAGAAGCCTCTTGTCTCATAAGGATAACCTATAGAGAAGTGCTTACCGTTTATAGTTGAAGTTTGGTTGACATTAATCTTTTGACGTAGGCCTCACAACCCCAAATTTTGAGAAACTTGAGCTTGGGTATTTTACCACTCCACAACTCATATAACATTTTCTACAGATTGGGATCGAACATTATTTAGTGTGTAAGATGCCATTTGTAGTGTATAACTTCAAAAGTGAAGTGGTAATTCAGCTTGACTCATCATTGAGTGAACCATGTCGAGCAACGTCCTATTCATCCATTTTGATACACCATTCTACTGTGGTGTACCGATTAAGTTGTGGTATAATACCACATTCCTTTAGGAAAGAGTCAAATTTGGTACTCAAGTACTCACCTCCCCGATCGGTTCGTAGAGATATGATTTTCTTATTGAGTTGGCTCTCTACTTCATTCTTGAACTCTTTGATCTTGTCAAAGGATTCATTTTTGTTTGTCATTAGATAAATGAAACCGTAACAACTATAATCATTCGTGAACGTTATGAAATACCTATAAGCATTTCTGGCACTTATACTCAATGGACCACATACATCGGAATGTATCAAATCCAGCAAGTTATTCTCTTTGGACCTTTCTTCTTGAAAGGTCACTTGGTCATTTTGCCCATAAGGCATGGTTCGCATGTCTCCAATGATTTAAAATCAATTTGACCAAGAATGTTAGCTTCCTACAAATTCTTGATGCATTTTTCATTGATGTGACCAAGGTGATAGTGCCACAAGATTGTATCATTTATATGAGTTGTTTTGAGTCTTTTGCTATTTATGTATAAGATTTGTTTATTATTCAATTCAACAAAATAAAGTCCATTTCTTATGAAAGCATTTGCATTGAAAATTCCATTTTTCGATAAAGACATGCAAGAGTTTGAAATGTTAATAACAAAGTCATCCATATTTAAACATGATACGAATATAATATTCTTGCTAATCGAAGGTACATAATAGAGATCTTGTAAACTTAAAATTAAACCACAAGATAATTGAAGATTCACGGAGCCTTGTGCATTTGCAGCGACGCATGCACCATTTCCGACCTTTAAAATCATCTCACCTTTTGCAAGTTCCTTCCTATTCTTTTATATTGCACATTGGAAATTATGTGAGCACAAGATCCGGTATAGAATACCTAATCATGGATAAAGGTGGCTAAATTTATCTCAATAACAAATATACTTTCAGACTTTTTTGGGCGTCTGCGCTCGATTACTCCATTGTCAAGGTCCTCCTTGTACTTGGGGGTAATTAGGGTAGATGTGTCCTTTTCCGCTGTAGTGGAAATATTTCATGTTAGGAGTCAGAGATTTCGAACATTTCCTCCTTATGGTGCTCGCATGAGCCCCTCCTACTCTACTTCCCTTGAATGGTGCCTTTTTGGCTAATTTTCTCTTGCCTTTCCCTTTCCCTTTACCTTTGGTGATTTATTTGCTTCCACCATAAACGGCTAGGACATTCTTGTCCCTACCTTTGCGCATATCAACTTCAACCATTTTGAGAGCGTTATAAAGCTCTTCAAGACTCACCCCATGCTCACACACATGGTAATGCATGATAAAGTCCTTGTAGGATGGGGCTAGAGAGTCAAGAATACGATCTTCCGCAATGACCTTGGGCATAAGGGAAGAGAGTTTTTATAACTTCTTAAGGTATCCTTGCATCATGAGAAAATGCATGAACACAGATGTTCCCTCCACCATGTGGCACCTTGTGAGTGCTATGGTGGTCTTACAACGCCATTTCCTAGCACTATCCATAAACATCTTTGTTAGAGCTTCCATGGTTGATGTGTTCATTTTAAATACCACAATTGCACGGCGTCGGTGAAGACGTGACAAATACGGCTCAATCCATAGGGAAGTGTGTCAACTTTGGTTCTTTTGAAGGAAAGTGGGAAAAGAGGAGAAGTTATTGATTATGCTACCTACACTAACTACGAATGAACTAACAATTAAACTAAACCCCCATGGAGTGGAGGTGTGTAGGTATGTGTGAGAGTAGGTCTTCATTTCAATTAGGAACAAGTGCAATTTGTGAGGCATACAAGTAGAAGCTAGTGTAGATGGCAAGCTATGAACATGCATATCTCACATGAAGTTGAGGTTGATTATAGATTATCAAGCATACAACAAGTACCTAGTGTGACCATTAGAGCATCAATCAATCCTACATAGAACCTAAATCATTCATGTGAATGTGCACCAAACATGGATCCATACATAACAAGTCATTCCCATCAAACCATTACAAGCAACAAGATAAACTCTAAAGCTAGCATGAGATAACTACATAGTGTGCACATTATCCCATCTAATACAAGTTTAAGCATGCTGCAAGTATAGATCTACATTAAGCATATAAAATGGCACAAATAAAAGAACACATCACTAGCACATAATCTACATCACCTCCACCCCGAATGGGGGATGGAACTACTCACTACTCATTAAGAAAAATCGAATTAAACTAAGCATGCAAGAATTGAAAAGAGACAATATAAAACTAATAAAACATTCTTTATTGCCCACTCACTTACAAGTTGCCTCTTTCCACCAGAGTTTTGTCCCCAAGGCTTTACTCCTAGTAGAGATAATGACCACCAAGAGAGGAGATGTTTACAATGGGGGAGGAAGAGTTCTACTTATAGTCATAGAAAAAGGTAATCGGGGACGATCCCCCTATGTGGGACTAATGAAACATTCCCAGAATAAACATAAACACATAACCTATATCCGGGTGAAACTGTGTCGGATTCTGGGAAAAATAGACCGCTAATTGGCGCTCTTCAACAGCCAAGTGGCGGTCACTTTTGCTCGGATCCGAGCCATTTTCGTATATCTTCTTTAGTGCTTCAATTCTTCACATGGGGTGCACTCGGATCGGTTATTGGAGTTTCTTGATTTCCATATTGGCCCTTTTGTTGACATCCGGGTCCTTCTCTCTTGCATCTCAATCCATAAGTCCTGCAATTCAGTCTTTTTTCTTACTTTTATGTCCTTTTATAGTCTCTTCTTCTCAAACATGTTTATTCCTTAAACTTAAACATAAAACTCGTTACGTAGCATTGCTTAGGCTAAAAATAAATAACATAAGATACAAATATATGCATGATATGATGTCAATCAAACACCCCCACACGTAAGTTTTGCTAGTCCCGATCAAAACAAAGAAAGAGAAAACTGAAGGAAAGGGAAAATTATTCGTAAAAAGGGGAAATCCTAACACACCTTCGTAGGAATCACGATTCCACTTTGCACATGCAATAAGCCGTTAAACCTAATTGTCACCAAGGAGGAGGAGTGGTGTCTCCTGAGGGTTTTCAGCGAATATACCCACAAAATCCGAACATTGATGCATTTTTCAATCTAGCAACACGACTTGTTGGACCTATTTTTGTCAATCATTGGACATAGTAATTGTAATATCCTGAATTTTTTAGTTGAGGTAATAATCAAATATCTTAATGGACTAATTAAGATTGTTGGATGATTGTGTGGTTTTAGGAGAAGATGGAATTTTGAGAAGAATATTGAGAAGAAAAAGATGGATATTTTGAGGCAAGTACTGATTCGTTATTCTTCAGTTTCATATCATGTCTCTCTCTCTTGATATTCGTAGTTGCATGCATGTTGAGCATTAATATTGATTTTATGGATATGCATATGATTGCATGGTGGTGTTTCGGTCGACATGTCCTGTGGCTGTGTGTATGTTTCTAGCAGAGCAACTTAGGAAAGTGGTGCCTAACGGACAGTGTGGAGCCACCCGAGAGAGGAAAGTGCTGTCCGTCGTTAGTGTGGAGCTACCAGGTGTGCGTCTGACAGATTGATAGATTTCAGAAGCACAGGATGTGGTCGAATCTGAATGGGGGTTTCAAATTGATATGCATGCATTTTATTTGTGATGCATGTCTCTTGATTGTGCTTATTCACTAAATGTCATATTCTGTATTATTTTCCACATGATTATGATTCTGATTGATTGATGGTTGGTACTTGCAGGCTGTCGAGCTCACAAATTGTTGATTATATTTTTCAGATTAATTATGGGCCTATCAGATGGATTTAAATATCAGAGTGCGCAGCGGTCAGGATCGTGGATCGTATCTTAACGCACCGGGTTCGGGCGGGTGATCAGTTGTCCGGGCTCGGGGCGTTACAAATGGTATCAGAGCAATACGATCCTTGGAATTAGTCGGGATTTGGATTTGAAATAAAAATTTGATTGGATTTGAATTTGAGAAATTGAATTTAGAAGTATTGACTATTGATTTAAATGTGAATTTTGACTTGGTTGGATTTGCTACCAAATTATTAATAAATAATGAAAGATGAATTTAGAGATATTTGGACTTGAGTTCAAATGTGAATTTGGATTTGGTTGGATTGATTATCTAAATTATGAGCGATAAGTAGTGTTAGGTTTTTAGATTTGATAAATAATGAGTTGAAAAATTTGTATTGATTTGTTTGGATTGAGACAGTATTGAGATCAAATTTCGAGGACGAAATTTCTTTTAAGGAGGGTAGAATGTAATATCCTAAATTTTTTAGTTGAGGTAATAATCAAATATCTTAATGGACTAATTAAGATTGTTGGATGATTGTGTGGTTTTAGGAGAAGATGGAATTTTGAGAAGAATATTGAGAAGAAAAAGGTGGAGATTTTGAGGCAAGTACTGATTCGTTATTCTTCAGTTTCATATCATGTCTGTCTCTCTTGATATTCGTAGTTGCATGCATGTTGAGCATTAATATTGATTTTATGGATATGCATATGATTGCATGGTGGTGTTTCGGTCGACATGTCCTGTGGCTGTGTGTATGTTTCTAGCAGAGTAACTTAAGAAAGAGCTGCCTAACGGACAGCGTGGAGCCACCCGAGAGAGGAAAGTGCTGTCTGTCGTTAGTGTGGAGCTACCAGGTGTGCGTCTGACAGATTGATAGATTTCAGAAGCACAGGATGTGGTCGAATCTGAATGGGGGTTTCAAATTGATATGCATGCATTTTATTTGTGATGCATGTCTCTTGATTGTGCTTATTGACTGAATGTCATATTCTGTATTATTTTCCACATGATTATGATTCTCATTGATTGATGGTTGGTACTTGCGGGCTATCGAGCTCACAAATTGTTGATTATATTTTTCAGATTAATTATGGGCCTATCAGATAGATTTAAATATCAGAGTGCGCAGCGGTTAGGATCGTGGATCGTATCTTAACGCACCGGGTTCGGGCGGGTGATCAGTTGTCCGGGCTCGGGGCGTTACAGTAATCCTACGGGCCGACTCTCCATATGTATCCAGTCCACACACCTAGTCTAATAAATCATTTGTGCAAGTTAATTAAGGACTTAAGTGAAAGACAAGGGCAACCTTAACATCCTCAAGTGATACAAATTGTAAAGTCCGTTAAGGTTCTTATTTGCATCACCTTTTTTTGTTCTTTTTTCTTTTTTTTCTAGTTGGTGTTTAATTCTCCTAGGGTCAGGTTTCGCGCATCATTGCCTATGAGGAATTACATCATCACGTACACCTTTCCCCGAATCTCCACATAGGGCGATCCCTACCACCCGTGTAACGGGAGTTCGGTCGGTGCATCCGAAGTATGATGACTCAAAAGCACCAGCATTAAGTCCCCTCACACCTAATTTCCCAAGTTATACGAGTCGTGCGAGAAGAGAGAACACCTACTAACTTATTTCTTATCTACACAAACCAAAACCCCTATACTTAAAGTTTCACAACAAGATTTTGAGGGTCCCTGACTACTACAAACTTCCTTATACTAACAGACACAAATTATTCAACTCACTAGGTTTAGGTGGACTTCTTTATTTGTTTAAGTACTGAAACCCTATGATTACTCTCACCCTGAGGGAAAACCGGGATGCGACCTAACGACTAGATAAGACCTAAAGCCGGTATACTAGATATCCTAATGCATCAAGTTCAAGACAATTTTGGGAGCTTACTTTTACTTTGCCTCTCAACGGTTTCGCACATGCTAAACACACGTAAAACCCACAAAACATTTTCTTTCACAAACACATGAAGATTTTGAAAGAAATGTCAAAATTTAAAGCACTAGGCAAGCCAAAGAAGACAAGTCACCCAAGGATCATGGCAAACAGATATATCAGTATTAAATGCAGCACACTAACATGACCCTAACAATGTACACAAATGAAAACAAAAACAAAAGGAGAAAGACTCGACTATGTACACACATAAAACACCCCCCCCCCCCACACACACACACTTATTTCATGCATTGTCCTCAATGAATGTGAGCATAATACTATATGAATTTTGCATGAAAAGTTAAGATCTCACCAAACCTTGAAGCACAAGGAAAGTTTCATGGTCATGTTGATGGACACGAACCCAAATTTCCCTAAAAACCTGTGAAATACTGAAGAAGGAAGACAAATATGTGAAAGAAATGGGGCCCAAATAAATAAGGGTTTGAGCCCACAACAAGCTATGCTTACTCATGAGTTTTTTTCTTTTTTCTTTTTTTTTCTTTTTTTAAATAACTATGTACAAAAATGGGCTCCCATTTTCATTTGTCAATGGACATCAAATGAGAATACATGGGCTTGCAACATTAGAACAGGAGGATTGTTAAGAGGTTTATGAACCAAGGATGGCGGTTCATGCCTCTCAAAACCAAGGTCAGTGAAAGGAAATGGAAACAAAGATGTTTATGCTCCACAACAGAGTTGAGGGTCGTCAATGTATACCCTCCAACCGATATTTGGGTGCACCGGGATCATTTCATCCACAAAAGGTGACACTGTGGACTTATTACCAGATGGCATAGTCCAAAAACAGAATTGCTTGACCACCTGACACCCTTATAAGCATTGTGGTCGTTTGATGCCTCTTGAGAATGAGAATGATAGGAGGCATGAATGAGAGGTGAATCTTTGTCAGGTTGTTTGAAATGTATCAGGTGGTTGATTCTTAACCAACATGGGGTCCTCAACAAATATAGAGTGCAGAGCAGGTGGCCCAGAGGCTACAAAAATGGTATCTCGTGGCTCAAGAGCCACATGATCGAAATGATGTGGCTCACAGCCCACATGATCACAAGAGAAGGCACCTTCTTGTGCCATCCCAAGTGAAACATCTTCACCACCATTAGGCTTTCCATCGAACAATTCTCTGAAATACTTGAAGGTGCCTTCGACTTCAATCTCATTCGTGCCCTAGATAAGGTTGACCCCAACAAGGTCATCGAAGGCACCTGGCTTCTTGTCGATGGTGAAGATGTTGAAATCAGCACACAAACTACCTGATCTCAAGTGCATCAGACCATTGCGACAATTGATCAAGGTATTGGAATTCACTAGAAAAGGTCACCCCAAAATAACAGGAATTTGTCCAAGTGGGTTTGGCACAGGTTCAGTATCTAAAACAAAGAAATTCACAAGATAAATGAACTCACCCACTTTGATCAGAACATCTTCCACCACGCACTCGATTTCTTCATAGACCTATTAGCCAATTGAAGAGTGGTTTTTGTTTGTTTGAGGTCTCCAAGACCGAGGTGGACGTAGACCGAATACGACAGAAGATTAACAGTGCACCAAGGTCCAATAAAACTCGATGTATTGACACATCACCAATCACACAAGAAATAGTAGGGCAACCAGGGTCCTTGTATTTGACTTGCGTGGGTTGTGCCAATAATGAACTCACATTAGCCGCAAGGAAAGCTTTCTTGGGAACATTGGTTTTCCTCTTCTTGGTGCATAAATCCTTGAGAACCTTGGCATAAGGTGGCATTTGCTGAATCACCTCCAACAAAGGAATGTTCACCTTAACTTGCTGAAAGATCTCAAGCATTTTGTCATGCTGATCAGAAGTTTTCTTTTCAATAAGCTCAGGGAATGGCACTTCGGGGCATAAGGGGAAGATATTTTAGATATTTAAGATTCTCGCCATTTGGCCCAATTTGAGGGCGTTTCAGGCACGGTTTAGCTTCCCGCTATCAATACAAGGAGGGGAAGCACTCGATTCCCTGTTGCCTTCGCGCCTCTGTATAAGTACCCCGTTCCCGAAACCTGTTCCCGAAAGAAGTGCTCCGCTCGTTGCTTGCCTTGCTTATTCCCCAGACGGAGGGTTCATGCATCCCAACTCGAAAAGGATGAGAGGAAGGCAAGTAAGTAAGTGAGCCTGCTTCCCAAGCAATGGAATGTGTAATCAGAGGATGAGACTATAACGAAGAATATAGAGGATGAGAAGACTCAGATGAGAAAGAAAGAATCCGTAGAGCTAGCGCGAGTAATGGGAGAAGGTAGAAGCAAACAAGAAAACAAGGCTCAAACAACTTATGGCTATAGGTCATTAGGCTAGACGACGCCTAACTTCGAGATCACAAGTCTCGACTTGCCTCACTGCCCTACAATGAAGACCACAATGCCCAGCAAGTGATACCAGATCTGGAGATCCAGTACTTCCTACTATCAACAAGGCAGGCGACGCCGATCAAGTCATGATGGCCTCAACTCAATCACTCTCCTAGTGCGTCTTAAATCCTTAGGGCCAATGTCTACTTGCTTTTAGAAATTAGACTTTGATTAGTGTGATTTTTAGGGCTAAGAAAAGGGTGATGATATCCCCCACCTTATCTTGTATGGGACAACCCCTCTTTAGTAGCGATTTGGAGTCCTAATCTAGAAATAAACTCTCCAAACAAATGCTCAACTCACACTTGTCCCGATGCACCTTACTAACTAATGTATTCTTTAACCATGCATGAATGAGAGAATGGGTGCACGTACATCACGCCAGCAATCAACAACAAGAATATAAAGAAAAGAAAAGACAAGTGTGTGTAAGGTCTACAAATGATGCATGACCTAGATGGCAATCAATCTAATCTTTTGCTTTGAGTTTTAAGGTCGTTGTATAGAAAGGGGATTGGTTATGAATCTGGGGGCAAAGTACAGATCAAAACATGCCAAATTGAGCCCCAGATCACTATATTGAATGTAGAAACAACCAGAAGAAAGTAAAGAGCAAACTGAGATCACCACGCCGCTAGTTGGCGGTCCACCACCGCTGATTGGTGGTCCAAGGGCTTGTTTTGTCCTCTAAATTTCTCCTGGTATCTTCCCTTGATGTTTATATCTCCTGAAACACACAAGAATTAAAAATAAAAAATTAATACCACTCGAATCGTCCAAACCAGAGTCTGGACTGAGCACCTCACTGGCAACGGTGCCAAAACTTAATGTGGTCATTTTAAATAACGCAAGTGTACGACATCGGTGAACACATGGAAAATACGGGTCGATACATAAGGAGGTGTGTCAACTCTGGTTCTTCCAAAGGTAAGTGGGAAAAGAGGAGAAGAAGTTGTTGATTATGCTACCTACACTAACTACGTATGAACTAACAATTAAACTAAACCCCCACGGAGAGGAGGTGTGTAGGTATGTGTGTGTGTGTGTGTGAGAGTCTTCATTTCAATTAGGGACAAGTGCAGTTTGTGTGGCATACAAGTAGAAGCTAGTGTAGAATCTAAGTGTAGGATACACAACACTACATGGCAAACCACGAACATGCATATCTCACATGAAATTGAGGTTGATTTTAGATTATCAAGCATGCAACAAGTACCTAATGTGGCCATTAGAGCAACAATCAATCATACATAGAACCTAAATCATTCTTGTGAATGTGCACCAAACATGGATCCATACATAACAAGTCATTCCCATCAAACCATTACAAGAAACAAGATAAAATCTAAAGCTAACATGAGATAAGTACTAATTTACATTAAGTACTGATTTAGCTGGACATTCACCTATCAAACCATTACAAGCAACAAGATAAGTACTGATTTAGTTGGACATTATCCCATCTAATACAAGTTTAAGCATGCTACAAGTATAGATTTACATTAAGCATATAAAATGGCACAAATAAAAGAACACATCACTAGCACATAAATTTACATCACCTCCACCCCCAACGTGGGAAGGAACTACTCAATACTCATTAAGAAAAATCGAATTAAACTAAGCATGCAAGAATTGAAAATAGACAATATAAAACTAACAAAACATTCTTTATTGCTCGCTCACTTAAAAGTAGCATCTTTCCACCAGAGTTTTGCTCCAAGGCTTACTCCTTATAGAGAGAATGGCCACCAAGAGAGGAATGTTCACAATGGAGGAGGAAGAGTTCTATTTATAGTCATAGAAAAAGGTAATCGGGGACAATCCCCCAATGTGGGACTAATGAAATATTCCCAGAATAGACATAAACACATAACCTATATCCGGGCGAAATCAGGTCGGATTCTGGGAAAACGAACCGCCAATTCGCGGTCACTTTGTCCTGGATCTGACCCATTTTTTGGGAAAAACGGATCGTCAATTCGTGGTCTTGGACTGCCAATTCGCGGTCACTTTGTCCTGGATATGACCCATTTTTGGATATCTTCTTCAGTTCTTCAATTCTTTACATCGGTTATTGGAGTTTAGGCACAGATCTAATTGCCAAAATACTCCTCATGATGGTGTGGAGTTTCTTGATTTGCTTATTGACATCTGGGTCATTCTCTCTTGCATCTCAGTCCATAAGTCTTGCAACTTAGTCATTTTCCTTGCTTTTAAGTCCTTTTTGAGTCTCTTCTTCTCAAACTTGTGTATTCCTGAAACTTAAACATAAAACTTGTTACGTAGCATTGCTTAGGCTAAAAATAAAGGATATAAGACACAAATATATGCATGATATGATGTCAATCAATGGTCTTCTTGGGTTTTGAATCCAAGTATTTCGCTTCAAGCGAGTCACCAATAGAGGCAAGTATTAGATCATGAACTTGGTTATGTAGGTGTTCCCACTTTGCTACAACCTCCCGCTCAGTATTGGTTGTCTTCTCACTTAATTTTGGGATTTCACATTCCAAAATGTGATACTTTTTCAAACTTCAACACGATGTTGAGCTTGAGCAACCAGCTAATTGTTGGCTTTTAGGCCTTAAGTTATATTGATTTTGATGATTAATCAAACTAATCTTAATCAATCAAAGTAGGCAAGCATGATTATTGCAAAGGAGCATTGGGACAAAGACTAAAGAATGAAGACTTGTTCTCAAAGCTTTGGACCAAAGACATGTAATTTTCCATTCATTGAGTCCATAGGAAAATATGTAAACTTGAGAACTAGGATTCTATCCCAAGCAAGATCGGTCCACCGAACCCTTCACGGTTAACTGAAACCTTCCTAGTTCGGTCCACTGAACACCTATTTGACAACTGAATCATACCAATATGTACACGATAGGATGCTCTCTGAAATTATCCTAACGGACGATCGAAACACCGTCGATCGACCGAATAGACTTGGACCATTTTTTGACTTTCCTCTAACGGTCACATTTATATTGAGTCTTAGTGCCCAATCGACTTGTCCAAATTCGGACGACTAAATTCATGTTGGTCAACCGAGCCCTTCTTGGGTTTAGTCTCATGACATATGAGATACAAATGAAGGACCGAAAGGAGAAGGGAGCCAAGAAATCCTTGGTGCTACACGTCGTCTCCAATTCCAACAAAGGAGATAGTGACATTGAAGAGGAATTGGTGACACAATAATTCAAGGAGTTCCTTAAGGAAGAAAAAGAAAGGAGAAAAGAAAAGAAGAGCAAGAGCAAGAGAAGAGGAGAAGAAGAAGAAGAAGAAGAAGAAGAAGAAGAAGAAAACTCTCAAAGTAACTTGGGAAGATTCATCATCTTCATCAACTGAAGGTGAATTCACCTCGATGTGCTTCATGGCAATAGAAGTTGATGATCGTGAGGTATCTTTTTGCTCTAGTCGTGATTCAATTGATTTAAATCACTCAAATTAATAAAATGAACTTCAAAGTGAATTCAAAAATTGCTTGAGAATTTTGACAAAATTTGTCAAATAAACAAAGTATCTAGAAGGAAAATCAATCAGTTACAATCTCAAATTGAATCTATCATGAATCAGAAAAGCTATTTGCTTGCTAGTCATGATAAAATTGCATTAGAGAACTCTCATTTGATTGATGAAATTTGCAACTCTAAATGCAAAACCTTCATGTAGTGATGATACTCAAGATCTAATTGCTACGAATGTTCAATTACAAAAAGATCTTGAAAGATTCACTAAAGGAAAGAGAATGCTTGATATGCTTATAGGTAGTCAAAAACAATCTTTAGACATGAATAGTTTAGGCTATTATGTTAATAACTACCAAAACCATGTTATTCACACTACCATGAATAGAAGACATTTCTTTGTGAATAAGAGTTCCTCAAGCGTTTGGGGCACCTAACACCAAAATGGTTTGGGTACCAAAAATTATTGTCAAAGGACCCAACGTTGTTTGGGTACCGAAATCTTCACTTGTAGGTACTTAGAATGGGAATGATCGGTAGCGATCAGCTCAAGTAAGAAAAGATTGATCCCAAGCTTCAATGAAAACATTTGGATCGAATTCATAAAGTCAGTGTCGCTATCCAAAGGAGATTGGAACCAATACCAATTCGAGGATCAAAAGTTAGGTGACATTTTCTTTCCTCCTAGCTTTAACAATTGGTTCTAATATAGGGTTATTGCATTATTAATTGATATCATACATCATTGCCTTTTAGGCCTTAGTGATAGGGGAGCATATAATGTTATATCATATAATTAAGGTGGAGAATTTTGAAATCACAATCTTTGCATCTTATGCTTTATTGTTTGCATTTAATTGATCACAAAGGGCAGAATGATAAGGATTGAGCTTCACTTAATTCATACCATGCATATTGATAGCGGGTGCAATATATACATGCATAGTTGACATATATGAGGGGGGGAGCAATCATATAGAAAATGGCAGAATTAAAATTGAATCTCAAGTATTAAGATAAAGATTTGCCATTGTCAAAAGGGAGAGATTGTTAGCATTAGGCCTTTAGTTATATTGATTTTCATGATTAATCAAACTAATCTTAATCCGTCAACCTAGTCAATCAAAGTAGGCAAACATGATTACATGTATAGCATATACTTGCCAAATAATCCTACTAGGTTCATCAAGATTCATCAAGCAAAGGAGCATTAGGACAAAGACTAAAGAATGAAGACTTGTAATCAAAGCTTTGGACCAAAGACATGTAATTTTCAATTCATTGAGTCCATAGGAAAATATGTAAACTTGAGCACTAGTATTTTGTCCCAAGAAAATTCGGTCCACCGAACCCTTCATGGTCAACCAAAACCTTCCCACTTCGGTCCACCGAACACCTATCAGACAACCAAAACAAACCCATCAGTACACGATAGGATGCTCTCTGGAATTGTCCTAATGGACGACTGAAACACCTTCGGTCGACCGAATAGACTTGGACCATTTTTTGAATTTCCTCTAACGGACACATTTGAATCGAGTCTTAGTGCCCCCATTGACTTGTCAAAATTCGGACGACCAAATGCATATCGGTCAACCGAGTCATTCTTGGCTTTAGGCGTCCAACGGCTATTTACACGTGGCACTTGACCGTTGTACCCAATGACTATTTCAGCCTTAACTATAAGCGCAAAACTCGCGCTAAATTTGGTCAACTGAAGTATACACGGTCAACTGAACATGACTAATCAGAGCCCAACCAAAATTATGGAACGGTGAACCAATATTATGAAAGGAATGTGTTCTAAAAGTTTACTTTTATATGTCAATTGTTATGAATTGGATGTGCAAACATTTTGTTCCTTGATTATTGTATTCGTCTTTTGGAAGTGTTAAGGAAGAGGCTCTTGGTCCTTAATCATAGAGCACTAAAAGATAGTGGTTTACATAAATCAAAAGTTATTCACAATCATGGTAATTAACATGGAACATTAATTACCAAGATAAGATTGTCGTGTTGGTCATCGATTATTGCAGCTCTACAAATATTTGACGACACGAATATATAAAAGAGGAAAAGATTAATTTTATATATTGAATAGACCTAACAAGTAAAACATTATGGAATTGTGTTATGTGTCATTAATGTTTTACTGTGTCTTGGATCCTAAGATATGAGACTTATATATTTTCACATAAGGAGTGTTTAATTTGATTATTGTCAAAAGCTATCAATGAGTATACTGATAAAGGCAATAGTTGGTTGAACTTGACTTGTGTTGGAAAAGATAGCTACTCAAAAGATTGTCATTGCCCTCTTAATTGAGTGATGATATTAGTGGGAACCTTGATAAAGCAAAATTATAATGCGCACAATGTAGCTTGAGTTAAGTTACATAGTTATAATTAGCTTAAAGGGATCAAGAAATGAATATAATACAAAGGTGACACATTTCTACTTTGTATATATTCTTAATATCATGAGGCAAGAGATAGACACAAGTGGTACACTTACATCACTAAATGGATCGTGTTTAGTTTGAGTGGACCAAGACATCTATGCTGATTGGGTAATTATAATGTATAGCTAGATACCGCTTATAGTTTATGATATTAATTGTTTAATATTGTTATCAATCTAGCTTAGATACTCCTATAGGTCAGACCACAAAACTGGGAAACAAGAAGCTTGATTTTGAGTTCATATGATGTATTGGGTTTTCGTGAGAAAAGGGACACATGTGGTGAATCAATAAAATCAATATGTTACGAAAATTAGCATAATTAGAATCATGAATAAATTCATATAAGGTGTATATATTATGGGATGTAATGGATTCACATCACATAAGATATGAATTTGCTAAAACCCCAAAAGATCAAAATTTGTTGGAGATTGATCCAAAATTTGACAAAGGCAAAAAATAGTGCAAAACTGTTGACCATTTTTCTACAACGGTCGACCAGTGAGCAATAATTTCTGGGTTCGTTTTCAAAACGGTCGACCGGTTTGGCATTCAGTTCGACCGAAAAATTACAGGGATTTTTCTTGTTGCACAACGGTCGACCGATTTGGAATTTTGTTCAACCAAAAAGTATCAGGAATGTTTCTAGATAACCAAACGATCGAACAGTTGGCCGTTTTGGTTGACCGCTTGATACAGTTTTTCCTGAATTATTAAGAGAATAATTCAAATCATGGGCTGCATTAATTCCAGAATTGGTCAAACCATTTTGAGGACGATTGTGTGGCAAATTGTGATTGGTTTTAGGGAGAGAAAAACAAAAAATCATGGCTAGAGAATAGTTCATGATATGGGTGATTTGTGAGGGTATAAATAGGACCTCTTACCCTACTTCTTTCATAAGTGTTAATGCAAATTCTCTCTCCCCTTAATCTCTCTACTAATCACAACGAAAATTCTCTTAATTATTTAAGTTTTTGGAGATTGAATTCTTAGAAGCTTTAGAGTGGTTATTAGCTAGATTCTAAGCTTAATTAGAGAATGAGTGGCTAGCTCCTTTCTCTCTTAACTTGTTTAGAGTTTTGTTAACACTTGGAGGCGAATCAACGGGCAATTTGACGGGCAATGGAACTCTGAATCTTATAAAAGGTTTTAGAGAACCTTTGGGTATGATTCTCACTTGTTTGTTTATTTTAATATATGTAGGTTTGCATGATATTAGAATAAACACAAAGCAATATACATAAAATTGCTGAAAATATGAAATCGATCATGAATACTTGTATTAAAAACTTTAAAATATACACATACATAGGCACACAAAATCCTACAAATTAAACATGGAAAAATTGAAAATATTCACTGGAAGTTGGTGAACGGTGATCCGAAGTATATTCGGTCAACCGAATGCTTATATATGACCAATCCATTTGTAGTGTCTCGGACTACCATTACATGAACGGTTGACCAAACCTGGTCTAAATTCTGCTCCAACTTTAAACAAATCATTACTTCTCATTGGTTTATATCCCACCAACTCCCAAACCGCTAGTAGAGGTTGAATGCTTATAAATAGGGTCATATATCTTAGTTTTAAGATACTTGAATACTCATATTCATCCCATACTCAAAGTAAAATCTTCTTCATCTTCAAGCTCTCATTCTTCTACACTCAAGCAAAACTTCACCACTTGCATATCCATTCCATATACATATTCAAGTGTGCTCAAGTATAGAGTGTTAGATTATGATTCCATTTTCATATCAAATAATCACCAAGTTGAGAAGCTCCCTCTCGTATTTGGAGACGAGACACAAGCAAGGCAAGGATTGTCCGTGAGGCTCGGTGTTGTAAAAGGTGATGATCTTGGCCCAGAATAGAAATCGATTAGTGGAACCACAAGCGAGACTCAGAGGATTCAGCGAGACTTGTGAGGAGGACTAGGACCAAGTGCGGTGCCAAACACTTACTACTTCTATGCTAATTGCCTAATTCCATTTCAACCAACAAATTCCACAATCCACAAACAAAGCAAAACCCACAAAACTCCCACCAACCAACCCAACTTCCCTCTACCAATAAAGAACTAGGAATCAAAACCCAAAAAAAAACCTTTTCCCACCCAATGTATTACAAAACAGGAGTAGAGCTCGAAATTCACTTTTTTTCGAGAATCACTCAACCAAAACCCACACCAAAAATACCTCATCTTTCCTCTACCAATCAAAACTCCACAAAACAACAACCAATACCACAAACCCTAAAATCCCAACATGATATAATAAAGGAATTCGACGTGAGGAAGGAATGAAATTTTGATGGACTTCGATGTGTGGATGACATGTCGTTGCTGTCAGAAGAGAGGTCGCAAGGAAGATGCGTAGCTACTACTGGAAGGGACGCCAGGAGGACGACGCGTCGCTGCTGTCAGAAGGGAGGCCGCGAGGATGGAGATGGAGTAGAGAAGAAATGAGAGGAGAGTCAGGAGAGAAATGTTAGGAGCGAGTAGGGTATAGGATTTGATGAAATCTATTCGGTCCAAGTTTGGGTTTTTTGGGTTTTAGACCGGACCGAACCCGAATTTTGGGTATTTGACGGATCGACGACCGGACCGAATAAAATCAGGTTGGTTCGGTCCAGACTTATTGGTCAGGTTTGGTCCGAAAATTCGGGTTGGACAAAATTTTGCTCACCCCTATGGATGGTGACCTAGAGAACGTTCCGAACACAGGTGTCTGTGTATCACGACTAAGGATGGCAACGGATCGGTTCCCAACTTAGGTACCTAAAATCAAAACTAGATGACAATGGATCGGGGTTGATTCCCAACTTGGGTACCCAATATCACGGATACCCAAAACCAGATCCATTGGATTTAGATCGGTACAAAACTTGTATTTACAAGGGATTCTTTGCTTATCTGCTCAAGAAAACCCATACCAAAACATTTGTTCAACTCACTTGCGTATGGTGATGTTATATAGGTTGAAATGGGAGGGGGAAATCCAATTTTTCCGATGTGGGACTAAATTTCCCACACTTCAATCTCGTTTACAAAGCAATATTTGTAAGTTGAACGATCACTAATCTAAAGGGGGGTGAATAGATTATGTCCTAATTTTCTTAAACAATTGCACAATTAAAATAGTAAGAGAAAGAATGCAAACCACAAGATGACTCCGGAGATTTATAGAGGTTCGATCACACCACTGTGATTTTATCCTCTCCTCAAGTTCCGATCGATCCTCCAATCCCTACTTGAGAATTCACTGTTACCTTTGTTCTGGGTCGAAGATAAACCCTCTTACAATCGGAGCCTTGCGAATACCCTCGCCTTGCTCAGATCTCCTCTCACAACCCGAGAGGGTGCTTCCTCGAAGCTATACAACACAATGGAAATGGAATGAGGTTGTTGAACTCTAACTTGAATGCACTCAAGGATTGGAATTAAGCTTCGAGTGAATTTAATTGAAGTTTGAGAGTTTATGGAGCTTTGAAGGCTTGAAGATTGAGAGCACAAGAGAAGGATTGATTTTAGCCAAGTAGATGACTGAATGTGTCTCTTAAGTGAAGCTTATATAGCCTTTAAAACAAATAGAGCCATCATGCTAAGTTTGTGAGGTTTGGACCAATAAGAAACAAGATGTGACTTAAGCTCGGGCAGAATTCAGGGCAAACTTGGTCGACTGGGAAACCAACGGTCGTCCGACAAAATGTGGGTTAATTGGTCAGATTGAAGAGTTCGGTTGACCGACTATAAGTCGGATAACCATTCACCAACTTTCAGTAACTTTTTCCTAATATCGAGTAATTAAATTCGGTTGACTGAGAAAGCTTTGGTTCATCGTTGCAATTGGACAACAAAGAATTGTTGTGACTTGGTGATCTTGTTCGGTATACCGTGGCAAGGTCGGTTGACTGATACAAGTGCGTGTTTTCTTCTGACATTGCCTGGGAAATTGGTTTATCAATAACGGTCGAAATATTACGTGGAACAATAGCCGTTACGTTTTAATTGAAACAAGTCTTCGGTAAACCGAAAGGTAATCGGTAGACCGATATGGATGTTTCAAAGGTTGTTGCTAAACAACAAAACATAAGTCTGTTGGAGTTAGTTTGTGCCACGTGGGCCAATAAGATGAAGTCATTTAGGCGAAAAGACACAAGTGAAGTTCGATGACCGATACCCCGTCGGTACACCGAATAGAGATATCCACAGAAAATTTGAAGCTACGGAGGATAAGGAAACAGTTGACCGGGTAGAGGTCGGTAAACCAACACAAGGTTTCCAGGAAGATCAAGTGGTTACTGACTCATAGGAGACGGTTGACCGGGTAGGGTTCGGTACACCGAAACAAGGATTCCAAGAAGACCAAGTCATTATTGACTCTAAGAACACGGTTCACCGAAGGTCACTCGGTCATCTGTTGTGAACAAGTTCGGTAGACCGAGAGGCAAACGGTCGACCGAGAGAGACGGGTTTATCCTTTTGTGCATCAAGTGTACATTTGATCCTACAACTCAAATAAATAGAAAATTACATATGAAGTCCTTGAGCTTTGATTTCAAGTCTTGAGCCTTGATCTTGAAGTTGATTAGTCTCTTGGTTTGATCACCTATATTGTTAGGAATACACAATAACTATGCAATTTGACAATATGATGTGTGTGATGTTCTAATTGTAGTTGTGCATAATATTAGTTTGTTAATCATCAAAATTAAGATTAAAGGGCCAAAAGGCCAACAATCTCCCCATTTTTGATGATGACAAACAAATGTCAATTTGTGTAAGTGCTCCCCCTATCAATATGCAAAAGATATGATAACTCCCCTTTACTAAATGCACGAGTTTCACATATTTGATGTAGGCATGTTTTATCCATTGTTCTCCCCCTTTTGACATCCATAAAAAAGAATGTAATAATCAAAGTTTGTGACAAAAAGACACAATATGTAAACGAAATTGCATTTCTTTAAAAGGGAAGATAAGGCATAAAGCCGATATAAACACTAACACATCAAAACAAACATGACAAACAACAATAAGCAAACAAGCAACAAAGATAGTCTAGTTGTTCGGCTTGTTCATGTCTCGAAGAAGTTCCATAATTTCATTTTGGGAGTCGAGAAACGCTTGAAGAGAGTCTCCAACCACACGAATTTGATTGTTGATCTCGTTGAGCGAGTTTGACGTCGTCAACTGAAAAGATTGGAAGTCGGAGGTGAGGTCTTGAATTCCTTGATAGTTACGATTCACTAAACTCCGAACTTCATGGATCTCATCGTGATTCCGGTCCAACAGCTTCTCGTGGGGATAGGCCCAAGCCGGTTGGTTCCATTGAGTATCGGTACCCGATGACCATTCAGGATGAGTGTATCTCTGTAGACCACGAGTCGAGCTAGGATACCAATTTGGATTCACCTTGGCATCGGATGGAGGAGGAGACCAATGTAGAGCTTCGGTTATGATTTCATCATCCTCATTTTCAGAGGAATCATCTTCCACTTCTTCTTCCCGTGCTTGCTTCCCCGAGCGCATACGTTTAAGTGTATATTTGTCGATGACCGTCTTGGAGAATTTGAAAAGATCACGGTCAAATTGGATGTTGAAGTGATCTATGACCAGCGAGATTAACATAGGAAAAGGGAGAAAGTTTCTCTTCTTTCGAGCAATGTAGCACATATGGTTGATGATGAATAAGGGCCAATTAGTGTGAGCACCAGTAGAGAGATTAAATAGGCACTTCATCATTTGATGGCCAAGTTCGTCGTTGTGTCCTTTGCGCACAAAAAGATTGGTGGAAATGAAGTGACAAAGAATACGACCAAGAATCGGAAGATGAGGAATGGCAAGTTTGCCATCTTGAGGAACATCTGGTCGAGTCACCTCCACAAATTGACTCATAGATCCACAAACTTCTTCCTAAGATAGGTTGAAGATATCCTTGCCGACACTAGGAAGTCTGGTGATCTCCGAGAGAAGAGATGTGGTGAGAGTGAAGGAGATGTAATCAACTTGGGTGGTAAGCGCCGCTTGAGTGCCATCAAGAGCGGTAGTCTCCCGAAGATTGGCATAGAATCAACGACAAGCTTCCACGGAGAAAGGGACCGGAAGTTTGTCAGGGAAGAAAACTCCAAGCTGATCAATAGCGAGATAGGTGGAGAGACCAATCGACTCGAAATCGTTGATAATGATCTTCCGCTCTGGAATTGGATTTGCACCACTAATAGTGTAGTAATGCTCCTCTGTCTTAAGATTGTATAAGATGTCATTATTTAAGCGCCGAAGATATTCATCGACGGGTTCGTTCGCCGGATTTGTAGAAGAAGAAGGTGTGTCGGGGTTTAGTCTTGTCTTCTTTTCAAAAGGAACAGGTTTCTGGCCCTTCATTGTTGTTGGTTGTTTGGTTGGTTCCGCCATCTTCTTGGATGCACGAATTTTTCTTGGACCCATGAAGAAGATTTGACAAAGTGATGAAACTTTGTGATGAGAGAAATGAGAGGATCTTGGAATATGCTTTGGGGATGATAGAAATGGAAGAAGGGATCCAAATATATAGAAGGTGGAAGATTTGAAACTTAGAAACTCGTGTCTCGGAAGACCGTTGGACCAGTTCCAAGAGCTAGAAAAATGAACAACTCAGTCGACCAAACAGGCTTCGGTATACCTCAAAAAGGATGACAGTATGTGAAGAAGTTTACTGGATGTTGAGAACAGATGCCCGACCTATGCCCGATCTTGAGAACATATTCAACATTGAGTTTTTTTAAGCTTTTATTTTCCAACACAAGCTTATCAACTTCATTTGACAATGATTCATTTATACAAGCTAGATCATGATTAGGTTTTCTAGATAATTTACTTTTATGCCTCAATTTGTCACATATTTCAAGCAATTCATGAAAGGCATCAAGTAATTCATGATATGAGTTTGATTCATGAGTTGAGACTAACTCTTTTTCTCCATCTTTGGTGACATTGCAAGTGTTGGGCTCGTCTTGCTCGCTTGATGAAGATGCACTACCTAATTCTCCATCGACTTCTTCTTGAGTGTAGAGACATAGATGAGCTTCTTCATTTTCCGACTCACTTGAAGAACCGAAGGATGAATCAGATGATCCATCCCAAAAGTTGCCTTGAGGGACGTTTTCTTCTCCTTATACTTCTTCTCACTTCTTTTGAGTCTCCTTTCTTTTTGCTTATTCTCTCTTCTCTTTTTCTCTTTTCCTTCCTTTGATTGGATTATGGGACAATCTTTCTTTATATGTCCAACTTTATTACATCCATAACAAATAGGACCTTTGAAGCTATCTCCATCATCCATTCTCTTTCTTTGAATTTTTTCTTTCACGCATCGCTTCTTGAATCTCTTGACCATCATTGCAAGCTCTTCATCACTCTCCTCGTCGTCTGACTCTTCAGATTCAAAGTTAGCCTTGAGAGCAATAACTTTTTTTCTTTTTCGAGCTCTCTATCTCTTTCTCTCATTGATTTGAATCTCATAAGACATAAGGCTTCCGATGAGATCCTCTATTGAAAATGTGTTGAGATCTTGAGCCTCCTCAATGGTGGTTGTCTTTTTCTCCCAATCGCTTGAGAGAGATCGAAGAATCTTCCGCACTTTGTCACCTTCATTCACCTTCTTACCAAGATTTTTAAAATTCTTAGTAATCTCGGTGAAGTGAGTGTTCATCTCGCTTATACTTTCACTGGGTTGCATAGAGAATAATTCATATTTACGCGCAATTATATCAACCCTAGTTTCTTTCATTCTTGATGATCCTTGTGTTGGCCTTTTGGCCTTAATCTATATTACTTTTTATGATTAATTAAACTAATCTTAATCAATCAACATAATCAAACAAAGTGAGCAAACACGATTACATGCATCGCATACATATTTGTATAGTTGCAATCATCTTAATAGGTTGATCAAGATAATCAACAAAATGAGCATTGGGACAAAGACATCAAGACTCAAGACATGTAATCAAAGCTTTGGACCAAGACATGTAATTTTGTATTTATTGAGTCCATAAGATTTAATGTAAACTTGATCACTAGGATTCTGTCCCGTCCATATTCGGTAATCCAAACAATGCCCGGTCAACCCAAAACCTTTCTAGTTCGGTCCACCGAACACCTATCGGTCACCCGAATACTACCCATAAGTAAAACATAGGTGTCATCTAGAATTGCCTTAACGGAATACCGAATCACCTTCGGTCAATCGATTAGCCCTGAACCGGTTTTGGACTTTGTTCCAACGGTCGTATTCGAATCGACTCCCTAGATCCCAATTGACTTGTCCCACTTCGGACGACCGAATACCAATCGGTCGACCGAGTCCTTCTTGGATTTAGGTGCACAATGGCTATTGACACGTGGCACTTGACCGTTGTACCCAACAACTATTTGAGCAATAATTGTCAGCGCAAAACCCACGCTAACGTCGGTGTACCGAAGTGTACACGGTCAACCAAACTTGAGTAGATCATATCCCAACCAATCTTACTGTCAACCTTGGAACGGTGATGAACCGAATGGATTTCGGTTAACCGAACTTAATTAGGGCTAAATTGATAAAAGCTACTGGAGGTTGGTGAACGGTGATCCGATATATAATCGGTCAACCGAATGCTTAATTCAGACCAATTCTTTGGACTACCGTTTTGCTAACGATCGACCGAATATGCATCGAAATCTGCCCGAGCTTAAGTCACATCTTGCATTCCTATGGGTCCATTTTCCCCACCAACTCCTCAATGGATCTCTAAGCTTTGAAGCCTATATAAACACCACTCTAGAGACACAAACTAACCCTTTACACACTCTATTCATCAAATATCTTTGTGTTCTCAATTCCCAAACCTTCAAAACTTATTCTTCAACACTCAAGCTTAAACTTCACCACTTGCTTATCCAATTCTATATCCATATACATTTGTGCTCAAGTATAGTGTTAGATTGTGATTCAACTTCCACATCAAAGAATCATCAAGTTGTAAAGCTTCTAGGAAGCTCCCTCTCAGATTGTGAGAGGAGACACGAGCAAGGCGAGGTTCTTCGCAAGGCTCGGAGTTGTAAACAGCGTTGATCTCGGCTCGAAACGGAGATCGGTTAGTGGAACCGTAAGTGAGGCTCGGGGGATCGAACGAGGCTTGCGAGGTAGACTAGGACCCGGGTGTGTGGGTGTCGAACCTCTCTAAACTCCGGTGTCGTCGATTTTGTGGTTTGCATGTTTTATCTTTTAATCCTTCGATTAGTATTTTTAATTCAGCATTTATCTAGGATTAGAGGGTCATAGATCCTAACAATTGGTATCAGAGTATTACGTTGCTAATTTCATTACTTAATCGTAATTTAGCATGACATCTATTTCTAATCATTGTGAAGGATTATCCACATCTAATCCAACTTTGTTTAATGGGTTAAACTATGACTATTGGAAGAAAAGAATGAGGATTTATTTGCAATGAAATGACTTGAAATATTGGACATTCATATTAAACTCATACACACTCCCAAATGATGATGAAATTGTATCCTTAACAAAACCAAAAGTTAAGGAAGCAGCGATGAATTCCCACATTATGAATATCTTGTATTGTGGGTTAATTGAAGGGGAATACAATAGGGTAAAAGGTTGTGAAAGTGCTTATGACATTTGGGATACATTAGAAATGCATCATGAGGGTTCACCTAGATTAAAAGAAACTAGGATTGATTTGCTCATGCATAAATATAATTATTTTGTATGCAATCCGGTGAGAACATAAGCGAGATGCACACTCGCTTTACCAAGATCATTAACTCTCTTAAAGCACTTGGCAAGGATTTTAGCAAGGAAGAAAAGACTCGAAAGATTCTCCAGTCACTCACCGACGATTGGGAGGAGAAGACGACCACTGTCGAAGAAGCACAAGATCTCACCAAATCGTCGGTCGAGGAGCTTATGGGTAGTCTCATGACATAAGAGATACAAATGAAAGATCGCAAGGAGAAGGGAGCCAAGAAATCTTTGGGTTTACACGTCCTTGCCAACTCCAACAAAGAAGATAGTGACAATGAAGACTTGGCGACACAACAATTCAAGGAGTTTTTCAAAGAAGAGAAAGAAAGAAGAAAAGAGAAGAAGAGAAAGAGAAAAGAGAAGAAGAAGAAGAAAGCTCTCAAAGCAACTTGGGACACTTCATCATCTTCATCAATTCAAGGCGAATTCTCTTCGATGTACTTCATGGCAATAGAAGATGACGATAGTGAGGTATCTTCTTGCTTTAGCCACGATTTAATTGATTCATTTCATTCTAATGCGTATAATGACCTTCAATGTGAATTCAATGAATTGCTTGAAAATTTTGAGAAAAAATGTCAAAGAAACGAAGTAACTAAAAAGAAAATCAATGAGCTACAATCTCAAATTGAATCTATCATGAATGAGAAGAATGAATTGCTTGCTAGTCATGATAAAATTGAATTAGAGAACACTCATTTGATTGATGAAATTGCAACTCTAAATGCAAAACCTTCATGTAGTGATGATATTCAAGATCTAATTGCTAAGAATGTTCAATTACAAAAAGATCTTGAACGATTTACAAAGGGAAAAGAAATGCTAGATAGGTTATTGGTAGTCAAAGACAATCTTTAAATAAGCATGGTTTAGGCTATTGTGTCAACAACTACAAAACCATGTTAGTCATACTACATTGAATGGAAAGCATTTCTTTGTGAATAAGAGTTCCTCAAGTGTTTGGGGACCTAAGACCAAAATGGTTTTGGTATCGAAAACTAATGTCAAAGGACCCAAGGTTGTTTGGGTACCAAAATGTTCACTTGTAGGTACTTAGAAGGAGGACAATCGGTAGCGATCGGCTCAAGCAATAAAAGATCGATTCCCAGCTTCAAGGAAATCATTTGAATCAAATTCATAAAATTGTCGTCGCTATCGAAAGGAGATTGGAACCAATACCAAATCGAGGATCAAAAGTTTGGTGACATTTTCAATCCTCTTAACTTTAACGTTTGGTTATAATCTAGGATTCTTGCATGCTTACTTGATATCATGCATCATTGCTTTTAGACCTTAGTGATAGGGGGAGCATATAATGTTATATAATCTAATTAAAGGTGTGAATTATGTATTCCTATACCTTTACATGATATGCTTGTATTGTTTACATTTGATTGATGTCAAAGGGGAGAATGATAAGGATTGAGCTTCAATTTACTCATACTATGCATATTGTTAAGTGGAGTATCTTATACATGCATAGTTTGCATATATGAAGGGGGAGCAATCATATAGAAAAGGGGAGAACTTAAATTGAATCTCAACTATTAAGATATAGATTTCTCATCATCAAAAAGGAGGAGATTGTTGGTTTTTTGTCTTAATCTATATTAATTTTTATGATTAATTAAACTAATCTTAATCAATCAACCTAATCAATCAAAGTGAGCAAACACGATTACATGCATTGCATACATATTTGTATACTTGCAATCATCTTTATAGGTTGATCAAGATAATCAACAAAAGGAGCATTGGGACAAAGACATCAAGACTCAAGACTTGTAATCATTGCTTTGGACCAAGACATGTAATTTTGTATTTATTGAGTCCATAAGATTTAATGTAAACTTGAGCACTAGGATTTTGTCCCATCCAGATTCGGTAATCCGAACAACGCCCAGTCCACCGAAACCTTTCTAGTTCGGTCCACCGAACATCTATCGGTCACCTGAATACTTCCCACCAGTACAACTTAGGTGTCAATTGGAATTGCCCTCACGGAAGACCGAACCACCTTCGGTCAACCGATTAGCCCTGGACCGGTTTTGGACTTTGTTCCAATGGTCGTATTCGAATCGAGTCCCTAGAGCGCAATTGCTTGTCTCGCTTCGGACGACCTAATATATAATCGGTCAACCGAATGCTTAATTCAGACCAATTCTTCGGACTACCGTTTTGCTAATGGTCGACCAAATATGCATCGAAATCTGCCCAAGCTTTAGTCACATCTTGCATTCCTATTGGTCCTTTTCCCACCAACTCCCCAACGGATCTCTAAGCTTTGAAACCTATATAAACATCACTCTAGAGACACAAACTAACCCTTTACACCCTCTATTCATCAACTATCTTTTCGTTCTCAATTCCCAAACCTTCAAAGCTTATTCTTCAACACTCAAGCTTAAACTTCACCACTTGCTTATCCAATTCTATATCTATATCCAAGTGTGCTCAAGTATAGAGTGTTAGATTGTGATTCAACATCCAAATCAAAGAATCATCAAGTTGTAAAGCTTCTAGTAAGCTCCCTCTCAAATTTCGAGAGAAGGCACGAGCGATGCGAGGTTGTTCGCGAGACCCGGAGTTGTAAACGACATTGATCTCGGCTCTGAACGGAGATCGGTTGGTGGAACCGTAAGTGAGACTTGCGAGGAGGACTAGGACCCAGGTGTTGGTGTCGAACCTCTATAAACTCCGGTGTCGTCGATTTTGTGGTTTGCACGTTTTATCTCTTAATCCTTTGATTAGTATTTTTAATTCCACATTTATCTAGTGGTTAGAGGATCATAGATCCTAACACCTTCATGATGAGATTCAAGTAATTTTCATATCTCATAAGCGGTATCACATCCGCTAATCCTACCATATTCTTGAGTATCCACTCCACAGGCAAATATGTTCATGAGTTTAGCATTTATCACGGCATTAGCAATTATTGGATCGGTTAACATATTTACTACCAAGAAATATCTACATTTTTAATGAAATTGGTTGGATGAAGATTCTCATTCTATTCTTCAAATGTGCATAATTATTTCCGGTAAGCAAATGGGGTCTAGTGGTAGATAATCCTTCTCTAACATGATTAATGTTACTCTCCATGACTAAATGGATTAGATGAGTGATGTGAATTAAAATTTATACCGCAAGTGCACGGCGTCAATGGAGACGTGGCAAATACGGGTCGAACACAAGGAGGGAGAGATTTTGTTATTAGTGTGATTTCGATTGGGGGAAAGAAGGAGAGAAGAAATAAGTTGGTTTTGAGATTTTTGATTTTTAATTATCTAAAGCAAGAAACAAGAACAATTAAAACTAAAACAAGAACAAAGAGGTGAATTCCGTTGGGGGGAGGTTTAGATTTTAGGTTTAGATTAGAGAATTCAGAAACTTATAATAAATCATATTAGTTATAAAGCATTACATGATAAATGATTTAACATAAACTCAAGTAATCAAAATATACTAACACGAAATTAAAATAATAACATTCATTCATCTTCTCTTCACCCTAAATCCGTCACCTCCGCCCTTTGGAAGGAGTTAGAAACTCATAGAGGGAGGAAGAAGGGGTCCTTAAGACATTACAAAAGAAAATTAAAAGTAAGAAATAAAAAACAGAATTTTATTAATGAAAAGAAAAGACTACAAATAAAAACAACAACTAAAAACTAGGTCTAAGGCCAAGGACCCTTCTACCATCGTTCTCGGGTCTATTTATAGCCGATACAAGGGATCCCAATATATAAATGGAACGTACACGCGTCAATACAGCATTGGTAAAAATTTGAGCACACGGATCGACTTTTGTGCGGCTAAATCGCCGCAATTTGTACATGAGGTACGGCGGAATCGCCACCTTTTTGGCTCGGATTCGATCCAGATTTTTCCTGTGTGTTTATGGTATGATTTGATCCTCCTTTGCGTGTCTGGATTGATTCTTTCCATTCTTTTGAGCTCCGAATTAATTCCTTTATATATATGGAGATTCACATTGATTTTTCTTTAGATTTTCTCCATAATAATAAAAGCTACTCGTGATTTGCAATTGGGTCCTTGACTTTTTGCAATTAAGTCCCCGGCTACTTTTGTGCTCAAGTCCTTGTTCTTTTTGTGATTAGGTCTTGAATGCTTTTATGCTTGGATACATTTCCATTTAAAACCCGATAAGCTTGAAGTTGGTCTTTATGATAGAAATGAGTCTTTTGCACGCGTTTATGCTCGAAATGTGGGTAATTTGCATTCAGATCCCTGTATTCTGTAAATAAGACTAAACACATACCTTAGTAGCATTTATTGATATAAAAATAATCTAAATGAAAGACATCTGATGCAATGTATGCAATGCATGAAATACCCCCACACCTAGATTTTGCTAGTCCCTAGCAAAACAGAAGATACGAAAAATAAAAACAGGGAAATCCTAACTCACTTTCGTAGGAATCACGGTTGCACTTAGCATGTGCAACAAGCCGTTAAACCTCCAAGTTTCCTTAGATGACGAGTTTTGTCTCGTGAGGGTTTTCAGTTGACACACCCACAAAGTCTTAAATCAACATTCTATTAATAGCTCTTAATATCTTCACCTCAACCTTATACATCTCACTTCGAATTCTTGTATTCTCATTATATGAATCTAACTCATTAAAAATATGACTTGGTCTTTGTTCCTCCAACATTCACACCACTAACCCTTCTACACATGATATCACACCGTCTCCTCTGGTGGTGAAGTATCATTCGGATCAACCATGGCATGGATCATTCTTTTAGCTTTGGGCCTTGAGTATTTTTTTCTTTTCTTCCGTGATTCAACACATTTGCTTTTTGACACTTTTACCTTTTTTGCATTCGTGTAGCGAGTTTGGTCGATAATCCCGAGCTGGTAGACTCAAGTTACCGGGTTTCATGATACCCCTACGGACCAGTGACTCAAAGGCTTGGGCTTTTGTAGTCATTTTGCAAAATGTGTTTCCTCACTTTATTCCTTTATTTTATTTTCCTCAAGGCTTAATTGCTATTAGAAGTCCACACTTCCCGGTATATTTTCCTCAACCTCTGCTTTTTATCAACCACTTCAAAGATTTGATTCATCGAATTTAAGTGCATACATGTCTTAAAGGGTAATGGGTTATTTCTTTGGAACTTCGATTTATGTCATAATTTCTACAAGCAGAACTATATAATAAGGAACAAAAAATCAATGCAATTTGTACACGGGTTTTGGCAGTTCAATCTTAAGCTATGTCATGAAACATTGATTTTTTTAAGGTATATTTTTTTGAAATAAAAGACAGCTATATAGATAAATATATACATAAACACCCCCCCACACCTAAATCATGCATTGTCCTCAATGTATGCAAATATAAAGCAAATGCACTTATTACCTTGGTGAAATGCAGTGGAAGGATGAAATTTGCTCAAAGTCAACCATAGTCAGAACTGGATTGAATGACACCATATTGGTGCATGTATCCAGTTGAATTGTTCCCCATGTTGCAATGAGAGTCCTGAGTCACAGGTTCCACACCCCTCACATAAATAGGTTCTCTTATTTGCTCGAGTGATGGTGGGTGTGTAGATGAATTCTTCCCCTTTTTTTTACTTCCTTTTTGATTTTGTGATGATTCAGAAATCTTATAGATACGTGATTTCATCACAACGTCACTTTGATTGCATATTATTTCTGGCTCACTATCAATATGAAAGATATTAAATTCAGCTTTTAAGTTCCCAAAAGATAATTGCATGAGCCCATTTCGACAGTTTATCAATGCTTCCGAAGTGGCTAAAAAGGGTCTGCCTAGAATTACAGGGATTTGTCGGTTAGGATTTACAACAGGTGCGGTATCTAGTACGACAAAATCCACTGGGTAAATGAAGTCACCAACCTTGATCAAAACATTCTCTACTATACCTCTTGGTTTCTTAATAGAACAATCAGCAAATTGAAGGGTTGTCTTAGAGGGTTTTAGTGGACCAAGGTTCATTTGCTCATAGACAGAGTACGGGAGTAGGTTAACACTAGCACCAAGGTCTAGAAGGGCTTTGTTGATAAAAGTATCTCCTATTGAACATGAAATTGTGGGACACCCAGGATCCTTATATTTTATAGGAGATGTGTTGGACAATATAGAACTTATGTTTGCAGTTAAGAATGCCTTCTTTGGTACGTTCGTTTTTCTCTTTTTAGTGCACAAATCTTTTAAGAATTTAGCATAAGCAGGTATTTGTTGAATCATGTCTAAGAGTGGAATGTTCACCTTAACTTGCTTAAATACTTCCATGATTTTCTCTATTTGTGCACTTGAGTTCTTTTTGAGTCTATTAGGGAATGGAGCTTTAGGAACATAGACTCGCTCAGGTTCAGGTTGAGCTATGGGTTCAGGTTGAGTAGGTGGGTTGGGCGTTTCAGATTGGACGTTGGGTTCAATGGTCAGGTCATATGTGGGTGCTTGATGGCTAGATTGATTGGACACTCTAGGATTTACCATATTGTTATCAACTTGTCTTCCGGACCGTAATGATACTACTGCATTTATTTGTTGGAACGGTCCTTCCTCATTAACCATTTGAACCGGTCTAGGGTTGTTATTTCCTGAAGGTGCTTGATAGGATTGATATGAATTATTAGATCTAGGGTTCACCTCAGGTTGACTTGGAAGCCGACCCTTTTCTCTTTCACCTACTATTTGTGCTAGTTGGCTGACTTGTGTCTCAAGCCTTTGGAAGGTCTGGTTGGTTGTTTGTATAAAGGTTTTCATCAAATTTTCCAAGCTTGTCAACCTAACCTCATGATCGTTATTGTTACTAAACCCAGATGATGTATTATTTTGATTATACGGGTTTGGTTGTTGTCTAGGAGATTGACCCTGTTGGTTTGATGAGAAATTGGAATTATTACGCCAACCCGAGTTATAGGTTGATGCGTATGGGTCATTTCTAGCATGGTTATACATGACATTAACTTGGTCCCATTCCGCACAATCCTCCATTACATGACCTGTTTGACCACATCTAGAGCAAGGGATAGACGAGGCTTGAGTCACTCGGTTTTGGGTTCGTAGCTCTAAACTTTCCATTCTGCGCATAAGGGTAGCTAGTTTTGCTTCAGCCGCTATGTTGGCATCTACAGCTAAGACACCTGGTTTGGGTTGGGTTGCTATTCTAGATCCAATACTTGGGTTAAGCGGTGTTCTAGCATTGTCCCATTGCATACTGTTTTCAGCTAATTCCTCAAGAAAAGTCCAGGCATCATTTTCATTTTTCGACATAAAGTTCCCTTGGCTTACGGATTCTACCATAACCCTAGATGTGGGTGTCAATCCCTCATAAATAATTTGGCATAATTGCCATCTTGGAATTCCATGTTGAGGGCATTGGGTCAGAACACTTTTGAATCTTTCTAGATAGGAATAGAACGGCTCGCTCTCAGACTGAACGAATGCAACAATTTCATTCCTAATCCTCATAGTCTTATGGTTGGGGAAATATTTTTTTAGGAAAACTTGAACAAACTCAGCCCAACTTCTAATGGATCTTTCGGCTAGACTATATAGCCATTTCTTAGCGTCGTCCTTCAGTGCTAGAGGCACGAATTTCAGACGCACTGCCTCCTCAGGGATATGCTGGTATTGCATAAGAGAGCAGATTTTCTCAAATTCTCTAAGGAAGAGATATGGGTCTTCCCTAGAGGTGAACTTAGGCAACATACTCATGTATTGTGCCTTAAGTTCGAAGTCGCGACCCGGTATGGTGGGCATAACGATGCACGATGGCTGAGCAACCATCGCTGGATAGCATCGATCCCTCAGAGTTATAGGTTGTGCAACAGGCGGGTCCACTACGTTCTCACCCATTGGATCCGGGTGAGGTGGTGCAACAGGTGGATTGGGGCTAAGTTCCAGACTGGAATCTAGATGAACTCGTGAGAGTAGATTACTCAAGTCCCGAATCCAAATATGAGTGCACCGGGTTGAATCAATTTTTGAATTCAAATTCGGAATTTAAATTCCAAATTTAATTTCAAGAATTAATTACAATTTTTTTTATTTTTTTGTTTTATTTTTATTTTTTTATTTGTTTTTTTTTTCAAAAGGGAAACAAACAATAGAATGGGGAAATATGAGAAAGGAATCCTATTCTAGAGAATTTAGGTGAGAAGAGAAAGAAGACTCAGATGAGAAGGGAAACCTAACTCTAAAGATAGAAAGAGGGTTGGTCAGAAAATTCCTAAGAAAGCACGGTTCAAACAATCCTAGACCTAGTGTCGCTTAGATCTAGACGACTCCTAACTGGTTGAGTCGAATTGATTTGCTTGATTCACCTCCCTCACTAATCAAACAAACTTGGCCAGGCCGTGTATAGCTAGTGGGGGCGCTTCCGACAGAGTCGGTGCCAATTAGACAACCACTTCGCTTGGAAGACTTACGTCAACACAAAAACACTTTCTAGACACCAAATTAAATTCAATCGGCTTCAGGTCATAGCAAGTCAAACCAATTCTTCTCCTTAAATGAGTCCGAGTCCTTAGGGGTCAATGTCTAGTTGATTTTAATTCAAGGCTTGGGTGACACTTTAGGTTTGTGATTTGTGGGTCACGGAAGGGTGATGAAATACCCACCGTATCTTTGCCTACGGAGTTGCCCTTAAGATAGTTTAACTTAGATCTAGCAAAGATAGTCAAACAATGGTCTTTAGAGGGGGGCAATTTCAAGGTTGTATGCAAACTAGATTATATGCTTAAATACATTCGATAAAAACCGTGATACGTACCTTGCCTCCAGCACTCTTCAACAAGAATTAATTTGCAAGAATTTAGCAAGAATAATGCAAACAAAACATTATATGATGCATGCACTAAGTTCTTCTAGTTTTGCCAATTTTTAGGTCAGAGTTGAATTATTGCAATTTATGGAATTTTTGCCCCACACATGCAGTTCTACGAAAAGGAAATTTTCTGAAAATAGAAATTACGAGGAAAAGAGGCAACAAAGGTTACCTTATGCAATGCTCAGTTGGGTTCACCGCCCGCTCTCGAAATTTCAGATGCTCTGCACGTCCACCCATCGATGATGCGCGTCCCAGAAAAGTTTGAATCCCAGAAGCTCCAAGTGTGCGGCGATTCCGCCGCAGGTTGTTCTATAGGTGCGGCAATTTCGCCGCTCGTTTAGCTCAGATCGGGCTCGGATTTCGCCGTGCACTCTGTTGTCTCCTGAAACACAAATCCAAATAGTTAGATCGCGCACAAGATAAACATAACAGAATCGAAATCAACAAAAAAAAAAAAAAAATCTGCCTCGCCTCCCCGGCAACGGCGCCAAAAAACTTGATGTGAATTAAAATTTATACCGCAAGTGCACGGCGTCAATGGAGACGTGGCAAATACGGGTCGAACACAAGGAGGGAGAGATTTTGTTATTAGTGTGATTTCGATTGGGGAAAGAAGGAGAGAAGAAATAAGTTGGTTTTGAAATTTTTGATTTTTAATTATCTAAAGCAAGAAACAAGAACAATTAAAACTAAAACAAGAACAAAGAGGTGAATTCCGTTGGGTGGAGGTTTAGATTTAAGGTTTAGATTAGAGAATTCAGAAGCTTATAATAAATCATATTAGTTATAAAGCATTACATGATAAATGATTTAACATAAACTCAAGTAATCAAAATATACTAACACGAAATTAAAATAATAACATTCATTCATCTTCTCTTCACCCTAAATCCGTTACCTCCACCATTTGGAAGGAGTTAGAAACTCATAGAGGGAGGAAGAAGGGATCCTTGAGACATTACAAAAGAAAACTAAAAGTAAGAAATAAAAGACAGAATTTTATTAATGAAAAGAAAAGACTACAAATAAAAACAACAACTAAAAACTAGGTCTAAGGCCAGGGACCCTTCTACCATCGTTCTCGGGGCTATTTATAGTCGATACAAGGGATCCCAATATATAAATGGAACGTACACGCGTCAATACAGCATTGGTAAAAATTTGAGCACACGGATCGACTTTTGTGTGGCTAAATCGCTGCAATTTGTACATGAGGTGCGGCGGAATCGCCACCTTTTTTGCTCGGATTCGATCCAGATTTTTCCTGTGTGTTTATGGTATGATTTGATCATCCTTTGCGCGTCTGAATTGATTCTTTCCATTCTTTTGAGCTCCGGATTAATTCCTTTATATATATGGAGATTCACATTGATTTTTCTTTAGATTTTCTCCAGAATAATAAAAGCTACTCGTGATTTGCAATTAGGTCCTTGACTTTTTGCAATTAAGTCCCCGGCTACTTTTGTGCTCAAGTCCTTGTTCTTTTTGTGATTAGGTCCTGAATGCTTTTATGCTTGGATACATTTCCATTTAAAACCCGATAAGCTTGAACTTGGTCTTTATGATAGAAATGAGTCTTTTGCACGCGTTTATGCTCGAAATGTGGGTAATTTGCATTCAGGTCCCTGTATTCTGTAAATAAGACTAAACACATACCTTAGTAGCATTTATTGATATAAAAGTAATCTAAATGAAAGACATATGATGCAATGTATGCAATGCATCAATGAGTAATCCTATGCTCTTATACCAAATCTAAGTTGATCGATCACTAATCTAGAGGGGGTGAATATATTATGTCCTAATTTTCTTAAACTATTGCACAATTAAAATAGTAAGAGAAAGAATGCAAACCACAAGATGACTCCTGAGATTTATAGAGGTTCGATCACACCACCGTGATGTAGTCCTCTCCTCAAGTTCCGATCGATCCTCCAATCCCTACTTGAGAATTCACTATTATCTTCGTTCCGGGTCGAAGATAAACCCTCTTACAATCGGAACCTTGTGAACACCCTCGCCTTGCTCGGAGCTCCCCTCACAACCCGAGAGGGTGCTTCCTCGAAGCTTTACAACACAATGGAAATTGAATGAGGTTGTTGAACTCTAACTTGAATGCACTTAAGGTTGGAATTAAGCTTGGAATGAATTTAATGGAAGTTTGAGAGTTGGTGGACCTTTGAAGGCTTGATGATTGAGAGCACAAGAGTAAGATTGATTTTTGGCAAGTAGAGGAGTGAATGTGTCTCTTAAGTGAAACTTATATAGCCTTCAAAACAAATAGAGCCGTTATGATAAGTTAGTGAAGTTTGGACTAATAAGAAATAAAATGTGACTTAAGCTCGGGCAGAATTCACGGCAAATTCGGTCGACTTGAAAACCAACGGTCGTCCGACAAAATGTGGGTTAATTGGTCAGATTGAAGAGTTCGGTTGACCGACTATAAGTCGGATAACCATTCACCAACTTCCAGTAACTTTTTCCTAAAATCGAGTAATTAAATTCAGTTGACCGAGAACACTTCAGTTCACCGTTCCGATTGGACAGTAAAGAATTGTTGTGACTTGGTGATCTTGTTCGGTATACCGTGACAATGTCGGTTGACCGATACATGTGCGGGTTTTCTGCTGACATTGCTTGGAAAATTGGTTTATAAATAATGGTCGAAATATTACGTTGAAAAATAGATGTTACGTTTTGATTGACAACAAGTCATTGGTAAACCGAAAGGTAATCGGTAGACCGATATGGACGTTTCAAAGGTTGTTTCTAAACGACAAAAGATAGTCTGTTAGAGTTAGTTTGTGCCACGTGGGCCAATAAGATGAAGTCGTTTAGGCCAAAAGATACAAGTGAAGTTCGGATGATCGATACCCCGTCGGTACACCGAATAAAGATATCCAGAGAAAATTCGAAGCTACGGAGGATAAGGAAACAGTTGACCGGGTAGAGGTCGGTAAACCAACACAAGGATTCCAGGAAGATCAAGTGGTTACTGACTCATAGGAGACGGTTGACCGGGTAGGGTTCGGTACACCGAAACAAGGATTCCAGGAAGACCAAGTCATTATTGACTCTAAGAACACGGTTCACCGAACGTCACTCGGTCATCTGTTGTGAACAAGTTCGGTAGACCGAGAGGCAAATGGTCGACCGAGAGAGACGAGTTTATCCTTTTGTGCATCAAGTGTACATTTGATCCTACAACTCAAATAAATAGAAAATTACATATGAATTCCTTGAGCTTTGATTTCAACTCTTGAGCCTTGATCTTGAAGTTGATTAGTCTCTTGGTTTGATCACCTATATTGTTAGGAATACACAATAACTATGCAATTTGACAATATGATGTGTTGTGTTCTAATTGTAGTTGTGCATAATATTAGTTTGTTAATCATCAAAATTAAGATTAAAGGGTCAAAAAGCCAACAATATCTCTATAGCAGAACATTAATCAACAACTCGTGTGAGTTGGTGGAGTGGTGAAGGTCATCTACATTGCCCTTTCAACCTAGCTTTGAATCATGTCAGGGACAACTACTTTTCTATAAAATCCGGTTCTGGGTCTAGTGGCAAGAACCTGATCCAAATATGAATCATGTCGGTTTTGGAATTGGATAACTAGATCCGACCCATATCAGTTTTACCCTGGTTCGGTTCCGGTTTGGTACCACCAGATTCGGTTCGGTACGACGGATTCCAGATACCTGTTGGCACCCTTAATAAGGACTCATTTTATTAAATCAAATTTATAGGAAAAATGTATTAAATGTTTCAAAACCGGTAATTTCTTACTTGCATGTTCACAATTATATTCTAATAGCTCAGTTTACCGGTATACTTTTATCTAAACTCTATTAACATTTATATATTTTCAGAACTTAGAACTTTTATCTAAATTCAATATATTCGTTATTTGCACAAAGGTATCATACTAGTAGGTTATGTAACCAAAGAAACTCCTAAAACCCCATAATGTAATGTGTATATAACCATAAAAATACAGTAAAAATTTCCTTCAACGCAACGTCCACATTTACAACCCATAACTTATTTTAATTAATATGAGAAAAATGTTATATTAATTTTATAAATTATGACTTAATTTGACTTTGCTCACTGCACTGGATGCAACCATTATACTCGTTGAACTTCCTTTTTTCGCAATTAGAAACTGAACTGCTATTCGTCGTCGTAAAACTACTTAAATCGCCCGTAAGATTACCATTTTGCCCCTCTACACTTTCTACTAATATAACTCCTCATTTCACTATTTTAACACAACTTTCTCTTCAAATCACTCTTCTATTCACCACATAAGATGTCTCGGAGGCCAGGAAAAGAACCAGCGGAGACCCCTGACTACTCACATCTGGTAAATTACCTTGTTTATTTCAATTAATTTAAAAAAAACATTTTTGAGTCGGGTATCCACGGGAGACGCCCGACCCAACGATCGGGCGGTCGCGGGAACCGCCTCCCCCTAGGGATCGTTGGGTCCCCCTAGGGAGGCGGTTCCCGTGACCGCCCGATCGTTGGGTCGGGCGTCTCCCGCGGACGCCCGACTCAAGGAACAGACGACTGCGGGAGACGTCTCCCACGTAGGGCAGGCGTCTCCGGCAGACGCCTCCCACGTAGGGTAGGCGTCTCCGGCAGACGCCTACCACGTAGGGTAGGCGTCTCCCGCAGACGCCCGGGGATTTTTTTTGTTAAAATTGATTATAAATTGTGATAAAATTGAAATAAATTGAATATTATGTTAATAATGAGTTAAATTAGTTTAGTAAATCGTTTATTAATTATAAAATGTGATAATTAATAAATAAATTGATTATTATGTTAGTAATTAGTTGTGTACGATTTTAGTAAAGGATTATTGAATAATTGTGATAATTGCTAAATAAATTGATTATTAAGTTACTAATTAGTTTAATTATTTTAGTAAAATCATTAACAAATTTGTATTTTTAAATTGAATTAATAGCCATCGGGTTACCGTGGAGGAAAAGAGAAATCAATTCCCTTACGCGCGGTACGTAGTATAGCAAACGAGTCAGGTCCTCGTCATCCACGTACACGTGGTATTTCTGCTTCAGTTAGGAGAGAGAGAGATTTGTTACGTCGTCGTCAGACACCTGAACAGTCTTTCGACGACGAGGAGGATTTCAGATGAGGCGAGGAGTCACGACGACAGTGACGATAGGGGCCGATACGACTTGGGGCCACAGGAGGAGGCAGTACATCAGTCCGGTCGAGGACGGGGGCGACACGGTGGTCCTTCAGCTGAGTGGGTCATTAGGAAGGATCGAGGTGACCGGTTTGTGACCGGTGATTCGAGTTCGTGCACTGCAGACGCCCGAGCTCAGAAGAAGAAGATGGGTGATGACGAGTCTTGGATCGTCACGGATATTATTCCCGGTGGTCTTGTAGATGGCAGCGTCATTCCGAGTTTCGGAGGCCACGTCGCCAGACGCATCTGGGATGGCGAGGAGCGGAAGGTTTTGAAGTGCCATAATCGGCATAGAGCCTGTACGACATTGCAAGCATGGCGTTCAGTGATGACTGAGTATATGACGGCGACCGTGGTTGACAGTGGATTTGGTCACTTGTCGTACAACATGTTTTCCTGCATCGACATGCCGTTGATTTCGGCATTCGTGGAGCGGTGGCAGCCTGACACCAACACTTTCCACTTGCCGTTCGGAGAGATGACGATCATGTTGCATGACGTCTTTCAGATTCTGCACATTCCTGTTGAGGGTCCCATGGTCAGTGCGCAGGCGCCGACATCTGAGCTGAAGTTATATGTATCTGAGTTGCTGGGTGTCAGCCTGGAGGGTCTTGGGCGGGATAGCTCATTTTGGAGTGGCGGTGGTGTTAGTATCGACGATGTGGACGAGTGTTGCAGACGGGGGCGACCACCACGGATTGAGGATACGCGGATGATTGCTTATTTCTTCTTACTGCTAGGCTGCGTATTGTTTGTCGACAAGAGTGGTTCCAGACTGAGACCACGCGACTTATTGGAGGCGAGGGACCCAGTTACCATTGGTGATTACTCATGGGGGTCGGCGACGTTGGCATATCTGTATCGCCAGCTGGGCATATCTAGCCGTGCTGATTGTGGTCAGATTACGGGTTGTCTTACACTGCTGCAAGCTTGGATCAATGAGTATTTTCCTGCTTTCCGCCCACATCGTGAGTGGAAGATTGTTGAGCGTGGCCATCCTCGTTCGCGTATGTGGGCTGTCCGGGCGGAGGATAAGAGCGAGAGTCGACTTCTTTCTATTCGTAGACGGCTAGATCAGATGACTGCATCGCAGGTATATAATGTATATATCATTCACGTTTATTTAAATTTAATTTTGTTATTATTAACGTATAAACGTTTAGGTGGAGTGGTTACCGTATGGTCCCGAGTCTGCTGTAGTTGTGCCGAGGACTACATTTGTCGGCATTATTCGTTATAGGGATATCACAGAGCCTTATATACCTAATCGCGTATTACGTCAGTTAGGTTACATTCAGGTGATCCCGGTTGACATCCCGACGCCCGAGCATGTAGTACGGTCTGCGACTGCGACGATGTACGACGTGAGGCACAACGTTTTGTCTGCGGAATCGGTTTGGAGGACATTTCCGAGACTAGGACGACTACACCTGGCCAATCTGAGTCGTAGCCGCGACCCCTCCACTTGTGCTCCAGATTATTTGCAGTGGTTCGGTAGGTGCTCACATCCACTACTCGTACGCGGAATCATTCCGAGACCGGAGAGACCACTGGATAAGATATGTGCTGGTGCGGTAAGTTTATCTAATTTTATATTTAATTGTAAAGTATATTTTGTTATTGTATGCTAATTTTTATTTTACATACAGTGGATGAGTAGGGCGATACGGTGTACGCAGCCGTTCTTGCGAGAGAGAGACGTCATGCCGAGTGAGGCGACGAGACTTGCAAGTACAGATTGGGATCGCCTGATCGAGGATTGGAACAGCCAGTTGGGCATTTCGGACCATGATTCAGATGCTTTGTAGTTGTCTTGCTTTTACTTTCGTTTTGTTGCACTGTTACTACATTTGTTGGTATTTGCTTATGTTTATTTGTGTACTCTTGTTATTTATTTCTGACGAACATATCTTCTACATCTTTCTTTGACTATCGTATTTTTTAATATTTATTTTTCATGAAAATATTTTCAACTTATTTCTTTAGATATCAAATAATATTTAAATTTAAAATACGGTAAAAGAACAACACGATATAAGTAGAAATACACGATATATTATACATTACAAAAACATTACAAATTACAATCAAAATGTACCACGTAACCGGTTCCAATACTCCATCCTACTTTGGTACTGATCCTCCCATCCAACAACACTCTCATCTCGCATTTGATACCATAAGGTCGCTATAGGAGGTACTGGGAAATCATCAAGTAATTCAGAACGAATAAAATGTCTGTAACTCCCTAAATGAGCAATGACCAACTCTCTGACAGGCCTCGTCATGGAAGACGGACACTCCCAAGGTAGAACAGTAAGACACGGGAACAACAACCCTTCCGTTCCCACTGCGAAATATATGACGGCACACTTGTAAAAATTAGCAATAGGAAACAAGTCGGACCAAACCTCCATATAATGATCCTCGCCACAAACTCCCTTGCCCCAATCAATTCGTTGACGAGCCTCTCTCACATTGCCGAAATAGACACTCTCATATATAGGATGTGCACCTATCTCATTAGAAATCGCACGACGGGCGTACGACCAGTTCTCCTGACCACCATGAAAGACATCGGCAACACATCGAAATCCACAGTTGCCATCAGCACGTACGTCATTCCACCTATCCAGAAATTGTAAAATGATTCCTGGCAGTCTATCATTATATGGGAAGTTGTCCACGTCAACCCATCCGGACACTGTAAGATAGGTAAATAACAATTAATTAAAACAACAAAATTAGGAGATAATATATTCAACCTCATTTAGATTACTGAAATATATTAAATAACATAACAACAAAAATATCGACATACCAGAAGATCCTGTGCCCGTATTCACGGACGATCGAGACGAATTAGACCGACGACCCCTGCTCCCAGTACTGCCAGACCGACGACTGTTGGCTTTTTGGCCTTAATCTAGGTTTTGATGATTTAATTAACCTAATCTTAATTATGATGATGTAGAGTAGCACACATATTGCATTGCATATATATTGCATGTGCTAACCTCTACAGGTGATCAAGACTCATGGAAGGAAGGAAATCAAGTCAAGATTTGTAATAAAGCTAAATGAAGACTTGTAATCTTGATTTTATTTTGAGTCTTAGGAACATGTGTAAATTGAGCATACAAGAGTTAAAAACCAATCACATACACAATAGGTTCCCTATAGAAGTCACACACGAAATTTCACATTATTTGGACTTCATTAGATCACCCAAACCTTAGTCGGAAATCACTTATAAACTTAAACCCAGATTTCCTGTGTGAACCGGTCGACCGAACCAGTTCTCAGTTCGACCGGTTTATAACAGACTCTCCACAGTGATTTTACCGAACTCTACCGGTCGACCGGTTCTACCTTTTCGGTCGACCGATCCCGGATTTTAATATGGCCGTTTTTCTTGTCGTATTCCTATAACGGTCGTATTCGTATAAAACAAACTTAACCCCAAAATACATTCGGTAACCGGTCGAACGAAGACCTTGTTTCGGTCGACCGGTTGAACACATTTTCAGAAACCAAATTCCCTGCTATCGGTCGACACATTTCTCGTTCGACCGATTGACCTTTGTCTCAACCGAATCCCCTTTTCGGTCGACCGCTCCATACTTTGGTTCGACCGATTCACTTAAGTAGAGTTAAGTTCTAGCTCGTTTGTCCGACCGAATATTCTTTTGTTCGACCGTTCTCCTTGAAATCAAGTGAACGGTCGACCGGTTTAGTAGTTTCGGTCGACCGGTTCTGGACAGATTTGCAGCCCGATTTTCTGCTTTGTGTATCTTGCACAAAACCCAATCAAATCTATCCCCAACGGCTAGAAAACCTTAGGAGCTTATAAATAGAGGATCAAGACTTGTTGTTAACACAACTCTCCAACTCCAATTGTCCCAATTCATTAGAGAGAAACCTCAATCCTCAAAGCTCCCAATTCTACACTCTTTAAGCCTAAACTTCACACATTTGATCATATACTCATCCTACTCAAAGTGTGCTCAATTAGAGAGTGAATCCCACTCAGTTACAAGAGTTGTCAAAAGAAGCAAGGACTTCGGTGAAAGCCCGAAGTGTCCCTCTCGGATTGTGAGAGGAAGAATTCATGCAAGCGAGGGTTGTTCGCGTTGCTTGTGGTGTAAAGGCGTTCTCTCCCGGCCCGGAACGGGGAGTGGTTAGTGAAGACGTAGGCGGAGCTCGCGGAGTCGAGCGGAGTCTACAAGAGAGGACTAGGACCCGGGTGGGGTGCCGAACCTCTATAAAAACGCCGAGTCTCTTTGTGGTTTGCATTTTCTGTTAATTTCCCTACTTGTTTTTAAATTTGTTTCCGCTGCATTTATTGTTTGATTAGTTAGGGATTAGCTTAATAGTGATTAGTGGACCCATAACCCACGATCCGATCCTACATTTGGTATCAGAGCCTTGTTAAGCTAAATTTCATTACTTTACCGTAATTTTAGCATGGCTTCAACATCTAATCACTTAGAGGGTTTATGCACCACAAGGCCTCCTTTGCTTAATGGGTCAAATTATGATTATTGGAAAAATGGAATGAAAATCTTTTTAATATCAAATGACCTTAAGTATTGGAAGTTTATTCAAAATCCATACATACCCCCAAATGAAGATGATTTAGATTCTCTATCTAGGGCTCAAATGAAAGAAATTGAAATGAATTCAAAAATTATGAATATTCTTTATTGTGGCCTTAATGAGGGAGAATACAATAGAATTAGGGGATGTGAAAGTGCAAATGAAATATGGCATAGGTTACAAATGCATCATGAGGGTGATAGCAAAACCAAAGAAACTAGGATAAGTCTCCTCATGCATAAATATGAAATATTTTCTATGCAAATCGGTGAGAACATAAGCGACATGAACACTCGCTTCACCGATATCACTAACTCTCTTTTGATTCTTGGAAGAAGGATAAATGAAGGAGAGATGACTCGAAAATTCCTCCGGTCATTGAGAAACGATTGGGAAGACAAGGTCGTGGCAATCGAAGAATCGCACGATCTTTCAAAATTAAAGATGGAGGAACTCATTGGAAATCTCATGGCCTATGAGCTCCAATTGAGTCATCGAAGAGAGAAGGAAGCTTCAAAGAAAAACTCCGTGGTGGCATTACATGCAAAGTTTGATGAGCCAAGGAGGGTGGAAGAAGAGGACATTGAGGTCCTTGCCCAAGACTTCTTCAAATACCTCAAGAGGGATAAAGGAGAAAAGAATGAAAGAAGAGGTAGAAGAAGTGAGAAAAGAAAAAAAGAAAAAGAGAGGGAGGAGAGTGAAAATGAGAGAAGAGAAGGGGAGAAGAAAAAGGAGAGAAGGGAGAGGAGAAAAGAAAAGGAGAAGAGCAAGAGAAGAGAAAGGAAGGAGGAAGCACACAAGGCTACATGGGATGATTCTTCATCACCATCATCATCGTCTTCTTCCTTGCAAAGTAGAAGAGAAGTGGCTCACTCATGCTTCATGGCAATTCAAGATGAAGGAAGTGAGGTATCCTCTAACTCTTACTCTAGTAGATCACATTCTTGCTCATCTAAATCATATGCTAGTGATAGTTCATGTTCTAAAGAAGAAACTTATTCTTATGATGAACTTCAAAATGCATTCCATGATTTAGTTAAACAATATGAGATCATATGTGATAAAAACAAGAATGCTAGAAAGTTAATCAAAGATCTTCAAAGCCAAATTGATACATGCATAAATGAGAAGAATGAGGTGATTGCTAAATTTGAAAAGAACGCATCAAATCTTGAAAAATTAAGAGCAACACCTATAGATTGTGATCAACTAAATCTTCAAGCTTCTAACTTGCAATTGAGAAAAGATTTAGAAAGATTCACTAATGGAACTCATATGCTTAACATGCTATTAGGTAGTCAAAGGCAATCTTTGCAAAAACATGGTTTAGGTTACAATTTTAAATTGAAAAACCATGTATCTCACACTACTCTAAATGGTAAGCATATGTTCATTAACCATAGTTCCTCAAGTGTGTGGGCACCCAAAACCAAAATGGTTTGGATCCCAAGAGCTAATGTTCAAGGACCCAAAGTAGGTTGGGTACCAAAATCTACACTTGTAGGTACTTGAGGAGGAGATTGGTGGTGACCGGGTGAGCCAAAGCGTCGAATTCGAACCCGGTTGCATCACCAAATCAAGATTGGAGCTATTCAAGATTCAAGTTTGGTATAAATTTCTATCTTTGAAATTTTCTGAAAATTAGCTCTAATCTAGTTTCACATGCTTAATTGACATATCATATAGTTCAATTCATTGAAAATCATTTATCCCCATTCATTGCAAATCATTTACCACATTCATTGATTTTAAATGTCAATTTTTTTAAATGGATGTTAGAATAAGGCTTAAGTTGAAACTTAAATGAACTTAATTTCATCATACTCATTGTTTCCATTTAGCCTTATTGATAGGGGGAGCTTAAATGTTATATCTTTTAGAGTAATGAAGTGCAAAATTTAGGGGGAGCAACTTCATTACAAGACATCCAAATTCTAAGCTTAAAGTCTTAAATAATTATTATTTTTGATGGATGTCAAAGGGGGAGAGATAATTAAGGGGGTAACTTGGAATTTGGCATAAAATTGAACAAAAACTATGCACATCCATAGGGGGAGCATTAATATGCATAGTTTACATATACAAATTCCATGTATTTAGATAGAATTAAGATATAGGTTGCCATCATCAAAAAGGGGGAGATTGTTGGCTTTTTGGCCTTAATCTAGGTTTTGATGATTTAATTAACCTAATCTTAATTATGATGATGTAGAGTAGCACACATATTGCATTGCATATATATTGCATGTGCTAACCTCTACAGGTGATCAAGACTCATGGAAGGAAGGAAATCAAGTCAAGATTTGTAATAAAGCTAAATGAAGACTTGTAATCTTGATTTTATTTTGAGTCTTAGGAACATGTGTAAATTGAGCATACAAGAGTTAAAAACCAATCACATACACAATAGGTTCCCTATAGAAGTCACACACGAAATTTCACATTATTTGGACTTCATTAGATCACCCAAACCTTAGTCGGAAATCACTTATAAACTTAAACCCAGATTTCCTGTGTGAACCGGTCGACCGAACCAGTTCTCAGTTCGACCGGTTTATAACAGACTCTCCACAGTGATTTTACCGAACTCTACCGGTCGACCGGTTCTACCTTTTCGGTCGACCGATCCCGGATTTTAATATGGCCGTTTTTCTTGTCGTATTCCTATAACGGTCGTATTCGTATAAAACAAACTTAACCCCAAAATACATTCGGTAACCGGTCGAACGAAGACCTTGTTTCGGTCGACCGGTTGAACACATTTTCAGAAACCAAATTCCCTGCTATCGGTCGACACATTTCTCGTTCGACCGATTGACCTTTGTCTCAACCGAATCCCCTTTTCGGTCGACCGCTCCATACTTTGGTTCGACCGATTCACTTAAGTAGAGTTAAGTTCTAGCTCGTTTGTCCGACCGAATATTCTTTTGTTCGACCGTTCTCCTTGAAATCAAGTGAACGGTCGACCGGTTTAGTAGTTTCGGTCGACCGGTTCTGGACAGATTTGCAGCCCGATTTTCTGCTTTGTGTATCTTGCACAAAACCCAATCAAATCTATCCCCAACGGCTAGAAAACCTTAGGAGCTTATAAATAGAGGATCAAGACTTGTTGTTAACACAACTCTCCAACTCCAATTGTCCCAATTCATTAGAGAGAAACCTCAATCCTCAAAGCTCCCAATTCTACACTCTTTAAGCCTAAACTTCACACATTTGATCATATACTCATCCTACTCAAAGTGTGCTCAATTAGAGAGTGAATCCCACTCAGTTACAAGAGTTGTCAAAAGAAGCAAGGACTTCGGTGAAAGCCCGAAGTGTCCCTCTCGGATTGTGAGAGGAAGAATTCAAGCAAGCGAGGGTTGTTCGCGTTGCTTGTGGTGTAAAGGCGTTCTCTCCCGGCCCGGAACGGGGAGTGGTTAGTGAAGACGTAGGCGGAGCTCGCGGAGTCGAGCGGAGTCTACAAGAGAGGACTAGGACCCGGGTGGGGTGCCGAACCTCTATAAAAACGCCGAGTCTCTTTGTGGTTTGCATTTTCTGTTAATTTCCCTACTTGTTTTTAAATTTGTTTCCGCTGCATTTATTGTTTGATTAGTTAGGGATTAGCTTAATAGTGATTAGTGGACCCATAACCCACGATCCGATCCTACAACGACGACCCCTGCTCCCACTACTACCAGGCCGACCACGACCTCGCTCAGCATACTCGAAGGCACTCGGGTCCCGACGTGTCGACTTTCCACTAGGTCGACCTCGTACCTTAGTTTTTCTTCAGGTTCTCCATAATTCGACTGATCGGGGTGTAACTGTTCGTATAAAATACGAGAGGCACTACGAATTACTGCAGGGTCGCTCTCCGAGATCTCATCCACTAGCTTCCGAAAATGCTCGGCGTCTTGTGCTGACCGATCAACAAACTCTGACATCTGGACTCCTTCTCCGATAACAAGTATTTTCCAGAATGGATGAATATGCTCTAAATAAATTACATCACCTGACGCCAAACACTCGTACATGGTACAGACACAAGGAATCCCATGTGTTGTCATGAAAGCACACCCACAACGATATTCAATTTCATCACTTAAGTCCTCCATTCTCTTCAACTCCTGAGTCATTAACGAAAAGCAGTGATGCGAAACTCGGCCATTTATATGCTGAAACAGAGGACCTATGTACTGTGCCAAATTTCGACGTCTCAAATCTTCAAGAAAGTTCCGAATATTCGTCAGCTGCATTTCAATAGGCGAGGTCACGCGGTCGAAAAGAGTGTCGAGAGCGGCAGTCGATGTAGTGATCCACTCTTTCAGAGCTGAATGTGCACTTTCCACCCTGCAGTTCGTAGTGTTGCCGAAATGAAAAGCTTTATTCGTCCAATTCAACACGAATTTTTCCTTATGCACCAACCACGTGTCTTCCACATACTCCGTGAGCACTGGCCAGGACTTGAAAGAATCTTTCAGATTACGGACTGCTCTATCATAATCCATCTGTGAATCAGAAATCATGACTTTCCTCCACCTTTCACGCCTGAAAATCTCTGCAGACTGCTTGTCCTTGCCGAATACGTTGTATGCGTAGTTGTACATGTCTTTGTTGATATGCCAGGTGCATAGTAAATGAGCTGACTCAGGAAAAACCTCTGCCACTGGTCGCATCAGACCCATCTCCCGGTCCGTAATTATTGTTGTCGGGCTAACAATATCCAATAACAGATCTCGCAACCTCTCCAACACCCACCCGTAACTAGACTCGGTCTCATCCTGCAAAATCGCATATCCGACGAGGAAATTCATGTTTGGTGGAGTAACTCCAACCATCTCAAACAAAGACATCTTGTACTTGTTCGTCTTATACGTCGAATCCATACAGATTACGAATGGGTATGTACGCAACAACTGAACTGAAGTCGGATGTGCCAAAAATGCGTGTGTCAAGACATTAGTTTATTCATCTGCCACAATCCAATGCAAATACTTATGCTGCACTGCCTCTCTGAGAAACTGTTGCGCGGGATTCCTGTCTTCAAATTTCGTCCTCCTCATGTACTCTCTGAAGTTGTAAATGTGTCTTTGATTCGGATTATCGTCCGGAAATTTCTTCTTTACCACCAACAAAATGTTACGGGGTCTTGCTTGTGCCTCTGTCATATCACGAACAATTTGCTTTGCCCCAGCACTAAGTCCGCTGACCTGTCGGTGACCCTCTGAATAAACTGCCAATGGGTGGTTGTGTTGCCCATAGATGCTACTAGAAATAATAACCCATCCATCACGATCTCGTCGCTCCGCCACTTTTACCAAAAACCGACAACCGCAACCTTTTCTTTTCGTATTCTTTCGCAGTGCAATACTCGTATCATGAGAACTCATCTCACGTTTGCGATCACATCTGAGGTAACAATCCATCCGGTTATCTGCTTTTGGTTTGTACGATGATATAACCAAAAAAAAAATCGGGCTCCTATTGCAATTTGTTTCGCCCATTTACAACCTTCCTCGATTGTTGTAAATATTTCCTTACTGTCAAAAAGCTCACTGTAATCTACTCCATCACCACCGAAATCTTGCAACGGAACCTGAAAATTTTGAATTTAACAAAAAATAAAAAAAACAAAAAAAAATCGGGCGTCTGGCTACGCCGCCTCCACCAAGGTGGAGGCGTCTGCCAAACACGCCTCCAGATACGTGGCGGCGTGTTAGACAGCCGCCTCCACCTTTGTGGAGGCGTGCATCTAAGCCGCCTCCAGCAAGGTGGAGGCGTCTGGCTAAACCGCCTCCACCTATTTGGAGGAGGCTTAGCCAGACGCCCGAGTCGGGAAAAAAATTCCGCCCCCGTTACCTCGCCGGATTCTGGTGCTTCGCCAGACATTTTCGTGGTGTTGATACTGAGAATGTGAGTAAAGCTGAGTCAAACACCTTGTTTAAAGACACGGGACGAAATCGGTATTAATTGATTTGTTAAGGGCAAAAAGGTCATTTTGGGGCGATTTAAGTAGTTTTCCGACGACGAATAGTAGTTCCCATTAGAAAAGAGATCTTTATCACTTTTTGTGACTTTTTGTGAACGCCGTTCCCAAGAGTTTGAATTTGTGAATTTTAAGCTACCCACATGTGTTGCACGCTATCAATAATATATGAGTTTTTAACGTATTCATCCCTATTTTCGATTTCTTGTGCTACTTATAAAATGTCTTTAATTTTAATCAACTTATAATAATGTTAGATTTCAAATTTATACAATATAAGTACCAATATAACATTTCACCAAATTGAAATCAATACCCACAAATTCAAATCCCACTTTATTGTAAATGTCCCACTTATTCAGAATTAAAACACGAGAAATGCGTGCAATTCACTAATTTATTTATTTTAACTGAACCTCAAAAATCAGAAACACATGAAAAACAATTGAATAATGTATTTTCACTTTAAAAACTAGAAACACACGGAAAACAATTAGCGTAGATATTCAGGACCGTCACGCAAAACGGCCACCCAAAAAGCACACGCTCACCCAACTCCACTGTGGTTCCAAAAAGATCGCCCTCTCTCTGCTTCAGTGCAGTATTTAATTTAAATAAAATAAAAATAAATTAAACTCGGAATCCCGCAGCAACCTTACCTTTCCTTCCCACACATTTCCGCCTCTCTCTCTAGACCGGAATGGTTCCGGCGGAAGTGGCGCCGTCGGGTTCTGGGCGAGATCTGACGAGGTTGGCGTTTGTAACTGCAATTCAGTTTTAGCGACTTTTTTCTTATTTTGTCTCTCTAGATTTCGGAGTTCATTTTGGGGATTTTCTCACTTTGTTCTTTCTTTTTCTGTTGTTTTAGGGGTTTTTTCGTCACTCTCTTTCTCTCTGGATTTTACTGTGTTTGAGTTTTTTATATAATTTTTCTCTCGTTTTGTTCCTTTGCTTGCATTTTACTTTCTTTAGATTTGGTATTCGTTTCTCTCATTACTTACATTTGTCACTTTTCACTCTGGATTGGTATGCAATTTTGGAAATGAAAGCTTCTTCTTCCTTAGTTCTTGTGAATTTATTGTCATTTGCTTCGTTTTTTATTTATTTTCTGTTTATAGATTTGATGTGCTTTCTTTTTTTCCAGATTCGAGTGCTTTTTCATGGAAATTTTCCCCCTCATTTTGCGATTCAAACCTTTTGTTTTTGTTCTTATGTGGGTTTTGTATTTCCAGATTTTTAAATTTTATGTGCATCTGTGGGTCACTTGTCGCTGTTTTTCTCACTCTAAATTCAGTGTCGGTTGATTCGGAGATCACAAATTCTGGTCGCTTTGCTCTCTAGATTTGGTGGGTTTGCTTTGTTTCGAATTTTGGTAGTATTATAATTGACATGTGAATTGGTGGCATCTTTCTGTCTAGATTTCGTCTCTTTATTTTCCAAAGTTGTGGGTTTTGTGGATAGTCTTGGTTGTTTCTCTCACATTATCTCGAGTTTTATGTGTGCATGTTATGATTCTTTTCTTGAGGTGTGGGTTTGGATATGAGAATTAGAGTTAGGGGTTAATTCTCTGTTTGCATTCTTATATCCGGGCTGTTCTTTGGTCCATTTATGATGTTCACTTCACTGTTCGATCCGTGAAGGTCTTTGTTCAGCTATTTAATGTAATGTTTCTCCTCCAGATATGTGTGTTTTGGAATTCACAAGAAGTTTCTATACGTGAGTTTTCACCTTTTGTGTTACGTAATAGTCCAAGAAATGACAGCACTGGATGTCTCTTTCTCTCATGAATTGGTGCTGATTTTGGCGTTTAGTCCGACATCGTAAATGTTTGTTACAGCCTTGCAAATTGTACCATTTACCAACATTTTCAGGATGCGTATTTTTAAGCATCACATCAACAATTTACAATGTAAATGGCACCATTTGAAGGATTGGCTTTTTATCAGAGTTTTCTTTGTTGTGCTACAATAAATTCTCTTGTATTTAAGTGCATGTATTTAGATTTTGTGATATTGTCTTGTTCTCACTTTACTGCTTGCTTGCTTGTATTGGATCTTTATTTCGAACTTCATGTGCATTGTATTTCCATTGCATGCACACCATTTTACTCATTGAATCATCCTTCCCAATTGTTATCATATGATTATGTGCATCAGTGTAGGTTTATTTATGAGGGCCTAGCTCTGTTGAGTATCGAACATGCAGGAATCAAGCAACTTTGGCTTGGCCCATTTGCGTTTGATTTAACTATTTTATGAGTCCAGCTATGGAATCTCCAATTCAAATAGTTTACGTACTTCACCTTGTTCTCAGCAGCTAGTTGTTGCCTGCTTTCTTCCATACCCTATACCGTTGATCTCTTGTCAGGATATGGTGTTGATTGGATGACCTCATTTTTCACGAAGTATAATTTAAAATGGATCAGTATGAGGTTTTGGAGCAGATCGGAAAGGGAGCATTTGGTTCTGCACTTCTGGTTAGGCATAAGCATGAGAAAAAGAAGTGAGCTGCCGGTTATTTCTCATTTTTCTTCCTTCATGTCCACATCTTCTAAAATTTGTTGTTGGATTAGATTGACAATACAATTGTCTGTCCTCATTGAAGGTATGTCTTAAAAAAGATCAGACTTGCTCGTCAGACTGAGAGATGCCGTAGATCTGCCCACCAGGAGGTTTGCTTTGATACCTAGCACACATGCAAATGTTGTTTTTATCCAATTATGACAATTAAAAGCTCTTCTCACTTCTTTCTAGATGGAGCTTATTTCTTCGATCCGGAACCCATTTATTGTAGAGTATAAAGACTCATGGGTAGAAAAGGTGAGTCTAAGTTTTGCTTGACCTCTTCAGTAGTTTTTATTGTTGTCTGAATTATGCTGATGGACACTGGTTTGGATCTCTTGATTCATTAAACACTATTTGCTATTATGTCACTTGCTCTTAACAATGTTTCTTGTGTTTGTTAATATCCATATTTAGCCTGTTTCTGCAGGATATGTATGGTGCACTAATATGTATGATTACTGTATTTAAAACTTGAGGAACGTTACTAAAATAAAATATAAATGAGTTGCACTGGCGACATATAGTCCGCTTTCACATTTAAGCAATTTTTTTTTAATTTCCATGCTCCAGAAGACTTTGCAAAGGACATTAGTTTAGTTCGTCCATGTTTGATACATTTGTATGACGATTTAATCTCTTGCAGGGATGCTACGTGTGCATAATCATCGGTTATTGTGAAGGAGGGGACATGTAAGATCTCTTCTTATTCGTTATACTATGGCATCCTTGAAACTTTTTCTTCTTCTTAAACTAAAGAGCTCATATTTAAAGAACAAATTTGACGTTATACTTAGGGCTGAAGGTATTAAGAAAGCAAATGGATTGGTGTTCCCAGAAGAGGTATTTTGTTTGCCAACAAAATATGTCTACATCATATGAAAGATTCTAATTTATGCTTCCGAATTTATTGCTGTTTATTCTTGTTTACTTTTGTGTCATGCAGAAGTTGTGTATGTGGCTTGTGCAACTCCTAATAGCACTCAATTACTTGCATACAAATCACGTTCTTCATCGCGATGTGAAGGTTAGTGATATTTTTTATTACTTTTAGTGACCCTGTCTTAGTGCATCACTTTTCCCCCCACTTATTTCGTGCATTGGCATTATGCAGTGTTCAAACATATTCTTGACAAAGGGTCAAGACATACGCCTTGGTTTGTTCTGCACATTAAGCATCATCCGTGAAACTTTTTTTGTCATTGTCTTGTTTTCTTTTACACCTAACTCTTTAGAATGACTTTTTTCAGGTGACTTTGGGCTTGCCAAAATAATGACATCTGATGACCTTGCCTCTTCCGTAAGTTTGGAATTTTGAACTACTATATTATCATTATCCATGTAGTAAAGGTAATATTGTTGATGGTTATTATAGGTTGTTGGAACTCCAAGTTACATGTGCCCAGAGCTTCTTGCTGATATTCCATATGGCTCTAAGTCTGACATATGGTCTTTAGGTAATTCATATTTAGGAACGCTAATTTAGTGCTGGATCTGGTTATTTAAAAATAAAATTAATTCCTTCCATTGTAGGATGTTGTGTTTATGAAATGGCTGCACTTAGGCCTGCTTTCAAAGCATTTGTGAGTTTCTGTCCCTCTCCCATCTAATTCCTTTGCCATTTGACATTTTACTTAATAAAAACGAACTTCTTTTTGTAGATTTCTTTATATAATATAGCAGAGTTTCTTATGTGTTGTTGGATGGATTTTTACATTTGGATTTATGGCAAAGCATTTGTGCTCCCTGTTCTCTCCACATTGATTTATGCAATTCTTCAAACTTTTGATGTCATATTGTGCTATAAACTTATCAAATAATAAATAGTTTGTCGAACACATAAAACAATCTATATATTTGAAGTTCTGATTTGTACTTTTCTTGTTTATCCAGGACATGCAAGGGCTAATAAACAAAATTAACAAATCAATTGTAGCACCACTACCAACTACATACTCTGGTGCATTGTGAGTGTTATCCTCCTTGATGAATTTCAGATCCTCCCTATAAGATTCCATTAAAAGGACTTGTCTTTTGCTTCCTGTATGCAGTAGAGGACTTATCAAAAGCATGTTAAGAAAGAACCCCGAGTTCCGACCAAGTGTGAGTTTTTTCATGTTTTTTTCTAAAATTTTCTACCTATTCTATTGTAGTTTTGTGTTTATGTTACATGTATATATATGTATGTATGTATATGTGTAAGTATATGAAAGTCTGGGTTGTTTGTGGAGCACAATTTTTTTATATGTGCATAATTTGCTTTCCTAAACTTCAACATTGTACTATCATCAGGCAGGGGAACTTCTAAGACATCCACTTCTTCAGCCATATGTTCTCAAAGTACATCTCAAGTCTAGTCCAACCTGAAAATCACTTCCATCTCAAACCTCAAGCTTAGTAAAGAAAATTAGATTTCCTGATCAGGAAGACATTTTGCCACATCTTGGTAGGGACAGAGAGAGGAGGTATTCCATTGGTGATGGGATACTAAAATCGAAGAAGCCCATAGAAGGCCAAGATTCAATTTCCTTTTCACAAAGTAGACATGACCTTCCAAATTTTTTGGACAAAAACATGACAGAATTATCAGTTGACAGTAGTGATGTTGATGGAAATGCTTCTTACAAACAGACACATGCGTGGACCTCTAACGTTGCAAAAACCACAAAATATACTGCTCACAAAGTCTACACAACACCTGGAAGGCGCATTCAAGCGGCTGAAGTTCATACTAGTGTGAAACATAAAAAGGTGTGCTGTCTCTCCTGAGAAATATTCTACCTTTGATATATTTTTCAGTACCTTACTCTCTCTAATAACCAGTTTGTAGACTAAATTACTAGAATTGAATTGCAAGGTCATAGATAAGCATTAAATCCAAAAATCGCTTTTCTTGCAGACTCTACTATCCATGCTTTCAGTTGTACAATCTAACTTGTTTCTGATTCGCACTTCATCTAATCTCTTAAACTTGTTGAGCATCAGCTTTCCAAACACAACTCCACCACATGCCTCTGAAAATTGCTATAGGAGCATTCTCAATGTTGAACATGATTTTCAGGTTGATCAGCCTCTACGAACTCCAGCAAATGCATCACTTCAGCCAAGAAGAAGAGCATCTCTGCCCATGTCTGCATTTGAAACACCCCGTAAACCTAAAATAAGTTTCCTCAGCGACATTAAGTCTCTGGATGTCTCAGTTAATGCTCCCCTAATAGATAGAATTGCAGAATTCCCATTGGCCTCATCAGAGGATCCATTATTCTCTATCCAGAAAACTCCGTCCGCCCCAGGATCGTCCTCTGCTACTCCACATTGTGGGGAGCATTCTCTTACAAAGGACAAATGCACGGTTCAGATCTTCAGAACAGAGGGTGAAAATGGCAGCACTGGAAGCTCAGACAGAAACCCAACTGCTGCCGATGGATCCAGCCCGGGCTCATCAGAATCACGACGAAGGTTTGATACATCATCTTACCAGCAAAGAGCAGAGGCATTGGAAGGTTTGCTCGAGTTTAGCGCAGGGTTGCTACACCAACAGAGGTTCGAAGAACTAGGTGTACTACTGAAACCATTTGGACCAACTAAGGTTTCTCCAAGGGAGACTGCAATTTGGCTGGCAAAGAGTTTCAAGGAGACGGTAGCGAATCCAGAGGAACAACAGTAGGTTCGTACAACAGAAGTGGCAACACGGTTTTGCTTTAGATTTAGTTTGTATAATGCTTGTAGATTTCACTAACGTAACTCTGCTAATGGTAAGTTTTAGTAGAAAACAGGTTCTGTAGCGACTAGACGTTGAGAAGAAGGTAAAACTTAAGGGAGTTTGCTTGTGCTTTCTCGTGTATGTATCACTGTAAGAAGGGATCTTCCCAAGCTTTTAGATTTTAACTGTTAATTGTTACCATGGAATGTCGATTTGGCAGTAAATTTTGCAATCCTCTATCTAAAATTATCATCTTCTCTACGGATTGTTGTCCTTTTCTGTTTTTCCTGTTGAATCCATAGTCATAAATGATTTACAGTTTTGTTCATTTTAGATGTCTCACTTGTACGCCGATCTAAAACCAGTCCGAACTCTGGTGTGAACCAGAACGAACCTTGTCCGATTTGAACTAAATGAAACCTGTTTGGTCCAGTTAACCGGACCGAACCGGGTTATGTACACCACTAACTGCAAATGTGATTTATAAGATTTTTTTTGCAGTCGTAGTTAGACCACCCTTAACGGGTGGTCTTTTTCGGGTGCCCAAAATGCCCTCCCTTAAGGGAGAGTGGTTCCCCAGGCGTCCAATCCAGGGGGCTACGTGGCCCCCGTGGTTAATTTTTTTATGTTTTTTTATGTTATGTTTTTTTGTTTAAAAGAAAAAGATTAGTTATATATAATTAGGTTAATGTATTGATTAGTTAAATTGTAATTTAATTAATTAGGTTTTGAAAATTATTTGTAAAATTATTTTATGATTAATTAAATTATTTTTTATTTATTAAGATATAATTAAATTTAAAATTAAAAAAATCAAATACGGATACGAAATACTGTAGGTCCTTGATGCTTGAGAACCCCAAGATTGGATGTCATCGTCATGTGTTTTCTGTAGTCACGCGCATACTGTAGGTCCTTGATGCTTAATAAGTCCAAGAACCCATACCATCGTCTTGTGTTTTGGGTAGTCACAAACACTGTAGGTACTCGATGCTTGAGAAAGTACTCTCAAGTCAACCATTCTCACCACCACGATGTCAAACTCGTAAAAAGTGCTCGACTCGACCCAAAAATGCTTATAGAGAGGGTATAAAAGGAAGGAGCCTAGAGCGTATAAGTAGGTAAGAAAAAGATGACTCAAAGGAGAAGGGAAGAATCCCTAAAGCTAGCGTGGGTAAAGGGTGAGGGTAGAAGCCTAATCTAGCAAACACAACTCAAACAAGCTTAGGCTGGCTATGGGTCCTTAGACTAAACAACGCCTAACCGCAACTCTCCACACTCCAGAACGCCTCACCTCCCTTGGTCGAAGGTCACAACGTCGAATGAGAAAGTCAAGACCTGGAGGTCCCAAAAGTCCCAATGCAACTAAGCAAACGACAACGTTCAAGCCATGACGTCGAGAATGGGATTCTCCTAAGTGCGCCCGAATCCTAGGAGTCAATGTCTACTTGATTTTAGATTGAGGCTTTACTTGAGTGTGGTTTGTGGGGTTAAGGGAGGAGTGATGAAATTGCCCACCTTATCTCGAAAACTATAGGTGGTGCCCCTTAAGATCAATTTTCCTTAAACTAGAAAGCAACTCACCAAACAATCACTCACCTCACTCTTGTTCCAATGCACCTTACCAACTAATGCATTTTTAACCATGCATTAATGAGAGAATGGGTACACGTACCTCACACCAGAAATCGACGACGAGAAATTAAAGCAAAGGAAAAACAATATGCATGCAAGGTTTTCAGATGATGCATGACCTACATGGCAATTGATCTAATCTTTTGCTTTGAGTTTTAGGATCCAAGTTGTCTTAAGAAGGGGTCATGCAAGCCAAATTAATTAATGACACTTAAACAGAGCATGCATGGCATCTACAGTGATAGTAAATGACTCCAAATAGGCACATAAAGCTACTGTAGAAACAGAAATGGAAACACACTCACCAGAGCCGCCAGTGGCGGATTCAAATCCGCTACTGGAGGATTGTCTGGGATTCTAGTTCCCAAACTTCTCTAGAATGCTAATGTGAGCACATGTAATAACCACACACTAATGCATCACATCATTACAACAACTTCTTGTCCATCCCCTATCCAATGGGGATGGACTACTCACTACTCATATCTAAACTAAAGAAAGCATAAAAACAACTCAAAACCATAACGCAAAAATAAGAAAACTAAATGAAGGAAAACAAGCACAAGGAAAGACGTCAAAATAAAGAACAAGACTACATTATATTAAAATGAAAGCTTACAATGTTTCCTTCCTCTTCTCCTCTTACACTAATGAGCAGCAAATAAAACCTAAACTGATGGAGGAGCAAGAAGAAGAGGGGAGAGGAAGGATTACAATGGTATATATAGACTAATATTTGGTTAGGATTAATATGGAAACAATCAGAAGACTTTAAATCACATCTAATGGTCTTGGAATGCTCTGACCTGACAACCCAATCCGTGAGCAAACTCAGAGATCCAACAAAGCAAAAGGACCCGCCAATACCTGATAAAAATACGCCAGTGGCGGATCCAAATACTTTGATCGGACTTAGCTTTCTCCAGCTTTTAAGTTGCCTTGTTTTCCACGTGGAGTGAAGCCCTGGTCGTCTGGTTCAAGCCCTCTTGTCTTTAATTGGAAAATACTAATAAGGTTCAAGTCATGTGTCACCACATTTTACCCTCCACAATCAGGTCACTCCGGATTTTCACTTGGATCCTTCATGATTTGTGATCCAGTCTTTGTGCATTACAAATAGGTCCAGAAGTCTTCAATTCAGTCCATTCTTGTTGCAATCAGGTCCTTCTTACTTCCCTTTCCCTTCTTTAGTACCTAACACCTGAAACACTACAACAAACACTCGAGTAGCACAATTTTGGAATGATATGCTACTAATCAGGGTTTTTTGGAATTAATGTATTACATATTGTGATGAGCACCAATGAACACACACACACATACACACATACACACATTCTCATTTTTGCATTCTTTCTCTACCCCCTAAGGGGTTTATTTTTATCGTTTGTTTTCTGATTTAGTGTAATTCGATCTCATCTCTCTCTTTTCCCTTCCCACTCAAGTATTTTGAACTCTGACTCGCACGCGCTACTTGTGGACAAGACTCGTACTTGGCGCGTCTTCACCGACGTCGTGTACTTGCGGTATTATAATTGAATCAATTAACATGCATAGTGTACGTATAACAACAACATACATTAGAGACAGTTCATATTCAAAGGTAACTGAATTGAAGGAACATAGTTTACAACAAAAACATAGTGTACATTACCAATGTAGTTTACAACACTACCTTCACTTGAAGAATCATACAACTTCATTTGTTTTGCAAGTGTACGTCTATTTTTGCTGGATGTGCATATTATAAATTTTTAGATTACGTGTAATATGTTAACTGATTTATATATATATATATATCTGTGTGTGTGACATTTTTCGTATATACATTTCAAGGATTCTAGTGTAAAGTGAGAGATACATAATATTACATTGGGTAGAACATAATCATATTTATATACGATGAGCAGAATGTTGCGGTATATGCCTGTTTCATTTGTAGGGAATTTTACGTGGTGTATTTTTGTTTCAATTGCAGGGATTTTTATGTGAAACTAAAAATAAAATTAGAATTAAACAATAAAATTCATTTAAGGATATAACATGTTGATTATTTCGTAGAGACCGACGTGGAATTTCACAAAAACATTTAAGAAAGGACATACCAGGTTGGCGTTGTTTGCGAACTGACCGATGTGGTATATTCTATTATTTGATTTTTTTAAATTCGTGTTTTAATAATACGACAGACCACGCCGACCTTCTATTTCAGCCGACGTGGTGTGTCTACAGACCACGTCAGTCACTTGCCAACAAGTTGACGTGGTATGTCCTATTATTAGATTTTTTTTTCGAATTTCTTCTTTTAATAATAGGACATCTGTGTCGATCATCTGGGTGTGGGCGACGTGGTATGTTGTAAATACAACGTTGGTATTACTGGTAAATGCCAAAGTAGTTGACCTACATACCACGTCGGCGTATTGGCCGACATGATATCCCCCTCCCTTACCACGTCTCCCGGACACACGTCAGTCAACTAGACTCGGTCAACCCGACGTGATATGTCGAAAAATCCGACGTAATAACCCATTTTGCAGCAGTGTGACCAGCAAGAAGACTATGGTAATTTCACAAAAATAATATTATACGTTAATACCTTGTGGTTTGATCACTACTGGAAAATATAGTTACCACGTCTCCTTGATTACGTTGAATTTCGAGAATCCGATTTGGTAATAAGCAAACCACGTCAGCAACTGCGAATCCGACGTGATGTTCGACTTACCACGCCAGACGGTTTATGACCAACAAGAATGTTTACGTTACCACGTTGGCCATAACATGTTTGACGTGCACCGATTTGGTTTTAGGCTTATCACGACAGACAGTTTTCGACCGACGTGAATGTTTGTGTTACCACGCCAGCGGTAATATGTTCGATGTGCACCGATGTGGTTTTCGGGATATCACGTCGATGCATTGGAAACCAATGTGGTGTATATTGACCATCGTAGCATAATATTTCCCAAGCATTTGTCTTATTTTAGTCAAATGCATTTTGGTTGTTCGAACTGGTGATTCTTGTTAGCGGTTTTGGTGGACTAAATTGTGTTCGGTCATCTGGATAGCACGTTACAAACATAAAGGTATTACCACATAATTTCCTAGGTTAACCGATGTGGTAAACTCTAAATTAGGAGTGTATATCAAAATTGTAATGCAATGTAATATTTAATATTCAACCCAAAATCAACACACAAACTAACAAACCTAATTACGAGCTAGGCAAACCCCTATTTTCTTTCCCCATCCCCATCCCATCCCCGCTCCTCTTATTAGTTAGACCCGACCGATCGACCCTTTAAGACCGACCAACCCTAACCGATCACCCCAACTTGCTCGTGAAAATGCAATCAATGCTTCCATTTGAAACGAAATTTAATTACTCTAATTAAAAGAACCCACTTTAATTAATTCACACAGAGCGTATATCAAAGTTTTGTTTGTTTGAAATTTACAATGGAATATAATTTTGTGGACTCACATGTGTTATCATGTTGATGTTGGATTGTTTATTGGTAGTTGAACTTTCAGGCAACTAAGAATCAAATGTATATCTATCTTTATGATTGATATTAAGTTTAACCGCAAGTGCACGGTGTTGGTGAAGACGGCAAGTACGGATCCATCCGCAGGGATGTGTGTCAACTTCTAGTTCTTCGGAAATCAAATGGGTAACAAAGGGGAGAAGAAGTTGATTATACTAAACTACATTAAACTAGCAAGCATCAAATAAGGCAAACGAAGGCGAGAGAAACCGAAAGCGAGAGAAATTGAAACTAAACTAAGTATGATCAAAGCAAGATGAGAATCAGGAAGAGAAGCCCCCAAGGGGTGGAGTGTGTGTACACATGAAAAAAAGTGGTGAGGAATGCATTCAATAGGGCACAAGTGTAGGTTGTGTTTTTTATGCATAGAAAGTACCTAATGGTTGTGGCAATACCTATCATCCAAATCACTAACCTAGTTGATTAACATGAGCATAAACAAGTTCGTTATTAAGAACCTAAAGAAGCATGAGATGTACCTAATGATTATGACAGAAACCATCAAGTTAAGTATTCTCTTTTATTAAAACAAACATACACCCACATTTATCACATAAAGCAAAAGATAACATTCATCATGACATGTATAAACATCAACTCCACCCCCAAAAAGGGATGGAACTACTCACTACTCACTAAGAAATGGGACAAAATGAAATTAAGCTAAATAAGCAAGGAAAAGGCAACATGCTAATTAATTTTACTAAGACAAAAGGAAAATAAGCTAAGCATGCAAGAATTAAAAAAGACAACATAAAACTAACAAGTCTTTGTTTTATTACTCACTCACATTACAAGTATCATCTCTCCACTAGAGTTTTGCTCCAAGGCTTTACTCCAAGTAGAGAGAATGGACAACAAGCAAGGAGTTGATGACGAAGGAGGAAAAAGAGTTCTATTTATAGGCATGAAAATAGGAAATTGGGGACAATCCCCCGATGTGGACATTCTCAAAATACACATAAACATATAACCCATATCCATGTGAAACTGGGTCAGATTCTGAGAAAGAAGGACAGCTAATTGGCGGTCTTGGGCCTTTTGTCGGATCGGACCCACTTTCGGATATCTTCTTTTAGTTCTTCAATTCTTCACGTGGAGTGCACTCGGATCGGTTATTGGAGTCTGGGACCAAATCTAATTGCCAAAATACTCCTCATGATGGTGCGGAGTTTCTCAGTTTGATATTTGGTCCCTTCGGGCTTACATCCCCGTTTTTCCCTCTTGTAGTTGGGTCCTTCTATATGACTGAGAGGTCCATTTTGCTTCATTAAACTCCTTTCTTCTTACGTTTCAGTCATTTTTCTCTTCCTTTCTCTTCTTTATTACCTAATACCTGAAATATAACAACAAAAACTCGAGTAGCACAATATTGGGGTAAAATTAAGGATATATAACATGATTATGATGCATGATATGTTACTAATAAAATACCCTACACTTACCTTTTGCTTGTCCCGATCAAAACAAAGGAAGTGAAAAATAAAAAAATGGAAAAACATACGAAAAATGGGGAAATCCAAACTCACTTTCGTAGGAATCACGGTTGAACTTAGCATGTGCAACAAGCCGTTAAACCTCCTTGTCGCTAAGGAGGAGTTGTGTCTCGTTAGGGTTTTTAGCGGATATACCCACAAAATCCGAACGTAGATGCATTATTCAACATAGCAGCACGACTCGATGGCTCATTTTTGTCAAACATTGGAAACGATAATACTACGAGCTGACTCTGTATGGGTATTTAGTCCACACACCTAGCCTAATGAACCATTCGTGCAAGTTAATTAAGGACTTAAGTGAAAGACATGGGTAACCTTAACAACCTAAAGTGATAGAAAGTGTAAAGACCATTAAGGTTCTGATTTTCATTACCATATCTTTTTTGTTCTTTTTTTTTACTAGTTAGTGTTTAATTCTCCCTGGGTCAGGTTTCATGTATCATTGCCTATGAGGACTTACACTATCCCTACCACCCGTGTAACGAGAGTTTGGTCGGTGCATCCTGATTGATATGTTTTAATTAAACCGCAACACGGCCGTGTTGAAGCGGTGGCAAATACGGGTCGATCCACAGGGAGGAATGTCGACTTTAGTTTGTTTGAAGGCGAGTGGAAAAGAAAGGAGAGAAAGATTGATTACTCTAAACTACACTAAAATGCAAAAGGAAATGGACAATAAGCAATAAAACTAAACCCCATAAGGGGTAGAGAAAAGAGTGTGAATACAAAGATATGTGTATGTGTGTATTCAATTATGCTCATCACAACAAGTAGTGTATGAAAATCATAAAACTAAATCCAACTTTGCCTTCACATGAAATAAGATAAGATCATATCATTAAAACATACAAGACAATAATTGGAATGAAGCTAGATGAACTCAAGTTAAAGACCATACCCCACTATGCCTCTACATGAAATAAGATTTACCCAATCATTAAAAGATATAAGACATTAATAAAGGTAAGGGCAACAAGAGCACATACGCTACAAGTCATGTTTCCTTCATCAGTTCCCTCGTAAAGGCAACAAGAGTACATACACTACCAATTGTGTTTCCAATATTAATTCCATCTATATCCTCACCTTATCATTCCCCATAAATAGGTCCATTAATCTAAGCATAAGCTAAGCTTCATTCAAGAGCATTAGCATATCAAAGACAAGATTGAAATCCCATTAGATGGTTATGGAAATTATATAAGGCTCAAAGGATTAAGATAACACACACCTAATACACCACATGATCATATCACATATTTCTCCACCCCCCAAATGGGGATGAAACTACTCACTAATCATTACACTAACTACATCAACAAAATGAAACGTTATACTGAAATGAGATTAAACTAAGCAAGCAACAAATATTAAAGAAGCTAAAAGGAAAGAAAAGTAAAAACTAAAGAAGCATGCACGAATTAAAAGACAAGATTAAAAGAAACTAAGAACAATTATTTTATTAAAATGACTCACATTGAAGGTAACACTCTTCTCCACCTTGAGTTTTGCTTCAAGGCTTACTCCAAGTAGAGAGAAAGCCACCACGCAATGGGAAGAATACAATGGAGGAGGAGGAGTTCTATTTATAGCCATAAAAGAGGTAATCCGAGACAATCCCCCGTATGGGATTAAACGCATACCATAAATGGACTAAATACATGCTAATACAACAGTCGACCAAGTATTATCGGGTTTGGATCCAAATGGACCACCAAGTGGTGGTCTTGGACCGCTAATTGGCGGTCTATAAGTGTTGGATCGAGTCTGGATTTTGGTGGCTCGGTTCTGGATTGATTTCCTGGTCTTTGATGAACCCAATTCGGTTGTTGATGGTTGGGCCCAGATGTAATTGCCAAAATACTCCTCATGATGGTGTGGAGTTTCATGATTTGCTCATTGGTCCTTTAGGCTTTCATCCGGGTCCTTCCCCCTTGCATCTCAGTCCTCAAGTCTTGCAACTCAGTCATTTTCCTTGCTTCTAGGTCCTTTTATGCCTCTTCTTCTCAATCCTGTTTATTCCGAAAACTCAAACATAAAACTCGTTACGTAGCATTGTTTAGGCTCAAGATAATGGATATAAGACACAAATATATGCATGATATGATGTCAATCACATCCCAACTCAGATGACTCGAAAGCACCAGGCACTAAGTCCCCTCGGACCTAATTTCCCAACTTGTAGGAGCCGTGCGAGAAGAGAGAACACCCTACCCACTCATTTATTATCTAAACATGAACCAAAACCCTTACACTTACGGTTTCACAAAAGAAGTTTAAAGGTCCCTGACTACGACAAACTTCCTTATACTAACAGACACAAATTATTTGACTCACTAGGTTCAGGGTGGACTTATTTGTTGATTTGAGTACTGAAACCCTATGATTATTCTCCCCCAAGGGAAAACCGGGGTGCATCCTTACGACTAGATAAGACCTAAAGACGATGTACTATATATCTTAATGCATCATGTTCAAGTCAATTTTGGGAACTTCCTTTTTACTTTGCCTCTCAACGGTTTTGCACATGCTAAAACACGCGAAACCTACAAAAACATTTTCTTTCGCAAACACATGAAGATTTTGAAAGAAATGTGAAAATTTAACTCACTAGGCAAGCAAAAGAAGACAAGTCACCCAAGTGTCATGGCAAGCAGATATATCGATATTAAATGCAGCATACGAACATTACCCTAACAATAGAAACAAAGAAAACAAAACAAAAGGAAAAAGACTCGCCTATGTACACATGTAAAACACCCCCACACACACACTTACTTCATGGATTGTCTTCAATGAATGTAAGCATGATACTACATGAATTTTGCATGAAAAAGTAAAAAGATCTCACCAAACTTTGAAGACAAGGAAGGTTTCATGGTCATGTTGATGGACAAAAGCCCGAATTTCCTTCAAAACCAATGAGAAACTGAAGAATGGAAACAAATACGTGAAATAAATAGGACCCAAATAGACAAGGGTTGGAGCCCACAATATTCAGTGCTCACTTGTGTAGCCTTTCCTTTTTCTTTTTTTTCTTTTTTGTTTTTTTATAATGTATGTACAAACAAGAAATCTCAATCATTCATGCGGGAACATGAATGGTTGAGTGCGAGAGAGGTTCATGAAGGAACATCACCTCGTTGGCTTCAGCTGGTGCCCCCTCGAAGTAAGGTTTGAGGCGTTGTCCATTAACTTTGTACATGTCCCAATTCCTTGGGTTCGGGATTTCAACTGCTCCATGAGGAAATACTATTTTCACAATAAAAGGCCCCGACGAGTGACCACAGAACTTATCTGCAAACAGATGTAGCCGGGAATTGTAGAGCAACACCTTCTGGCAAGCCGTAAACACCTTTTGTATAATCATGCGATCGTGAAAAATCTTGGCTCGAAACTTTTTAATTTTGTCATTTTCATACACATCATTGCGTAGCTCTTCCAATTCCACAAGGTCGAGTTTACGTTGCACCCCTACTTGATCAAGATCCATATTCAGGTTCTTCATCGCCCAGAAGCACGATGCGCAAGCTCGACGGGTAGGTGGCAAGCCTTGTCGTACAATACCTGATATGGGGACATACCCAAATTGGTTTTATATGCGGCGCAGAAAGCCCACAATGCGTCATTTAGCATGGTTGACCATTCCTTCCATTAGGAATCAGGGGTGGAGTGTGTGTACTCATGAAATAAGTGGTGATGAATGCATTCAATAGAGCACAAGTGTAGGTAGTGTTGCTATGCATAAGAAGTACCTCATGACAAGACCTATCATCCAAATCACTAACCTAAGTGATTAATATGAGCATGACTAAGTTTGTTATTAATAACCTAAAGAAGCATGGAATGTACCTAAAGATTATGACAGAAACCATCAAGTTAAGTATTCTCTTTAATTCAAACAAACATACTCACATTTCTCACATATAGCATTCATTCCATTCTAGATGACATGTATAAACATCAACTCCACCCCCAAAGGGGGATGAAACTACTCACACATTATTAGGCTAACATTCATATTAAGGAAAGAAAACATGCTAATTAATTCAACGAAGATTAAAACAAATGAAATTAACTAAGCAAGCAAGAATTTAAAAGAAACAACAAGAAACTAACAAAACATTCTTTATTGCTCACTCACATTACAAGTAGCATCTCTCCACTAGAGTTTTGCTCCAAGACTTTACTCTATGTAGAGTGAATGGCCACCAAGAGAGGAGATATATTACAAAGGAGGAGGAAGAGTTTTTATTCATAGTCATAGAAAAAGATAACCCGGGACAATCCCCCGCTATAGGACTAATTGCATACTATAAATGGACATAAAACAACATAATCAAACACCCGACTAAACCATGAACCATTTAGAGTCATTTGGACCGCCAATTGGCGGTTTGGGACACCCAATTGGCAGTCTGGATTGGTTGGATCGAGTCTGGATTTGACTGGCTTGTTTCTGGCTTGATTTCTTGATGTTTGGTGTACCCTATTTGGTTGTTGATGTTTAGGCCCGAATATAATTGAGAAAGAAATCCTCATTATGGTGTGGAGCTTCTTGATTTTCTCATTGGTCCTTTTGGTTTACATCTGGTTCCTTCTCTCTTGCATCTCAGTCTATAAGTCTTGCAATTCAATCATTTTCCTTGCTTTTAAGTCCTTTTTGAGTCTCTTCTTCTCAAACATGTTTATTCCTGAAACTTAAACATAACTCCTTACGTAGCATTGCTTAGGCTAAAAATGATGGATATAAGACACAAATATATGCATGATATGATGTCAATCATCAGCCCAAAAATTTGCAAATCTAAACATCCTCTCTCTGTCATTCTCCTTCTCTCTACTTGTCCTCTCTCTCGTTCTCCTTCTCCTTTCTATCTCCTTCTCCTTCTTCCCTCTCCTCCTTCACTTTTTTGTTTCAAGTAAAAGGGAGGTCATGCCCTCCAGAATTTCATTTATATTGTAATGATTTACAACCTAACAAGCAAACTACACATAGGAAATGAAGAAAACTATAGTCTACTCTACAGTAACTATAGCTATGCTATCTATGGAGTACTAGTAAATATAGTTACAAAAATGGTGGTTGAAGTCACCCGGGCAAATGCGGTCTGGGTTTTAGCTACAACGGGTAGTCCATAATCCCCTCCTGATTACCACGTTGCAGCCCTGAACGTGGCATTTACTAGTACCCATCCTGATAGTACATCAAAAGGTGGGGGGGGGGGGGGGGGGGGGCACCTACATCCGTGGACAATTAGGCCCACGTGCTGATGAAGGGATCTCTCACGTCCGTGTTGGTACCGTACACATCCCCTTGACTTTCATGACATCGAAAACCTGAGTATAACCTGGGCAGCCGTTGACACCTGACCATTGAATGTCTGGCAAATGCCTAGCATTCAGAGCTCATAGACCACCACACAGATACAAAGGAAAGCGAGGCACTACTCACTCTTCTCCCTTCGCCTTATCTTCCGAGCAAGGTGCGAGACCTCCTCAACAAACACTAGATGTGGTGTCCTAGTCATCTGAAGGTGGCGGAGGACTGCCTCCTAGATTCCAGTCACAAACCGACACATTCCCAGGAAGTGGTCTACATCCTCAATAGCCTAATGACATAGATGACACGTCAGAGCCACTTGGACGCTCCAAGATCGTAAGAAATCGACTATCGCAAGTCATCCATGCATAGCCTTCCATAATGTGACAACATGTTTAAGGAAATGCAACTTATGCCATACCACTTTTGCCCACCAAATACCACTTTGGAAATCATTTGAACCATGACTAATTCATCATCGGCCAAGAGTTGTAGTTCTTTGTTTTGAATGTATGGTATTTGAACGAACACCCATAATTTAACATCATAAGATTGAATGAAAATTATCCTGCGTTTCTTCCAATATGCATAGTTTGTTCCATCAAATAGAGGATGCCTTCTCGTGTGAAATCTCTTGCGTTGTTGGACCATTGCTACAAATGTGAATTTGTCTAAATGCAATTAACAAGGCTCTGACACCAAATGTAGGATCTACTATGCCCTAATATTAGTCTAAAGGGGGGTGAATAGACTAATTAAGTATTTTAACAAACTATGTCAAATTAAAATCTAAAGAAATTAAATGTGAAGAAGAGAAATACAAACCACAACACCGGATGTATAGAGGTTTGGATCCAACCACCAGATCCTAGTCCTCTCTTACGAATTTCTCTTACTCGAGCAACTTCGCGTCCTTCACTAATCTGATCTCCATTGCGGGCCGACATCACGCCTTTACCCCACAAGCTTTGCGAACACCCTCCCCTAGCTTGGACAACCTTCTCACAATCCGAGAAAAGCTTCACATCGGAAGCTAGTACAACTCTTGAAGACTTTACTTCAGTAACTAATCTTAGGCACTTGAAATGAATGATGCGATCAAAAGACTGATTTAAAGTGGGAAGATGTGAGCATAATGAAGTTTAGAGCAAGTTTGGGAGTAGTAGTAGTAGTAAGATTGGAGCTTGGAGAAAGATTGGTGTTCTAGGAAATGTGTTCTCAACTCTATTTATATGCTCTAAACTAATTCTAGCCGTTGGGATTAAATTGGTATTGAGTTGTGTAAGAATACACAAGATAGTGAAGGACAGGACACATTCTGAACACCAACGGTCGCCTGATCGGGTCAATCAGTCGACCGGTAAGTTAAAATAAGGTATTCGGTCGAGCAAAGGTGCAGAAGGTCGAACCAACTGGGCTAGAACTTAAGTCAACTGTCGACCGACAAACTAGATTCGGTCGACCGTTTGGAAAATGTGGTCTAGAAAAACCTATCTAAAAGGATAACGGTCGAACAGAATGAAACGTGGGTTCGACCGGAACTTCCAGTAAGTCCTGGAGCTGGGAAGTTTCATGAACCGGTCGACCGTTAAAAAGGTTTCGGTCGACCGAAAGACCAAATCTAAATGAGGAGGTTAGGTGAGTGAGGTATACGACCGTTGTAAAATACGACAATGTTAACAATCATATTAATGACAAATACGGAAATGCAATCGGTCGAACAAAAAAAAGTTTCAGTCGACCGGTTGTCACACTAGCCAAGACACGTGTCAACAAACAATAGGGTAGAAGATTTGTATCACTCGATCTAATTTCTATCGGTTGAAAAAACAAAACGATCGAATAGAATGAAATGAGGGTTCGATCGGAAACTTCCAGTAAGTCCTGGACTTGGGAAGTTTCAAGAACCGGTCAACCGTTAAAGGTGTTTCGGTCTACCGTTTGGGAAACAAAAAGACTGTCTGTGAAAATTGGTCAAATCAGAGATTTCAAGTGCCAAGTCTTATAACATAACTACAAGAAATATAAACATATCTAATCTTCATTCTTCATTACTTGTCTTGATTCAACTTGATTCCTGAAATGTTAGAAATACAATATATGCATGTGATGGAATACATGTGTTTATTGATATGTTAGTTAATCATCAAAATGGATTAGCAATTATTAGCCAAAAAGCCAACAATCTTCCCTTTTTTATGATGACAACCTATCAATCTAAATACATGTTCTTTTTCAAAAATTATCATCATTAAGCAATTTCTAATGCTCCCCCTATTATATAGCTCCCCTTATCTATAAGCATGTATTTATTTCTCCCTCTTTGGCACGATCAAAAAATGATACTCATGAAAAAAATACAATTAAGGCTTGATCATGAGATAATATAATGGAAGCGCAAGGAGATGTAAAAAAGGAACAATCGTAACCAAACATGCCAAATGAATCTCAAAACCATAAATTTAGTCAACGTAGATACAACAATAATCTAAACACCACACAACCAACCAAACAATAAAGGTTGAAGTAACATTACCCAAGGATAGTCAAAGTTAAGACAACAAACGACCTAGTTTTGAAAGCAAATACAACATTAAGCGAGGTTCAAAATAAAATAGCAAAATACACACAACGATAAAACAACACCAAACAACCAGAAAGTAAGTCTAGACGATGATCACGAAAGTGTGAAGAAAGAGAAACAATCCCACTCATCAAAGAGTCAAAGCGGGCATCGATATGGGCTTCAAGACGATCGAAGTAAGCAAAAGTGGAGGCCTCGAATGCATCAACTCGATCAGAAAGTTGCTGAAGTGAATAGGTGTCGCTCAAGCTCGGATAATCTGCTGTCCATCTACCACCATAGGTCAATGTAATCGCATCGCCTTCGCCCTAAGGCTAAGAAGGCTCCTGAGGCTACTAACGAGGCATCCATCTCGGATCAGCTTCAGCTTCCTCTTCGGCTTCAATGTCGTCGTCAGAGGATGGAGGAGAGGAAACAACGATCGACTTCATTTTGGATAAGGTGGTCTTACAGAAAGGAAACTTGTAAGCCACCGAAGGGAATGCAAAGACATTGATCATCCAATGATCAAAAAGAGGTGAGAGCCACATGGTATAAGGAATATATGTCCCGTTCCGATGACACATGTGCAAGATGATGAAACGCGTCCAATCCACCAAACTTTTCTGAAAGATACAATAGTTGCACATAAGCTCCATATTAGAAATCTCATTATGGTGGCCAAATTTAGGATAAAGGTAGTAGGACACTATTTAGGCAAGGATTCGGGGTAATGGATGTAAAAGAGAGGCATTATGCTTAAAGCGTCCATTTACCCGGGGTGGTGGAATAGCAAACAACGCATTGACCATTTTCTCAACTTCGTTACCAGGGAGAGTGGCTTGTGGTTGGTCTGAGTAAATGTGAGTACCCCAGGACTCTAGACCTAGAGTGTGAGCTATCAATTTGGGCGTAACCCGACATTCAATCCCTTTTATCATAGTGGTGATGACGTGACGATCAGGGACTTTTCTAAGATTACAGTAGAATTGTTGCTCTAGGAAGGGATAATAAGGTTAACATGCTAGTTTTGGTTGAGAAAATGTGAGCTTATTTGCATCTAAGAAGGATGTTAAGGAAAAGTTGGTGAAATCCGCTACCTCAACCTTGCGGCAAGGGATGAAGGGGGCAACCGCGAATGCGTCATCCCAAGCCTTTTGAGCGTCATCGTCGGTTAGAAAGAAGTGAAACAAAGCATTAACTGGTGAAGCCAGAGCACGAGAAGACGATGCTTGAGAGTCTCGTCTCTTTTTTGTTCGACATTTGGTGACAACTTCTGGAGTACCGTGCTTTTTGGTGATGGACATCTTTTGGCAAGCCATCGGCAAGGAGGATGCTGGAGTAAGGCGATCGGAGACGAAAGGTGGAGGAAAGCAGAGCAAGGGATTACCGAAAGGGACGGGCGGTCGACCAAAGGGAGAGGAGCGACATCAAAGGTTTGAAGAGGGGTGGTGTAAAAAAAGGAGATAAAAACAGATTTTACCCGAAAAAGAGCTAAAACGATGAAAACGGTCGACCGAAAGGTAAAATCAATTCCGAAAGGGCGACCACACAGAGTCTGGAAATATCTGGTCGTACGAGTCAAGCACGCTGGTCGACCGAACCGGTGAGGGACAAGAAAATGGACACGTATTGGAAATTTCCGGTTGGACAAAATGGTTAACATGGTCGACCGAACGAGTAAGGAGAGTAAGATTGAGACTGCCTGGAAGTTTTCGGTCAGATAAGAGGTATGTACTGGTCGAACAAAACACAAAAATAGAGAAGGTGAAAGCAAAAATGGTCGACCGAAGAAAGAATTGGTCGACCGATCACTTAAGTGAACTTAAGGATCAGATCGAGCAGGAGGCAATCGGTCGAACGGAAAGACTTGTCCGGTCCACCGAAACAAAGCAGACGAAAAGACAACCTCAAAACACACGAGAAGACCGAAATGCCTATTTTGGTCGACCGAAAAGAATCAGAACAAGTCAAACAACACACAAGCACACAAACAATCCAAGATACTTAAAGATTAACACTATCAAGATCTAATTTTTAAAGATATGGCAAAACATTTCAAAATTTAAAGATCATTTAAATTACACATGCCTAGATTGAGTCTAATGTGATAGAATCGATTAACATTTAAAGGTTTTGTGAATATATCCACAAGTTGATCATTTGTGGGAGCAAATATGAGTTTGATGTCTTCCTTAGTTGCATGATCTCTAAGAAAATGATGTCTTACTTTAATGTGTTTAGTTCTTTAATGCAATATGGGATTTTTCAAAAGATTAATAGCACTTGTATTATCAAAAAATTGGAGTAGTTTGAAACTCAAGTATTATCAAAAAAATAGGAGTAGTTTGAAACTTAAGTTTCAAGTCCCTGAGGGTTTGCCTCATCCACAAGACTTGTGCACATGCACAACCGGAGGCAATAAATTCGGCCTCGGTTGTAGACAATGCAATACTATTTTGTTTCTTACTAAACCAAGAAACAAGCGATTTTCCGAAAAAATTGTCAAGTTCCACTAGTGCTTTTACGATCTAAAATGCAACCGACGTAGTCGGTGTCGCTGTAAGCAATAAGATCAAAAGCCCTAGTCTTGGGGTAAAACAAACAAAAATCTTGAGACCCTTTGAGATATCGAAAAATTTGTTTTAAAGCATTTAAGTGAGATTCTTTTGGACATGCTTGAAAACGAGTGCATAAACACACAACAAACATAATATCTGGACGACTAGCAGTATGGTAAAGAAAGCATCCAATCATACCTCGATATTTCTTGATATCCACCTCCTTGTCATTTTCATCTTTGTCCAATTTAGTGCTAGTGCTCATGGGAGTCTTGTATGGTTTGCTATCTTCAAAACCAAAGAATTTTAGAAGTTCTTTTGTGTACTTTGTTAGGTGTATGAAGTTCCCATCTTGAGTTTACTTAATTTAGAGTCTGAGGAAGAAATTTAGTTCACCAATTAAGCTCATCTCGAACTCCCCTTGCATAGACTTAGAAAATTCTTCACAAAGACGCGGGTTACTTTCACCAAATATGATGTCATCCACGTATATTTGTACCACTAAGAGATCATGATTATAAGATTTAACAAAAAGAGTGGTGTCCACTTTACCTACACAAAAATCCTTGTTGATTAAAAAGTTCTTCAACCTCTGATACCAAGCTCTAGGAGCTTGTTTGAGGCCATAAATAGCCTTCTTAAGTTTGAACACATTGTTTGGGTAAGTTTCATTTACAAATCCGGGGGTTGTGCAGCATAAACTTCTTCATTGATAAAACTATTTAAGAAAACACTTTTAACATCCATTTGAAATAATTTTATGTCCATATAAGATGCATATGCTAATAACATGTAAATGACTTCCATTCGAGCAACGGGGGCAAAAGTTTCATCAAAGTCTATCCCCTCCTCTTGGTGGTAGCCTTGAGCAACGAGTCTAGCTTTGTTTCTAACTATATTCCGTCTTCAGCAAGTTTGTTTCGAAATATCCATTTAGTTCCAATAACCGATTGGTTAGTTGGTTTTTCGACAAGTTCCCAAACATCATTTCTAACAAATTGATTTAGCTCTTCATGCATTACATGCTTATTCTACTTTCTTGGGTTCTAGTGTAGATATAAATGCATAAGAGTCACAAACTACATGAGATCTAGAATGTGTTGTCACACCTTGAGAAACATCTCCTATCACATAGTCGTTCGGATGATCCTTTCTATAGGTCCAATCCTTAGGAAGTTCCTTTTTGTTCTCTTGTGGAGAACTCAGAGGTTCTTGATGAGACTCAAGTGGGACATCTTGTGATGATAGATGTCTTATGATATCTATGCAATTATCATCAAGAGAGGAGTTATCTACACAAGCCAACTCGTCAAAATTGATGTGTAGAGATTCCTCAACACAAGTAGTTCGTTTATTATAGACTCTATATGCTTTATGATTGACATAATTTCATGCATATCATTGTATCTTATATCCATTATCTTTCACCCAAACAATGCTATGTAACGAGTTTAATGTTTAGTTTTCAGGAATAAGTAGGTTTGAGAAGGAGAGACTATAAATAGACCTCATAGAAGGGAAAAAAACTGAGTTGAGAGACTCGAGTACTAATATACAAGATCGAAGGACATGAATGTAAGATCGAAGGACCAATGAGCAAACATGAATACTCCAAACAATCATGGGGTGTATTTTGGCAATTCTATTCGGGTCGGAGCTCCAGCAAGCGAAGTAGATGCATCAAAGACCAACAAAGACATCCAGAAAAGCCCACACGAAACAACAGCCGGATCCAAACAATATAGACCACTAATTGGCAGACTGTTTTGATCCGGATCCGCTAAGATTTTGTAGGGTCGCGTATTAGTGTGCATTTAATCTATTTATGGTATTTGTTTAGTCCCATACCGAGGGATTGTCCCAGATTACCTTTGTCTATGGCTATAAATAGAACTCTCCCGCCTTTCTTGTACCCAATCTCTCTCTTGGTGGTTATCCTCTCTACTAGGAGTAAAAGCATTGAAGCAAAAACCCCTGGTGGAGAGAGACTACTTGTAATTGAGTTGAGTAATATTAGATGTTTTCCTTTGGTTATGTTGTTTCTTTCTTAGTTTAATTTTCTTTCATATGTCTTGCATGCTTCTTTAGTTTTATGTCTTTTTAGCTTCTTTAATATTTCTTGCTTGCTTAGTTTAATTTTCTTTCAGTAGAATGTCTCATTTTAATGTAGGTTGTAGTTTACATATGAGTGTGTAGTTCCATCCCCATTTGGGGGATGGAGAAATATGTGATATGATTATGTGATGTAATAGGTGTGTGTTATCTTAATCCTGTGAGCCTTATATGATTTCCATAACCATCTAATGGGATTTCACTCTTGTCTTTGATATGCTAATATGCTCTTGAATGATGCATAGCATATGCTTAGATTAGTTGACCTATTTTATGGGGAATGATAAGGTAATGATAAGGATGGAATTAATATTGGATACATGACTTGTAGTTGCATGTAATCTTGTCGCCTTTACCTTGGTTAATGCCTTGTTTGTTTTAATGATACTGTGGTATCTTATTTCATGTGGAGGCATAGTAGGGTCTAGTCTTTATACTTGAGTTCATTTAACGTCATTCCAATTATTGTGTTGTATGTTTTAATGGTATTGTGTTATCGTAATTCATGTGGAGGCAAAGTTAGATTTAGTTTTATGATTTTCATGCACTACATGTTGTGATGAGCTTAATCGAACACACACATACACATATATTTGTACTCACATTCTGTCTCTACCCCCTATGGGATTTAGTTTTATTGCATATTTCCCATTTCCTTTCGTATTGTAGTGTAGTTTTGTTTAATCAATCTTTCTCTCCTTTCTTTCCCACACCCCTTCGAACTAACCAAAGTCGACACGCCTCCCTGTCGATCGACCCGTATTTTCCACTGCTTCAACGCGGTCGTGCACTTGCGGTTATAATTAAAACATAACAATCACTTTACTCCTATCAGAATATCCTAAAAAGTTGGCCTCGTCGGATTTTGCATCAAATTTATCCAAATTATCTTTAGTGTTGAGGAAAAAACATTTTGAACCAAAAGCTTTGAAGTATGATATTTTAGGTGTATGTTCATACCAAAGCTCAAAAGGAGTTTTCTTCAAAATAAGTCGAATAAGAACACAGTTTAAAACATAGCAAGATGTATTAACGGTTTCGCACCAAAAATATTTTGGAAGCCTTTTCCACAAGCATGGTTCTTTCCATTTCTTGAAATGTTCTATTTTTCCTCTCAACAACCCCATTTTATTGAGGAGTGCTAGGAAATGAGAAGTTATGTTCAATTCCATATTTTTCACAAAAAAATTGAAACAATTCATTTTCAAATTCTCCTCCATGATCACTATGAATAGTGATTATGTTGGAATCTTTTTCCTTTGAACACATTTGCAAAAACTTTTAAATCTTTCAAATGCATCATATTTGTTTGCTAAAAACAAAACCTAAGTGAATCTTGAAAAATCATCAACGATCACAAAAGCATATCTTTTCCCTCATAGACTCACGGTACTCTAGGGTCCAAAAAGTTCTAAGTGTAAAAGATCAAGAGGTTTTGAAGTTGACACCATATTTAAAGATTTGAAGGACGATTTAAATTGTTTTACAAATTGGCATGCATCACAAAGTTTGTTCTTTTTCAAATCATTTTTTGGTAGTCCTCTAACCAATTCAAGTTTAGATAATTTATGCAATGACGACATACTAATATGTCACAAACGGTTATGCCATAACCAAGCTTCGTCATGTGAGGCAATTAAACAAGTTTCAACATTTAAATTTCTAAGGTTATCAACATGCACAATGTAAATATTATTTGACCTATAACCTTTGAAAACGATTTTCATATCATGTTTAGAAATGATATGGCAAGTATGTTTATCATAGACTATTAGAAAATTCTTATCAGTTAATTGACTAACACTTAGCAAGTTATGTTTCAACCCATCTACTAATAAAACTTTTTCAATATTTGGAGTAGAAGTATTGCCAACATTACCAATACCGACAATGTGACCTTTAGCATTATCTCCAACTGTGTCGGTTCCTCCCTTCTTAGGTTTTCAGCTTGATAGAACTTGGGAGTCTCCCGTCATGTGCCTTGAGCACCCGCCATCGAGAATCCACTTCCCCTTTCTCCTTGCTTTTATCTACAAACAAGTGAAGACTTTGGTACCCAAATTTGTTTGGGTCCTTGAAGGTTAGAGTAGTCTTAGGTACCCAAACATTTGAATAATTTACTTTCTTAACAAGAGAGTTGTTCATTTTAACAAAATAAGATGTGAGTTTCTTTTGTTTCCTTCCCTTGTAACCTATGGCATGTTTTGTTAGAGATTGAGTTTGTGTTCCAAAAAGCATGTCAAGCATTTTTCTTCCTAAAGTGAATTTCTCTAAATATTTTGTGAGTTTCTTATTCTTGGCAATAAGATCTTCATTTGTATGACTCTCTTTTGTAGATCTTAAAGTTTTTATCTCAACATTTGGAGTTTCATTTTCTTTAGCTGGCATGTCATATTTGATAGATAGGTCTAGATGCACTTTTCTTCCTAATTTTTTTATGACAAATCATTTCATAACGCTTAGCAAGTTCATGAAAGGCATCTTACAAATCATCATAAAGAGGTATTTCATTATGGGATACCCCATCATCGTCAATCTCCACCATGTGAGGTTGGTCACTAGTCTTTGGTGATGGAGGTCGGCTTGAGTCAGAATCATCATTAGTAGCCATGAAACACATGTGTGCTTCTTCTTCTTGCGAGTACTCGTAGTCAGAGTCCTTTGATGAGCTTGAGTCATCCCAAGTGGACTTGAGGACCTTCTTCCCATCTTTCTCGCGACGATCTCTTCTCTTGTTATTATCACGACCATGTCTTCTAGGCCTCTCCTCTTTGTCTTTTCATAAGGGCCTTGATTGAACGTTTTAATTAACCGCAAGTGCACGGCCGCGTTGAAGCAGTGACAAATACGGGTCGATCCACAGGGAGATGTGTCGACTTTGGTTAGTTCGAAGGCGAGTGGGAAAGAAAGGAGAGAAAGATTGATTAAACTAAACTACACTACAATACGAAAGGAAATGGGAAATATGCAATAAAACTAAACCCCATAGGGGGTAGAGACAGAATGTGAGAACAAATATATGTGTATGTGTGTGTTCGATTAAGCTCATCACAACATGTAGTGCATGAAAATCATAAAACTAAATCTAACTTTGCCTCCACATGAATTACGATAACACAATACCATTAAAACATACAAGACAATAATTGGAATGACGCTAAATGAACTCAAGTATAAAGACTAGACCCTACTATGTCTCCACATGAAATAAGATAGCACAATATCATTAAAACAAACAAGGCATTAACCAAGGTAGGGAGACAAGAGTACATGCAACTACAAGTCATGTTTCCAATATCAATTTCATCCTTATCCTTACCTCATCATTCCCCATAAAATAAGTCCACTAATCTAAGCATATGCTAAGCTTCATTCTAGAGCATTAGCATATCAAAGACAAGAGTGAAATCCCATTTGATGGTTATGGAAATCATATAAGGCTCAATGGATTAAGATAACACACACCTAATATATCACATAATCGTATCACGTATTTCTCCACCCCCAAATGGGAATGGAACTACTCACTAATATTTAAACTACAACCTACATTAAAATGAGACATTCTACTCAAAGGAAATTAAACTAAGCAAGTAAGAAATATTAAAGAAGCTAAAAAGACATAAAACTAAAGAAGTCTACAAGACATATGAAAGGAAATTAAACTACGAAAGAAAAAACAAATAACCAAAGGAAAACATCTATTATTACTCACTCAATTACAAGTAGCCTGTCTCCACCAAGGGTTTTTGCATCAAGGCTTTTACTGCTAGTAGATAGGATGACCACCAAGAGAGTGATGGGATACAAGAGATGAGGGAGAGTTCTATTTATAGCCAATAGAAAAAGGTAATCCGGGACAATCCCGTATGAGACTAAACATATACCAGAAATGGACTAAATACACTCTAATCCGCGACCCAATGAAATCTTAGTGGATCCGGAGCAATCCGGCCGCCAATCAGCGGTCCCAGACCGCCAATTGGTGGTCTACTGGGTTTGGATCGGTCTGGGGTTTCGTGTGGGCTTTTCTGGATGCCTTTGTTGGTCATTGATGCATCTACTTCACTTGTTGGAGCTCCGACCCGAATAGAATTGCCAAAATACTCACCATGATGGTGTGGAGTATTCTTGTTTGCTCATTAGTCCTTCGATCTTACATTCAGGTCCTTCGATCATGTATCTTAGTCCTCGAGTCTCTCAACTCAGTCCTCTTTCCTTCTTTTAGGTCCTTTTATGCCTCTTCTCTTCAAACCAATTTATTTCTGAAATTCAAACGTAAAACTCGTTACATAGCATTGTTGAGATGAAAGAAATGGATATAAGATACAAATTTAAGCATGAAATGATGTTAATCAAATACCCCCACACCTAACTTTTGCTAGTCCCGAGCAAAACAAATAAAGAGAAAAATGAAAGAAAGGAAAAGGCATACGAAAAACACGGAAATCCTAACTCACTTTCGTAGGAATCACGGTTGCACTTAGCACGTGCAAGAAGTCGTTAAACCTCCTTGTCGCCAAGGAGGAGTGTTGTCTCCTGAGGGTTTTCAGCGGATATACCCACAAAATCCGAACAGAGATGCATTATTCAATCTAGAAACTCGACTCGATGGAATCATTTTTATCGATCATAGGACGCGATAATCCTACGGGCCGACTCTATATAGCTATTCAGTCCACACACCTAGCCTAATGAACCATTCGTGCAAGTTAAATAAGGACATGGACAACCTCAACTTCCTCAAGTGATACAAAGTGTAAAGTCCATTAAGGTTCTTATTTGCATTACCATTTTTTTCTTTTTTTCTTTTTTTTCTTTTTTTCTTTTTTATATTAGTTGGAGTTTCATTCTCCCAGGGTCAGGTTTCGTGCATCATTGCCCAGGAGGACTTATACTATAACGTACACCTTTCCCCAAATCTCCACATAGGGCAATCCCTACCACCCGTGTAACGGGAGTTCGGTCGGCGCATCCCAAGTCAGATGACTCGAAAGGACCAGGCATAAAGTCCCCTCAGACCTACATTCCTGAATGATAGGATCCGTGCGAGAAGAGAGAACACCTACTCACTTATTTATTATCTACACATGAACCAAAACCCTTACACTTAATGTCTCACAACAAGATTTAAAGGGTCCTTGAGTACAACAAACTTCCTGAAATAAACAGACACGAATTATAGACTCACTAGGTTTTGGGTGGACTTCTTTAATTGCTTGAGTATTGAAACCCTATGATTACTCGCCCCCCGAGGGAAAACCGGGGTGCATCCTAACGACTAGATAAGTCCTAAAGCCACTGTACTAGATATCCTAATGCATCATGTTCAAGACAATTTTGGGAGCTTTCTTTTTACTTTGTCTCTCAACGGTTTTGCACATGCTAAACACACGCAAAACCCACAAAACATTTTCTTTCTCAAACACATGAAGATTTTGAAAGAAATGTGAAACTTTTATAGCACTAGGCAAGCAAAAGAAGACAAGTCACCCAAGGATCATTGCAAGCAGATATATCGATAACAAATGCAGCATACTAACATGACCCTAACAATGCACACAAAAGAAAACAAAATCAAAACAAAAAGACTCGACTATGTACAAACGTAAAGCACCCCCACACCTACTTCATGCATTGTCCGCAATGAATGTGTGCATGAAACTACATGGATTTATGCATGAAAAATGAAAGAGCTCACCAACATAAAGCGCAAAAGGAAGTTCGTGGTTATGTTGATGGACACAACCAAAATTCCCTCAAGATTTGTGAGATGCTAAAGAAGGGATACAAATACGTGAAAGAACTGGGACCCAAATACTCAATGCTCACTGAATGAGTCTTTTTGTCCTTTTTCTGTTTTATGTTTTCTTCTTCTTTACCTTTTTTCTTCTTCTTTTTTTAAACTATGTACAACAATGGGCTCCCATCTTCATATGTCAAGGGACATCAAATGGGAACCCACCATCCCTCGAGCAAGAAATGCACCTGCATGGCTCGCAACATACAAAATAGAACTGCTTGACCACCTGACACCCTTATAAGCATTGTGGTCATTTGATGCCTATTGAGAGTGAGCAAGATAGGAGACATGAACGAGAGGTGAACCTTTGTCTGGTTGTTTCAAATGTAGCATATCAGGTGGTTGATTCTTAACCCACATGGGGTCCTTAGCAGATTCCAAATGAAGAGCATGTGGCCTAATGGCCATAAAAATGATATCTTGTGGCTCAAGAGCCACATGATCGAAAGGATGTGGCTCAAAAGCCACATGATCAAAAGGATGTGGCTCAAAGGCCACGAGATCAAAAGGATGTGGCTCAAAGGCCACGTAACCACAAGATAAGGCACCTTCTTGTGCCAACCCAGGTAAAACATCTTCACCACCTTCAGGATCTCCATCGAACAATTCTCTGAAATACTTGAAGGTGCCCTCAACTTCAATCTCATCCATGCCCACGATAAGGTTAACCCCAACAGGGTCATTGAAGGACCTGGCTTCTTGCCGATGGTGAAGATGTTGAAATCAGTGCATTAACTACCATAAGTCAAGCGCATTAGACCATTGCGACAATTGATCAAAGCATTGGAAGTCGCTAGAAATGGTCGCCCCAGAATAACAGGAATTTGTCCAAGTGGGTTTGGCACAAGTTCAGTATCCAAAACAAAGAAATCAACTGGATAAATGAACTCTCCCACTTTGATCAGCACAACTTTCACCACGTCCCTCAGTTTCTTCGTAGACCTATAAGCCAATTGAAGAGTGGTTTTTGTTTGTTTGAGGTCTCCAAGACCGAGGTGGACGTAGATAGAATATGGCAGAAGATTAACAGATGCACCAAGGCCCAATAAAGTTCGATGTATGGACACATCACCAATCACACAAGAGATAGTAGGACAACCAGGGTCCTTGTATTTGACTTCCATGGGTTGTGCCAACAAAGAACTCACGTTAGCCGCAAGAAAAGCTTTCTTTGGAACATGAGTTTTTCTCTTCTTGGTGCATAAGTCCTTGAGAACCTTGGCATAAGGTGACATTTGCTGAATCACCTCCAACAGAGGGATGCTCACCTTAACTAGCCGAAATATCTCAAGCATCTTGTCATGCTGATCCGAAGTTTTCTTTTTAAGGCGCTCAGGGAATGACGCCTTCGAGGCATAAGTGTTTTGCGAAGGAACCTCAGAATTCTGGTCCAAAGAAGCATGAGTGGGGACCTTAGAATCTGATTCCTTCGACACAAAAGGAGACAAGGGGACCACAGGGTTCGACCCCATTGTCGAAAGAAATGTAGAAGGAACCTTAGGATCAGGCTCCTTCTTGGAAGTATTTGTGGAGGGAACCACAAGATCCAGCTCCCTCAGAGATGTAGGTATCACCGCAGGTCTGGTGGATTTAGCCAACTGACCAATTAGAATCACCACCTGGTCGCGGAGGAAGAAGCGAAGGCGGGTGTATCTTATCAAGCGTGGAATATTCGGGTTGAGGGCAACCCCATGTTCCAAGTGATCCAAAAGCTTAAAGGCGAGGAGATTGTAAGAAAAGTTGCCCCAACCGGAGGCACACCAAGAGATGGTGGTTGCAAGGAAGGCACCTCAATGTGGTTGTCCACCTCCTTACCAGACCTCAATGTATTAATCACATTAATATGATGGGTTGGTTCAGAGGTAGCATGAGGCACTTGTGGCCTTCCTTGAAAATGTATACCAGGAGGATTCACCTCGGGTTGACTAGATAACTGCCCCTTCTCGCGTTCATGGAGCTGATGAGCCAACTGGCTAACTTGCATTTCCAATGCTTTTACCGAATTGTTGCTGGCCGCAAACATGGATTGCGTGGTCTATATGAATGCTTGAAGGGTTTGTTCAAGAGTGGGGTCCTTCGAGTCAACCCGTTAGGGTAGTGGAGTTTGGTTAGAATAACCCGATGACGAGGTATGAGGAGGTTGGTAATTATGGTTCTGAGACCTTTGATGTGGAGGTTGATAGGTCGCCGATGGGCGAGGAGGTTGATAACGTGGAGGTTGAGGTTGAAGCGTGCGAGCTCTGACCGTTACCCCCACTAGGCCCCCAAGAGAAGTTAGGATGGTTACGTCATCCCGGGTTGTAGGAGTGACTGTACGAGTCTTTACGGGCCATTTGTTGATACATCGCATTTGCATGCTCAATATCCCTTGGAGTGTTAGCGCATTCCAAGTCATCATAGCCCGTAAGTCCACACCTACTACACCCGGGAGTAGCGACCTGAGATACAGGAGCTCGGTCCAACTCTAAACTCTCAATCCTACGCATGAGAGCAGCCATTTTCGCCTCAAACGCGATAGTTGACTCGAGTTGATATGATCCAGCTCGACCAGAAGATCTGGCGGCTGGTCGCTCTCTCATGGTGTCCCACTCAAAGATACGTTCAGCCATTAATTCAAAAGTGTCCCATGCCTCATCGATGGGTTTCATTTGGAAATCACCTTGACACATTGACTCCAACAATGTGCGAGTGTTGTAGTTGAGGCCCTCATAAATAATTTGGAAAAACTACCAAAGCTCAATTCCATGATAAGGGCGCTGCAAGAGAAGGTCCTTGAACCTCTCAAAGGAAGCATAAAACGATTCGGTCTCAGTCTGATACATTTGGTGTATGTAGTGCCGTATCTGTTGAGTCTTCTGTTGAGGGAAGAATCTCTTCAGAAAGACAGTCACGAAGTCATCCCAAGACCGAATAGAGCTTGCCGGGAGACTGTACATCCATTTCTTCACGTTATCCCTCAACGCGAAAGAAATCATCCTCAACTGGACTGAATCCTCATCAAGTTGATGAAGCTTGAACAAGGAGCATACTTCCTCGAATTCACGTATAAAAATATATGGATCCTCCTTATTGGAAGGGAAGGTAGGAAGCATGCTCACATACTGAGGTTTTAGTTCATAGTTGTTCCCTCGAGTTGGGGGAAGAACTATGCAAGAAGGTTGCACGGGCCGAACAGGATGGGTCCGCTCCCACAAAGTAATCGGCCTATCCAGTCGAGCTAAACGTGGTGGTGCACCAATAACTCGATCCTGACCGAATCCCTCTTCCTCTCGAGTCGGAGGAGGTGGAGAAGGAGGTCTACTTGGTGGTGGGAGTGGACCGAGGTAATCCATGTATGGAACCAGGTCTCCCCCATCACCACGAGAAGACTCGGCCTCACCCTCGCATAAAATGCTCGACTCGACTCTAAAAAACACACAACAGAAGGTGTACTCATAGGAGGAGACTACTCGTAGAAAATAGATGAGGAGAGGGATTAGATAAGGAGGGAAGGATCCCTAGAGCTAGCGTGGGTAGTGGTGAAGGTAGAAGCCTAATCTAGCAAGCACGACTCAAACAACTTAAGGTTATGGGTTCTTAGGCTAGACGACGCGTAACTTCGAGGTCACTAGTCTTGACACGCCTCACCTCCCTACAATGAAGACCACAATGCCCAGCAAGTGATACCAGATCCGGAGATCCAGTACCTCCTACTATCGACAAGGCAGACGACGCCAATTAGGTCATGACGGTCTCGACTAGATTACTCTCCTAGTGCGTCCGAAGTCTTTAGGGTCAATGTCTACTTTCTTTTAGAGTAACGACTTTTATTAAGAGTGATTTTTGGGTCCAAGGAAAGGGTGATGAAATCCCCCACCTAATCGTTTATGGGACAACCCCTCCTTAGTAGCGTTTTGATCTTAAATCTAGCAATCAACACTCCAATCAAACGCTCAACTCACTCTTGTCCCGATGCAATTCCTACTCACTAATGCATGGTCATACAATATGCATGAATGAGAGTAGAAAATGCGTACCTCACGCCAACACTCATCAACTGAAAGTAAGCTAAAATAAAAGACAACTACATGCCTATGTCAAGTATGTGATGCATGACCTAAACAAGTAAGAATGGATAATCTTTTGCTTTGAGTTTTAAGGTCCAAGTTGATTAATGAGACTTGATTGTTAATCAGGGAGCAAAGTACAAGTCAAAACATGCACAATTGAACTCCCACACAACCTAGTGAATGTAGAAACGACCAGAAAAAATGGAAGAGAATTTGGAGCTCACCAGGCCGCCAATTAGCAGTCCAGAACTGCTGATTGGCGGTCTGTTTGGTTCTCATTTTCTCCAGTCTTCTTCTGGAGACGTCTCTTGATCCTTGAAGCCTCCTGAAACAAACAAAACTAAAAACAAAAAAATTAAAACCACTCGAATTGTCCAAACCAAAGTCTGGACAAAGCACCTCCCCGACAATGACGCCAAAAACTTTATTTAACGTTTTAATTAACCGCAATTGCATGGCCACGTTGAAGCGGTGGTGAATACGGGTCGATCCACAGGGAGGTGTGTCGACTTTACTTTGTTCGAAGGCGAGTGGGAAAGAAAGGAGTTATGATCTAAACTACACTACAATACGAAAGGAATGAAAAATACGCAACAAAACTAAACCCCATAGGGGGGTAGAGAAAGAATGTGAATACAAATATATGTGTATGTGTGTTGTTCAATTAAGCTCATCACAACATGTAGTGCATGAAAATCATAAAACTAAATCCAACTTTGTGTCCACATAAATTAAGATAACACAATATGATTAATACATAGAAGACAATAATTGGAATGAAGCTAAATAAACTCATGTATAAAGATCAACCCTCACTCTGCCTCCACATGAATTAAAATTTAAACAATCATTAGACAATACAAGACATTAACCAAGGTAAAGGCAACAAGAGTACATGCAACTACAAATCATGTTTCCTTCATCAATTCCATCTATATCCATACCTTATCATTCCCCATAAAATAGGTCCACTAATCTAAACATATGCTAAGCTTCATTCAAGAGCATTAGCATATCAAAGACAAGAGTGAAATCCCATTAGATGGCTATGGAAATCATGTAAAGTTCAAAGGATTAAGATAACACACATCTAATACATCACATAATCATATCACATATTTCTCCACCCCCAAATGAGGATGGAACTACTCAGTCATATTTAAACTAAAACCTACATTAAAATGAGACATTCTACTGAAAGGAAATTAAACTAAGCAAGCAAGAAATATTAAAGAAGCTAAAAAGACATAAAACTAAATAAGCATGCAAGACATATGAAAGGAAATTAAACTAAGAAAGACAACATAACCAAAGGAAATCATCTATTATTACTCACTCAATTACAAGTAGCCTCTCTCCACCAGGGGTTTTTGCTTCAAGGCTTTTACTCCTAGTAGAGAGGATGACCACCAAGAGAGTGATGGGATACAAGAGAGGAGGGAGAGTTCTATTTATAGCCATAGAAAAAGGTAATCCGGGATAATCCCCCGTATGCGACTAAACATATACCAGAAATAGACTAAATACACTCTAATACGCGACCCAACGAAATTTTAGCGGATACGGAGCAACTCGGACCGCCAATCAGCGGTTTACAGGGTTTGGATCGGTCTGGGGTTTCGTGATGGTTTTTCTGGAAGGCTTTGTTTGTCATTGATGCATCTACTTCGCTTGCTGGAGCTCTGACCCGAATAGAATTGCCAAAATACTCCCCATGATGGTGTGGAGTATTCTTTCTTGCTCATTGGTCCTTCGATCTTACATTCTGGTCCTTCGATCATGCATCTTAGTCCTCGAGTCTCTCAACTCAGTCCTTTTTCCTGATTTTAGGTCCTTTTATTCCTCTTTTTTTTCAAACCAATTTATTTCTGAAATTCAAACATAAAACTCGTTACATAGCATTGTTTAGGTGAAAGATAATGGATATAAGATACATGAAATTCAAGCATGAAATGATGTCAATCAAGCCTTTCTTCTCTATCTCTTCTTGGTCTCTCATCCCTTTCTCTTCTAGGAGGATATCTCTTTTCCTCTCTTCGTTCACGTTCTGTCGGCCTAAGCAATGGGCAATACTTCTTCATGTGACCGGTTTTGTTGCATTCATAGCAAGTGAACGTCCGAGAAGATTCTCCTCTTCCTTTTGCAAATTTCCTTTTGTAGAGGAACTTCTTGAGGTTGCGGGTTAGGAAAGCGACATCTTCATTGGTGTCCTCATCTTCGATTGCTTCCGAATCCGAGGTTGCTTTAAAGTGATTTGCTTCTCTTTCCGTCTAGACCCTTCCCGTTCCTTCTTCTTCTTTCTTCCATTTAAATCTCATAAACCATGAGGCTATCAATGAGATCCTCCATCTTCAACTTTGAGAGATCTTTGGCTTCTTCAATCGCCGTAGTCTTTTTCTCCCAATCCAAAGCTAGAGATCGAAGAAATTCGCGTACCCCGTTACTTTCAATCAAAACCTTACCAAGGTTCTTCAAAGAATTAGTGATATGAGTAAAGCGAGTGTGCATCTCGCTTGTATATTCATTCGATTTCATTGCAAACATTTCATACTTTTGCATGAATGAGTCTATCCTAGTTTCCTTAATGAATGGTCGACCTTCATAATGACTCTGTAACATATGTCATGCTTCAAATGCGGAATAACATGCATTTATTCTACCATATTCTTCTTCGGTTAAACCACACATAAGAATGTTCATGAGTTTGGCCTTCATTTGAACCATGACTAATTCATCATCGGTCAAGAGTTCTAATTCTTTATTTTGAAAGTATGGTATTTGGAAGAACACCCACAATTTAACATCATAAGATTGAATTAAAATTATCATGCATTTCTTCCATTATGCATAGTTTGTTCCATTAAATAGAGGAAGTCTTCCGGTGTGAAATCCCTCGCGTTGTTGGGCCATTGCTACAAATGTGAATTTGTCTAAATGCAATTAACAAGGCTCTGATACGAAATGTAGAATCTACTAGGCCCTAATATTAGTCTAAGGGGGGGGGGAGGGTGAATACACTAATTAAGTATTTTAACAAACTATGTCAAATTAAAATCTAAAGCAATTAAATGTGAAGAAGAGAAATACAAACCACAACACCAGATGTATAGAGGTTTGGATCCAACAACCGGATCCTAGTCCTCTCTTACGAATCACACTTACTCAAGCAACTTTGCATCCTGTACTAATCTGATCTCCATTGCGGGCCGACATCACACCTTTACACCACAAGCTTTGCGAACACCCTCGCCTAGCTTGGGCCACATTCTCACAATCCGAGAAGAGCTTCACACCGGAAGCTAGTAACAACTCTTGAAGACTTTACTTCAGCAACTAATCATGGGCACTTGAAATGAATGATGTGATCAAAAGAGTGATTTCAAGTGGGAAGATGTGAGCACAATGAAGTTTAGAGCAAGTTTGAGAGTAGTAAGATTTGAGCTTGGAAAAAGATTGGTGTTCTAGGAAGTGTATTCTCAGCTCTATTTATATGCTCTAAACTAATTCTAGCCGTTGGGATCAAATTGGTATTGAGTTGTGTAAGAATACAGAAGATAGTGAATGACACGACACATTCTGAACACCAACAGTCGACCGGATCGGGTCAATTGGTCGACCGGTAAGTTAAAATAAGGTATTCGGTCGAGCAAAGGTGCAGAAGGTCGAACCAACTAGGCTAGAACTTAAGTCAACTGTCGACCGACAAACTAGATTAGGTCAACCGTTTGGAAAATGTGGTCTAGAAAAACCTATCTAAAAGGATAACGGTCGAACAGAATGAAACGTGGGTTCGATCGGAACTTCCAGTAAGTCCTGGAGCTAGGAAGTTTCATGAACCGGTCGACTGTTAAAAAGGTTTCGGTCGACCGAAAGACCAAATCTAAATGAGGAGGTTAGGTCAGTGAGGTATACGACCGTTGTAAAATACGATAATGTTAACAATCATATAAATGACAAATACGAAATGCAATCGGTCGAACAAAAAAAGTTTCAGTCGACCGGTTGTCACACTAGCCAAGACACGTGTCAACAAACAATAGGGTAGAAGATTTGTATCGGTCGAGCTAATTTCTATCGGTTGATAAAACAAAACGATCGAACAGAATGAAATGAGGGTTCGATCGGAAACTTCCAGTAAGTCCTGGACTTGGGAAGTTTCAAGAACTGGTCAACCGTTAATGATGTTTCGGTCTACCGTTTGGGAAACAAAAAGATTGTCTATGAAAACTGGTCAAAACATATGGTTTTACCGGTCGACCTGTTGACCCAGAAAACCTGTTCTATGGTATTTTCTATGTTTCGACGATTTCCTATTGAAGTCAAATTGATATGGACTTAATTGTAAGACTTCTATAAGTTTCCTACGGGTCAAGAGATGCAATCTATTAGAGACTTGAAGTGCCAAGTTACATTATAACCTAAGTACAAGAAATATAAACCTACTTAATCTTTATTCTTGATTTCTTGTCTTGATTCAACTTGATTCCTGAAATGCTAGAAATAAAATATCTGCATGTGATGGAATACACGTGTTTATTGATATGTTAGTTAATCATCAAAACGGATTAGCAATTATAAGCCAAAAAGCCAACAATCTCCCCCTTTTTGAGGATGACAACCTATCAATTTAAATACATGTTCTTTTTAAAAAATTATCATCATTAAGCAATTTCTAATTCTCCCCCTATTATATAGCTCCTCCTATCTATAAGCATGTATTTATTTCTCCCCCTTTGGCACGATCAAAAAGATGATACTCATGAAAAAAATATACAATCAATGCTTCATCATGAAATAATATAACAGAAGCGCAAAGAGATGCCAAAAAGCCACAATCATAACCAAACATGCCAAATGAATCTCAAAATAAAAAAATTATTCAACGTAGATACAACAATAATCCAAACACCACACAATCAACCAAACAATAAAGGTTCAAGCAACATTACCCAAGGATAGTCAAAGTAAAGACAACAAATGACCATGTTTTGAAAGAAAATATAACATTAAGCAAGGTTAAAAACAAAATAGCAAAATACACACAACGATAAAGCAACACCAAACAACCAGAAAGTCAGTCAAGAAGATGATCATGGAAGCGTGAAGAAAGAGAATCAATCCCACTCATCAAAGTGTGAAAGCGGGCATCGATATGGGCTTCAAGACGATCGAAGCGAGCAGAAGTGGAGGTTTCGAATGCATCAACTCGATCAGAAAGTTGCTGAAGTGAATAGGTGCCGCTCGAGCTTGGACAATCCGCAGTCCATCTACCACCATAGGTCAATGTAATCACATCGCCTTCGTCCTAAGGCTAAGAAGGCTCATGAGGCTACAAACGAGGCATCCATCTTGGATCAGCTTCCTCTTCGGCTTCAATGTCCTCGTTAGAGGATGGAGGAGAGGAAACGGCGATCGACTTTATTTTGGATAAGGTGGTCTTGCAGATAGGAAACTTGTAAACCACCGAAGGGAATGCAGAGACATTGATCATCCAATGATCAAAAAGAGGTGAGAGCCACATGGTATAAGGAAGATATGTCCTATTCCGATGACACATGTGCAAGATGATGAAACATGTCCAATCCACCAAAATTTTCTTAAAGATACAGTAGATGCACATAAACACCATATTAGAAATCTCATTATGGTGTCCAAATTTAGGATAAAGGTTGTAGGACACTATTTAGGCAAGGATTCGGGGTAATGGATGTAAAAGAGAGGCACTATGCTTAAAGCGTCCATTTACCCGGGGTGGTGGAATAGCATACAACTCATTGACCATTTTCTCAACTTCGTTACCAGGGAGAGTGGCTTGTGGTTGGTCTGAGTAAATGTGAGTACCCCAGCAATCTAGACCTAGAGTGTCAGCTATAAATTTGGGTGTAACCCGACATTCAATCCCTTTTATCATAGTGGTGATGACGTGACGATCAGGGACTTTTCTAAGATTACAGTAGAATTGCTGCTCTAGGAAGGGATAATAAGGTTGACATGCTAGTTTTGGTTGAGAAAATGTGAGCTTATTTGCATCTAAGAAGGAAGTAAAGGAAAAGTTGGTGAAATCCGCTACCTCAACCTTGCAGCAAGGGATGAAGGGGGAAATCGAGAATGCGTCGTCCCAAGCCTTTTGAGTGTCATCGTCGATTGGAAAGAAGTGAAACAAAGGATTAACCGGTGGAGCCAGAGCACGAGAAGACAACGGTTGTGAGTCTCGTCTTTTTTTGTTCGACGTTTGGTGACAACTTCCGGAGTACTGTGCTTTTTGGTGATGGACATCTTTTGGAGACTCATCGGTGAGGGGGATGGTGGAGGAAGGCGATGGCAGACGAAAGGTGGAAGAAAACTGAGCAAGGGATGGGTGGTCGAATGGAGGGAGAGGAGCGGTCACAAAGGTTTGAAGAGGGGTGGTGTAAAAATGAGGAGATAAAACACGATTTTACCCTAAAAAGAGCTAAAGCGATGAAAATGGTCAACCGGTCGAGTACAACGGTCGACCAAAAGGTAAAACAAATTCCGAAAGTGCGACCACTGATTGACATCATTTCATGCTTATATTTGTATCTTATATCCATTATCTTACACCTAAGCAATGCTACGTGACGAGTTTTATATTCGAATTTCAGAAATAAAGACGTTTGAAGAGAAGAGCCATGAAAGGACCCAAAAGCAGGAAAAAAGACTTAATTGTGAGACATGGGGACTGAGATACAAGGGAGTAGGACCTGAACGTAAGACCGAAGGACCTAAGAGCAAAACAGAAAACTGCACACCATCATGGGGAGTATTTTGGCAATTCGATTCGGGTCGGAGCTCCAATAAACAATGTAGATGCATCCAAGACCAATAAATACTTCAAGCAAAGCCCAACACGAAATCCAAATGAATCTGGAGCTTATAGACCGCTAATTGGCGGTCCAGATAGCTCTGAATCCGCTAAGATTTGTGGAGCACGTGTATTTGTGTATGCTTAGTCTATTTTTGGTAGTTGATTAGTCCCACATCGGGGCTTTGTCCCGGATTAGGTTTTTCCATGCCTATAAATAGAACTCTTCACCTTCCATTGTAAGTACCCATTTCTTGGTGGCATTCTCTCTACTAAGGAGTGAGCCTTGAACCAAAAACTGAAGGTGGAGAAGAATGCTACCTTCAATGTGAGTCATTGTTAATAAAATAATTGTTATAGTTTCTTTTAATCTTGACTTTTAATTTGTGCATGCTTGTTTAGTGTTTCCTTTCCTTTTAAGTTTATTTAGTATTTCTTGCTTGCTTAGTGTAGTTTCATTTCAGTATTATGCTTCATTTTGTTAATATAGTTAGTGCAATGAGTAGTGAGTAGTTCCATCCCCATTTGGGAGGTGGAGAAATATGTGATATGATCATGTAGTGTATTAAGTGTGTGTTATCTTAATCCCTTGACTTTATCTGATTTCCATAACCATCTAATGGGTTTTGACTCTTATCTTTGATATGCTAATGCTCTTGAATGAAGCTTAGCTTATGCTTTGATTAGTGGACCTATTTTATGGGGAATGATAAGACTAGGATATGGATGGAATTAATATTGGAAACACAATTTGTAGTGTATGTACTCTTGTTTCCTTTACCTTAGTTAATGTGTTGTATGTTTTAATGATATTGGATTATCTTAATTCATGTGGAGGTATAGTAGGGTCCAGTCTTTATACACGAGTTCATTTAGCTTCATTCCAATTATTGTCTTGTATGTTTTAATGATGTAGTCTTATCTTAATTCATGTGGAGGCAAAGTTGGATGTAGTTTTATGATTTCATGCACTACATGTTGTGAGGACTTAATTGAACACACACACACACATCTTTATATTCACATTATTTCTCTACCCCCTATGGGGTTTAGTTTTGATTGCTTATCTTTCATTTCCTTTTGCATTCTAGTGTAGTTTAGTGTAATCAATCTTTCTCTCCTTTCTTTACCATTCACCTTCGAACAAACCAAAAGTCAACACACCTCCCTGTGGATCGACCCGTATTTGCCACCGCTTCAACGCGGCCGGGCACTTGCGGTTTAATATAAAACGAATCAATCAAGCTTTTGGTGCCGTTGCTGGGGAGGTGCTCTGTCCAGACCTTGGTTTGGACGATTCGAGTGGTTTTTAATTTTTTGTTTCCAGGTTTTCTTAGTTTCAGGGATCCTAGAGTTCACGGGGCGGCTACTGGAGGAGTTGGAGCAGCTAAACATCAAAAGGGACTGCCAATCAGCGGTCTGAGAACGCCAATTGGCGGTCTGGTGAATTCTTCTTATTTCCATATTTCTTCTGGTAGTTGTGTTCTTCATTTTCGTTATCTGGGAGCCCTATTTTGCAAGCTGTGACTTCTAGTTTGCTCCCAGATCATTAATCACTCTCCCATTAATCAACTTGGCCCTAAAATCCAAAGCAAAAGACTAGACGTTCTTACTTGTTTAGGTAACGCATCATGTATTGACTTAGGCATATAGTTGTCTTTTCTTTTAGCTTTATATTCAGTTGTTGAGCGCTGACGTGAGGTACGCAATTTCCCACACTCATTCATGCATCTCTTATGCCCATGCATTAGTTAGTAGGAATTGCATCAGGACAAGAGTGAGTGAGCGTTTGATTGGAGCTATTGATTGCTAGATTTAGGATCAAAACGCTACTAAGGAGGGGTTGTCCCATAAAAGATAAGGTGGGAGATTTCCTCACCCTTTCCTTGGCCCCAAAAATCACTCATAATCAAGCCTTAACTAAAAGCAAGTAGACATTGGCCCTAGGATTTTGGACGCACTAGGAGAGTAATCTAGTTGAGACCGCCATGACCTGATCAGCGTTGCCTACCTTGTCGATAGTAGGAGGTACTGGATCTCCGGATCTGGTATCACTTGTTGGGCATTGTGGTCCTCTTTGTTGGGAGGTGAGGCGTGTCGAGGCTAGTGACCTCGAAGTTAGGCGTCGTCTAGCCTAAGGATCCATAACGTTAAGTTGTTTGAGCCATGCTTGCTAGTTCGGATTCTACCTGATCCCACTACCTACGTTAGATCTAAGGATTCTTCCCTCCTCATCTGAGTCCTCTCCTCATCTATTCTCTATGTATAGTCTCCTCCTTTGAGTACAACTTCTGTTGTGTGTTGTTTAGAGTCGAGTCGAGCATTTTTATTCGAGGTTGGGCTCGTTCTGGTGAGAGCGCTCGACTAGAGAGAGTGCATATTTCTGAGATGGACGGTCTTGGTGATCGACCATCTCCGCCTCGTGCTCCTTTGGAGCAAGAGGCCGAGTAGTCTCGTGGTGGCGAGGGAGATCGGCTTCCATACATGGATTACCTCAGTCCGTTCCCACCACCACGTAGACCTCCTTCTCCTCCTCCTCTAACTCGAGAGGAAGGGAGATTCAGTCAGGATCGAGTTCTTGGTGCACCACCACCTTTAGCTCGACAGGATAGATCGATGACTTTGTGGGAGCGGACCCATTCTGTTCGGGCCGCACAACCTTCTTGCATAGTTCTTCCCCCTGCTCGCGGGAACAACTATGAGCTGACACCTCAATATGTGAGCATGCTTCCAACCTTTACTGCCAATAAGAAGGATCCGTATATTTTTATACGCGAATTCGAGGAAGTATGCTCCATGTTCAAGCTTCAACAACTTGACGAGGATTCAGTCCGATTGAGGATGATTTCTTTCGCGTTGAAGGATAACGCGAAGAAATGGATGTACAACCTCCCGACGAGCTCCATTCGGTCTTGGGATGACTTTGTGACCGTATTTCTGAAGAGATTTTTCCCTCAAAGGAAAACTCAACAGATACGACACCATATACATCAAATGTATCAGACTGAGACCGAATCTTTTCATGCTTTCTTTGAGAGGTTCAAGGACCTTCTCCAGTAGTGCCCTCATCATGGACTTGAGCTATGGCAGCTGTGCCAAATAGTTTATGAGGGCATCAACTACAACACACGCACATTGTTGGAGTCGATGTGTCAGGGTGACTTCCAAATGAAACTCATCGAGGAGGCATGTGATACTTTTGAGTCTATGGCTGAACGTACCTTCGAGTGGGATACCAAGAGAGAGACACCAGCCGCCAGGTCTTCTGGTCGGGCTGGATCATATCATGTTGAGTCAACTATCGCGTCTGAGGCGAAATTGGCTGCTCTCCTGGGTGTAGTAGGTGTGGACTTACGGGCCATGATGACTTGGAATGCGCTTACGCTCCAAGGGATACTGAGCATGCGAATGCGATGTATCAACAGAAAACCCGTAACGACCCGTACAATCACTCCTACAACCCAGGATGGCGTAACCATCCTAACTTCTCTTGGGGGCCTAGTGGGGGTCACGGTCATAGCTCGCACGCTCAACCTCAACCTCCACGCCCATCGGCGACCTACCAACCCCCACATCTAAGGTCTCAACACCACAATTAGCAACCTGCTCATGCCTCATCGTCGGGTTATTCCAACAAGACTCCACCACCTCAGTGGGTTGACCCCAAGGACCCTTCTAGTGATCCGACCCTTCAAGTGTTCATGCAGAGCATGCAAAGTACAGTCAAGGCTTTGGAAATGCAAGTTAGCCAGTTGGCTCATCAATTCGCGAGAAGGGTCAGTTCCCGAGTCAACCTGTGGTAAATCCGAGGGGTCTGCCTGCTCATGCTAGGAAGAGTGTACACAATGTTGAAAGTGACCCTTCCCAACATGCCAATGTTGTCCATACCTTGAGATCGGGAAGCGTTGTCGACAACAATGTGGAAATGCCTGAAGCCAACCCTGTTGGCAAGACTTCCGAGGAGAGTCTTGAGCCTGTCAAGGAACCTAATTCTGAGACTCATCCTCGTGATTCTTATGTCCCCAAGGCACCATTCCCTCATCGGTTGACTAAAAAACGTGATGAGCATTGGGACAAGATCGTTGAGGTACTTAGGCAAGTAAAGGTGAACATTCCGTTGTTGGACGTTGTTCAACAAATGCCACCATATGCCAAGTTCCTAAAGGATCTTTGCACCACCAAGAGAAAAACAAATGTGCCCAAAAAGGCATTTTTGGCCACCAATGTGAGCTCAATATTGACACAGCCCATGCAAGTCAAATACAAGGACCCAGGGTGTCCAACTGTCTCTTGCATGATTGGGAATGTGACAATCTCTCAAGCTCTATTGGATTTGGGGGCATCTGTGAACCTCCTGCCTTACTCAGTCTATGTCAACCTTGGAATAGGCGATCTTAAACCAACGAGGACAACCCTCCAGTTGGCTGACAGATCTGTCAAAATTCCACGAGGGAGTGTGGAGGATGTCTTTATGAAAGTGGGTGAGTTCGTATTTCCAATTGATTTCATCATCTTAGATACTGAACCCGTGTCCAACCCACAAGGACAAATTCCTGTGATCCTTGGGAGGCCATTTCTTGCGACATCTAATGCTTTGATCAATTATCGCAATTGCCTGATGAGGTTGTCTTTTGGAAACCTCACGGCAGATTCCAACATCTTCACTCTTGGTAAGCAACCTGGGCTCTTCGACGACACTGTCGAAGCCAATTTCATCCAGGACACGGATGAGCCCGAGTCATTAGGCATGTTCGACTCACATCGACCTATTATTGAGGTACCTAATGACCAGGTTGCGAGTGAAGAGAATCTTGAGGAATCCGCCAACATTTCTCTGGACGAGGGGGCACATCTGGGTGCTTGCTCTTCTTACCCCGTGGCCCTTGAGCCACTTGAAAGTAACTCTGAATCCGACAAGGACCCACCTCTGGTCGAGGTTAAACTGCTCCCCGATAACCTAAAGTACATATTTTTAGGGGATAATGAGACCTTGCCACTCATTATTGCTTCTGATCTTGCACAAGATCAAGAGGTTGCCCTCAAAAGAGTACTCTTTGAAAACAAAGAGGCGATCGGGTGGTCGTTGAAGGATATCAAGGGAATTAGCCCTGGTATTGTTCAGCATCGGATCCACATGGAAGAGGATTCTAGGCCCCGTAGGGACCCACAACGAAGATTGAATCCAGTACTGAAAGAAGCCGTCCAAAAGGAGGTTCTTAAGTGCTTGGGTCATGGCATAATCTATCCTCTCTGATAGTTCGTGGGTGAGTCCTGTCCATGTGGTTCCCAAAAAGTCAGGCGTGACGGTTGTGGAAAATGAGCATAATGAGCATATCCCGACACGCCTGCAAACAGGCTGGCGAGTTTGCGTTGATTATCGCAAGCTCAATGCGGCAACGCGGAAAGATCATTTCCTGTTGCCATTCATTGATCAGATGTTGGAAAGGTTGGTCGGACATGAGTATTATTATTTGCTTGATGGATACTCCAGTTACAACTAGATTCCCATCGCCCCGGAGGATCAAGAGAAAACCACATTTACTTGTCCCTTTGGCACGTTTGCCTAGCGTCGCATGCCCTTTGGGTTATGTAATGCGCCGGCAACGTTTCAAAGGTGTATGATCAGCATCTTCTCCGATATGGTTGAGCGTTTCCTTGAGATCTTAATAGACGACTTTTCCATATTTGGTGCTTCATTTGATGAGTGCCTTCATCACTTGAGCCTTGTCCTCAAGCGATGCCGTGACAAGAACCTCGCTCTCAATTGGGAGAAATGTCACTTCATGGTGAAGCGAGGGATTGTACTTGGGCATGTGGTCTCAAGTAGGGGAATTGAGGTCGATCCCGCCAAAGTGGGTCTTCTTGCTAATCTCCCACCACCACGTAATGTGAAGGATATCTGCGCCTTTTTGGGGCATGCTGGATTCTATCAGCGGTTCATTCGGAATTTTAGCAAAATTGCTCGACCTCTCACCATCTTGTTGGCTAAGGATGCCATTTTTGAGTTCACACCGGATTGCCACCAAGCCTTTTTGACCTTGAAGAAAGAGTTGACTTCAGCTCCCATTATTAAGGCACCAGTGTGGACTGAACCCTTTGAGTTAATGTGTGATGTATCTGACTTCACTGTGGGAGCAGTGCTTGGGCAACGACTGGACAAAATGCCTTATGTGCTCTACTATGCCAGTAGAACACTCAATGATGCCCAACTGAACTACACTGTGACCGAGAAGGAATTCTTAGCAATTATATTTGCTTTGGAAAAATTCTTGTCATACTTGATTGGCTCCCACGTGATTATCTATTATGATCACACCGCCATCAAGCACCTCATGGCGAAGAAAGATGCAAAATCCTGACTCTTGAGATGGATCTTGGTGTTATAAGAATTCGATCTCGAGATTCGGGACAAAAAAGGTGTGAGAATGTTGTTGCTGACCACCTGTCTCGTCTAGAGACGACCAACCTACAAGACCAAATTATTGATGACAAAGTTCCTGACGAGCAATTGTTCATGATCGAGGATAACCCTTGGTTTGCTGACATCGTGAACTACCTCGTGACCAAGCAACTTCCTGTGGGTTGCTCAAAATCTAACCAAACCAAATTTAGATCTTATGTCAGATTCTTCCACTGGGACGACCCCTACCTATTCAAATACTGCTTTGACCAAATTTTCAGGCGGTGGATCCCAGATTCCGAGTTCCAAAGTGTTCTCCATTTCTGCCACTCCAAGGCATGTGGAGGACACTTTGGAGCAAAGAAAACTGCTGCCAAGGTGCTCTAATCTGGATTCTACTGGCCCTCTCTTTTCAAGGATGCTTATGACTTTTGTAAGCAATGTGATAGGTGCCAGCGCCTTGGCAGGATTGGTCGACGTGACATGATGCCTTTGCAAAGTGCCCTTGTTGTCGACATCTTCGATGTATGGGGCATCGATTTCATGGGTCCCTTCCCTAACTCGTTCGGGAATGTTTACATTCTGGTGGCTGTTGACTATGTGTCTAAGTGGGTTGAGGATATACCCACGAAGACCAATGACAACAAGGTGGTCATCAAATTCTTGAGGGACATTTTTACGCGATTTGGTACTCCTCGTACCATAATCAGCGATAGGGGTACCTACTTCTGTAATCGCTCCTTTGAAGCGCTTATGAGGAAATATTCGATCACGCACAAGCTTGCGACCCCATACCATCCGTAAACTAGTGGGCATGTCGCAATATCTAACCGTCAATTAAAGCAAATTGTTGAGAGGACGATTAGTTCCTCGAGGAAGGATTGGGCTACTAAGTTGAATGACGCGTTGTGGGCCTCCGCACCGCGTACAATACCAATTTGGGTATGTCCCCATATCGGGTAGTGTACGACAAGGCTTGCCACCTACCCGTCGAGCTTGAGCATCGTGCTTTCTGGGCGATCAAGAACCTGAATATGGATATTGATCAAGCAGGAGTACAACGTAAGCTCGACATTGTGGAATTAGAAGAGCTACGCAATGATGTGTACGAGAATGTCAAAATTCATAAGTCCCGAGCCAAGATGTTTCACGATCGCATGATTATGCGAAAGGTGTTTATGGTCGGGCAGAAGGTGTTGCTCTACAATTCCCAACTTCATCTGTTTGCCGGTAAGCTCCGCAGTCGCTGGTCTGGTTCTTTTATTGTCCAAACCATCTATCCTCATGGAGCGGTTGAGATCTTGAACCCAGGGAATGGGGACGTGTTCAAAGTTAATGGACAATGCCTCAAACCCTACTTAGAAGGGGCACCAACCGAAGTGGAGGAGGTCATGTTCCTTCATGAACCTCTCTCGCTCTCAACCATTCATGCTCCTGCATGAGTGGTTGAGCTTTCATGTTTGTATAGAGAAAAAAACTCGTTCAGTAAGCATCGTTTGTTGTGGGCCCCAACCCTTGGGTATTTGGGCACCATTCTTTCACGTATTTGTATCCCTTCTTTAGCATCTCAAGGGTTTTGAGGGAATTCGGGTTTGTGTCCATCAACATAACCATGAATTTCCCTTTGCGCTTCATATTGGTGAGATCTTTCCTTTTTCATGCATAAATTCATGTAGTCTTTTGCTCACATTCATTGAGGACAATGCATGAAGTAGGTATGGGGGGGCGTTTTACTTGTGTACATAGTTGAGTCGTTTCCTTTATTTTTTGTTTTCTTTTGTGTGTATTGATAGGGTCATGTTAGTGTGTTGCGTTTAATATCGATATATCTGCTTAACATCATCCTTGGGTGACTTGTCTTCTTTTACTTGCCTAGTGCCTTAAAATTTGCACATTTCTTTCAAAATCTTCATGTGTTTGTGAAAGAAAATATTTTGTGGGTTTTGTGTGTGTTTAGCATGTGCAAAACCATTGAGAGGCAAAGTAAAAAGAAAGCTCCCAAAATTGTCTTGAACTTGATGCATTAGGATATCTAGTACAGTGGCTTTGAGATTTATCGAGTCGTTAGGATGCACCCCAGTTTTCCCTTGGGGGTGAGTAATCATAGTGTTTCAGTGCTCAAACATTTAAAGAAGTCCACCCTGAACCTAGTGAGTCAATAATTTGTGTTTGTTAACCTAAGGAAGTTTGTTGTAGTCAAGGACCCTTTAAATCTTGTTGTGAGACATTAAGTGTAGGGGTTTTGGTTCATGCGTAGATAAGAAATAAGTGAGTAGGTGTTATCTCTTCTCGTACGGGTCCTATAACTAGGGAAAGTAGGTCTGAGGGGACTTTGTGCCTGGTGCTTTCGAGTCATCTGACTTGGGAAGCGTCGACCGAACTCCCGGTCCACGGGTGGTAGGGATCGCCCTGTGTGGAGATTTGGGGAAAGGTGTACATGATAGTGTAAGTCCTCATGAGCAATGATTCAAGAAACCTGACCCTGGCAGAATGAATCTCCAACTAATAAAAAGAAGAAAAAAGACAGAAAAGAAACAAAAAGAAAAAAATGGTATTGCAAATAAGAACCTTAATGGACTTTGCACTTTGTACCACTTGAGGATGTTGAGGTTGTCCATGTCTTTCACTTAATTCCTTATTTAACTTGCACGAATGGTTCATTAGGTTAGGTGCGTTGACTGATTGCCTATATAGAGTCGTCCCGTAGGATTACCGCGTCCAATGATCGACCACATATGTCCAACGAGTCGTGTGTCTAGATTGAATAATGCATCTTGTTCGGATTTTGTGGGTATATCCGCTGAAAACCCTCACGAGACAACACTCCTCCTCCTTGGCAACAAAGAGGTTTAACGGCTTGTTGCACGTGCTAAGTGCAACCGTGATTCCTACAAAAGTGAGTTATGAATTTTTGTTTCTCGTTTGCTTTTCTCTTTCTTTGTTTTGCTCGGGACTAGCAAAAACTTAGGTGTGGGGGTACTTGATTGACATCATTTCATGCTTATATTTGTATCTTATATCCATTATCTTACACCTAAGCAATGCTACCTGACGAGTTTTATGTTTGAATTTCAGAAATAAAGCGGTTTGAAGAGAAGAGCCATGAAAGGACCCAAAAGCAGGAAAATGACTTAATTGTGAGACATGGGGACTGAGATGCATGGGAGAGGGACCTGATCGTAAGACCAAAGGACCTAAGAGCAAAACAAAAAACTCCACACCATCATGGGGAGTATTTTGGCAATTCGATTCGGGTCGGAGCTCCAATAAACAAAGTAGATGCATCCGAGACCAAGAAATACTTCAAGCAAAGCCCAACATGAAATCTAATTGGATCTGGAGCTTATAGACCGCTAATTAGCGGTCCAGATAGCTCTGGATCCGCTAAGATTTGTGGAGCACATGTATTTGTGTATGCTTAGTCTATTTTTGGTAGTTGTTTAGTCCCACATCAGGGGATTGTCCCGGATTAGCTTTTTCCAAGCCTATAAATAGAACTCTTCACCTTCCATTGTAACTACCCATTTCTTGGTGGCATTCTCTCTACTAAGGAGTTATCCTTGAAGCAAAAACTCAAGGTGGAGAAGAATGCTACCTTCAATGTGAGTCATTGTTAATAAAATAATTGTTCAATTTTTTTTAATCTTGTCTTTTAATTTGTGCATGCTTGTTTAGTCTTTCCTTTCCTTTTAAGTTTATTTAGTATTTCTTGCTTGCTTAGTGTAGTATCATTTCAGTATTATGCTTCATTTTCTTAATATAGTTAGTGTAATGAGTATTTCCATCCCCATTTGAGGGGTGGAGAAATGTGTGATATGATCATGTAGTGTATTAAGTGTGTGTTATCTTAATCTCTTGAGCTTTATATGATTTCCATAACCATCTAATGGGTTTTCACGCTTATCTTTGATATACTAATGCTCTTGAATGAAGCTTAGCCTATGCTTAGATTAGTGGACCTATTTTATGGGGAATGATAAGGTTAGGATATGGATGGAATTAATATTGGAAACACAATTTGTAGTGTACGTACTCTTGTTGCCTTTACCTTAGTTAATGTCTTGTATGTTTTAATGATATTGGGTTATCTTAATTCATGTGGAGGCATAGTAGGGTCTAGTCTTTATACATGAGTTCATTTAGCTTCATTCCAATTATTGTCTTGTATGGTTTAATGATGTAGTCTTATCTTAATTCATGTGGAGACAAAGTTGGATGTAGTTTTATGATTTCACGTACTACATGTTCTGAGGAGCTTAATTGAACACACACACACATCTTTATATTCACATTATTTCTCTAACCCCTATGGGGTTTAGTTTTTATTGGTTATCTTTAATTTCCTTTTGCATTCTAGTGTAGTTTAGTGTAATCAATCTTTCTCTCCTTTCTTTACCCCTCGCCTTCGAACAAACCAAAAGTCGACACACCTCCCTGTGAATCGACCCGTATTTGCCACCGCTTCAACGCGGCCGTGCACTTGCGGTTTAATATAAAATGAATCAATAAACCACGCAGAGTCTGGAAATATCCGGTCGTACGAGGCAAGCCCGTTGGTCGATCGGTTGACGCAGAAAACTTGTTCTAAGGGATTTTCTTTGTTTCCACGATTTCTTATTGAAGTCAAATTGATATTGACTTAATTGTAAGACTTCTATAGGTTTCCTAGGGGTCAAGAAATGCAATCTATCTTAGATTTCAAGTGGCAAGTTACATTATAACTTAAGTACAAGAAATATAAACCTATCTAATCTTCATTCTTGATTTCTTGTCTTGATTCAACTTGATTCCTGAATTGTTAGAAATATAATATATGCATGCGATGGAATACATGTGTTTATTGATATGTTAGTTAATCATCAAAATAGATTAGCAATTATCAATTAAAAAGACAACATGAGGCATGTAAGCATGTATGTGTGTGTCATGTGTGTGTGTTCATACATAGGAAGTGTCTAAAGATTTGGCAAGACCTTTCATTCTATTCACACAACATATTAGCAATTAGTACTTGATTATCATGAGATGACGCTCAACATGAAAAGTGTCTAAAGTTATCGCAAAACTTATCAAAAACGAGGTACTCATGTGAAGAACGAATCTAAGGATGGGAGGTGTCTGAATCTTATGCAAAACCCATCAAAACAAAGTTTCTTCAATCAATCGAGTGACCAAACACTTATATAACACATGACTAACATGTAGCATACCCAACAGGAGATTTCAGCCAATAAACATGAGGAAACCAAGCATGGGAAGTCTCTACATGTTATGGCAAAACCCATAAAAAATCCCCCAACATGTAGATGATTATAATAAACCTGATCAACATACAAAGATTCAATCGAATGTGTATTTTTATTGCCGACAGAAATTCCATCGGACGTGTATTTTTACGTGCCCTTTTTTGGCACGTGAAATTGCACTTGCCAATGGAATTTCCGTCGGTAACATTCCTCCCGATGAGACTTTTCTAAATGGATTAATGCTGACGGAAATGACACCTATTGCCGACAAAACTATTTGTCGGCAAAAACCATTTTTGTAGTAGTATATACTTAGAGCTGATTCGATTGCCATTCTTGGGTTCTTTTTCTAAAGTTGTGTTTCAATCCAATGACTGCCATCTTACTGCTTTTCATTCCACTCGGTAATTAATTCTATATATGCAGGTCAAAGCAAAAGTGCAATCTTTCACCCTCAATTGACATGGTAATTCATAACCAAAAAATATGTTCTTAAGAATTGCAATATCTGTCTCTTGAAATCAGGAGAAGCTAAAAACGACAATGAAAATTAAGTTTCACACCAGATCTATCTTGTACGAAATTAATGTATAAATCTAATTGTTAATCTAGACATAAACATTGAGATCTACTATAATATGTCATATTAGATAGGATAAATCATTGATTAGAGCCAGTTACTTTGGTTTTCAATAGTCTGTTGATAAATGTTGTCACGATCATATTTCATACATATATATGGTGACGGCCAGACAATTTGTTGCGTTATTTATTAGAATGATATATCTATTGGGAGAGATTCTAAACAATGCTACAATGAAATGACGAATTAAAGGCACAAGCGGATCACAAAATACTGATTTGCAGAAAAAACTATACTACCGACTCTCTCCCAAACTTAATAGCAACAAAACACAGAGAAGACAAAATAAACAAGCAATAAAAGAACACACCTACGACACACGTGTTTTAGAAGGTTCGGAAATATGCGTACGTCCTTGGGGGGGGGGTCTTCTGCGGGTTTTCTTTCCTTCTTCTGCTTCTCCAACAAGAGAAGCAACCAAGATTACAAGGGGTTTGAGGCAATATGTCCTCCAAAGCTCTCAAGAACTGTCTCTAACACTAATCTCTCTCAAGTAAATAATCACACAATGTGTTCTATGAGTTACTTGCAAAACAAGGAAGAACAAATCCTTAAATAACTCATGAAACCGTACAGGAAAATTGCAAAAAAAGTGGGCAACGGTCGACTAGAAATCTTCAACAATCGACCAAAACAGGTAACATTAATGATTCCTGTTAATTTCGGGCAACTGGTTTCTAACATGGGACAACCGCTCCACGATTATCTTCAACTTGTAACTACTTTCTTGTAACTACCCTTGTTCGACCGTTTTTGACCTACAAAAAGTCCCTGAAATTTTTTGTTGAACTGTGTCCAACAACGGTCGATCGTTCTTCAATTCCGAAAGTGCCTGATAATTTCGGTCGAACAGTGTCCAACACTGGTCGACCTTTTTTCACCTCTGAAAATCCTGATAAAATCGGTCGAACGGTGTCCCACACCGGACGACTATTTTCCCTACTTTCCTGTATTAACAAATATAAACCAATTTTCAACATTCTCCACCTTGGTTTGAATTCTTTACCTGAGTCGTCTTTAATCCCGCTTCCTTCGTGCTTCCTTGAGGCACCGTCAACGCTGCCCCCCGGAGCTCTCCTCTTTCTCACTTTTTGAGGACATTGAGAAGGTTCGAGCACAACTCAAACTTCTCCCGACTGACCACTTCGGTCATCATATCCACAAGATTCTCGCTTGTATCAATCTTCTAAAGAATAACCTGACCTTCCACGATCCATTCACAAATCTTTTGGTACCTTACTTCAATATGTTTGGTTCTTGAGTGGAATGTCTGATCTTTGGCTAGATATATTGCACTATGCTTGTCGTAGTGCAATTTGGTCACTTCTTGTTCCTTCCCTAGAGAGCTTACCAAACCCTTCAACTATATCACTTCCTTCCTGACTTGAACAACTGCCATATACTCCGCTTCCATCATAGATAACGTGGTAGTATGTTGGAGAACAGATCTCTGACTCACTGGTCGTCCACCTAGAGTGAACACGTATCATATTGTGGACCTTCATTTATCCATATCACAAGCATAATCTGAATCCACGTACCCCTCCACCTGTCTTTGTGCTCCATCTTCGATGTACTTCAAGCTAACATCAATGGTTCTTTTCAAGTACCTCAACAACCACTTCAACGCTTCCTAGTGCTCCTTCCCTAGGTTAACCATATAATGACTCACCAGGCTAACTTCGTGTGAAATGTCTGGCCAAGTGCAGATTATAACATACATAACATATCTGACGGCACTATCATATAGAACTCTATCCACATCTTTCCTTTTGTTTTTTGTAGAGGGGTTGCACTTCATGGAGAGCTTGAAGTGAGCACTTAAAGGTGTTACAATATGCTTGGTATTCTCGAGATTGTCCCTTTTGAGAACTTTCTGGATATAAATCCTTTGAGTAAGCAAGATTTCACCTCTTTTCGTATCCTTGGAGATCTCCATATCGAGAATTTTCTTCGCACTCCCAAAGTCTTTTATCTCAAAGTTGTCGTAAAGTTTCTATTTTAAATCATCTATATGTTTCATCCTCAGTCGTGATCAAGATATCATCAACATACAAGAAGAAGAATACATATGACCCATCTTTAAGACTCCGCAAGTAAACACAACTATCATATCACAACATACAAAACCATTCTTTAAGATAAATGTATCGAACCTTTTGTACCACTGCCTCGGCGACACTTCAACGCGTAGAAATACTTCTTCAACATACATACTTGACCTTCTTTGCCTTGTGTAATTAACCCATCTGGCTATGTCATATAGATCTCCTCCTCTATGTGCTTATGAGGAAACATCGTCTTCACGTCCATTTGCTCGAGCTCCATGTCATCCATTGCCATCAAGGATAACAACACTCTAATTGAGGTATGCTTTACAATGGGTGAGAAGATTTCGTTGTAAGCGAACCTGTCCTTTTGAGCATATCATTTTCCTACAAACCTAGCCTTGTATTTTAACTCCGTATTCGGAATTGACCCTTCTTTCTTCCTGAAGATCCACTTGCACCCAATCGCGCACTTTCCTCTTGGAAGATCCATTAACTCCCAAGTCTCATTCTTGTGAAGAGAATCCATTTCTTCGGTCATAGCCATTATCCACTTGTTCATGTCCTCTTGCTCAATGGCTTCACTGAATCTGGAAGGGTCCCCACATTCAGTTACAAGTGCAAATGCAATGCTAGTGTCATCATGAACATACCTATGTGGTGCCCTAATGATCCTCTTTTGTCTCCTCTCAGCAATACTCTCCTGCTCAGGCTCTTCCTCTACTTGTGAGTCGATTCTTTCCTGCTAAACTTCTCCATTCGATTCATCCTCTGAAGTTGTGACCTTTGTTTAGTTTCGTCCCCCTGTATGGAGCCCTCTTGCTGCTTTTTCTCCTCATGGCCTTTGAGTAAATTCGTGTCATCAAAGACTATATTACTCCCCAATAATACCTTCTTGTCTATTGGATCCCAAAACTTATATCCTTTGATTGACCTATCGTAACCAAGTAAAATATATTCCTTCGATTTTGAATCCAGTTCCGACCGTTGTGTTTCATCAACCAACGCATAAGCTTTGCATCCAAATATCCTCAGTTTTGAATAATTATATGGCTCACCCGTCTACACTTCCTCATGCCAATTGTATATATAAGACTTCCAGAGTTCTAATCATTGAATATGATTATAAATGTTAGATGAAACATTTGAAAAATAAAAAATAAAAAATTTGATCAAACAGAAATCACCAGTTGGAATGTCAGCCAGTTGGCGCTCCACAATTTTCCAACTTGTATGTTAATGGATCCTCTTCGTTCCTCATCTAATATTTTATATAGAATTCAATTAATGTGTATTTTCAAAAGTCTAGAAAGGCTATATTTTGATTGTATTTATCACGAGATTGGAGGATTAAAATACAATTAAACTCCTCAGTAACCCGATTTGGAGCTTTGCAGTGGCCATCCATTTTTTCACAGTACTTGGCAATACCTTATTCCTTTGTCTTATGTGCACATGCAGACGATTGTGTTTGAGTTTATTGAGAATTGCACTTAATCATAGGTGGCATCCTAGTCACTAGCCACATCATCTATGGAGGGTGAGTCATCTAGGAGTTGATGACTCAACACGTTGGAAGACAAAAGGTTGAAGGAAAGGAAGAGACAAAGAGTCTCTCCATTTATCCATGATTTTCGTCCTTATTTTATGGTGCAATTTAAGTAGAGGTTGTAGTGATCTTGAATGGTCATCTTTATATAGTGTATGTTATGTTTATGTTTTAGGCTAAGTTCAAGAGTCATTGTAAGTGCCTACATAAGCACAAGAGTTCTCCATTTGTAGCATGAGTGAAAAAGAGAAAAAGAAAGAAGAATGTAAGTGAGAAAGAAGAAAGAAAAGATGAGTGTTTGTTGCAAATCTCGTTTTGCTTTTGAGTGTTAAGTAGTTATTTTTCTTCTTTGATTCGTGCCCACCAATTGCGTAAATTAAAGTATGGTTCTAGTTATGGCAATAGAAGACCCTCAGCATGGAGACCAAAGCGAACCAAAACCGCGCACCAGGCGCAACTTCTGAACCGCTGGTTGGCGGTCCAAGTGCACCTGGTTGAGGGTGACTTTCTGGGGTGACTCGGTCTGATGCTCTCCGTCTTTCTCCAGCATCTAACAGAGTTTTAGCCAAATTAACTTCAATGGTAAAGATTGGAGATCATACTATGTTAAATTGTTATTCGGAATTTCTGCCATTCCTGGTAGTGGGTTTGAAGACTGTATGCAGCATACAATGTAGTGAAGGATATGCATACCATATGGCTTAGTTTTCTTGACGTATTTTAATTACCCGATGATTGGCACATCCTGCTATTTAGTACAAATAACAAAATTTCAACCGCATAATGTTGGTACATTAAGTAAAATGCATTTCAAGAATGAACAAAAGGACTTGCAAACCTTTTATGTATGTGCAACAATATATTTCGGTGATATAAAAATTACCCAAACAGACACACGATAATTATAATATGGAAGTCTTTCTTGTCTCCTAAAATCTGAAAATCTGCTTATTCACAAATATACTATACGGTAAGGTTGAAAAGTTGAGTTTTAAAATATATATTATACAATTGATAAATGGTATGTTAACCTTTGGACAGCAGGATGTCTATTTTGCATTGGGAAACCAAAGTTTCTCCAAGAGGATTCTGCTGCAGATATGTACCTAGAGTTTAAATATATTTTTCTTTCATCATGTTCATCTTCATTACTTCCAATAGCAAAGTGGCTTTATCAAATCCATTGTGTACATATTTATACAGGTATTTAATTGCATATTTCAACAATTATATGAGAATTGGCATAGTATATAGTATACAATAGCGTTTTATCCGTGCGTTGCACGACCGCTTCTTAAATATTGATCATTACATATGAGATAACTAATGCTTGAAGATTACACAGTTGTAGTGGAGTAAAAAATCATTTCAATTATTTATCCTAAACATACAAGCAAGTGGAAACTTCATTTGATGCCAAAGGAATTTTGAAACGTTAGTGAATAGTCCGACCACTTGGTAGCAGCAAAGAGGCAATTCTTGAGAAAGTCACTGTTAAATTATAAGTTACCTCAACATATTAAAAAGAAGTTCAATAATGATGAATTCCGTTTTAATGATAAAAAGACGTAGATTTATGACACGATTAGTTTGAAGGACAAAGGATTAATTCAAGATTTCAAGACATCATCACTTATTATTTCTATATATAATGAAGCTTCATGAACTAACCTAACCACTTGTTTATTAGTTTCAACATTTGTTTTGATGGTAATTTCCTTGATTTGTCTGTATTGTTTTCGATTTTGTCTTTTTGTGCACTTTGTTTCTTCTTTGTAGATGCTTCAAAATCCTTGCACTTTGTTTCTTCCTTGTACATATTTTGTGCTTTAGATTAGTCCCGTCCCGTTGGGTGAGTTTTTTTTTGTTTAAATTTTTTTGGTTTTTGTTTTGTTTTTTAATATTTTTAAACAGTTTTTTAAATCATTTTCTTTGAAAATATATTTTCTAATTATCTTTATTTTATAAAAAAATATTTTTATTTTGAATTTTTCCAGAATACTGAGTGCTGGCGTGAGCTACGCATTTCCTACTCTCATTCGTACATTTCGTATCAACATGCATTAGTTAGTAGGAATTGCATTGCAACAAGTGTGAGTTAAGCGTTTGTTTGGAGAGTTGATTGTTAAGACTCCAAAATGCTACTAGGAGGGGTTGTCCCATATAAGATAAGGTGGGGGATTTCATCACCATTTCCATCGCCCCAAAAACCACACTAATCAAGAGCCTAATTTTAAAATCAAGTAGACATTGGCCCTAAGGATTTTGGGCGCATTAGGAGAGTGATCCGGTCCCGACCGCCATGGGCTAATCGGCGTCGCCCACTCTGTCGATAGTAGGAGAGACAAGATCTCCGGATCTTGACTCACTTGCTGGGCTTTGTGGTCATCGTCGTAGGGAGGTGAGGCGTGTTGAGGCCGTGTGACCTCGCAGTTAGGCGTCGTCTAGCTGTAAGGACCTATAGCGAGTTTAGGATTGTTTGAGCCTTGTCTGCTTGTGTGCTCCTACCGGTACCCACCCGTCGTAGCATAAGGACTTCTTCCCTTCTCTCCTGAGTTATTCTCTCTCTTCTGTTTCCTCCCGTCTTCTTCTTTACACACATTCTTTGTTTAAAAAAAGTTTTGGTTTGTGTGTGTGCACACTTGTGCATGCTTGTGTGGGCATGAGACGAGAGTGGCCGTTTGACGAGGCGTGTCGTCATCCCTACTTCGGTAGTCAATTTCTCGATGCTTCCCTCCTCTCGTGTCGCACACAATCTGGGTTCAATGGCTTCTCATTATCGCGAGGAGGAGCAGTTGATGGACCCACCTATCCCACCTGTTCTTCCGGTTCTTCCTGTTCTTGCTCCCATCCCTCTCCGTGATCGATGTTATTCGAGCCGTACCACTCTACCCTCTTGCATCGTATTATCCAGAGGCGAATGGGAACCACTTTAAGGTTAAGCCTCAGTTTATTCCATGCTCCCTCACTTCATTGGGAAGGGTGACCCCTATATATTTCTCAGGGAATTTGAGGAGGTTGGTGCTATGTTCAAGCTGCAACAACTTAGCACATACTCCATCAATCTTAGCCTTGTCCCCTTTGTACTGAAGGATGATCTCCAGAAGTGGTTGTACAGCAACCAGGCGAATGCCTTTAGGACTTGGGATGAGTTCCATGTGTTCAATATGTCTAGGCAGTCGACATCTTTCGAGGAACCCATGGAAGTTAATCTTATCCGGGACTTGGAAGAAGAAATAGAAGAAGAGTACCCCCTGATTCATGAAAATCTAAGTGCTTACATCATGGATGATTCCGATCCTGAAGAGGACAGGGGAGAGTTGAGAAATGATGTGCATGTTGTTCAGTACATGCGAGCTCCTCCTATCTTACATCTCGAGCTAGATATCACGCCTCGCCTTGAGGAACCACCCACAATTGAGCTTAAAGAACTCCCTAAGGAACTGAAACACGTTTTTCTTGGTCCTGACATGTCATTTCTGGTGATTATTTCATCGATGTTGACTGGTGATCGGCAAGAACGTCTGAATCAAGTCCTAAAGTAGCACAACTCAGTCATTGGGTGGTTCTTGAACGACATTAACGGGATAAGTCCCGACGTCGTGCAACACCACATCTTTATTGAGGATGAGGCACGACAACGTCGCTACCAGAGGCATTTAAATCCCCCTGGTTCACCGACATTGTGAACTATTTAGCAACTGGGGAGGTGTCAGTTCATTGGACACACTGTGAGAAAGCAAAGTTCAAGTCGTTAGTCAAGCACTTCTATTGGGATGATCCCTACTTATTTAAGTACTGTGCAGATCAAATCATAAGGAGGTGCATTCCTAACGACGAGATCCAGAGCGTCTTGTCCATTTGCCATACGGAGGCATGTGGTGGGCATTTCAGTGCCAACCAAATCGCTGCCAAAGTGCTTCAATACAGTTTTTACTGGACCACGTTGTTCCAAAATGCTTTTGCATTTTGCAAAGCATGCGATAAGTGCCACCTTGTGGGCCGCATTGGCAGACGTGATATGATGCCACTCAATCCTATCTTAGTGGACACCATCTTTGATGTTTGGGGAATTGACTTCATGGGTCCTTTCCCCGTGTCCCATGGTCACACTTACATTCTTGTGGTGGTTGATTATGTGTCAAAGTGGGTTGAAGCAATCCCCACTCGCACTAACAATTGGAAGGTTGTGATCAAGTTTCGTAAAGAACACATCTTTGTGTGGTTTGGGACACCTCGTTGTATCATAAGTGATCGGGGGACACACTCCCTTGAGGCAGTGTTGAGGAAATATTCCATCATGCACAAGTTGGCCACACCTTATCATCCTCAAACCAGTGGCCAGGTGGAAATTTCTAACCGTCAACTCAAGCAAATTCTTGAGAAAACGGTTAATGCTTCAAGGAAAGATTGGTCGGTCAAGCTTAATGATGCATTGTGGGCTTTCCGCACTGCATTTAAAACCGACCTTGGCAAAGCTTGCCATCTTCCGGTAGACCTTAAGCACCGGGCATTATGGGCAATCAAACATCTTAACAAGAGTCTTGATGTTTTCGGTGCCATTCACAAGTTAGACCTCAACGAGTTTGAGGAGTTGAGAAATGAAGCATATGAGAATGCCAAGATCTGCAAGTCCCGCACTACAAAAATTCACGACCGCTTGGTCCAAATCAAAACCTTCGAGGTGGGACAAAAGGTCTTGTTGTATAACTCTCGCCTCCACTTGTTTCTAGGGAATCTTTGGAGTTGTTGGTCAGGGCCCTTTATTGTTTTAACCGTCTCCCCACATGGGGCGGTTGAGATTCAGAATCCAAGGAATGGGGATGTGTTCAAAGTTAATGGAAAATACCTCAAACCGTACTTGGAAGGGACCACGACAGAGGTCGAGGAGAAGTTGTGTCTTTACACAAACTCCACACGGATATGGTCATTTGATGTGATCCATCCCTTCATTTAGTTGTACATATCATTGTTGAAACAAAAACAAAAACAAAACAAAAAAGTGAAAAATGAAGAAAAGAAAAAAATTGAAGTGCCTTTTGGATAATTTCCTTTTTCCTTTGTTAAAAACGCGTGATGCATTGCCCTACCCATTCTCCACCAGAAGAAAAAAGCATTTTCCTCTTTGTTTCTCCCATCACCCAAATCCCACCCCAGATCTCGCCAACAGATCGTCAATCAGCGGTTTCCCACCGCCAACCAGTGGTCTGTTGTTGCAGGTTTCTCTTCTATCTTTGTTGGGTTGTGGGATTTGTTTTCTTCTGTTGGTTCTGTTTGGTGGAGTGTTTGTTTGCTGCTGGAGTCGACGTGCTGTGGTCTCCGACCATCTTTCACGGTGTTCGTCTTCACCGTCGCCAACCAACATTTAATTCTAGAACTTAATTTTGCCTCCCTGAGTCGTGAATTCGGAGAACCCTTCTACGATAGAATCGTAGCCAAAGGGTGGTACCATTTGTTGTATGAGGGTGACGAAACCATGTATGTAGAGCCTCTCGTACATGAGTTCTTTACGAAACTCGAGTGTGACCAGACCGGACCACTAAAGTTTAGTGTCACTCTTAGAGGGGTGAAGCACACCGTGACACCCCAATTCATCTCCGACGCGACTGGGATCCCCTTAGTCATTGATCTCGTGCCCACTCATGACATTAAATTTTACCAATCTATGCTTGGGCGCAGGCAACCAATTTCATCGCATGGGGGAATACCCAATGCGCACATTTACTCCAATGTGCACATTGTAGCCAGGTGGGTGTAGGAATGTGTTGGGCCAAGAGAGGACCTCCACATTCTTCACACCTAGTTTGCAAATCGTGTATAGTCCTATCGATGGTTCACCTCACTGCATTTGTCAACTGTTGTTCGACGTTTTGGTGAATGATAAGCTTAAAGAAATACACTATTTGCCTACTCTGGTTACCAAATTGTGTGGCATGTTGGACATCCCACGATTTGAGCGCATGTTGAGGCTCTAGGCACCGACCTCGAGGTATGGGTGCCTGATTACATGGAGGAGGATGTTAGAGCCGGTTCCTCAAGCTCATCTGTGAGTTCGGGAACGCTCTTTAACACCGACATTTCTGAGATGGTGGTTGAGCAGTAAAACGTCATTTTAGCCAAACAAAACCGGAAAATTTATAGGAAATTGTTGGTTCTTGAGGGAGGTGCCTCTTCGGGCACCTCTAGCCACCGTCATTAGTCCGGTACACCCTATCCATGCATTGGCACCATTTTTCCATACATTGAGGACAATGCATGGATTAGGTGTGGGGGTGTGTGTTTTCACGTTTGTACATAGTTTGTGTGCCTTTTTGTTTTATTTTGTTTTCTTTTGTTTGTACTACTAGGGTCATGTTAGTGTGCTGCATTTCATATTGATATATCTGCTTGCCATGATCCTTTGGTGACTTGTCTTCTTTTGCTTACCTAGTGCTTTAAAATTTTCACATTTCTTTTAGGTCCGAGGGGACTTAATGTCTGGTGCTCTCGAGTCATTTGACTTGGGATGCACCGACCAAACTCCCGTTACACAGGTGGTAGGGATCGCCCTATGTGGAGATCTGGGGGAAGGTGTACGTGATAGTGTACGTCCTCACAAGGAATTATAAGGATAATGAGAAGGTAGAGAAGAGGGAAAAAAGAGAAGGAGAAGAAGAAGAGGGGGGAGAGAATGAGAGAGAAGGAGAAGAGAGAGAGGTAGATAACCTAGGAGAAGGGAGAGAGAGAAGGATAGAGGCAGAGAAGAGAGAATAGGGATAAGGATAAGGAGAGAAGAGAGAAGGAGAACAGAAAAGAGGAGAGAGAAGACAAGAGATGGGAGGGAGAAGAAGGGAAAGAGAGAGAGAGAGAAGGAAGAGAAGGAGGGAGTGGAGGAGAGGGATAACAAGGATATAAAGAAGGAGAAAGATAAGAGGAGACGGAAAGAGAGAGATAATAAGAGAGAGAAGGCGAGAGAGGGAAATGAAGAAAAGGAGAGGAAGAGGAGGAGACAGAGAAGGGAAGGTGAGAGAAAAAAAAGGAGAGAAGGAGAAGAGAGGGGCAATGAGAGGAGATGAAGGGATTAAAGGAGAGAGAGAAGAGGAGGGAGAAGGAGAGGAAAAGAGGGGTGGAGAGAGAGGGAGAGAGAAGGAGAAGACTATAGGGGAGAAGGGATAAGAGGAGAGAACGGAAAAGGAGGGATAGAGCGGGTTGGAGGGAGAGAGAAGGAGAGGACTAGAGGGGAGGAGAGAGAGAGGGAGAAGATGTGGAGAGAGAGAAGAAGAAGGAGAGAGGGAACAAGAGAGGAGGTGAGAGGACACAAGAGAATGAGAGGAGGACAGAGAAGGAAAGGAGGAGAAGAGGGAAGGGGAAGCAAACGAGATAGAGAAGCGAGAGTAGAGATAGAATAGGAGAGAAGCAAAAGAGATAGAGGAGGAGAGAGGAAACGAGAGAGGGTGAGAGGAGGAGAGGGATAAGTAGATTGAGAAGCGAGAGAGAGAAAGGAGAGTAGAGGGAAGAGAAGATGATAGGAGGGAGAAGGAGAGAGAAGGTAGGGAGAGGGAGAAGGGAGAGAGAGAGAACGGGGAGAGGAGCGAAGAACAGAAAGAGGAGATAGAGAGAGGAGTCCCCTCTACTTCTCATCTTCCCTCTCCTCCTCTCCTTCTCTTCTCTTCATCCTCTCTCTTCTTTTCTTTCTCTCCGTCTCGCTCGTCTCTTCCTTCTCTCCTTATCCTTATAAGGAGAGAATGAGAGCATAAGAGGGAGATAGGGAACGAGAATAGGGAAGAGGGGAGATGGGGAAAGGGGAAAGACATAGAAGAAGAGATAAGGAAGAGGAGAGAGACGGAGAACAGAGAAGGGAGGAAATGAGAGAAGAGGGGAGAGAAGCAGAACAGAGAAGGAAGGAGGAAACACGAGAAGAGGAGAGAGAGAAGGAGAGAGGAGGGAGAGAAGAGAGAGAAGGGGGAGCGGAGGAGAGGGAGAGAGAATAGGAAGGGAGGAGACAGGGAGAAAGAGATAGAAGGAAAGAGATATAAGGAGAAAGATGAGGAGAGAGTGAACGATAGAGAAGGAGAAAAGAGAGTATAAGAGGGAGAGTGAGAAAAGGAGAAGCGAGAGAAGGTGAGGGGTAGATCAAGGAGAACAAGAGAAGGAGAAGAGGGAGGAGGAGGGGGAGAAGAGTGGTAGAGAGGAGTAGATATGGAAGAGAGAGAAGAAAAGAGAGGGAAAAAGAGAGAGAGAAGATATATGGAGAACGAGAGTGAGAGGTAGAGAAGGAGAGTGGAGAAAAGTGGATAAGAAGAGCAGAGCGAGGAGAAGGAGATAGAAGGAAGAGAGAGAGAGAACACGAGAATAGTTAAGAGCAGAGAGGGAGAGAGGATAGAGCATGGGTAAGAGAGAGAAAAGGAGAGGGAGGAGAGAGGAGGGAGAGGAAGGGAGAGAGAGCGAGAGAAGGAGGAGGGCGATAGAAAATGAATAGAGAAGAGAAGAGAATAGAAAATGAATAGGGAGATAGAGAAGGAGAAAGAAGAGAGGAAAGAGGAGAGATGAGCGTTCCTTGGGTTTCTAGGGTCGTTCTTCATCATTTTTCCACCTAAATCTACCTAAATCGAGCATTTTGTTTCTCTTTCTTGCTGGTTTGGACCGTGCTATGATTGTGGGAATGTTTTCTACCGATTCTCACAAGAGTTTCGTCAACATGAGGGAGAAAATGGGAGCCTAGGGTCACGGGATGAGCCACAACAACCAAATCAGCAACACCAACGACAACAACAACAACATGCAAAACTTGGTGAGGGGATGGTCCCTTCATCACCTTTGATTGTGGGAGTGTTGTCTACCGATTCCTACCAAGATTCACACCACCACCAACAACAACAAGGAGAACATGGGAGTCAAAGGGTGCGGGTGGGGCAGCAACAAGAACAACAACAACAACAACAACATGCAGAAGGAAAGGAGGTGGCTCCTCCATCACCCCCACGAAAGTGGTCCGAGCTCTTCACTCAACAACTTAAGCTACGAACATCGTTGGAGTTTGTTCCACCAATGGAGCGTGGAGGAAAGGTGGCAGCCATCACGTGAGAGGATATGGAGGAAGCACTTCGCGCATGGAGGAAGGTACTAATGGGGTCAATTGTGGGGTTCAACCCGCACCTACCCACCCTTGAGAAGCATCTCACCCAGCTTTGGAGGATGTCCGGATCCTTGGAGATTGTTACGCGAGGGGGCAACATGATGATATTCCGGTTCACGTTTGACTCCGACCGGCTGTTTGCTCTAGAGAATGGTCCATGGTTTGTCAAGGGGGCGCCTCTCATTCTAAAGCCATGGTCGGCCGAAAAGAAGGACCAAGGAAAAATTAGGTTCGTCCCAATATGGATTCGCTTCCACGAGCTTGATCTCATGTTTTGGTCGAGGAAGCTCATTGGAACCCTTGCTAGTGTATTGGGCAATCCACTCTTCATGGATAAAAACACGGCGATGGGAAGGAGGCTTGTGTATGCTCGGGTGTGCATTGAGGTCCAAGGAAACTTTGATTACCCACCACATGTCCTTATTGTAAATGAGAAGGAAGAAGGAGAAGTGGTGCGCGTTGAGTATGAATGGAGACCACCACATTGTTGACTTTGCTCCACATTTGGACATAATGAAGGTGCGTGCAAGGGTGGGGGATCACGCAACATGGTGAGGAAGACATGGGTAGTGAAGGGGAGCAACACAAAGGATGTTAGTTGTTGAACGTTTTAATTAAACCGCAAGTGCACGGCCGCGATGAAGCGGTGGCAAGTACGGGTCGTCCTCAGGGAGGTGAGCAGCCTCTTGTTTATCAGAAATCAAGTGAAAAAAATTGGGGGAGAAAGATTGATTATGCTACTCTACACTAAACTACGCTAAGAAGTATGAAATGCGAACGAAAGAAACAAACAAGAAATGACAACTAAGCTAAGAACAAAAGAAGAATGCTGGAATACAGATATGGGAAAACCCCTAAGGGGGGAGAGTGAGTGCACACAAGCAAAGAGGTGGGTGTTGAAAACATTCTTTAAGCACAAATTAAGGTGGTGTTATCATGCATAGGAAGTGTCTAAATGTTGTGGCAAAACCTATCAATCTATTCACCAATTTAGTTGATTAACATTTACATATGCAAGATGTTTATTTCAGAACCTAAAAAAGCATGAGAGGTGTCTAATTATTTTGGCAAAACTCATCAAGTTATAAATTCTATCCTAAATAAGCAAGCATACATTCATGTTTTATCAACACATTGGAAATAAAGCATTCAATCCATTCTCATTTGCATGTATGTACATCTACTCCACCCCCAAAGGGAATGGAACTACTCACTAAACATTACACTAATTATTAAACTAAACAAAGAAAGCATATTAACTAAGCTAATAAAACTAATTAAATGAGATTAAGCAAAGCAAAACAAGAAACATAAAAACAAACAACATAATAAAGAAAACTTGTATTAAAATGACTTACATTAAAAGTAGCATCCTTCTACTTTAATGTGTGCTTCAAGGCCTCACTTCTAGTAGGAAGAATAGCCACTTAAAATATGGAGTGATTACAATGGAAGGTGAAGAGTTCTATTTATAGCCATGGAAAAAGGCAAACCGGGACAATCCCCTGATGTGGGACTAAACAGATACCAAAAATAGACTAAACATTCTCTAATACATGTGCTGGAGAATTTTTAGCGGATTTGAGCCAAAATGGACCGCCAATTAGCGGTCTATATGGTTCAGATCCTGCTCATTTTTGTTGTGGGCTTTTCTTGGTATATTTGCTGGTCTTGGATGCATTCAGTTGGTTTGTTGGAGCTCTGACCTGAATCGAATTGCTAAAATACTCCCCACGATGGTGTGGAGTATTCTGTTTTGCTATTAGGTCCTTCTGTCTTATATTCAGGTCCTTCTCCCTTGCATCTTAGTCCCCAGATCTCACAATTCAGTCATTTTTCCCAGCTTTTGGGTTCTTTTATACTTCATCTCTTCAAACCTATTTATTCGTGAAAACTAAACATAAAACTCATAACATAGCATTGTTTAGGTGAAAGATAATGGATATAAGATGTAAATATGAGCATGAAATGATGTCAATCAAATACCCCCACACCTAACTTTTGCTAGTCCCGAGCAAAACAAAGAAAGGAAAAAGCATACGAGAAAAACAAGAAATCCTAACTCACTTTCGTAGGAATCACGGTTGCACTTAGCACGTGCAACAAGCCGTTAAACCTCCTTGTCGCCAAAAAGGAGGAGTGTTGTCTCCTGAGGGTTTTCAGTGGATACACCCACAAAATCCGAACAAGATGCATTAATCAATCTAGATACACGACTTGTTGGACTTATTTTGTCGATCATGGGACGTGGTAATACTACGGGTCGACTCTATATGGGTAATTAGTCCACACACCTAGCCTAATGAACCATTCGTGAAAATTAGTTAATAACTTAAGTGAAAGACATGGGAAACCTTAACTTCTGAATGTGATACAATGTGTAAAGTACATTTTCGTTCTTATTTGACTCTTTTTTTTCTTTTTCTTTTTCTTCTTTTTTTTTCTTTTTCTTTCGAGCAGTTTATTGGTTGGTGTTTGATTCTCTCAGTGTCAGGTTTCGTGCATCATTGCCTATGAGGACTTACACTATCACGCACACCTTCCCCCAAATCTCCACATAGGGCGATCCCTACCACCCGTGTAACGGGAGTTCGGTCGGTGCATCCCAAGTCAGATGACTCGAAAGCACCAGGCACAAAGTCCCCTCAGACCTACTCTCCCGAGTGATAGGAGCCGTGCGAGAAGAGAGAACACCACTTATTTATTTATCTACATGGGAACCAAAACCCCTACACTTAACTTTCACAAAAAGAGATTAAGGGCCCTTGACTACGACAAAATTCCTTATACTAACAGACACAAATTATTTGACTCACTAGGTTCAGGATGGACTTCTTTAAATGTTTGAGTGCTGAAACCCTATCATTACACGCCCCCCGAGGGAAAACCAGGGTGCATCCTAACGACTCGATAAGACCTAAAGCAAGTAAACTAGATATCCTAATGCATCAAGTTCAAGACAATTTTGGGAGCTTTCTTTTTACTTTGCCTCTCAACGGTTTTGCACATGCTAAACACACGCAAAACCCACAAAAACATTTTCTTTCGCAAACACATGGATCATGGCAAGCAAATATATCGATATTACATGCAGCACATTAACATGACCCTATCAATACACACAAAAGAAATCAAAGGAAAAAGACTCAACTATGTACACACGTAAAACACCCCCACACCTACTTCATGCATTGTCCTCAATGAATATGAACAAGATACTACATGGATATATGCATGAAAAAGGAAAGATCTCACCAACATGAACTACAAAGGGACGTTCAGGGTCATGTTGATGGACACAGACCCAAATTCCCTCAAAACCTGTGAGAAGCTGAAGAAGGGAGATAAATACGTGAAGAAATTGGGCCCAAGTACACAAGGGTTGGGACCCACAACAATCGATGCTCACTGAAGGTGTCTTTTATTACTCATTTTTTTATTTTTAACATGATATATACAGCAGCACTGATATTCTCATAATCACTTTGGTCAAGGAACATCAAATGAGAACATCAAGTCATGAGGACGAGAGACTTGCCGAGATGGGCAAACTTTACTGGTACTCTGAGGAGTCATGAGGGGTGAAAGGTCAAAGCCGAAAGGCTCGAACCCCTCATGATATTGGTTGGGTGTGGGCAACAAAGAATGAAGTTGTGTTGCCTCACTAGGGTTTAGTTGCCCATCGAACAAAACCCTCCAACCAATAGGTGGGTGCATCGGGATTAGTTCCTCAAGCTCATTCGATGGATGCAGCAGACCTGCATCACTAAGAATGGGGCTTCTCCTCAAGTCATCCAACAAGGACCTCCCATCATCATTTAGATCATCAAGCATAAGCGCGGTCATAGGTGGGTCCTTGTTGGAGTCAATAAGAAGCTCAAATGGCTCAATGGCCATGGGACATGAGGTAGAGACACCTTCTAGTATATGCATATGATGAGGTGTCTCACTCTCACTAGTACTCTCAACTGAATCATGAACCGAACACTCCCTTTGGACATTTATGTTTGATGCCAGCTCACTCTATTGCATTGCAAAGACATGCAATGAGTTTTCGCTGGTCCCACAAACATTCTCAATGGGTTCCATTGGGGTTAGGGGTGTTCGTTGATTTTGTGGTTCTTTCTCCAATTGGCGGATGAGATTTAGATTTAAAGGTTCATCCATGGGTTCCTGTTGCCTACCAGAGTTGAACACATGAAACTCTGTACTCATGTTACCGAATGAGAGCTTCATGAGACCATTTCTACAATTAATCAAGGCATTGGAGGTGGCCAGAAATGGTCTACCCAAAATCAAAGGTATTCGCAACAGGATTGGTATCGAGGACAACAAAATCGATTGGAAATATAAAATCTCCAACTTTGATAAGCCCGTCCTCGATAATCCCCATGGGAATACGAATGGATCTATCCGCCAATTGAAGGGTGATCTTAGTTGGTTTCAATTCTCCCAAGTTCAACTGTTGATAAACAGAGAATGGGAGAAGGTTGACCGCTGATCCTAAATCAAGCAAAACATTGCTCATGCTAGTGTCTCCTATCGTACACTGAATAGTAGGACACCCAGGGTCCTTGTATTTTGTGTAGGTGGGATTGGACAAAAGTGAGCTGATATTTGCAGCCAAGAATGCTTTCTTAGGAACATTGGTCTTCCTCTTGGTTGTGCAGAGATCCTTCAACACTTTGGCATATTGAGGTATTTGTTGGATGACATCCAACAAGGGGATGTTAACCTTTACTTGCTTAAACACCTCTAATATCTTGTCCATGTTGTCACTCTGCGTTTTGGTTAACCTAGTTGGATAGGGAGCTTTTGGCAGGTAGGTTTTCTGCGGTGCCTGAGAAGAAATAAGCGTTGGTGTATTACCCTCACCCTCAGCCTCTTCTTCACCACCATTCCCACTGAGGGGCTGCATAGATGGTGGTGGGTGTGGCAAGGAAATGTGATTGTCAACCTGTTTTCCATTCCTTAAGGTCACATTGGAATTGACATGGTGAACAGGTTCCTCCACATGGTTCACTTGCCTCCCCCGAGGTACCATATTCTCATTTTGCATGTGTTGTTTTTGGTACATACGGGGGTTAACCTCAGGGTGGCTAGGAAAAGATCCTCTATCTCTTTCATGTGCAGACTGAGCCAATTGGCCCATCTGAAGCTCTAGAGATTTGATGGTATGCTGATTTGAAGTAAGAACTTGACTCGTGGTTGACATAAAAAATTTCATTGAGTTTTCAAGTCCACGAGTCAAGGTCTCAAGCGAATTGAATCGGGTTTCCATATTATTGGAATTTGGGAAACCCGATTGATTGGTGGTTTGTGCTTGGGGTGGCTGATAGGAATGTGCATGCATGGGAGGTTGGTGTGATTGGTAATGTGGTCTAGAGGAGTTTGAAGGACCACCCGGGGCATTAGTTTGGTTCCATGAAAAATTGGGGTGGTTACTCCATCCAGGATTATAAGATGATGAGTATGGGTCATTCCTAGCTCTATCATAGATGGCGTTGACACGCTCCATCTCAGGAGGAATGGACTCACACTCACTTTCTACATGACCTATCCTACCACATGAATGACAGGGAACTGGACCAGATGTGGACATTTGAGGTGCACCTTGTTGGTTTTGGAGCTCAATCGAATCTATACGGCTCATTAAGGCCGCCATGCGCGCCTCGGTGGCCGTAGTGGTATCGACATCAAATGCGGCACCCGATCTAGTCGAGTTTGCATTCGCGATCCTTGCTCCTATGCTAGATGATGCAGGTGGTTCCCTCACACTCTCCCATTGCATGGTTTTCTCAGCGAGGTCTTCTAGGAAGGCCCATGCCTCCCTTTCATCCTTTCCCAAGAACTCTCTTTGACACATGGACTCAAGGAGAGTTCGGGACGGGATGTGAAGGCCCTCCTACACAATCTGGCAAAGGCACCACAACTCAATGCCATGGTGAGGGCATGAGGATAGTAGCTCCTTGAACCTCTCTAAGTATGCATGGAATGGTTCGGTCTCATGTTGATAGATCGAATTGATTTCGTTCCTCAAATTTTAAGTCCGATGATTTGGGAAGTACTTCTTAAGGAATGCAGATTGAAACTCGTCCCAAGTCCTAAAGGCATTCGCCTGGTTGCTGTACAACCACTTCTTAGCGTCATCCTTTAGTGCAAAAGGAACGAGCCTAAGATGGAAGGAGTCTGTGCTAAGTTGTTGCAGCTTGAATATAGCACAAACCTCCTCAAATTCCCTGAGAAAGATATAGGGGTCACCCTTCCCAGTGAAGCGAGGGAGCATGGAAATAAACTGAGGCTTAACCTCAAAATGGTTCCCATTAGCCTCTGGTAATACGATGCATGAGGGTAGAGCTGTACAGCTCGGGTAGCATCGATCACGTAGAGGTATGAGAGCGACAACTGGAAGAACAGGTCGAACAGGTGGGTCCAGCAAGTGCTCCTCCTCACGGAAATTAGCAGCCATCGAACCCAGACTGCGTGCGACACGAGAGGAGGAAGGTGTCGAGAAATCGATGACCGAAGCCAGATTGACAACGCTCCTCGTCAAACGACCACTCACGTCTCGTGTCCACGAAAGCATGTACAAAGGTGCACACACCAAAACATTTTTTTGAACAAAGAATGTACGTAGAAGAGAAGACGACGGAACACAGGAGAGAAAGAATGACTCAGGAGATAAGGGAAGAAGTCCTTATGCTATGGCGAATGGGTACAGCTAGAAGCACACAAGCAAACAAGGCTCAAGCAATCCTAAGGTCGTTATAGGTCGTTATAGGTCCTTACAGCTAGACGACGCCTAACTGCAAGGTCACACGGCCTCAACACGCCTCACCTCCATACGATGAGGACCACAAAGGCCAGCAAGGGAGCCAAGATCCGGGGATCTCGACTCTCCTACTATCGACAAAGTGGGCAACGCCGATCAGGTCATGACGGTCGGGACCGGATCACTTTCCTAATGCGTCTGAATTCCTTAAGGCCAATGTCTACTTGATTTTAAAATTAGGCTCTCGATTAGTGTGGTTTTTGGGGCGAAGGGAAGGGTGATGAAATCCCCCACCTTATCTTTTATGGGACAACCCCTCCTTAGTAGCGTTTTTGAGTCCTAATCTAGCAATCAACTCTCCAAACAAACGCTCAACTCACACTTGTTTCAATGCACTTCCTAATAACTAATGCATGTTCATACGAAATGCATGAATGAGAGTAGAAGGTGTGTACCTCACGCCAACTCTCAGCAACAGAAAATAAAGCTAAGATAAAAGACAATCTAAATGCCTAAGTCACATACATGATGCATGACCTAAACAAAAAGAATGCCTAATCTTTTGCTTTGAGTTTTAGGGTCCAAGTTGCTTAAAGGAGGTTTGATTATGGATCTGGGAACAAACTATAAGTCCAAACATGCCAAATCAAGTCCCAGATCACTACATCAATTATGTAAACACGCCACAGAAATAAGAGAGTAAAATGAGCTCACCAGACCGCTGATTCGCGGTCTGAAGTGCCCAGAATGACTACAAATTTCTCCAGGTGTTCCTCCTGGCGACTCCAAGTCTCCTAAAACAAAGAAAAACTACAAAACACAAATTAAATCCACTCGAATCGTCCAAACAAGAGTCTGGACTGGCACCTCCCCGGCAACGGCGCCAAAATATTGTTGAACGTTTTAATTAAACCTTAAGTGCACGGCCGTGGTGAAGGGGTGGCAAGTACGGGTTGTCCTCAGGGAGGTGAGAAGCTACTTGTTTATCAGAAATCAAGTGGCAAAAATTGGAGGAGAAAGATTGATTATGCTACTCTACACTAAACTACGCTAAGAAGTATGAAATGCGAACGAAAGAAACAAACAATGAAGTGACAACTAAGCTAAGAACAAAAGAAGAATGCTGGAATACAGATATGGGAAAACCCTTAAGGGGTGGAGTGAGTGCACACAAGCAAAGAGGTGGGTGTTGAACACATTCTTTAAGCACAAATTAAGGTGGTGTTATCATGCATAGAAAGTGTCTAAATGTTGTGGCAAAACCTATCAATCTATTCAGCAACTTAGTTGATTAACATTTACATATGCAAGATGTTTATTTCAGAACCTAAACAAGCATGAGGGGTGTCTAATCATTTTGGCAAAACTCTTCAAGTTATAAATTCTATCCTAAACAAGCAAGCATACATTCATGTTTTATCAACACATTGGAAATAAAGCATTCAATCCCTTCTCATTTGCATGTATGTACATCTACTCCACCCCCAAAGGGGATGGAACTACTCACTAAACATTACACTAATTATTAAACTAAACAAAGAAAGCATATTAACTAAGCTAATAAAACTAATGAAATTAGATTAAGCAAAGCAAAACAAGAAACATAAAAACAAACAACATAATAAAGAAAACTTGTATTAAAATGACTCACATTAAAAGTAGCATCCTCCTACTTTAGTGTGTGCTTCAAGGCCTCACTTCTAGTAGGAAGAATAGCCACTTAAAATATGGAGTGATTACAATGGAAGGTGAACAGTTCTATTTATAGCCTTGGAAAAAGGCAAACCGGGACAATCCCCCAATGTGGGACTAAACAGATACCAAAAATAGACAAAACATCCTCTAATACACGTGCTGGAGAAATTTTAGCGGACTTGGGCCAAAATGGACCGCCAATTAGCGCTCAATATGATTCAGATCCTGCTCATTTTTTTTGTGGGCTTTTCTTGGTATATTTGCTGGTCTTGGATGCATTCACTTGGTTTGTTGGAGCTCTGACCCGAATCGAATTGCTAAAATACTCCCCATGATGGTGTGGAGTATTTTGTTTTGCTATTAGGTCTTTCTGTCTTACATTCAGGTCCTTTTCCCTTGCATCTTAGTCCCCAGATCTCACAATTCAGTCCTTTTTCCCAGCTTTTGGGTTCTTTTATGCTTCATCTCTTCAAACCTATTTATTCCTGAAAACTAAACATAAAACTCGTAACATAGCATTGTTTAGGTGAATGATAATGGATATAAGATGTAAATATGAGCATGAAATGATGTCAATCAGAAGTCGGGGAGGTGAGGGGCGCGAAAGTACGCATGGCACCATCATGGAGGAGCTCTAGGTTGAGGAAGGAGGGCGAGGAACAAGGAGGGAGCTATAGGTTGAAGAAGATGGTCCACAAACGGAGGTGGGTGGAGGTGCAACCGGTGGTTTGGATGGTTCACAAGAGGCAAACGAAGAGGGATGGTCGTTGGTAGGTGGGAAAAGGAGGCCCAATGGGGAAAAGCACGTGAAGGCTATTTTTAGGAGGGGAAAAGGCAACTTTCCACCCACTACCAAAGAAGGGGGAAACTTGCAACGGTCTCCAACAGTCCTTGTCTCTTGTGGGGCTGAAAGTACACTAGGGAAAGTGGATTTTAATGGCAAGGACAAGAAGGTAGCATTAGCTTCCATAATGGGAAAGGAGGAAGGGTCCTTTTCGTTAAAACAAAATGGGGAAGGGCTTAAACCAATGGAACAAGAGATGAGTGGAGAGGCAAGAGGGAGTGGGTGTTTGACTTACCTAATGGGACAGAATGTGAATGGAGGGGCTGAAGTGCGTGGAAAGTTGCATCTAGTCCATGTGTTAGGGAATGGAGTGTCCGAATTTGAGGGTGCACCAAAGGAAGGAGTTGTTGGTGGAAGCCTACGTGGGGACGTGCATTTGCATGCATCACCATGCAAGGTTCCTACACCATTGTGCTCTCCAAATAAATATGATGTGTTGGCCTCATTTAGGAAAGAAGGTGGGATGGAAGAGGAATGTTCAAGTGAGATGGGAGTCGGATTGGTAAGCACATTACACTCACCCCCATCTTCAGTTGATCTAGAACATGCCTCTCCTCCGGACACTTTTAGGCATGTGCGGGAAGGTGAATTGGTTAAATGAAAGAAAGCAAGCAAGGGTATGAAGGGACCTCAGTCCCCTCCACCACAATCATGAAGTTGCTTTGTTGGAACATGCGAGGTGCCAATATCTCGGGGATCACGCACATGTTTCGTAGCAAAATAAGACGAGAGAATCCGGATGTGGTTTGTTTTGTTGAGCATAAGGTGAAGAGCGGAAAACTTCCAATATTTGCTCGTGTGGTTTGGGGAAATGGGCGTTGGTGCTCGACAAGTGATGTGTGTCCATGTGGTCGAATCATAATCATGTGGAAGGAGGATGTAATCAAGATGGAACAACAAAGCACATCGAGTCAATATCTTTAAATGAGAGGGAAAGTATGCGCAAGTGGGATCAATGTGGACATTTTTGTCATCTATAGGGCAAACAACTACTTGGAGAGGAGAAGACTTTGGGAGGATGTTAAAGCTAGTCGGCCACCTATGGACACCCCTTGGTTGGTGGTACGTGATTTTAATTGCATTCATTGGGATCATGAAAAGAGTGAAGGAGGGCCATGAAGGACTTCAATGAGTTCATCGAGGAATCCGAGCTTTTGGAGGTGCGCACGGTTGGTGAGGAGTTTACATGTTCTAATTTGTCCAGGGGAGTGGGACGAATTGAGACACGGATTGATCGAGCGTTGTGCTCCAAAGAATGGGTGGAATGTTTTCTGGAATGCTTTTGCACGGTTGGGGAGAATGAACTAAGTGACCACCGACCCTTGGTTGTTAGATGTGACCTTGAGGGCCTGAAGAAAAAGAAGGCGTTTCGGTTTGTGAATGCATGGACAAGAGAGGATGACTTTCTTGACGTGATCGGGGAGTGTATGTGGAAGGCACACCAATGTTCAAAGTGGCTTGATGAGGTGCGAGTGGCACTAAAGAGTTGGGCTAAAGAGAAATTCGGAAACACAAATGAATGGGCAAGCAAGGCGAGGGAGGCACTTGAGGAAGTTAGAAGAGAACACATGGTGGACCCAACCTCGACTAGGCTTGTCCGTTGAGGAGTCACTTGTGCGACAAAAGTCACGAATCCGATGGTTGAGTGAGGGTGACTCCAACTCTCGCTTCTTCCATGCCACCTTGTGTGTGCGAAGGGCGATCAATACTATAAGATGCATGGAGGAGGGGGGCGAGGTGATTGAAGAGGAGGGTGCAATCCGGGAGGCATTTCAGAATCAATTTGCCACGCTCTTCTCCAACCGAGCCCCAACGACACCATTATTTACTAACGTTTGTTTCGCTTGTCTTACTAGGTCCGAGGGTGATTTCCTCACCCATGCCGTGTCCGAGGAGGAGTTGGAAGGTGTGGTGATGAGAAGCAATGATGATAAGGCACCGGGGCCGGATGGTTTCAATGCACGATTCTTTAATGCATCTTGGTCGGTGATAAAGAAGGAGGTGTTCAATGGTGTTGCCTCAGCAATGAGGGACATGAAGATTCTCAAGCGTCTCAACTACATGTTTATCACGCTCATCCCGAAGATGACTACTCCCAAATGGGTTGGTGACTATAAGCCCATCTCCTTATGCAATATGCTATATCGTTTCATGTCGAAGATTATGGCTAATCGCTTGAAGAGTGTCTTACCACACTTGGTGGGAGAGGAGCAAAGTGCGTTTGTCAAGGGGCGCAATATTGGGGATAATATCCTTTTTGGCACATGAGTTGTGCCATAATATGCATCTAGATGTGGGAAGGGGACGCATGTGCCTACAACTTGACCTTAGGAAGGCATACGATTCACTTTCTTGGGATTTCTTGGATGCGGTTCTTGAACGATTTGCGTTTCCCTCGAAATGGAGAAGGTGGGTGACGGCTTGTGTGAGAGCGTCCTTTGTGGTCAATGTGAATGGCAAAAATTCAGCTTCATTTGTGGCAACCAATGGGCTTAGGCAAGGGGATCCAATGACACCTTACCTCTTTGTACTTAGCATGGAAGTCCTTAGTATCCATATAAAGGAGGAGGTGACTGCCGGTCGACTCACCCCACTAAGGTGTGGAAGAGAACGAGTTTCTCACCTTTTATTTGCCGATGATGTGATAATTGTTGCCGAATCTCCAAAGGGATGCGGTCACTATTAAGTGCATCATAGACAACTTTGAAGATATGTCGCGTCTTCGACTAAATACGGAGAAGAGCAACCTATTCTAAGGAGGGGACCATAGGGATAAAGATTGGATCGCTCAATTTCTTCAAATGAAACCGATGGTTCTACCGGTTAGGTACCTTGGACAACCATTGATATCATCCCGTTTGAGTAAAAGACATTGCCAAAGCCTTGTGGAGAAGGTGAGGGCCAAGTTAAGTGAGTGGAGGAGAGGACTTCTCTGTATGGCAGGTTGGGTGGAGTTGGTTAGGAGTGTGCTTGTCTCCTTTAGTGTATTTTGGACTTCGGCCTTCTACATGCCACGAAGCATCTTGCATGAGATTGAGCGTATCATGACACACTTCATTTGGGGGGGGGGGAAATGGTGCTTGTTTCATGGAAGGATATATGCACTACCAAGCTCGAGGGTGGACTTGGCCTTCGACAACTCACCGAGTGGAATGATGACGGGTTGATGCAGTTATTTTGGTTGGTTGCGTCAAACCAGCCATCACTTTGGGTGAAGGCCATCCGAACCAGGTATTTGCGCAACAAGAGTGTGTGGCATGCTCGACCGCCAACTAGTTGCTCTTGGGCTTGGAGAGGGGTACTACGACTCCAAGCTAAAGCACGGGACACATTCTTCTTTCAGATTGGGGATGGCACGAAGGTGCGTTTCTTTGAGGACCCTTGGTGTGGGAGGCCCTTCATTTGAGAGGAGCAAGGCTCTAGGTTCCTATATGATATGGGGGTACCAATGGACACACGGGTATCTCACTTCTTGGGAGAGGATGGATGGAGGTTGTCATTCCCTAAGTCTCTCTTCATGGAGGAACTTCGGGAAAGGGTGCGACGAATTAAGATTATAGGGGGAGAGGATGTACTTTGTTTGGAGGAAGGTAGAAGGAAGGCCTTCTCCCTTAAGGCTGTATGGAGCTTAATTCGAAGAGAGGGGCCACGCGTGGGCCGGTCCCATGGGGTGTGGCACCCCTTGCCATACCTCGAGTCTCCTTATGTGTGTGGAGAGCTGTGAGAAATCGGCTACCTACTATGGATTTACTTTGGGCACGACATCAACATGTGATCTCCTGGTGTGCGTTTTGCGTGTGCGGACGAGAGTGTGGAGCATCTATTTTGGAAGTGTAGCTTCTCAAAACAAGTGTGGCATGGAATTCTTGAAGTGTTGCAGATCCACGGATTGGGAAGTGCTGAAAGCCATGACGAACTCGAACGGATCACCTTGGCTTCAAGGAATATGTTGGACAAGCACATGGAACGACTAGCATATGGTAGCACAATTTATCTACTTTGGCAAGAAAGGAATATGCGTGTGATGGAGGGGCAGCAACGACCGGCGTCACTTGTGGTACATCACATCAAGGAGATGGTGAGATTGAAGGCCACAGTTAGCAAGAAAACTATCATATTGTGTGTGAGGAGATTAGAGTGAGATGGATGTAATACGACCAACCCGTGTGTGGGGAGCATATTGTATTTGATTTTGGTTGGATAGACACGTTTGTAATACTGACCTAGCATGATTTGTATCCGATTATGGATATCCGAATTTGTAATTTGCAGCACTTGTGTGCTATATATACTCATGGAGGCTCACCACCCTTTTTGCCTTGCAAAAAAAAAGATAGAAAATAAAGGAGAAGAGGGAAAAGGAGGGAGAGAAGAAGGGGGAGAGGGAACAAGAGAGGTAGAGAAGAGAGACAGAGAAGAGAGGGAAGGAGGAGAGAAGAGGGAGAGAAAAATAGATGAGGGAGAGAGGAGGGTAGGGAAGAAGAACACAGAGGGAGAAGAGAGAGGGGGTGAAGGAGTGGGAGAGAAGGAGAGAGGTAGAGCGCGAGAGAGAGAAGAAGAAGGGAAAGAGGAGGATGGAGAAGGATAAAATAGGGAGAGAGAAGAAGAAGGGGAGTGGGATAAGAGGGAAGGGAGAGGAGAGGGAATATGGGGGAGATAGAGATGAGGCGAGGGATATGAGAGAAAGAGAAGAGGGAAGAGTGAGAGAGAAGGAGAGTGGTAGAGAAGGAAATGAGAGAGAGGGGTAGAACGAGAGAGAGAGAGAAGGGATTTACAGAATGGGACGAGGAGAGAGAAGGATTGGGAGAAAAGGAGAAGCGAGAGGAGGGAGAGAAGAAGAGGGAGAAGGAGAGAGGAGAGAGATAAAGAGAGTGGAAAAAGGAGAAAGGGATAAGGAGAGAGGGAGAGAAGGAAGAGAGAGCAAGAAAAGGTGAGAGAAATGAGAAGGGAGAGAGGAGGATAAGGATAAGGATAATGAAAAGGCAGACAAGAGGGAAGAGAGAGAATGAGAAGAAGAAGAGGGGGAGAGAATGAGAGAGAAGGAGAAGAGAGAGAGAGGTAGACAACCTAGGAGAAAGGAGAAGGGACAGAAAGAGAGAGAAGGAGAAGAGAGGGGCAATGAGAGGAGATGAAGGGATTAAAGGAGAGAGAGAAGAGGAGGGAGAAGAAGAGGAGAGGAAGAGAGGGGAATGAGAGGAGATGGAGGGATAAGAGGAGAGCAGAGAAGGAGGGAGAGAGCGGGTGGGCGGGAGAGAGAAGGAGAGGACAAGAAGGGAGGAGAGAGAGAGGGAGAAGAGGGGAGAGAGAAGAAGAAGACGGAGAGAGGGAACAAGAGAGGAGGTGAGAGGAAAAAAGAGAATGAGAGGAGGACAGAGAAGGAAAGGAGGAGAAGAGGGAAGGGGAAGGGAATGAGATAGAGAAGGGAGAGTAGAGATAGACTAGGAGAGAAGCAAGAGAGATAGAGGAGGACAGAGGAAACGAGAGAGGTGAGAGGAGGAGAGGGATAAGGAGGTAGAGAAGCGAGAGAGCGAAAGGAGTGTAGAGGGAAGAGAAGAGAGAGAGAGAGAGAGAGAGAGAGAGAGAGAGAAGGATAGAGGCAGAGAAGAGAGAATTGGATAAGGATAAGGCGAGAAGAGAGAAGGAGAACAGAAAATGGGAGAGAGAGAAGGGAAAGAAGAGAAGAGATAGCAGGGAGAAGAAGGGGGAGAGAGTGAGAGAAGGAAGAGAAGGAGGGAGTGGAGGAGAGGGATAAGAGGGAGAGAGAAAAGGAGAGAAGGATATGGATAAGAGGGAGATAGAGAAGGAGAAAGAAGAGATGAATGATAAGAGTAGAGAGAATGATATAATAAGAGGGAGAAGCATAGAGAGGGAAATGGAGAAGAGGAGAGGGAGAGGAGGAGACAGAGAAGGGAAGGTGAGAGAAAAAAAGAGAAGAGAGAAGGCGAAGAGTGGGGCAATGAGAGGAGATGAATGGATTAAAGGAGAGAGAGAAGAGGAGGGAGAAGGAGAGGAGAGGAAGAGAGGGGTGGAGAGAGAGAAGGAGAAGAGAGAATGAGAAAGAGAGAGAGAGAGAGAGAGAGAGAGAGAGAGAGAGAAGGAAAGAGAGATAATGAGAAAGATGAGGGGAGAGTAAATGAGAGAGAAGGGGAAGAGAAAGAGGATAAGAGGGAGAGTGAGAAAAGGAGCAGCGAGAGAAGGTGAGGGGTAGAACACCGAGAAGAAGAGAAGGAGAAAAGGGAGGAGGAGGAGGAGGAGAAGAGTGGTAGAGAAGAGTAGAAATGGGAAGAGAGAGAAGAAAAGAGAGGGAAAGGGAGAGAGAGAGAGAAGAGATATGGAGAATGAGAGTGACAGGTAGAGAAGGGAGAATGGAGAAAAGAGGATAAGAAGAGCAGAGAGAGGAGAAGGATATAGAAGGAAGAGCGAGAGCGAACACGAGAATAGACAAGAGCAGAGAGGGAGAGAGAGAACACGAGAATAGACAAGCGCAGAGAGGGAGAGAGGATAGAGAAGGGAAAGAGAGAGAAAAAGAGAGGGAGGAGAGAGTAGGGAGAGGAAGGGAGAGAGAGCGAGAGGAGGAGGAGGGAGATAGAAAATGAAGGAAAAGAGGGAAGAGGAGGGAGAGAAGAAGGAGGAGAGGGAACGTGAGAGGTAGAAAACAGAGGCAGAGATAGAAGGAAGGAGGAGAGAAGAGGGAGAGAGAAAGAGATAAGGATAGGGAACTAGAGGGGAGAGGGAGAAGAAGAGAAAGGGAGAAGAGAGAGGGGGTGATGGAATGGGAGGGAAGGAGAGACGTAGAGAGCGAGAGAGAGAAGGAGAAGGGAAAGAGGAGGATGGAGAAGGATAAAATGGGGAGCAGGATAAGAGGGAAGACAGAGGAGAGGGAATATGAGGGAGATAGAGATGAGGCGAGGGAGATGAGAGAAAGAGAAGAAGGAAGAGTGAGAGAGAAGGAGACTGGTAGAGAAGGAGATATGAGAGAGTGGTAGAACGAGAGAGACAGAGAGAGAGGATGGCTCTATAGAATGGGACGAGGAGAGAGAGAAGGATTGGGAGAAAAGGAGAAGTGAAGGAGGGAGAGAAGAAGAGGGAGAAGGAGAGAGGAGAGAGCGATAAAGAGAGTGGCATAACTAGAAAGGGATAAGGAGAGAGGGAGAGAAGGAAGAGAGAGAAAGAAAGGTGAGAGAAATGAGAAGGGAGAGAGGAGGAGAAGGATACGGATAACGAGAAGGGAGAGAAGAGGGAAAAGAGAGAAGGAGAAGAAGAAGAGGGGGGAGAGAATGAGAGAGAAGGAGAAGAGAGAGAGGTAGACAACCTAGGAGAAGGGAGAGAGAGAGAAAGATAGAGGCAGAGAAGAGAGAATAAGGATAAGGATAAGGAGAGAAGAGAGAAGGAGAACATAAAAGAGGAGAGAGATAAGGGAGAGAAGAGAAGAGATAGGAGGGAGACGAAGGGAGAGAGAGCGAGAGAAGGAGGGAGTGGACGATAGGGATAAGAGGGAGAGAGAAAAGGAGAGAAGGAGAGGGATAAGAGGGAGATAGAGAAGGAGAAAGAAGAGAGGAAAGATAAGAGGAGAAAGAAAGAGAGAGATAATAAGAGAAGGGAGGGATTAAAGGAGAGAAGGAGAAGAGAGGGGCAATGAGAGGAGATGATGGGATTAAAGGAGAGAGAAGGGGAGGTAGAAGGAGAGAGAGGGAAATGGAGAAGAGGAGAGGGAGAGGAGACAGAGAAGGGAAGGTGAGAGAAAAAAAGAGAAGTTCGAGAAGAAGAAGAGAGGGGCAATGAGAGGAGATGATGGGATTAAAAGAGAGAGAGAAGAGGAGGGAGAAGGAGAGGAGAGGAAGAGAGGGGAGGAGAGAGAAGGAGAAGAGAGAGAGAACGAGAGGATACAGAGGGATAAGAGGAGAGAGCGGAGAAGGAGGGAGGGAGCGGGTGTAATGACCCTAACCTTATTAAGAGGCTAATGGTGTTTAGGTGGAGTTGATGGTGGGGTTTGCATGGTAGTTGGGGGAGGAATAGTGGAGGTATGGGTGGAGTGACGTGAAGGAGGTGGGCTATGGTGTAGGAGCATGGTGGTGATGTGTTGGGGTGAGGTGAGGAAGTAGGGCTGCTGTTGGTGTTGGGTTTGGAGAACGGAGAAGCTCATCTCTCTCTCTCTCTCTCTCACGTTCTCTCATTCCTTCGTCCTCTCATCACATCTCTCATTTTCCTCTCTTCTTCGTTGAAGCAGAAGTGGGTGACTGTGGTGCGAAGACGCATGGAGGAGGGCGTGCGTGAGGTCGCGGTCCCGAGGCACCGTCGTGTGTGCTCCGGCGTTCTTCGTCATTCTTCACGAAGAGGTATGCCAAGTTCTTGCATTAGATGTCTTTGTTGCTCGCTAACATTGGGGTGGAGTTGTGGTCGGTCGTGGGGGTCAAAGACCTCACTGGCGACGGGAAATAGTGTACAATCCTTGGCTAGCGCAAGTTTGTTGTCAACCAATGGTCAACTTATGCCTTCGCACCACAGTCAAGAGGGAGAGAGAGGAGGAGATAGAAGCAAGAGGGAGAGAGAGAACACGAGAATAGACAAGAGCAGAGAGGGAGACAGGACAGAGAAGGGAAAGAGAGAAAAAGACAGGTAGGAGAGAGGAGGGAGAGGAAGGGAGAGAGAGCGAGAGAAGGAGGAGGGAGATCGAAAATGAAGGAGAGGAGGGAGAGAAGAAGGGGTAGAGGGAACGAGAGAGGAAGAGAAGAGAGGCAGGGAAGAGAGGGATAGAGGAGAGAAGAGGGAGAGAGAAAGAGATGGGGAGAGGAGGATGGAGAAGAGATAGGGGATGAAGGAATAGGAGAGAACGAGAGATGTAGAGAGCGAGAGAGAGAAGGAGAAGGGAAAGAGGAGGATGGAGAAGAATAAAATGGGGAGAGGGAAGAAGAAGAGAGAAGGATAAGGATAGAAGAAGAAGGGGAGCGGGATAAGAGGGAAGGGAGAGGAGAGGGAATATGAGGGAGATAGAGATGAGGCGAGGGAGATGAGAGAAAGAGAAGAGGGAAGAGTGAGAGAAAAGGAGAGTGGTAGAGAAGGAGATAAGAGAGGGGTAGAACAAGAGAGAGAGAGAGAGAGAGTGAGAGAAGGGCTCTACAGAATGGGACGAGGAGAGAGAAGGATTGGGAGAAAAGGAGAAGCGGGGGGAGGGAGAGAAGAAGAGGGAGAAGGAGAGAGGAGTGAGATAAAGAGTGTGGCATAAGGAGAGATGGATAAGGAGAGAGCGTGAAAAGGAAGAGAGAGAAAGAAAAGGTGAGAGAAATGAGAAGGGAGAGAGGAGGAGAAGGATAAAGATAATGAGAAGGCAGAGAAGAGGGAAGAGAGAGAAGGAGAAGAAGAAGTGGGGGGAGAGAATAAGAGAGAAGGAGAAGAGAGAGAGGTAGACAACCTATGAGAAGGGAGAAGGTAGAGAGAGAGAGAAGGATAAAGGCAGAGAAGAGAGAATAGGGATAATGATAAGGAGAGAAGAGAGAAGGAGACGAAGGAGAGGAGAGATAGAGGAGGTGGAGAGAGGAGGGAGTGAGAGGGGAGGAGAGCGAGAAGGAGACGAAGAGAGGAGAGATAGAAGAGGTGGAGAGAGAAGGAAAGAGAGAGAAGTAAAAGTAGGAGAGAGAAGCTCTGGGTTGCTTCGGTGATTCTATGGGTTTTCTAGGTTTTCCTTCACGTTTTTCCATCTAAATCCTTCATTTTTAACTCAACTAGAGCGTCTGGCGAGCTCCAAGCATGCTCAAGTGCTAGTTGGAGATTGTGGCAAGCAAAAGAGTCTCCTACTGGCACAAACGAGCCATCAAGGGGCAGTTGTAGATGATGTAGTAACGAAAGAGGGAGGGGATGGTGAGCCACCACAACCTAAGAAGTGGACGGAACTATTCTCATCGGGGCAAAAGGTGTCAATGGCGTTGTAGTTTGTGGAGCCGGAGGTGAAAGAAGGAGTGAAAGTTGCAGTTTGCTCAAGGGAGGAGGTTGTGGAGGCCCTCAAGAAGTGGGACAAGGTTCTACTTGGTTATTTTGTGGAGTTTAGACCCCATCTTCCTACCTTGGAGAGATATTTGCAAAAGGTGTGGAGACTTTCCGGCGGCTTGGAAGTGACATGCCGGCAAGTTGGGTTTTTGTTATTTCGTTTCACTTTGGAAGAGGACCGCACATATGTCCTTGAGCATGGGCCATGGCTCGTAAGAGGGACGGCGTTAGTGGTGCAACGGTGGTCACCGGATATGGTCAAGAAGAGAGCTCAAATTTCGTCGATGCCTATTTGGGTGCGCATGCCGGATTTAGACTTAAGGTTTTGGTCACCTAGAATCTTAAGCACCATCACTAGTGTTCTTGGCCGTCCACTTTATATGGATGACAACACAGCGTCCGGAAAGAGATTGTCATTTTGTGAGAGTTTGTGTGGAGGTGCCAAATAGAAGGAGGTGAAGCGGTGGATGTGAAGCTAGAATACGAGTGGAAGCCAAGCTATTGTGGGGCGTGTAAGGAGTTTAGGCATGCTCCGGCCAAGTGTTCAAGGAGGCCACAAGAAAGGGTCATTGAAAAAGAAAAGAAGAAGGAATGGGTTAAGCTGGGAAAGGGTGGAAAAGAGGTGCGTTTGATGCAAGATGAAGAGAGTAGGATGGAAGAGGAGGATGCGCTTTAAAAAATGGAAGAAACGCATGAAGAAATGGAAGAAGTGGAGATCGCCAGAGTGTCGCCGGTGAGCACCGGAGTGGCTTCGGAAAGGAGGCCGGAGGAGGTCAGACCACCGGAGGTCAAGCCATAGTTTCTTTGCAAGGGGGACAAAAAGATAAAGTGGGGAGACAAAAGCAAAAGCAAAAGGCTAGTTCAAAAAGCAATAAAGTATGCTATCATGAGGAGCCAATCATGAGGGAGGATTTTGAAATAGAAGAGGAGGTACAAACACCTTTGGGCAGCAAGGGAACAAAGGAAAACGAGACACATGGCCAAGGGAAAGCAAAAAAAGGAGTAAATCAAAAGGTGCCTAGTGGAACAAAAGTGGGTGGGGGCAAAAGATAAGGATACCGAAATGGGAGGGAAATGTGCATGCATGGGAGGGAACGTGGATGAGTCTAGTGAGATTTGTGATGTATCTTTTGTCTTTGAAGATGGAGTGGAACTCGAAGTGGAAGCTTGGGAAACTCCAAAAAAGGTGGCTCGGGAAGAGAAGGGTAGTCCGGGCACTATCCTAACTCGCGTGGGAAATGTGGAGAATGGTAGATTCGGATCTCTTGTTGGCCTAGTGGCGGTAGGGCAATCCGAAGATGAGGAGGGCATGGGAGGTAGAAGGAAGATGTCAAAGCAAGTGTCTCCACCACCTTCAGTGGACATGGAGTCGATCTCCCCTTAACCCGAGGCGTTCAAGGCCATTCGTGATAAGGCATTGGTGCAACAAAAGGCAACACGACGTGGGAAGGGATCTCGATCCCCGACTCCGAAACCATGAAGGTCCTCATGTGGAATGTGCAGGGCGCAAACCTCCCCGGTCGTGCACACATGATTCGGGGGAAAATAAACGAGGCAAGGGCGGATGTAGTTTGTCTCGTGTAGCACAAGGCGAAGATGAAGAAATTGGCTTGATTTTGAAGAGCTATTTGGGGAAAAAATCAATAGGCTTCTAATAATATTATTGTGGACTCGGGACGAATTCTTGTTATGTGGGACAGTAGGAGAGTGGACCTTAGTGTCATGTGGGAGACTCCATAATTTCTATAACTCGAAGGGAAGGAGATTCGGCATGGGAAACCGTTGGTGCTAACGATGGTGTATGGTGATAATGGACATGTGAGGAGTCGGTCACTTTGTGAAGATTTGGAACGTGCGGCGCCTCCGGACTCAATGCCTTGGTTGATAGGTGGAGATTTCAATTGCATTAGAAAAATGAGCGAAAAGAGAGGAGGGTCGCGACCAAACATGGTGGCAATGGAGGAATTTAATGCATGTATTGATCGACTACAAATCATGGATGTACCATCGACGGGAGGTGAATTCACATGGGCAAACTCATCTCGAGGTGAAGCTTGCATTGAAACACGAATTGATAGGTTTCTCATGTCCCATAAGTGGTTGCTGAATCCCTGGAATCATTCTATGTTGTTGGCGGCAAGGAACTTAGTGACCATTCACCACTTGTCATGACTAGCGAGAAGGGAAATGATGGGAAAGCGAGGATGTTTAGATTTGCAAATTTTTGGGCCGATGATGAGGAATATGAGGAGATAGTTCGGGAAGCTTGGTCAACGTTAGTTGATGGCACACCTATGTTTCGAGTGATAGCAAAGCTAAATGCGGTAAAGGAGGCATTTAAGAAGTGGAGTAGTGAGAAGTTTGGAAATGTGGAAGAAAGGGTGGGTGAGGCTAAGATACTACTTGAACAAAAACAAGGCATCAAAGGCAAGCAAATCCGGATGATGAGGAATTAGTATACCTTCAAACACATTGCAAGAATGTACTAAACAAGGCTTTGGTGAGAGAAGAATCGATCTTGAGGCAAAATCAAGGGTGAAGTGGTTACGGGAAGATGACTGAAACTCTAGATTTTTCCATGCAACCCTTAGAGTGAGGAGAGCTACCAATCATGTGAGAAGAGTGATAGAAGGGGATGTGAGCTTCGAAAAAGAGGACATTCGTGAGGCGTTTAGGTGTCCTTACTCTAATTTGTTTTCTAATGGCTTTCAGGTACAATCTCTTGATGAACATCTTCAACTACCACGGCTAGAGGAGGTGGAAGCGAATGCCCTCACAGGCCCATTAACTATGGAGGAATTAGAAGCGGTCGTGTTGCATGAAAATGTGGACAAGGCTCCGGGCCCGACGGGTTCAATGCAAAATTCTTCAAGGCATCATGGGCATGTGTGAAGAAATACTTGTTCAAGGCGGTGGATTCTTTCATGTGGAGTAGGAAGTTACTAGCCAAAGCAAACTACACATCAATAACACTCATCCCAAAGAAAGCAACACCGAATATGGTTGATGATTATAGGCTAATCTCTCTGTGCAATATGGTTTACCGGTATATCTCCAAGGTCTTGGCAAAACGTGTGAAGAAGGTACTCCCAAAGCTAGTAGGTGAAACACAAAGCACAATCGTGAGTGGCCGAAGGATTAACGATAATATCTTGCTCGCACATGAAATATGTCACAATATGCACTTGGGATGAGGGAGAGGACGTATGTGACTCAAGTTGGACTTGAGAAAGGCTTATGATTCCGTGGCTTGGGATTTTTTAAGGAGGTGCTCCAAAGGTTCGGTTTCCCGGACAAATGGAGGAAATGGATAAAGGCATGCATTCGGGCTTCTTTTGTAGTGACGGCTAATGGTGCAAACTCGAGGTCATTCTGAGCAACAAATGGACTACGGCAAGGTGATCCACTAGCCCCTTATCTATTTGTGTTATGTATGGAAGTGCTTAGTGCTATGATTCGGCGAGAGGTGGATATGGGAACGATTGAACCGGCTAGGTGTGGGGATATCCCGGTGTCCCACCTCCTTTTCGCCGATGATGTGATGGTGTTTACTTCATCCACAAAGGAGAATGCCCAAGCTATAAAATGACTCCTTATGAGGTTCTCGACATGCTCCGGTCTATATTTGAATAATACTAAGAGCCAAGTCTTCATAGGAGGTGATGCACCACACTGGCAATGGATATGCGAGCATTTGGGGATGGCACGAGTTGGGTTCCCGGTTGTGTACTTGGGTCTGCCCCTCTTTTCCTCACGGATGGGGAGGCAACATTGTTTGGAGTTGGTGGAAAACGTGAAGGCATGTTTGACCTCGTTGAAGCGAAACTTCTTGTCTATGGCGGGCCGCGTGGAACTAGTCCGGATTGTTCTTGTGTCACTAAGCATATATTGGACTTCAGCTTTCTTGGTGCCGTCTTGAAGGAGGTTGAGAGCTCATGTGTCACTTTGTGTGGGGGGTGAGATAAAATGGCTGGTCGTGTCTTGGAGAGACATTTGTACACCAAAGAAGGAAGGAGGCTTGGGCTTAAGGCGGTTGGAGGATTGGAATGATGTGGGAATGCTAAGGCTTCTATGGCAAGTTGTGGAAGATGGTGGATCCCTTTGGGTATGATGCGTTCGAAGAAAATACATGCATAACCGTAACATTTGGCTTACACGGCCGCCATCGTCATGCTCTTGGGCTTGGAGAGGCATCTTAAAATTCCGGGAAAAGGCTAGGGAGAAGATTCAATACCAAGTTGGTGATGGCAACAAAATACGGTTCTTCACGGACCCTTGGTGTGGCATACTGATATTGTGTAGACCGGGTGGAGATAGACTACAATATGAGATGGGAGTCCCAAAGGATACACTAGTGTCGCACTTCATTCGGGATGGAGCATGGTGCCTACCTTTCCCAAGGTCTATCGAGAGTGAGATTTTGTGGCCACAAATCTTAAGTGTGAGTATTGGAGGAGGGCGGGACAAACCAACACGTGTTGGAGCAACAACGGAAAGGTTTACTATGAAGGAGGCATGGTCGTGGGTAACCCGTAGCAAGGAAGAGGTGGGATGGGCTCAGATGTTGTGGCATAAACATCATGTGCCCAAGCAAGCGCTAACCATGTGGAGAGCAATGCGTGGGAGGTTGACAACAAAGATCATAATGCGGCAACGTGGAGCAACACATGCCACAACATGCGTACTATGTGAAGGTGGCGTGGAGGACATGGGGCACCACTTTTGGAAGTGTGAGTTATCCCGCCATGTATGGTCCCAAGTGTGTAGCCTCTTGAAGATCGGAACGAGCAGACAAGACAAAATGGGGGAGGATATTCACGGATTACAAGAAATCCGAGGAGGAGAAGTGCAGAAGACGCTACTAAGAGTGGCGTTTAGTGCGGTTGTGCATGAATGTTGGCAAGAGAGGAACCGACAAATATTCGAAAATGAGAAGAGAAGACCAATGGACGTGGTTAGCCTAGTTAAGAAAGCGGTGCACATCGTTCGGGTGAATATCAAAGAAATAAGAGAGGATCCCGAAGGCTTGAAAGAGTTTGAGAGAGAATGGATGTAACTAAGAGTGACATGTAAGAGAGATAGATGCCACGAGTGGCGTGACTAGTGTTTGGGCCGGGTTTCGAATGTTGCATACCCCGCGAACTTAAACTTAATTTTTTTGTAGAGTGTAAAAATTTACATACTCAATGGAATTTAGAGGCCAAGCCTCCCTTTTGCTTTGCAAAAAAAGAAGAGAGAAGAAGAACAGAAAAGAGGAGAGGGAGAGAGGGGAGAGAGCGAGAGAAGGAAGAGAAGGAGGGAGTGGAGGAGAGGGATAAGTGGGAGAGAGAAAAGGAGAGAAGGAGAGGGATAAAAGGGAGATAGAGAAGGAGAAAGAAGAGAGGAAAGATAAGAGGAGAGAGAAAGAGAGAGATAATAAGAGGGAGAAGGAGAGAAAGGGAAATGGAGAAGAGGAGAGGGAGAGGAGGAGACAGAGAAGGGAAGGTAAGAGAAAAAAAAGGAGAGAAGGAGAAGAGAGGGGCAATGAGAGGAGATGAAGGGATTAAAGGTGAGAGAAAAAAAAGAAGGAGAGAAGGAGAAGAGAGGGTCAATGACAGGAGCTGAAGGGATTAAAGGAGAGAGAGAAGAGGAGGGAGAAGGAGAGGAGAAGAGGGGAGGGGAGGAAGAGAGGGGAGGAGAGAGAGGGAGAGAGAAGAAGAAGAGAGAGGGATTGAAAGGAGATGGAGGGATAACAGGAGAGAGCTGAGAAGGAGGCAGAGAGGGGGTGGGAGGGAGAGAGAAGGAGAGGACAAAAGGGGAGGAGAGGGAGAGGAAGAAGAGGGGGAGAGAGAAGAAGAAGGAGAGAGGGAACAAGAGAGGAGGTGAGAGGAAACAAGAGATTGAGAGGAGGACAGAGAAGGAAAGGAGGAGAAAAGGGAAGGGGAAGGGAACGAGATAGAGCAGTCAGAGTAGAGATAGAGTAGGAGAGAAGCAAGAGAGAGAGGAGGAGAGAGAGCGGTAGAAGGAAATTGAAAAAGAGGAGACAGATGAGGGAGGAGAGATAAGCTCTGGGGTGGCATGGGGAAACCTTTGGTTTCGTAGGTCATTTTCTTGTGTTTTTTCATCTTTACTCTTGATTTCTTACTCTAATGGAGCATTTGGAGAGTTCTAGTCATGGTTCTAGGCTGGTGGAGGATGGTGGCAGCAATATGCGTCCTCCTACAACAAACACAAGCCATGGGAGAGTGGCTGCAGCAAGGGGTGCGAAAGTTCCTCCCACAAATGGTGAGAGTTTTCAACCTTAGAAATGGTCTGAGTTGTTTGGGGCTGGAGTGAAGCCAAGGACGGCTCTTGAGTTCAACAAGCCGGGGCTGAAGGATGGAGCAAAAGTGGCGGTTTGCACCAAGGAGCAAGTTGTTGTGGCGCTGAAATCATGGGACAAGGTGCTCTTTGGGTATTTAGTGGATTTCAAGCCTCACCTCCCAACCTTTGAGAGGTACTTGCATAAGCTTTGGGAACTCCACGGGAATGTGGAGGTGATTCGTCGTCGAAATGGTTTCTTACTTTTCAGATTCACTTTAGATGAGGACAGAAATCATGTTCTTGAGAGGGGTGCTTGGTTTGTTCGGGGCACCCCACTTGTAGTCCAGCAATGGACACCGGAGGTAGTGATGAAGAGAAACAAGATGTCATCTATCCTGATTTGGCTAAGGCTGCCGGAGCTAGACCTTCGTTTTTGGTCACCATCGATCTTGAGCACAATAGGTAGTGTTCCTGGAAAACCGTTATACGTGGATGATAACACCGCTTCGGGGAAAAGGCTTGCATATGCAAGGCTGTGTGTTGAGGTGGACGGAAATTTGCAGTACCCGGAGTTTGTTGAGATACAAATCGAAGGTGGAGCATGGGAGAAGGTGGACATTGAGTATGAGTGGAAGCTGGGGCATTGTGGTGTTTGTTTGGAGTTTGGGCATACTCAGGCTAGGTGCCCAAAAAGCCAGCATGAGAAGGTGAGGGAGGCTGGAAGACCAGTAGTAAAACCCAATCCCAAAGTGCAAGGTTGGGTGGAAGTTGGCCGGAAGGGAGAGATAAGGAAGAAAGGCACATCCGAGGCAAGAGAACATAGAGAAGCGAGTTTAGATGGTCTTACGAGGGAGGGGCTGGTGGCAGATCCTCCCTTGGTGATTTTCGAGCTTGAGGAAGAGCAAGGTGTGCAAACCCCTAGGGAGGCAAGTGTGGTGTTGGGAAACATAACGGGGGTGGAGACCGTAACGGAATGGGACACCATAATGGGAGAAGATAACACCATAACGGAAAGGGTGGGGGCTGGAATAACGGAACAAGTTTCTTTGTTGGAAGAGGAGGCACCAATGAGCATGGAGGAGGCTAGTGGAGATTTGAATGCTCCAATCATAGAAGAGTTTCCTCCTTTGGGAGGGACAAAGGCTGCTGCAAAAAGAAACCAAGTCAGCAGTGGACAACAACAAAGAAAGGGGGACCACAAGCATCTTAGTGGGGGGAAACAACCACAAAGAAGTTTCTTTTGCTCCAGCAGGAGAAAGAGTGGATGGAAGAAACATATGGGGAAATAATTATGACAAGCCAATGGGAGGAGGAAATCTCAGCTTTGAGGAGAAGCAAGCTAGTGGATTGAGTGGGTTTGCTGGGTGTAGTTCGGACCCTAGCCACCTCCACTCAAGAGGAGGCATCATTACCAGGTCAAGGGCATTTAGGGACAAGACGACTATTAAGGGGCTGGGTCGATTAGATATCCTAACAGAACTTGAAGGAAGAGAGGACGAAGAAGGTAGTGTTGATGGCGAGGGAGGGGAAGCTGACGGGTTTGTCTCTAGTCAGCTTGAGGATGGGAAAAGGAGGGCTATGTGCAAGGCAACGTCTCCACCACCTTCGGTGGACCTTAAATTATTATCGCCACAGCCAGAAGCATTCTGTGTCATTCGAGAGAAAGGACTAGAGAAATAAAAAGCAAACCGAAGCGGTAAGGGACGTAAGTCCCATATTGCGAAGCCATGAATATCCTAGTATGGAACGTACGTGGTGCAAATCTCCCCGGCCATGCACATATGATGAGGGGACGAATAAAGGAGGCAAATGCAGATATCGTATGCCTTGTGGAGCACAAAGTGAAACTAAAAAAATTGGATCAGTTTAGGCGTGCTATTTGGGGGCATGAGTGGGCATCGAATAGCTTGATAGTAAATTCTCGAAGAATCCTTGTGTTGTGGATGAGCTAAAGGTGGACCTCCGTGTTACTTTTGAAAACACACAATTGCTGCCGCTTGAAGGAAGGGTGGTGAAAAATGGGAGAAACATAGTGATTACTACGGTCTATGCTGAAAATGGCCACGTGCAGCGGAGGTTACTTTGGGAGGACCTTGCTCGTGCATTTCCAGCACCCTCGACGCCTTGGCTGGTGTGTGGGGACTTTAATTGTATCAGGAGAGCAATTGAGAAGAAGGGAGGAACAGGTATAAATATGGTGGCCATGGATGAGTTCAATGCATGTCTGGACCAGCTCCAGTTGGTGGAAGTCCCGTCTACCGGAGGTGAATTTACGTGGTCCAATTCATCGCATGGGGAGGCAATCATCGAAACACAAATTGATAGAATATTCATGTCCCATGCGTGGTTGGAGACATTTCCTGATTCCTATTACGTTGTGGGGGACAAAGACATGAGTGACCACTCGATGCTCACTTTGTTTGCGGAGAACAAGGGACAACGAAGGAAGTGAATGTTTTGGTTTGAAAATTTCTGGGCTGAGCATGAGATGTTCAATGATGTGGTGAGGGAGGCTTGGTCCACGCAGGTGGTAAGCACTCCCATGTATCGTTTGATAGCAAAGTTACATGAGGTAAAAGATGCGTTAAAGAGATGGAGTGTGGATACCTTCGTGCATGTGGAACACAAAGTGGTTGAAGCTCAGCTCCGGCTGGCTGATATCAGAATACAAAGGGAGGAAAATCCACGAGATGAGGAGCTGTCACATTGTGAGAGTCTTTGTAAGGAGGCCCTAGACCATGCTTTGGTTCGGGAGGAGGCTTTATTGAGACAAAAATCAAGGGTTCGATGGCTGCAAGAGGGTGATCGAAATTCCAGATTTTTCCATGCTTCCCTTAGAGTGAGGAGAGTCACCAATAATGTGAGGAGAGTGAGTGAGGAAGGGGTGGTTATTGAGGATGAAGAGACTATCCGAGAGGCGTTTCGGAGGCGGTTTTCTAATTTGTTTTCTAGTGATTTTCAGGTTCAGCCCAATTGATCCGACGTTGTCCCTTCCTATGGTTGGGGAGGACGAGGCGAGAGATATTATTCGACCACTGGATATGAAGGAGTTAGAGGAAGTGGTTAAACACTCAAATGTAGACAAGGCACCGGGCCCAGATGGCTTCAATGCAAAATTCTTCAAAGCCGTGTGGGAATGTGTGAAGGGAGACCTTTTGAAAGCTGTCAATTCATTCATGAAGAGTGGGAAACTACTGAAGCAAGTAAATTATACCTCCGGCCGTTGTTGATGACTATCGACCCATCTCCCTTTGCAATATGGTCTACCGGTTCATTTCAAAGATTTTGGCAAATCGGTTAAAGGTACTCCTTCCAAAATTGGTGGGGGAAACGCAAAGCGCATTCGTGAGTGGCAGGAGAATCAGTGACAACATCTTGCTAGCTCATGACATATGCCACAATATGCATCTAGGAGGAGGACGTGGAAGGATGTGTTTGAAGCTAGACCTCAGGAAAGCTTATGACTCTATTTCTTGGAGTTTCTTGGAGGAAGTACTCAAGAGGGTGGGCCTACCTGACCATTGGTGTAAACTCATGATGGCTTGCGTCCGAGCATCCTTTGTCGTTACGGTGAATGGTGAGAACTCTAGACCGTTTGCTGCCACGAATGGACTGAGACAAGGGGATCCGTTGGCTCCCTATCTTTTTGTTCTTTGTATGGAGGTTTTGAGCGCCATGTTCAGAAGGGAGGTTGAGAGGGGATCTCTCGAACCAGCTAGGTGTGGGGATGTACAGATCTCCCACCTCCTTTTCGCAGATGATGTGATGGTCTTTGCTGCTGCTACAAGAGCCAATGCTCAGGTGATAAAGTGTATCCTTACTGAATTCTCAGCAAACTCCGGGTTGCAGTTGATTGTAGCAAAGAGTCAAGTTTTCATGGGAGGAGGAGCCACCGAGGGCACATGGATTTGCTCACATCTAGGTATGGAGAGAGCTGATTTTCCGGTTACATACTTAGGCCTCCCTCTCTTCTCCGCAAGGCTGGGAAGACATCATTGCATGGGTCTGGTCAGCAAGGTGCAACAACAGCTCAGCACATGGAAGAGAAACTTTCTTTCGATGGCGGGTCGTGTGGAGTTAGTCAAGAGCGTACTCGTGTCTATGAGCATTTATTGGACATCAGCGTTTCTTCTCCTGAGAAAAGTCTTAAAGGAGGTGGAGAGCATTATGATTCACTTCATTTGGCGAGGCCCTACGAAGTGGGTGGCGGTAGCTTGGAAGGACATTTGCAAACCGAAAAAGGAGGGAGGTTTGGGGCTGAGGAGACTAAAGGACTGGAATGATGCTAGGCTGGTTCAGCTCTTTTGGTTGATTATCGCAGATGGTGGATCGTTGTGGGTTCGGTGTATACGAAGGAAATACTTACGGAACCGTAACATCTGGTTAGCTAGGCCACCAACTGGGTGGTCATGGGCATGGCAGGGCATTCTAAGCGTCCGCGAAGTGGCAAAGAATAGAATCCAATACCAAGTGGGAGACGGGACAGCAATTCGGTTTTTTACCGACCCTTGGTGTGGACAACCCTTACTCTCCTCGCCCGGGGGAGAACGTCTCCAGTACAACATGGGGATGCCTAGGGATAATTTGGTCTCTTGGTTCATTCATGAAGGGGTTTGGACTCTACCTGAGCCGAGGTCCCTAGAGATGGTAGTATTATGGCCAAGGATATTGTAAACTCCAATCCATGGGGGGCGAGATAAGCCTATTAGAGTTGGAGCAAGAAGTGAAACATTTTCAGCAAGGGAAGCTTGGAGTTGGGTGGTACCTCAAGGAAGGAAGGTGGGCTGGACTGAGGTGGTTTGGCACAAGTATCACATACCTAAGCATGCTATCAAATTTTGGAGAGCCATGAGAGGACGGCTGATCACCAAAGTGCTTATGCGAGCTAGGGGAGCAATCCATGACCCTCGTTGTGTATTGTGTGAGGAAAGAGATGAAGATATGGCACACCTTTTCTGGGAATGCCGCTTCATACGTCAAGTATGGGTACAAATGTTGAGAATACTACGGCTGGACACTAGTGCAGGCCTCACCCTTGGTGCAGAAGTGGAAAAGCTCCAAAAGATGCGAGGGTCAAAGCAACAGCAAGCCACTACAAGACCTCCTCTTGCTGCAACCATATATGAGTGTTGGCAAGAACGAAATAGGCGGATATTCGAAAACGAGAAGTGCCGACCTGAGGATGTGAGCACGTTTATAAAGGCTGTGGTGCGGCTGATGGGCACGAGGATTAGGGAGCTTCAAGATGACGGTGAGGCTTTACGAATGTATGAGAGTAAATGGGGATAGCTGAAACACCATATAGGTGGATGGTTTTTTTGTATGTTGTTTAATGTAGATTCTAGTTATGCACTGAGTATGACTCGAGGGCTGTAATAGAAATTTTTGATAGGCTGTAAATGTTTACACACATCAATATATTAGAGGCAATGCCTCCCTTTTGCTTTGCCCAAAAAAGATAGAGGACGAGAGAGGAAACGACAGAGGTGAGAGGAGGAGAGGGATAAGGAGATAGAGAAGCGAGAGAGAGAAAGGATAGTAGAGGGAAGAGAAGAGGATAGGAGGGAGAAGGAGAGAGAAGATAAGGAGAGGGAGAAGGGAGAGAAAGAGAGAACGGGGAGAGGAGCGAAGAAAGGAAAGAGGAGCTAGAGAGAGGAGTCCCCTCTCCTTCTCTTCTCTTTATCCTCTCTCTTCTTCTCTTTCTCTCCCTCTCACTCGTCTCTTCCTTCTCTCCTTATCCTTATAAGTAGAGAATGAGAGCATAAGAGGGACGTAGGGAATGAGAAGAGGGAAGAGGAGAGATGGGGAAAGTTGAAAGAGAGAAGGAGAACAGAGGAGGGAGGAAACGATAGAAGAGGAGAGAGAGAAGGATAGAGAGACAGAGAAGGAGAGAGGAGGGAGAGAAGGGGGAGTGGAGGAGAGGGAGAGAAGAGGAAGGGAGGTGAGAGGGAGAAAGAGAGAGAAGGAAAGAGAGATAACGATAAAGATGAGGAGAGAGTGAACGAGAGAGAAGGAGAAGAGAAAGAGGATAAGAGGGAGAGTGAGAAAAGGAGAAGCAAGAGAAGGTGAGGGGTAGAACAAGGAGAAGAAGAGAAGGAGAAGAGGGAGGAGTAGGAGGAGGAGAAGACTGGTAGAGAAGAGTAGAAATGGTAAGAGAGAGAAGAAAAGAGAGGGAGAGGGAGAGAAAGAGAATCGATATGGAGAACAAGAGTGAGAGGTAGAGAAGGGAGAGAGAAGAAGAGTGGAGAAAATAGGATAAGAAGAGAAGAGAGAGGAGAAGGACATAGAAGGAAGAGGGAGAGAGAGAACACGAGAATAGACAAGAGAAATGAGGGAGAGAGGATAAAGAAAGGAAAGAGAGAGAAAAGGAGAGGGAGGAGAGAGAGGAAGGGAGAGACGGAGAGCGAGAGAAGGAGGAGGAAGATAGAAAATGAAGGAGAAGAGGGAAGAGGAGGGAGAGAAGAAGGGGGAGAGGGAACGAGAGAGGTAGAGAAGAGAGGCAGAGAAGAGAGGGAAGGAGTAGAGAAGAGGGAGAGAGATAGAGATGAGGGAGAGAGGAGGATAGGGAAGTAGAGGGGAGAGGGAGAAGAAGAGAGAGGGAGAAGAGAGAGAGGGTGAAGGAGTGGGAGAGAAGGAGAGAGGTAGAGAGCGAGAGAGAGAAGGAGAAGGGAACGAGGTGGATGGAGGAGGATAAAATGGGGAGAGAGAAGAAGAAGATGAAGAAGAAGAGAGAAGAAAAAGGTGAGTGGGATAAGGGTGAAGGGAAAGGAGATGGAATATGAGGGAGATAGAGATGAGGCGAGGGAGATGACAGAAAGAGAAGAGGGAAGAGTGAGAGAGAAGGAGAGTGGTAGAGAAGGAGATAAGAGTGAGGAGGTAGAACAAGAGAGAGAGAGAGAGAGAGAGAGAGAGAGAAGGGCTCTACAGAATGGGACGTGGAGAGAGAAGGATTGGGAGAAAAGAAGAAGCGAGAGGAGGGAGAGAAGAAACGGGAGAAGGAGAGAGGAGTGCGAGATAAAGAGAGTGGCATAAGGAGAAAGGGATAGATAAGGAGAGAGGGAGAGAACGAAGAGAGAGAAAGAAAATGTGAGAGAAATCAGAAGGGAGAGAGGAGGAGAAGGATAAGGATAATGAGAAGGCAAAGAAGAGGGAAGAGAGAGAAGGAGAAGAAGAGGGGGGTGAGAATGAGAGAGAATGGGAGAGAAAGAGAAAAGAGAGAGGTAGAGAACCTAGGAGAAGAGAGAAGGGGGAGAGAGAAGGATAGAGGCAGAGAATAGAGAATAGGGATAAGGATAAGGAGAGAAGAGGGAAGGAGAACAGAAAAGTGGAGAGAGAGAAGGGAGAGAAAAGAAGAGATCGGAGGGAGAACAAGGGAGAGAGCGAGAGAAGGAAGAGAAGGACGGAGTGGAGGAGAGGCATAAGAGGGAGAGAGAAAAGGAGAGAAGGAGAGGGATAAGAGGGAGATAGAGAAGGAGAAAGAAGAGAGGAAAGATAAGTGGAGACAGAAATTGAGAGATAATAAGAGGGACAAGGAGAGAGAGGGAAATGGAGAATAGGAGAGGGAGAGGAGGAGACAGAGTATGGAAGGTGAGACAAAAAAGAGAAGGACAGAAGGAGAAGAGAGGGGCAATGAGAGGAGATGAAGGGATTAAAGGAGAGAGAAGAGGAGGGAGAAGGGGAGGGGAGGAGAGAGAAAAGGAGAAAAGAGAGGGAACGAGAGGAAACAGAGGGATAAGAGGAGAGAGCGGAGGAGGAGGGAGAGAGCGGGTGGGAGAGAGAGAAGGAGAGGACAAGAGGGGAGGAGAGAGTGGGAGAAGAGGGGTAGAGAGAGAAGAAGAAGGAGAGAGGGAACAAGAGAATGAGAGGAGGACAAAGAAGGAAAGGAGGAGAAGAGGGAAGGGGATGGGAACGAGATAGAGAAGGGAGAGTAGAGAGAACGGGGAGAGGAGTGAAGAAGAGAAAGAGGAGATAGAGAGAGGAGTCCCCTCTCCTTCTCATATTTCCTCTACTCCACTCCTTCTCTTCTCTTTAGCCTCTCTCTTCTTCTCTTTCTCTCGCTCTTGCTCGTCTCTTCCTTCTCTCCTTGTCCTTATAATGATAGAATAATAGCATAAGAGGGAGATAGGGAACGAGAAGAGGGAAGAGGAGAGATGGGGAAAGAGGAAAGAGCGAGAAGAAGAGATAAGGAAGAGGGAGAGAGAAGGAGAACAGAGAAGGATGGAGGAAACGAGAGAAGAGGAGAGATAGAAGGATAGAGAGACAGAGAAGGAGAGACGAGGGAGAGAAGAGAGAAGGGGGAGCGGAGGAGAGGGAGAGAAGGATAGGGAGAGAGAAAAGGAAGGGAGGAGAGAGGGAGAAAGAAAGAAGGAAAGAGAGATAAGGAGAAAGATGAGGAGAGAGTGAACGAGAGAGAAGGAGAAAAGAAAGAAGATAAGAGGGAGAGTGAGAAAAGGAGAAGCGAGAGAAGGTGAGGGGTAGATCAAGGAGAAGAAGAGAAGCAGAAGAGGGAGGAGGATGAGGAGAAGAGTGGTAGGGACGAGTAGAAATGGGTAGGGAGAGAAGAAAAGAGAGGGAAAGGGAGGGAGAGAGAGAAGAGATATGGAGAACGAGAGTGAGAGGTAGAGAAGGGAGAGAGAAGGAGAGTGGGGAAAAGAGGATAAGATGAGCAGAGAGAGCAGAAGGAGATAGAAAGAAGAGGGAGAGAGAGAACACGAGAATAGACAAAAGCAGAGAGGGAGAGAGGATAGAGAATGGATAGAGAGAGAAAAGGAGAGGGAGGAGAGAGAAGGTAGAGGAAGGGAGAGAGAGAGCGAGAGAAGGAGGAGGGAGATAGAAAATGAAGGAGAAGAGGGAAGAGGAGGGAGAGAAGAAGGGGGGAGGGAACGAGAGAGGTAGAGAAGAAAGGCAGAGGATAGAGGGAAGGAGTAGAGAAGAGGGAGAGAGAAAGAGATGAGGGAGAGAGGAGGATAGGGAAGTAGAGGGGAGAGGGAGAAGAAGAGAGAGGGGGTGACGGAGTGGGAGAGAATGAGAGAGCTAGAGAGCGAGAGAGAGAGAAGGAGAAAGGAAAGAGGAGAAGAAGAAGAAGAAGAAGAGGGAAGGATAAGGAGAGAAGAAGAGGGGAGTGGGATAAGAGGGAATGGAAAGGAGAGGGAATATGAGAGATAAAGAGATGATGTGAGGGAGATGAGATAAAGAGAAGAGAGAGAGTGATAGAGAAGGAGAGTGGTAGAGAAGGAGATAAGAGAGAGGGGTAGAACGAGAGAGAGAGAGAGAGAGAGAGAGAGAGAGAGAAAGGGCTCTACAGAATGGGACGTGGAGAGAGAGAAGGATTGGGAGAAAAGGAGAAGCGAGAGGACGGAGAGAAGAAGGGGGAGAAGGAGAGAAGAGAGAGAGATAAAGAGAGTGGCATAAGGAGAAAGGAATAAGGAGAGAGGGAGAGAAGGAAGAGAGAGAAAGAAAAGGTGAGAGAAATGAGAAGGGAGAGAGGAGGATAAGGATAATGAGAAGGCAGAGAAAAGGGAAGAGAGAAGGAGAAGAAGAAGAGGGGAGAGAGAAGGATAGAGAAGGAGAAGTGAGAAGGCATTTGGACTTCCATAGATCACCCAAACTTAGACCGGAAAACACCAAACCTGAACTTTAGCTGTCTGAACCAAAACGGTCGACCGCAACATGCCGTTCGGTCGACCGGATGATCAAGTAATCCAGTTTGTGTTTCCCTGTCCAGTTTCGGTCGACCGTACCATCTCTTTCGGTCGACCGTTTGAACTTAATTTTCCAACCGTTACGTTTGTCGTATATACCCAACGGTCGTATTCGTATTACACCAAAAATACCCCAAATACATTTCTTGTATCGGTCGACCGAGGACCATGATCGGTCGACCGTTTGTCCATCTCTTGACAAACCCGAATCTCCTGTTCAAAAACGGTCGACCGCTAGACCTGTTTCGGTCGACCGAATAACTATTTGTTTGTCTACCCCAAACTGCCTGGTACAAATCGGTCGACCGTTCCCTTTAGGTGTTCGACCGATCACTTAAGTGTACCTAAGTCGTAGTGTTGGGCGGTCGACCGTTGCTTAACCAGTCGACCGAACTTAGTGCAAAACTGCCTAACGGTCGACCGTTCAGCCCGATCCGGTCGAGCGATTTTGTCCAGAATTGGGTCCTGCGGTTTTTGTTTTGTGTAATCACATATCAACTCATACCCAATCAAATCCCAACGGCTCTATTCTCTCTAATGCCTATATAAGGAGTTGTAAAACACATTTTAACACAACTCTCCCACTACAAACTTGTCCCAAACATTAGAGAGAATCCCAAACACTCAAAGCCTCCAACTTCCACACTTTAGTCTTAATTCCAATCCTACTCAAGTGTGCTCAAGAATTAGAGAGTGTTGCTCCACTCAAATTGTTTGTCAAAGGAAGCAAGGACTTCGGTGAAAGCCCGAAGCGTCCCTCTCGGATTGTGAGATAAGATAGTCAAGCTCGTGAGGTTGTTCGTTGAGTTTGTTTTGGTAAAAGGCGTTCACTCCCGGCCCGGAACGGGTAGTGGATAGTGAAGACGCGAGCGGAGCTCGAAGTGTCGAGCGGAGCTTGCAAGAGAGGACGTAGGCAGTGGCCGAACCTCTGTGAAAACCCCTGTTGTCCATTGTGGTTTGCATATTTCTTACTTGCTCGTTTAGTTGTTTAAATTCCACTACATATAACTCGATCGATAAAACGAGTAGGTGATTAGTTTAAAAGTGATTAGTGGACCCATAGACCCACACGATCCTACATTTGGTATCAGAGTCTTGTTAGGATGCACCCCAGGTTTCTCTCGGGGGCAAGTAATCATAGGGTTTCAGTACTCAAACATTTAAAGAAGTCCACCCTGAACCTAGTGAATTAATAATTCGTGTCTGTTAATTTAAGGAATTTTGTTGTGGTCAATGACCCTTTAAATCTTGTTATGAGACATTAAGTGTAGGGCTTTTGGTTCATGTGTAGATAAGAAATAAGTGAGTAGGTGTCCTCACTTCTCGCACGGCTCCTATCACTCAAGAAAGTAGGTCTGAGGGGACTTTGTGCCTGTTGCTTTCGAGTCATCTGACTTGGGATGCACCGACCGAACTCCCGTTACACGGGTGGTAGGGATTGCCCTATGTGGAGATTTGGCGAAAGGTGTACGTGATAGTGTAAGTCCTCATGGGCAATGATGCACGAAACCTGACCCTGGGACAATGAAGCTCAAACTAATAACAAGAAAAGAAGAAAAACAAAAAAAGAGAAAAGAAACAAAAAGAAAAAAATGGTCATGCAAATAAGAACCTTAATGGACTTTACACTTTGTATCACTTGAGGATGTTGAGGTTGTCAATGTCTTTCACTTAATTCCTTATTCAACTTGCACGAATGGTTCATTAGGCTAGGTGTGTGGACTGATTACCTATATAGAGTCGGCCCGTAGGATTACCGCGTCCAATGATCGACAAAATTTGTCCAACGAGTCGAGTGTCTAGATTGACAAATGCATCTTGTTCGGATTTTGTGGGTATATCCGCTGAAAACCCTCAGGAGACAACACTCCTCCTCCTCCTTGGCAACAAGGAGGTTTAACGGCTTGTTGCACGTGCTAAGTGCAACCGTGATTCCTACGAAAGAGTTAGGATTTCTTGTTTTTCGTATGCTTTTCTCTTTCTTTGTGTTGCTCGGGACAAGCAAAAGTTAGGTGTGGGGGTATTCGATTGACATCATTTCATGCTTATATTTGTATCTTATATCCATTATCTTTCACCTAAACAATGTTATGTTACGAATTTTATGTTTGAATTTCAGAAATAAATAGGTTTGAAGAGATGAAGCATAAAAGGGCCCAAAAGCTGGGAAAAAGGACTGAATTGTGAGACCTGGGGACTAAGATGCATGGAAGAAGGACCTGAACGTAAGACCAAAGGACCAAAGAGCAAAACAGAAAACTCCACACCATCATGGGGAGTATTTTGGGAATTCTATTTGGGTCGGAGCTCCAACAAGTGAAGTAGATGCATCAAAGACCAACAAAGACATCCAGAAAAGCCCAGAATAAAATCCAGCGTGATCCGGACCATATAGACCGCAAATTGGCGGTCCAAGACCACTATTTGGCGGTCTGTTTTGGGGTATAAATCTGCTAAGATTTTGGTGGATCGCGTATTAGTGTCTATTCAGTCCATTTCTCGTATTTGTTTAGTTCGACATTGGGGGATTGTCCCCGATTGCCTTTTTCTATGGCTATAAATAGAACTCTTCACCTTCTATTGTAAACTACCCATTGCTTGGTGGCAGTCTCTCAACTAAGGAGTAAGCCTTGAAGCAAAACTCAAGGTGGAGAAGAATGCTACCTTCAATGTGAGTCATTGTTAATAAAATAATTGTTCTTAGTTTCTTTTAATCTTCGCTTTTAATTCTTGCATGTTTCTTTAGTTTATGTTTCTTTCAATTAGCTTCTTTAATGTTCCTTTCTTGCGTAGTTGAATTTCTTTTCAGTATAATGTTTCATTTTGTTAATGTAGTTAGTTTAATTATGAGTGAGTAGTTTCATCCCCTATGGGGGTGGAGTAGAGGTATATACATGTTATGTAGGTGGTATGAATGCTAGATATTATTGTAGTGAGAGATATTAGTATGCTTGCTTGAATTAATAAGAACTTTACTTGATGGTTTCTGCCATAGTTAGGTACACTCCATGCTCGTTATGTTCTTAATAACAACCTTGCATTGCTCATATTAATCACATTGGTTAGTGTTGTAAATGATAGGTCTTGCCATGAGGTACTTCTTATGCATTAATAGACACTGACCACACTTGAGCTTATTGTATGCATTCACCACACTTATTTCATGTGCACACACACACACTCCACCCCTTAGGGGTTTTCCATTCCTGAGTTTTATCTCCTTTCATTAGTTGCTTAGTATAGTTTGTTTTGTCATTTCATTTCATGCTTTCTAGTTTCCTAGTTTAGATTAGTGTAGTTTAGTGTAATCAATCTTTCTCTCCTATCTTTCCCACTCGCCTTCGCCCAAAGTCGACACACTTCCCTGTGGATCGACCAGTATTTGCCTCCGCTTCAACGTGGTCGTGCACTTGCGGTTTTGACCGTGCGGCCTATGTGGCGACGGTGATGTTGTGGACCATGTGGCCTGTGTGGCACCGGTGGTTTTGGACCGTGCGGCCTGTGTGGCGGCGCGATGCTGTGAACCGTTGGGCCTGTGTGGCAGCGGTGGCACTTGTGGACCGCGAGCCCTGTGTGGCTGCGTGAACGATCGCAGGACGGATGTCCGACGTGGCCCTTGGTGGGAATGTTATTTTACTGCTTTGTATTTAATGTCATGCTATACTAATATGATAGGGCATATATGTGAGCTTGTCATACTGGGTTTCCTTATCGAAACTCAGGCATTGTTGTTATGTTTATTTTCAGGAACGCGTTAGTTTCCGGCTGGTGGTGACCGAGGGAGATTGCAGATTCGGACTGGATCCTGTCATCTGCCTATTTTTGGTTGTCGTGATTACATGTGTTATGTATTTTGTATTCTGATGTGATCACTCTTTTGACAAACTCTTATGTAATATGGTGCACCAGATATATTTGGGTGTTATTCGAGTAATGTCCCCACTCTTGATGGTTTTTGTCCTTCCGTTTCCTTGATTTTCAAAGTTTAAATTTTCCGCTGTTCGGGGATGTTGCAGCGGGTGGGAGGGAGAGAGAAGGAGAGGACAAGAGGGGAGGAGAGAGATAGGGAGAAGAGGGGGAGAGAGAGTAGAAGAAGGAGAGAGGGAACAAGAGAGGAGGTGAGAGGAAATAAGAGAATGAGAGGAGGACATAGAAGGAAAGGAGGAGAAGAGGGAAGGGGAAGAGAACGAGATAGAGAAGGGAGAGTAGAGATAGAGTAGGAGAGAAGCAAGAGAGATAGAGGAGGAGAGAGGAAACGAGAGAGGTGAGAGGAGGAGAGGGATAAGGAGATAGAGAAGCGAGAGAGAGAAAAGAGAGTAGAGGGAAGAGAAGAGGATAGGAGGGAGAAGGTAATGAGATGGAGAAAGGAGAGAGAGAACGGGGAGAGGAGCGAAGAAGGAAAATAGGGAAGTAGAGGGGAGTGGGAGAAGAAGAGAGAGGGGGTGAAGGAGTGGGAGAGAAGGGGAGAGTTAGAGAGCGAGAGAGAGAAGGAGAAGGGAAAGAGGAGGATGGAGAAGGATAAAATGGGAGAGAGAAGAAGAAGAAGAAGAAGAAGAGAGAAGGATAAGGAGAAAAGAAGAAGGGGAGCAAGATAAGAGGGAAGGGAGAGGAGAGGGAATATGAGGGAGATAGAGATGAGGCGAGGGAGATGAGAGAATTAGAAGAGGGAAGAGTGAGAGATAAGGAGAGTGGTAGATAAGGAGAGAAGAGAGTGGGGTAGAACAAGAGAGAGAGAGAAGGGCTCTACAGAATGGGACGAGGAGAGAGAGAAGGATTGGGAGAAAAGGAGAAGCGAGAGGAGGGAGAGAAGAAGAGGGAGAACGAGAGAGGAGAGAGAGATAAAGAGAGTGTCATAAGGAGAAAGGGATAAGGAGAGAGGGAGAGAAGAAAGAGAGAAAAATAAAAGGTGAGAGAAATGAGAAGGTAGAGAGGAGGAGAAGGATAAGGATAATGAGACGGCAGATAAGAGGGAAAAGAGAGAAGAAGAAGAAGAAGAAGAGGGGGGAGAGAATGAGATAGAAGGAGAAGAGAGAGAGGTAGACAACCTAAGAGAAGGGAGAAGGGGGAGAGAGAAGGATAAAGGCAAAGAAGAGAAATTGGGATAAGGATAAGGAGAGAAGAGAGAAGGAGAACAGAAAAGAGGAGAGAAGAGAAGGGAGAGAAGAGAAGAGATCGGAGGGAGAAGAATGGAGGGAGAGCGAGAGAAGGAAGAGAAGGAGGGATTGGAGGAGAGGAATAAGAGGGAGAGAGAAAAGGAGAGAACGAGAGGGATAAAAGGGAGATAGAAAAGGAGAGAAGGAGAGGGATAAGAAAGAGATAGAGAAGGAGAAACAAGAGAGAAAAGATAAGAGGAGAGAGAAAGAGAGAGATAATAAGAGGGAGAAGGAGAGAGAGGGAAATGGAGAAGAGGAGAGGGAGAGGAGGAGACATAGAAGGGATGGTGAGAGAGAAAAAAAGAGAAGGAGAACAGAGGGGCAATGAGAGGAGATGAAGGGATTCAAGGAGAGAGAGAAGAGGAGGGAGAAGGTGAGGAGAGGAAGAGAGGGGAGGAGAGAGAGAAGGAGAAGAGAGAGGGAACGAGAGGAGACGAAGGGATAAGAGGAGAGAGCAGAGATGGAGGGAGAGAGCGGGTGGGAGGGAGAGAGAAGCTGAGGACAAGAGGGGAGGAGAGAAAGAAGGAGAAGAGGGGGAAAGAGAGAAGAATAAGGAGAGAGGAGGTGTGAGGAAACAACAGAATGAGAGGAGGACAGAGAAGGAAAGGAGGAGAAGAGGGAAGGGGAAGGGAACGAGATAGAGAAGGGAGAGTAGAGATAGAGTAGGAGAGAAGCAAGAGAGATAGAGGAGGAGAGAAGAAACGAGAGAGGTGAAAGGAGGAGAGGAATAAGGAGATAGAGAAGTGAGAGATAAAAATGAGAGTAGAGGGAGAAGGAGAGAGAAGGTAAGGAGAGGTGGGGAAAAATGGGAGGAAAGAGAGAGTGGCGACAAGCATGGGAAACCTAGGGTTCTCTAGGTTTTCTCCCTCTTTTCATCACGAAATCTCTTGGTTTTCGAAGCAAAATGGAGGCTAATACAAGACCTACTCTTGAACAGCAAAAGGATGGAGATAGTGGCACAAGGGAGGGTCTCCATCCACCACCAACACCACCATTACACTTTTCTTCCCAAAGTTTCGAAGGTGAAGATGTTGCACCACATCTAGGGAGTACTAAAACACCCTCAAAGAAGTGGAGTGACCTCTTCACGGCTGGCCCAAGGATCTCCACAGTCCTTGAGTTCGTCCAGCCGGCCATGAAAGGAGGATAGAAGCTAGCTATGTGCTCTAAGCAAGAGGTTCTCGATGCCTTCAAGAAGTGGGACAAGATCCTAGTCGGATATTTCATTAGTTTCAGACCACATCTACCAACATTAGAAAAACACCTCCACAAGCTGTGTGGTTTGGTTGGAGGTGTGGAAGTCATAAAAAGAAGTCAAGGTTTCCTCCTCTTCCGATTCACCCTTGGAGAACATAGGAAGAAGGTGCTTGAGGGAGGCCCATGGTTTCTTCGAGGTTCCCCACTCGTGGTCGAAGAATGGGCACCGGATGTGGTTATGACAAGGGCCAACATCACCACAGTCCCCATACGGGTTCGACTACCGGAACTCGACCTTCGATTTTGGTCACCAAAAACGTTGCGCAGCATCACTAGTGTCCTAGGGAGGCCACTATATGGACGAGCATACCGCCTCAGGGAGACGGCTGGCCTTTGCGAGGGTGTGCGTGGAAGTAGGTCATGACTTTGAATAACCAAGTTGGGTGGAAGTTCAAGTGGAACACACCGGCATACATAGAGTCCTTGTGGAGTATGAATGGAGGCCCGAGTATTGCATGGAGTGTATGGAGTTTGGCCACGAAATTGGGAAGTGCCCAAGGAAGCAAGCAACAAGCAAAGAAGAGGTGGTGCCAAAGGAGAAGGCTGAGAAGTGGATAGTGGTATCTCGAAGGAAGGCTGGATATGGGGCTGGAAAGGTGGGGAACACATAGAGCATTCTGGAACACCAAGAACCATAGGCGAGGTGGTAAGGGGAGAGACTGGCCGGAGAGAGGGAGAGAAGGGTGAAAGAGATGATGACATGGATACTAGAGGGGCTGACATGGATACGAATGCAAGTGAGGAGGGGACAAGTGGAGGGCCAGGTGGGAGAGATAGGAGCAAGGAAAATAACAAGGTCTTGACACATTTTTACTCCCCCCAAACTTTGGAAGGAACAATGGGGAGCCTCCACGTCACACCATGGAAACAAACTTGGGAGACAACTTGGAAGTCCTCCCAAGCCTTCTAACGGATTAAAACAGGGGTGCAAAAGCAAAGGAGTCTATTGGTGGCCAAAAGGAGCAAAGGTTAGTGGGGAAGGAAAGTGTGTGTTCCATTTTGGGACAAACCAATGAAAAGGGGCTTGAGTGCTCTAGTGCTGCATGGGAAAATGAGGAGAGGACAAGTGGACATGAAGAAGACAAAATGGGGTATCACAAGACTCCTCCAAAAGACCATAGTTTGGGACAATTTTCTCTTGGTGGCCAAGGGGGACATGCCCATGACCTCATGCATGGGAATTTCTCACGTGCAACTTGTGGGGTGGGGGAGTGCACTTTGGACACATTGGAAATTTCAGAGATATCCCCACAAGAGAAATCGCAGCAAGCAAAGGAGATGGATCCAAAAATATGTGAGAGGAGGAGAAACATATCCAAAGGAAAGGAGGATGAGGAAAATGGACGAGCTTCTATGGTGCAAAATGAGGCAAGATGGGATTTAACAACAAGTGTGGCACGAGGAAATGAGCATGGAAAGAAAGTGGAAGAACCGAGTGGGGAAGGGTTTGAAGTATGTGGATCCTCGGAGGACAGACTCATGGAGAGCGTAGAAGAAAAGAAAGAAGAAGGGCGTGAGGAAACACACACAAAACGGGTAGCCTCCCCACCACCCCTACTTAGGAGATCCGGGAGAAAGAGTAGTTGGAGCAAAGGAGGTCATGTGGAGGGAAGGGGTTTGCACCCCGCACCTTGAACCCATGAATATCTTAATGTGGAATGCGCGCGGCGCAAATGGACCCGGCCGGGCAATCATGATTAGGGGTCGAATAAAAGATGTAAACCTGGATGTGGTGTGTCTTGTGGAGCACAAGGTCAAGTATAAAAAAAATTTGAACGATTTAAGCGTGCGATTTGGCCCAACGAATGGACGTCAAATAGTTTGATTGTGGACTCCGGGAGGATTTTGGTGCTATGGAATGATCAGATAGTAAGTTTGGGGGTTACGTTCGAATCAACACAACTCCTTCACTTCCATGGGCGTTTGAGAAAGGATGACATCGATTTTGACCTTACGACCATCTACGGAGAAAATGGGCACGTGGATCGGCGAGCATTGTGGAGGGACCTACTAGATGTTGCACCACATGAATCAAGGCCTTGGCTGGTTGGGGGAGACTTTAATTGCATCACATGACCTGGTGAAAAACATGAGCGTCTGCTGGAAATGAGATTGCCATTCAGGAATTCAATGATTGCGTTGATGCCTTCCAACTCCTAGAGATGGCGTCTACAGGAGGTGAATTTACGTAGTCAAACTCTTCTGAGTGAAGCGCGTGCATTGAGACGAGGATAGATAGACTTCTGATGAACCACGCGTGGCTGGAGGTATTTCCCCACTCTTTCTATGTTGTCGGTGCAAACGACCTAAGTGACCATGCCATGCTTGTTATGAAGACGGAAGGAAATGAAAGACGGAAGAAGAAGATGTTCAGATTTGCAAATTATTGGGCGGATCATGAGGTGTTTGGGGGAGTTGTTCAACGAGCTTGGACCACGTATGTTGAAGGCACCCCCATGTATCGTGTGGTGGGAAAGCTAAACGAAGTGAGGAAGGCCCTTATAAGCTGGAGTGGGCACACCTTTGGCAACATTACAAACAAGGTCGGAGAGGCACAAGAGATACTTGAGGAGGCGAGAACGAAACTACTCAGCCACCCATCTGATGAAGGGCTGGCTCGGGCCGCAAGGGACGGAAAGGATACACATGCTCGAGTCCTTGTTTGGGAGGAGTCCATCATTCGACAAAAATCAAGAGTAAGGTGGTTAAAGGAGGGAGATCAAAACACTAGGTTTTTCCATGCACAACTTAGAGTGTGGAGAGCCACCAATCAAGTGAGGCGAGTGGGGGCGGGACCAAATAGAGTGGAGGATGAGGCCGGCATCCGGGAAGCCTTCCGGCTCTTTTATGCTAACTTGTTTGCTAATGATTTTCAGGTACAACCTCTCAACCAAACCATTGTCTTACCATGACTAACGCAAGAAGAGGGGACAGCTTTAATTCGAAAGCTAGACCCTAAAGAACTCCAAGACATAATGTTAAATGCAAATGTGGACAAGGCACCAGGGCCCGATAGATTCAATGCCAAGTTCTTCAAATCCACATGGGATATAATCAAGAGAGACCTTATCAAGGTTGTTGCCTCATGCCTCGAGAGTGGGAGGGTTCTAACTCAATGGAACAACACGTCCATCATGATCATCCCGAAAAAAAACTCCAACCTTGGTAGAGGACTTTCGACCCATAGCTCTATGCAACATGACGTATAGATTCACCTCCAAAGTGCTTGCAAATCGCTTGACGGGGCTGTTACCGCGTTTGGTGGGGGAAAATCAGAGTGCTTTTGTCAAAGGTCGGAGAATCGGTGATAACATTTTACTAGCACATGAGCTTTGTCACAACCTTCATCTTGAGAAAGGGAATGGCCGTATGTGCATAAAGCTGGACATAAGGAAAACGTATGACTCCATTTCTTGGGAGTTTCTTGACCAAGTAATGGAGAGGTTCAGCTTTCCGGACAAGTGGCGACGGCTGATTTTTGCATGTGTAGATGCCTCGTTTGCGGTGACCGTAAATGGAGCAAACTCAGCCCCATTTCGAGCCCGAAATGGGTTGAGGCACGGTGATAACATTTTACTACCATATGAGCTTTGTCACAACCTTCATCTTGAGAAAGGGAATGGCCGTATGTGCATAAAGCTGGACATAAGGCAAGCGTGTGACTCCATTTCTTGGGAGTTTCTTGACCGAGTAATGGTGAGGTTCAGCTTTCCGGACAAGTGGCGACGGCTGATTTTGGCATGTGTAGAGGCCTCGTTTGTGGTGACCTTAAATGGAGCAAACTCAGCCCCATTCCGAGCCCGAAATGGGTTGAGGCAAGGTGACCCTTTGGCCCCTACCTATTCGTGTTGTGCATGGAGGTACTGAGTGAGATGGTGCGGATGGTGGTCATAGAGAAAAAAATCGAGCCATTAAAATTTGGAGATATTCACATGTCACATCTATTGTTTGCGGATGATGTTTTGCTATTCGCCAAGGCTACAAAGGCAAATGCTAGGGCCATAAGAAGGGTTCTTAAGGAGTTCACAGCAAGTTCGGGGCTAAGATTCAATGCTTCGAAAAGTCAACTTTTCATGGGAAGTGACGTGGTGCATGGAGCATGGATCGAAGCACATCTTCGGATGGAGCGAAAGGCTTTCCCGGTTGTCTACCTTGGGTTGCCTTTGTTCTCCGGGAGGATGGGACGGAGCCATTGTGCACCTTTGCTGAACAAAGTAAGGGCACGACTCACCACCTGGAAGCAAACTCTCCTATCTATGGCTGGAAGAGTGGAACTTGTGCGCAGTGTCCTTACATCCCTCAGCATCTACTGGACATCGGCTTTCCTACTACCAAGAAAAAGTTTGAAAGAACTGGACAACATCATGTGTCATTTCATTTTGGGAGGGGAGAAGAAGTAGGTCGTGGTAGCTTAGAAAGGCGTGTGCACACCTAAAGAAGAGGGAGACCTTGGACTCAAGAGACTAACGGAGTGGAACGATGTGGGCCTTCTCTGGCTATTTTGGCTTGTGGTGGCGGACAACAATTCGCTATGGGCTAAATGTGTTCGCCGGAAGTACTTAAAAAATCGCTCCATTTGGCTTGCACGACCACCATCTACCTCCTCCTTGGCATGGCGTGGCTTGCTTCGAGTTCGAGACATGGCCCGGAAGCACATCCAGTACGAGGTGGGAAATGGGGAAGACATACGATTCTTCCAACACCCATGGTGTGGAGAGTCGTTTCAATGCGAGGCTTGGGGTGATCAGCTGCACCATGAGATGGGAGTACCTTGGGACACTAGGGTCTCATATTTCATACGAGAGGGGGCTTGGAGCCTCCCACCCCCACGATCTAGTGTGATGGAAGAAATATGCTCGAGGGTGCGGCACACTACGATTTTCGGAGGCATGGATAGACCCTTTAGACAGAATGGAAAGGGTGCTGCACTAGGCATGAAAGAAGTGTGGAGTTGGGTGAGAGAACTGGGTAGAAAGGTGGCTTGGGCAGGCGTAGTTTGGCACAAATTTGTTGTCCCCAAACATGCACTCACGACATGGAGAGCAATGAAAGGACGCTTACTTACAAAGAAGCTCATGCTGCAGCGAGGAGCAATGCATGACCCAACTTGTGTGTTGTGTGACGGCAAGGAAGAGGACATGGAGTACCTCTTTTGGGGATGTCCATACATAAAAGACGTGTGGAGCTCCCTCCTTGGATACTTGCAACTAAACCAGCGCGTGGCACGAAATTTAGAGGGTGAGGACATGCGTCTATCACATGCACGTGGAAGAAGACTTGGAAAGGTAGTAAGACGGTGGGTTTGTAATGCTATGATCCATGAGTGCTGGCTGGAACAGAACCGAAGGATATTTGAGAACAAAAGAAAGAAGTCAGTAGACATTGTGGCAATTGTTAAAGATATCGTTCGATGCTTGAACGACAAGGCCATAAAGCTTGCAACGGATGAAGCTGAAGTGCAGCAATTTCTTAACACTTGGAGATAGAGATAACCTAGCTTGCTCGACTCTTGGCTGTAGCCATGACCCCAAAAATCAAACTACAACGCCGAATGCCATTTTATGTACTTGTAGTGTAGAGGCCGGTTATGCATGTGGCATAAACCCGCAAACTTATCCTTACATTATTTTGTAGGTTGTAAACAGTTTCTACCTTAATAAAATTAGAGGCCAAGCCTCTCTTTGCTCCTGCAAAAAAAAGGTATGGAGAGGGAGAAGGGAAAGTGAGAGAGAACGGGGTGAGGAGCCAAGAAACGAAAGAGGAGATTGAGAGGAGTCCCCTCTCCTTCTCATCTTCCCTCTCCTCGCTCCTTATCACCTCTTTATCCTCTCTCTTATTCTCTTTCTCTCCCTCTCGCTCGTCTCTTCCTTCTCTCCTTATCCTTATAAGGAGAGAATGAGAGCATAAGAGGGAGATAGGAAATGAGAAGAGGGAAGAGGAGAGATGGGGAAAGAGCAAACATAGACAAGAAGAGATAAGGAAGAGGGATAGAGAAGGAGAATAGAGAAGGAGGGAGGAAACGAGAGAAGAGGAGAGGGAAGGATAGATAGACAGAGAAGGAGAGAGGAGGGAGAGAAGAGAGAGAAGGGGGGGGGAGGAGAAGCAGAGGGAGAGAGAAGAGGAAGCGAGGAGAGAGGGAGAAATAGAGAAAAGGAAAGAGATATAAAGAGAGAGTGAACGAGAGTGAAGGAGAAGAGAAAGACGATAAGAGGGAGAGTGAGAAAAGGATAAGCGAGAGAAGGTGAGGGGTAGAACAAGGAGAAGAAGATAAGGAGAAGAGGGTGGAGGAGGAGGAGGAGAAGAGTGGTAGAGAAGAGTAGAAATGGGAAGAGAGAGAAGAAATGAGAGGGAAAGGGAGAGAGAAAAGAGATATGGAGAACGAGAGTGTGAGGTAGAGAAGGGAGAGAGAAGGAAAGTGGAGAAAATAGAATAAGAAGAGCAGAGAGAGGAGAAGGAAGAGGGAGAGAGAAAACACGAGAATAGACAAGAGCATAGAGGAAGAGGGGATAGAGAAGGGAACGAGAGAGAAAAGGAGAGGGAGGAGAGAGGAGGGAGAGGAAGGAAGACAAAGAGAGAAGGAGGAGGGAGCTAGAAAATGAAGGAGAAGAGGGAAGAGGAGGTGAGAAGAAGGGGGAGAGGGAACGAGAGAGGTAGAGAAGAGAGGGAAGGAGGAGAGAAGAGGGAGGAAAGAGATGAGGGAGAGAGGAGGATAGGGAAGTAGAGGGGAGAGGGAGAAGAAGAGAGTGGGAGAAGAGAGAGGGGGTGAAGGAGTGGGAGAGAAGGAGAGAGGTCGAGAATGAGAGAGAGAGGGAGAAGGGAAATAGGATGATGGAGAAGGATAAAATGGGGAGAGAGAAGGATAAGGAGAGATGAAGAAAGGGAGCGGGATAAGGGGGAAAGGAGAGAAGAGGGAATATAAGGGAGATAGGGATGAGGCGAGGGAGATGAGAGAAAGAGAAGAGGGAAGAGTGAGAGAGAAGGAGAGAAGAGAGAGAGAGAGAGAGAGAGAGAGAGGCTCTACATAATGGGACGAGGAGAGAGAGAAGGATTGGGAGAAAAGGAGAAGCGAGAGGAGGGAGAAGGAGAGAGGTGAGAGAGATCAAGAGAGTGGCATAAGGAGAAAGGGATAAGGAGAGATGGAGAGAAGGAAGAGAGAGAAAGAAAAGGTGAGAGAAATGAGAAGGGAGAGAGGAGAACAAGGATAAGGATAATGAGAAGGCAGAGAAGAGGGAAGAGAGAGAAGGAGAAGAAGAAGAGGGGGGAGAATGAGAGAGAAGGAGAAGAGAGAGAGGTAGACAACCTAGGAGAATGGAGAAGGGACAAGGGCAAGAGGGAGAAGGATAGAGGCAGAGAAGAGAGAATAGGGATCAGGAGAGAAGAGAGTAGGAGAACAGAAAAGAGGAAAGAAAGAAGGGAGAGAACAGAAGAGATAGAGGGAGAAGAAGGGAGAGAGAGCGAGAGAAGGTGGGAGTGGAGGAAAGGGATAAGAGGGAGAGAGAAAACGAGAGAGATAAGAGGGAGATAGTGAAGGAGAAAGAAGAGAGGAAAGATAAAAGGAGAGAGAAAGAGAGAGATAATAAGAGGGAGAAGGAGAGAGAGGGAAGCAGAGCAGAGGAGGGGGAGAGGAGACAGAGAAGGGAAGGTGAGAGAAAAAAGAGAAGGAGAAGAGATGGCAATGAGAGGAGATGAAGGGATTAATGGAGAGAGAGGAGAGGAGGGAGAAGGAGAGGAGAGGAAGAGACGGGAGGAGAGAGAGAAGGATAAGAGAGGGGGATCGAGAGGAGACGGAGGGATAAGAGGAGAGAACGGAGAAGGATAGAGAGAGAGGGTGGGAGGGAGAGAGAAGGAGAGGACAAGAGGGGAGGAGACAGAGCAAGAGAGAGAACAAGAGAGGAGGTGAGAGGAAACAAGAGAATGAGAGGAGGACAGAGAAGGAAAGGAGGAGAACAGGGAAGGAGAAGGGAATGAGATAGAGAAGGGAGAGTAGAGATAGAGTAGGAGAGAAGCAAGAGAGATAGAGGAGGAGAGAGGAAATGAGAGAGGAGAGAGGAGGAGAGGGATAAGGAGATAGAGAAGCAAGAGAGAGAGAGAGAGAGAAAGGAGAGTAGAGGAAAGAGAAGAGGATAGGAGGGAGAGAGAAGGTAAGGAGAGGGAGAAGGTAGAGAGAGAGAGAACGGGGACAGGAGCGAAGAAGGGAAAAATGAGTCCCCTCTCCTTCTCATCTTCCCTCTCCTCGTCTCCTTCTCTTCTCTTTATCCTCTCTCTTCTTCTCTTCCTTCTCTCCTTATCCTTATAAGGAGAGAATGAGAGCATAAGAGGGAGATAGGGAACGAGAAGATGGAAGAGGAGAGATGGGAAAAGAGGAAAGGAGAGAAAAAGAGATAAGGAAGAGGGAGAGGGAAGGAGAACAAAGAAGGAGGGAGGAAATGAGAGAAGAGGAGAGAGAGAAGGATAGAGAGACACAGACGGAGAGAGGAGGGGGAGAAGAGAGAGAAGGGCGCGCGGAGGAGAGGCAGAGAGAAGAGGAAGGGAGGAGAGAGGGAGAACGAGAGACAAGGAAAGAGAGAAAAGGAGAAAGATGAGGAGAGAGTGAACGAGTGAGAAGGAGAAGAGAAAGAGGATAAAAGGGAGAGTGAGAAAAGGAGAAGCGAGAGAAGGTGAGGGGTAGAACAAGGAGTACAAGTGAAAGAGAAGAGGGAGGAGGAGGAGAAAGTGGTAGAGAAGCGTAGAAGTGGTAAGAGAGAGTAGAAAAGAGAGGGAAATGGAGTGAGAGAAGAGATATGGAGAATGAGAGTGAGAGGTAGAGAAGGGAGAGAGAAGGAGAGTGGAGAATAGACAAGAGGAGAGAGGAGGGAGAGAGAAGGAAGAGGGAGAGCAGAGAGAGGAGAAGGAGGAGGGAGAATGAGCGTGAGAGAGGAGGGAGAGCAGAGAGAGGATAAGGAGATAGAAGGAAGAGGGAGAGAGAGAACACGAGAATAGACAAGAGCAGAGTGGAAGAGAGGATAGAGAAGGGAAAGAGAGAGAAAAGGAGAGGGGGGAGAGAGGAGGGAGAGGGAGGGAGAGAGAGAGCGAGAGGAGGAGGGAGATAGAAAATGAAGGAGAAGAGGGAAGAGGAGGGAGAGAAGAAGGGGGAGAGGGAACGAGAGAGGTAGAGAAGATAGGGAAGGAGGAGAGAAGAGGGAGAGAGAGAGAGAAAGAGATAAAGGAGAGAGGAGGATAGGGAAGTAGATGGGAGAGAGGTAGAGAGCGAAAGAGAGAAGGATAAGGGAAAGAGGAAGATGGAGAAGGATAAAATGGGGAGAGAGAAGAAGAAGAAGAAGAAGAGAAAAGGATAAGGAGAGAAGAAGAAGGGGAGCAGGATAAAAGAGAAGGAGAGAACGAGAAGAGAGAGGCAATGAGAGGAGATGAACGGACAAAAGAAGAGACAGAAGAGGAGGGAGAAGGAGAGGAGAGGAAGAGAGGGGAGGAGAGAGAGAAGGAGAAGAGAGAGGGAACGAGAGGAGACAGATGGATAAGGGGAGAGAGCGGAGAAGGAAAGAGAGAGCGGGTGGGATGGAGAGAGAAGGAGAGGACAAGAGGGGAGGAGAGAGAGAGAGAGAAGTGGGGGAGATACGGAACAATAGAGGAGATGAGAAAAAACAAGAGAATGAGAGGAGGACAGAGAAGGAAAGCAGGAGAAAAGGGAATGGGAAGCGAACGAGATAGAGAGGAGAGAGTAGAGATAGAGTAGGAGAGAAGCAAGAGAGATAGAGGAGGGGAGAGGAAATGAGAGAGGTGAGAGGAGGAGAGGGAGAAGGAGATAGAGAAGCGAGAGTGGGAAAGGAGAGTAGAGGGAAGAGAAGAGGATAGGAGGGAGAAGGAGAGAGAATGTAAGGAGAGGGAGAAGGGAGAGTGAGAGAGAACGGGCAGAGGAGCGAAGAAGGGAAAGAGGAGATAGAGAGAGGTGTCCCCTCTCCTTCTCATCTTCCCTCTCCTCCTCTCCTTCTCTTCTCTTTATCCTTTCTCTTCTTCTCTTTCTCTCCCTCTCGCTCGTCTCTTCCTTCTCTCCTTATCCTTATAAAGAGAGAATGAGAGCGTAAGAGGGAGATAGGGAACGAGAAGAGAGAAGAGGAGAGATGGGGAAAGAAGAAATAGAGAGAAGAAGAGATAAGGAAGATGGAGAGAGAAGTAGAAAAAAGGAGGGAGGAAACAAGAGAAGAGGAGAGAGAGAAGGATAGAGAGACAGAGAAGGAGAGAGGAGGGAGATAAGAGATAGAAGGGGGAGCGGAGGAGAGGGAGAGATGGAGAGGGAGAGACAAGAGGAAGGGAGGAGAGAGGGAGAAAGAGAGACAAGGATAAAGATGAGGAGAGAGTGAACGAGAGAGAAGGAGAAGAGAAAGAGGATAAGAGGGAGAGTGAGAAAATAAGAAGCGAGAGAAGGTGAGGGGTAGAACAAGGAGAAGCAGAGAAGGAGAAGAGGGAGGAGGAGGAGGAGAAGAGTGGTAGAGAAGAGTAGAAATGGGAAGAGAGAGAAGAAAAGAGAGGTAAAGGGAGAGAGAGAAGAGATTGGAGAACGAGAGGATAAGAAGAGCAGAGAGAGGAGAAGGAAAATGGAGAGAGAGAACACGAGAATAGACAAGAGCAGAGAAGGAGAGATGATAGAGAAAGGAAAGAGAGAGAAAAGGAGAGGGAGGCGAGAAGAGGGAGAGGAAGGGGGAGTTAGGATTTCTTGTTTCTCGTTTGCTTTTCTCTTTCGTTGTTTTGCTCTGGACTAGCAAAAACTTAGGTGTGGGGGTATTTGATTGACATCATTTCATGCTCATATTTTTATCTTATATCCATTATCTTACACCTAAGCAATGCTACGTGATGAGTTTTATGTTTAGTTTTCAGGAATAAAGAGGTTTGAAGAGAAGAGAAACGAAAGGACCTAAAAGCAGGAAAAATGACTTAATTGTGAAACCTAGGGACTGAGATGCAAGGGAGAAGGACCTGATCGTAAGACCGAAGGACCTAAGAGCAAAACAGGAAACTCCACACCATCATGGGGAGTATTTTGGCAATTTGATTCGGGTCGGAGCTCCGATAAACAAAGTAGATGCATCCAAGACCAAAAAAAGACCCCCAGCAAAGCCCACAACAAATCCCAGTTGAATCCAGATCCAATAGACCGCCAATTGGCGGTCTTGGACCGCTAATTGGCGGTCCAAATCATTCTGGATCCTCTCAGATTTGTGGGGAACGTGTATTTGTGTATTCTTAGTCCATTTTTGGTATTGGTTTAGTCCCACATCGGGGGATTGTCCCGGATTAGCTTTTTCCATGCCTATAAATAGAACTCTTCACCTTCCATTGTAACTACCCATTGCTTGGTGGTATTCTCTCTACTAAGGAGAGAGCCTTGAAGCAAAAACTCAAGGTGGAGAAGAATGCTACCTTCAATGTGAGTCATTTGTTAATAAAATAATTCATCTAGTTTCTTTTAATCTTGTCTTTTAATTTGTGCATCTTTGTTTAGTCTTTCTTTTCCTTTTATGCTTCTAAAATATTTCTTGCTTGATTAGTGTAGTTTTATTTCAGTATAATGCCTCATTTTGTTAGAGTAGTTAGTTTAAATATGTATGAGTAGTTCCATCCCGTTTGGGGGTGGAGTAGATGTATGTACATGTTATGTAGGTGGTATGAATGCTAGATTTTATTCTTTGTGAGAGATATTAGTATGCTTGCTTGATTTAATAAGAACTTTACTTGATTGTTTTTGCCATAGTTAGGAACACTCCATGCTCGTTATGTTCTTAATAACAATCTTGCATTGCTCATATTAATCACCTACGTTAGTGTTGTAAATTATAGGTCTTGCAATGAGGTACTTCTTATGCATGAACAAACACTAACCACACTTGAGCTTATACTATGCATTGGACACCACACTTATTTCATGTGGACACACACAGACTCCACCCCTTAGGGGTTTCCATTCCTGTATTTTTATCTTCTTCATTAGTTGTTTAGCTTAGTTGTTTAGTTATTTCATGTCAGCTTGCTTGTTTACTAGTTTAGATTAGTGTAGTGTAGTATTATACATCTTTCTCTCCTTCTTTTACCTCTCGCCATCGAACAAACCAATTGTCGACACACCTCCAAGTGGACGACCCGTATTTGCCACCGCTGCAATGCGGCCGTGCACTTGCGGTTAATATAAAACGATCAATCAGGTAGAACGGGAGAGAGAGAGAGACAGAATGGCTCTACAGAATGGGACGTGGAGAGTGAGTAGGATTGGGAGAAAAGGAGAAGCAATAGGAGGAAGAGAAGAAGAGGGAGAAGGAGAGAGAGAGATAAAGAGAGTTGCATAAGGAGAAAGAGAGAGAAGGAAGAGAGAGAAAGAAAAGGTGAAAGAAAGGAGAATGGAGGGATGAGGAGAAGGATAAGGATAATGAGAAGGCAGAGAAGAGGGAAGAGAGAGAAGGAGAAGAAGAGGGGGGAGAGAATGAGAGAGAAGGAGAAGAGAGAGAGGTAGACAACCTAGGAGAAGGGAGAAGGGAGAAGGGAGAGAGAGAGAGAGAATGATAGAGGCAGAGAAGAGAGAATATGGATAAAGATAAGGAAAGAAGAGAAGAGATAGGAGGGAAAAGATAAGGAGAGAGAGCGAGAGAAGGAAGAGAAGGAGGGGCAGGAAGAGAGGGATAAGAGGGAGAGAGAGAAGGAGAGGGATAAGAGGGAGATAGAGAAGGAGAAATAAGGGAGGAAAGATAAGAGGAAAGAGAAAGAGAGGGATAATAACAGGGAGAAGGAGAGAGAGGAAAATGGAGAAGAGGAGAGGGAGAGGAGGAGACAGAGAAGGGAAGGTGAGAGAAAAAAAGGAGGGATGGAGAAGAGAGGGGCATTGAGAGGAGATGCAGGGTTTAAAAGAAATAGAAAAAGGAGGGAGAAGGAGAGGAGAGGAAGAGAGGAGAGGAGAGAGAGAAGGAGAAGATAGAGGGAACGAGAGGATACATAGAGATAAGAGGAGAGAGCGGAGAGGAGGTAGAGAGCGGGTTAGAGGGAGAGAGAAGGAGAGGAAGAGAGGGGAGGAGGGAGAGAAGGAGAAGACGGGGAACGAGAGAAGAAGAAGGAGAGAGGGAACAAGAGAGGAGGTGAGAGGAAACAAGAGAATGAGAGGAGGACGGAGAAAGAAAGGAGGAGAAGAGGGAAGAGGAAGGGAACAAGATAGAGAAGGGAGAGTAGAGATAGAGTAGGAGAGAAGCAAGAGAGATAGAGGAGGAGAGGGGAAACAAGAGAGGTGAGAGGAGGAGAGGGATATGGAGATAGAGAAGCGAGAGAGAGAAAGGATAGTAGAGGGAAGAGAAGGGGATAGGTGGGAGAAGGAGAGAGAAGGGAAGGAGAGGGAGAAGGGAGAGAGAGAGAGAACGGGGAGAGGAGTGAAGAAGGGAAAGAGGAGATAGAGAGAGGAGTCCCTTCTCCTTCTCATCTTCCCTCTCCTCCTCTCCTTCTCTTCTCTTTATCCTCTCTCTTCTTCTCTTTCTCTTCCTCTCGCTCGTCTCTTCCTTCTCTCCTTATCCTTATAAGGAGAGAACGAGAGCATAAGAGGGAGAAAGGGAACGAGTAGAGGGAAGAGGAGAGATGGGGAAAGAGTAAAGAGAGAAAAGAAGAGATAAGCAAAAGCGAGAGAGAAGGAGAACAAAGAAGGAGGGAGGAAACGAGAGAAGAGGAGAGACAGAAGGATAGAGAGACAGAGAAGGAGAGTGGAGGGAGAGAAGACAGAGAAGGGGGAGCGGAGGAAAGGGAGAGAGAGAGAGAAGAGGAAGGGACGAGCGGGGGAGAAAGAGAGAGAAGGAGAAAGGTGGGGAGAGAGTTAACGAGACAGAGGAGAAGAGAAAGAGGATAAGAGGGAGAGTGAGAAAAGGAGAAGCGAGAGAAGGTGAGGGGTAGAACAAGGAGAAGAAGAGAAGGAGAAGAGGGAGGAGGAGGAGAAGGGTGGTAGGGAAGAGTATAAATGGGAAGAGAGCGGAGAAAAGAGAGGGAAAGGGAGAGAGAGTGAATATATATGGAAGAAAACGAGAAGAGGGAAGAAGAGAGGGGAAAAAAGGGAAGAGAGGATAGAGAGGAGAGAGAAGCTCTAGGGTGGCATGGGGGAACCTATGGTTTCCTAGGTCATTTTTTGCATTTTTTTCATCTTTACTCTTGATTTCTTACTCTAATGGAGAAGTTGGAGAGTTCTAGTCGTGGTTCTGAGCTGATGGAGGATGGTGGCAGCAATATGCGTCCTCCTACAACACACACAAGCCATGGGAGAGTGGCTGCAGCAAGGGGTGAGAAAGTTCCTCCCATAAATGGTGAGGGATTTCAACCTAAGAATTTGTCTGAGCTGTTTGGGGCTGGATTGAAGCCAAAGACGGCTCTTGAGTTCATCAAGCCGGGGCTGAAGGATGGAGCTAAAGTGGTGGTTTGCACCAAGGAGCAAGTTGTTGAGCCGCTGAAATCATGGGACAAGTTCCTCTTTGGGTATTTCGTGGATTTCAAGCCTCACCTCCAAACCCTTGAGAGGTACTTGCATAAGCTTTGGGAACTCCATGGAAATGTGGAGGTGATTCGTCGTCGAAATGGGTTCTTACTTTTCAGATTCACTCCAGACGAGGACCGAAATCATGTTCTTGAGAGGGGTACTTGGTCTGTTCGGGGCACCCCTTGTAGTCCAGCAATGGACACCGGAAGTAGTGATGAAGAGAAGCAAGATGTCATCTATCCCGATTTTGCTAAGGCTATCGGAGCTACACCTTCATTTTTGGTCACCATCGATCTTGAGCACAATAGCTAGTATTCTTGGAAAGCCGTTATACATGGATGACAACACCGCTTCGGGGAGAAGGCTTGCGTATGCAATGCTGTGTGTGGAGGTGGATGGAACATTTCAGTACCCGGAGTTTGTTGAGATGCAAATCGAAGATGGAGCATGGGAGAAGGTCGACATTGAGTATGAGTGGAAGTCGGGCCATTGTGGTGTTTGTTCGGAGTTTGGGCATACTCAGGCTAGGTGCCCACAAAACCAGCATGAGAAGGTGAGGGATGCTGGAAGACCATTTGTAAAACCCAATCCTAAAGTGCAAGGTTGGGTGGAAGTTGGCCGGAAGGGAGAGACAAAGAAGAAGGGCACATCCAAGGCAAGAGAACATAGGGAAGAGAGTATTGATGGTCGTACGAGGGAGGGGTTGGTGGCAGATCCTCCCTTGGTGATTTTCGAGCCTGAGGAAGAGCAAGGTGTGCAAACCCCTTGGGAGGCCATTGTGGATTTGGGCAACATAACGGGGGTGGATACCGTAACGGAACGAGACAACATAATGGGAGAAAATAACACAATAACGGAAAGGGTGAGGGCTGGAATAACGGAACAAGTTTCTTTGTTGGTAGAGGAGGCACCAATGAGCATGGAGGAGGCACCAATTAGCATGGAGGAGGCTAGTGGAGATTTGAATGCTCCAATCATAGAGGAGTTTCCTCCTTTGGGAGGGACAAAGGCTGTTGCAAAAAGCAACCAAGGCAGCATTGGACAACAACAAAGAAAGGGGGACCACAAACATCTTAGTGGAGGAAACAACCACAAAGATGTTTCCTTTGCTCCAGCAGAAGGAAGACTGGCTGGAAGAAACATATGCGGAATTAATTATGACAAGCCAATGGGAGGACAAAATCTCAGCTTTGAGGAGAGGCAAGCCAGTGGATTGAGTGGGGTTGCAGGGTGTAGCTCGGATCCTAGCCACCTCCACTCAAGAGGGGGCATCATCACCAGGTCAAGGGCTTTCAGGGATAAGATGATTATTATGGGGTTGGGTCGATTCGATATCCTAGCAGAGCTTGAGGGAAGAGAGGACGAAGTAGGTAGTGTTGATGGAGAAGGAGGAGAAGCTGACGGGTTTGTCTCTAGTCAGCTTGAGGATGGGAAAGGAGGGCTATGTGCAAGGCATTGTCTCCACCACCTTCGGTGGACCTTGAATTATTATCGCCACAACCAGAAGTATTCTGTGTCATTCAAGAGAAGGGACTAGAGAAACAAAAAGCAAACCGAAGCGGTAAGGGACGTAAGTCCCATATTGCGAAGTCATGAATATCCTAGTATGGAACATGCACGGTGCAAATCTCCCCGGCCATGCACACATGATAAGGGGACGAATAAAGGAGGCAAACGCAGATATCGTATGCCTTGTGGAACACAAAGTGAAACTAAAAAAACTGGATCAGTTTAGGCGTGCTATTTGGGGGCATGAGTGGGCATCGAATAGCTTGATTGTAAATTCTAAAAAATCCTTGTGTTGTGGAATGAGATAAAGGTGGACCTCCGAGTTACTTTTGAAACCACGCAATTGAAGGGGGTGGGGGGATGGGAGAAACATTGTGATTACTACGGTCTATGCTGAAAACGGCCATGTGGAGCGGAGGTTACTTTGGGAACACCTTGCTCGTGCAATTCCAGCACTCTCGACGCCTTGGCTGGTGTGTGGGGACTTTAATTACATCAGGAGAGCTAATGAGAAGAGTGGAGGAACGGGTTTGAATATGGTGGCCATGGACGAGTTCAATGCATGTGTGGACCAGCTCCAGCTTGTGGAAGTCCCGTCTACCGGAGGTGAATTTACGTGGTCCAATTCCTCGCATGGGGAGGCGCTCATCGAAATGTGAATTGATAGAATCTTCATGTCCCATGCGTGGTTGGAGACATTTCCTGATTCATAGTACGTTGTGGGGGATAGAGATAAGAGTGACCACTCAATATTCACTTTGTTTGCAGAAAAGGAGGGACAACAAAGGAAGCGAATGTTTCGGTTTGTAAATTTCGGGGCTGCGCATGGGATGTTCAATGACGTGGTGACGGAGGCTTGGGCCACGCGGGTGGTAGGTACCCCCATGTATTGTTTGATAGCAAAGTTACATGAGGTAAAATAGTCGTTAAAGAGATGGAGTGCGGATACCTTCAGACATGTGGAACACAAAGTGGTTGAAGATCAACTCCGGCTGGCTGATATCATAACACAAAGGGAGGAAAATCCACGAGATGTGGAGTTGTCACATTGTGAGAGTCTTTGTAAGGAGGCCATGTAACCTGCTTTGGTTCGGGAGGAGGTTTATTGAGACAGAAATCAAGGGTTCGGTGGCTGCAAGAGGGTGATCAAAATTCCAGATTTTTTCATGCTTCCCTTAGAGTGAGGAGAGCCACCAATAATGTGAGGAGAGTGAGTGAGGAAGGGGTGGTTATTGAGGATGAAGAGGCTATCCGAGGGGCCTTTCGGAGGTGGTTTTCTAACTTGTTTTCTAGTGATTTTCAGGTTCATCCCATTGACCCTTCCTATGGTTGGGGAGGAAGAGGCAAGAGATATTATTCGACCACTAGATATGAAGGAGTTAGAGGAAGTGGTTAAACACTAAAATGTAGACAAGGCACCGGGCCCAGATGGCTTCAATGCAAAATTCTTTAAATCCGCGTGGGAATGTGTGAAGGGAGACCTCTTCAAAGCTGTCGAATCATTGATGAATTGTGGGAAACTACTGAAGCAAGTAAATTATACCTCAATTACATTAGTCCCAAAGAAGACGACGCCGGCCGTCGTTGATGACTATCGACCCATCTCCCGTTGCAATATGATCTACCGGTTCATTTCGAAGATTTTGGCAAATCGATTAAAGGTACTCCTTCCAAAATTGGTGGGGGAAACGCAAAGTGCATTCGTTAGTAGCAGGAGAATCAGTGACAACATCTTTCTAGCTCATGAGATATGCCACAATATGCATCTAGGAGGAGGACGTGGAAGGATGTGTTTAAAGCTAGACCTCAGGAAAGCTTATGACTCTATTTCTTGGAGTTTCTTGGAGGAATTAGTCAAGAGGGTCGGTCTACCCGACCATTGGTGTAAACTCATGATGGCTTGCGTCTGAGCATCCTTTGTCCTTATGGTGAATGGCGAGAACTCTAGACCGTTTGCTGCCACGAATGGACTGAGACAAGGGGATCCGTTGGCTCCCTATCTTTTTGTTCTTTGTATGGAGGTTTTGAGCGCCATGTTCAGAAGGGAGGTTGAGAGGAGATCTCTCGAACCAGCTAGGTGTGGGGATGTAAAAATCTCCCACCTCCTTTTCGCAGATGATGTGATGGTCTTTGCTGCTGCTACAAAGAGTCAATGCTTAGGTGATAAAGCATATCCTTACTAAATTCTCAGCAAACTCCGGGGTGCAATTGAATGTAGCAAAGAGTCAAGTTTTCATGGGAGGTGGAGCCACCGAGGGTACATGGATTCCCTCACAACTAGGTATGGAGAGAGCTGTTTTTTCGGTTACATACTTAGGCCTCCCTCTCTTCTCCGCAAGGCTGGCGAGACATCATTGTATAAGTCTGGTCAACAAGGTGCAACAACGGCTCAGCACATGGAAGAGAAACTTTCTTTCGATGGCGGGTGGTGTGGAGTTAGTCAAGAGCGTACTCCTGCCTATGAGCATTTTTTGGACATCAGGATTTCTTCTACCGAGGAAAGTCTTAAAGGAGGTGGAGAGCATCATGATTCACTTCATTTGGTGAGGTCCTACGAAGTGAGTGGCGGTGGCTTGGAAGGACATTTGTAAACCAAAAAAGGAAGGAGGTTTGGGGCTGAGGAGACTAAAGGACTGGAATGATGCTGGGCTGGTTCGGCTCCTTTGGTTGATCATCGCGGATGGTGGATCTTTGTGGGTTCGGTGTATACGAAGGAAATACTGACGGAACCAAAACATCTGGTTAGCTAGGCCACCGTTTGGGTGCTCATGGGCGTGGTGGGGCATTCTAAGTGTCCGCGAAGTGGCAAAGAATAGAATCCAATACCAAGTGGGAGACGGGACAGAAATTTGGTTTTTTATCGACCCTTGGTGTGGACAACGCTTACTCTCCTCGCCCAGGGGAGAACGTCTCCAGTACGACATGGGGATGCCTAGGGATACTAATGTATCTTGGTTCATTCATGAAGGGGTTTGGACCCTCCCTGAGCCGAGGTCCGTAGAGATGGTAGTATTATGGCCTAGGATATTGCAAACTCCAATTCATGGGGGGCGAGATAAGCCTATTAGAGCTGGAGCAAGAAGTGAAACATTTTCAGCAAAGGAAGCTTGGAGTTTGGTGGTACCTCGAGGAAGGAAGGTTGGCTGGACTGAGGTGGTTTGGCACAAGTATCACATACCTAAGCATGCTGTCACATTTTGGATAGCCATGAGTGGACGGCTGATCGCAAAAGCGCTTATGCGAGCTAGGGGAGCAATCCATGACCCTCGTTGTGTATTATGTGAGGAAAGAGATGAAGATATGGCACACCTTTTCTGGGAATGCCGTTTCACACGTCAAGTATGGCTACAAATGTTGATAATACTACGACTGGACGCTAGTGAAACTTTCACTCATGGTGCGGAAGTGTAGAGTCTCCAAAAGATGCGAGGGTCTAAGCGACAGCAAGCCACCACTAGACTTGCTCTTGCTGCAACCATATATGAGTGATGGCAAGAACGAAATAGGCGGATATTCGAAAACGAGAAGTGACGACCTGAGGATGTGAGCACGTTTATAAAGGATGCGGTGCGGCTGATGGGCACGAGGATTAGGGAGCTTTGAGATGATGCTGAGGCTTTACGAATGTATGAGAGTAATTGGGGATAGCTGAAACACCATTAAGGTGGAGAGTTGTTTGTCGGTTGTTTAATATAGATTCTAGTTATGCACTGAGTATGACTCAAGGTCTGTAATAGAAAATTTTGATAGGCCGTAAATGTTTACACAAATCAATATATTAGAGGAAATGCCTTCCTTTTGCTTTGCAAAAAAAAGTTAAGAGATATGGAGAACGAGAGCGAGAGGTAGAGATGGGAGAGAGAAGGAGAGTGGAGAAAAGAGGATAAGAAGAGCAAAGAGAGGAAAAAGAGATGGAAGGAAGAGGGAGAGAGAACATGAGAATAGACAACAACAGAGAGGGAGAGAGGATAGAGAAGGGAAAGAGAGAGAAGAGGAGAGGGAGGAGAGAGGAGGGAGAGGAAGGGAGAGAGAGAGAGAGAAAGGAGTAGGAGGGAGATAGAAAATGAAGGAGAAGAGGGAAGAGGTTGGAGAGAAGAAGGGGGAGAGGGCACAAGAGAGGTAGAGAAGAGAGGCAGAGAAGAGAGGGAAGGAGGAGAGAAGAGGGAGAGAAAGAGAGAGAAGATAGGGAAGTAGAGGCGAGATGGAGAAGAAGAGAGAGGGATAAGAGAGAGGGGGTGAAGGAGTGGGAGAGAAAGAGAGAGGTAGAGAGCGAGAGAGAGAAGGAGAAGGGAAAGATGAGGATGGAGAAGGATAAAATGGGGAGAGAGAAGAAGAAGAAGAAGAGAGAAGGATAAGGAGAGAAGAAGAAGGAGAGCGGGATAAGAGGGAAGGGAGAGGAGAGGGAATATGAGGGAGATAGAGATGAGGCAAGGGAGATGAGAGAAAGAGAAGAGGGAAGAATGACAGAGGAGAGTGGTAGAGAAGGAGATAAGAGAGGGATAGAACAAGAGAGAGAGAAGGGCACTACAGAATGGGACGAGGAGAGGGAGAAGGATTGGGAGTAACGGAGAAGCAAGAAGGAGAGAAGAAGAGTGAGAAGGAGAGAGGAGAGAGATAAAGAGAGTTGCATAAGGAGAGAAGGAAGAGAGAGAAAGAAAATGTGAGAAAAATGAGAAGGGAGAGAGGAGGAGAAGTATAAGATAATGAGAAGGCAGAGAAGAGGGAAGGGAGCGAAGGGGAAGAAGAAGAGAGGGGAGAGAATGAGAGAGGAGAACAGAAAAGAGGAAAGAGAGAAGGGAGAGAAGAGAAGAGATGGGAAGGAGAAGAAGGGAGAGGGAGCGAGAGAAGGAAGAGGACGAGGGAGTGGAGGAGAGGGATAAGAGGGAGAGAGAAAAGGAGCGAAGGAGAGGGATAAGACAGAGAGAGAAAAGTAGGGAAGGAGAGGGATAAGAGGGAGATAGAGACGGAGAAAGAATAGAGGAAAGATAAGAGGAGAGAGAAAGAGAGAGATAATAAGAGGGAGAAGGAGGGAGAGGGAAATGGAGAAGAGGAGAGGGAGAGGAGGAGACAAAGAAGGTAAGCTGTGAGAAAAAAAGAGAAGGAGAAGCGAGGGGCAATGAGAGGAGATGAAGGGATTAAAGGAGAGAGAGAAGAGGAGGGAGAAGGAGAGGAGAGGAAGAGAGGGAAGGAGAGAGTGGGAGATAGAAGGAGAAAAGAGAGGGAACAAGAAGAGACGGAGGGATAAGAGGAGAGAGAGGAGATGGAGGGAGAGAGCAGGAGGGAGGGAGACAGAAGGAGAGGACAAGAGTGGAGGAGAGAGAGGGAGAAGAGGGGGGAGTGAGAAGAAGAAGGAGAGAGGGAAAAAGAGAGGAGGTGAGAGGAAACAAGAGAATGAGAGGAGGACAGAGAAGGAAAGGAGGAGAAGAGGGAAGGGGAAGGCGATGAGATAGAGAAGGGAGAGTAGAGATAGAGTAGGAGAGAAGCAAGAGAGATAGAGGTGGAGAGAGGTGAGAGGAGGAGAGGGATAAGGAGATAGAGAAGCGACAGAGTGAAAGGAGAGTAGAGGGAAGCGAAGAGGATAGGAGGGAGAAGGAGATAGAAGGTAAGGAGAGGGATTTTTCTTCCACCAAATCTCTTGGGTTTTTCCACCAATATGGATCCGAAGCGTAGTTCTACTCATTTACTTGTAGAAGATAGAGGTTGTGGCACGTTAAAGGGTCTCCATCCACCACCATTTAAAGTTTCATCCTCATCTCTTGGAGATGAAGAAGATAAAGGTTCCGCACCACCTCTAGGGAGTGCTCTTACACCCCCAAGGAAGTGGAGCGAATTATTTAAGGGTGAACAAAGGGTTTCCACGGCCCTAGAGTATGTCCCTCCGGCTTAGAAGGGAGGAGAGAATATGGCTATTTGCTCCAAGCAAGAGGTAGTTGAGGCATTGAAGAGATGGGATAAGGTACTTGTTGGTTATTTCATTGCATTTAGACCACACTTGCCTACACTTGAGAAGCACCTCCACAAGATGTGGGGCTTGGCTGGAGCAATGGAGGTCATAAAGTGGAGCCAAGGTTTCCTCCTTTTTTGTTTCTCCCTTTCTGAAGACAGAAAATGGGTGCTTGAAGGAGGCCCATGTTTCACTCGTGGATGCCCCCTTGTGTTTCTAGAATGAGCTCCGGAAGTGGCTTTGCAAAGGGCAAGCATCACCACGGTTCCCATTTGGATTCGTCTACCGGAGCTTGACCTTCATTTTTGGTCTCAAAAATTGTTGAGCAACATTGTGAGTGTTCTTGGGAGGCCATTATACATGGATGAGCAAACCGCATCGGGTAGGAGACTAGCCAATGCTAGGGTGTGTGTGGAAATGGCCTTTGATTTTAGTTACCCAAGTTGGGTGGAGGTGCAAATAGAAGAAGCCGTCATACATAGAGTAAATTTGGAGTATGAATGGAGGCCCGGCTATTGCACGGATTGTAGCGAGTTTGGCCATGACTTGGAACGTGGAAAGCTGAGGAGAGGCGCCATAAACAAGGTTAGTGAGACTCAGAAAGGAAAGGAGGAGAGGTGGGTCGTTGTTAATAGGAGGAAGGCTGGAAATGGCAATGGAAAGGAAGTAAATTTGAAGGTGTCTAGTCGTGGCATTCACCCTTGTTTGGAGGGGTTTGCGGCTAGAGGGAAAGAGGAGAAAGGAGAGGATGGAAGAGATGATGACGTGGAGGAAAGGAGTGACGATGTAGAAGTGGGAGCAAGTCATGGAGTTCCTTGTGGAGAGGTATGTGAGGGTGCACAAGTGGAGGGGAATTGAAAAACATGAAGGGTGTGTGTTTCTCTCTTGAGAGAGGGAGCCAATTGGTGCAAGTAGCATGTGAGGAGGACCAGCTTTGCCTTGGGGTCAAGATGGGAGACATGTTGGATGAGCTCCAAACGGTTTTCCCCTAGGGTGCACAAGAGAGTGAGCCAATTGGTGGACAAAAAGAGCAAAGGAAAGTGGGAGAGGAAAGTGGTTGTTCTATTTCGGGAAGAGCCAATAGGAAGAGAGTTGAGTGCTCTAGGTTTGAATGGGAAAATGAGGAGGCACCAATTTTGTTTGCAAAAGAGAGGGAGGTGGACCACTTGACTCCTATTGGGGGACAATTTTCAGATAGCACCTCACTTAGAGGAAAGCAGAGGAGTGAAAAGCAAGAGAAATATTTGCAAGAAAGGCCCCCACGAATTGAGAGGGAGGTAGACAATTATCCTCCTCTTGGGAAACAAATTTCAGAAAGCAAGAAGAGGAGGGAAAAGCAAGAGGGAATTTTGCAAGAGAGGTCCCCACGAATTATGCGTGGAGAAGAGTTGGTCTCTTTGGGAGAGGCACCGCTAGAAGACAATACTAGGGGCAGCATGGAGGCCGAACATGCTAAACAAGAGGAAATGAGGGCAAACTTGTTCACAAGAGATCAAGGAGATGGGGGTCACGAAATCTCACGCATGCAAGAATGCAAGAGGACCAGCCCACAAGGTGAAAGTCGCGCGAGTGGGATAGCTTCTTTGGTCAATGAGGAGGTGGAGTTGAATTCACCAACACGAGTAGCAAAGTGTAAGGATTTCACAAGCCGCATGACACACACTAGTGGATGAAGGTATGAGATTCTCGGAAACAAGGATCTTGTGGAGGAGGGGGAAGAAGAGAAAGAGGGTGCGGGAGTTGTAGAACTGGGTTTAAAGAAAGCGACCTCGATACCACCCATACTTCGGCGATCCGGGAGGAAGATTAACAACAAAAGTTTACGTGGAGGTCAAGGGGGTCACCCCGCACCTTAAACCAATGACTGTACTAATGTGGAATGTACCTTAAACTGACGACTATTGGTGTTGTGGAATGAGCACGTTATGGATCATCATGTTACTTTCGAAACACCACAACTACTCAACTTCAAGGGCTGTCACAAGAAGGATGGGACCGAGTTTTATATCACGGCGGTGTATGGTGAAAATGGGCATGTAGATAGGATAGCTTTGTGGAGCGACCTTCATCTTGTGGCGTCGGGGGTTTCGAGGCCGTGGATTGTAGGAGGTGACTTCAATTGTATTCGTTTTGCTAGTGAGAAGTGTGGTGGTGCTGCTGGAAATGAGATAGCGATGAAATACTTTAATGAGTGTATTGATGCACTTCATCTACTTGAGGTTCTCTCTACGGGAGGGGACTTCACGTGGTCAAATTCCTCCGAAGGAAGTGCTTGTATTGAGACAAGGATTGACTGGATACTTATGAACAATGAGTGACTCGAGATGTTTCCGAAATCCTACTACATCGTCGGTGACAAGGATCAAAGTGACCATGCCATGCTAGTAATGAGGACGGACGGTAATGAGAGACGGAAAAAGATGTTTCGTTTCGAAAACCATTAGGCAAAGCACGTGGAATTTCAAGGCGTAGTGGATCAAGCTTGGTCTACCTTTGTGATTGGCACGCCTATGTTTCGTGTTGCTGAAAAGTTGAAAGAAGTCAAGAAGGCACTTATAGTATGGAGTGGAAGCACCTTTGGAAACATTACAAATAAGGTGGGTGAGGCCCGGATAGCCCTTGAGGAGGTGAGGAAGGAAAGGAAAAACCTACCAAATGATGAAGCTCTAACCGTTGCTGAAGGGACAACAAAGGGGGAACTTGAGCGTGCCCTTGCTCGGGAGGAGTCTCTTATCCGTCAAAAATCAATGGTAAAGTGGCTGAAAGAGGGGGATCGAAACACTAGGTTTTTCCATGCGCAACTCCGAGTGAGGAGAGCCACCAATCAAGTGAGGAGAGTGTGTGAGGTATCATGGAGGAGGGAGAAATTCGGGACGCCTTTCGGTGGTTTTATGCTTACTTATTTGCTAATGATTTTCAGGTACAACCACTTTATCCTTCCCTCCTTTTCCCACAGCTCCTGCCAGAGGAAGGGAGGGACCTCACACGAAAGCTGGAATTAAGAGAAATCGAAGAGGTGGTGTTACATGCCAATGTGGACAAGGCACCGGGCCATAATGGCTTCAATGCAAAGTTCTTCAAGACCGCCTGGGACACCATCAAAGGAGACGTATTCCAGGCCATGAACTCTTGTGTGGACTGCGGAAGAGTGTTAACCCAATGGAACTCTACTTCGATTACGATTATCCCGAAAAAGAAGACACCGAACTTGGTAGAGGATTACCGACACTTCGCTCTATGCAACATGACCTATAGGTTCATATCCAAAGTGCTTGCAAACCGCTTAAGGGGGCTTCTACCAAGGTTGATTGGGGACAACCAAAGTGCTTTTGTCAAAGGAAGGCGAATTGGTGATAATATTTTTCTCGCACATGAACTATGCCACAATCTCCACTTTGACAATGGGAGAGGACGCATGTGCCTAAAGATTGATATCCGGAAATCATATGACTCCATCTCGTGGTGCTTCCTTGATGAGGTGATGAGTCGCTTTGGATTCCCTATGAAGTGGAGAAGGCTGATTATGAGTTGTGTCAAAGCATCTTTTGTGGTGACAGTAAATGGAGCTAACTCCACCCCCTTTGCTGCGAGAAATAGTTTGAGGCAAGGTGAGCCATTGGCACCCTACTTGTTTGTTATGTGTATGGAACTCTTAAATGAGATGGTAAAAAACACGGTGATGGTTAAAAGGATCGAGCCCTTATCTTGCAGGGATGTGTCCGTTTCTCACTTGCTCTTTGGCGATGATGTCCTAGTCTTTGCTAGTGCAACAAAGGCAAACGCTCGTGCCATAAAGGCTGTCCTAAAGGAGTTCACGGCGTGCTCGAGGCTGAGATTTAGCACGGCGAAATGCCAAGTATTCATGGGAGGGGACGTGCCACATGGATCTTGGATCACAACCCACCTTGGTATGGAACAAAAGGAATTTCTGGTGGTTTACCTCGGGCTGCCATTATTCTCCGGGAGGATGGGGAGAACTCATTGCATGTCACTTGTAAACAAGGTAAAGCAACGTCTTAGCACTTGGAAGCAGAATTTTCTATCTATTGCCGATCGGGTAGAACTTGTGAGGAGCGTGCTTGTCTCCCTTAGTATTTATTGGACCTCTGCTTTCCTCATCCCACGGAAGGTGCTGCAAGAGATGAAGAGCCTCATGGCTCACTTCATTTGGTGAGGGAAAAAGAAGGAGGCTGCTGTGGCGTGGAAGGATGTGTGCACACCAAAGGATGAAGGAGGGATCGGTCTGAAAAGATTAACGACTTGGAATGATGTGGGCCTCCTTCGCCTATTATCGCTTGTGGTGGTGGAAGGAAGCTCCCTTTGGGTGAAGTGTGTACGACAAAAATACCTTAAAAATCGTTGTATTTGGCTAGCAAGGCAACCATCAACATCATTGTGGGCATGGCGAGGGATTCTTTGAGTTCGCGACATTGGCCACCGGCACATCCAATATGAGGTAGGAAGTGGGCAAGAGATACGGTTCTTCCAATATCCGTGGTGTGGCGAACCATTTCAATGCGAGAGTTGGGGGGCGCGACTCCACCATGAATTGGGAGTGCCTTGAGATACCAAAGTTTCCTACGTCATAAGAGAGGGAAATGGAACCTCCCCCCCCCCCCCCAAGATCAACGATAACGGAGGAAGTTCACTTGAAGATCACAAATACATGCATTCATGGAGGCATGGACCAGCCAAAGTGCATAGAAGGGAAGGGGGCTACATTAGGAATCGAGGAAGTGTGGAAATGGGTGGTGGAACCGGGGAGAAAGGTCACTTGGGTGGATGTGGTTTGGCACAAACACGCAATTCCCAAGCATGCTATTACAGCTTGCCGAGCAATGAGGGGGCGCCTCCTAACAAAGAAGCTTATGAATTTACGAGGAGCAAAGCATGACCCGGTTCGTAGCCTTTGTGAGAGGGCGGAAGAGGACATGTACCATCTATTCTGGAGGTGTTCGTACATAAAGGAGTTGTGGACAACACTACTCTTTCTCATGAAGCTGGGCACTCAGATAGCAAGATCCCTCGAAGGCGAAGCTACACGCCTCTCCCACGCGAGAGGAAGCCAGGTTGAGAAGGTGGTGCAAAGGTGGGCTCTTAGTGCCATGATTCATGAGTGCTGGTTGGAACGGAACCGAAGGATTTTCGAGGGAGAGAAGAAGAAGCCAGGACACATAGTGGCTGCAATAAAGGACATGGTCGAGTGTCTTTGGGATAAAGTCAAGAAACTTGCGGATAAAGATAGTGAGGAGCAGAATTTTCAGACCACATGGTGTTAGTTTTGACAATACTCGAAAATGTTATAACTACATAGCTTGAGCGTTGTAATACTTGTAGTATTGTGGCTGGCTATGCATGTTAGCATGCCCGCGGACATAAAGTTTTCTTTTCAGGTTTTCTAGTTTTGTAAACTCGTTCTTTCATTTAATAAATTTAGAGGTCAAGCCTCCCTTTTGCTTTGCAAAAAAAAGGAAAGGAGAGGGAGAAGGGAGGGAGAGAGAGAGAACGGGGAGAGGAGCGAAGAAGGGAAAGAGCAGATAGAGAGAGGAGTCTCTTGTCTTATTCCTCTCTTCTTCTCTTTCTCTCCCTCTCGCTCATCTCTTCATCCTCTCCTTATCCTTATAAGGAGAGAATGAGAGCATAAGAGCGAGATAGGGAACGAGAAGAGGGAGGAGGAGAGATAGGGAAATAGGAAAGAGAGAGAAAAAGAGATAAGGAAGAGGGAGAGAGAAGGAGAACAGAGAAGGAGGGCGGAAATGAGAGAAGAGGAGAGAGAGAAGGATAGAGAGACATAGAAGGAGAGAGGAGGGAGAGAAGGGGAGCGGAGGAGAGGGAGAGAAACAGAGTGAGAGAGAAGAGGAAGGGAGGAGAGAGGGAGAAGGAGAGAGAAGGAAAGAGAGATAAGGAGAAAGATGAGGAGAGGGTGAACGAGAGAGAAGGAGAAGAGAAAGAGGATAAGATGGAGAGTGAGAAAAGGAGAAGCGAGAGAAGGTGAGGGGTAGAATAAGGAGAAGAAGAGAAGGAGAAGAGGGAGGAGGAGGAGGATAAGAGTGGCAGAGGAGAGTAGAAATGGGAAGAGAGAGCAGAAAAAAGAGGGAAAGGGAGAGAGAGAGTAGTTATGGAGAACGAGAGTGAGAGGTAGAGAAGGGAGAGAGAAGGAGAGTGGAGAAAAGAGGATAACAAGAGCAGAGAGAGGAGAAGGAGATAGAAAGAAGAGGGAGATAGAGAGAACACGAGAATAGACCAGAGCAGAGAGGGAGAGAGGATAGACAAGGGAAAGAGAGGGAAAACAAGAGGGAGTAGAGAGGAAGGGAGGGAGAGAGTGAGACAAGGAGGAAGGAGATAGAAAATGAAGGAAAAGACGAAAGAGGAGGGAGAGAAGAAGGGGGAGAGGGAACGAGAGAGATTGAGAAGAGAGGCAGAGAAGAGAGGGAAGGAGGAGAGATGAGGGAGAGAGAAAGAGATGAGGGAGAGAGGAGGATAGGGAACTAGAGGGGAGAGGGAGAAGAAGAGAGAGGGAGAAGAAAGAGGCAGTGATGGAGTGGGAGTGAAGGAGAGAGGTAGAGAGCGAGAGAGAGAAGGAGAAGTGAAAGAGGAGGATGGAGAGGAATAAAACTGGGAGAGATAAGGATAAGGAAATAAGAAGAAGGGGAACGGGATATGAGGGAAGGGAGAGGAGAGGGAATATGAGGGAGATAGAGTGAGGCGAGGGAGATGAGAGAAAGAGAACAGGGAAGAGTGAGAGAGAAGGAGAGTGGTAGAGAAGGAGATAAGAGAGAGGGGTAGAACGAGAGAGAGAGAGAGAGAGAGAGAGAGAGAAGGGCTCTACAAAATGGGACAAGGAGAGAGAGAAGGATTGGAAGAAACGGAGAAGCGAGAGGAGGGAGAGAAGAAGAGGGAGAAGGAGAGAGGAGAGACAGATAAAGAGAGTGGCATAACGAGAAAGGGATAAGGAGAAAGGGAAAAAAGGAAGAGAGAGAAAGACAAGGTGGGAGAAATGAGAAGTGAGAGAGGAGGAGAACGATAAGGATAATGAGAAGGGAGAGAAAAGGGAAGTGAGAGAAGGAGAAGACGAAGAGGGGGAGAGAATGAGAGAGAAGGAGAATAGAAAAGAGGAAAGAGAGAAGGGAGAGAAGTGAAGAGATAGGAGGGAGAAGAAGGGAGAGAGAGCGACAGAAGGAAGAGAAGGTGGGAGTGGAAGAGAGGGATAAGAGGGATAAGAGGGAGAGAGATAAGGAGAGAAATAGTGGGATAATGGGGAGATAGAGAAGGAGAAAGAAGAGAGGAAAGATAAGAGGAGACAGAAAGAGAGAGATAATAAGAGGGAGAAGGAGAGAGAGGGAAATGGAGAAGAGGAGAGGGAGAGGAGGAGACATAGAAGTGAAGGTGAGACAAAAAAAGAACGTGAAGCAAGGGGCAATGAGAGGAGATGAAGGGATTAAAGGAGAGAGAGAAGTGGATGGAGAAGCAGTGGAGAGGAAGAGAGGGGAGGAGAGAGAGAGGGATAAGAGAGAGGGAACGAGAAGAGACGGAGGGATAAGAGGAGAGAGTGGAGAAGGAGGGAGAGAGCGGGTGGGACGGAGAGAGAAGGAGAGGACAAGAGGGGAGGAGAGAGAGAGGGAGAAGAGGGGGGAGAGAGAAGAAGAAGGAGAGAGGGAACAAGAGAGGAGGTGAGAGGAAACAAGAGAATGAGAGGAGCACAAGGAAGGAAAGGAGGAGAAGTGGGAAGGGGAAGGGAACGAGATAGAGAAGGGAGAGTAGAGATAGAGTTGGAAAGAAGCAAGAGATATAGAGGGGGAGAGAGGAAACGAGAGAGGTGAGAGGAGGAGAGGGATAAGGAGATAGAGAAGCGACATAGCGAGAAAGGAGAGTAGAGGGAAGAGAAGAGCATAGGTGGCAGAAGGAAAGAGAAGGTAAGGAGAGGGAGAAGGGAGAGAGAGAGAACAGGGAGAGAAGCGAAGAAGGGAAAGAGGAGATAGAGAGGAGTCCCCTCTCCTTCTCATCTTCCCTTTCCTCCTCTCCTTCTCTTCTCTTTATCCTCTCTCTTCTTCTCTTGTCGTTATCCTCTCTCTTCGTTTCTTTCTCTCCCTCTCGCTCGTCTCTTACTTCTCTCCTTATCCTTATAAGGAGAGAATGAGAGCAGAAGAGGGAGATAGGGAACGACAAGTGGGAAGAAGAGAGATGGGGAAAGAGGAAAGTGAGAGAAGAAGAGATAAGGAAGAGGGAGAGAGAAGGAGAATCGAGAAGGAGGGTGGAAACAATAGAAGAGGGGAGAGAGAAGGATAGAGAGACAGAGAAGGAGAGAGGGGGAGAGAAGAGAGAGAAGGGGGAGAGGAGGAGAGGGAGAGAAGGAGAGGGAGAGAGAAGAGGATGGGAGGAGAGAGGAGAGAGGGAGAAAGACAGAAAAGGAAAGAGAGATAAGGAGAAAGATGAGCAGAGAGTGAACGAGAGATAAGGAGAAGAGAAAGAGGAGAAGAGGGAAAGTGAGAAAAGGAGAAGCGAGAGAAGGTGAGGGGTAGAACAAGGAGAAGAGTGAGGAGGAGGAGAAGAAGAGTTGTAGAGAAGAGAAGAAATGGGAAGAGAGAGAAGAAAAGAGAGGGAAAGGGAGAGAGAGAAAAGAGATATGGAGAACGAGAGTAAGAGGAAGAGAAGGGAGAGGGAAGGAGAGTGGAGAAAAGAGGATAAGAAGAGAAGACAGAGGAGAACGAGATAGAAGGTAGAGGGAGAGAGAGAACATGAGAATAGACCAGAGCAGAGAGGGAGAGAGGATAGAGAAGGGAAAGAGAGACAAAAGGAGAGGGAGGAGAGAGGAGGGAGAGAGATAGCGAGAGAAGGAGGAGGGATATAAAAAATGGAGGAGAAGAGGGAAGAGGAGGGAGAGAAGAAGGGAAGGAGAACAGAAAATAGGAGATAGAGAAGGGCGAAAAGAGAAGATATAGGGGGGAGAAGAAGGTTGAGAGAGCGAGAGAAGGGAGTGGAGGAGAGGGATAAGAGGGATAGAGAAAAGGAGAAAGAAGAGAGGAAAGATAAGAGGTGACAGAAAGAGAAAGATAATAAGCGGGAGAAGGAGAGAGAGGGAAATGGAGAAGAGGTGAGGGAGAGGAGGAGACAGAGAAGGGAAAGTGAGAGAAAAAAAGATATGGAGAGAAGGAGAAGAGATGGGCAATGAGAGGAGATGAAGCGATTAAATGAGACACAGTAGAGGAGGGTGAAGGAGAGGATGGGAAGAGAGGGGAGGAGAGATAGAAGGAAAAGGGAGAGGGACCAAGAGGAGATGGAGGGATAAGAGGAGAGAGCAGAGATGGAGGGAGAGAGCGGGTGGGAGGGAGAGAGAAGGAGAGGACAAGAGGGCAGGAGAGAGAGAGGGAGAAGAGGGGGGAGAGAGAAGAAGATGGAGAGAGGGAACAAGAGGGGAGGCAAGAGGAAACAAGAGAATGAGAGGAGGACAGAGAAGGAAAGGAGGAGAAGAGGGAAGGGGAATGGAACGAGAAAGAGAAGGGAGAGTAGAGATAGAGTAGGAGAGAAGCAAGAGAGAGAGAGGAGGAGAGAGGAAGCAAGAGAGGTGAGAGGAGCACAGGGATAACAAGATAGAGAAGTGAGAGAGAGAAAGGAGAGAAGAGATAAGAGGGAGAAAAAGGGAGAGAGAGCGAGAGAAGGAAGAGAAGGAGGGAGTGGAGGAGAGGGATAAGAGGGAGAGAGAAAACGAGAGAAGGAGAGGGACAAGAGGGAGATAGAGAATGAGAAAGAAAAGAGGAAAGATAAGAGGTGAGAGAAGGAGAGATAATAAGAGGGAGAAGGAGAGAGAGGGATATGGAGAAGAGGTGAGGGAGAGGAGGAGACAGAGAAGGGAAGGTGAGGGAAAATGAGAGAAGGAGAGAAGGAGAAGAGATGGGCAATGAGAGGAGATGAAGCTATTAAAGGAGACACGGAAGAGGAGGGAGAAGGAGAGGAGGGGAATAGAGGGGAGGAGAGAGAGAAAGAGTACAGAGAGGGACTGAGAGGAGACGGAGGGATAAGAGGAGAGAGCGGAGAAGAAGGGAGAGAGTGGGTGGGAGGGAGAGAGAAGGAGAGGACAAGAGGGGAGGAGAGAGAGAGGGAGAAGAAGGGGAGAGAGAAGAAGAATGAGAGAGGGAACAAGAGAGGAGGCGAGAGGAAACAAGAGAATGAGAGGACAGAGAAGGAAAGGAGGAGAAGAGGGAAGGGGAAGGGAACAAGAAAGAGAAGGGAGAGTAGAGATAGAGTAGGAGAGAAGCAAGAGAGATAGAGGAGGAGAGAGGAAACGAGAGAGGTGAGAGGAGAAGAGGGATAACGAGATACAGAAGTGAGAGGGAGAAAGGAGAGAAGAGAAGAGATAGGAGGGAGAAAAAGGGAGAGAGAGCGAGAGAATGAAGATGAGGGAGTGGAGGAGAGGGATAACAGGGAGAGAGAAAAGGAGATAGGGAGAGGGATAAGAGGGAGACAGAGAAGGAGAAAGAATAGAGGAAAGATAAGAGGAGAGAGAAAGAGAGTGATAATAAGAGGGAGAAGGAGAGAGGGAAATGGAGAAGAGGAGAGGGAAAGGAGGAGACAGAGAAGGGAAGGTGAGAGGAAAAAAAGAAGGAGAGAAGGAGAAGAGAGGGGAAATGAGAGGACATGAAGGGATTAAAGGAGAGAGAGAAGAGGAGGGAGAAGGAGAGATAGAAGGATAAGAGAGAGGGAACAAGAGGAGACGGAGAGATAAGTGGAGAGAGCTGAGAAGGAGGGAGAGAGTGGGTGGGATGGAGAGAGAAGGAGAGAACAAGAGGGGAGGAGAGAGAGGGAGAAGAGGGGGAGAGAAAGAAGAAGAAGGAGAGAGGGAACAAGAGAGGAGGTGAGAGGAAACAAGAGATTGAGAGGAGGACAGAGAAGGAAAGGAAGAGAAGAGGGAAGGGGAAGGGAGAGTAGAGATAGAGTAGGAGAGAAGCAATAGAGATAGAGGAGGAGAGAGGAAACGAGAGAGGTGAGAGGAGGAGAGGGACAAGCGAGAGAGAGAAAGGAGAGTAGTGGGAAGAGAAGAGGATAAGAGGGAGATGGAGAGAGAAAGTATGGAGATGGAGAAGGAAGACAGAGAGAGAACGGGGAGAGGAGCGAAGAAGGGAAAAAGGAGATAGAGAGAGGAGTCCCCTCTCCTTCTCATCTTCCCTCTCCTCCTCTCCTTCTGTTATCTTTATCGTCTCTGTTCTCCTCTTTCTCTCCCTCTCGCTCGTCTCTTCCTTCTCTCTTTATCCTTATAAGGAGAGAATGAGAGCATAAGTGGGAGATCGGGAACGAGAAGAGGGAAAAGGAGAGATGGAGAAAGAGGAAAGAGAGAGAAGAAGAGATAAGGAAGAGGGAGAGAGAAGGAGAACTGAGAAGGCGGGAGGAAATGAGAGAAGAATAGAGAGACAGTGAGGGAGAGAAGAAATAGAAGGGGGAGCGGAGGAGAGGGAGAGAAGGAGAGGGAGAGAGAAGAGGAAGGGAGGAGAGAGGGAGAAAGAGAGAAAAGGAAAGAGAGACAAGGGGGAAGATGAGGAGAGAGTGAACGAGAGAGAAGGAGAAGAGAAAGAGGATAAGAGGTAGAGTGAGAAAAGGAGAAGCGAGAGAAGGTGAGGGGTAGAACAAGGAGAAGAAGAGAAGGAGAAGAGGGAGGAGGAGGAGGAGAAGAGTGGTAGAGAATAGTAGAAATGGGAAGAGAGAGAAGAAAAGATAGGGAAATGGGGAGTGAGAGAAGAGATATGGAGAACGAGAGTGAGAGGTAGAGAAGGGAGAGAGGAGAGTGGAGAAAAGAGGATAAGTAGAGCAGAGAGAGGAGAAGGAAGAGGGAGAGAGAGAACACGAGAATAGACAAGAGCAGAAAGGGAGAGAGGATAGAGAAGGGAATGAGAAAAGGAGAGGGAAGAGAAAGGAGGTAGAGGAAGGGAGAGAGAGCGAGAGAAGGAGAAGGGAGGTAGAAAATGAAGGAGAAGATGGAAGAGAAAGGGAGAGGGAACGAGAGAGGTAGAGAAGAGAGGCAGAGAAGGGAGGGAAGAGGAGAGAAATGGGAGAGAGAAAGAGATGAGGAAGAGAGGAGGATAGGGAAGTAGAGGGGAGAGGGAGAAGAAGAAAGAGGGAGAAGAGAGAGGGGGTGAAGGAATGGGAGAGAAGGATAAAGAGAGAATAAGGGGAGCAAGATAAGAGAGAAGGGAGAGGAGAGGGAATATGAGGGAGATAGAGATGAGGCGAGGGAGATGAGAGAAAGAGAATAGGGAAGAGTGAGAGAGAAGGATAGTGGTACAGAGGGAGAGAAGAGAGAGGGATAGAACGAGAGAGAGAGAAGGGCTCTACAGAATGGGACGAGGAGAGAGAGAAGGATTGGGAGAAAAGGAGAAGCGAGAGGAGGGAGAGAAGAAGAGGGGGAAGGAGAGAGGAGAGAGAGATAAAGAGAGTGGCATAAGGAGAAAGGGATAAGGAGAGAGGGAGAGAAGGAAGAGAGAGAAAGAAAAGGTGAGAGAAATGAGAAGGCAGAAAGGAGAAGAAGTATAAGGATAATGAGAAGGCAGAGAAGAGGGAAGAGAGAGAAGGAGAAGAAGAAGAAGAAGAAGTGGGGGGAGAGAATCAGAGATAAAGAGAAGAGAGAGAGGTAGACCACCTAGGAGAAGGGAGAAGGGAGAGAGAGAGAGAAGGATAGAGGCAGAGAAGAGAGAATAGGGATAAGGATAAGGAGAACAGAAAAGAGGAGAGAGAGGGGAGAGAGAGCGAGAGAAGGAAGAGAAGGAGGGAGTGGAGGAGAGGGATAAGAGGGAGAGGGAAAAGGAGAGAAAGAGAGGGTTAAGAGGGAGATAGAGAAGGAGAAAGAAGAGAGGAAAGATAAGAGGAGAGAGAAAGAGAGAGATAATAAGAGGGAGAAGGAGAGAGAGGGAAATGAAGAAGAGCAGAGGGAGAGGAGGAGACAGAGAAGGGAAGGTGAGAGGAAAAAAGAGAAGGAGAGAAGGAGAAGAGAGGAGCAAGGAGAGGAGATGAGGGGATTAAACGAGAGAGAGAAGAGGAGGGAGAAGGAGAGGAGAGGAAGAGAGGGGAGGAGAGAGAGAAGAATAAGAGAGAAGGAACGAGAGGAGACGGAGGGATAAGAGGAGAGAGCGGAGAAGGAGGGAGAGAGCGGGTGGGTGGGAGTTAGAAGGAGAGGACAAGAGGGGAGGAGAGAGAGGGGGAGAAGAGGGGCAATGAGAGAAGAAGAAGGGGAGAGGGAACAAAAGAGGAGGTGAGAGGAAACAGGAGAATGAGAGGAGGACAGAGAAGGGAAGGAGGAGAAGAGGGAAGGGGGAGGGAACGAGATAGAGAAGGTAGAGTAGAGATAGAGTTGGAGTGAAGCAAGAGAGATAAAGGAGGAGAGAGGAAACGAGAGAGGTGAGAGGAGGAGAGGGCGAAGCGAGAGAGAGAAAGGAGAGTAGAGGGAAAAGAAGAGGATAAGAGAGAGAAGGTAAGGAGAGGGAGAAGGGAGAGAGAGGGAGAGAACGGGGAGTGGAGCAAAGAAGGGAAAGAGGAGATAGAGAGAGGAGTCCCCTATCCTACTCATCTTCCCTCTCCTCCTCTCCTTCTCTTCTCTTTATCCTCTCTCTTCTTCTCTTTCTCTCCCTGACGCTCGTCTCTTCCTTCTCTCCTTATCCTTATAAGGAGAGAAAGAGAGCATAAGTGGGAGATAGGGAACGAGAAGAGGGAAGAGGAGTGATGTGGAAAGAGGAAAGAGAGAGAAGAAGAGATAAGGAAGAGGGAGTGAGAAGGAGAACAAAGAAGGAAGGAGGAAACGAGAGAAGAGGAGAGAGAGAAGGATAGAGAGACATAGAAGGAGAGAGGAGGGTGAGAAGAGAGAGAAGGGGAGTGGAGGAGAGTGTGAAAGAGAGAGAAGCAAAGAGACATAAGGAGAAAGATGGGGAGAGAGTGAACGAGAGATAAGGAGAAGAGAAAGTGGATAAGAGGGAGAGTGAGAAAAGCAGAAGCGAGAGAAGGTGAGGGCTACAACAAGGAGAAGAAGAGAAGGAGAAGAGGGAGGAGGAGGAGAAGAGTGGTAGAGAAGAGTAGAAATGGGAAGAGAGAGAAGAAAAGAGTGGTAAATGGAGAGAGTGAGAAGAGATATGGAGTACGATAGTAAGAGGTAGAGAAGGGAGAGAGAAGGAGAGTGGAGAAAAGAGGATAAGAATAGCAGAGAGAGTAGAATAAGATAGAAGAAGAGAGAGAGCACGAGAATAGACAAGAGTAGAGAGGGAGAGAGGATAGAGAAGGGAAAGAGAGAAAAGGAGAGGGTGGAGAGAGGATGGAGAGGAAGGGGGAGAGAGTGAGAGAAGGAGGAGGGAGATAGAAAATTAAGGAGAACAGGGAAGAGGAGGGAGAGAAGAGAGGCAGAGAAGAGAGGGAAGGAGGAGAGAAGAGGGAGAGAGGAGGATAGGAAAGTAGAGGGGGTGAAGGAATGGGAGGGAAGGAGAGAGGTAGAGACGAGAGAGAGAAGGAGAAGGGAAAGAGGATGATGAAGAAGGATAAAATGAGGAGAGAGAAGAAGAAGAAGAAGAAGAAGAAGAAGAAGAGAGAGAGAGAAGGATAAGGAGAGAAGAAGAAGGGGAGCGGGATAAGAGGGAAGGGAGAGGAGAGGGAACATCAGGGAGATAGAGATGAGGCAAGGTAGATGAGAGAAAGAGAAGAGGGAAGAATGAGAGAGGAGAGTGGTAGAGAAGGAGATAAGAGAGGGGTAGAACGAGAGAGAGAGAATGGCTCTACAGAATGGGACGAGGAGAGAGAGAAGGATTGGGAGAAAAGGAGAAGCGAGAGGAGGGAGAGAAGAAGAGGGAGAAGGAGAGAGAGATAAAGAGAGTGGCATAAGGAGAAAGGGATAAGGAGAGAAGGAAGAGAGAGAAAGAAAAGGTGAGAGAAATGAGAAGGGAGAGAGGAGGATAAGGAGGGAGAGAAGAAGAGGGAGGGGGAACGAGAGAGGTAGATAAGAGAGGCAGAGAAGAGAGGGAAGGAGGAGAGAAGAGGGAGAGAGAACGAGATGAGGGAGAGAGGAGCATAGGGAAGTAGTGGGGAGAGGAAGAAGAAGAGAAAGGGAGAAGAGAGAGGGGTGAAGGAGTGGAGATAAGGAGAGAGGTAAAGAGAGAGAGGGAGAAGGAGAAGGGAAAGAGGAGGTTGGAGAAGGATAAAATGGGGAGAGAGAAGAAGAAGAAGAGAGAAGGGTAAGGAGAGAAGAAGAAGGGGAGCGGGATAAGAGGGAAGGGAGAGGAGAGGGAATATGAGGGAGATAGAGATCAAGCAAGGGAGATGAGAGAGAGAGAAGAGGGAAGAGTGAGAGAGAAGGAGAGTGGTAGAGACGAAGAGAGAGGAGGGGGAGAGAGAGAAGAATAAGGAGAGAGGGAACAAGAGAGGAGGTGAGAGGAAACAAGAGAATGAGAGGAGAATAGAGAAGGAAAGGAGAAGAAGAGGGAATGGGAAGCGAACAAGATAGAGAAGGGAGAGTAGAGATAGAGTTGGAGAGAAGCAAGAGAGATAGAGGAGGAGAGAGGAAATGAGAGAGGTGAGAGGAGGAGAGGGATAAGGAGATAGAGAAGCGAGAGAGAGAAAGGAGACTAGAGGGAAGAGAAGAGGATAGGAGGGAGAAGGAGAGAGAAGGTAAGGAGAGGGAGAATGGAGTGAGAGAGGGAGAACGAGGAGAGGAGCGAAGAAGCGAAAGAGGAGATAGAGAGAGGAGTCCCCTCGCCTTCTCATATTACCTCTCCTCCTTTCCTTCTCTTCTCTTTATCCTGTCTATTCTTCTCTTTCTCTCCCTCTCGCTCGTCTCTTCCTTCTCTCCTTATCCTTATAAGGAGAGAATGAGAGCATAAGAGGGAGATAGGGAACGAGAAGAGGGAAGAGGAGAGATGGGGAAAGAGAAAAGAGAGAGAAGAAGAGTTAAGGAAGAGGGAGAGAGAAGGAGGGAGGAAATGAGAGAAGAGGAGAGAGAGAAGAGGAGAGAGAGAAGGATAGAGAGACAGAGAAGAAGAGAGGAGTGAGAGAAGAGATAGAAGGGGCAGCGGAGGAGATGGAGAGAGAAGAGGAAGGGAGGAGAGAGGGAGAAAGATAGACAAGGAAGAAGATGAGGAGAGAGTGAATGAGAGAGAAGGAGAAGAGAAAGAGGATAAGAGGGAGAGTGAGAAAAGGATAAGCGAGAGAACGTGAGGGGTAGAACAAGGAGAAGAGGGAGGAGGAGGAGAAGAGTGGTAGAGAAGAGCAGAAATGGGAAGAGAGAGAAGAAAAGAGAGGGAAAGGGAGAGAGAGAGAGAAGAGATATGGAGAACGAGAGTGAGAGGTAGGGAAGGAGAGTGGAGAAAAGAGGATAAGAAGAGCAGAGAGAGGAGGAGATAGAAGAAAGAGGGAGAGAGAGAACACGAGAATAGACAAGAGCAGAGAGGGAGAGAGGACAGAAAAGCGAAAGAGAGAGGAAGGACAGGTAGGAGAGAGGAGGGAGAGGAAGGGAGAGAGAGAGCGAGAGAAGGAGGAGGGAGATAGAAAATGAAGGAGAGGAGGGAGAGAAGAAGGGGGGGAGGGAATGAGAGAGGTAGATAACAGAGGCAGGGAAGAGAGGGAAGGAGGAGAGAAGAGGGAGAGAGAAAGAGATGGGGAGAGGAGGATGGAGAAGAGATAGGGGGTGAAGGAATGGGAGAGAACGAGAGATGTAGAGAGCGAGAGAGAGAAGGAGAAGGGAAAGAGGAGGATGGAGAAGAATAAAATGGGGAGAGGGAAGAAGAACAGAGAAGGATAAGGATAGAAGAAGAAGAAGGGGAGGGGGATAAGAGGGAAGGGAGAGGAGAGGGAATATGAGGGAGATAGAGATGAGGCGAGGGAGATGAGAGAAAGAGAAGAGGGAATATTTAGAGAGAAGGAGAGTGGTAGAGAAGGAGATAAGAGAGAGGGGTACAATGAGAGAGAGAGAGAGAGAGAGAGAAAGGCTCTATAGAATGGGACGAGGAGAGAGAGAAGGATTGGGAGAAAAGGAGAAGCGAGAGGAGGGGGAGAAGAAGAGGGAGTAGGAGAGAGGAGTGAGATAAAGAGAGTGGCATAAGGAGAGAGGGATAAAGAGAGAGGGAGAAAAGGAAGAGAGAGAAAGAAAAGGTGAGAGAAATGAGAAGGGAGAGAGGAGGAGAAGGATAAAGATAATGATAAGGCAGAGAATGAAGGGAATGTGTTCAAAAGTTTTACTTTTAAATGCCAATTATTATGAATTGAATGAGAAATCATTTTGTTCCTTGTTTATGTTATTCGTCTTTTAGAAGTGTTAAGGAAGAGGCTCTTGGTTATTAACCGTAGAGCTCTAAAACATATTAGTTTACATAAAACAAAAGATATTCACAATCATGGTAATTAACATGAGACATCAATTACCGAGTTAAGATTGTCGTGTTGGTCATAGATTATTGTAGCTCTACAAGTGAGTGACAACACGGGTACACAAAAGGGATTGACATCATTTCATGCTCATATTTGTATCTTATATCCATTATCTTTCACCGAAACAATGCTATGTCACGAGTTTTATGTTTAGTTTTCAGGAATAAATAGGTTTGAAGAGATGAAACATAAAAGGACCCAAAAGCTGGGAAAAAGGACTGGATTGTGAGATCTGGGGACCAAGATGCAAGGGAGAAGGACCTGATTGCAAGACAGAAGGACCTAAGAGCAAAACAGAATACTTCACACCATCATGGGGAGTATTTTAGCAATTGGATTCGGGTCGGAGCTCCAACAAACCAACCAGATGCATCCAAGACCAACAAACACTTCAAGCAAAGCCCACAAAGAAAACCAAACGGATCTAAACCATATAGACCGCCAATTGGCGGTCAAGATGGCCCAGAATCCGTTTAGTTTTCTGTAGCACGTGTATTAGCGTATGCTTAGTGTATTTTTGGTATTGGTTTAGTCCCACATCGGGGGATTGTCCCGGATTAGCTTCTTCCATGCCTATAAATAGAACTCTTCACCTTCCATTGTAATCACTCCATATTTTAAGTGGTTATTCTTCCTACTAGAAGTGAGGCCTTGAAGCACACACTAAAGTAGGAGGATGCTACTTAAAATGTGAGTCATTTTATCAATAAAGTTTTGTGCTTCTTTCATTGTTTGTTTATGTTTCTTTTATTGTTTGTGCATGTTTTAGTTTAATCGTCTTTTAATTCTAGCTTAGTTTTAATATGCTTTCTTTCCATAGTTTAATAATTAGTGTAATGTTTAGTGAGTAGTTCCATCCCCTTTGGGGGGTGGAGTAGATGTCCATACATGCATTAGAGAATGGGATGAATGCTTTATTTTTGATGTGTTGATAAAACATGAATGTATGCTTGCTTGTTTAGGATAGAATTTATAACTTGATGAGTTTTGCCAAAATGATTAGACACCTCTCATGCTTGTTTAGGTTCTGAAATAAACATCTTGCATATGTAAATGTTAATCAACTAAGTTGGTGAATAGATTGATAGGTTTTGCCACAACATTTAGACACTTCCTATACATGATAACACCACCTTTATTTGTGCTTAAAGAATGTATTCTACACCCACCTCTTTGCATGTGTGCACTCACTCCACCCCTTAGGGGTTTTTTCTATTTCTGTATTCCAGCATTCCTCTTTTGCTCTTAGCTTTGTTGTCATTTCATTGATTGTTTCTTTCGTTCGCATTTCATACTTCTTAGCGTAGTTTAGTGTAGAGTAGCATAATCAATCTTTCTCCCCCAATTTTTTGCCACTTGATTTCGTACAAGCAAGAGACTACTCACCTCCCTGAGGACGACCCGTACTTGCCACCGCTTCATCGCGGCCGTGCAATTGCGGTTTAAATTAAAACGTTCAACAAGAAAATATTGCTTTTGTATACTGAATAGACCTAATAAGTAAAACATTATAGAATTGTGTTTTCTATGTCATTAATGTTTTACTGTGTCTTTGGTCCTTTGATATGAAACTTATATCTGATCACTTAAGAATTGCTTAATTAGACTAGTGTCTTGAGCTATCGATGAGTGTAGTGTAAAGGCATTGGTTGGTTAAGTATGACCTTTGTTGGAGAAGATAGTTAGTCAAAAGATTATCATTGCCCCTCTTAATTGAGTGATGATATTAGTGGGCCCCTTGATAAAGCAAAGTTATAATGTGCACAATGTGATTTCAGTTAAGTCACATATTTATAACTAGCTTAAAGAGATCAAGAAATGAATACTAATACAAAGATGACACAATACTACTTTGTGTGTATTCTTAATATCATGAGGCAAGGGACGGACACAAGTGGTGCACTCCATCACTAAATGGACCGGGTTTTGGTTCGAGTGGAATTAAGACATCTAACTAATTGGGAGCTATAATGTGTAGCTAGATACCTCTTATATCTTGTGATATTAAGCTCTTAATATCACTGCCAACTTAGTCTAGATCCTCCTATAGGTCACACCGCAAAAAACCAGGAAACAAGAAGCTTGATTTTTGGTTCATATGATGCGTCGGGTTTCGTATAGAAAATATGACACATGTGGTGAACGAGTAAAATCAATTATGTTGTATATAACATGATTAGAATCATGATAAATTCATATGAGATGCATATATTATGGGGTGCAATAATTTATTATTGCATAGGATAATATGTTGCATAAGTTGTGAATTTGCTAAAACCCCTAAAGTTCAAATTTGGTTGGAAATAAATCCAAAATTTGAAAAGGGAAAATCGGATAGAAGTTCGGTAATCCGTTATGGTTCGGTCGACCGAAGCATCTGTGGATCGGTCAACCGAACGCGGAACGGATGGTCAAGTTGATTGACCGAACTTGACCAAAGTGCCTGGAAGTCTGGATTGGTGTACCGAACCAGAAACGGTCGACCGATCAATGTCCATTTCCGATATTTTCGGTTAACCGAATGATGCTCGGTCAAAGACGCGAATTCGTCTGAACGGTTAAGAAGAATTTTTCTCCTTAAGAATCGGTCATCCGTCAAGTGCACGGAAATCCGAATATGTCTCGGCAGACCGAGTCCCGATCGATTTTCTGCCTTTCATAATTAAGAGATTAATTTGATCAATGGTTGGATTAGCTCCAAACTTGGTCAAACGTTTTGTGGGTGCATATAATGCATTTTGGAATTAGTTTATGAGAGAAAATGTCAAGAGAACAAGGCTTAAGAATAGTCACGATTAAGAGTAAGATTGGAGCCTATAAATAGGTCCTTATTCTCATTAATTGACACACATGTTATTGCTAATTCTTTTCTCTCATAATTCACCACAAAAGCCACGAAAATTATCTTAAATTTCTAAGTCTTTGGAAGGAGAAATCTCAGAGATTAAGGAAGGGGTTTGTAGCTAGATTCTAAGCTTGTTTGGAGATTGATTGGCTAGCTCCTTTCTCTCCAACCTTGTTTAGGATTTCGGTGAACACTCGGAGGCATCCGGCGCAACGAGAAGCGACGATAGTCTTCCTCAACGTCTCTGGAACATCAAGAAGTTTTAGAGAACTTCTAGGTATGAATTTCGGAGTCCCTTGTGTTTGTTTTAATATGTTTTGAAACTAGTTATTAAAACAAACCGATGCATGCATGAAATAAATCGTAGAAAATTGTAATTGATCCTTACTATGCATACAAATTCGAAAAATATATATGCACAATTAAACATGAAATCCTACAGTGGTATCAGAGCATAGGGTTCAATTTTCTTATGATTTAAGGTTGTAAACGAATTTAGTTTACCATATAGGATTTAAACAATTTGGTTCACCGGTTTTTCGGTCTATGAATGTTTTGTTGATATAATTCTCTATAATAATTTGTTGTAAATGTTTTAAGTATTTTAAAACATGCCATGTAATTATTAGAATTAAGATTTAGACATTAGTCTAACTTACAATAATTTCGTTTTATAAAGAAATGATTATTTTGTAAGAGAATCAACAAAACCGAAAAGCTGCGGTTCATCTTTCCATTGGAAATTGGATGGACAGCGGTTCAAAATTATTTTTGAACTATGGATGGATGAAAAACGTTTTTAATGGATTTCAAAATGTTTTTGAAAGAATTGTTTGGGATTCTAGATGATTGATAAACTATGTGTATAGTTTATAGCGATATTGCGTGCATGGATGCTCGAGTTGTTTTGCAGGAATTGTGAGTTTATTTGTTCCAAATCGGCAACTATGAATGTATGTGATAATTATTATGAAGGGGCTTATTTATATGTAAAAGCCAAAATTCTCTCTTTCCGTCTTTTAGATAATTGCATTTGCATATGAGAGGTTTTACATAGGACTTGCACTAGTCGGATTTTATCGAATGTGAGGAGTATGTTTATTTTCTGTAAAATCTACATCTCCGGTGCAAGAGGAAATCGCCGCTGTAGCGCATCGATCGAGGATCAAGGATCAGGGATCGAGGATCAAGGATTGTAGGGAACATATAAACTCACACGATGTGGATTGTGTGAATGGTTTAATTTCTGTTTTATAATCTTGCTATGCATGTGATGAATGTGTTGAATGTTAGGATGTGTATGAATAATAATATGCATGATAACCTAAAATTATGAATCACATGTTAATATATGAAATTGTCCAACAAAAATTAAGAGTAATTTTTTTTCTTATTTCATCCACTAGCAGCCATTGATCGAGGGATACTCTGCTCGCCCTTAGCGGGAGATAGCTCCCTCCATCTTTGGGAATAGTGGGAGATATAATGGTTGTCTATTGTTGTGCCACAATTGAATATATGAGGTGTGTTTCACCCTAGTGAACCCCAAGTATGTTTAGTTGTGAATACGATGGATAAACGTATCTCGTATCAAATGAAAATAAGTTTTCTTAACATTACCAAGAGCCCTCGCTCGGTTTTGGGAAAACGTTTTTCTTACCAGGATAGGTCACATTCCCTCATAATTAAAACGACAAGAATCACAAGAGTTTGAAGATGCTAATATTGCTAAAATTCAAAAAGGTTGTGATTAGAAAGAGTTTTTCTTACCTTGATGTTGTGTTGTATTCGATAGCTCTTAGCTAGTCTATATTACAATTGATAGGATCTTGGATTACTGCATTTACGGGCAAAATTCTATTTGTAGTATTTACATTTATATTCGATATATATGTATGTGTTTTAAAACATAAAATTGGCATTAAAACTAGTATGATTTATTTTGTAGACAAATGTCGAACATCCAACCTATCGTACGATCCATGATAGAAAAACACCCTTTAGCAAATGATGGCTCAAACTTCATTAGTTGCCAACTCAAGCTCAACATCATGTTAAAGTTTGAGAAACTATCTCACATTTTGGAAGGTCCAATCCCAAAATGGAATGAGAGATTAACCGTTGAAGAGAAAGAGGCTAAAGCCAAGTAGGAAAACCAAGAGAACCAAGTTCACGGTCTTATGCTAGCATCCATGGGTGACTCGCTTCAAGCGAAATACTTGGATTCAAAACCCAACAGGACCATGGAGGCTTTATCTAAGATGTTCATGGATAGTGCCTGAAAGGAGCGCTATAAGACCACCATCGCACTAACAAGTTGCCACTATTGCATGTGGATTTGATTGAATGCTTTATGTTTTCTTTTGGTTTGAATGCTATAGCTATTAAGTCAGTTTATTTTTTTATGACTATTGTAGCTCGTTGTATTTTATGCTAGAACTCATGTATCGCTATGTCTTTTTGATTGTCCTAGATTTTTATGGCTGCTTCCATAAGCATTGTCGCTGATCTGACTCGAGGAGATAAACTCAAAGAAAGAAATTACGATCTGTGGCATCGTAAAATTGAGTATCTCTTAGAGGATCAGGACATGTTAGAAAACATAAACCAATCTATGTCTCCCCCGAGGAGGGGAATACTGCGCAACATCGCAGAAACTTGGATGTTTATAATGCACGGAAAAAGAAAGACCGAATTGCTCCAATCACAATTCTAAGTTCAATGAGGGACGATCTGTTACTGCAGTTCGAAAAGTTTCGAACTGCAAAGGCCTTGTGGGAAGTTGTGAAGTTTCAGTACGGAGCGACCTCCGTCACAAGGGCCCGCCAGCCTGGGCTCATGTTTGATGGGTATAAAATGCGCCAAGGTCACACGATGAGGCAGCATATTACCGCAATGTCAAAGATGATTAGCGAGCTGAGCGCTGCCTATCGTGCTAAGACCGATGAGGAGCAAGTGTCTGCTCTAATCAGATAATTGCCTTCGAAGAATTGGGAGCATATGAAGGTCCATCTGACTCATGCTGATGACATCAGGACATTTGACCAGGTCGTAAAACACCTAGAGCTGGAGGAGGACCGCATGCTTGCGGAAGCCTCTCTAACTGAAGTATTTGCTGCTGAGGCTGGCGCTCCTCGGAGGAGTGCATGTTTTAAGCGCAAAAGAGATAGAGCTCAGGGTTTTAAAGGCAAGAAGGGTGCAAATGCAAACAAAACAGAAAACAAAGCTGGAAAGAAACGACCTCGAGGCTCCAGAGGTGGGAAAGATAAGTCTAATTGTGACTTGTTTTAACTACCGAAAGACTGGACATTTTGCTCGTGAGTGCACTGAGCAAAAGGTAATTACTGGGTGTAATCCCTAAAATTGTAACGTGACTAGTTCTGTGATGCTCACTGATCATTCTCCTGTGTGGATTGTGGATTCAGGTGCCACGGACCACGTAACAAAGGATCGTTCTGCCTTCGTGGAATATCGTCGTGCTCCAAGTGGGAGGCGAATAAACATGGCAAACAATACTAGCATTGAAGTTCTTGGAGTTGGCACATGCAAAGTGGCTTTGCAAAGTGGCCAGATCTTATTACTTCACGACATGTTGTATGCACCAGCTATACGGCGAAATATTATTTCTGTTGTTGTTTTAATGAGACATGGTTTTAAAGTTGTTTTTGAGAACAATGATATGGGTTTATACCTTGCTAACATTTATTATGGACGTGCCTTTCGTTTAGACGGTTTTATTGTGTTGGACGCAATTTATGATTTCAATCGTAATACTAGTGCTTTTATGAGCCAAAGTTCCATGAATAATGATTCCGTTATGTGGCATGCTAGACTAGGTCACATTGGTGTTTACCGGATGAACAGGTTGGCCAAGGAGGGGGTATTAAGAGAATGCTCCAAATTTGAATTGCCGACCTGTGAATCTTGTCTAGCTCGAAAGGCAACTAGAAAACCGTTCCAAATAACCATAAGGGCTACTTCTCCTTTAGAACTAATTCACTCATATATTTGTGGACTCTTGAATGTGCGTACTAGACATGGACAGAGTTACTTCATCACATTCATTGATGACTTCACTACATATGGTCATATTTATCTTATTTCTCACAAGTCAGAAGCTCACTTAGTTGAGAATCAGTTGGATAATAAGATAAAAACTCTTAGAACGGATAGAGGTGGTGAGTATCTCTCCATAATGTTCAAAGAGTTATGTGATGAAAATGGGATATCTAGACAACTCACTATGCCTTATACTCCTCAGCAAAATGGTGTTGCCGAGAGAAGGAATAGAACGTTGCTAGACATAGTTAGATCCATGATGGCGTATGCGAGCTTACCAATTTCGTTTTTGGGAGATACTCTAATGACTGCTGCCTATATCCTCAATAGAGTTCCAACAAAATCGGTTCCCTCAACTCTATATGAGTTATGGACGGGACGGAAGCCTGATTTTAGCCTGCTGCGTCCTTGGGGATGCGCAACATACATTCATTCTACTAGTCACCGATATGGAAAACTCGGACCTAGAGGAAAAAAATGTATCTTTGTAAAATACAGTAATCTCTCCAAAGGTTATGTTTTTATCGGGGTAGACGATAATGAAAGAAGGACGGAACAGGAGTATAGGGATGCCACATTCTTGGAAAATGATTTTCCAACCCTTGTTGGAGCTATCAAAGAGTCAGTGGACTTCTTTGAACGACAAGATGAGGACATTGCCACTCCACGGGATCAGGATCTGGAAGTTGAACATGAGGTTCCACCAGTCAATCCTAGTGGGAGCAGCAATACTGAGGATCCGATAGCTCTCACGGAGGATGAGCCATCAGATACCCATCTGCGTCGAAGTAAACGCGGGCTCATTCCTCGTAAACGGTTTCGCTTAGAGGAAGAGGCCCTCATGATAGCTCAAGAAGAAATTGATTATGAATCATCGGGGATACAATGATCAATGAGCAAGAACCGGAGACCTTGAAAGAGGCTCTGGAAGGTCCAAATGCGAAAGAATGGTTAGAAGCTATAAAGGAAGAGTTGGAGTCGATAAAAGTTAATCTAGTCTGGGACTTGGTCGACTTACCGCTGAAACGAAAGGCCAGTGGGGCCAAGTGGATCCTTAAGATTAAGAGGAAGGCGGATGGATCTGTTGATAGATTTAATGCTAGACTGGTAGCTAAAGGCTACACCCAAAGAGAAGGCGTGGATTTTGAGGAAACTTTTCACCCGTGGTTAGGTTTGCCTCCATCCGCCTTCTACTAGCTATTGTAGCTCAGATGGACTTAGAGCTTTACCAAATGGATGTAAAGATTGTTTTCTCAATGGAGAACTTGAGGAGGAGATCTATATGGATCAACCTCAAGGTTTTGAAGTCAAAGGACAAGAGCGCAAAGTGTGCAAGCTCAACAAGTCCTTGTATGGCTTAAAACAAGCATCTAGACAGTGGAACATTCACTTCCATCAAGCTATATCAGAGAATACGTTCTCTATGCTGGAGGAAGATCACTGTGTGTACGTTAAGAGATCAAATGGTAAATTTGTCATTCTGACCTTGTATGTTGATTACATACTCATGGTTGGCAATAGCAAAGAGTTTATGAAATCCACTAAAGAGTGGTTGTCCTCCACGTTTCATATGAAGGACATGGGTGAAGCTAACTACGTCCTTGGTGTCAAGATTGTTAGAGATAGGTCCAAGAGACTTCTGGGATTGTCTCAAGAGACTTATATTAACAACGTCTTAAAGAAATACCATATGGACAAATGCAAACCAATCGACACTCCGGTTGAGAAGGGTTTGCACTTAAGCCTTGATAAGCATCCTGAGACTCCTGAAGAGAAGGCCAAAATGAGCAAGGTTCCATACTCCAATGCTGTGGGAAGCCTTATGTACACTATGATGTGTACTAGGCCAGACATTTGTTATGCTGTGGGCATGGTGAGTCGATACCAGTCAAACCCAAGCATGGAGCACTGGAAGGCAGTCAAGAGAATCATGAGATACCTCAGAGGAACGAGTAACTACATGTTGTGTTACCAAGCATCAGATCTCCGCCTGATTGGCTATAGTGATGCTGATTGGGCTGGAGACAATGATGAAAGGAAGTCTACCTCTGGTTATGCTTTCTTGCTGGCTAATGGGGCCATCTCATGGTCCAGCAAGAAGCAAACCTGTATAGCCCTGTCGACTATGGAAGCAGAGTATGTTGCATGCTCTGCAGCTGTACAAGAGGCAGTTTGGTTGAGGAGGTTCTTACTACATACTGGGCTAGTAGAGACATCTGATGAGCCTGTTGTCTATTGTGACAGCATGGCTGCCCTTTGTTATGTGAAAGACCCCAAATATCATGGAAAGACCAAACATATACAGGTTAGGTATCATTTTGTGAAGGACATCATAGCGAGAAAGGAAGTTGTGTTAAGACATGTATCTACTAGTCTTATGGTAGCTGACCCTCTTACCAAAGCCATAGCTAAGGACTCGTTTGTGTCTCATGTGAAGTCCTTAGGCTTACGCAGACTTTGATGTATTGGCATGTCTAACTTCCTTTTATGAGTGATTGTGTTTTCCTTTCGACTATATCGGTTTTGGTTGATGTAGTAGTTCTAGCATAAAATATTATTCTGTCAATAGGCTGAAGAATGCTCACTCACACGAGCATTCGCCTCTGGTGCTTTTGATAGCGAGCAGAGATGAGACTGATCATAAGAGATCTTGCATGATAGATCCGGAGAAGTTCATGATCAGATAGTCGCGTTGATTAGGAATCAAGATGAGATCCTCTATGTTGGTGAGGATTGACATGAATGTTCCCACGATTCATGTGACCTATAGAAGCCAAGTGCGAGCATCACATGTGGCGCCAGGTGGCACCTATATGGTGTTAAGGCGACAATGATGAAGCTCAGGTCAGGCGCAGAGGGGGTGCGACTGGACTAAGACTTGTATGGTGTTGAGAGACAGACGTACTGTTGTGTACAGTATGATCCACCATAACATGTTTGTCATACAACATGTGCTGAGCGACCATTGGGAAGTGAAAGGATGGATCCCTGCTCCTTCACTGTGTGAGTCCAAGACTTAATTTTCATTAGTTACCCTCAGTGACCTTCGACGACGCCATGAAGCAAAGAGTTGATGTGGCTACTTTGGGATGTTATCTATGACCATGAGAGATTCGGTCTAAAGAGGCATCTTCGGGAAAGGAGTCAACTCTGAGTGTAATGGTGGTCTGGTGCAAAGGGAAAGGTTTGACTCGACTGCACTGAAAGTATTTGTTGTGCCCAACTGTATTGGATACAGTAGCAAGTACCTTGAGGACAAGAAGGTATTCTCTCCGAGGGATCGAGCTACCATTCATGTCAAGTGAGTTTCTGAGTAAACCTGGGGAACAGTGATGTGCATTTGACTGCTTAATTATTATTTTTGTGAGGATGTTGTCATTCTGGCCTTCTACTAAGGTTTTTAGTTTGAGACTCCAAATTGCAGGTGCATCACCGGTCGCACGACCCATTTGTCCATATGATTGGAAGAGTGCATGTGTCGGGGACACAAATAGTCTTGTATCAGGGATACATAATCAAACACTTACGTATTGTGGATGCATTCTTGGAAGAGGGAAATAATTATATATATCAGGGATATATTCATATGTGTTGGGGACACATGAAGAGGTGACAGATTGCCATCTTATGATTGTATGTATCGGGGATATATGCATATGTGTCAGGGACACAAAAGAAGATGACGTGTTGTTGACGTGCTGTTGTGCAAGTGGGAGATATTGGATTAATCTAAGGATTAAGATGATGTTTGCCCAAAGCACTGACACGTGGCGCACTCTCATTGGCTGCGCATTAGGGTTTAGGGAAGACACGTGGCGCACTCTCAATGCTGTGCAAAACCCTACCCGCTACCACTCCTCTCTTTCTCATCCGTCCCACCTTCTCCTCCACTCCTCCTGTAGACTCTTGGGTTGTGGATTAGTCCTTCTTCTCCACGAGAGTTGAAGGTCGGCCTGTGCTCGAGGCGACTCTGTGAGGTGAATCCAAACATGTAGATTCAATCGTAGATTGCTGACAGCCGCCATCGCCATGCTCTTGGGCTTGGAGAGGCATCTTGAAAGTCCGGGAAAAGGCTTGGGAGAAGATCCAATACCAAGTTGGTGATGGCAACATAATTCAGTTCTTCACGGACCCTTGGTGTGGCATGCCGATATTGTGTAGACTGGGTGGAGATAGACTAGAATATCAGATGGGAGTCCCAAAGGATACACTAGTGTCACACTTCATACGGGACGACGCATGGTGCCTACCTTTCCCAAGGTTCATCGAGATGGAGATTTTGTGGCCACAAATCTTATGTGTGAGTAATGGAGGAGGGCGGGAGAAACCAACACGTGTGGGAGCAACAACGGAAAGGTTTACTATGAAGGAGGCATGGTCGTGGGTAACCCATAGCAAGGAAGAGGTGGGATGGGCTCAGATGGTGTGGCATAAACATCATGTGCCCAAACATGCACTAACCATGTGGAGAGCAATGCGTGGGAGGTTGACAACCAAGATCTTAATGCGACAACGTGGAGCAACACATGACACAACATGCGTACTATGTGAAGGTGGCGTGGAGGACATCGAGCACCTCTTTTGGAAGTGTTAGTTCTCCCGCCATGTATGGTCCCAAGTGTGTAGCCTCTTGAATATCGGAACGAGTATACAAGACAGAATGGGGGAGGAGATTCACGGATTACAAGAAATCCGAGGAGGTGAAGTGCAGAAGACGCTACTAAGAGTGGCGTTCAGTGCGGTTGTGCATGAATGTTGGCAAGAGAGGAACCGACGAATATTCGAAAATGAGAAGACCAATGGACGTGGTTAGCCTAGTTAAGGAAGCGGTGCGCATCGTTGGGGGTGAATAACAAAGAAATACGAGAGGACCCGAAGGCTTGAAAGAGTTGGAGAGAGAATGCATGTAACTAAGAGTGACATGTAAGTGAGATAGATGCCACGAGTGGCGTGACTAGTGTTTCGGCCGGGTTTTGCCTGTTGCATACCCTACGAACTTAAACTTAATTTTTTTGAAGGGTGTAAAAATTTACATACTCAATAGAATTTAGAGGCCAAGCGTCCCTTTTGCTTTGCAAAAAAAAGAAGAGGGAAGGAGAACAGAAAAGAGGAGAGAGAGGGGAGAGAGAGCGAGAGAAGGAAGAGAAGGAAGGAGTGGAGGAGAGGGATAAAAGGGAGAGAGAAAAGGAGAGAAGGATAGGGATAAGAGGGAGATAGAGAAGGAGAAAGAAGATAGGAAAGATAAGAGGAGAGAGAAAGAGAGAGAGATAATAAGAGGGAGTAGGAGAGAAAGGGAAATGGAGAAGAGGAGAGGGAGAGGAGGAGACAGAGAAGGGAAGGTGACAGAAAAAAGGAGAGAAGGAGAAGAGAGGGACAATGAGGGGAGATGAAGGGATTAAAGGTCAGAAAAAAAGCGAAGGAGAGAAGGACAAGAGAGGGTCAATGAGAGGAGATGAAGGGATTAAAGGAGAGAGACAAGAGGAGGGAGAAGGAGAGGAGAGGAAAAGAGGGGAGGAAGAGAGGGGAGGAGAGAGAGGGAGAGAGAAGGAGAAGAGAGAGGGAACGAGAGGAGACGGAGGGATAACAGGAAAGAGCTGAGAAGAAGGGAGAGAGCGGGTGGGAGGGAGAGAGAAGGAGAGGACAAAAGGGGAGGAGTGGGAGAGGGAGAATAGGGGGAGAGAGAAGAAGAAGGAGAGAGGGAACAAGAGAGGAGGTGAGAGGAAACAAGAGAATGAGAGGAGGACAGAGAAGGAAAGGAGGAGAAGAGGGAAGGGGAACGGAACGAGATAGAGAAGGTAGAGTAGAGATAGAGTAGGAGAGAAGCTTGAGAGATAGAGGAGGAGAGAGGAAACGACAGAGGTGAGAGGAGGAGAGGGATAAGTAGATAGAGAAGCGAGAGAGAGAAAGGAGAGTAGAGGAAAGATAAGAGGATAGGAGGGGGAGGAGAGAGAAGGTAAGGAGAGGGAGAAGGGAGAGAAAGAGAGAACGGGGAGAGGAACGAAGAAAGGAAAGAGGAGATAGAGAGAGGAGTCCCCTCTCCTTCTAATCTTCCCTCTCCTCCTCTCCTTCTCTTCTCTTTATCCTCTCTCTTTTTCTCTTTCTCTCCCTCTCGCTCATCTCTTCCTTCTCTCCATATCCTTATAAGGAGAGAATGAAAGCATAAGAGGGACATAAGGAACGAGAAGAGGGAATAGGAGAGATGGGGAAAGAGGAAAGAGAGAAGAAGAGATAAGGAAGAGGGAGAGAGAGGAGAACAAAAAAGAAGGGTGGAAACGAGAGAAGAGGAGAGAGAGAAGGATAGAGAGACGGAGAAGGAGAGAGGAGGGAGAGAAGAGAGAGAAGGGGAGTGGAGGATAGGGAGAGAAGGAGAGAGGGAGGAGAGAGGGAGAAAGAGAGAGAAGGAAAGAGAGATAACGATAAAGATGAGGACAGAGTGAACGAGAGAGAAGGAGAAGAGAAAGAGGATAAGAGGGAGATTGAGAAAAGGAGAAGCAAGAGAAGGTGAGGGGTATAACAAGGAGAAGAAGAGAAGGAGAAGATGGAGGAATAGGAGGAGGAGAAGAGTGGTAAAGAAGAGTAGAAATGGTAAGAGAGAGAAGAAAAGAGAGGGAGAGAGAGAGAAGAGATATGGAGAACAAGAGTGAGAGGTAGAGACGGGAGAGAGAAGGAAAGTGGAGAAAAGAGGATATGAAGAGCAAAGAGAGGGGGTGAAGGAGTGGGAGAGAAGGAGAGAGGTAGAGAGCGAGAGAGAGAAGTAGAAGGGAAAGAGGTGGATGGAGAAGGATAAAATAGGGAGAGAGAAGAAGAAGAAGAGAGAAGAAGAAGGAGAGAAGAAGAAGAAAGGGAGTGGGATAAGAGGGAAGGGAAAGGAGAGGGAATATGAGGGAGATAGAGATGAGGCGAGGGAGATGACAGAAAGAGGAGAGGGAAGAGTGAGAGAGAAGGAGAGCGGTAGAGAAGGAGATAAGAGAGGGGTAGAACGAGAGAGAGAGAGAGAGAAGGGCTCTACAGAATGGGACGTGGAGAGAGAGAAGGATTGGGAGAAAAGGAGAAGCGAGAGGAGGGAGAGAAGAAGAGGGAGAAGGAGAGAGAGATAAAGAGAGTGGCATAAGGAGAAAGGGATACGGAGAGAGGGAGAGGACGAAGAGAGAGAAAGTAAAGGTGAGAGAAATGAGAAGGGAGAGAGGAGGAGAAGGATAAGGATAATGAGAAGGCAGAGAAGAGGGAAGAGAGAAGGAGAAGAAGTGGGGGTGAGAATGAGAGAAAATGGGAGAGAAGGAGAAAAGAGAGAGGTAGAGAACCTAGGAGAAGAGAGAAGGGAGAAAGAGACAAGGATAGAGGCAGAGAATAGAAAATAAGGATAAGGATAAGGAGAGAAGAGGGAAGGAGAACAGAAAAGAGGAGAGAGGGAAGGGAGAGAAAAGAAGAGACGGAGGGAGTGGAGGAGAGGGATAATAGGGAGAGAGAAAAGGAGAGAAGGAGAGGGATAAGAGGGAGGTAGAGAATGAGAAAGAAGAGAGGAAAGATAAGAGGAGAGAGAAAGAGAGACATAATAAGAGGGAGAAGGAGAGAGGGAAATGGAGAAGAGGAGAGGGAGAGGAGGAGACTGAGAAGGGAAGGTGAGAGAAAAAAAGAGAAGGAGAGAAGGAGAATGAGAGAGAGAAGAAGAAAAGAGAGGGATAAGAGGAGAGAGCGGAGAAGGAGGGTGATAGTGGGTGGGAGAGAGAGAGAGAAAGAGAGGACAAGAGGGGAGGAGAGAGAGAGCGATAAGAGGGGGAGAGAAGAAGAAGAAGAGAGAGAACACGAGAGGAGGTGAGAGGAAACAAGAGAATGAGAGGAGGCCAAAGAAGGAAAGGAGGAGAAGAGGGAAGGGGAAGGGAATGAGATAGAGAAGGGAGAGTAGAGAGAACGGGGCGAGGAGTGAAGAAGGGAAAGAGGAGATAGAGAGAGGAGTCCCCTCTCCTTCTCATATTCCCTCTACTCCTCTCCTTCTCTTCTCTTTAGCGTCTCTCTTCTTCTCTTTCTCTAGCTCTCTCTCGTCTCTTCCTTCTCTCTTTGTCCTTATAATGAGAGAATGAGAGCATAAGAGGGAGATAGGGAACGAGAATAGGGAAGAGGAGAGATGGGGAAAGAGGAAAGAGAGAGAAGAAGAGATAAGGTAGAGGGAGAGAGAAGGAGAACAGAGAAGGGGGGAGGAAATGAGAGAAGAGGAGAGAGAGAGAAGGATAGAGAGGCAGAGAAGGAGTGAGAAGGGAGAGAAGAGAGAGAAGGGGGAGCGGAGGAGAGGGAGAGAAGGATAGGGAGAGAGAAAAGGAAGGGAGGAGAGAGGGAGAAAGAAAGAAGGAAAGCGAGATAAAGAGAAAGATGAGGAGAGAGTGAATGAGAGAGAAGGAGAAAAGAAAGAAGATAAGAGGGAGAGTGAGAAAAGGAGAAGCGAGAGAAGGTGAGGGGTAGAACAAGGAGAAGAAGAGAAGCAGAAGAGGGAGGAGGAGGAGGAGAAGAGTGGTAGAGAAGAGTAGATATGGGAAGGGAGAAAAGAAAAGAGAGGGAAAGGGAGGGAGAGAGAGAAGAGATATGGAGAACGAGAGTGAGAGGTAGAGAAGGAGAGTGGGGAAAGGAGGATAAGAAGAGCAGAGAGAGGAGAAGGAGATAGAAGGATGAGGAGAGAGAGAACACGAGAATAGACAAGAGCAGGGAGGGAGAGAGGATAGAGAAGGGAAAGAGAGAGAAAAGGAGAGGGAGGAGATAGGAGGGAGAGGAATGGAGAGAGAGAGCGAGAGAAGGAGGAGGAAGATAAAAAAATGAAGGAGAAGAGGGAAGAGGAGGGAGAGAAGAAGGGGGAGGGGGAACGAGAGAGGTAGAGAAGAGAGGTAGAGGATAGAGGGAAGGAGGAGAGAAGAGGGAGAGATAAAGAGATGAGGGAGAGAGGAGGATAGGGAAGTAGAGGGGAGAGGGAGAAGAAGAGAGAGGCAGAAGAGAGAGGGGGTGACGGAGTAGGAGAGAATGAGAGAGCTAGGGAGCGAGCGAGAGAAGGAGAAAGGAAAGAGGAGGATGGAGAAGGATAAAATGGGGAGAGAGAAGAAGAAGAAGAAGAGGGAAGGATAAGGAGAGAAGAAGAGGGGCGTGGGATAAAAGGGAACGGAAAGGAGAGGGAATATGAGAGAGAAAGAGATGAGGCGAGGGAGATGAGAGAAAGAGAATAGGGAGAGTGAGAGAGAAGGAGAGTGGTAGAGAACGAGATAAGAGAGAGGGGTAGAATGAGAGAGGGAGAGAAGGGCTCTACAGAATGGGACGCAGAGAGAGCGAAGGACTGGGAGAAAAGGAGAAGCGAGAGGAGGGAGAGAAGAAGGGGGAGAAGGAGTGAAGAGAGAGATAAAGAGAGTGGCATAAGGAGAAAGGAATAGGGAGAGAGGGAGAGAAGGAAGAGAAAGAAAGAAAAGGTGAGAGAAATGAGAAGGGAGAGAGGAGGATAAGGATAATGAGAAGGCAGAGAAGAGGGAAGAGAGAGAAGGAGAAGAAGAAGAGGGGGGAGAGAAGGAGAAGAGAGACAGGTAGACAACCTAGGAGAAAGGAGAAGGGAGAGAGGGAGAAGGATATAGGCATTGTGGTCTTCGTTGTAGGGAGGTGAGGTGTGTCGAGGCTAGTGATCTTGAAGTTAGGCGTCGTCTAGCCTAAGGACCCATTGCCTTACATTGTTTGTGTCGTGCTTGCTAGATTAGGCTTATACCCTCTCCCACTACCCACGCTAGTTTGTAGGGATTCTTCCCTTCTCCTCTGATATGAGAGACGCACCGACTGCTAGATCTCCATCTAGTTTCGTTGGATCATATGTTGAGTCATCTTCTTCTCACCTACTTCTACGTTATAGTCTCCTCCCATTTGCACTCTCTGGTAGCGTTTTAGGGTCGAGTCGAGCTCTTTTTGTGAGTTTAGGCTCGTGGTGGTGAGAGTGGTCGACTCGAGAGTTTTTTGTTGAGATGCATGGTTACATGTGCGACCATCCATATCATTGTTGGGACCATGACAATTCTCCCTGGTATTCCGGACCCATGCAACCTGGGGTGGCTCAGACGAACACCCCGTATGGTTGGGATAATCTTCATTGTGCGACTGAGCAATCTTCATATAGGGGTGATATGAGAGAGGCACCGACTGCTAGATCTCCATCTAGTTACGTCGGATCATATGTTGGTCATCAAACTGTGACATTGCAAGAAACTTTGGACTCTTTCAGGCATGCGGTGACGACATCAGTGCACTGGTGGCTCCAGTAGCCGTACCGTGTGACTTTTGTGGGTGGAGTGGTCATGTTATCGGGGAATGCCTTTATGTTCCCCCAGAGCCTGAGTATGAGCATACATTTTCAAAAAATGCTCAATATGACCATTACGCATCCGCGTACAACCCGAGAGGGATGGATTCATGGGGAGACAATTCATATCCAAATTCTTATACTTAATTTTCACCCCAGTATCCTCCTCCCGAATACCCAGAATTCTACCAACACCCCACTTCAAATCATTGGACTCATTCTCAGTCCATCAACACCCAACCCCAAAATTTCCCAAGCTCTGACTTGGACCTCAGAGTTGACCGCATACTTGATTCCTTGAAACAAACTTTCCTTATGTTCATGGAAACCACTCAACAGTCCATACAAAATATGGCACTGCAAGTCAGTCAAATGTCGCAGCAATTACGTGAACGTGAGGAGAGTAACTTTTCTTGTCAACATGAGGATTCATCTTTTAATATCGAACCACCACAACATCCACAAATTCAAAGCACAATCTTTCAAAGTCAAATTCGTAGTCAGTCTGAGGTACTTGGGGTTTCAATTCACGATCACTTGGTGGAGGATTCGATTCCAATTGAAAAAATTATGGACCAATTTCATTATGAGTCGGCACAGGATTGTGCCTTATCTTTTTGTCTCGTGGCCCTTAAGCCACATGATCTTCATGTTGTGCCTCTTAAGGACTCACCTCTGGTGGAGCAAGAGCTCCCTAGTACCCTCAATTTCAAACAACCTGGTGAGAGTTTACCTCTCACTAGTGTTCCTGATCATCTTGGAAATGATTGAACATCAAACAACTACATTGCTAATGAGGGTATTAGGAGTTCCTCAGAGGATACCTTCGGTATGAGACCCACTTTTTGTTCTCCAGGTGTGTCGGACATGCCTAACGAGGTTCTTGACCTCGTTCCGACGCACCAGCCTGTTGGTTGGAGAGTTTGGATTGACGATCATAACTTCAGCACCGCAACGGGAGAAACTCTTCTTCCGTTGCCCCATATTTGCCAAACTCTTGATAGGTTCGAGCTCTTTCAATTTGATCCTTTGAATGAGATGCCTTTGCATCCAATTCATGAACCTCTCCTTTCATTTTGTGCTCTTTGTGAAGGGGGCCCACGCATGAGTATTCTGGCCCCGCGTGGTGTCATGTTCCCTTTTCAAGTGCATTGACCCACTCTTGAGGTTCCCATTTTTTTTGACAAATGAAGATGGGAACTTATGTTTGTACATAGTTATATAAAAAAAGGAAAAAAAGAAAAAAAAAGAAAAAGTACAATAAAAGACTTCTTCAGTGAGCATCGATTGTTGTGGGCTCCAACCCTCGAGTATTTGGGCCCCATTTCTTTCACGTATTTGTATCCCTTCTTTAGAATCTCACAGGTTTTGAGGGAATTCGGGTTAGTGTCCATCAACATAACCTTGAACTTCCCTTTTGCGCTTCATATTGGTGAGATCTTTCCTTTTTCATGCATAAATCCATGTAGTATTTGGCTCGCATTCATTGAGGACAATGCATGAAGTAGGTGTGGGGGGTATTTGTACGTGTGTACATAAGAGTCTTTTTCTTTGATTTTTGTTTTCTTTTGTGTGCATTATTAGGGTCATGTTAGTGTGCTGCATTTAATATCGATATATCTGCTTGCCATGATCCTTGGGTGACTTGTCTTCTTTTGGTTGCCTAGTGCCTTAAAATTTTCAAATTTCTTTCAAAATCTTCATGTGTTTGCGAAAGAAAATGTTTTGTGGGTTTTGTGTGTGTTTAGCATGTGCAAACCATTGGGAGGCAAAGTAAAAATAATGCTCCAAAATTGTCTTGAACTTGATGCATTAGGATATCTAGTACAGTGGCTTTAGGACTTATCTAGTCGTTAGGATGCACCCCAGTTTTCCCTCGGGGGACAAGTAATCATAGGGTTTCAGTACTCAAACATTTAAAGAAGTCCACCCTGAACCTAGTGAATTAATAATTTGTGTCTGTTAATATAAGGAAGTTTGTTGTAGTCAAGGACCATTTAAATCTTATTGTGAGACATTAAGTGTAGGGGTTTTGGTTCATGTGTAGATAAGAAATAAGTGAGTAGGTGTTCTCTCTTCTCGCACGACTCCTATCACTTGGGAAAGTAGGTCTGAGGGGACTTTGTGCCCAGTGCTTTTGAGTCATCTGACTTGGGATGCACCGACCGAACTCCCATTACACGGGTGGTAGGGATTGCCCTATGTGGAGATTTCGGGAAAGGTGTACGTGATAATGTAAGTCCTCATGGGCAATGATGCACGAAACCTGACCCTGGGAGAATGAAGCTCAAACTAATAAAAATAAAAGAAGAAAAACAAAAAAATTGAGAAAAGAAACAAAAAGAAAAAAATGGTAATGCAAATAAGAACCTTAATGGACTTTACACTTTGTATCACTTGAGGATGTTGAGGTTGTCCATGTCTTTTACTTCATTCCTTATTTAACTTGCCCGAATGGTTCATTAGGCTAGGTGTGTGGACTGATTACCAATATAGAGTCGGCCCGTAGGATTATCGCGTCCAATGATCGACAAAATTTGCCCAACGAGTCGAGTGTCTAGATTGAATAATGCATCTTGTTCGGATTTTGTGGGTATATACCGCTGAAAACCCTCATGAGACAACACTCCTCCTCCTCCTTGGCAACAAGGAGGTTTAATGGCTTGTTGCACGTGCTAAGTATAACCGTGATTCCTACGAAAGTGAGTTAGGATTTCTTGTTTTTCGTATGCTTTTCTATTTCTTTGTTTTGCTCGGGACTAGCAAAAGTTAGGTGTGGGGGTATTCGATTGATATCATTTCATGCTTATATTTGTATCTTATATCCATTATCTTTCACCTAAACAATGCTATGTGACGAGTTTTATGTTTGAATTTCAGAAATAAATCGGTTTGAAGAGATGAAGCATAAAAGGACCCAAAAGCTGGGAAAAATGACTGAATTGTGAGACCTGGGGACTAAGATGCAAGGAAGAAGGACTTGAACGAAAGACCAATGGACCAAAGAGCAAAACAGAAAACTCCACACCATCAAGGGGAGTATTTTGGCAATTCTATTCGGGTCAGAGCTCTAACAAGTGAAGTAGATGCATCAAAGACCAACAAAGACATCCAGAAAAGCCTAGAATAAAATCCAACGTGATCCGGACCATATAGGCCGCCAATTGGCGGTCCAACACCGTTAATTGGCGGTCTGTTTTGGGGTATAAATCCGCTAAGATTTTGGTGGGTCGCGTATTAGTGTTTATTTAGTCCATGGCTAGTATTTGTTTAGCCCCACATTGGGGGATTGTCCCGGATTGCCTTTTTCTATGGCTATCAATAGAACTCTTCACCTTCTATTGTAAACTACCCATTGCTTGGTGGCATTCTCTCTACTAAGGAGTAAGCCTTGAAGCAAAACTCAAGGTGGAGAAGAATGCTACCTTCAATGTGAGTCATTGTTAATAAAATAATTGTTCTTAGTTTCTTTTAATCTTGTCTTTTAATTCTTGCATGTTTCTTTAGTTTATGTTTCTTTCAATTAGCTTCTTTAATGTTCCTTTCTTGCTTAGTTGAATTTCTTTTCAGTATAATGTTTCATTTTGTTAATGTAGTTAGTTTAATTATAATTGAGTAGTTTCATCCCCTTTGGGGGTGGAGCAGAGGTATGTACATGTTATGTAGGTGGTATGAATGCTAGATATTATTGTTGTGAGAGATAGTAGTACACTTGCTTGAATTAATAAGATTTTTACTTGATGGTTTCCGCCATAGTTAGGTACACTCCATGCTCGTTATGTTCTTAATAACAACCTTGCATTGCTCATATTAATCACATAGGTTAGTGTTGTAAATGATAGGTCTTGCCATGAAGTACTTCTTATGCATTAACAGACACTAACCACACTTGAGCTTATTGTATGCATTCACCACACTTATTTCATGTGCACACACACACACTCCACCCTTAGGGGTTTTCCATTCCTGAGTTAGAACTCTTTTCATTAGTTGCTTAGTATAGTTTGTTTTGTCATTTCATTTCATGCTTTCTAGTTTCCTTGTTTAGATTAGTGTAGTTTAGTGTAATCAATCTTTCTCTCCTTTCTTTCCCACTCGCCTTCGCACAAAGTCGACACACCTCCCTGTGGATCGACTCATATTTGCCTCCTCTTCAACGCGGTCGTGAACTTGCGGTTTTGACCGGGCGGCCTATGTGGCGATGACGATGTTGTGGACCATGTGGTATGTGTGGCTCCGGAGGTTATGGACCGTGCGACCTGTGTGGCGGCGGCGATGCTGTGAACCGTTGGGCCTGTGTGGCAGCGGTGGCAACTGTGGACCGCGAGGCCGGTGTGGTAGCGAGAACGATCGCAGGACGGATGTCCGTCGTGGCCCTTGGTGGAATGTTATTTTACTGCTTTGTATTTAATGTCATGTTATACTAGTATGATAGGGCATATATGCGAGCTTGTCATACGGGGTTTCCTTATGGAAACTCAGGCATTGTTGTTATGTTTATTTCAGGACCACGTTAGCTTCCGGCGGGTGGTGACCGAGGGCATTGCACATTCGGACTGGATCCTGTCGTCTGCCTATTTTAGGTTGTCGTGTTACATGTGTTATGTTGTCTGCCTATCCTCTCTCCTTGTATTTCCTTGATTTTAAAAGTTTAAATTTTCCGCTATTTGGGGATGTTGCAGCGGGTGGGAGGGAGAGAGAAGGAGAGGACAAGACGGGAGGAGAGAGAGAGGGAGAAGAGGAGGAGAGAGAGAAGAAGAAGGAGAGAGGGAACAATAGAGGAGGTGAGAGGATACAAGAGAATGAGAGGAGGAGAGAGAAGGAAAGGAGGAGAAGAGGGAAGAGGAAAAGAACAAGATAGAGAAGGGAGAGTAGAGATAGAGTAGGAGAGAAGCAAGAGAGATAGAGGAGGAGAGAGGAAACGAGATAGGTGAGAGGAGGAGAGGGATAAGGAGATAGAGAAGCGAGAGAGAGAAGCGAGAGAGAGAAAAGAGAGTAGAGGGAAGAGAAGAGGATAGGAGGGAGAAGGTAAGGAGAGGGAGAAAGGCGAGAGAGAGAACAGGGCGAGGAGCGAAGAAGGAAAATAGGAGATAGAGAGAGGAGTCCCCTCTACTTCTCATCTTCCCTCTCCTCCTCTCCTTCTCTTCTCTTTATCTTCTCTCTTCTTCTTTTTCTCTCCCTCTCGCTCATCTCTTACTTCTCTCCTTGTCCTTATAAGGAGAGAATTCGAGCATAAAAGGGAGATAGGGAATGAGAAGAGGGAGGAGGAGAGATGGGGAAAAAGGAAAGAGAGAGAAGAAGAGATAAGGAAGAGGGAGAGAGAAGGAGTACATAGATGGAGGGAGGAAACGAGAGAAGAGGAGAGAGAGAAGGATAGAGAGACAGAGAAGGAGAGAGGAGGGAGAAAAGAGAGAGAAGGGGGAGCGGAAGAGAGGGAGAGAAGGAGAGGGAAAGAGAAGAGGAAGGGAGGAGAGAGGGAGAAAGAGAGAGAAAGAAAGAAAGAAAGATAAGGAGAAAGATGAGGAGATAGTGAACGAGAGAAGGAGAAGAGAAAGAGGATAAGAGGGAGAGTGAAAAAATGAGAAGAGAGAGAAAGGGATGGGTAGAACAAGGGGAAGAAGAGAAGGAGAACGGGGAGGAGGAGGAGGAGAAGAAGAATGGTAGAGAAGAGTAGAAAAGGGAAGAGAGAGAATAAAAGATGGGGAGAGGGGGAGAGAGAAGAGACATGGAGAACGAGAGTGAGAGGTAGAGAAGGGAGACAGAAGGAGAGTAGAGAAAAGAGGATAAGAAGAGCAGAGAGAGGAGAAGGAGATAAAAGGAAAAGGGGAGAGAGAGAACCCGAGAATAGACAACAGCAAGGAGGGAGAGAGGATAGAGAAGGGAAAGAGAAAAAGAGAGGGAGGAGAGAGGAGGGAGAGGAAGGGAGAGAGAGAGCCAGAGAAGGAGGAGGGAGATAGAAAATGAAGGAGAAGATGGAAAAGGAGGGAGAGAAGAAGGGGAGAGGGAACGAGAGAGGTAGAGAAGAGAGGCAGAGAAGAGAGGGAAGGAAGAGAGAAGGAGAGAGAAAGAGATGAGGGAGAGAGGAGGATAGGGAAGTAGAGGGGAGAGGGAGAAGAAGAGAGAGGGCGAAAAAAAAGGAGAAGAGAGAGGGGGTGAAGGAGTGGGAGAGAAGGAGAGAGGTAGAGAGCGAGATAGGAAAGGAGAAGGGAAAGAGGAGGATGGAGAAGGATAAAATGGGGAGAGAGAAGAAGAAGAAAGAAGAGAGAAGGATAAAGAGAGATGAAGCAGGGGAGCAAGATAAGAGGGAAGGGAGAGGTGCATGAATATGTGGGAGATAGAGTTGAGAGAAAGAGAATAGGGAAGAGTGAGAGAGAAGGAGAGTGGTAGAGAAGGAGAAAAGAGAGAGAGATAGAACGAGAGAGAGAGAGAGAGAGAAAGAAAATGGCTCTACAGAATGGCACGAGGAGAGAGAGAAGGCTTGGGAGAAAAGGAGAAGCAAGAGGAGGGAGAGAAGAAGAGGGAGAAGGAGAGAGGATAGAGAGATAAAGAGAGTGGCATAAGGAGAAAGTGATAAGGAGAGAGGGAGAGAAGGAAGAGAGAGAAAGAAAAGGTTAGAGAAATGAGAAGGAGAGAGGAGGAAAAGTATAAGGCTGACGAGAAGGCAGAGAAGAGGGAAGAGAGAGAAGGAGAAGAGAGAGAGGTAGACAACCTAGGAGAAGGGAGAAGGGAGAGAGAGAAGGGTAGAGGCAGAGAAGAGAGAATATGGATAAGGATAAGGATAAGGAGAGAAGAGAAGAGAGAGAAGGAGAACAGAAAAGGAGGAGGGAGATAGAAAATGAAGGAGAAGAGGGAAGAGTAGGGAGAGAAGAAGGGGGAGAGGGAACGAGAGAGGTAGAGAAGAGAGGCAAAGACGAGAGGGAAGGAGGAGAGAAAAGGGAGAGAGAAAGAGATGATGGAGAGAGGAGGATAGGGAAGTAGAGGGGAGTGGGAGAAGAAGAGAGAGGGAGAAGACAGAGGGGGTGAAGGAGTGGGAGAGAAGGAGAGAGGTAGAGAGCGAGAGAGAGAAGGAGAAGGGAAAGAGGGGATGGAGAAGGATAAAATGGGAGAGAGAAGAAGAAGAAAAGAGAAGGATAAGGAGAGAAGAAGAAGGGGAACTGGATAAGAGGGAAGGGAGAGGAGAGGGAATATGAGGTAGATAGAGATGAGGCGAGGGAGATGAGAGAAATAGAAGAGGGAAGAGTGAGAGAGAAGGAGAGTGGTAGATAAGGAGAGAAGAGAGAGGGGTAGAACAAGAGAGAGAGAGAGAGAAGTGCACTACAGAATGGGACTAGGAGAGAGAGAGAAGGGTTGGGAGAAAAGGAGAAGCAAGAGGAGGGAGAGAAGAAGAGGGAGAACGAGAGAGGAGAGAGAAATAAAGAGACTGTCATAAGGAGAAAGGGATAAGGAGAGAGGGAGAGAAGAAAGAGAGAGAAATAAAAGGTGAGAGAAATGAGAAGGTAAAGAGGAGGAGAAGGATAAAGATAATGAGAAGGCATAGAAGAGGGAAGAGAGAGAAGGAGAAGAAGAAGAGGGGGATAGAATGAGATAGAAGGAGCAGAGAGAGGTAGACAACCTAAGAGAAGGGAGAAGAAGAGAGAGAGAAGGATAAAGGCAAAGAAGAGAGAATATGGATAAGGAGAGAAGAGAGAAGGAGAACAGAAAAGAGGAGAGAAGAGAAGTTAGAGAAGAGAACAGATCGGATGGAGAAGAAGGGAGAGAGAGCGAGAGAAGGAAGAGAAGGAGGGAGTGGAGAAGAGGAATAAGAGGGAGAGAGAAAAGGAGAGAACGAGAGGGATAAGAGGGAGAGAGAAAAGGAGAGAAAGAGAGGGATAAGAGGGAGATAGAAAAGGAGAGAAGGAGAGGGATAAGAGGGAGATAGAAAAGGAGAGAAGGAGAGAGATAAGAGGGAGATAGAGAAGGAGAAAGAAGAGAGGAAAGATAATAGGCAGAGAAAGAGAGAGATAAAAAGAGGGAGAAGGAGAGAGAGGGAAATGGAGAAGAGGAGAGGGAGAGGAGGAGACAGAGAAGGGATGGTGAGAGAGAAAAAAAATAGAGAAGGAGAACAGAAGGGCAATGAGAGGACATGAAGGGATTAAAGGAGAGAGAGAGCAGGAGGGAGAAGGAGAGGAGAGGAAGAGAGGGGAGGAGAGAGAGAATGAGAGGAGATAGGGAGCAGAGGAGACAGAGGGATAAGAGGAGAGAGCGGAGAAGGAGGGAGAGAGCGTGTGGGAGGGAAAGAGAAGGAGAGGACAAGAGGGGAGGAGAGAAAGATGGAGAAGAGGGGAAAGAGAGAAGAAGAAGGAGAGAGGAGGTGTGGGGAAACAAGAGAATGAGAGGATGACAGAGAAGGAAAGGAGGAGAAGAGGGAAGGGGAAGGGAACGAGATAGAGAAGGGAGAGTAGAGATAGAGTAGGAGAGAAGCAAGAGGGATAGAGTAGGAGAGAGGAAACGAGAGAGGTGAGAGGAGGAGAGGAATAAGGAGATAGAGAAGCGAGAGATAGAAAGGAGAGTAGAGGGAAGAGAAGAGGATAGGAGGGAGAAGGAGAGAGAAGGTAAGGCGAGGGAGGAAAAAAATGGGAGGAGAGAGAGAGAGTGGCACCAAGCATAGGAAACCTAGGGTTCTCTAGGTTTTCTCCCTTTTTCATCACCAAATCTCTTGGTTTTCGAAGCAAAATGGAGGCAAATACAAGACCTGCTCGTGAACAGCAAAAGGATGGAGATAGTGGCGCAAGGGAGGGTCTCCATACACCACCATTACACTTTTCTTCCCAAAGTTTGGAAGGTCAAGATGTTGCACCACATCTAGGGAGTACTAAAACGCCCTCAAAGAAGTGGAGTGACCTCTTCACGGCTGGCCCAAGGATCTCCATAGCCCTTGAGTTCATCCAGCCGGCCATGAAAGGAGGAGAGAAGCTAGCTATGTGCTCTAAGCAAGAGGTTGTCGATGCCTTGAAAAAGTGGGACAAGATCCTAGTCGGATATTTCATTAGTTTCAGACCACATCGACCAACATTAGAAAAACACCTCCACAAGTTGTAGGGTTTTGTTGGAGCTGTGGAAGTCATAAAAAGAAGTCAAGGTTTCCTCCTCTTCCGATTCACCCTTGGAGAACATAGGAAGAAGGTGCTTAAGTGAGGCCCATGGTTTGTTCGAGGTTCCCCACTCGTGGTCCAAGAATGGGCACCGGATGTGATTATGACAAGGGCCAGCATCTCCACGGTCCCTATATGGGTTCGACTACCGGAACTCGACCTTCGATTTTGGTCACCAAAAACGTTGAGCAACATCACTAGTGTCCTAGGGAGGCCACTATATATGGACGAGCATACCGCCTCAGGGAGACGGCTGGCCTTTGCGAGGGTGTGCGTGGAAGTAGGCCGTGACTTTGAATAGCCTAGTTGGGTGGAAGTTCAAGTGGAACGCACCGGCATACATAGAGTCCTTGTGGAGTATGAATGGAGGCCCGGGTATTGCATGGAGTGTATGGAGTTTGGCCACGAAATCGGGAAGTACCCAAGGAAGCAAGCAACAAGCAAACAAGAGGTGGTGCCAAAGGAGAAGGCTGAGAAGTGGATAGTGGTATCTCGAAGGAAGGCTGGATATGGGGCTGGAAAGGTGGGGAACACATACATTGAGGAGGCAAACCTAGAGCCTTCTCGAACACCAAGAACCATAGGCGAGGTGATAAGGGGAGAGGCTGGCCGGAGAGAGGGAGAGAAGGGTGAAAGAGATGATGACATGGATACTAGAGAGGCTGACGTGGATGCGAATGCAAGTGAGGAGGGGACAAGTGGAGGGCCAGGTGGGAGAGATAAGAGCAAGGAAAATAACAAGGTCTTGGCACTTTTTTGCTCCCCCCAAACTTTGGAATGAACAAATGGGGAGCCTCCATGTCACACCATGGAAACAAACTTGGAAGTCCTCCCAAGCCTTCTAACGGATTCAAACAGGGGTGCAAAAGCAAAGGAGTCTATTGGTGGGCAAAAGGAGCAATGGTTAGTGGGGAGGGAAAGTGTGTGTTCCATTTTGGGACAAACCAATGACAAGGGGCTTGAGTGCTCTAGTGCTGCATGGGCAAATGAGGAGAGGACAAGTGGACATTAAGAAGACAAAATGTGGTATCACAAGACTCCTCCAAAAGACCATAACTTGGGACAATTTTCTCTTGGTGGCCAACGGGGACATGCCCATGACCTCATGCATGGAAATTTCTCACGTGCAAATTGTGGGGTGGGGGAGTGCACTTTGGACACATTGGAAATTTCTGAGATATCCCCACAAGGGAAATCACAGCAAGCAAAGGAGATGGATCCAAAAATATGTGAGAGGAGGAGAAACATCTCCATAGGAGAGGAGGAAGAGGAAAATGGACGAGCTTCTATGGTGCAAATTGAGGCAAGATGGGATTTAACCACAAGTGTGGCACGAGGAAATGAGCATGGAAAGAAAGTGGAAGAACCGAGTGGGGAAGGGTTTGAAGTATGTGGATCCTTGGAGGACAAACTCATGGAGAGCGTAGAAGAAAGGAAAGAAGAAGGGCGTGAGAAAACACACACAAAACGGGTAGCCTCCCCACCACCCCTACGTAGGAGATCCGGGAAAAAGAGTAGTTGGAGCAAAGGAGGTCATGTGGAGGGAAGGGGTTTGCACCCCGCACCTTGAACCCATGAATATCTTAGTGTTGAATGTGCGCGGTGCATATGGACCCGACCGTGCACTCATGATTAGGGGTCGAATAAAGGACGTAAACCTGGATGTGGTGTGTCTTGTGGAGCACAAGGTCAAGTATAAAAAACTTGAACGATTTAACCGTGCGATTTGGCCCAACGAATGGACGTTAAATAGTATAATTATGGACTCCGGGAGGATTTTGGTGCTATGGAATGATCAGATAGTAAGTTTGGGGGTTACGTTCGAATCAACACAACTCCTTCACTTCCATGGGCTTTTGAGGAAGGATGGCTTCGATTTTGACCTTACGACCATCTACGGAGAAAATGGGCACTTGGATCAGCGAGCATTGTGGAGGGATCTACTAGATGTTGCACCACATGAATGAAGACCTTGGCTGGTTAGGGGAGACTTTAATTGCATCACATCACCTAGTGAAAAACGTGGAGGGTCTGCTGGAAATGAGATTGCCATTCAGGAATTCAATAATTGCGTTGATGCCCTACAACTCCTAGAGATGCCGTCTACGGGTGGTGAATTTACGTGGTCAAACTCTTTGGAGGGAAACGCGTACATTGAGACGGGGATAGATAGACTTCTGATGAACCACGCGTGGCAGGAGGTATTTCCCCACTCTTTCTATGTTGTCGGTGCAAAGGACCTAAGTGACCATGCCATGCTTGTTATGAAGACGGAAGGAAATGAAAGACGGAAGAAGAAGATGTTCAGATTTGCAAATTATTGGGCAGATCATGAGGAGTTTGGGGGAGTTGTTCAACGAGCATGGACCACGTATGTTGAAGGCACCCCCATGTATCGTGTGGTGGGAAAGCTGAACGAAGTGAGGAAGGCCCTTATAAGCTGGAGTCGGCACACCTTTGGCAACATTACAAACAAGGTCGGAGAGGCACGAGAGGCACTTGAGGAGGCGAGAATGAAACTACTCAGCCACCCATCTGATGAAACCCAATCCTAAAGTGCAAGGTTTGGTGGAAGTTGGCCGGAAGGGAGAGACAAAGAAGAAGGGCACATCCGAGGCAAGAGAACATAGAGAAGAGAGTATAGATGGTGGTACGAGGGAGGGGCTGGTGGCAGATCCTCCCTTGGTGATTTTCGATCCTGAGGAAGAGCAAGGTGTGCAAACCCCTAGGGAGGCCATTGTGGAGTTGGGCAACATAATGGGGGTGGAGATCGTAACGGAACGGGACAACATAATGGGAGAAGATAACACAATAACGGAAAGGGTGAGGGCTGGAATAACGGAACAAGTTTCTTTGTTAGTAGAGGAGGCACCAATGAGCATGGAGGAGGCACCAATTAGCATGGAGGAGGCTAGTGGATATTTGAATGCTCCAATCATAGAGGAGTTTCCTCCTTTGGGAGGGACAAAGGGTGCTGCAAAAAGCAACCAAGGCAGCATTGGACAACAACCAAGAAAGGGGGACCACAAACATCTTAGTGGGGAAAACAACCACAAAGATGTTTCCTTTACTCCAGCAGAAGGAAGAGTGGCTGGAAGAAACATATGGGGAATTAATTATGACAAGCCAATGGGAGGAGAAAATCTCAGCTTTGAGGAGAAGCAAGCTAGTGAATTGAGTGGGATTGCAGGGTGTAGCTCGGATCCTAGCCACCTCCAGTCAAGAGGAGGCATCATCACCAGGTCAAGGGCTTTCAGGGATAAGATGATTATTAAAGGGCTGGGTCTATTCGATATCCTAGCAGAGATTGAGGGAAGAGAGGACGAAGAAGGTAGTGTTGATGGAGAAGGAGGAGAAGCTGACGGGTTTGTCTCTAGTCAGCTTGAGGATGGGAAAGGAGGGCTATGTCCAAGGCAACGTCTCCACCACCTACGGTGGACCTTGAATTATTATCGCCACAACCAGAAGTATTCGGTGTCATTCGAGAGAAGGGACAAGAGAAATAAAAAGCAAACCAAAGCGGTAAGGGACGTAAGTCCCATATTGCGAAGCCATGAATATCCTACTATGGAACGTACGCGGTGCAAATATCCCCGGTCGTGCACACATGATAAGGGGACGAATAAAGGAGGCAAACGTAGATATCTTATGCCTCTGTGGAGCACAAAGTGAAACAAAAAAAATTGGATCGGTTTAGGCATGCTATTTGGGGGCATGAGTGGGCATTGAATAGCTTGATTGTAAATTCTGAAAGAATCCTTGTGTTGCAGAATGAGCTAAAGGTGGACCTCCGAGTTACTTTTGAAACCACGCAATTGCTGCAGCTTGAAGGAAGGGAGGTGAAAAATGGGAGAAACATTGTGATTACTACAGTCTATGCTGAAAACGGCCACGTGGAGCGGAGGTTACTTTGGGAAGACCTTGCTCGTGCAATTCCAGCACCCTCGACGCCTTGGCTGGTGTGTGGGTACTTCAATTGCATCAGGACAGGAGAGTGGTATAGAAGGAGATAAGAGAGACGGGTAGAACGAGAGAGAGAGAGAGAGAGAGAGAGAGAGAAGGGCTCTAAAGAATGGGACGAGGAGAGGGAGAAGGATTGGGAGTGATTGACATCATTTCATGCTCATATTTGTATCTTATATCCATTATCTTTCACCTAAACAATGCTATTTTACGAGTTTTATGTTTAGTTTTCAGGAATAATTAGGTTTGAAGAGATGAAGCATAAAAGGACCCAAAAGCTTGGAAAAAGGACTGGATTGTGAGATCTGGGGAGCAAGATGCAAGGGAGAAGGACCTGAACGCAAGACAGAGGGACCTAAGAGCAAAACAGAATACTTCACACCATCATGGGGAGTATTTTAGCAATTGGATTCGGGTCGGAGCTCCAACAAACCAACCAGATGCATCCAAGACCAACAAACACTTCAAGCAAATCCCACAAAGAAAACCAAACGGATCTAAACCATATAGACCGCCAATTGGCGGTCTGGAACCGCCAATTGGCGGTTCAGATGGCCCAGAATCCGTTTAGTTTTCCATAGCACGTGTATTAGTGTATGCTTAGTGTATTTTTGGTATTGGTTTAGTCCAACATCGGGGGATTGTCCCGGATTAGCTTTTTCCATGCCTATAAATAGAACTCTTCACCTTCCATTGTAATCACTCCATATTTTAAGTTGCTATTCTTCCTACTAGAAGTGAGGCCTTGAAGCACACACTAAAGTAGGAGGATGCTACTTTTAATGTGAGTCATTTTATCAATAAAGTTTTGTGTTTCTTTCATTGTTTTTTTTATGCTTCTTTTATTGTTTGTGCATGTTTTAGTTTAATCGTCTTTTAATTCTAGCTTAGTTTTAATTTGCTTTCTTTCCATAGTTTAATAATTAGTGTAATGTTTAGTGAGTAGTTCCATCCCCTTTGGGGGGTGGAGTAGATGTACATACATGCAAATGAGAATGGGATGAATGCTTTAATTTCAATGTGTTGATTAAACATGAATGTATGCTTGCTTGTTTAGGATAGAATTTATAACTTGATGAGTTTTGCCAAAATGATTAGACACCTCTCATGCTTGTTTAGGTTCTGAAATAAACAACTTGCATATGTAAATGTTAATCAACCAAGTTGGTGAATAGATTGATAGGTTTTGCCATAACATTTAGACACTTTCTATGCTTGATAAACACCACCTTCATGTGCTTAAAGAATGTATTCTACACCCACCTCTTTGCTTGTGTGCACTCACTCCACCCCTTAGGGGTTTTCCATTCCTGCAATTCCAGCATTCTTGTTTTGTTCTTAGCTTAGTTCTTATTTCATCGCTTGTTTGCTTCTTTCACATTTCGTACTTCTTAGCGTAGTTTTGTGTAGAGTAGCTTAATAAATCTTTCTCCCCCAACCTTTGCCACTTGATTTCTGATAAACAAGAGGCTGCTCACCTCCCTGAGGATGACCCGTACTTGCCACCACTTCATCGCGGCCGTGCACTTGCGGTTTTAAATAAAACGTTCAACAAGTTTTTGGCGCCGTTGCCGGGGAGGTGCCAATCCAGACTCTTGTTTGGACGATTCGAGTGGATTTAATTTGTGTGTTGTAGTTTTTATTTGTTTCAGGAGACTGGGAATAGCAAGTGGAGGCTACTGGAGAAATTTCCAGACGACCTGAGCACTTCAGACCGCCAATCAGCGATCTGAGACCGCTAATCAGCGGTCTGGTGAGCTTTGTTCATCTTTTAATTTCTTGCTGTTGTTGCTCTAAATGATCTAGTTTTCTGGGACTCAATTTGGCATGTTTTGACTTATAGTTCGTTCCCAGATCAATAATCAAACGTCCTTTAAGCAACTTGGACCCTAAAACTCAAAGCAAAAGACTAGGCATTCATTCTTGTTTAGGTCATGCACCATGTATGTGACTTAAGCATTTAGATTGTCTTTTATCTTAGCTTTATTTTCTGTTGCTGAGAGCTGGCGTGAGGTACGCACCTTCTACTCTCATTCATGCATTTCGTATGAACATGCATTAGTTAGTAGGAAATGCATTGCAACAAGTGTGAGTTGAGCGTTTGTTTGGAGAGTTGATTGCTAGATTTGGACTCCAAAACGCTACTAAGGAGGGGCTGTCCCATAAAAGATAAGGCGGGGGATTTCATCACCCTTTCCTTCGCCCCACAAACCACACTAATAAAGAGCCTAATCTTTAAAATCAAGTAGACATTGGCCTTAAGGATTTTGGGCGCATTAGGAGAGTGATCCGGTCCCGACCGTCATGACCTGATCGGCGTTACCCACTTTGTCGATAGTAGGAGAGACGAGATCCCCGGATCTTGGCTCACTTGCTGGGCTTTGTGGTCCTCGTCGTAGGGAGGTGGGGCGTGTTTAGGCCGTGTGACCTCGCAGTTAGGCGTCGTCTAGCTGTAAGGACCTATAGCGACCTTAGGATTGCTTGAGCCTTGTTTGCTTGTGTGCTTCTACCTGTACCCATCCGCCGTAGCATAAGGACTTCTTCCTTTCTCTCCTGAGTCATTCTTTCTCTCCTGTGTTCCCCCATCTTCTCCCCTACGTACATTCTTTGAAAAAAAAGAGTTGTGGTTTGTGTATGCCCCTTTGTGCATGCTTTCGTGGACACGAGACTAGAGTGGTCGTTTGACGAGGAGCGTTGTCAATCCGGCTTCGGTCATCGATTTCTCGACACCTCCCTCCTCTCGTGTCGCACGTAGTTCGGGTCCAATGGCTGCTAATTTCCGTGAGGAGGAGCAGTTGCTGGACCCACCTGCTCCACTAGTGCTTCCAGTTGTCGTTCCCATACCTCTTCGTGATCGATGCTACCCGAGTCGTACAACTCTACCCTCATGCATCTTATTACCAGAGGCTAATGGGAACCATTTCGAGGTTAAGCCTTAATTCATTTCCATGCTCCCTCATTTCACTGGGAAAGGTGACCGTCTATGATAGATCCAAGAATGACCCATACTCATCATCTTATAATCCTGGATGGAGGAACCACCCCAATTTTTCATGGAACCAAACTAATGCCCCGGGTGGTCCTCCAAACTCCTCTAGACCACCTTACTAATCACACCAACCTCCCATGCATGCACATTCCTATCAGCCACCCCAAACACAAACCACCAATCAATCGGGTTTCCTAAATTCCAATAATGTGGAAACCCGATTCAATTCACTTGAGACCTTGACTCGTGGACTTGAAAACTCAATGAAAAATTTTATGTCTACCAGAAGTCAAGTTCTCACTTCAAATCAGCAGACCATCAAATCTCTAGAGCTTCAGATGGGCCAATTGGCTCAGTCTGTACATGAAAGAGAGAGAGGGTCTTTTCCTAGCCAGCCTGAGGCTAACCCCCGTATGTACCAACAACAACACATGCAAAATGAGAATGTGGTACCTCGGGGGAGGCAAGTGAACCATGTGGAGGAACATGTTCACCATGTCAATTCCATTGTGACCTTAAGGAATGGACAACAGGTTGACAATCACATCTCCTTGCCACAACAACCACCATCTATGCAGCCCCTCAGTGGGAATGGTGGTGAAGAAGAAGCTGAGGATGAGGGTAATACACCAAAGCTTTCTTCTCAGGCACCGCAAAAAACCTACCTGCCAAAAGCTCCCTATCCAAGTAGGTTAACCAAAAAGCAGAGTGACAACATGGACAAGATATTAGAGGTGTTTAAGCAAGTGAAGGTTAACATCCCCTTGTTGGATGTCATCCAACAAATACCTCAATATGCCAAAGTGTTGAAGGATCTCTGCACAACCAAGAGGAAGACCAATGTTCCTAAGAAAGCATTCTTGGCTGCAAATATCAGCTCACTTTTGTCCAATCCCACCTACACAAAATACAAGGACCCGGGGTGTCCTACTATTCAGTGTACGATAGGGGACACTAGAATGAGCAATCTTTTGCTTGAACTTGGGAGAATTGAAACCAACTAAGATCACCCTCCAATTAGCGGATAGATCCATTCGTATTCCCATGGGGATTATCGAGGACGTGCTTATCAAAGTTGGAGATTTTATATTTCCAGTCGATTTTGTTGTCCTCGATACCAATCCTGTTGCGAACACCCACTCTCAAATACCTTTGATTTTGGGTAGACCATTTCTGGCAACCTCCAATGCCTTGATTAATTGTTGAAATGGTCTCATGAAGCTCTCATTCGGTAACATGAGTGCCGAGTTTCATTTGTTCAACTCTGGTAAGCTGCAGGAACCCATGGATGAACCTTTAAATCTAAATCTCATCCGCCAATTGGAGAAAGCACCACAAAATCAACGAACACCCCTAACCCCAATGCAACCCATTGAGAATGTTCGAGGGCCCAGCGAAAACTCATTGCTTGTCTTCGCAATGCAACAGAGTGAGCTGGCCTCGAACATGAATGTCCAAAGGGAGTGTTCGTTGCATGATTAAGTTGAGAGTACTAGTGAGAGTGAGACACCTCATCATATGCCTATACCAGAAGGTGTCTCTACCTCATGTCCAATGGCCATTGAGCCATTTGAGCTTCATATTGACTCCAACAAGGACCCACCTATGACCGAGCTTATGCTTGATGATCTAAATGATGGTGGGAGGTCCTTGTTGGATGACTTGGGGAGAAGCCCCATTCTTCGCGATGCAGGTCTACTGCATCCATCGAATGACCCTGAGGAACTCATTCCGATGCGCCCGCCTATTGGTTGGAGGGTTTTCTTCGATGAGCAATTAACCCTAGTGAGGCAACACAACTTCATTCTTTGTTGCCCACACCCGACCAATATCATGAGGGGTTCAAGCCTTTCAGTTTTGACCTGTCACCCCTCATGACACCTCAGAGTTCCAGTGGAGTTTGCCCATCTCGGCAAGTCTCTGGTCCTCCTGACTTGATGTTCTCATTTGATGTTCCTTGACCAAATGATTATGAGAATATCTTGGTTGATGTATATATCTTAAAAGAAAAAAAAAGAAAAAAAAAGTGTGTAATAAAAGACTCCTTCAGTGAGCATCGATTGTTGTGGGCCCCAACCCTTGTGTACTTGGGCCCAATCTCTTCACGTATTTATCTCCCTTCTTCAGCTTCTCACAGGTTTTGAGAGAATTTGGGTTTGTGTCCATCAACATGACCCTGAACGTCCCTTTGTACTTCATGTTGGTGAGATCTTTCCTTTTTCATGCATGTATCCATGTAGTATCTTGTTCACATTCATTGAGGACAATGCATGAAGTAGGTGTGGGGGGGTGTTTTACGTGTGTACATAGTCGAGTCTTTTCTTTTGATTTTTTGTTTTCTTTTGTGTGCATTGTTAGGGTCATGTTAGTGTGCCGCATTTAATATCGATATATCTGCTTGCCATGATCCTTGGGTGACTTGTCTTCTTTTGCTTGCCTAGTGGTTTAAAATTTTCACATTTCTTTCAAAATCTTCATGTGTTTGCGAAAGAAAATGTTTTTGTGGGTTTTAAACCAAAATGGACTTTACACTTTGTATCACATTCAGAAGTTAAGGTTACCCATGTCTTTCACTTAAGTCCTTGACTGACTCTCACAAATAACTCATTAGGCTAGGTGTGTGGACCGATTACATATATAGAGTCGACCCGTTGTATTACGGCGTCCCATGATCGACAAAATAAGTCCAACGAGTCATGTAGCTAGATTGATTAATGCATCTTGTTCGGATTTTGTGGGTATATCCGCTGAAAACCCTCAGGAGACACTCCTCCTCCTCCTTGGCGACAAGGAGGTTTAACGGCTTGTTGCACGTGCTAAGTGCAACCGTGATTCCTACGAAAGTGAGTTAGGATTTCTTGTTTTTCGCATGCTTTTCTCTTTCTTTGTTTTGCTCGGGACTAGCAAAAGTTAGGTGTGGGGGTATTTGATTGACATCATTTCATGCTCATATTTGTATCTTATATCCATTATCTTTCACCTAAACAATGCTATGTTACGAGTTTTATGTTTAGTTTTCAGGAATAATTATGTTTGAAGAGATGAAGCATAAAAGGACCCAAAAGCTGGGAAAAAGGACTGGATTGTGAGATCTGGGGACCAAGATGCAAGGGAGAAGGACCTGAACGCAAGACAGAGGGACCTAATAGCAAAACAGAATACTTCACACCATCATGGGGAGTATTTTAGCAATTGGATTCGGGTCGGAGCTCCAACAAACCAACCAGATGCATCCAAGACCAACAAACACTTCAAGCAAATCCCACAAAGAAAACCAAACGGATCTAAACCATATAGACCGCCAATTGGCGATCTGGAACCGCCAATTGGCGGTCCAGATGGCCCAGAATCTGTTTAGTTTTCTGTAGCACGTGTATTAGTGTATGCTTAGTGTATTTTTGGTATTGGTTTAGTCCCACATCGGGGGATTGTCCCGGATTAGCTTTTTCCATGCCTATAAATAGAACTCTTCACCTTCCATTGTAATCACTCCATATTTTAAGTGGCTATTCTTCCTACTAGAAGTGAGGCCTTGAAGAACACACTAAAGTAGGAGGATGCTACTTTTAATGTGAGTCATTTTATCAATAACGTTTTGTGTTTCTTTCATTGTTTGTTTTATGCTTCTTTTATTGTTTGTGCATGTTTTAGTTTAATCGTCTTTTAATTCTAGCTTAGTTTTAATATGCTTTCTTTCCATAGTTTAATAATTAGTGTAATGTTTAGTGAGTAGTTCCATCCCCTTTGGGGGGTGGAGTAGATGTACATACATGCAAATGAGAATGTGATGAATGCTTTAATTTCAATGTGTTGATTAAACATGAATGTATACTTGCTTGTTTAGGATAGAATTTATAACTTGATGAGTTTTGCCAAAATGATTAGACACCTCTCATGCTTGTTTAGGTTCTGAAATAAACAACTTGCATATGTAAATGTTAATCAACCAAGTTGGTGAATAGATTGATAGGTTTTGCCATAACATTTAGACACTTCCTATGCTTGATAAACACCACCTTCAAGTGCTTAAAGAATGTATTCTACACCCACCTCTTTGCTTGTTTGCACTCACTCCACCCCTTAGGCGTTTTCCATTACTGCAATTCCAGCATTCTTGTTTTGTTCTTAGCTTAGTTCTTATTTCATCGCTTGTTTGCTTCTTTCACATTTTGTACTTCTTAGCGTAGTTTTGTGTAGAGTATCTTAATAAATCTTTCTCCCCCAACCTTTGCCACTTGATTTCTGATAAACAAGAGGCTGCTCACCTCCCTGAGGACGATCCGTACTTGCCACCGCTTCATCGCGGTCGTGCACTTGCGGTTTTAAATAAAACGTCCAACAGGGAGAAACGGAGAAGCAAGAAGGAGAGAAGAAGAGTGAGAAGGAGAGAGGAGAGAGAGATAAAGAGAGTGGCACAAGGAGAGAGGGAGAGAAGGAAGAGAGAGAAAGAAAATGTGAGAAAAATGAGAAGGGAGAGAGGAGGAGAAGGATAAGGATAATGAGAAGGGAGAGAAGAGGGAAGAGAGAGAAGGAGAAGAAGAAGAGAGGGGAGAGAATGAGAGAGAAGCAGAACAGAAAAGAGGAAAGCGAGAAGGGAGAGAAGAGAAGAGATAGGAAGGAGAAGAAGGGAGAGAGAGCGAGAGAAGGAAGAAGAGGAAGGAGTGGAGGAGTGGGATAAGAGGGAGAGAGAAAATGAGCGAAGGAGAGGGATAAGATGGAGAGAGAAAAGGAGCGAAGGAGAGGGATAATAGGGAGATAGAGAAGGAGAAAGAAGAGAGGAAAGATAAGAGGAGAGAGAAAGAGAGAGATAATAAGAGGGAGAAGGATAGAGAGGGAAATTGAGAAGAGGAAAGGGAGAGGAGGAGACATAGAAGCTAAGGTGTGAGAAAAAAAGAGAAGGAGAAGCGAGGGGCAATGAGAGGAGATGAAGGGATTAAAGGAGAGAGAAGAGGAGGGAGAAGGAGAGGAGAGGAAGAGAGGGAAGGAGAGAGTGGGAGATAGAAGGAGAAGAGAGAGGGAACAAGAGGAGACAGAGGGATAAGAGGAGAGAGAGGAGATGGAGGGAGAGAGTGGGAGGGAGGGAGAGAGAAGGAGAGGACAAGAGGGGAGGAGAGAGAGGGAGAAGAGGGGGGAGAGAGAAGAAGAAGGAGAGAGGGAACACGAGAGGAGGTGAGAGGAAACAAGAGAATGAGAGGAGGACAGAGAAGGAAAGGAGGAGAAGAGGGAAGGGGAAGGCAAAGACATAGAGAAGGGAGAGTAGAGTAGGAGAGAAGCAAGAGATATAGAGGTGGAGAGAGGTGAGAGGAGGAGAAGGATAAGGAGATAGAGAAGCGAGAGAGAGAAAGGAGAGTAGAGGGAAGAGAAGAGGATAGGAGGGAGAAGGAGAGAGAAGGTAAGGAGAGGGATTTTTCTTCAACCAAATCTCTTGTGGTTTTTGCGCCAAAATGGATCCGAAGCCTAGTTCTACTCATTTGCTTGTAGAAGATGGAGGATGTGGCATGTTAAAGGGTCTCCATCCACCACCATTTAAAGTTTCATCCTCATCTCTTGGAGATATGAAGAAGATAAAGGTTCCGCACCACCTCTAGCGAGTGCTCTTGCTCCCCCAAAGAAGTGGAGCGAATTATTTAAGGGTGGACAAAGGGTTTCCACGGCCCTAGAGTATGTCCCTCCGGCTGAGAAGGGAGGAGAGAAGATGGCTATTTGCTCCAAGCAAGAGGTAGTTGAGGCGTTGAAGAGATGGGATAAGGTACTTGTTGGGTATTTCATTGCATTTAGACCACACTTGCCTACACTTGAGAAGCACCTACACAAGATGTGGGGCTTGGCTGGAGCAATGGAGGTCATAAAGAGGAGCCAAGGTTTCCTCCTTTTTCGTTTCTCCCTTTCTGCAGACAGAAAATGGGTACTTGAAGGAGCCCCATGTTTCATTTGTGTATGCCCCCTTGTGGTTCTAGAATGGGCTCCGGAAGTGGCTTTACATAGGGCAAGCATCACCACGGTTCCCATTTGGATTCGTCTACCGGAGCTAGACCTTTGTTTTTGGTCTCAAAAAATGTTGAGCAACATTGTGAGTGTTCTTGGGAGGCCATTTTACATGGATGAGCAAACCGCATCGGGGAGGAGACTAGCCTATGCTAGGGTGTGCGTGGAAGTGGCCTTTGATTTCAGTTACCCAAGTTGGGTGGAGGTGCAAATAGAAGAAGCTGGCATACATAGAGTAAATGTGGAATATGAATGGAGGCCCGGCTATTGCACGAATTGTAGCGAGTTTGGCCATGACTTGGAACGTGGCAAGCTGAGGAGAGGGGCCATAAACAAGGTTAGTGAGACTCAGAAAGGAAAGGAGGAGAGGTGGGTCGTTGTTAATAGGAGGAAGGCTGGAAATGGCAATGGAAAGGAAGTAAATTTGAAGGTGTCTAGTCGTGTCATTCACCCTTGTTTGGAGGGGTTTGCAGCTAGAGGGAAAGAGGAGAAAGGAGAGGATGGAAGAGATGATGATGTGGAGGAAAGGAGTGACGATGTAGAAGTGGGAGCAAGTCATGGAGTTCCTTGTGGAGAGGTATGTGAGGGTGCACAAGTGGAGGGAAATTGAAAAACATGAAGGGTGTGTGTTTCTCTCTTGAGAGAGGGAGCCAAAGTGTGCAAGTAGCATGTGAGGAGGACCAGCTTTGCCTTGGGGTCAAGATGGGATACATGTTGGATGAGCTCCAAACGGTTTTCCCCTTGGGTGCACAAGAGAGTGAGCCAATTGGTGGACAAAAAGAGCAAAGGAAAGTGGGAGAGGAAAGTGGTTGTTCTATTTCGGGAAGAGTCAATGGGAAGAGAGTTGAGTGCTCTAGGTTTGAATGGGCAAATGAGAAGGCACCAATTTTGTTTGCAAAAGAGAGGGAGGTGAACCACTTGACTCCTCTTGGGGGACAATTTTCAGATAGCACCTCACTTACAAGAAAGAAGAGGAGTGAAGAGCAAGAGAAATATTTGCAAGAAAGGCCCCCAAGAATTGAGAGGGAGGTAGACAATTATCCTCCTCTTGGGAAAAAAATTCAGAAAGCAAGAAGAGGAGGGAAAATCAAGAGGGAATTTTACAAGAGAGGTCCCCACGAATAATGGGTGGAGAAGAGTTGGTCTCTTTCGGAGAGGCACCACTAGAAAACAATACTAGGGGCAGCATGGAGGCCAAACATGCTAAACAAGAGGAAATGAGGGCCTACTTGTTCACAAGAGATCATGGAGATGGGGGTCACGAAATCTCAGGCATGCAAGAAAGCAAGAGGACCCGCCCACAAGGTGGAAGTCGCGTGAGTGGGATAGCTTCTTTGGTGAATGAGGAGGTGGAGTCGAATTCACCAACACGAGTAGCAAAGAGTAAGGATTTCACAAGCCTCATGACACACACTAGTGGAGGAAGGTATGACATTCTCGGAAACAAGGATCTTGTGGAGGAGGGGGAAGAAGAGAAAGAGGGTGCGGGAGTTGGAGAACTGGGTTTAAAGAAAGCGGCCTCGCTACCACCCACACTTCGTCGATCTAGGAGGAAGATTAACAACAAAAGTTACATGGAGGTCATGGGGGTCACCCCGCACCTTAAACCCATGAATGTACTAATGTGGAATGTGCGCAGAGCAAATGGACCCGGTCGTGCACTCATGATTTGGGGTCGAATAAAGGAGACAAATCTGGATGTGGTATGTCTTATGGAACACAAGGTGAAACACAAAAAGATGGAACGATTCAAACGAGCAATTTGGCCTCATGCATGGATTGCAAATAGCTTGATCGTGGACTCGGGACGGCTATTTGTGTTGTGGAATGACCACGTCATGGATCTTCATGTTACTTTCGAAACACCACAACTACTCCACTTCAAGGGTTCTCACAAGGAGGATGGGACCGAGTTTGATATCACAACGGTGTATGGTCAAAATGGGCATGTGGATAGGAGAGCTTTATGGAGCGACCTTCAACTTGTGGCTCTGGGGGTTTTGAGGCCGTGGATTGTAGGAGATGACTTCAATTGTATTCGTTTTGCTAGTGAGAAGCGTGGTGGTGCTGCTGGAAATGATATAGCGATGAAAGACTTTAATGAGTGTATTGATTTAGTTCATCTACCTGAGGTGCTCTCTGCGGGAGGGGACTTCACATGGTCAACTTCCTCCGAAGGAAGTGCTTGTATTGAGACAAGGATTGATTGGTTACTTATGAACAATGTGTGGCTCGAGATGTTTCCGAAATCCTACTACATCGTCGGTGACAAGAATCTAAGTAACCATGCCATGCTAGTAAAGAGGACGGAAGGTAATGAGAGACGGAAAAAGAAGATGTTTCGTTTCGAAAACCATTGGGCAGAGCACGTGGAATTTCAAGGCGTAGTGGATCAAGCTTGGTCTACCTTTGTGATTGGCACGCCTATGTTTCGTGTTGCTGAAAAGTTGAAAGAAGTCAAGAATGCACTTATAGTATGGAGTGGAAGCACCTTTGGAAACATTACAAATAAGGTGGGTGAGGCCCGGATAGCCCTTGAGGAGGTAGGAAGGAAAGGCGAAACCTACCAAATGATGAAGCTCTAGCCGTTGCTGAAGGGACAACAAAGGGGGAACTTGAGCGTGCCCTTGCTCGGGAGGAGTCTCTTATCCGTCAAAAATCAAGGGTAAAGTGGCTGAAAGAGGGGGATCGAAACACTAGGTTTTTCCATGCACAACTCCGAGTGAGGAGAACCAATCAAGTGAGGAGAGTGTGTGAGGGAGCGCATATCATGGAGGAGGAGGGAGAAATTCGGGACGCCTTTCGGCGGTTTTATGCTTACTTATTTGCTAATGATTTTCATGTACAACCACTTGATCCTTCCCTCCTTTTCCCACAGCTCCTGCCAGAGGAAGAGAGGGACCTCACACGAAAGCTGGAATTAAGAGAAATCAAAGAGGTGGTGTTACATGCCAATGTGGACAAGGCACCGGGCCCCGATGGCTTCAACGCAAAGTTCTTCAAGACTACCTGGGACACCATAAAAGGAGACGTATTCCAGGCCATGAACTCTTGTTTGGACAGCGGAAGAGTGTTAACCCAATGGAACTCTACTTCGATTATGATTATCCCGAAGAAGAAGGCACCGAACTTCGTAGAGGATTACCGACCCATCGCTCTTTGCAACATGACCTATAGGTTCACATCCAAAGTGCTTTTAAACCGCTTAAGGGGGATGCTACAAAGGTTGATTGGGGAGAACCAAAGTGCTTTTGTCAAAGGAAGGTGAATTGGTGATAATATTCTTCTCGCACATGAACTATGCCACAATCTTCACCTTGACAAAGGAAGGGGACGCATGTGCCTAAAGCTTGATATCCGGAAAGCGTATGACTCCATCTCGTGGTGCTTCCTTGATGAGGTGATGAGTCGCTTTGGATTCCCTATGAAGTGGAGAAGGCTAATTATGAGATGTGTCAAAGCATCTTTTGTGGTGACGGTAAATGGAGCTAACTCCACCCCCCTTGCTGCGAGAAATGGTTTGAGGCAAGGTGATCCATTGGCACCCTACTTCTTTGTTATGTGTATGGAACTCATAAGTGAGACGGTAAAAAAATGGTGATGGATGGAAGGATCGAGCCCTTATCTTACAGGGATGTGCCCATTTCGCACTTGCTCTTTGCCGATGATGTCCTAGTCTTTGCTTGTGCAACAAAGGCAAACGCTCGTGCCATCAAGGCTGTCCTAGAGGAGTTCACGGTGTGCTCGGGGCTATGATTTAGCACGGAGAAATGCCAACTATTCATGGGAGGGGACGTGCCACATGGATCTTGGATCGCAGCCCACCTTGGTATGGAACAAAAGGAATTTCTGGTGGTTTACCTCGGGCTGCCATTATTCTCCGGGAGGATGGGGACAACTCATTGCGTGTCACTTGTAAACAAGGTAAAGCAACGTCTTAGCACTTGGAAGCAGAATTTTCTATCCATTGCCGACCGGGTAGAACTTGTGAGGAGCGTGCTTGTCTCCCTTAGTATTTATTGGACCTCCGCGTTCCTCATCCCACGGAAGGTGTTGCAAGAGATGGAGAGCCTCATGGCCCACTTCATTTGGCGTGGGCCAAGTGAGCTGTTGTGGCGTGGAAGGATGTGTGCACACCAAAGGATGAAGGAGAGCTCGGTCTGAAAAGATTAACGACTTGGAATGATGTGGGCCTCCTTCGCCTATTATGGCTTGTGGTGGAGGAAGGAAGCTCCCTTTGGCTGAAGTGTGTACGACGAAAATACCTTAAAAACCGCTCTATTCGGCTAGCAAGGCCACCATCAACATCATTGTGGGCATGGGGAGGGATTCTTCGAGTTCACGACATTGCCCGCCGGCACATCCAATATGAGGTCGGAAGTGGGCAAGAGATACGGTTCTGCCAATATCCGTGGTGTGGTGAACCATTTCAATGCGAGAGTTGGGGGGCTCGACTCCACCATGAATTGGGAGTGCCTTGCGATACCAAAGTGTCCTACTTCATAAGAGAGGGAAATGGAACCTCCCTCCCCCCCAAGATCAACGATAACAGAGGAAGTTCACTTGAAGATCACAAAAATACACGCATTCATGGAGGCATGGACCAGCCAAAAAGCATAGAAGGGAAGGGGGCTACATTAGGAATCGAGGAAGTGTGGAAATGGGTGGTGGAACCGGGGAGAAAGGTCACTTGGGCGGATGTTGTTTTGCACAAACACGCGATTCCCAAGCATGCTATTACAGGTTGGCGAGCAATGAGGGGACGCCTCCTAACAAAGAAGCTTATAAATTTACGAGGAGCAAAGCATGACCCTGTTCGTAGCCTTTGTGAGAGGGCAGAAGAGGACATGGACCATCTATTCTCGAGGTGTTCGTACATGAAGGAGGTGTGGACAACACTACTCTTTCTCATGAAGCTGGGCACTCAGATAGCAAGATCCCTCGAAGGCGAAGCTACACGCCTCTCACACGCGAGAGGAAGCCGGGTTGAGAAGGTGGTGCGAAGGTGAGCTCTTAGTGCCATGATTCATGAGTGCTGGTTGGAACGGAACCGAAGGATTTTCGAGGGAGAGAAGAAGAAGCCAGGAGACATAGTGGCTACAATAAAGGACATGGTCGGGTGTCTTTGGGATAAAGTTAACAAACTTGCAGATGAAGATAGCGAGGAGCAGAATGTTCAGACCACGTGGTGTTAGTTTTGGGGATACTCGAAAATGTTATAACTACATAGCTTGAGCGTTGTAATACTTGTAGTGTGGTGGCCGGCTATGCATGTTAGCATGCCCGCGGACATAAAGTTTTCTTTTCGGGTTTTCTAGTTTTGTAAACTCGTTCTTTCATTTAATAAATTTAGAGGTCAAGCCTCTCTTTTGCCATGCAAAAAAAGGAAAGGAGAGGGAGAAGGGAGAGAGAGAGAACGGGGAGAGGAGCGAAGAAGGGAAAGAGAAGATAGAGAGAGGAGTCTCTTCTCTTATTCCTCTCTTGTTCTCTTTCTCTCCCTCTCGCTCGTTTCTTCCTTCTCTCCTTATCCTTATAAGGAGAGAATGAGAGCATAAGAGGTAGATAGGGAATGAGAAGAGGGAAGAGGAGAGATGGGGAAAGAGGAAAGAGAGAGAAGAAGAGATAAGGAAGAGGGAGAGAGAAGGAGAAGGAGAACAGAGAAGGAGGGAGGAAATGAGAGAAGAGGAGAGAGAGAAGGATAGAGAGACATAGAAGGAGAGAGGAGGGAGAGAAGAGAGAGAAGGGAGCGGAGGAGAGGGAGAGAAGGAGAGTGAGAGAGAAGAGGAAGGGAGGAGTGAGGGAGAAAGAGAGAGAAGGAAATAGAGATAAGGAGAAAGATGAGGAGAGAGTGAACGAGAGAGAACGAGAAGAGAAAGAGGATAAGAGGGAGAGTGAGAAAAGGAGACGCGAGAGAAGGTGAGGGGTAGAAGAAGGAGAAGAAAAGAAGGAGAAGAGGGAGGAGGAGGAGGAGGAGAGAGTGGTAGAGAGGAGTAGAAATGGGAAGAGAGAGCAGAAAAGAAAGGGAAAGGGAGAGAGAGAAGAGATATGGAGAACGAGAGTGAGAGGTAGAGAAGGGAGAGAGAAGGAGAGTGGAGAAAAGAGGATAAGAAGAGCAGAGAGAGCAGAAGGACATAGAAGGAAGAGGGAGAGAGAGAACACGAGAATAGACAAGAGCATAGAGGGAGAGAGGATAGAGAAGGGAAAGAGAGAGAAAAGGAGAGGGAGGAGAGGATGGAGAGGAAGGGAGAAAGAGCGAGAGAAGGAGGAGGGAGATGGAAAATGAAGGAGAAAAGGGAAGAGGAGGGAGAGAAGAAGGGGTAGAGGGAACGAGAGAGGTAGAGAAGAGAGGCAGAGAAGAGAGGGAAGGAGGAGAGAAGAGGGAGAGAGGAGGATAGGGAAGTAGAGGGGAGAGGGAGAAGAAGAGAGGGGTGAAGGAGTGGGAGAGAAGGAGAGAGGTAGAGCGCGAGAGAGAGAAGGAGAAGGGAAAGAGGCGGATGGAGAAGGATATAATGAGGAGAGAGAAGAAGAAGAAGAAGAGAGAAGGATAAGGAGAGAAGAAGAAGGGGAGCGGGATAAGAGGGAAGGGAGAGGAGAGGGTGTAAGCAATCTACGATTGAATCTACAGGTTCGGATTTACCTTTGTAGGAGAGAACCTGTGGCAGCGGAAGGGAACCGGAGATCACCTCACAGAGTCACCTCGAGCACCGGCCGGCCTTCAACTCTCGTGGAGAAGAAGGACTAATCCACAACCCATGAGTCTACGGGAGGAGTGGAGGAGAAGGTGGAACGGATGGGAGAGAGAGGAGTCTAGGGTTAGGGTTTTGCATACAAGGAACGCTACACCCTCCAATGAGAGCCTCCTCTTCTTATATAGAAGAGTCTTCCCTAAACCCTAATGCGCAGCCATCATCTTAGTGCTTTGGGCAAACATCATCTTAGTCCTCAGATTAATCCAATATCTCCCACTTGCACAACAGCACGTCAATAACACGTCATCTTCTTTTTGTGTCCTTGACACATGCATATATCCCCGATACATACAATCATAAGATGGCTTTGTGTCACCTCTTCATGTGTCCCCGACACATATGAATATATCTGATATATATAACTATTTCCCTCTTCCAAGAATTCATCCACAATACGCAAGTCTCCGATTATGTATCCCTGATACAAGACTGTTTGTGTCCCCGACACATGCACTCTTCCGATCATACAGACAAATGGGTCGTGCGACCGGTGATGCACCTACAATTAGGAGTCTCAAACTAGAAACCTTACTAGAAGGCCAGAATGACAACATCCTCACAAAAATAATAATTAAGCAGTTAAATGCACATCATTGTTCCCCAAGTTTACTCAGAAACTCACTTGACATGAACGGTATCTCGATCCCTCGGAGATAATACCTTCTTGTCCTCAAGGTACTTGCTACTGTATCCAATACAGTTGGGCCCAGCAAATACTTTCAGTACAGTCGAGTCAAACCTTTCCCTTCGCACCAGACCACCATTACACTCAAAGTTGACTCCTTTCCCGAAGATGCCTCTTTAGACCGAATCTCTCATGGTCATAGATGACATCCCAAAGTAGCCACATCAACTCTTTGCTTCATGGCGTCGTCAAAGGTCACTGAGGGTAACTAATGACAATTAAGTCTTGGACTCACACAGTGAAGGAGCAGGGATCCATCCTTTCACTTCCCAATGGTCGCTCAGCACATGTTGTATGATAAACATGTTATGGTGGATCATACTGTACACAACAGTACATCTGTCTCTCAACACCAAACAAGTCTTAGTCCAGTCGCACCCTCTCTGCGCCTGACCCGAACTTCATCATTATCGCCTTAACACCATACAGGTGCCACCTGGTGCCACATGTGATGCTCGCACTTGGCTTCTATAGGTCACTTGAATCGTGGGAACATTCTTGTCAATCCTCACAAACATAGAGGATCTCATCTTGATTCCTAATCAAGGCGACTATCTGATCATGAACTTCTCCGGATCTATCATGCAAGATCTCTTTATGATCAGTCTCATCTCTGCTCGCTATCAAAAGCGCCAGAGGAAAATGCTCGTGTGAGTGAGCATTCTTCAGCCTATTGACAGAATAATATTTTATGCTAGAACAACTACATCAACCAAAACAGATATAGTCAAAAGGAAAACACAATCACTCATAAAAGGAAGTTAGACATGCCAATACATCAAAGTCTGTGTAAGCCTAAGGACTTCACATGAGACACAAACGAGTCCTTAGCTATGGCTTTGGTAAGAGGGTCAGCTACCATAAGACTAGTAGATACATGTCTTAACACAACTTGCTTTCTCGCTATGATGTCCTTCACAAAATGATACCTAACCTGTATATGTTTGGTCTTTCCATGATATTTGGGGTCTTTCACATAACAAATGACAACCATGCTGTCACAATAGACAACAATAGGCTCATCAGATGTCTCTACTAGCCCAGTATGTAGTAAGAACCTCCTCAACCAAACTGCCTCCTGTACTGCTGCAGAGCATGCAACATACTCTGCTTCCATAGTCGAAAGGGCTATACAGGTTTTCTTCTTGCTGGACCATGAGATGACCCCATTAGCCAGCAAGAAAGCATAACCAGAGGTAGAGTTCCTTTCATCAATGTCTCCAGCCCAATCGGCATCACTATAGCCAATCAGGCGGAGATCTGATGCTTGCTAACACAGCTTGTAGTTACTCGTTCCTCTAAGGTATCTCATGATTCTCTTTACTGCCTTCCAATGCTCCATGCTTGGGTTGGACTGGTATCGACTCACCATGCCCACAACATAACAAATGTCTGGCCTAGTACACATCATAGCGTACATAAGGCTTCCCACAACATTGGAGTATGGAACCTTGCTCATTTTGGCCTTCTCTTCAGGAGTCTCAGGATGCTTATCAAGGCTTAAGTGCAAACCCTTCTCAACAAGAATGTCGATTGGTTTTCATTTGTCCATAGGGTATTTCTTTAAGACGTTGTTAATATAAGTCTCTTGAGACAATCCCAGAAGTCTCTTGGACCTATCTCTAACAATCTTGAAACGAAGGACGTAACTAGCTTCACCCATGTCCTTCATATCCAACGTGGAGGACAACCACTCTTTAGTGGATTTCAGAAACTCTTTGCTATTGCCAGCCATGAGTATGTCTTCAACATACAAGGTCAGAATGACAAATTTACCATTGGATCTCTTAACGTACACACAGTGATCTTGCTCAAGCATAGAGAACGCATTCTCCAATATAGCTTGATGGAAGGGAATGTTCCACTGTCTAGACACTTGTTTTAAGCCATACAAGGACTTGTTGAGCTTGCACATATTGCGCTCTTGTCCTTTGACTTCAAAACCTTGAGGTTGATCCATATAGATCTTCTCCTCAAGTTCTCCATTGAGAAAAGTAGTCTTTACATCCATTTGGTAAAGCTCTAAGTCCATCTGAGCGACAATAGCTAGTAGAAGGCGGATGGAGGCAAACCTAACCACAAGTGAAAAAGTTTCCTCAAAATCCACACCTTCTCTTTGGGTGAAGCCTTTAGCTACCAGTCTAGCCTTGAATCTATCAACAGATCCATCCACCTTCCTCTTAGTCTTGAGCATCCACTTGGCCCCAATGGACTTTCGGTTCGGCAGTAAGTCGACCAAGTCCAAGACTCGATTAACTTTCATCGACTCCAACTCTTCCTTTATAGCTTCTAACAACTCTTTCGCATTTGGACCTTCCAAAGCCTCTTTCAAGGTCTCCGGTTCTTGCTCATCGATCACTGTCATCCCAGATGATTCATAATCAATTTCTTCTTGCGCTATCATGAGGGCCTCTTCCTCTAAGCAAAACCGCCTACGAGGAATGAGCCCACGTTTACTTCGACGCAGATGGATATCTGATGGCTCATCCTCCGTGAGAGCTATCGGATCCTCAGTATTGCTGCTCCCACTAGGATTGACTGGTGGAACCTCATGTTCAACTTCCAGATCCTGATCCCGTGAAGTGGCAATGTCCTCATCTTGTCGTTCAAAGAAGTCCACCGACTCTTTGATAGCTCTAGCAAGGGTTGGATAATCATTTTCCAAGAATGTGGCATCCCTAGACTCCAGTTCCGTCCTTCTTTCATTCTCGTCTAACCCGATAAAAACATAACCTTTGGAGAGATTACTGTATTTTATAAAGATACATTTTTTCCGTCTCGGTCCTAGTTTTCCATATCGGTGACTAGTAGAATGAATGTGTGCTGCGCATCCCCAAGGACGTAGTAGGCTAAAATCAGGCTTCCGTCCCGTCCATATCTCATATGGAGTTGAGGGAACCGATTTTGTTGGAACTCTATTGAGGATATAGGAAGCAGTCATTAGAGCATCTCCCCAAAACGAAATTGGTAAGCTCGCATGCGCCATCATGGATCTAACCATGTCTAGCAACATTCTATTCCTTCTCTCGGCAACACCATTTTGCTGAGGAGTATAAGGCATAGTGAGTTGTCTAGATATCGCCTTTTCATCACATAACTCTTTGAACATTATGGAGAGATACTCACCACCTCTATCCGTTCTATGAGTTTTTATCTTATTATCCAACTGATTCTCAACTGAGCTCGTGAATTTCTTAAAACATTCTAGAGCTTCTGACTTGTGAGAAATAAGATAAATATGACCATATCTAGTGAAGTCATCAATGAATGTGATGAAGTAACTCTGTCCATGTCTAGTACGCACATTCAAGGGTCCACAAATATCTGAGTGAATTAGTTCTAAAGGAGAAGTAGCCCTAATAGCTTTTCCGTATGGTTTTCTAGTTGCCTTTCCAGCTAGACAAGATTCACAGGTCGGCAATTAAAATTTGGAGCATTTTCCTAATTCCCCCTCCTTTGCCAACATGTTCATCCGGTCAACACCAATGTGACCTAGTCTAGCATGTCACATAACTGAATCATTATTCACGGAACTTTGGCTCATAAAGGCACTAGTATTACGAATGAAATCATAAATTGCGTCCGACACAATAAAACCGTCTGGACGAAAGGCACGTCCATAATAAATGTTAGCTAGGTATAAACCCATATAATTGTTCTCAAAAACAACTTTAAAACCATGTCTCATCAAAACAACAATAGAAATAATATTTCGCCGTATAGCTGGTGCATACAACACGTCGTGAAGTAATAGGATCCGGCCACTTTGCATGTGCCAACTCCAAGAACTTCAATGCTAGTATTGTTTGCCATGTTTATTCGCCTCCCACTTGGAACACGGCGATATTCCACGAAGGCAGAACGATCCTTTGTTACGTGGTCCGTGGCACCTGAATCCACAATCAACACAGGAGAATGATCAGTGAGCATCACAGAACTAGTCACATTACAATTCGAGGGATTACACACAGTAATTACCTTTTGCTGAGTGCACTCACGAGCAAAATGCCCAGTCTTTCGGCAATTAAAACAAGTGACATTAGACTTATCTTTCCCACCTCTGGATCCTCGAGGTCGTTTCTTTCCCGCTTTGTTTTTTTTTGTTTGCGTTTGCACCCTTCTTGCCTTTAAAATCCTGAGCTCTATCACTTTTGCGCTTAAAACATGCACTCCTCCGAGGAGCGCCAGCCTCAGCAGCAAATACTTCAGTTAGAGGGCTTCCACAAGCATGCGGTCCTCCTCCAGCTCTAGGTGTTTTACGGCCTGGTCAAATGTCCTGATGTCATCAGCATGAGTCAGATAGACCTTCATATGCTCCCAATTCTTCAAAGGCAATGATCTGATGAGAGCAGACACTTGCTCCTCATCATTCTTAGCACGACCGCCAGCGCTAGGCTCGTTAATAATGCTTGACATTGCGGTAATATGCAGCCTCATCGTGTGACCTTGGCGCATTTTATACCCATCAAACATGAGCCCAAGCTGGCGGGCCCTTGTGACGGAGGTCACTCCGTACTGAAACTTCACAGCTTCCCACAAGGCCTTTGTAGTTCGAAACTTTTCGAACCGCAGTAACGGATCGTCCCTCATTGAACTTAGAATTGTGATTCGAGGAATTCGCTCTTTCTTTTTCCATGCATTATACACATCCAAGTTTCTATGACGTTGCGCAGTATTCCCCTCCTCGGGGGAAGACATAGATTGGTTTATGTTTTCTAACATGTCCTGATCCTCTAAGAGATACTCAATTTTATGATGCCACAAATCGTAATTTCTTTCATTGAGTTTATCTCCTCGAGTCAGATCAGCGACAATGCTTTTGGACGCAGCCATAAAAATCTAGGACAATCAAAAAGACATAGCGATACATGAGTTCTAGCACAAAACACTTCTACCTTGCAACTCCCACTAGGCATGCGAGTTCCAAAAAAACGGTTTTCAAAAAAAATCCAATCAACATCACACAGATATGATTACTACATTAGTTCCATATCGAGCTAATGATCCCCATTGGGGATTTAGCCTCGTCGATGGGAACCCGCATGAGGCTTATAGCAATAATATCGCAATAATAAAAATAAAGGAGTCCCTCGTCTCCTTAGGGCAATAAATAGTCCACAGTCCATAATTATTACAGTCAATAAATATTACAGCCCATTGCGATAACTATTGCAAATGGAAATAAATGAATGAAATTACGTTCATCTCTCAATAAGACAGTAAATAAAATCAGCAACCATTCATTCCATACAAGCACAATCTTTCCATACGTTAGCACAATCCGACGTATGAAAAAAATACCATAAAGTGTGCACCTCATTCAAACAAGAAGGAAGCAATGCTTTTATGGTGCACGAATATAGGGAAAAAACGTGTTAGGTAATAACAACCAATCTCCACAATAATCATTCTCAAAACAGAAATTTTTTCTTCTTTCCCTAATCAATATAATCATGATAGCACAACAAATTATCCTACTTTGATTAGGAAAGAAAAAAATCCGAAATTCTATGGTGGAGAGCAACACATATTTTTGCATCAAAGGAAAGCATTCAAACATATTTTTTAAGGCAACAAAATTCCAGCCCATAATATCTTTCCAAAAATTTCAGAATTAGCCGATCTTTCGTTAATCAATATAAGCATGCAATCAACAATAATTATGCTACTTGTAATGGAAAGAAAATCCGAAATTATTTGGTGGAGGGCATCACATATATGCACATTTGATGAAAATGAAATATTTCAAATGAAATGCATGCAATCATTCCAAAAGAAATCCGAAAATCCTTAATGAGATTAACATATATGTGCATTCAATCATAAAGGAAATATTTCAAATGAAATGCATGCTATCATTCCAAAAAAATATTTCCGAATTATACAATATGGTAACTCAATATTCATGTATGTGCATGATTTTGCAATCAACATCTAATCCTAGATGCATGCACATGTGATTAAAAATTACATATACATGAATAAGGCAACAAGCATCTAACCTTAGAAGTATGTACAAGAGTTTTGAAAAAACAAATATGATGCATAATCCGAAATACATGATCACATCATGAAACATATGCAATATCCAACTCTTGTAACATCAATTATCATCATTCTCTTAAGCTAATATGTGCATAAAAAACAGTAAAATTAAGATCTAGCCGCATGCTTGAAAGATGGAAGAAATATGCGCAACAAACATATTTAAAACATGTAACCCTAGGCACATGCTTAACAAGAAAGATGAACTATGTGCAAGAATGAATCATCCATTTTCAACACAAGATGCATGCTAAAAATAAAAAATATGCGCAAGAAAAAAGAGTTGATTCAAGCAAAACTAATCTCATGTAAAGGATGAATCAAACAAGTCATGCGCTAGGGTGAGAAAAAACGCCATCAAACCCCATGTGCATGAAAGGAGAGAAAGAAAAAAAATGCAAAACCATATCAATCCGAAAAAAATTCTTTCAAAGAACCACTGAAAAGTCAACTCATATGAAATGAATAAGAAGGTGCTCTAAAACAAAACTCGGAGGTGACCAAGATGGCTCTGGTACCAATGTAAGCAATCTACGATTGAATCTACAGGTTCGGATTTACCTTTGTAGTAGAGAACCTTTGGCAGCGGAAGGGAACTAATGATCACCTCACAGAGTCGCCTCGAGCACCGGCCGACCTTCAACTCTCGTGGAGAAGAAGGACTAATCCACAACCCAAGAGTCTACGGGAGGAGTGGAGGTGAACGTGGGACAGATGGGAGAGAGAGGAGAGGTGGCGAGTAGGGTTAGGGTTTTGCATACAAGGAATGCTACCCCATCCAATGAGATCCTCCTCTTCTTATATAGAAGAGTCTTCCCTGAACCCTAATGCGCAGCCAATGAGAGTGCGCCACGTGTCAGTGTTTTGGGTAAACATCATCTTAATCCTCAGATTAATCCAATAGAGGGAATATGAGGAAGATAGAGATGAGGCGAGGGAGATGAGAGAAAGAGAAGATGGGAGAGTGAGAGAGAAGGAGAGTGGTAGAGAAGGAGATAAGAGAGTTGGGTAGAACGAGAGAGAGAGAGAGAGAGAGAGAGAAAGAGAGAGAGAGAAGGATTTGGAGAAAAGGAGAAGCGAGAAGAGAGAGAGAGAAGAAGAGGGAGAAGGAGAGAGGAGTGAGAGATAAAGAGAGTGGCATAAGGAGAATGGGAGAAGGAAGAGAGGGAGACATAGAAAAGGTGAGAGAAATGGGAGGGAGAGAGGAGGAGAAGGATAAGAATATTGAGAAGGCAGAGAAGAGGGAAAAGAGAGAAGGAGAAGAAGAAGAGGGGGAGAGAATGAGAGAGAAGGAGAAGAGAGAGAGGTAGACAGCCTAGGAGAGGGAGAAGGGAGAGAGAGAGAAGGATAGAGACAGAGAAGGAGAACAAAAAAGAGGAGAGAGAGAAGTGAGAGAAGAGAAGAGATATTAGGGAGAAGAAGGGAGAGAGAGGGAGAGAAGGAAGAGAAGGAGGGAGTGGAGGAGAGGGATAAGATGGAGAGGGAAAAGGAGAGAAGGAGAGGGTTAAAAGGGAGATAGAGAAGGAGAGATTGAGAGCATAAGAGGGAGATAGGGAACGACAAGTGGGAAGAAGAGAGATGGCAAAAGAGGAAAGAGGGAGAAGAGATAAGGAAGAGGGAGAGAGAAGGAGAACATAGAAGGAGGGAGGAAACAAGAGAAGAGGAGAGAGAGAAGGATAGAGAGACAGAGAAGGAGACAGGATGGAGAGAAGAGAGTGAAGGGGGAGCGGAGGAGAGGGACAGAGAAGAGGATGGGAGGAGAGAGGGAGAAAGAGAGAAAAGGAAAGAGAGATAAGGAGAAAGATGAGGACAGAGTGAACGAGAGGGAAGGAGAAGACAAAGAGGATACGAGGGAGAGTGAGAAAAGGAGAAGAAGAGAAGGAGAAGAGGGAGGAGGAGGAGAAAAATAGTGGTAGAGAAGAGTAGAAATGGGAAGAGAGAGAAGAAAAGAGAGGGAAAGGGAGAGAGATAGAGAGTGAGAGAGAGGAGTTATGGAGAACGAGAGTGAGAGGTAGAGAAGGAGAGTGGAGAAAATAGGATAAGAAGAGCAGAGAGAGGAGAAGGAGATAGAAGGAAGAGGGAGAGAGAGAACACGAGAATAGACAAGAGCAGAGAGGGAGAGAGGATGGACAAGGGAAAGAGAGAAAACGAGAGGGAGGAGAGAGGAAGGGAGAGAGAGTGTGAGAGAAGGAGGAGGGAGATAGAAAATGAAGGAAAAGAGGGAAGAGGAGGGAGAGAAGAAGGGGAAGGAGAGAGATAGAGAAGAGAGGCAGAGAAGAGAGGGAAGGAGGAGAGAAGAAGGAGAGAGAAAGAGATGAGGGAGAGAGGAGAATAGGGAAGTATAGGGGTGAGGGAGAAGAAGAGAGAGGGAGAAGAGAGAGGCGGTGATGGAGTGGGAGAGAAGGAGAGAGGTAGAGAGCGAGAGAGAGCAGGAGAAGTGAAAGAGGAGGATGGAGAGGAATAAAATGGGGAGAGATAAGGATAAGGAGATAAGAAGAAGGGGAGCGGGATAAGAGGGAAGGGAGAGGAGAGGGAATATGAGGGAGACAGAGATGAGGCGAGGGAGATGAGAGAAAGAGAAGAGGGAAGAGTGAGAGAGAAGGAGAGTGGTAGAGAAGGAGATAAGAGAGAGGGGTAGAACGAGAGAGAGAGGGAGAAGGGCTCTACAGAATGGGACAAGGAGAGAGAGAAGGATTGGAAGAAATGGAGAAGCGAGAGGAGGGAGAGAAGAAGAGGGAGAAGGAGAGAGGAGAGAGAGATAATGAGAGTGGCATAAGGAGAAAGGGATAAGGAGAGAGGGAGAGAAGGCAGAGAGAAAGAAAAAGGGAGAGAAATGAGAAGGGGGAGAGGAGGAGAAGGATAAGGATAATGAGAACGCAGCGAAGTGGGAAGAGAGAGAAGGAGATGAAGAAGAAGTGGGGGAGAGAATGAGAGAGAAGGAGAAGAGAGAGAGGTAGACAACCTAGGAGAAGGGAGAGAGAAGGATAGATGCAGTGAAGAGAGAATAGGGATAAGGATAAGGAGAGAAGGAGAACAGAAAAGAGGAGAGAGAGAAGGGAGAAATGAGAAGTGTTGAACGTTTTAATTTAAACCGCAAGTGTACGGCCACGATGAAGCGGTGGCAAGTACGGGTCGTCCTCAGGGAGGTGAGCAGCCTCTTGTTTAGCAGAAATCAAGTGGCAAAAATAGGGGGAGAAAGATGTTTATGCTGCTCTACACTAAACTACGCAAAGAAGTAGGAAATGCGAAAGGAAGAAGCAAACAATGAAATAACAACTAAGCTAAGAATAAAAAGGAGAATGCTGGAATACAGAAATGGGAAAACCCCTAAGGGGTGGAGTGAGTGCACACATGCAAAGAGGTGGGTGTAGAATAAATTCTTTAAGCACATGAAGGTGGTGTTTATCAAGAAAAGGAGGTGTCTAAATGTTATGGCAAAACCTATCAATCTATTCACCAACTTAGTTGATTAATATTTACATATGCAAGGTGTTTATTTTAGAACCTAAACAAGAATGAGAGGTGTCTAATCATTTTGGCAAAACTCATCAAGTTGTAAATTCTATCCTAAACAAGCAAGCATACATTCATGTTTAATCAACACATTGAAATTAAAGTATTCATCCCATTCTCTAATGCATGTATGTACATCTACTCCACCCCCCCAAAGGGGATGGAACTACTCCCTAAACATTATACTAATTATTAAACTATGGAAAGAAAGCATATTAAAACTAAGCTAGAATTAAAAGACGATTAAACTAAAACATGCACAAACAATAAAAGAAGCATAAACAAACAATGAAAGATACACAAAACTTTATTGATAAAATGACTCACATTAAAAGTAGCATCCTCCTACTTTAGTGTGTGCTTCAAGGCCTCACTTATAGTAGGAAGAATAGCCACTTAAAATATGGAGTGATTACAATAGGAGGTGAAGAGTTCTATTTATAGGCATGGAAAAAGCTAATCCGGGACAATCCCCCGATGTGGGACTAAACAAACACCAAAAATAGCCTAAACGAACATTAATACAAGTCCAGGAGAAATCTTGGCGGATCTGGACTAATCCAGACCGCCAATTGGCGGTCTAAAATGTCCGGATCCAGTTGAGTTTTATTCTGGGCTTTTCTTTGTGCTTTTGGTGGTCGTTGATGCATTGACTTCGTTTGTTGGAGCTCCGACCCGAATCCAATTGCTAAAATACTCCCCATGATGGTGTGAAGTATTCTGTTTTGCTCTTAGGTCCTTCTGTCTTGTGTTCAGGTCCTTCTCCCTTGCATCTTGGTCCTCATATCTCACAATCCAGTCCTTTTTCCAAGCTTTTGGGTCCTTTTATGCTTCATCTCTTCAAACCTAATTATTCCTGAAAACTAAACATAAAACTCGTAACATAGCATTGTTTAGGGGAAAGATAATGGATATAAGATACAAATATGAGCATGAAATGATGTCAATCAAATACCCCCACACCTAACTTTTGCTAGTCCTGAGCAAAACAAAGAAAAAGAAAAGCATGCGAAAAACAAGAAATCCTAACTCACTTTCGTAGGAATCACGGTTGCACTTAGCACGTGCCACAAGCCGTGAAACCTCCTTGTCGCCAAGGAGGAGGAGTGTTGTCTCCTGAGGGTTTTCAGCGGATATACCCACAAAATCCGAACAAGATGCATTAATCAATCTAGCTACACGACTCGTTGGACTTATTTTGTCGATCATGGGATGCAGTATTACTATGGGGCGACTATATATGTAATCGGTCCACACACCTAGACTAATGAGTTATTCGTGAGAGTTAACTAAGGAATTAAGTGAAAGACATGGGCAACCTTAACTTCTAAATGTGATACAATGTGTAAAGTCCATTTTGGTTCTTATTTGACTCTTCTTTTTCTTTTCTTTTTCTTTGGAGCATTTATTGGTTGGTGTTTGATTCTCCCAGAGTCAGGTTTCGTGCATCATTGCCTATGAGGACTTACACTATCACGTACACCTTCCCCCAAATCTCCACATAGGGCGATCCCTACCACCCGTGTAACGGGAGTTCGGTCGGTGCATCCCAAGTCAGATGACTCGAAAGCACCCGGCACAAAGTCCCCTCAGACCTACTTTCCCGAGTGATAGGAGTCGTGCGAGAAGAGAGAACACCACTTATTTATTAATCTAAATGGGAACCAAAACCCCTACACTTAAGTTTAACAAAAAGAGATTAAGGGCCCTTGACTACGACAAACTTCCTTATACTAACAGACACAAATTATTTGACTCACTAGGTTCAGGGTGGACTTCTTTAAATGTTTGAGTACTGAGACCCTATCATTACACGCACCCCCCCCCCCCCCCCCCCCCCGAGGGAAAACCGGGGTGCATCCTAACGACTCGATATGACCTAAAGCCAGTAAACTAGAAATCCTAATGCATCAAGTTCAAGTCAATTTTGGGAGCTTTCTTTTTACTTTGCCTCTCAACGGTTTTGCACATGCTAAACACACGCAAAACCCACAAAACATTTTCTTTCGCAAACACATGAAGATTTTGAAAGAAATGTGAAAATTTTAAAGCACTCGGCAAGCAAAAGAAGACAAGTCACCCAAGGATCATGGCAAGCAGATATATCAATGTTAAATGCGGCACACTAACATGACCCTAGCAGTACAAACGAAAGAAAATAAAACCAAAGCAAAAAGACTCGACTATGTACACACGTAAAACACCCCCCCACACCTACTTCATGCATTGTCCTCAATGAATGTGAACAAGATACTACATGGATACATGCATGAAAAAGGAAAGATCTCACCAACATGAAGTACAAAGGGACGTTCAGGGTCATGTTGATGGACACACCCCAAATTCCCTCAAAACCTGTGAGAAGCTGAAGAAGGGAGAGAAATACGTGAAGAGATTGGGCCCAAGTACACAAGGGTTGGGGCCCATAACAATCGATGCTCACTGAAGGAGTCTTTTATTACACACTTCTCTTTTTTCTCTATTTTTTTCGTTTTTTTTTCGATTTTGTTTTACATGACATGTACAGGAACAATGATATTCTGATAATCATTTGGTCAAGGAACATCAACTGAGAACATCAAGTCATGAGGACCAGAGACTTGCCGAGATGGGCAAACTCCACTGGTACTCTGAGTTCTCATGAGAGGTGAAAGGTCAAAGCTGAAAGGCTCGAACCCCTCATGATATTGGTTGGGTGTGGGCAACCAAGAATGAAGTGGTGTTGCCTCACTAGGGTTTAATTGCTCATCGAAAAAAAAACCCTCCAACCAATAGGCGGGTGCATCAGAATGAGTTCCTCAGGCTCATTCGATGGATGCAGCAGACTTGCATCACTAAGAATGGGGCTTCTCCCCAAGTCATCCAACAAGGACCTCCCACCATCATTTAGATCATCAAGCATGAGCTCGGTCATAGGTGGGTCCTTGTTGGAGTCAATATGAAGCTCAAATGGCTCAATGGCCATGGGACATGAGGTAGAGACACCTTCTGGTATAGGCATATGATGAGGTGTCTCACTCTCACTAGTACTCTCAACTGAATCATGCAACGAACACTCCCTTTGGACATTCATGTTCAAGGCCAGCTCACTCTGTAGCATTGCGAAGACATACAATGAGTTTTCGCTGGGCCCACGAACATTCCCAACGGGTTGCATTGGGGTTATGGGTGTTCGTTGATTCTGTGGTGCTTTCTCCAATTGGCGAATGAGATCGAGATTTAAAGGTTCATCCATGGGTTCCTGTTGCCTACCAGAGTTGAACACATGAAACTCGGCACTCATGTTACCGAATGAGAGCTTCATAAGACCATTTCTACAATTAATCAACGCATTGGAGGTTGCCAGAAATGGTCTACCCAAAATCAAAGGTATTTGAGAGTGGGTGTTCGCAACAGGATTGGTATCGGGGACAACAAAATCGACTGGAAATATAAAATCTCCAACTTTGATAAGCACGTCCTCGATAATCCCCATGGGAATACGAATGGATCTATCCGCCAGTTGGAGGGTGATCTTAGTTGGTTTCAATTCTCCCAAGTTCAACTGTTGATAAACAGAGAATGGGAGGAGGTTGACCGCTGATCCTAAATCAAGCAAAACATTTCTCAATCTAGTGTCCCCTATCGTACACTGAATAGTAGGACACCCAGGGTCCTTGTATTTTGTGTAGGTAGGATTGGACAAAAGTGAGCTGATATTTGCAGCCAAGAATGCTTTCTTAGGAATATTGGTCTTCCTCTTGGTTGTGCAGAGATCCTTCAACACTTTGGCAAATTGAGGTATTTGTTGGATGACATCCAACAAGGGGATGTTAACCTTTACTTGCTTCAACACCTCTACTATCTTGTCCATGTTGTCACTCTACTTTTTGGTTAACCTACTTGGATAGGGAGCTTTTGGCAGGTAGGTTTTCTGTTGTGCCTGAGAAGAAAGCTTTGGTGTATTACCCTCACCCTCAGCTTCTTCTTCACCACCATTCCCACTGAGGGGCTGCATAGATGGTGGTTGTTGTGGCAAGGAAATGTGATTGTCAACCTGTTTTCCATTCCTTAAGGTCACAATGGAATTGACATGGTGAACAAGTTCCTCCACATGGTTCACTTGCCTCCCCCGAGGTACCACATTCTTATTTTGCATTTGTTGTTGTTGGTACATACGGGGGTTAGCCTTAGGCTGGCTAGGAAAAAACCCTCTCTCTCTTTCATGTACAGACTGAGCCAATTGGCCCATCTGAAGCTCTAGAGATTTGATGGTCTGCTGACTTGAAGTGAGAACTTGACTAGTGGTTGACATAAAAAATTTCATTGAGTTTTCAAGCCCACGAGTCAAGGTCTCAAGCGAATTGAATCGGGTTTCCATATTATTGGAATTTGAGAAACCCGATTGATTGGTGGTTTGTGTTTGGGGTGGCTGATAGGAATGTGCATGCATGGGAGGTTGGTGTGATTGCTAAGGTGGTCTAGAGGAGTTTGAAGGACCACCCGGGGCATTATTTTGGTTCCATGCAAAATTGGGGTCGTTCCTCCATCCAGGGTTATAAGATGATGAGTATGGGTCATTCCTAGCTCTGTCATAGATGGCGTTGACACGCTCTATCTCAGGAGGAATGGACTCACACTCGCTCTCTACATGACCTATCCTACCACATGAATGACAAGGAACTGGACCAGATGTGGAAATGTGAGGTGCACTTTGTCGGTTTTGGAGCTCAATCGAATCCATACGGCGCATTAAGGCCGCCATGCGGGCCTCGGTGGCCGTAGTGGTATCGATAGCAAATGCGGCACCCGATCTAGTCGAGTTTGCATTCGCGATCCTCGCTCCTATACTAGATGCTGCAGGTGGTTCCCTCACAGTCTCCCACTGCATGGTTTTCTCAGCGAGGTCTTCTAGGAAGGCTCATGCCTCCCTTTCATCCTTTCCCAAGAACTCTCCTTGACACGTGGACTCAAGGAGCGTTCTTGACGGGATGTGAAGACCCTCATACACAATCTGACAAAGATGTCACAACTCAATGTCATGGTGAGGGCACGAGGATAGTAGCTCTTTGAACCTCTCAAGATATGCATGAAATGGTTCGGTCTCATGTTGACAGAACGAATTGATTTCGTTCCTCAATTTTGGAGTCTGATGATTAGGAAAGTACTTCTTGAGGAATGCAGATTGAAACTCATCCCAAGTCCTAAAGGAATTCTCCTGGTTGCTGTAGAACCACTTCTTGGCGTCATCCTTTAGTGCAAAAGGAACGAGCCTAAGATGGATGGAGTCTGTGCTAAGTTGTTGCAGCTTGAAAATAGCACAGACCTCAAATTCCCTGAAAAAGATATAGGGGTCACCTTTCCCAGTGAAATGAGGGAGCATGGAAATGAATTGAGGCTTAACCTCAAAATGGTTCCCATTAGCCTCTGTTAATACGATGCATGAGGGTAGGGCTGTACGACTCGGGTAGCATCGATCACGAAGAGGTATGGGAACGACAACTGGAAGCACTGGTGGAGCAGGTGGGTCCAGCAACTTCTCCTTCTCACGGAAATTAGCAGCCATTGAACCCGAACTGCGTGCGACACGAGAGGAGGAAGGTGTCGACAAATCGATGACCGAAGCCGGATTGACAACGCTCCTCGTCAAACGACCACTCTCGTCTCGTGTCCACGAAAGCATGCACAAAGGTGCACACACAAACCACAACTCTTTTATTTTTTATTTTTTTCAAAGAATGTACGTAGGGGAGAAGACAGGGGGAACACAGGAGAAAAAGAATGACTCAGGAGAGAAAGGAAGAAGTCCTTATGCTACGGCGGCTGGGTACAGGTAGAAGCACACAAGCAAACAAGGCTCAAGCAATCCTAAGGTCGCTATAGGTCCTTACAGCTAGACGACGCCTAACTGCGAGGTCACACGGCCTCAACACGCCTCACCTCCCTACAACGAGGACCACAAAGCCCAGCAAGTGAGCCAAGATCTGGGGATCTCGTCTCTCCTACTATCGACAAAGTGGGCAACGCCGATCAGGTCATGACGGTCGGGACCGGATCACTCTCCTAATGCGTCCCAGATTCTTAGGGCCAATGTCTACTTGATTTTAAAATTAGGCTCTTGATTAGTGTGGTTTTTGGGGTGAAGGAAAGGGTGATGAAATTCCCCACCTTATCTTTTACGGGACAGCCCCTCCTTAGTAGCGTTTTGGAGACCTAAATCTAGCAATCAACACTCCAAACAACGCTCAACTTACACTTGTTGCAATGCACTTCCTACTAACTAATGCATGTTCATACGAAATGCATGAATGAGAGTAGAAGGTGCGTACCTCACGCCAGCTCTCAGCAACAGAAAATAAAGCTAAGATAAAAGACAATCTAAGTGCCTAAGTCACATACATGATGCATGGCCTAAACAAAAAGAATGCCTAATCTTTTGCTTTGAGATTTAGGGTCCAAGTTGCTTAAAGGAGATTTGATTATTGATCTGGAAACAAACTATAACTCAAAACATGCCAAATTAAGTCCCAGACCACTATATGAGATAAAGTAAACAGACCAAAGAAATAAGAGAGCGAGCTGAGCTTACCAGACCACTGATTGGCGGTCTACAGTGCCCAGCTTGCTTCAAAACATCTCCAGATGCTCTTCCTAACGACTCCAAGTCTCCTGAAACAAAGCAAAACTACAAAGCAAAAATTAAATCCACTTGAATCGTCCAAACAAGAGTCTGGACTGGCACCTCCCCGGCAATGGCGCCAAAAACTTGTTGAACGTTTTAATTTAAACCGCAAGTGCACGGCCGCGATGAAGCGGTGGCAAGTACGGGTCGTCCTCAAGGAGGTGAGCAGCCTCTTGTTTAGCAGAAATCAAGTGGCAAAAATAGGGGGAGAAAGATGTTTATGCTACTCTACACTAAACTACGCTAAGAAGTAGGAAATGCGAAAGGAAGAAGCAAACAATGAAATAACAACTAAGCTAAGAATAAAAAGGAGAATGCTGGAATACAGAAATGGGAAAACCCCTAAGGGGTGGAGTGAGTGCACACATGCAAAGAGGTGGGTGTAGAATACATTCTTTAAGCACATGAAGGTGGTGTTTATCAAGCATAGGAGGTGTCTAAATGTTATGGCAAAACCTATCAATCTATTCACCAACTTAGTTGATTAACATTTACATATGCAAGGTGTTTATTTTAGAGAACCTAAACAAGCATTAGAGGTGTCTAATCATTTTGGCAAAACTCATCAAGTTGTAAATTCTATCCTAAACAAGCAAGCATACATTCATGTTTAATCAACACATTGAAATTAAAGCATTCATCCCATTCTCTAATGCATGTATGAACATCTACTCCACCCCCCAAAGGGGATGAAACTACTCACTAAACATTATACTAATTATTAAACTATGGAAAGAAAGCATACTAAAACTAAGCTAGAATTAAAAGACGATTAAACTAAAACATGCACAAACAATAAAAGAAGCATAAACAAACAATGAAAGAAACACAAAACTTTATTGATAAAATGACTCACATTAAAAGTAGCATCCTCCTACTTTAGTGTGTGCTTCAAGGCCTCACTTCTAGTAGGAAGAATAGCCACTTAAAATATGGAGTGATTACAATAGGAGGTGAAGAGTTTTATTTATAGGCATGGAAAAAGCTAATCCGGGACAATCCCCCGATGTGGGACTAAACAAACACCAAAAATAGCCTAAACGAACATTAATACAAGTCCAGGAGAAATCTTGGCGGATCTGGACTAATCCAGACCGCCAATTGGCGGTCCAAAATGTCCGGATCCAGTTGAGTTTTATTCTGGGCTTTTCTTTGTGCTTTTGATGGTCGTTGGTCCATTGACTTTGTTTGTTGGAGCTCCGACCCGAATCCATTTGCTAAAATACTCCCCATGATGGTGTGAAGTATTATGTTTTGCTCTTAGGTCTTCTGTCTTGCGTTCAGGTCCTTCTCCCTTGCATCTTGGTCCCCAGATCTCACAATCCAGTCCTTTTTCCCAGCTTTTGGGTCCTTTTATGCTTCATCTCTTCAAACCTAATTATTCCTGAAAACTAAACATAAAACTCGTAACATAGCATTGTTTAGGTGAAAGATAATGGATATAAGATACAAATATGAGCATCAAATGATGTCAATCAAGAAGATATAGGAGGGAGAAGAAGGGAGAGAGAGCGAGAGAAGGGTGTGGAGGAGAGGGATAAGAGGGAGAGAGAAAAGGAGAGAAGGAGAGGGATAAGAGGGAGAGAGAAAAGGAGAGAAGGAGAGGGATTAGAGGGAGATAGAGAACGAGAAAGAAGAGAGGAAAGATAAGAGGTGAGAGAAAGAGAAAGATAATAAGAGGGAGAAGGAGAGAGAGGAAAATGGAGAAGATGTGTGGGAGAGGTGGAGACAGAGAAGGGAAGGTGAGAGAAAAAAAGATAACGAGAGAAGGAGAAGAGATGGGCAATGAGAGGAGATGAAGCGATTAAAGGAGACACAGAAGAGGAGGGAGAAGGAGAGGAGGGGAAGAGAGGGAGGAGAGAGAGAAGGAGAAGAGAGAGGGACCGAGAGGAGATTGAGGGATAAGAGGAGTGAGCGGAGAAGGAGGGAGAGAGTGGGTGGGAGGGAGAGAGAAGGAGAGGACAAAAGGGGAGGAGAGACAGAGGGAGTAGAGGGGGAGAGAGAAGAAGAAGGCGAGAGGGAACAAGAGAGGAGGAGAGAGGAAACAGGAGAATGAAAGGAGGACAGGAGGACAAGAGGGAAGGGGAATGGAAGGAGATAGAGAAGGGAGAGTAGAGATAGAGTAGGGGAGAAGTAAGAGAGATATAGGAGGAGAGAGGTGAGAGGAGCAGAGGGATAAGAAGACAGAGAAGTGAGAGAGAGAAAGGAGAGAAGAGAAGAGATAGGAGGGAGAAGAAGGGAGAGAGAGCGAGAGGAGGAAGAAAAGGAGGGAGTGGAGGAGAGGGATAAGAGGAAGAGAGAAAAGGAGAGAAGGAGAGGGATAAGAGGGAGATACAGAATGCGAAAGAAGAGAGGAAAGATAAGAGGTGAGAGAATGAGAGAGATAATAAGAGGGAGAAGGAGAGATAGGGAAATGGAGAAGAGGTGAGGGAGATGAGGAGACAAAGAAGGGAAGGTGAGAGAAAAAGAGAAAAGGAGAGAAGGAGAAGAGATGGGCAATGAGAGGAGATGAAGCTATTAAAGGAGACACACAAGAGGAGGGAGAAGGAGGGGAGGGGAAGAGAGGGGAGGAGAGAGAGAAGGAGAAGAGAGAGGGACTTAGAGGAGACGAAGGGATAAGAGGAGAGAGCAGAGAAGGAGGGAGAGATCGGGTGGGAGGGAGAGAGAAGGAGAGGACAAGAGGGGAGGAGCGAGAGAGGGAGAAGAAGGGGGGAGAGAGAGAAGAAGAATGAGAGGGGGAACAAGAGAGGAGGCGCGAGGAAACAAGAGTATGAGTGGACAGAGAAGGAAAGGAGGAGAAGAGGGAAGGACAAGGGAAAGAGATAGAGAAGGGAGAGTAGAGATAGAGTAGGAGAGAAGTAAGAGAGATAGAGGAGGAGAGAGGAAACGAGAGAGTGAGAGGAGCAGAGGGATAACGAGATAAAGAAGTGAGAGAGAGAAAGGAGATAGAGAAAGGAGAGAAGAGAAGAAATAGGAGGGAGAAGAAGGGAGAGAGAGCGAGAGAAGGAAGAGAAGGAGGGAGTGGAGGAGAGGGATAACAAGGAGAGAGAAAAGGAGAGAAGGAGAGGGATAAAAAGGAGATAGAGAAGGAGAAAGAAGAGAGGAAAGATAAGAGGAGAGAGAAAGAGAGTGATAATAAGAGGGAGAAGGAGAGAGAGGGAAATGGAGAAGAGGAGAGGGAGAGGGAGAGGGGAAGACAGAGAAGGGAAGGTGAGAGGAAAAAAAGAGAAGGAGAGAAGGAGAAGAGAGAGGGCAATGAGTGGACATGAAGGGATTAAAGGAGAGAGAAGAGTAGGGACAAGGAGAGTAGAGGAAGAGAGGGGAGGAGAGAGAGAAGGATAAGAGAGAGGGAACGAGAGGAGACAGAGGGATAAGTGGAGAAAGCGGGTGGGATGGAGAGAGAAGGAGAGGACAAGAGGGGAGGAGAGAGAGGGAGAAGAGGGGGAGAGAGAGAAGAAGAAGGAGAGAGGGAACAAGAGAGGAGGGGAGAGGAAACAAGAGAATGAGAGGAGGACAGAGAAGGAAAGGAGGAGAAGAGGGAAGGGGAAGGGAGAGTAGAGATAGAGTAGGAGAGAAGCAAGAGAGATAGAGGAGGGCAGAGGAAACGAGAGTGGTAAGAGGAGGAGAGGGAGAAACGAGAGAGAGAAAGGAGAGTAGAGGGAAGAGAAGAGGATATGAGGGAGAAGGAGAGAGAAGGTATGGAGAGGGAGAAGGGAGAGAGACAGAACGGGGAGAGGAGTGAAGAAGGGAAAGAGGAGATAGAGAGAGGAGTGCCCTCTCCTTCTCATCTTCCCTCTCCTCCTCTCCTTCTGTTGTCGTTATCCTCTCTCTTCTCCTCTTTCTCTCCCACTCGCTCGTCTCTTCCTTCTCTCCTTATCCTTATAAGGAGAGAATGAGAGCATAAGTTAGAGATAGGGAACGAGAAGAGGGAAGAGGACAGATGGGGAAAGAGGAAAGAGAGAGAAGAAGAGATAAGGAAGAGGGAGAGAGAAGGAGAACTGAGAAGGCGGGAGGAAACGAGAGAAGAGGAGAGATAGAAGAATAAAGACACAGAGAAGGAGAGAGGTGGGAGATAAGAAATAGAAGGGGGCGGAGGAGAGGGAGAGAAGGAGAGGGAGAGTGAAGAGGAAGGGAGGAGAGAGGGAGAAAGAGAGAGAAGAAAGAGAGACAAGGAGGAAGATGAAGAGGGAGTGAGCGAGAGAGAAGGAGAAGAGAAAGAGGATAAGAGGGAGAGTGAGAAAAGGAGAAGCGAGAGAAGGTGAGGGGTAGAACAAGGAGAAGAAGAGAAGGAGAAAAGGGAGGAGGAGGAGGAGAAGAGTGGTAGAGAATAGTAGAAATGGGAAGAGAGAAAAGAAAAGAGAGGGAAAGGGAGAGAGAGAGAAGAGATATGGAGAACGAGAGTGAGAGGTAGAAAAGGGAGAGAGAAGGAGAGTGGAGAAAAGAGGATAAGTAGAGCAGAGAGAGGAGAATGAAGAGGGAGAGAGAGAACACGAGAATAGACAAGAGCAGGGAGGGAGAGAGGATAGAGAAGGGAATGAGAAAAGGAGAGGGAGGAGAGAGGAGGCAGAGGAAGTGAGAGGGAGAGCGAGGGAAGGAAGAGGGAGGTAGAAAATCAAGGAGAAGATGGAAAAGGAGGGAGAGAAGAAGGGGGAGAGGGAACGAGAGAGGTAGAGAAGAGAGGCACAGAAGAGTGGGAAGGAGGAGAGAAAAGGGAGAGAGAAAGAGATGAGGGAGAGAGGAGGATAGGGAAGTAGAGGGGAGAGGGAGAAGAAGAGAGAGGGAGAAGAGAGAGGGGGTGAAGGAATGGGAGAGAATGATAAAGAGAGAATAAGGGGAGCAGGATAAGAGAGAAGGGAGAGGAGAGGGAATATGAGGGAGATAGAGATGAGGCGAGGGAGATGAGAGAAAGAGAATAGGGAAGAGTGAGAGAGAAGGAGAGTGGTAGAGAGGGAGAGAAGAGAGAGGGGTAGAACGAGAGAGAGAAGGGCTCTACAGAATGGGACGTGGAGAGAGGGAAGGGTTGGGAGAAAAGGAGAAGCGAGAGGAGGGAGAGAAGAAGAGGGAGAAGGGGAGAGGAGAGAGAGATAAAGAGAGTGCCATAAGGAGAAAGGAATAAGGAGAGATGGAGAGAAGGAAGAGAGAGAAAGAAAAGGTGAGAGAAATGAGAAGGGAGAGAGGAGTAGGATAAGGATAATGAGAAGGCAGAGAATAGGGAAGAGAGAGAAGGAGAAGAAGAAGAGGGGGAGAGAATGAGAGAGAAGGAGAAGAGAGAGTGGTAGATGATGCAGGAGCATCCATGCTGGAGCCATTGCCAAATCAGCAAGGAAGGAAACTTCCTACCGACCAGCCAGCTCAGCAAGGAAGTTTCCTTCCAGCCAACAAGCCAAGTCAGCAAGAAGTTTCCTCCCCCATCCACATATGAATTACTAATTTTGGTTTATGGAAGGTTTCCTGATTTTTATTTCCTTTAGACAGAGTTTCGGTAGTTACTTATTTCCTTTGTTGTTATTTGCTTTTTTTGTTGCAAATAATAGGAGTTGCCTTGTTGGTTAACTTCCTAATTTCTATACTGATTTGAAGCTATAAAAGACCTGGCTTGTAGGTCAAGAGAGAACCAATTTTCGTTTGAATTAATACACACAAAAATCAGAGATAGTTCTATCTCAACTTGGTGTTTTTCTCTTCAATTTCTTTGTAGTCTTGGTGACATACGCTTGTAGAGTCCATCACAACTCTACCCGGCGTCAGTTGGTATCAGAGCCAAAAGAATCCTCCCTTTCGTTGTTTCTTCATCAGCATTGATGGCTGGTGGACGTGGTGGTCGTGGTCGTCGTGGGCCTACTCCAGCTGAGGAAGTCCCGTACCATGGTCGTAGCAACGAAGACGCTGAGTTGATTGAGGGTCTACAAAGACAAATTGCTGATTTAACCCAACGTCTTGCCGCGCAAGACCTAAACCATCGAGAGACTGAAGATCCAGGCTCCGACACAAGCTCAAATCTCCACAACATGTTCCATGATCGTGGTACTGGTCAAGGACATCGGGGTTGGGGTGATCGGCGTGGAGACCTCGGTTTCAAGATGGAGCTGCCAGAATTTTCTGGTACGTTGCATGCTGATGCCTTCGTGGACTGGCTGAATGAAGTCGAACGAGTATTCGACTACAAGGAGGTCCCGGAGCATATGAAGGTTAAGCTAATCGCCGTCCGACTCAAGGGAAGAGCTTCTGCGTGGTGGGAGCAAATGAGGCGCACACGCGAGAGGCAAGGCAAGGCAAAGCTGACCGAATGGTGCAAGATGAAGAAGAAGATGAAGGAGCACTTCCTTCCTTTCGGATATACTCAATCCCTGTTTCAAAGGCTTCATGCATTGAGACAAGGAGCAAGATCAGTAGATGACTACACGGAGGAGTTCTATCAATTGGTGGCTCGGAATGATCTATCGGAATCGGAGGAACAATCGGTGGCGCGATACTTGGGGGGGTTACGACCATCCCTACAAGATGCCCTCAGCCTCCACTCATTATGGACGGTTTCTGAGGCCTATCAGCGAGCCCTCGCAGCGGAGAAACAGCAAAGAAGGCGAGCCACCACCAGCCATGAGCAGCAGCAGCCCACACGAACTTCTAGACCTTCAGAGGTGCGCCCTCAGCAAGTGCCGTTCCAGGGCAGACCTAAGACGGGCGTGAAGTGTTTTAGGTGTGGAGAGGAGGGACACATCGCCTCCAGCTGTGGGAAAACCACCAGCAAAGGTGGCAAGACCCTCCTGATCGAGGATAATCTTGGGAGTGAGGACGAGATCGATAGCGAGCCCGTGTTTGATGAATATGAGGACGAAGGTGGAATGTTGTACGGGGACGGACCAGAAACTTTAGTCATCCGCAAGAGTCTTCTAACCCCTAAGGGAGGGTCAGGAGATGAGTGGTTGAGAAATAACATTTTTCGTACCACTTGCACGGTCTCGGACAAGGTGTGCAAGATGATCATCGATAGCGGCAGCTGCGAGAACGTGGTGTCCGAAGAAGCAGTCCAAAAGTTGAAGCTGAAGACCGACTCTCATCCCAAACCCTACAAATTATCTTGGCTGAACAAGGAGACGGAAATAAAGGTGGACAAGAGGTGTTTGGTATCCTTTTCCATTGGCAAAAAATACTTTGACAATGCTTGGTGTGACGTGGTGGCTATGGACGCTTGTCACCTACTGCTGGGACGACCATGGCAGTACGATCGAAGCGTCATTCACGATGGACGAAAGAATACCTATTCCCTCAACCTCAAAGGGAAAAAGATTGTCTTGGCACCGCACCAAGAAGCAACCCCTTCAACTTCTGGGACTTCTGAAGCAACCCCTTCAATCCAGGCAACTCATCACAACAACTTGCTATCCTTATCCAGCTTTTTGGCTGAAATGAAGCAAGAAGAGGTGGTTTTTGCTTTGCTGCCCCGGGATGAATCCAAGGTTGGCTCAAACTCAAGCATGCCTGAGGAGGTCCAGCAACTTCTGGAAGAGTTCTCCGAGCTGATGCCCGAAGATCTCAACCACGGCTTACCACCGTTGAGAGATATCCAGCACCAAATCGATCTTATCCCAGGATCGACTCTCCCGAACCGGCCGGCTTATCGTCTCAGCCCTAAAGAGTCTGAAGAATTACAACGACAAGTGGTGGAGCTGCTGGAGAAAGGCTATATCCGAGAGAGCATGAGTCCTTGTGCCGTTCCTGCCCTGTTGGTACCAAAGAAGGATGGTTCCTGGCGTATGTGCATCGACAGCCGAGCAATCAACCGTATCACCGTGAGGTACCGATTCCCGATTCCTCGCTTAGATGACATGTTGGACCAGCTATCGGGATCCAAAATCTTCTCAAAAATCGACCTCAAGAGTGGATATCATCAGATACGGATCAGACCAGGAGACGAGTGGAAGACGGCATTCAAAACGCAGCATGGGTTGTACGAATGGTTGGTGATGCCATTTGGACTATCCAACGCGCCTAGCACCTTCATGAGGGTCATGCACCAGGTTCTTCGTCCTTTCATGGGGAAGTTTGTTGTTGTTTATTTCGATGACATCCTCATCTATAGCAAGACCCCCATGCTGCATATGGAACATCTGCGTGCAGTTCTTGACACGCTGAGATCCGAATGTTTGTTTATTAATCAAAAGAAATGTGCGTTCTTCACAACCTCCGTCACCTTCTTGGGGTTCGTGGTGTCTATCGACGGTGTGCATGCTGACCCCGCCAAGGTTAGTGCCATTTCTGAGTGGCCAAGGCCAAAGTCGTTGCATGATGTTCGGAGTTTCCACGGTTTGGCTTCCTTCTACCGGCGGTTTATTCGAAATTTCAGCACCCTGATCGCACCTATCACCGAGTGTCTAAAGGGAAGAGATCTCAAATGGTCTGAGGAGGCAGAGGCAAGCTTCCAGCTGGTGAAACAAAAGATGATCGAGGCTCCAGTTTTAGCAATGCCGGACTTCGAAAAAGTGTTCGAACTAAATTGTGACGCATCTGGAATTGGTATCGGTGGAGTTCTGAGTCAAGGGGGACGTCCAATAGCTTTCTTCAGCGAGAAACTATCCGGATCCAAGAAGAATTATTCCACCTATGACTTGGAGTTCTACGCAATTGTGCAATCGCTGAAGCATTGGCGGCACTACTTGGTGCAACGCGAATTCATCCTCTTCACCGACCACGAAGCCTTGAAGTACATAAATGGCCAGCACAAACTCAACCGACGTCATGCTAAATGGGTGGCGTATTTGCAGGAGTTCACCTTCTCCCTTCGGCACCAATCAGGAAGTCAAAACCGTGTCGCTGATGCCCTAAGCCGTCGCAACACTCTTCTCACGACCATGAGCAGTCAAGTCACCGGATTCGAGACCTTCTCCGACATGTATCCAGTTGATCCCTCCTTTGGGAAGATATTCCAGCAAGTCATGAGTGGTCAGCGTTGCGATTTTCTAATACACAATGGCTACCTATTCCGAGGAACGAAGTTGTGCATTCCGGATTGCTCATTAAGGCAACAAATCATCAGCGAATTACATGGCGAGGGACACTTCGGACGGGACAAGACCTTAGCCTTGATCTCCTCTGATTTTTACTGGCCCAAGCTACCTAGCGATGTAGCCCACTATGTGGCAAGGTGCTACGTTTGCCAGCGATCCAAAGGTACCCTCACCAACGCCGGTTTGTACACGCCTTTGCCTATCCCTGAAGGTCCGTGGCGTGATGTTAGCATGGATTTCGTGCTGGGGTTACCCCGCACACAACGGGCAGCGGACTCCATTTTTGTGATAGTGGATCGGTTCTCCAAGATGGCACATTTTGTAGCCTGTAAAAAAACAATGGATGCAGCCCGGATTGCCCACCTCTACTTCAAAGAAGTGGTGCGTTTGCATGGAGTTCCCCACTCCATTACCTCTGATCGTGACACTAAGTTCATCAGCAACTTCTGGAAGAGCTTATGGGAGAAGTTGGGGACTCGTCTGAATTTCAGCAGTGCGTACCACCCTCAGACGGATGGCCAGACCGAAGTAGTCAACCGGAGTTTGGGCAATCTCCTACGTTGTTTGGCGAGCACTAAACCTAAGCAATGGGACCTCTCCTTGCCTCAAGCAGAATTTGCTTACAACCGATCAGCAAACAGAACTACTGGGCTGAGTCCATTTGCAATCGTTTATGGGTTTAATCCTTCTGGGGTGCTAGACTTAGCGCCTATTCCTCGTATTGGTCGATTGCATCCCAAGGCTGATGAGATGACTGAGCACTTGCGAGACATTCACACACAAGTGCAGCAAACTCTCCATGAGAACAACACCAAATACAAGAACTCTGCAGATCGTCGTCGCCGGCAAGTACTTTTTAAGGAAGGAGATTTCGTGTGGGCTGTTCTAACGCGAGACCGGTTTCCCGTGGGAGAATACAGCAAGTTGAAGGAGCGGAAAGTCGGACCTTGTGAGATACTTCAGAAGATCAACGATAATGCCTACCGATTACTCCTACCAAAGCATTTGAAAACTGCTGATGTGTTTAATGTGAAGCATCTGAGCCCGTGCTTCAGCAACGAGGGGGACGCTGAGACAAACTCGAGGACGAGTTCTTTCCAACCAAGGGTGACTGATGCCGGAGCATCCATGCTGGAGCCATTGCCAAATCAGCAAGGAAGGAAACTTCCTACCGACCAGCCAGCTCAGCAAGGAAGTTTCCTTCCAGCCAACAAGCCAAGTCAGCAAGAAGTTTCCTCCCCCATCCACATATGAATTACTAATTTTGGTTTATGGAAGGTTTCCTGATTTTTATTTCCTTTAGACAGAGTTTCGGTAGTTACTTATTTCCTTTGTTGTTATTTGCTTTTTTTGTTGCAAATAATAGGAGTTGCCTTGTTGGTTAACTTCCTAATTTCTATACTGATTTGAAGCTATAAAAGACCTGGCTTGTAGGTCAAGAGAGAACCAATTTTCGTTTGAATTAATACACACAAAAATCAGAGATAGTTCTATCTCAACTTGGTGTTTTTCTCTTCAATTTCTTTGTAGTCTTGGTGACATACGCTTGTAGAGTCCATCACAACTCTACCCGGCGTCAGTAGACCACCTAGGAGAAGGGAGAAGGGAGAGAGAGAGAAGGATAGAGGCAGAGAAGAGAGAATAGGGATAAGGATAAGGAGAGAAGAGAGAAGGAGAACATATAAGGAGAGAGAAGAGAAGAGATAGGAGGGAGAAGAAGGGAGAGAGAGCGAGGGAAGGAAGAGAAGGAGGGAGTGGAGGAGAGGGAAAAGAGGGAGAGAGAAAAGGAGAGAAGCAGAGGGTTAAGAGGGAGCTAGAGAAGAAGAAAGAAGAGAGGAAAGATAAGAGGAGAGAGAAAGAGAGAGATAATAAGTGGGAGAAGGAGAGAGAGGAAAATGGAGAAGAGGAGAGGGATATGAGTAGACAGAGAAGGGAAGGTGAGAGGAAAAGAGTGGAGAGAAGGAGAAGAGAGGAGCAATGAGAGGAGATGAAGGGATTAAACGAGAGAGAGAAGAGGAGGGAGAATGAGAGGAGAGGAAGAGAGGGGAGGAGAGAGAAGGATAAGAGAGAGGGAATGAGAGGAGACGGAGGGATAAGAGGAGAGAGGGGAAAAGGAGGGAGAGAGTGTTGAACGTTTTAATTAAACCGCAAGTGCACGACCGCGATGAAGCGGTGGCAAGTACGGGTCGTCCTCAGGGAGGTGAGCAGCCTCTTGTTTATCAGAAATCAAGTGGCAAAAATTGGGGGAGAAAGATTGATTATGCTACTCGACACTAAACTACGCTAAGAAGTATGAAATGCGAACGAAAGAAACAAACAATGAAATGACAACTAAGCTAAGAACAAAAGAAGAATGCTGGAATATGGGAAAACCCCTAAGGGGTAGAGTGAGTGCACACAAGCAAAGAGATGGGTGTTGAACACATTCTTTAAGCACAAATAAAGGTGGTGTTATCATGCATAGGAAGTGTCTAAATGTTGTGGCAAAACCTATCAATCTATTTACCAACTTAGTTGATTAACATTTACATATGCAAGATGTTTATTTCAGAACCTAAACAAGCATGAGAGGTGTCTAATCATTTTGGCAAAACTCATCAAGTTATAAATTCTATCCTAAACAAGCAAGCACACATTCATGTTTTATCAACACATTGGAAATAAATCATTCAATTCATTCTCATTTGCATGTATGTACATCTACTCCACCCCCCAAAGGGGATGGAACTACTCACTAAACATTACACTAATTATTAAACAAAACAAAGAAAGCATATTAACTAAGCTAAAAAAACTAATGAAATGAAATTAAGCAAAGCAAAACAACAAACATAAAACAAACAACATAATAAAGAAAACGTGTATTAAAATGACTCACATTAAAAGTAGCATCCTCCTACTTTAGTGTGTGCTTCAAGGCCTCACTTCTAGTTGGAAGAATAGTCACTTAAAATATGGAGTGATTACAATGGAAGGTGAAGAGTTCTATTTATAGTCATGGAAAAAGGCAAACCGGGACAATCCCCCCATGTGGGACTAAACAGATACCAAAAATAGCCTAAACATCCTCTAATAAATGTGCTGGAGACATTTTAGCGTATTTGGGCCAAAATGGACCGCCAATTAGCGGTCTTGGACCGCCAATTGGCGGTCTATATCGTTCAGATCTTGCTCATTTTTGTTGTGGGCTTTGCTTGGTATATTTGCTGATCTTGCATGCATTCACTTGGTTTGTTGGAGCTGCGACCCGAATCGAATTGCTCAAATACTCCTCATGATGGTGTGGAGTATTTTGTTTTGCTTTTGGGTCCTTCTGTCTTACATTCAGATCCTTCTCCCTTGCATCTTAGTCCTCAGATCTCACAATTCAGTCATTTTTCCCTGCTTTTGGGTTCTTTTATGCTTCATCTCTTCAAACCTATTTATTCCTAAAACTAAACAAAAAACTCGTAACATAGCATTATTTAGGTGAAAGATAATGGATATAAGATACAAATATAAGCATGAAATGATGTCAATCAAATACCCCCACACCTAACTTTTGCTAGTCCCGAGCAAAACAAAGAAAGGAAAAAGCATACGAAAAAAACAAGAAATCCTAACTCATTTTCGTAGGAATCACAGTTGTACTTAGCACGTGCAAGAAGCCGTTAAACCTCCTTGTCACGAAGGAGGAGGAGTGTTGTCTCCTGAGGGTTTTCAGCGGATATACCCACAAAATCCGAACAAGCTTCATTAATCAATCTAGCTACACGACTCGTTGGACTCATTTTGTCGATCATGGGATGCGGTAATACTACGGGTCGACTCTATATATGTAATCGGTCCACACACCTAGTCTAATGAGTTATTCGTGAAAGTTAGTTAAGGACTTAAGTGAAGGACATGGGCAACCTTAACTTCTGAATGCGATACAACGTGTAAAGTACATTTTGGTTCTTATTTGACTATTTTTTATTTTTTAATTTTTTTTTGGTTGGTGTTTGATTCTCCCAAGGTTAGGTTTCGTTCATCATTGCCTATGAGGACTTACACTATCACATACACCTTCCCCCAAATCTCCACATAGGGCGATCCCTACCACCCGTGTAACGGGGGTTCGGTCGGTGCATCCCAAGTCAGATGACTCGAAAGCACTAGGCACAAAGTCCCCTCAGACCTACTTTCCCGAGTGATAGGAGCCGTGCCAGAAGAGAGAACACCCCTTATTTATTTATCTACATGGGAACCAAAACCCCTACACTTAAGTTTCACAAAAGGAGATTAAGGGCCCTTGATCACGACAAACTTCCTTATACTAAAAGACACGAATTATTTGACTCACTAGGTTCAGGGTGGACTTCTTTAAATGTTTGAGTGCTGAAACCCTACGATTACACGCCCCTCGAGGGAGAACCGGGGTGCATCCTAACGACTCGATAAGACCTAAAGCCAGTAAACTAGAAATCCTAATGCATCAAGTTCAAGACAATTTTAGGAGATTTCTTTTTACTTTGCCTCTCAACGGTTTTGCACATGCTAAACACACGCAAAACCTACAAAAACATTTTCTTTCGCAAGCACATGAAGATTTTGAAAGAAATGTGAAAATTTTAAAGCACTAGGCAAGCAAAAGAAGACAAGTCACCCAGGGATCATGGCAAGCAGATATATCGATATTAAATGCGGCACACTAACATGACCCTAACAATGCACACAAAAGAAAACAAAAATAAAAAAAAAGACTCGACTATGTACACACGTAAAACACCCCCCCCCACACCTACTTTATGCATTATCCTCAATGAATGTGAACAAGATACTACATGGTATATGCATGAAAAAGGAAACATCTCACCAACATGAAGTACAAAGGGACGTTAAGGGTCATGTTGATGGACACAAACCCAAATTCCCTCAAAACCTGTGAGAAGCTGAAGAAGGGAGATAAATACGTGAAGAGATTGGACCCAAGTACACAATGGTTGGGGCCCACAACAATCGATGCTCCCTGAAGGAGTCTTTTATTTTACACTTTTTTTGTTTTTGTTTTTTTTACAAGATATATACATCAACCAAGATATTCTCATAATCATTTGGTCAAGGAACATCAAATGAGAACATCAAGTTTTGAGGATCAGAGACTTGCCGAGATGGGCAAACTTCACTGGTACTCTGAGGAGTCATGAGGGGTGAAAGGTCAAAGCAGAAAGGCTCGAACCCCTCATGATATTGGTTGGGTGTGGGCAACAAAGAATGGAGTTGTGTTACCTCACTAGGCTTTAGTAGCTCATCGAACAAAACCCTACAACCAATAGGTGGGTGCATCGGAATGAGTTCCACAAGTTCATTTGATGGATGCAGCAGACTTGCATCACTAAGAATGGGGCTTCTCCCCAAGTCATCCAACAAGGACCTCCCACCATCATTTAGATCCTCAAGCATAAGCTCGGTCATAGGTGGGTCCTTGTTGGAGTCAATATGAAGCTCAAATGGCTCAATGGCCATGGGACATGAGGTAGGACACCTTCTGGTATAGGCACATGATGAGGTGTCTCACTCTCACTAGTACTCTCAACTAAATCATGCAACGAACACTCCCTTTGGACAATCATGTTCGAGGCTAGCTCACTCTGTTGCATTGCGAAGACAGGCAATGAGTTTTCGCTGGGCCCGCGAACATTCTCAATGGGTTGCATTGGGGTTTGGGGTGTTCGTTGATTTTGTGGTGCTTTCTCCAATTGGCGGATGAGATTTAGATTTAACGGTTCATCCATGGGTTCTTGTTGCCTACCAGAGTTGAAAACATGAAACTCGGCAATCATGTTACCGAATGAGAGCTTCATGAGACCATTTCTACAATTAATCAAGGCATTGGAGGTGGCCAGAAATGGTCTACCCAAAATCAAAGGTATTTGAGAGTGGGTGTTCGCAACAGGATTGGTATCGAGGACAACAAAATCGACTGGAAATATAAAATCTCTAACTTTGATAAGCACATCCTCGATAATCCCCACGGGAATACGAATGGATCTATCTGCCAATTGGAGGGTGATCTTAGTTGGTTTCAATTCTCCCAAGTTCAACTGTTGATAAACAGAGAATGGGAGGAGGTTGACCGCTGATCCTAAATCAAGCAAAATATTGCTCATTCTAGTGTCCCCTATCTTACACTAAATAGTAGGAAACCCAGGGTCCTTGTATTTTGTGTAGGTGGGATTGGACAAAAGTGAGCTGATATTTTCAGCCAAGAATGCTTTCTTAGGAACATTGATCTTCCTCTTGGTTGTGCAGAGATCCTTCAACACTTTGGGATATTGAGGTCTTTGTTGGATGACATCCAACAAGGGGATGTTAACCTTTACTTGCTTAAACACCTCTAATATCTTGTCCATGTTGTCACTCTGCTTTTTGGTTAACCTACTTGGATAGGGAGCTTTTGGCAGGTAGGTTTTCTGCGGTGCCTGAGGAGAAAGCTTTGGTGTATTACCCTCACCCTCAGCCTCTTCTTCACCACCATTCCCACTGAGGGGCTGAATAGATGGTGGTTATTGTGGCAAGGAAATGTGATTGTCAACCTGTTTTCCATTCCTTAAGGTCACAATGGAATTGACATGGTAACAAGGTTCCTCCACATGGTTCACTTGCCTCCCCCGAGGTACCACATTCTCATTTTGCATGTGTTGTTGTTGGTACATACAGGGGTTAGCGTCAGGCTGGCTAGGAAAAGACCCTCTGTCTCTTTCATGTACAGACTGATCCAATTGACCCATCTGAAGCTCTAGAGATTTCATGGTCTGCTGATTTGAAGTGAGAACTTGACTCGTGGTTGACATAAAAAAATTTCATTGAGTTTTCAAGTCCACGAGTCAAGGTCTCAAGCGAATTGAATCAGGTTTCCATATTATTGGAATTTGGGAAACCCGATTGATTGGTGGTTTGGGCTTGGGGTGGCTGATAGGAATGTGCATGCATGGGAGGTTTGTGTGATTGGTAATGTGGTCTAGAGGAGTTTGAAGGACCACCCAGGGCATTAGTTTGGTTCCATGAAAAATTGGGGTGGTTCCTCCATCCAGGATTATAAGTTGATGAGTATGGGTCATTCCTGGCTCTATCATAGATGGTGTTGACACACTCCATCTCAGGAGGAATGGACTCACACTCGCTTTCTATATGACCTAGCCTACCACATGAATGACAAGGAACTGGACCAGATGTGGACATGTGAGGTGCACCTTGTTGGTTTTGGAGCTAAATCGAATCCATACGGCGCATTAAGGCCACCATGCGCGCCTCGGTGGTCGTAGTGGTATCGACAACAAATACGGCACCCGATGTAGTCGAGTTTGCATTCGCGATCCTCGCTCCTATGCTAGATGATGCAGGTGGTTCCCTCACAGTCTCCCATTGCATGGTTTTCTCAGCGAGGTCTTCTAGGAAGGCCCATGCCTCCCTTTCATTCTTTCCCAAGAACTCTCCTTGACACATGGACTCAAGGAGCGTTCTGGACGGGATGTGAAGACCCTCATACACACTCTGACAAAGACGCCACAACTCAATGCCATGGTGAGGGCACGAGGATAGTAGGTCTTTGAACCTCTCAAGATATGCATGAAATGGTTCGGTCTCATGTTGATAGAACGAATTGATTTCGTTCCTCAATTTTTGAGTCCGATGATTAGGAAAGTACTTCTTGAGGAATGCAGATTGAAACTCATCCCAAATCCTAAAGGCATTCGCCTGGTTGCTATACAACCACTTCTTGGCGTCATCCTTTAGTGCAAAAGGAACGACCCTAAGATGGATGGAGTCTGTGCTAAGTTGTTGCAGCTTGAATATAGCACAGACCTCCTCAAATTCCCTGAGAAAGATATAGGGGTCACCTTTCCCAGTGAAATGAGGGAGCATGGAAATAAACTGAGGCTTAACCTCAAAATGCTTCACATTAGCCTCTGGTAATACGATGCATGAGGGTAGAGCTATACGGCTTGGGTAGCATCGATTGCGTAGAGGTATGGGACCGACAACTGGAAGCACTGGTGGAGAAGGTGGGTCTAGCAACTTCTCCTCCTCATGGAAATTAGCAGCCATTGAACCCGGACTGCGTGCGACACGAGAGGAAGGTGTCGAGAAATCGATGACCGAAGCAGGATTGACAACGCTCCTCGTCAAACGACCACTCTCGTCTCGTGTCCACGAAAACATGCACAAAGGTGCACACACAGACAAATTATTATTAATTTTCTTTTAAAAAGAATGTACGTAGAAGAGAAGACGAGGGAACACAGGAGAGAAAGAATGACTCTGGAGAGAAGGGAAGAAGTCTTTATGCTACGGTGGATGGGTACAGGTAGAAGCACACAAGCAAACAAGGCTCAAGCAATCACAAGGTCGCTATAGGTCCTTACAGCTACATGACGCCTAACTGCGAGGTCACACGGCCTCAACACGCCTCACCTCCCTACGACGAGGACCACAAAGCCCAGCAAGTGAGCCAAGATCCGGGGATCTCGTCTCTCCTACTATCGACAAAGTGGGCAACGCCGATCAGGTCATGACGGTCGGGACCGGATCACTCTCCTAATGCGTCTGAATTCCTTAAGGCCAATGTCTACTTGATTTTAAAATTAGGCTCTTGATTAGTGTGGTTTTTGGGGTGAAGGAAAGGGTGATGAAATCCCCCACCTTATCTTTTATGGGAGAGCCCCTCCTTAGTAGCGTTTTGGAGTCCTAGTCTAGCAATCAACTCTCCAAACAAACGCTCAACTCACACTTGTTTCAATGCACTTCCTACTAACTAATGCATGTTCATACGAAATGAATGAATGAGAGTAGAAGGTGTGTACCTCACGCCAGCTCTCAGCAACAGAAAATAAAGCTAAGATAAAAGACAATCTAAATGCCTAAGTCACATACATGATGCATGACCTAAACAAAAAGAATGCCTAATCTTTTGCTTTGAGTTTTAGGGTCCAAGTTACTTAAAGGAGGTTTCATTATGGATATGGGAACAAACTATAAGTCAAAACATGCCAAATGAAGTCCCAGATAACTACCTCAATTATGTAAACACGCCACAGAAATAAGAGAGTAAAATGAGCTCACCAGACAGCCAATTGGAGGTCTAAAGTGTCCAGAATGCCTCCAAATTTCTCCAGGTGTTCCTCCTGGCGACTCCAAGTCACCTGAAACAAAGAAAAACTACAAAACACAAATTAAATCTACTCGAATCGTCCAAACAAGAGTCTGGACTGGGACCTCCCCAGCAACAGCGCCAAAAACTTGTTGAACGTTTTAATTAAACCGCAAGTGCACGCCCGCGATGAAGCGGTGGCAAGTACGGCTCGTCCTCAGGCAGGTGAGCAGCCCCTTGTTAATCAGAAATCAAGTAGCAAAAATTGGGGGAGAAAGATTGATTATGCTACTCTACACTAAACTACGCTAAGAAGTATAAAATTCGAACGAAAGAAACAAACAATGAAATGACAACTAAGCTAATAACAAAAGAAGAATGCTGGAATACAGAAATGGGAAAACCCCTAAGCGGTGGCGTGAGTGCACACGAGTAAAGAGGTGGGTGTTGAACACATTCTTTAAGCACAAATAAAGGTGGTGTTATCTTGCATAGGAGGTGTCTAAATGTTGTGGCAAAACCTATCAATCTATTCACCAACTTAGTTGATTAACATTTACAGATGCAAGATGTTTATTTCAGAACCTAAACAAGCATGAGAGGTGTCTAATCATTTTGGCAAAACTCATCAAGTTATAAATTCTATCCTAAACAAGCAAGCATACATTCATGTTTTATCAACACATTGGAAATAAAGCATTCAATCCATTCTCATTGGCATGTATGTACATCTACTCCACCCCCCAAAGGGGATGGAACTACTCACTAAACATTACACTAATTATTAAACTAAACAAAGAAACCATATTAACTAAGCTAATAAAACTAATGAAATGAGATTAAGCAAAGCAAAACAAGAAACATAAAACGAACAACATACTAAACAAAACTTGTATTAAAATGACTCACATTAAAAGTATCATTCTCCTACTTTAGTGTGTGCTTCAAGGCCTCACTTCTAGTAGGAAGAATAGCCACTTAAAATATGGAGTGATTACAATGGAAGGTGAAGAGTTCTATTTATAGTCATGGATAAAAAAGGCAAACCGGGTCAATCCCCCTATTTGATACTAAACAAATACCAAAAATAGCCTAAACATCCTCTAATACATGTGCTGGAGAAATTTTAGCGGATTTGGGCCAAAATGGACCGCCAATTGACAGTCTATATGGTTCAGATCGTGCTTATTTTTGTTGTGGGCTTTGCTTGGTATATTTGCTGGTCTTGGATGCATTCACTTAGTTTGTTGGAGCTCCGACCCGAATCGAATTGCTAAAATACTCCCCATGATGGTGTGGAGTATTCTGTTTTGCTATTAGGGCCTTCTGTCTTACATTCAGGTCCTTCTCCCTTGCATCTTAGTCCTCAGATCTCACAATTCAGTTCGTTTTCCCAGCTTTTGGGTTCTTTTATGCTTCATCTCTTCAAACCTATTTATTCCTAAAACGAAACATAAAACTCGTAACATAGCATTGTTTAGGCGAAAGATAATGGATATAAGATACAAATATAAGCATGAAATGATGTCAATCAATGATGTCAATCAAAGGAGAGGAGGACAAAGAAGGAAAGGAGGAGAAGAGGGAAGGGGAAGGGAACGAGATAGAGAAGGGAGAGTAGAGATAGAGTAGGAGAGAAGAAAGAGAGATAGAGGAGGAGAGAGGAATGAGTGAGATGAGAGGAGGAGAGGGAGAAGCGAGAGAGAGCAAGTAGAGTAGAGGGAAAAGAAGAGGACAGGAGGGAGAAGGAGAGAGAAGGTAAGGAGAGGGAGAAGGAGAGAGAAGGTAAGGAGAGGGAGAAGGGAGAGAGAGAGAGAGAACGGGGAGAGGAGCGAAGAAGGGAAAGAGGAGATAGAGAGAGGAGTCCCCTCTCCTTCTCATCTTCCCTCCTCTCCTCTCCTTCTCTACTCTTTATCCTCTCTCTTCTTCTCTTTCTCTCCCTCACGCTCGTCTCTTCCTTCTCTCCTTATCCTTATAAGGAGACAATGAGAGCATAAGTGGGAGATAGGGAACGAGAAGAGGGAAGAGGAGTGATGTGGATAGAGGAAAGAGAGAGAAGAAGAGATAAGGAAGAGGGAGAGAGGAGGAGAACAGAGAAAGATGGAGGAAACGAGAGAAGAGGAGAGATAGAAGGATAGAGAGACATAGAAGGAGAGAGGAGGGAGAGAAGAGAGAGAAAGGGAGCGGAGGAGAGGGAGAGAAGGAGAGTGAGAGAGAAGAGGAAGGGAGGAGAGAGGGAGAAAGAGAGAGAAGGAAAGAGAGACAAGGAGAAAGATGAGGAGAGAGTGAACGAGAGAGAAGCAGAAGAGAAAGAGGATAAGAGGGAGAGTGAGAAAAGGAGAAGCGAGAGAAGGTGAGGGGTAGAACAAGGAGAGGAAGAGAAGGAGAAGATGGAGGAGGAGGAGAAGCGTAGAAATGGGAAGAGAGAGAAAAAAGAGAGGGAAAGGGAGAGGGAGAAGAGATATGGAGAACGAGAGTGAGAAGTAGAGATGTGAGAGAGAAAGAGAGTGGAGAAAAGAGGATAAGAAGAGCAGAGAGAGGAGAAGGAAGAGAGAGAACAGGAGAATAGACAAGAGCAAGGAGGGATAGAGGATAGAGAAGGGAATGAAAAAAGAAGAGGATGGAGAGAGGAGGGAGAGGAAGGAGAGGAAGGGAGAGGGAGAGCGAGAGAAGGAGGAGGGAAATAGAAAATGAAGGAGAAGAGGGAAGAGGAGGGAGAGAAGAAGGGGGAGAGGGAACGAGAGTGGTAGAGAAGAGAGGGAAGGGGAGAGAACCGGGAGAGAGAAAGAGATGAGGGAGAGAGGAGGATAGGGAAGTGGAGGGGAGAGGGAGAAGAAGAGAGAGGGAGAAGAGAGAGGGGGTGAAGGAATGGGAAAGAAGGAGAGAGGTAGAGAGCGAGAGAGAAGGAGAAGGGAAGGAGGAGGATAAAATGCGGGAGGGCAGAAGAAGAAGGGAGAAGGATAAGGAGAGAAGAAGAAGGGGAGCGAGATTAGAGGGAAGGGAGAGGAGAGGGAATATGAGAGAGATAGAGATGAAGTGAGGGAGATGAGAGAAAGAGAAGAGGGAAGAGTGAGAGGGAAGGAGAGTGGTAGTGAGGGAGAGAAGAGAAAGGGGTAGAACGAGAAAGAGAGAGAGAGAAGGGCTCTACTGAATGGGACGAGGAGAGAGAGAAGGATTGGGAGAAAAGGACAAGCGAGAGGAGGGAGACAAGAAGATGGAGAAGGAGTGAGGAGAGGGAGATAAAGAGAGTGGCATAAGGAGAAAGGGATAAGGAGAGAGGGAGAGAAGGAAGAGAGAGAAAGAAAAGGTGAGAGAAATGAGAAGGGAAAGAGGAGGAGAGGGATAAGGATAATGAGAAGGCAGAGAAGTGGGAAGAGAGAGAAGTAGAAGAAGAAGATGGCAGAGAGAATGAGAGAGAAGGAGAAGAGAGAGAGAGGTAGACAACCTAGGAGAAGGGAGAAGGGAGAAAGAGAGAAGGATAGAGGCAGAGAAGAGAGAATAGGGATAAGGATAAGGAGAGAAGAGAGAAGGCTAACAGAAAAGAGGCGAGATAGGAAATGAGAAGTAGGGAGAGAGAGCGAGAGAAGGAAAAGAAGGAGGGAGTGGAGGAAAGGGATAAGAGGGAGAGAGAAAAGGAGAGAAGGAGAGGGATAAGAGTGAGATAGAGAAGGAGAATGAATAGAGGAAAGATAGGAGGAGAGAGAAAGAGAGAGATAATAAGAGAGAGAAGAAGAGAGATGGAAATGGAGAAGAGGGGAGGGAGAGGAGTAGACAGAGAAGGGAAGGTGAAAGGAAAAAAGAGATCGAGAGAAGGAGAAGAGAGGGGCAATGACAGGAGATGAAGGGATTAAAGGACAGAGAAGAGGAGGGAGAAGGAGAGGAGATGAAGAGAGGGGAGGAGAGGGAGAAGGATAAGAGATAGGGAACTAGAGGAGACAGAGGGATAAGAGGAGAGAGCGGAGAAGTAGGCAGAGAGCGGGTGGGATGGAGAGAGAAGGAGAGGACAATAAGGGAGGAGAGAGAGGGAGAAGAGGGGGGGAGAGAGAAGAAGGAGAGAGGGAACAAGAGAGGAGGTGAGAGGAAACATGAGAATGAGAGGAGCGCAGAGAAGGAAAGGAGGAGAAGAAGGAAGGGGAAGGGAACATGATAGAGAAGGGAGAGTAGAAATAGGGTAGGAAAGAGGCAAGAGAGATAGAGGAGGAGAGAGGAAACGAGAGAGGTGAGAGGAGGAGAGGGATAAGGAGATAGAGAAGCGAGAGAGAAAGAAATGAGAGTAGAGGGAAGAGAAGAGGATAGGAAGGAGAAGGAGAGAGAAGGAGAAGGGAGAGAGAGAGAGAGAGAATGGGGAGAGGAGCGAAGAAGGGAAAGAGGAGATAGAGAGAGGAGTCCCCTCTCCTCCTCTCCTTCTCTTCTCTTTGTCCTCTCTCTTCTCCTCTTTCTCTCCCTCTCGCTCGTCTCTTCCTTCTCTCCTTATCCTTATAAGGAGAGTATGAGAGCATAAGTGGGAGATAGAGAACGAGAAGAGGGAAGAGGAGAGATGGGGAAAGAGGAAAGAGAGAGAAGAAGAGATAAGGAAGAGGGAGAGAGAAGGAGAACAGAAGGAGGGACAAAACGAGAGAAGAGGAGAGAGAGAAGGATAGAGAGACAGAGAAGGAGAGAGGAGGGAGAGAAGACATAGAAGGTGGAGCGGAGGAGAGGGAGAGAAGGAGAGGAAGAGAGAAGAGGAAGGGAGGAGAGAGGGAGAAAGAGAGAGAAGGAGAGAGAGACAAGGAGAAAGATGATGAGAGAGTGACCGAGAGAGAAGGAGAAGAGAAAGAGGATAAGAGGGAGAGTGAGAAAAGGAGAAGCGAGAGAAGTTGAGGGGTAGAACAAGGAAAAGAAGAGAAGGAGAAGAGGGAGGAGGAGTTGGAGAAGAGTTGTAGAGAAGAGTAGAAATGGGAAGAGAGAGAAGAAAAGAGAGGCAAAGGGAGAGATAGAGAAGAGATATGGAGAACGAGAGTGAGAGGTAGAGAACGGAGAGAGAAGTAGAGTGGAGAAGAGAGGATAAGAAGAGCAGAGAGAGGATAAGGAGATAGAAGGAAGAGGGAGAGAGAGAACACGAGAATAGACAAGAGCAGAGAGGGAGAGAGGATAGAGAAGGGAATGAGAAAAGGAGAGGGAGGAGAGAGGAGGGAGAGGAAGGGAGAGAGAGCGAGAGAAGGACGAGGGAGATAGAAAATGGAGAAGATGGAAGAGGAGGGAGAGAAGAAGGGGGAGAGGGAACGAGAGAGGTAGAGAAGAGATGCAGAGAAGAGGGGGAAGGAGGAGAGAAAAGGGAGAGAGAAAGAGATGAGGGAGAGAGGAGGATAGGGAAGTAGAGGGGAGAGGGAGAAGAAGAGAGAGGGGGTGAAGGAATGGGAGAGAAGGAGAGAGGTATAGAGCGAGAAAGAGAGAGAAGGAGTAGGAAAATAGGAGGAAGGAGGAGGATTAAATGGGGAGAGGGAAGAAGAAGAAGAAGAGGAGAGAAGGATAAAGAGAGAAGAAGAAGGCGAGCGGGATAACAGGGAAGGGAGAGGAGTGATACTCGGAGAAGAGAGAATAGGGATAAGGATAAGGAGAGAAGAGAGAAGGAGAATAGAAAAGAGGAGAGAGAGAATAGGAGGGAGAAGAAGGGAGAGAGAGCGAGAGAAGGAAGAGAAGGAGGGAGTGGAGAAGAGGGATAAGAGGGAGAGAGAAAAGCAGAGAAGGAGAGGGATAAAAGGGAGATAGAGAAGGTGAAAGAAGAGAGGAACAATAAGAGGATATAGAAAGAGAGAGATAATAAGAGGGAGAAGGAGAGAGAGGGAAATGGAGTAGAGGAGAGCGAGAGGAGGAGACAGAGAAGGGAAGGTGAGAGGAAAAAAGAGAAGGAGAGAAGGAGAAGAGAGGGACAATGAGAGGAGATGAAGGGATTAAAGGAGAGAGAGAACATGAGGGAGAAGGAGAGGAGAGGAAGAGAGGGGAGGAGAGACAGAAGGATAAGAGAGAGGGAACGAGAGGATACGGAGGGATAAGAGGAGAGAGCAGAGAAGGAGGGAGAGAGCGGGTGGGATGGAGAGAGAAGGAGAGGACAAAAGGGGAGGAGAGAGAGGGAGAAGAGGGGGGAGAGAGAAGAAGAAGAAGAGAGGGAACAAGTGAGGAGGTGAGAGGAAACAAGAGATTGAGAGAAGGACAGAGAAGGAAAGGAGGAGAAGAGGGAAGGGGAAGGGAACGAGATAGAGAAGCGAGAGTAGAGATAGAGTAGGGGAGAAGCAAGAGAGATAGAGGAGGAGAGAGGAAACAAGAGAGGTGAGAGGAGGAGAGGGCGAAGCGGGAGAGAGAGAAAGGAGAGTAAAGGGAAGAGAAGAGGATAGGAGGGAGAAGGAGAGAGTGAGAGAACGGGGAGAGGAGTGAAGAAGGGAAAGCGGAGATAGAGAGGAGTCCCCTCTCCTTCTCATCTTCCCTCTCCTCCTCTCCTTCTCTTTTCTTTATCCTCTCTCTTCTTCTCTTTCTCTTCCTCTCGCTCGTCTCTTCCTTCTCTCCATATCGTTATAAGGAGAGAATGAGAGACCAATTGGGAGATAGGGAACAAGAAGAGGGAAGACGAGAGAAGGGGAAAGAGGAAAGAGAGAGAACAGATAAGGAAGAGGGAGAGAAAAGGAGAACAGAGAAGTAGAGAGGAAACGAGAGCACAATAGAGAGATAGAGAAGGAGAGAGGAGGGAGAGAAGAGATAGAATGGGGAGCGGAGGAGAGGGAGAGAAGGAGAGGGAGAGAGAAGAGGAAGGGAGGACAGAGGGAGAAAGAGGGAGATGGAAAGAGAGACAAGGAGAAAGATGAGGAGAGAGTGAACGCGAGAGAAGGAGGAGAGAAGGAGGATAAGAGGGAGACTTAGAAAAGGAGAAGCGAGAGAAGGTGAGTGGTAGAACAAGGAGATGAAGAGAAGGAGAAGAGGGAGGAGTAGTAGGAGGAGAAGAGTTGTAGAGAAGAATAGAAATGGGAAGAGAGAGAAGAAAAGAGAGAGAGAGGGAGAGAGAGAAGAGATATGGAGAACGAGAGTGAGACGTAGAGAAGGGAGAGAGAAGAGATATGGAGAACGAGATTGAGACGTAGAGAAGGGAGAGAGAAGGAGAGTGGAGAAAAGAGGATAAGAAGAGCAGAGAGAGGAGAAGGAAGAGAGAGAACACGAGTGTAGACAAGAGAAAGGAGGGGGAGAGGATAGAGAAGGGAATGAGAAAAGGAGAGGGAGGAGAGAGGAGGCAGAGGAAGGGAGTATTGGATTAATCTAAGGATTAAGAGACGAGAGTGAAATGTAGAAAAGGGAGAGAGAAGGAGAGTGGAGACGTAGAGAAGGGAGAGAGAAGGAGAGTGAGACGTAGGGAAGGGAGAGAGAAGGAGAGTGGAGAAAAGAGGATATGAAAAGCAGAGAGAGGAGAAGGAAGAGAGAGAACACGAGAATAGACAAGAGCAAGGAGGGAGAGAGGATAGAGAAGGGAATGAGAAAAGGAGAGGGAGAAGAGTGGAGGCAGAGGAAGGTAGTATTGGATTAATATGCGGGTTTTTCTTTCTCACCCTAGCGCATGACTTGTTTGATTCATCCTTTACATGCGATTAGTTTTACGTGAATCATCTCTCTTTTCTTGCGCATATTAACTTAAGAGAATGATGATAATTGATGTTACAAGAGTTGGATATGGCATATGTTTCATGATGTGATCATGTATTTCGGATTATACATCATATTTTCTTTCCAAAACTCTTGTTCATGCATCTAAGGATACACAATGGTTTCCTTATTCATGTATGTGCAATTTTTGATCATATATGCATGCATCTAGAATTTGATAATGATTGCCGATATATGTGCATGATTATTGCTATTTTTCAGCTATGTGTTTCTTTTGGAATGATTGCATGCATTTCATTTGAAATATTTCCTTTATGATTGAATGCACATATATGTTAATCTCATTAAGGATTTTCGGATTTCTTTTGGAATGATTGCATGCATTTAATTAGAAATCTTTCCTTTATGATTGAATGCACATATGTATTAATCTCATTAAGGATTTTCGGATTTTTTTTGGAATGATTGCATGCATTTCATTTGATATATTTCCTTTTCATCAAATGTGCATATATGTGTTACCCTCCAGCAAAGAATTTCGAATTTTTCTTTCCATTACAAGTAGCATAGTTATTGTTGATTGCATGCTTATATTGATTAATGAAAGATTGGATATTTCTGAAATTTTTGGGAAGATATTATGGACTGGACTTTTATTGCCTTAAAAATATGTTTGAATGCTTTCCTTTGATGCAAAAATATGTGTTGCTCTCCACCATAGAATTTCGGAATTTTTCTTTCCTAATCGAAGTAGGATAATTTTTGTGATTTCATGATTATATTGATTAGGGAAAGAAGGAAAAAATCTAGTTTGAGAATGATTATTGTGGAGATTGGTTATTATTACCTAACACTTTTTTTTGCCTATATTCGTGCACCCTAAAAGCATTGTTTCCTTATGCATTACTTCCTTCTTGTTTGAATGAGGTGCACACTTTATGGTATTTTTTTTCATACGTCGGATTATGCTAACCTATGGAAAGATTGTGCTTGTATGAATGAATGGTTGCTGATTTTATTTACTGCCTTATTGAGAGATGAGCGTAATTTCATTCATTCATTTCCATTTGCAATAGTTATCGCAATGGGCTGTAATATTTATGGACTGTAATAATTATGGACTGTGGACTGTTTATTGCCCTCAGGAGACGAGGGGCTCCTTTATTTTTTTATTATTGCGATATTATTGCTATAAGACTCATGCACGTTCCCGTCGACGAGGCTAAATCCCTAATGGGGATCATTAGCTCGATATGGAAGTAATGTAGTAATCATATCTGTGTGATGTTAATTGTTTTTTTTTTAAATCATTTTTTTGGGAACTCGCATGCCTAGTGGGAGTCGCAAGGTAGAAGTGTTTTGTGTAAACCACCTTGCAACCGGCAGCAAATACCTTCTTTATTTGCTGATTTACCATTATTTAAAATGTTTTTTTGGGTCATTAAATCATGATGGAGCTCAATATCTAGATTAGTAAAATGGCTTTATTAACTATTGCATGAGGATTTGATCGAATGCTTTATGTTTTCTTTTGGTCTGAATGCTATAGCTATTAAGTCAGTTTATTTTTTATGACTATTGTAGGTCGTTGTATTTTATGCTAGAACTCATGTATCGCTATGTTTTTTTTCGATTGTCCTAGATTTTATGGCTGCTTCCAAAAGTATTGTCGTTGATCTGACTCGAGGAGATAAACTCAATGAAAGGAATTACGATCCGTGGCATCGTAAAATTGAGTATCTCTTAGAGGATCAGGACATGTTAGAAAACATAAACCAATCTATGTCCCCCCCCCCCGAGGAGGGGAATTCTGCGCAACATTGCAGAAACTTGGATGTTTATAATGCATGGAAAAAGAAAGACTGAATTACTCGAATTACAATTCTAAGTTTAATGAGGGATGATCTGTTACTGCGGTTCGAAAAGTTTCGAACTGCAAAGGCCTTGTGGGAAGCTGTAAAGTTTCAGTACGGAGTGACCTCCATCACAAGGGCCTTCCAGCTTGGGCTCATGTTTCATGGGTATAAAATGCGCCAAGGTCACACGATGAGGCAGCATATTACCGCAATGTCAAACATGATTAGCGAGCTGAGCGCTGCCGGTCGTGCTAAGACCGATGAGGAGCAAGTGTCTGCTCTCATCACATCGCTGCCTTCGAAGAATTGGGAGCATATGAAGGTCCATCTGACTCATGCTGATGACATCAGGACATGTGACCAGGCCGTGAAACACCTAGAGCTGGAGGAGGACCGCATGCTTGCGGAAGCCCCTCTAACTGAAGTATTTGCTACTGAGGCTGGCGCTCCTCGGAGGAGTGCAAGTTTTAAGAGCAAAAAAGATAGAGCTCAGGGTTTTAAAGGCAAGAAGGGTGTAAATGCAAACAAAATAGAAAACAAAGCTGGAAAGAAACGACCTCGAGGATCCAGAGGTGGGAAAGATAAGTCTAATGTGACTTGTTTTAACTGCCGAAAGACTGGACATTTTGCTCGTGAGTGCACTGAGCAAAATGTAATTTCTGTGTGTAATCCCCCGAATTGTAACGTGACTAGTTATGTGATGCTCACTGATCTTTCTCCTGTGTGGATTGTGGATTCAGGTGCCACGGACCACGTAACAAAGGATCGTTCTGCCTTCGTGGAATGTCGCTGTGTTCCAAATGGGAGGTGAATAAACGTGGCAAACAACACTAGCATTGAAGTTCTTGGAATTGGCACATGCAAAGTGGCTTTGCGAAGTGGCCAGATCCTGTTACTTCACGACGTGCTGTATGCACCAGCTATACGGCGAAATATTATTTCTGTTGTTGTTTTGATGAAACATGGTTTTAAAGTTGTTTTTTAGAACAATGATATGGGTTTATACCTTGCTAACATTTATTATGGACGTGGCTATCTTTCAGACGGTTTTATTGTGTTGGACGCAATTTATGATTTCAATCATAACACTAGTGTCTTTATGAGCCAAAGTTTCATATATAATGATTCAGTTATGTGGCATGCTAGACTAGGTCACATTGGTGTTGACCGGATAACAGGATGGCAAAGGAGGGGGTATTAGGAGAATGCTCCAAATTTGAATTGCCGACCTGTGAATCTTGTCTAGCTGGAAAGGCAACTAGAAAACCGTTCGGAAAAGCCATTAGGGCTACTTCTCCTTTAGAACTAATTCACTCAGATATTTGTAAACCTTTTGAATGTGCGTACTAGACATAGACAGAGTTACTTCATCACACTCATTGATGACTTCACTAGATATGGTCATATTTATCTTATTTCTCACAAGTCAGAAGCTCTAGAATGTTTTAAGAAATTCATGAGCTTAGTTGAGAATCAGTTGGATAATAAGATAAAAACTCTTAGAACGGATAAAGGTGGTGAGTATCTCTCCATAATGTTCAAAGAGTTATGTGATGAAAAGGGGATATCTAGACAACTCACTATGCCTTATACTCCTCAGCAAAATGGTGTTGCGGAGAGAAGTAATAGAACGTTGCCAGACATGATTAGATCTATGATGGCGCATGCGAGCTTGCCAATTTCGTTTTGGGGAGATGCTCTAATGACTGCTGCCTATATCCTCAATAGAGTTCCAACAAAATCGGTTCCCGCAACTCCATATGAGTTATGGACAGGACGGAAGCCTGATTTTAGTCTGCTGCGTCCTTGGGGATGTGCGGCATACATTCATTCTACTAGTCACCGATATCGAAAACTAGGACCTAGAGGGAAAAAGTGTATCTTTGTAAAATACAGTGATCTCTCCAAAGGTTATATTTTTATCGGGTTATACGAGAATGAAAGAAGGACGGAACTGGAGTCTATGGATGCCACATTTTTGGAAAATGATTTTCCAACTCTTGTTGGAGCTATCAAAGAATCAGTGGACTTCTTTGAAGAACAAGATGAGGACATTGCCACTCCACGGGATCAGGATCTGGAAGTTGAACATGAGGTTCCAACAGTCAATCCTAGTAGGAGCAGCAATGCTGAGGATCTGATAGCTCTCACGGAGGATGAGCCATCAGATACCCATCTGCGTCGAAGTAAACGCGGGCTCATTCCTCGTAGGCGATTTCGCTTAGAGGAAGAAGCCTTCATCATAGCTCAAGAAGAAATTGATTATGAATCATCCAGGATGACAGTAATCGATGAGCAAGAACCGGAGACCTTGAAAGAGGCTTTGGAAGGTCCAAAAGCTAAAGAGTGGTTAGAAGCTATAAAGGAAGAGTTGGAGTCAATGAATGTTAATCGAGTCTGGGACTTGGTCAACTTACCGCCGAACCGAAAGGCCATTGGGGCCAAGTGGATCCTCAAGATTAAGAGGAAGGCAGATGGATCTATTGATAGATTCAAGGCTAGACTGGTAGCTAAAGGCTACACCCAAAGAGAAGGCGTGGATTTTGAGGAAACATTTACACCCGTGGATAGATTTGCCTCCATCCTCCTTCTACCAAATCGATGTAAAGACTGCTTTTCTCAATGGAGAACTTGAGGAGGAGATCTATATGGATCAACCTCAAGGTTTTGAAGTCAAAGGACAAGAGTGCAAAGTGTGCAAGCTCAATAAGTCCTTATATGGCTTAAAACAAGCGTCTAGACAATGGAAAATTCGCTTCCATCAAGCCATATCAGAGAATGTGTTCTCTATGCTTGAGGAAGACCACTGTGTGTACGTTAAGAGATCCAATGGTAAATTTGTCATTCTGACCTTGTATGTTGATGACATACTCATGGATGGGAATAGCAAAGAGTTGCTGAAATCCACTAAAGAGTGGTTGTCCTCCACGTTTGATATGAAGGACATGGGTGAAGCTAGCTACATCCTTGGTGTCAAGATAAATAGAAATAGGTCCAAGAGACTTCTTGGATTGTGTCAAGAGACTTACATTAACAACGTCTTAAAGAAATACCATATGAACAAATGCAAACCAATCGACACTCCTGTTGAGAAGGGTTTGCACTTAAGCCTTGATAAGCATCCTGAGACTCCTCAAGAGAAGGCCAAAATGAACAAGGTTCCATACTCCAATGTTGTGGGAAGCCTTATGTACGCTATGATGTGTACTAGGCCAGACATTTTTTATGTTGTGGGCATGGTGAGTCGATACCAGTCCAACCCAAGCATGGAGCACTGGAAGGCAGTCAAGAGAATCATGAGATACCTCAGAGGAACGAGTAACTACATGCTGTGTTACCAAGCATCAGATCTACGCCTGATTGGCTATAGTGATGCCGATTGGGCTGGAGACATTGATGAAAGGAAGTCTACCTCTGGTTATGCTTTCTTGCTGGCTAATGGGGTCATCTCATGGTCCAGCAAGAAGCAAACCTGTATAGCCCTGTTGACTATGGAAGAAGAGTATGTTGCATGCTCTGCAGCAATACAAGAGGCAGTTTGGTTGAGGAGGTTCTTACAACATACTGGGCTAGTAGAGACATGTGATAAGCCTGTTGTTGTCTATTGTGACAGCATGGCTGCCCTTTGTTATGTGAAAGACCCCAAGTATCATGGAAAAACCAAACATATACAGGTTAGGTATCATTTTGTGAAGGACATCATAGCGAGAAAGGAAGTTGTGTTAAGACATGTGTCTACTAGTCTTATGGTAGCTGAACCTCTTACCAAGGCTATAGCTAAGGCCTCGTTTGTGTCTCATGTGAAGTCCTTAGTCTTACGCGCACTTTGATGTATTGGCATGTCTAACTTCCTTTTATGAGTGATTGTGTTTTCCTTTCGACTATATCTGTTTTGGTTGATGTAGTTGTTCTAGCATAAAATATTATTCTGTCAATACGCTGAAGAATGCTCACTCACACGAGCATTCGCCTCTGGCGCTTTTGATAGCGAGCAGAGATGAGACAGATCATAAAGAGATCTTGCATGATAGATCCGGAGAAGTTCATGATCAGATAGTCGCCTTGATTAGGAATCAAGATGAGATCCTCTATGTTGGTGAGGATTGACATGAATGTTCCCATGATTCATGTGACCTATAGAAGCCAAGTGCGAGCATCACATGTGGCGCCAGGTGGCACCTGTATGGTGTTAAGGCGATAATGATGAAGCTCGGGTCAGGCGTAGAGGGGGTGCGACTGGACTAAGACTTGTATGGTGTTGAGAGACAGACGTACTGTTGTGTCCAGTATGATCCACCATAACATGTTTGTCATACAACATGTGCTGAGCGACCAATAGGAAGTGAAAGGATGGATCCCTGCTCCTTCATTGTGTGAGTCCAAGACTTAATTGTCATTAGTTACCCTCTGTGACCTTCGACGACGCCATGAAGCAAAGAGTTGATGTGGCTACTTTGGGATGTTATCTATGACCATGAGAGATTCAGTCTAAAGAGGCATCTTCGGGAATGGAGTCAACTCTGAGTGTTATGGTGGTCTGGTGCGAAGGGAAAGGTTTGACTCGACTGCACTGAAAGTATTTGCTGGGCCCAACTGTATTGGATACAGTAGCAAGTACCTTGAGGACAAGAAGGTATTCTCTCCGAGGGATCGAGATACACCTGGGGAACAGTGATGTGCATTTGACTGCTTAATTATTATTTTTGTGAGGATGTTGTCATTCTGGCCTTCTAGTAAGGTTTCTAGTTTGAGACTCCTAATTGCAGGTGCATCACCGGTCGCACTACCCATTTGTCCGTATGATCGGAAGAGTGCATGTGTCGAGGACACAGATGATCTTGTATCGGGGATACATGATTAGAGACTTGCATGTTGTGGATGCGTTCTTCGAGAGAGGAATAGTTGTATATATCAGGGATGTATACATGTGTGTCGGGGACACATAGAGAGGTGATAGATTGCCATTGTGTGATTGTATGTATGAGGGATATATGCATATGTGTCAGGGACACAAAAGCAGATGACATGTTGTTATCGTGCTATTGTGCAAGTGGGAGATATTCGATTAATCTAAGGATTAAGATGATGTTTGCCCAAAGCACTGACACGTGGCGCACTCTCATTGGTTGCGCATTAGGATTTAGGGAAGACTCTTCTATATAAGAAGAGGAGGCTTTCATTGGAGGGGGTTGCATTCCTTTTGTGCAAAACCCTAACCTTAGCCGCAACCTCTCCTCTCTCTCCCATCCGTCCCACCTTCTCCTCCACTCCTCCCGTAGACTCTTGGGTTGTGGATTAGTCATTCTTCTCCACGAGAGTTGAAGGCCGGCCGGTGCTCGAGGCGACTCTGTGAGGTGCTCTCCGGTTCCATTCCGCTGCTACAGGTTCTCTTCAACAAAGCTAAATCCAAACTTGTAGATTCAATTGTAGATTGCTAACAGGGAGAGAGAGAGCTAGAGAAGGAGGAGGGAGATAGCAAATGAAGGAGAAGAGGGAACAGAAGGGAGAGAAGAAGGGGGAGAGGGAACGAGAGAAGAAGAGAAGAGAGGGAAGGAGGAGAGAAGAGGGAGAGAGAAAGAGATGAGGGAGAGAGGAGGATAGGGAAGTAGAGGGGAGATGGAGAAGAAGTGAGAGGGAGAAGAGAGAGGGGGTGAAGGAATGAGAGAGAAGGAGAGAGGTAGAGAGCGAGAGAAAGAACCAGAAGGGAAAGAGGAGGAAGGAGGAGGATAAAATGGGGAGAGGGAAAAAGAAGAAGAGAGAAGGATAAGGAGAGAAGAAGAAGGGGAGCAGGGTAAGAGGGAAGGGAGAGGAGATGGAATATGAGGAAGATAAAGATGACGCGAGGGAGATGAGAGAAAGAGAAGAGGGAAGAGTGAGAGAGAAGGGGAGTGGTAGAGAGGGAGAGAAGAGAGAGGGGTAGAACGAGAGAGAGAGAGAGAGAGAAGGGCTCTACAGAATGGGACGAGGAGAGAGAGAAGGATTGGGAGAAAAGGAGAAGCGGGAGGAGGGAGAGAAGAAGAGGGAGAAGGAGAGAGGAGAGAGAGAAAAGTGAGTGGCATAAGGAGAAACGGATAAGGAGAGAGGGAGAGAAGGAAGAGAGAGAAAGAAAAGATGAGAGAAATGAGAAGGGAGAGAGGAGGAGAGGGATAAGGATAATGAGAAGACAGAGAAGAGGGAAGAGATAGACGGAGAAGAAGAAGAGGGGAGAGAGAATGAGAGAGAAGGAGAAGAGAGAGAGGTAGACAACCTAGGAGAAGGGTGAAAGAGAGAAGGATAGAGATGAAGGGAGAGAGAGAAGGGAGAGAAGAGAATAGATAGGAGGGAGAAGAAGGGAGAGAGAGCGAGAGACGAAGGGAGTGGAGGAGAGGGATAAGAGGGAGAGAGAAAACGGATAAGGAGAGGGATAAGAGGGAGATAGAGAAGGAGAAAGAAGAGAGGAAAGATAAGAGGAGAGAGAAAGAGAGATAATAAGACGGAGAAGGAGAGAGAGGGAAATGGAGAAGAGGAGAGGGAGAGGAGGAGACAGAAAAGGGAAGGTGAGAGGAAAAAAAAGAAGGAGAGAAGGAGAAGAGAGGGGCAATGAGAGGAGATGAAGGGATTAAAGGAGAGAGAAAAGAGGAGGGAGGAGAGGTAAGGAAGAGAGGGGAGGAGAGAGAGAACGATAAGAGAGAGGGAACGAGAGGAGACATAGGGATAAGAGGAGAGAGCGGAGATGGAGGGAGAGGCCGGGTGGGATGGAGAGAGAAGGACAGGACAAGAGGGGAGGAGAGAGAGGGAGAAGAGGGGGAGAGAGAAGAAGAAGGAGAGAGGGAACAAGAGAGGAGGTGAGAGGAAACCAGAGAATGAGAGGACAGAGGAAGAAAGGAGGAGAAGAGGGAAGGGGAAGGGAACGAGATAGAGAAGGGAGAGTAGAGATAGAGTAGGAGAGAAGCAAGAAAGATAGAGGAGGAGAGAGAGAGAGGTGAGAGGAGGAGAGGGAGAAGCGAGTGAGAGAAAGGAGAGTACATGGAAGAGAAGAGGAATGGAGGGAGAAGGAGAGAGAAGGGAGAGAGAGAGTATGGGGAGAGGAACAAAGAAGGGAAAGAGGAGATAGACAGAGGAGTCCCCTCTCCTTCTTATCTTCCCTCTCCTCCACTCCTCTTCTCTTTATCCTCTCTCTTCTTCTATTTCTCTCCCTCTCGCTCGTCTCTTCCTTCTCTCCTTATCCTTATAAGGAGAGAATGAGAGCATAAGTGGGAGATAGGGAATGAGAAGAGGGAACAGGAGAGATGGGGAAAGAGGAAAGAGAGAGAAGAAGAGATAAGGAAGAGGGAGAGAGAAGGAGAACAGAGAAGGAGGGAGGAAACAAGAGAAGAGGAGAGAGAGAAGGATAAAGAGACAGAGAAGGAGAGAGGATGGAGAGAAGAGATAGAAGGGGGAGCGGAGGAGATGGAGAGAAGGAGAGGGAGAGAGAAGAGGAAGGGAGGAGAGAGAAGGAAAGATAGACAATGAGAAAGATGAGGAGAGAGTGAACGAGAGAGAAGGAGAAGAGAAAGAGGATAAGCGGGAGAGTGAGAAAAGGAGAAGCGAGAGAAGGTGAGGGGTAGAACATGGAGAAGAAGTGAAGGATAAGAGGGAGGAGCAGGAGAAGAGTGGTAGAGTAGAGTAGAAATGGGAAGACAGAGAAGAAAAGAGAGGGAAAGGGAGAGAGAGAGAGAGAAGAGATATGGAGAACGAGAGTGAGAGGTAGAGAAGGGACAGAGAAGGAGAGTGGAGAAAAGAGGATAAGAAGAGCAGAGAGAGGAGAAGGAAGAGGGAGAGAGACAACACGAGAATAGACAAGAGCAGAGAGGGAGAGAGGATAGAGAAGGGAATGAGAAAAGGAGGGGGAGGAAGGGAGAGAGAGAGCGAGACAAGGAGGAGGGAGATAGAAAATGAAGGAGAAGAGGGAAGAGGAGGGAGAAAAGAAGGGGGAGAGGCAACGAGAGAGGTAGAGAGGAGAGCGAAGGAGGAGAGAAGAGGGTGAGAAGGGAGAGAGATAGAGAACGGTGAGAGGAGCGAAGAAGGGAAAGAGGAGATAGAGAGAGGAGTCCACTCTCCTTCTCATCTTCCCTCTCCTCCTCTCCTTCTCTTCTCTTTGTCCTCTCTTTTCTTATCTTTCTCTCCCTCTCGCTCGTGTCTTCCTTCTCTCCTTATCCTTATAAGAAGAGAATGAGAGCAAAAGTTGGAGATAGGGAATGAGAAGGGGGAAGAGGAGAGATGGGGAAAGAGCAAAGAGAGGGAAGAAGAGATAAGGAAGAGGGAGAGACAAGGAGAACAAAGAAGGAGGGAGGAAACGAGTTAAGAGGAGAGAGAGAAGGATAGAGAGACAGAGAAGGAGAGAGCAGGGAGAGAAGAGATAGAAGGGGGAGCGGAGGAGAGTGAGAGAAGGAGAGGGAGAGAGAAGAGGAACGGAGGAGAGAGGGAGAAAGAGAGAAGGAAAGAGAGACAAGGAGAAGAGAAAGAGGATAAGAGGCAGAGTGAGAAAAGGAGAAGCGAGAGAAGGTGAGGGGTAGAACAAGGAGAAGAAGAGAAGGAGAAGAGGGAGGAGGAGAAGAGTGGTAGAGAAGAGTAAAAATGGGAAAAGAGAGAAGAAAAGAGAGGCAAAGGGAGAGAGAGAAGAGATATGGAGAACGAGAGTGAGAGGTAGAGAAGGGAGTGAGAAGGAGAGTGGAGAAAAGAGGATAAGAATAGCAGAGAGAGGAGAATGAATAGGGCGAGAGAGAACACAAGAATAGATAATAGCAGAGAGGGAGAGAGGATAGAGAAGGGAATGAGAAAAGGAGAGGGAGGAGAGAGGATGGAGAGGAAGGGAGAGAGAGAGCGAGAGAAGGAGGAGGGAGATAGAAAGTGAAGGAGAAGAGGGAAGAGGAGGGAGAGAAGAAGGGGGAGAGGGAAAGAGAGAGGTAGAGAAGAGAGGGAGAGAGGAGGATTGGGAAGTAGAGGGGAGAGGGAGAGAGAAAGAGATTAGGGAGAGAGGAGGATAGGGAAGTAGAGGGGAGAGGGAGAAGAATAGAGAGGGAGAAGAGAGAGGGGCTGAAGGAATGGGAGGGAAGGAGAGAGGTAGAGAGCGAGAGAGAGAGAGGGGCTGAAGGAATGGGAGGGAAGGAGAGAGGTAGAGAGCGAGGGAGAGAGAAGAAGAAGGGAAAGAGGAGGAAGGAGGGGTTAAAATGGGGAGAGGGAAGAAGAAGAGAGAAGGATAAGGAGAGAAGAAGGGGAGCAGGATAAGAGAGAAGGGAGAGGAAAAGGAATATGAGGGAGATAAAGATGAGGCGAGGGAGATGAGAGAAAGAGAAGAGGGAAGAGTGAGAGAGAAGGAGAGTGGTAGAGAGGGAGAGAAAAAAGAGGTGTAGAACGAGAGAGAGAGAGAGAGAAGCGCTATAGAGAATGGGACGAGGAGAGAGAGAAGGATTGGGAGAAAAGGAGAAGCAAGAGGAGGGAGAGAAGAAGAGGGAGAATGAGAGAGGAGAGATAAAGAGAGTGGAATAAGGAGTGAGGGAGAGAGAAAGAAAAGGTGACAGAAATGAGAAAGTATAGAGGAGGAGAAGGATAATGAGAAGGCAGAGAAGAGGGAAGACAGAGAAGGAGAAGAAGAAGAAGAAGAAGAAGAAGAAGAAGAGAATGGGAGAGAAGTGCAAGAGAGATGTAGAACACCTAGGAGAAGGGAGAAGGGAGAGAGAGAAAGAAGGATAGAGGCAGAGAAGAGAGAATAGGGATAAGGATAAGTAGAGAAGAGAGAAGGAGAACAGAAAAGAGGAGAGAGAGAAGGGAGAGAAGAGAAGAGATAGGAGGGAGAAGAAGGGAGAGAGAGCGAGAGAAGGAAGAGAAGGACGGAGTGGAGGAAGGGATGAGAGGCAGAGACAAAAGGAGAGAACGAGAGGGATAAGAGGGAGATAGATAAGGAGAAAGAAGAGAGGAAAGATAAGAGGAGAGAGAAAGAGAGATAAAAAGAGGGAGAAGGAGAGAGAGGGAAATGGAGAAGAGGAGAGGGAGAGGAGGAGACAGAGAAGGGAAGCTGAGAGGAAAAAAGAGAAGGAGAAGAGAGGGGCAATGAGAGGAGATGATGGGATTAAAGGAGAGAGAGAAGTGGAGGTAGAAGGAGAGGAGAGGAAGACAGGGGAGGAGAGAGAGAAGGATAAGAGATAGGGAATGAGAGGAGACGGAGGGATAAGAGGAGAGAGCGGAGAAGGAGGGAGAGAGCGGGTGGGATGGTGAGGACAAAAGGGGAGGAGAGAGAGAGAAGGAGAAGAGGGGGGGAGAGAGAAGAAGAAGGAGAGTGGGAACAAGAGAGGAGGTGAGAGGAAACAAGAGAATGAGAGGAGGACAGAGAAGGAAAGGAGGTGAAGAGGGAAGATGAAGGGAACGAGATAGAGAAGGGAGAGTAGAGACAGAGTAGGAGAAAAGCAAGAGAGATAGAGGAGGAGAGAGTATACGAGAGAGGTGAGAGGAGGAGAGAGAGAAGCGAGAGAGAGAAAGGAGAGTAGAGGGAAGAGAAGAGGAGCGAAGAAGGGAAAGAGGAGATAGAGAGAGGAGTCCCCTCTCCTTCTCATATTCTCTCTCCTCCTCTCGTTCTCTTCTCTTTATCCTCTCTCTTCTTCTCTTTCAGTCCCTCTCGCTCGTCTCTTCCTTCTCGCATGATCCTTATAAGGAGAGAATGAGAGCATAAGTGGGAGATAGGGAACGAGAATAGGGAAGAAGAGACATGGGGAAAGAGGAAAGAGCGAGAAGAAGAGGGAGAGAGAAGGAGAACAGAGAAAGAGGGAGGAAACGAGAGAAGAGAAGGGAGAGAAGAGAGGGAAGGGAGAGCGGAGGAGAGGTAGAGAAGGAGACGGAGAGAGACGAGGAAGGGAGGAGAGAGGGAGAAAGAGAGAGAAGGAAAGAGAGATAAGGAGAAAGATGAGGAGAGAGAGAAGGCGAAGAGAAAGAGGATAAGAGGGAGAGTGAGAAAAGGAGAAGATAGAGAAGGTGAGGGGTAGAACAAGGAGAAGAAGAGAAGGGGAGAGGGAGGAGGAGGAGAATAGTTGGTAGAGAAGAGTAGAAATGGGAAAAGACGGAAGAAAAGAGAGGGAAAGGGAGAGAGAGAAGAGATATGGAGAACGAGAGTGAGAGGTAGAGATGGGAGTGAGAAGGAGAGTGGAGAAAAGAGGATGAGAAGAGCAGAGAGATGAGAAGGAAGAGGGAGAGAGAGAAGACGAGAATAGACAAAAGCAGAGAGGGAGAGAGGATAGAGTAGGGAATGAGAAACGGAGAGGGAGGCGAGAGGAGGGAGAGGAAGGGGGAGAGAGCGAGAGAAGGAGGAGGGAGATAGAGAATGAAGGAGAAAAGGGAAGAGCAGGGAGAGAAGAAGGGTGAGAGGGAACGAGAGAGTTAGAGAAGAGAGGCAAGGAAGAGAGGGAAAGAGGAGATAAGAGGGAGTGAGAAAGAGATGAGGGAGAGAGGAAGAAAGGGAAGTAGAGGGGAGAGGGAGAAGAAGAGAGAGGGAGAAGAGAGAGGGGTGAAGGAATTGGAGAGAAGGAGAGAGGTAGAGAGCAAGAGTGAAGTAGATGGGAAAGAGGAGGATGGAGAAGGATACAATGGGGAGAGGGAAGAAGAAGAAGAAGAGAGACGGATAAGGATAGAAGAAGAAGGGGAGCGGGATAAGAGGGAAGGAAGAGGAGAGGGCATATGACGGAAATAGATATGAGGCGAGGGAGATGAGAGAAAGAGAAGAGGGAAGAGTGAGAGATAAGGAGGTAAGAGAGGGGTAGAACGAGAGAGAGAGAGAGAAGGGCTCTACAGAATGGTACGAGGAGAGAGAAGGGTTGGGAGAAAAGGAGAAGCGAGAGGAGGGAGAGAAGAAGAGGGAGAAGGAGAAAGGAGAGAGAGATAAAGAGAGTGGTATAAGGAGAAAGGGATAAGTTAAGAGGGAGAGAAGGAAGAGAGAGAGAAAGAAAAGGTGAGAGAAATGACAAGGGAGAGAGGAGGAGAAGGATAAGTATAACAAGAAGCCAGAGAAGAGGGAAGAGAGAGAAAGAGAAGAAAGGAGGGGGGAGAGAATGAGAGAGAATGAGAGGAGAGAGAGGTAGACAACCTCGGAGAAGGGAGAGAAGGATAGAGGTAGAGAAGAGAGAATGGGGATAAGGGTAAGGAGAGAAGGGACAAGGAGAACAGAAAATGAGAGAGAGAGAAGGGAAAGAAGAGAAGTGATAGGAGGGAGAAGAAGGGAGAGAGCGAGAGAAGGAAGAGAATGAGGGAATGGAGGAGAGGGATAAGAGGAAGAGAGAAAAGGAGAGAAGGAGTGGGATAAGAGGAGATAGAGAAGGAGAAAGAAGAGAGGAAAGATAAGAGGAGAGGGAAAGAGAGAGATAAAAAGAAGGAGATGGAGAGAAAGGGAAATGGAGAAGTGGGGAGGGTGTGGAGGAGACAGAGAAGGGAAGGTGAGAGAAAAAAGAGAAGGAGAGAAGGAGAAGAGAGAGATGAAGTGATTAAAGGAGAGAGAGATGAAGTGATTAAAGGAGAGAGAGATGAGGAGAGGAAGAGGAGAGAGGCGAGAGAGAAGGAGAAGAGAGAGGGAATGAGAGGAGACATTGGGATAAGAGGAGAGAGCGGAGAGGAGAGAGAGGGAGACGAGGGGGACAGAGAGAAGAAGAAGGAGAGAGGGAACAAGGGAGGAGGTCAGAGGAAACAAAAGAATGAGGGGAGGACAGAGAAGGAAAGGAGGAGAAGAGGGAAGGGAACGAGAGACGTGAGAGGAGAGGGATAAGGAGATAGAGAAGCGAGAGAGAGAGAAAGGAGAGTAGAGGGAAGAGAAGAGGATAGGTGGGAGAAGGAGAGAGAAGGTAAGGAGATGGAGAAGGGAGAGAGAGAGAGAGAGAGAGAGAACGGGGAGAGGAGCAAAGAAGGGAAAAAGGAGATAGAGAGTGGAGTCCCCTCTCCTTCTCTTCTCTTTATCCTCTCTCTTCTTCACTTTCTCTCCCTCTCGCTCGTCTCTTCCTTCTCTCCTTATCCTTATAACGAGAGAATGAGAGCATAAGAGGGAGATAGGGAACGAGAAGAGGGAAGAGGAAAGATGGGGAAAGAGGAAAGGGAGAGAAGAAGAGGGAGAGGGAAGGAGAACAGAAGAGGGAGGAAACGAGAGAAGATGAGAGAGAACGATAGAGAGACATAGAAGGAGAGAGGAGCGAGAGAAGAGAGAGAAGGGAGAGCGGAGAAGAGGTAGGGAAGGAGAGGGAGAGAGAAGAGGAAGGGAGGAGAGAGAGAAAGAGAGAGAAGGAAAGAGAGATAAGGAGAAATATGAGGAGAGAGTGAACGAGAGAGAAGGAGAAGAGAAAGAGGATAAGGGGGAGAGTGAGAAACGGAGAAGCGAGAGAAGGTGAGGGGTAGAACAAGGAGAAGAAGAGAAGAGGAAGTGGGAGGAGGAGGAGAAGAATTGGTAGAGAAGAGTAGAAATGGGAAGAGAGAGAAGAAAATAGAGGGAAAGGGAGAGAGAAGAGATATGGAGAATGAGAGTGAGAGGTAGAGAAGGGGAGTGGAGAAAAGAGGATTAGAAGAGCAGAGAGAGGAGAAGGAAGACGGAGAGAGAGAACACGAGAATAGAAAAAAGCAGAGAGGGAGACAGGATAGAGAAGGGAATGAGAAAAGGAGAGGGAGGAGAGAGGAGGGAGGGGAAGGGAGAGAGAGCGAGAGAAGGAGCGAGAGAAGGAGGAGGGAGATAGAAAATGAAGGAGAAGAGGGAAGAGGAGGGAGAGAAGAAGGGGGAGAGGGAACGAGATAGTTAGAGAAGAGAGGCAGAGAACAGAGGGAAAGAGGAGAGGAGAGAAGAGGGAGATAGATAGAGATGGGGGAGAGAAGAGGATAGGGAAGTAGAGGGGAGATGGAGAAGAAGTGAGAGGGAGAAGAGAGAGGGGTGAAGGAATTGGAGAGAAGGAGAGAGGTAGAGAGCAAGAGAGAGAAGGAGAAGGGAAAAAGGAGGATGGAGAAGGATAAAATGGCGAGAGGGAAGAAGAAGAAGAGAGAAGGATAAGGATAGAAGAAGAAGGTGAGAGGGAAGAAGAAGAAGAAGAAGAGAGAAGGATAAGAAGATTAAGAAAGAGAGAGAAGAAGAGGTAAGGAAGAGGGAGAGAGAAGGAGAACAGAGAAGGAGGGACGAAACGAGAGAAGAGGAGAGAGACAAGGGGACGGAGAAGAGGGAGAGAGATGAGGAAGGGAGGAGAGAGGGAGAAAGAGAGAGAAGGAAAGAGAGATAAGGAGAAAGATTAGGAGAGAGTGAACGAGAGAAGGAGAAGAGAAAGAGGATAAAAGGGAGAGTGAGAAAAGGAGAAGCGAGAGAAGGTGAGGAGAAGAACAAGGAGAAGAAGAGAAGGAGAAGAGGGAGGAGGAGGAGAAGAGTGGTAGGGAAGAGTAGAAATGGGAAGAGAATGAAGGAAAGAGAGGGAAAAGGGAGAGAGAGAAGAGATATGGAGAACGATAGTGAGAGGTAGAGAAGGGAGAGAGAAGGAGAGTGGAGAAAAGAGGATAAGAAAAGTAGAGAGAGGAGATGGAAGGGGGAGAGAGAACACGAGAATAGACAAGAGCAGAGAGGGAGAGCGGATAGAGAAGGGAATGAGAAAAGGAGAGGGACGAGAGAGGAGGGAGAGGAAGGGAGAGAGAGAGCGAGAGAAGGAGGAGGGAGATAGAAAATGAAGGAGAAGAGGGAAGAGGAGGGAGAGAAGAAGGGGGAGAGGGAACGAGAGAGGTAGAGAAGAGTGGCAGAGAAGAGAAGAGAGGGAAGGAGGAGAGAAGACGGAGAGAGAAAGAGATGAGGGAGAGAGGAGGATAGGGAAGTAGAGGGGAGAGGAAGAAGAGAGAGGGGGTGAAGGAATTGGAAAGAAAAAGAGAGGTAGAGAGCAAGAGAGAGAAGGAGAAGGGAAAGAGAGAAGGATAAAAAGGGGAGAGGGAAGAAGAAGAAGAAGAAGAAGAAGAAAGAAGGATAAGGAGAGAAGAAGAAAGGGAGCAGGATAAGAGGGAAGGGAGAGGAGAGCGAATATGAGGGAGATAGAGATGAGGCGAGAGAGACGAGAGAAAGAGAAGAGGGAAGAGTGAGAGAGAAGGAGATAAGAGAGAGGGGGAGAGAGAGAAGGATTGGGAGAAAAGGAGACGCGAGAGGAGGGAGAAGGAGAGAGGAGAGAGAGATAAAGAGAGTGGCATAGGGAGAAAGGGATAAGGAGAGAGGGAGAGAATGACGAGAGAGAAAGAAAAGGTGCGAGATATGAGAAGGGAGAGAAGAGGAGAAGGATAAGGATAATGAGAAGGCAGAGAAGAGGGAAGAGAGAGAAGGAGAAGAAGAAGAGGGGGGAGAGAATGAGAGAGAATGAGAAGAGAGAGAGGTAGATAACGTAGGAGAAGGGAGGAGGGGGAGAGAGAAGGATACAGGCAGAGAAGAGAGAATAGGGATAAGGATAAGGAGAGAAGAGAGAAGGATTGCAAAATTAAGTGAGGTGACGGAAGCTTTAAAAACGTGGAGCAAGGAGAAGTTTGGGAATGTAAACAATTATTGAGGGTTGCCCAAGTTGAGCCTGCGGAAGTGCGAAAGCAAATGAGTTTGGATCCGACAAATGAAGAGTTGCGCAACAAGGAGATGAGAGGGAAGGAGGAGCTTGATTCCTTATTGAAGCGAGAAGAATCCATTATAAGGCAAAAGTCAAGGGCGAAGTGGTTGCGGGAAGGGGACCGGAACTCTAGATTCTTTCATGCGTCCCTTAGGTCAGAAGAGCCACCAATCAAGTGAGAAGAGTTTGTGAGGGAGAGAACATCCTTGAAGAAGAAAGTGAGATCCGGGAGGCGTTTAGGCGCCAGTATGCTAACTTGCTTGCTAATCTTTTTCAGGTTCAACTATTAGAAACTGACATTGTGTTCCCTCACGTGGGAGCCATGGATGAGGAGAGGTTGGTACGAGCTCTTGATATAAAGGAGGTGGAATCGGTAGTCCTAAATGCAAATGTGGACAAGGCCCCGGGACCGGATGGTTTCAATGCTAGATTCTTCATTTCAGCTTGGGGAGTTGTTAAACAAGATGTGTTCAAGGCAATCGAGTCTTTCATGCGTAGTGGGAAGCTACTCGCACAAGCCAACTATACCTCAATCACACTTATACCAAAGAAGGCGGGGCCAACAATGCTTCATGATTTTCGGCCAATTTCTTTGAGCAACATGATGTATCGTTTCATCTCAAAGGTGTTGGCGAACCGGTAAAAGGAAGTGCTTCCAATGCTCGTGGGTGAAACACAAAGTGCATTTGTAAGAGGAAGACGGATTGGGGACAACATCCTGTTAGCACAAGAGTTATGTCACAATATGCATTTGGAAAAGGGTCGGGGGCGAATGTGTCTCAAGCTTGATTTGAGGAAGGCCTATGATTCGGTTGCATGGGAGTTTTTGGAGAGTGTGATGGCACAATTTGGGTTCCCGGGAAAATAGCGAGGGCTGATTATGGCATGCATCAAAGCATCGTTTGTATTTACCGTTAATGGGGCAAACTCAAGACCGTTCAAGGCGAGCAATGGGTTGTGACAAGGGGACCCATTGGCACCGTATTTGTTTGTACTTTGCGTGGAGGTGTTGAGTAGGATGCTACAAAGTGAGATGGAAGCGGGACGTTGATTGCGCTCCAATGTGGGGATGTGGCCATGTCTCATCTCATGTTCACGGATGATGTTGTGTTATTCGCACATGCAACAAAGGAGAATGCAAGAACGATAAAGAGAGTGCTTGGCCAATTCACCGCGTGCTCGGGTCTCCATCTCAACACCACAACGAGCCAATTTTTTATGGGAGGGGAGGTGGAGCATAGGGAGTGGATTTGCTCGTATCTTGGGATGGAAAGGGTGGAATTTCTGGTCACCTACCTTGGATTACCCTTATTCTTGGTAGGATGGGGAGGACGCACTGCATGGTCTTGGTTGAGAAGGTGAGGGCTAGATTGAGTACTTGGAAGCATATTTTTTTGTACTTGGCCGGTCGGGTGGAGCTAGTGAGGAGTGTCTTGGTTGCACTTAGTATTTATTGGACCTCAACATTCCTTATCCCGAGAAAGGTGTTAAAAGAAGTTGAGAGCGTAATGTGCCGATTTATTTGGGGTGGGCCAAAGAAATGGGTGGCGGTTTCTTGGAAGGACATGTGCACCCCAAAGACGGAAGGTGGGCTTGGGCTACGGCGCCTCACATAGTGGAATGACATTGGCATGATTCGTTTATTGTGGATCGTCATAGCGGATGGGAACTCCTTATGGGTCAAGTGTGTGCAGAGAAAATACATGAGGAATCGATCTATTTGGCAAGCTAGACCTCCCGCGGTGTGCTCATGGGCGTGGGGGGGACTCTTGAAAGTCCATGATATTGCAAGAAAGTACATCGAATACCGGGTGGGAAATGGAGAAGACATAGATTTCTTCCATATTCCATGGTGTGGAGAACCGTTCGCGTGTCTACCTTGGTGCGAAGACTTACACTACACGATGGGAGTCCATGGGATAAAAAGGTGGCCTATTTCATTAGGAATGGATAGTGGAGCCTCCCATTTCCATGGTCGAGGGAAATGGAGGAGGTATGGCCAAGGATACGAAGTATACCGATCCATGGAGGGAGTGATAAACCCACAAGAGTGGGAGGCTGAGGAGAAAAAATGGATATCAAGGAGGCAAGAAGTTGGGTTGTGAAGCAAGCGACAGCCGTGGGATGGGCAACGGTAGTATGGCATAAGCACCATATCCCTAAACATGCCTTTGCTACATGGAAGGCTATGAGGGGAAGATTGATCACAGAGAAGCTCATGAGACAATGGGGAGCAAAGCACGATCCGAGATGTGTCTTATGTGAGAGGGAAGAGGAGGACATAGCACATTTGTTTTGGAGATGTACGTTTATCAAGGAAGTGTGGCAAGACATACTTCACCACATGGGAGTGGACATGAGGGTGAGGGGCACGTTGGAAGAAGAAGGAAAGCGAGTGGCCGACATACGAGGAAGCAAAATAAAGAGAGCATGCATTCGTTGGGTGTTCAATGCCATGGTCTTCGAATGTTGGCAATAAAGGAATAGGTGTATCTTCGAGAATGAGAAGATGAGGCCGAAGGAGAAAGAATAGAGGAAGGATAAAAGGAGATATAAAGAGAGAGATAATAAGAGGGAGAAAGAGAGAGAGGGAAAAGGAGAAGAGGAGAGGGAGATGAGGAGAGAAAGAAGGGAAGGTGAGAGAAAAAAGAGGAGAGAAAGAGAAGAGAGGGGCAATGAGAGGAGATGAAGGGATTAAAGGAGAGAGAGAAGAGGAGGGAGAAGGAGAGGAGAGGAAGAGGGGGAGGTTAGAGAGAAGGAGAAGAGAGAGGGAACAAGAGGAGACGAGGGGATAAGAGGAGAGATCAGAGAAGGAGGGAGAGAGTGGGTGTGAGGGAGAGAGAAGGAGAGGACAAGCGGGGAGGAGAGAGAGAGAGGAAGGAGAGAGGGAACAACAGAGGAGGTGAGAGGAAACAAGAGAATGAGGGGAGGACAGAGAAGGAAAGGAGGAGAAGATGGAATGGGAAGGGAACGAGATAGAGAAGGGAGAGTAGAGATAGAGTAGGAGAGAAGCAAGAGAGATAGAGGAGGAGAGGGGAAACGAGAGAGGTAAGAGGAGGAGAGGGATAAGGAGATAGAGAAGCGAGAGAGAGAAAGGAGAGTAGAGGGAAGAGAACAGGATAGGAGGGAGAAGGAGAGAGAAGGTAAGGAGAGGGAGAAGGGAGAGAGAGAACGTGGAGAGGAGTGAAGCAGGAAAAGAGGAGATAGAGAGAGTCCCCTCTCCTTCTCATCTTCCCTCTCCTCCTCTCGTTCTCTTCTCTTTATCCTCTCTCTTCTTCTCTTTCTCTCCCTCTCGCTCATCTCTTCCTTCTCTCCTTATCCTTATAAGGAGATAATGAGAGCATAAGAGGGAGATAGGGAACGAGAAGATGGAAGAGGAGAGATGGGGAATGAGGAAAGAGAGAGAAGAAGAGATAAGGAAGAGGGAGAGAGAAGGAGAACAGAGAAGGAGGGAGGAAATGAGAGAAGAGGAGAGAGTGTTGGATAGAGTGACAGAGAAGGAGAGAGGAGGGAGAGAAGAGAGAGAAGGGGGAGCGGAGGAGAGGGAGAGATGGAGAGGGAGATAGAGGGAGAAGGAAAGAGAGATAAGAGAAAGATGAGGAGAGAGCGAACGAGAGACAAGGAGAAGAGAAAGACGATTGGAGGGAGAGTGAGAAAAGGAGAAGCGAGAGAAGGTGAGGGGTAGAACAAGGAGAATAATAGAAGGAGAAGAGGTAGGAGGAGGAGAAGAAGAGTGGTGGAGAATAGTAGAAATGGGAAGAGAGAGAAGAAAAGGGAGGGAAAGGGGGAGAGAGAAGAGATATGGAGAACAAGAGTGAGAGAAAGAAAGGAGGAAGAGAGGGAAGGGGAAGGTAACGAGTTAGAGAAGGGAGAGTAGAGATAGAGTAGGAGAGAAGCAAGAGAGATAGAGGAGGAGAGAGAAACGAGAGAGGTCAGAGGAGGAGAGGGATAAGGAGATAGAGAAGCGAGAGAGAGAAAGGAGAGTAGAGGGAAGAGAAGAGGATAGGAGGGAGAAGGAGAGAGAAGGTAAGGAGAGGGAGAAGGGAGAGAGAGAACGTGGAGAGGAGCGAAGCAGGAAAAGAGGAGATAGAGAGAGGAGTCCCATCTCCTTCTCATCTTCCCTCTCCTCCTCTCGTTCTCTTCTCTTTATCCTCTCTCTTCTTCTCTTTCTCTCCCTCTCGCTCGTCTCTTCCTTCTCTCCTTATCCTTATAAGGACAGAAAGAGAGCATAAGTGGGAGACAAGGAACGAGAAGAGGGAAGAGGAGAGATGCGGAAAGAGGAAAGAGAGAGAAGAAGAGATAAGGAAGAGGGAGAGAGAAGGAGAACAGAGACGGAGGGAGGAAACAAGAGGAGAGAGAAGGATAGAGAGAGAGAGAAGGAGAGAGGAGGGAGAGAAGAGACAGAAGGGGGAGCGGAGGAGTGGGAGAGAAGAGGAAGGCAGGAGAGAGGGAGAAAGAAAGAGAAGGAAAGATATGGAGAACGAGAGTGAGAGGTAGAGAAGGGAGTGAGATGGAGAGTGGAGAAAAGAGGATAAGAAGAGCAGAGAGAGGAGAAGGAAGAGGGGGAGAGAGAACACGAGAATAGACAAGAGCAAAGAGGGAGAGAGAAGGGAATGAGAAAAAGAGAGGGAGGAGAGAGGAGGGAGAGGAAGGGAGAGGAAGGGGGGAGAGAGAGAGAAGGAGGAGGGAGATAGAAAATGAAGGAGAAGAGGGAAGAGGAGGGAGAGAAGAAGGGGAAGAGGGAACGAGAGAGGGAGAGAAGAGAGGGAAGGAGGAGAGAAGAGGGAGAGAGAAAGAGATGAGGGAGAGAGGAGGATATGGAAGTAGAGGGGAGAGGGAGAAGAATATAGAGGGAGAAGAGAGAGGGGGTGAAGGAGTGGGAGAGAAGGAGAGAGGTAGAGAGCGAGAGAGATGGAGAAGGGAAAAAGGAGGATGGAGAAGGATAAAATGGGGAGAGAGAAGGATAAAGAGAGAAGATGAAGGGGAGCGGGATAAGAGGGATGGGAGAGGAGAGGGAATATGAGGGAGATAGAGATGAGGCGAGGGAGATGAGAGAGAGAAAAGGGAGGAGTGAGAGAGAAGGAGATTAGAGAGAGGGGTCGAACGAGAGAGAGAGATTGGCTTCACAGCATGCGACGAGGAGAGACAGAAGGATTGGGAGAAAAGGAGAAGCGAGAGGAGGGAGAGAAGAAGAGGGAGAAGGAGAGAGGAGATAAAGATAAAGAGAGTGGCATAAGGAGAAATGGATAAGGAGAGAGGGAGAGAAGGAAGAGAGAGAAAGAAAATGTGAGAGAAATGAGAAGGGAGAGAGGAGGAGAGGGATAAGGATAATGAGAAGGCAGAGAAGAGGGAAGAGAGAGAAGGAGAAGAAGAAGAGGGGAGAGAGAATGAGAGAGAAGGAGAAGAGAGAGGGGTAGACAACCTAGGAGAAGGGAGAAGGGGGGAGAGAGAGAAGGATAGAGGCAGAGAAGAGAGAATATGGATAAGGATAAGGAGAGAAGAGAGAAGGAGAACAGAAAATAGGAGAGAGAGAAGGGAGAGAAGAGAAGAGATAGGAGCGAGAAGAAGGGAGAGAGAGCGAGATAGGAGGGAAAAGAAGGATAGAGGCAGAGAAGAGAGAATAAGGATAAGGAGAGAACAAAGAAGGAGAACAGAAAATAGGAGAGTGAGAAGGGAGAGAAGAGAAGAGATAGGAGGGAGAAGAAGGGAGAGAGAGCGAGAGAAGGAAGAGAAGGAGGGAGTGGAGGAGAGGGATAAGAGGGAGAGAGAAAAGGAGAGAATGAGAGGGATAATAGGGAGATAGAGAAGGAGAAAGATAAGAGGAAAGATAAGAGGAGGGAGAAAGAAAGAGATAATAAGAGGGAGAAGGAGAGAGAGGGAAATGGAGAAGAGGGGAGGGAGAGGAGGAGACAATGAAGGGAAGGTGAGAGAAAAAAAGAGAAGGAGAAGAGAGGGGCAATGAGAGGAGATGAAGGGATTAATGGAGAGAGAAGAGGAGGGAGAAGGAGAGGAATAGATGGGAGGAGAGAGAGGGAGAGAGAAGGAGAAGAGAGAGGGAACGAGAGGAGACAGAGGGATAAGAGGAAAGAGAGGAGAAGGAGGGAGAGAGCAGGTGGGAGGGAGAGAGAAGGAGAGGACAAGAGGGGAGGGGGAGAGAGGGAGAAGATGGTGGGAGAGGGAACAAGAGAGGAGGTGAGAGGAAACAAGAGAATGAGAGGAGGACAGAGAAGGAAAGGAGGAGAAGAGGGAAGGGGAAGGGAACGAGGTAGAGAAGGGAGAGTAGAGATAGAGTAGGATAGAGGCAAGAGATATAGAGGAGGAGAGAGGAAATGAGAGAGGTGAGAGGAGGAGAGGGATAAGGAGATAGAGAAGCGAGTGAGAGAAAGGTGGGTAGAGGGAAGAGGATAGGAGGAAGAAGGAGAGAGAAGGTAAGGAGAGGGAGAAGGGAGAGAGAGAGAACGGGGAGAGGAGCAAAAAAGGGAGAGAGGAGATAGATAGAGGAGTCCCCTCTCCTTGTCATCTCCCCTCTCCTCCTCTCCTTCTCTTCTCTTTATCCTCTCTCTTCTTCTCTTTCTGTCCCTCTCGTTCATCTCTTCCATCTCTCCTTATCCTTATAAGGAGAGAATGAGAGCATAAGAGGGAGATAGGGAACGAGAAGAGGGAAGAGGAGAGATGGGGAAAGTGGAAAGAGAGAGAAGAAGAGATAAGGAAGAGGAAGAGAGAAGGAGAACAAAGAAGGAGGGAGGAAACGAGAGAAGAGGAGAGAGAGAAGGATAGAGAGACAAAGAAGGAGAGAGGAAGGGAACGAAAGAGGTAGGGAAGGTAAGGAGAGGGGCAATGAGAGAGGTGGGGAACGAGAGAGGTAGAGAAGCGAGGAAAGGAGGACAGAAGAGGAAGAGAGAGAAGGGAGAGAGGGGAGGAGAGAGACGACAAAGAAATGTGAGTCCCTAGGGTTTCTAAGATCGTTTTCACCATTTTCCACCTAAATCCACCTAAATTGAGTGTTTTCTTTCTTTTTCTGACTGTTATCGAGCGTGCTATGATTGTGGGAGTGGTTTCTACCGATTTCTACAAAGATTGACGTCAACAAGATGGAGAAAATGGGAGTCCAAGTTTGCGGGTTGTGCAACAACAACATCAACGACAAAAACAACAACAACAACAAGAACAACATCAACGACAACAACAACAACAACAATATGCAAACAACAACAAGGAGGTGGTTCCTCCATCACCTCCACCAAAGTGGTCAGAGATTTTTACTCAACAACAAAAGCCATGAACGTCCTTGGAGTTTGTCCCACCAATGGAGCGTGGAGGAACTAAGGTGGCAGCCATTACACATGAGGACATGGAGGAAGCACTTGGGCCGTGGAAGAAGGTGTTAATGGGGTCCTTTGTGGGTTTGAACCCACACTTACCCACACTTGAGAAGCATCTCACCAAGCTTTGGAGGGTGTCCGGGTCCTTGGAAATCGTTAGGCGTGGGTGGGGGACATGATGATTTTCCTGTTCACGTTGGATTCCGACCAACTTTCTGCCATAGAGAATGGTCCTTGGTTTGTTAAGGGGTCGCCCCTCATACTAAAGCCATGGTCGGCCGAGAAGAATGACTAAGACAAAATTGGAGCCGTTCCTATTTGGAGCCGTTCCGATTTGGATTCATTTTCCCGAGGTCGATCTCAAGGTTTGGTCGAGGAAACTTATTGAAACGCTTGCTAGTGTCTTGGGCAACCCACTCTTCACGGATGAAAACACGACGATGGGTAGAAGGCTTGCATATGATCGGGTTTGCATTGAGGTCCAAGGTACATTTGATTATCCACCACATGTTCTTGTCGCAAATAAGAAGGAAGAAGGAGAGGTGGTGCACGTTGAATACGAATGGAAGCCACCATATTGTTCACTTTTCTCCACCTTTGGACATAATGAAGGGGTGTGTAAGGGTGGGGGATCACGCCATGGCACAAAGGACCTGGCAGCAACACAAAGGAGGGAAGTAGAGGTGGGGAGGTGCGCGAAAGCGTGCTAGGTACCATGGTGGAGGAGCTCGAGGTTGAAGAAGGAGGTCGAGGAACAAGTAGGGAGCTAGAGATTGAAGAAGATGGCCCACAAACGAAGGTGAGTGGGAGTGTAACCGGTGGGTTGGATGATCCACATGAGGCAAACGGAGAGGGTTGGTCATTGGTAGGTGGGAAAAGGAGTCCAAATGGGGAAAATCACGTGAAGGCTATATATAGGATGGGACAAGGACACTTTCCACCCACCACCAAAGAAGGGGAAACATGCAACGGTCTCCAACACTTCTTGTCTCTTGTGGGGCTGAAAGTACTCTAGGGAAAGTGGTGTCTAATGGCAAGGACAAGGAGGTACCATTAGCTAGCATAATGGGCAAGGAGGAAGGCCTATTTTCGTTGCAACCAAGTGGGGAAGGGTCACAACCAATGGAACAAGAGATGAGTGCAGGTGCAAAAGGGAGGGGAAACTTAGCTCACCAAATGGGACAAAGGGTGAGTGGAAGGGCTGAAGTGAGTGGAAAGTTGCATCCAAGTGGAAGGGATGATCCACATGAGGCAAACGGTGAGGGTTGGTCTTTGGTAGGTGGGAAAAGGAGTCCAAATGGGGAAAATCACGTGAAGGCTATATATATGAGGGGACAAGGCCACTTTCCACCACCACCCTAGGAGGGGAAAACATGCAACGGTCTCCAACACTTCTTGTCTCTTGTGGGGCTGAAAATACCCTAGTGAGAGTGGGCTTTAATGGCAAGGACAAGGAGGTACCATTAGCTAGCATAATGGGCAAGGAGGAAGGCCTATTTTCGTTGCAACCAAATGTGGAAGGCTACCAATGGAACAAGAAATGAGTGGAGGTGCAAAAGAGAGGGGAAATTTGGTTCACCTAATGGGACAATAGGTGAGTGGAAGGGCTGAAGTGAGTGTGAAGTTGCATCCAAGTCATGTGGTAGGGGATGTTGAATCCGAATATGAGGGTGCACCAAAGGAAGGGGATGTATGTGGAAGACTACGTGGGGAGAGTGTGCATGGGGAGTGTAGGTTCTCAGAAACACATGCGCTTGTGGTGGGCAAGGGGAATGCAATGCATGGGAGAATAAAGGTGTCGCATGCACTACCATGCAAGGCTCCTACGATATTGTACTCTCCAAATAAATAAGATGTGTTGACCTCTTTTGAGGAGGCAAGTGCGCACGAAAAGGAAGGAGGTGGGATGGAAGAGGAAGGTTCGAGTGGGAAGGAAGTCAGATTAGCAAGCATATTACACTCCCCTCCATCATCGGTTGACCTAGAGAATGCCTCTCCTCAAGATACGTTTAGGCATGTGCGTGAAGGCGAATTGGTGAAACGAAAGAAAGCAAGTAAGGGTATGAAGGGACCTCGGTCCCCTCCACCACAATCATGAAGTTACTTTGTTGGAACGTGCAGGGTGCCAAACTCTCGGAGCGCACGCATATGTTTCGTAGTAAAACAAGACGAGAGAATCCGGATGTGGTTTTCTTTGTTGAGCACAAAGTGAAGAGCGGTAACCTTCCAAATTGTGTATGTGCGGTTTGGGGAAATGGGAGCACGAATAATGATGTGTGTCCATGTGGTCGAATCATAATCATGTGGAAGGAGGAGGTGATAAAGATGGAACGACGAAGCGCATCGAGTCAATACATTCAAATGCGGGGTGAGGTATGCGCAAATGGTCTCAATGTGGACCTTTTCGTCATCTATGGTGCCAACAACTACTTGGAGAGGAGGAGACTTTGGGAGGAGGTCGAAGCTAGTCGACCACCTATAGACATTCCTTGGTTGGTGGTAGGTGACTTCAATTGTATTCGTTGGGATCATGAAAAGAGTGGAGGAGGAGGTTTCAACTTGAGGGTTATGAAGGACTTCAATGAATTCATTGAGGAGTCCGAGATTTGGAGGTGCGTACGGTTGGGGAGGAGTTCACTTGGTCCAATTCGTCGAGGGGAGTGGCACGAATAGAGACACGGATTGATCGGGCATTATGTTCCAAAGAATAGGTGGAATGCTATCTGGAATGCTTTTGCACGGTTGGGGAGAATGAACTAAGTGATCACCGACCCTTGGTGGTTAGATGTGACCATGAGGGCGTGAAAAAGAAGAAGGCATTTCGGTTTGTGAATGCATGGACAAGTGAGGAGGACTTCCTTGATATAGTTCGGAAAGCGTGGGGAGTGTATGTGGAGGGCACACCAATGTTCAAAGTGGTGGGCAAGCTTTATGAGGTACGAGTGGCGCCTAAGAGTTGGGCTTGTGAGAAATTCGGGAACACAAATGAGTGGGCAAGAAAGGAGAGGGAGGCGCTTGAGGAGGTGCATAGAGAGCTCATGGTGGATCCAAACTCGGCGAGGTTGGTTGTCAAAGAGCGTGCATGCATAGATGACTTCACAAGAGCTTTGTCTTTTGAGGAGTCACTTGAGCGACAAAAGTCAAGAATTGAATGAGGGTGACTCAAACTCTCGCTTCTTCCATGCAACCTTGCGTGTGCGGAGGGCGATAAATACAATAAGATGCGTGGAGGAGGGAGGTGAGGTGGTCGAGGTGGCGGGGGCAATCCAGGAGGCGCTTCGGAATCATTTTGCCATGCTCTTCTCCAACCGTGCCCCAACGACATCGTTTTACACTAAGGTTTGTTTTCCTTGTCTTACTAGGTCCGAGGAGGAGTTGGAAGGGGTGGTGCTGAGAAGTAATGATGATAAGGCACCGGGGCCGGATAGTTTTAACGCATGTTTCTTTACAGCCTCTTGGTCGGTGATAAAAAAGGAGGTGTTCAATGGTGTTGCTTCAGCAATGAGGGACATGAAGATCCTCAAGTGCATCAACTACACGTCTATCACGCTCATTCCAAAGAAGACAACTCCAAAGTGCGTAGATGACTATAGGCCCATCTCGTTGTGCAACATGCTCTACCGGTACATGTCGAAGATTATGGCAAATCGCTTGAAGAGTGTCTTACCACGGTTGGTGGGAGAGAAGCAAAACGCGTTTGTTAAGGGGGCGCAATATCAGGGATAATATCATTTTGGCACATGAGTTGTGCCATAATATGCATCTTGATGTGGGGAGGGGACGCATGTGCCTACAACTTGACCTTAGGAAGGCGTATGACTCGCTATCTTGGGAGTTCTTGGATGCGGTTCTTGCACACTTCAACTTCCCCTCGAAATGGAGAAGATGGGTGGCAGCTTGTTTGAGAGCAACTTTCTTGGTTAATGTGAATGGACAAAATTCAGCTTCGTTCATGGCAACAAATGGGTAAACGCAAGGGGACCCAACGACACCCCTACCTCTTTGTGCTTAGCATGGAAGTCCTTAGTGCCCTTTTTAAGGAGGAGGTGGTTGCCGGACGACTCATTCCACTAAGGTGTGCAAGAGAACGTATTTCACACCTTTTATTTGCCGATGATGTGATGGTTTTCGCCGAAGCTACAAAGGAGAATGCGATTACAATTAAGCGCATCATGGACAAGTTTGAAGCTACGTCGGGTCTCCGGCTAAATATGGAGAAGAGCAACCAATTCTTAGGAGGGGACCATAGGGATAAATAGTGGATTGCTCGCTTTCTTCAAATGAAACTGGTGGCACTACCGGTTAGGTACCTTGGGCTGCCATTGATATCCTCTCGTTTGAGTAAACGACATTGCCAAAGACTTGTGGAGAAGGTGGGGGCAAAGTTAAGTGAGTGGAGGAGGGGTCTTCTCGCTATGACGGGTCGGGTGGAGTTGGTTAGGAGTCTGCTTGTCTCCTTTAGTGTATTTTGGACTTCGACCTTCTACATCCCACGAAGCGTATTGCATGATATTTAGCATATCATGACGCACTTCATTTGGGGGCGAGAAAAAAGATGGTGCTAGTATCTTGGAAGGATATATGTACTACGAAGCAAGAGGCTGGGATTGGCCTTCGACGTCTCACCGATTGGAATGATGCCGGGTTGGTGCGATTATTTTGGTTGGTTGCGGCAAACCAATCATCACTTTGGGTTAACGCCATCCGGAGCAAGTACTTGCGCAACAAGAGTGTGTGGCATGCTAGGCCACCAGCTACTTGTTCTTGGACTCCAAGCCAAAGCACGGGAAACATTCCTCTTTAAGATTTGAGGACCCATGGTGTGGGAGGCCTTTCATTTGCGAGGAGCAAGGCTCTAGGTTCCACTACGATATGGGGGTACCCATGGATACACGAGTGTCCAACTTCTTGGGAGAGGATGGATGGCGGCTGCCATTCCATAAGTCACTCTTCATGGAGGAGCTTGGGACAAGGGTGCGAGGAATTAAGCCTACGGGGGCAGATGATGTACTTTGTTTTGAGGAGAGTAGGAGGAAGGCCTTCTCCCTAAAGGCCGCATGGAGATTAATCCGAAGAGAGGGGCCGAGAGTGGGCTGGTCTCATGGGGTGTGGCACTCCCTTGCTACCCCTCGAGTCTCCTTATGTGTATGGAGAGCTATGAGCAATCGGCTACCTACTATGGACTTACTTTGGGCAAGACACAAACATGTCATCTCTCGGTGTGCACTTTGTAAGTGTGCGGGGGAGAGTGTGGCACATCTATTTTTGGAGTGTAGCTTTTCAAAAGAAGTGTGGCATGGGATTCTTAATGTATTACGGATTCGTGGAGTGGGAAGTGATGTTATCCATGACGAACTTCAAAGGATCATTTCGGCATCAAGGAGCACGATGGACAAGCACATGGCACGACTAGCATATGGTAGCACCATTTATTTACTTTGGCGAGAGAGGAATATGTTGTTGATGCATTGCATACATTGCATCATATGTCTTTCATTTAGATTAATTTTATATCAATAAATGCTACTAAGGTATGTGTTTAGTCTTATTTATAGAATACAGGGACCTGAATGCAAATTACCCATATCCCGAGCATAAATGCGTGCAAGAGACTCATTCCTGGCATAAAGACCAAGTTCAAGATTATCGGGTTTCAAATGGAAATGCATCCAAGCATAAAAGCATTCAAGACCTAATTACAAAAAGGACAAGGACATAAGCACAAAAGTAGACAATGACTTAATTGCAAAAAGCCAAGGACATAATTGCAAATTACGAGTAGCTTTTATTATTATGGAGAAAATCTAAAGAAAATCAATGTGGATCTCCAAATATATAAAGAAATAAAGTCGGAGCTCAAAAGAAAGGAAAGAGTCAATCCAGATGCGCAAAGGATATTGAAATCATACCATAAACACACAGGAAAAATCCGGATTAAATTTGAGCTAAAAAGGTGGCGAATCTGCCGCACCTTATGTACAAAATGCGGTGAATTCGCCGCACCAAATTAGATTCATGCTCTAAATTTTTTACCGGTTGCGTGTTGACGCGTGTACTTTCCTATTTTATACCTAAGTCCTTTGTATGGGTTATAAATAGCCCTTCAAACGATGTTGTGAGGGTCCTTAGCTTATGTTCTAGTTTTTATTCCTTAGTTTAATAAATTTCTGTTGTTTTATTTTTTGTTTTTAGTTTTCTTTTGTAATTCCTCTAGGACCCCTTCTCCTCCTTTCCATCCATGAGTTTCTAACTCTTTCCAAAGGGTGGAGGTGACGGATTTAGGGTGAAGAGAAGAAGAATAAAAGTTATTATTTTAATTTCGTGTTAGTATATTTTGATTACTTGAGTTTATGTTAAATCATTTATCATGTAATGCTTTATAACTAATTTGATTTATTATAAGTTTCTGAATTCTATAATCTAAACCCAATACCTAAACCTCCACCCAACGGAATTCACCATCTTTCTTCTTGCTTGAGTTTTATTTGTTCATGTTTCATGCTTTAGGAAATTAAAAATTAAAAATCTCAAAACCCAATTTATTTCTTGTCTCCTTCTTCCCCTTAATCGAAAATCACACAAATAACAAATCTCTCCCTCCTTTTGTTCGACCCGTATTTCCCACGTCTTCATTGACGCCGTGCACTTGCGGTATAAATTTAATTCTCATCAAGTTTTTGGCGCCGTTGTCGGGGAGGCGACGCAGATTTTGTTTATTTTTGTGTTTTCAGTTTTATTCTGTTTATCTTGTGCGCGATCTAAGTTTTTGGATTTGTGTTTCAGGAAACAACAGAGTGCGCGGAGAAATCCGGGCACATTTGGAGCTAAACGAGCGGTGAAATCACCGCACCTAAAGAAGAACTTGCGGCGAATCCGCCGCACACTTGGAGCTTCTGGGCTTCAAATTTTTCTGGGACGCGACTCATCTCTGGGTGAACGCGTGGAGCTACTGAAATTTCGAGAGTGGGCGGTGAACCCGACTGAGCATTGCATAGGTAACCTTTGTTGCCTCTTTTCCTTGTAATTTCTATTTTCAGAAAATTTCCTTTTATTTGAATTGCACGTGTTAGGGCAAAAATTCCATAATTGGCAATAATTCAACTCTGACCTAAAATTGGCAAAATTAGAAAGGCCTTAGTGCATGCATCATCTAGTGTTTTGTATGCATTATTCTTGCTAAATTCTTGCAAATCAATTTCTGTTGAAGAGTGCTGGAGTCAAGGTACGTATCGTGGTTTTCATCGATTGCATTTAAGCATATAATCTAGTTGCATATAACCTTGCAATTGCCCCCCTCTAAAGACCATTGTTTGACTATCTTTGCTAGATCTAAGTTAAACTATCTTAAGGGCAACTCCGTAGGCAAAGATACGGTGGGGATTTCATCACCCTTCCGTGGCCCACAAATCACAATCCTAAAGTGTCACCTAACCCTTAAATTAAAATCAATTAGACATTGACCCCTAAGGACTCGGACTCAATTAAGGAGAAGATTGGTTTGACTTGCTATGACCTGAAGTTGATTGAATTTAATTTGGTGCCTAGGAAGTGTTTTTGTGTTGACGCAAGTCTTCCAAGCGAAGTGGTTGTCTAATTGGCACCGACTCTGTCGGAAGCGCCCCCACTAGCTATACATTACCTGGCCAAGTTGGTTTGATTAGTGAGGGAGGTGAATCGAGCGAATCAATTCGACTCAACCAGTTAGGAGTCGTCTAGATCTAAGCGACACTAGGTCTAGGATTGTTTGAACCGTGCTTTCTTAGGAATTTTCTGACCAACCCTCTTTCTATCTTTAGAGTTAGGTTTCCCTTCTCATCTGAGTCTTCTTTCTCCTCTCACCTCAATTCTCTAGATTAGGATTCCTTTCTCATCTTTCCCCATTCTATTGTTTGTTTCCCTTTTGAAAAAAAACATAAAAAAATATTAAAAAACGAAAATATAAAAAAATTGTAATTAATTCTTGAAATTAAATTTGGAATCTAAATTTCGAATTTTAATTCAAAAAATGATTCAACCCGGTGCACTCAGATTTGGATTCGGGACTTGAGTAATCGACTCTCACGAGTTCATCTAGATTCCAGTCTAGAGCTTAGCCTCAATCCATCTGCTGCACCACCTCACCCGGATCCAATGGGTGAGAACGTAGTTGACCCACATGTTGCACAACCTATAACTCTGAGGGATCGATGCTATCCAGCAATGGCTGCTCAGCCATCGTGCATCGTTATGCCCACCATACCGGGTCACGACTTCGAACTTAAGGCACAATACATGAGTATGTTGCCTAAGTTCACCTCTATGGAAGACCCATATCTCTTCTTAGAGAATTTGAGGAAATCTGCTCTCTTATGCAATACCAGCATATCCCTGAGGAGGCAGTGCGTCTGAAATTCGTGCCTCTAGCACTGAAGGACAACGCTAAGAAATGTCTATATAGTCTAGCCGAAAGATCTATTAGGAGTTGGGCTGAGTTTGTTCAAGTATTCCTGAAAAAATATTTCCCCAACCATAAGACTATGAGGATTAGGAATGAAATTGTTGCATTCGTTCAGTCTGAGAGCGAGCCGTTCTATTCCTATCTAGAAAGATTTAAAAGCGTATTGACCCAATGCCCTCATCATGGAATTCCAAGATGGCAATTATGCCAAATTATTTATGAGGGATTGACACCCACATCTAGGGTTATGGTAGAATCCGTAAGCCAAGGGAACTTCATGTCGAAAAATTAAAATGATGCCTAGACTTTTCTTGAGGATTTAGCTGAAAACAGTATGCAATGGGACAATGCTAGAACACCGCTTAACCCGATTATTGGATCTAGAATAGCAAGTCAACCCAAACCAGGTGTCTTAGCTGTAGATGACAACATAGCGGCTGAAGCAAAACTAGCTACCCTTATGCGCAGAATGGAAAGTTTAGAGCTACAAACCCAAAACCGAGTGAATCAAGCCTCATCTATCCCTTGCCCTAGATGTGGTCAGACTGGTCATGTAATGGAGGATTGTGCGGACTGGGAACAAGTTAATGCCATGTATAACCATGCTAGAAATGACCCATACACATCAACCTATAACTCGGGTTGGCGTAATAATTCCAATTTCTCATCAAGCCAACAAGGTAAACCTCCTAGACAACAACCAAACCCGTATAACCAAAATAATACATCATCTGGGTTTAGTAACAATGGCGATCATGAGGTTAGGTTGACAAGCTTGGAAAATTTGTTGAAAACCTTTATACAAACAACCAACCAGACCTTCCAAAGGCTTGAGACACAAGTCAGCCAACAAGCACAAATAGTAGGTGAAAGAGAAAAGGGTCGGTTTCCAAGTCAACCTGAGGTGAACCCTAGATCTAATAATTCATATCAATCCTATCAAGCACCTTCAGAAAATAACAACCCTAGACCGGTTCAAATGGTTAATGAGGAATGACTGTTCCAACAAATAAATGTTGTAGTATCATTACGGTCTGGAAGACAAGTTGATAACAATGTGGTAAATCCTAGAACGTCTAATCAATCTAGTCATCAAGCAACCACATACGACCTAACCATTGAACCCGACGTCCAATCTGAAACACCCAACCCACCTACTCAACCTGAACCTATAGCTCAACCTGAACCTGAGCGAGTCTATGTTCCTAAAGCCTCATTGCCCAACAGACTCAAAAGGAACTCAAGTGCACAAATAGAGAAAATCTTGGAAGTATTAAAGCAAGTTAAGGTGAACATTCCACTCTTAGACATGATTCAACAAATACCTGCTTATGCTAAATTCTTAAAAGGTTTGTGCACTAAAAAGAGAACAACGAACGTACCAAAGAAGACATTCTTAACTGCAAACATAAGTTCTATTTTGTCCAACACATCTCCTATAAAATATAAGGATCCTGGGTGTCCCACAATTTCATGTTCAATAGGAGATACTTTTATCAACAAAGCCCTTCTAGACCTTGGTGCTAGTGTTAACCTACTCCCGTTCTCTGTCTACGAGCAACTCAACCTTGGTCCACTAAAACCCTCTAAGACAACCCTTCAATTTGCTGATTGCTTTATTAAGAAACCAAGAGGTGTAGTCGAGGATGTTTTGATTAAGGTTGGTGACTTCATTTACCCAGTGGATTTTGTCATTCTAGACACTGAACCTGTTGTCGATCCTAAGAGACAAATCCCTGTAATACTAGGCAGACCCTTTTTAGCCACTTCTGAAGCATTGATAAACTATCAAAATGGGCTCATGCAATTATCTTTTGGGAACTTAAAAGCTGAATTTAATATCTTTCATGTTGATAGTGAGCCAGAAATAATATGCAATCAAAGTGATGTTGTGATGAGAGCACGTATCTATAAGATTTCTGAATCAAATAAATCATCACAAAATCAAAAAGGAAGTGAGAAAAGGAGGAGTAATTCTGCGACACACCCACCATCACTCGAGCAAATAAGAGAACCAATACATGTGAGGGGTGTGGAATCTGTGCCTCAGTGCAACATGTGGAATAATTCAACTGGATACATGCACCAACATGGTGTCATTCAATCCAGTTCTGACTATGGGTTGACTCTGAGCAAATTCAACCCCTCTACCGCAATTTGACTCGGGTAATAAGTGCATTTGCTTTTTCTTTGCATACATTGAGGACAATGCATGATTTAGATGTGGGGGGGTGTCTATCTATCTGTTTTATTTTTCTGTTAAAAAAAAAAAAAAATTCAATGTTTCAGGACATAGCTTAAGATTGAACCACCAAAACCTATGTACAAATTGCATTGAGTTTTTTGTTCCTTATTATATAGTTCTGCTTGTAGAAACTGTGACATAAATCTAAGTTCCAAAGAAATAACCCATTACCCTTTAAGACATGTATGCACTTAAATTGGATGAATCAAATCTTTGAAGTGGTTGATAAAAAGCAGAGGTTGAGGAAAATATACCGGGAAGTGTGGACTTCTAATAGCAATTAAGCCTTGAGGAAAATAAAAGCGGAATAAAAGTGAGGAAAGCACATTTTGCAAAATGATTAGAAAAGCCCAAGCCTTTGAGTCACTGGTCCGTAGGGGTATCTTGAAACCCGGTAACTTGAGTCTATCAGCTCGGGATTATCGACCAAACTCGCTACAGGAATGCAAAAAGGGTAAAAGTGTCAGAAAAAGCAAATGTGTTGAATCACGGAAAAAGAAAAAAAATACGTTAAGATACTCAAGGCCCAAAGCTAAAAGAATGATCCATGTCATTGTTGGTCGGAATGATACTTCACCACCAGAGGAGGCGTGCAAAATAATTTTAGTGATAACATGTGTAGAAGGGTTAGTGGTGTGAATATTGGAGGAATGAAGATCAAGTCAGAATTTTGATGAGTTAGATTTATATAATGAGCATGCAAGAATTCTAAGTGAGATGTATAAGGTTGAGGTGGGGATATTGAAAGTTGTTAATGGAATGTTGAATTAAGACTTTGTGGGTGTGTCAACTGAAAACCCTCACGAGACAAAACTCGTCCTCTAAGGAAACTTGGGGGTTTAAAGGCTTGTTGCACATGCTAAGTGCAACCGTGATTCCTACGAAAGTGAGTTAGGATTTCCCTATTTTCATTTTTCTTATATTCTGTTTTGCTAGGGACTAGCAAAATCTAGGTGTGGGGGTATTTGATGCATTGCATACATTGCATCATATGTCTTTCATTTAGATTAAATTTATATCAATAAATGTTACTAAGGTATTTGTTTAGTCTTATTTACAGAATATAGGGACCTGAATGCAAATTACCCATATCCCGAGCACAAATGCGTGCAAGAGACTCATTCATGGCAAAAAGACCAAGTTCAAGATTATCGGGTTTCAAATGGAAATGCATCCAAGCATAAAAGCATTCAAGACCTAATTACAAAAAGGACAAGGACTTAAGCACAAAAGTAGACAATGACTTAATTGCAAAAAGCCAAGGACCTAATTGCAAATTACGAGTAACTTTTATTATTATGGAGAAAATCTATAGAAAATCAATGTGGATCTCCAAATATATAAAGAAATAAAGTCGAAGCTCAAAATATAGGAAAGAATCAATCTAGATGCGCAAAGGATATTGAAATCATACCATAAACACACAGGAAAAATCCGGATTAAATTGGAGCTAATAAGGTGGCGAATCCGCCGCACCTTATGTACAAAATGCGGCGAATTCGCTGAACCAAATTAGATTCATGCTCTAAAAATTTTACCGGTTGCGTGTTGACGCGTATACTTTCCTACTTTATACCTAAGTCCTTTGTATCTGCTATAAATAGCCCTGAAACGATGTTGTGAGGGTCCTTAGCTTATGTTCTAGTTTTTATTCCTTAGTTTAATAAATTTCTGTTGTTTTATTTCTTGTTTTTAGTTTACTTTTGTAATTCCTCTAGGACCCCTTCTCCTCCTTTCCATCCATGAGTTTCTAACTTTTTCCAAAGGGTGGAGGTGACGGATTTAGGGTGAAGAGAAGAAGAATAAAAGTTATTATTTTAATTTCGTGTTAGTATATTTTGATTACTTGAGTTTATGTTAAATCATTTATCATGTAATGCTTTATAACTAATATGATTTATTATAAGTTTCTGAATTCTCTAATTTAAACCCAATACCTAAACCTCCACCCAACGGAATTCACCATCTTTGTTCTTGCTTTAGTTTTATTTGTTCATGTTTCATGCTTTAGGAAATTAAAAATCAAAAATCTCAAAACCCAATTTATTTCTTCTCTCCTTCTTCCCCTTAATCGAAAATCACACAAATAAGAAATCTCTCCCTCCTTGTGTTCGACCAGTATTTGCCACGTCTTCATTGACGCCGTGCACTTGCGGTATAAATTTAATTCTCATCAGCTGGTGCTGGAGGGGCAACAACGACCGGCATCCCATGTGGTACATAACATCAAGGAGATGGTGAGATTGAAGGCCAATACTAGCAAGCGGAATGATTACAATGTATGTGAGGAGATTAGAGTGAGATGGTTGTAAAACGACTTACCCGTGTGTGGCGAGCCTACTTTCTTCAGGTTTGGTAGGATAAACAAGTTTGTAATGCTGACCTAGCATGTTTGTATCCGATTATGCATAGTAGTATAATCCGAATTTGTAATTTTCAGCACTTTTGTGCTATATATACACATGGAGGCTTGCCTCCCTTTTTGCCTTGCAAAAAAAAGGGGAGAGGAGAGAGAGAAGAGAGAGAAGGGGGAGCGGAGGATAGGGAGAGAAGGAGAGGGTGAGAGAAGAGGAAGGGAGGAGAGAGGGAGAATGAGAGAGAGGAAAGAGAAATAAGGAGAAAGATGAGGAGAGAGTGAACGAGAGAGAAGGACAAAAGAAAGAGGATAAGAGGGAGAGTGCGAAAAGGAGGAGCGAGAGAAGGTGAGGGGTAGAACAAGGAGAAGAAGAGAAGGAGAAGAGTGGTAGAGAAGAGTAGAAATGGGAAGAGAGAGAAGAAAATAGAGGGAAACGGAGAGAGAGAGAGAAGAGGTATGGAGAACCAGAGTGAGAGGTAGAGAAGGGAGAGAGAAGTAGAGTGGAGAAAAGAGGATAAGAAGAGCAGAGAGAGGAGAAGGAGATAGAAGGAAGAGGGAGAAAGAGAACACGAGAATAGACAAGAGCAGAGAGGGAGAGAGGATAGAGAGGGGAAAAGGAGAGAAACGGAGAGGGAGGAGAGAGGATGGAGAGGAAGGGAGGGAGGGAGCAAGAGAAGGAGGAGGGAGATAGAAAATGAAGGACAAGAGGGAAGAGGAGGGAGAGCAGAAGGGGTAGAGGGAACGAGAGAGGTAGAGAAGAGAGGCAGAGAAGAGAGGGAAGGAGGAGAGAAGAGGGAGAGAGAAAGAGATGAGGGAGAGGGGAGGATAGGGAAGTAGAGGGGAGAGGGAGACGAAGAGAGAGGTGGTGAAGGAGTGGGAGAGAAGGAGAGAAGGAGAAGGATAAAATGGGGAGATAGAACAAGAAGAAGAGAGAAGAATAATGAGAGAAGAGGAAGGGGAATGGGATAAGAGGGAAGGGAGAGGAGAGGGAATATGAGGGAGATAGAGATGAGGCGAGGGAGATGAGAGAAAGAGAGGAGGGAAGAGTGAGAGAGAAGGAGAGTGGTAGAGAAGGAGATAAGAGAGCGGGGTAGAACGAGAGAGAGAGAGAGAGAAGAGCTCTACAGAATGGGACGAGGAGAGAGAGAAGGATTGGGAGAAAAGGAGAAGGAGAGAAGGAGAAGAGAGAGAGATGAAGGGATTAAAGGAGAGAGAGATGAGGAGAGGAAGAGAGGGGAGGAGAGAGAGAAGGAGAAGAGAGAGGGAACGAGAGGAGACATTGGGATAAGAGGAGAGAGCGGTGAGGAGAGAGAGAGGGAGACGAGGGGGACAGAGAGAAGAAGAAGGAGTGAGGGAACAAGGGAGGAGGTCAGAGGAAACAAAAGAATTAGGGGAGGACAGAGAAGGAAAGGAGGAGAAGAGGGAAGGGAACGAGAGAGGTGAGAGGAGAGGGATAAGGAGATAGAGAAGCGAGAGAGAGAAAGGAGAGTAGAGTGAAGAGAAGAGGATAGGTGGGAGAAGGAGAGAGAAGGTAAGGAGATAGAGAAGGGAGAGAGAGAGAACGGGGAGAGGAGCAAATAAGGGAAAGAGGAGATAGAGAGTGGAGTCCCCTCTCCTTCTCATCTCTTTATCCTCTCTCTTCTTCACTTTCTCTCCCTCTCGCTCGTCTCTTCCTTCTCTCCTTATCCTTATAAGGAGAGAATGAGAGCATAAGAGGGAGATAGGGAACGAGAAGAGGGAAGAGGAAAGATGCGGAAAGAGGAAAGGGAGAGAAGAAGAGGGAGAGAGAAGGAGAACAGAAGAGGGAGGAAACGAGAGAAGACGAGAGAGAAGGATAGAGAGACATAGAAAGAGAGCGGAGCGAGAGAAGAGAGAGAAGGGAGAGCGGAGAAGAGGTAGGGAAGGAGAGGGAGAGAGAAAAGGAAGGGAGGAGAGAGAGAAAGAGAGAGAAGGAAATAGAGCTATGGAGAAAGATGAGGAGAGAGTGAACGAGAGAGAAGGAGAAGAGAAAGAGGATAAGAGGGAGAGTGAGAAAAAGAGAAGCGAGAGAAGGTGAGGGGTAGAACAAGGAGAAGAAGAGAAGACGAAGTGGGAGGAGGAGAAGAATTGGTAGAGAAGAGTAGGAATGGGAAGAAAGAGAAGAAAAGAGAGGGAAAGGGAGAGAGAAGAGATATGGAGAATGAGAGTGAGAGGTAGAGAAAGGAGAGAGAAGGGGAGTGGAGAAAAGAGGATAAGAAGAGCAGAGAGAGGAGATGGAAGAGGGAGAGAGAACACGAGAATAGACAAGAGCAGAGAGGGAGACAAGATAGAGAAGGGAATGAGAAAAGGAGAGGGAGGAGAGAGGAGGGAGGGGAAGGGAGAGAGAGCGAGAGAAGGAGCGAGAGAAGGAGGAGGGAGATAGAAAATGAAGGAGAAGAGGGAAGAGGAGGGAGAGAAGAAGGGGGAGAGGGAACGAGATAGTTAGAGAAGAGAGGCAGAGAAGAGAGGGAAAGAAGAGAGGAGAGAAGAGGGAGATAGATAGAGATGAGGGAGAGAAGAGGATAGGGAAGTAGAGGGGAGATGGAGAAGAAGAGAGAGGGAGAAGAGAGAGGGGGTGAAGGAATCGGAGAGAAGGAGAGAGGTAGAGAGCAAGAGAGAGAATGAGAAGGGAAAAAGGAGGATGGAGAAGGATAAAATGGCGAGAGGGAAGAAGAAGAGAGAAGGATAAGGATAGAAGAAGAAGGTGAGAGGGAAGAAGAAGAAGAAGAAGAGAGAAGGATAAGAAGATTAAGAAAGAGAGAGAAGAAGAGGTAAGGAAGAGGGAGAGAGAAGGAGCACAGAGAAGGAGGGACGAAACGAGAGAAGAGAAGAGAGAGAAGGGGGCGGAGAAGAGGGAGAGAAGGAGAGGGAGAGAGATGAGGAAGGGAGGAGAGATGGAGAAAGAGAGAGAAGGAAAGAGAGATAAGGAGAAAGATTAGGAGAGAGTGAACGAGAGAAGGAGAAGAGAAAGAGGATAAAAGGGAGAGTGAGAAAAGGAGAAGGGAGAGAAGGTGAGGAGAAGAACAAGGAGAAGAAGAGAAGGAGAAGAGCGAGGAGGAGGAGAAGAGTGGTAGGGAAGAGTAGAAATGGGAAGAGAATGAAGGAAAGAGAGGGAAAAGGGAGAGAGAGAGAAGAGATATGGAGAACGATAGTGAGAGGTAGAGAAGGGAGAGAGAAGGAGAGTGGAGAAAAGAGGATAAGAAAAGTAGAGAGAGGAGAAGGAAGGGGGAGAGAGAACACGAGAATAGACAAGAGCAGAGAGGGAGAGCGGATAGAGAAGGGAATGAGAAAAGGAGTGGGAGGAGAGAGGAGGGAGAGGAAGGGAGAGAGAGAGCGAGAGAAGGAGGATGGAGATAGAAAATGAAGGAGAAGAGGGAAGTGGAGGGAGAGAAGAAGGGGGAGAGGGAACGAGAGAGGTAGAGAAGAGTGGTAGAGAAGAGAAGAGAGTGAAGGAGGAGAGAAGAGGGAGAGAGAAAGAGATGAGGGAGAGAGGAGGATAGGGAAGTAGAGGGGAGAGGAAGAAGAGAGAGGGGGTGAAGGAATTGGAAAGAAAAAGAGAGGTAGAGAGCAAGAGAGAGAAGGAGAAGGGAAAGAGAGAAGGATAAAATGGGGAGAGGGAACAAGAAGAAGAAGAAGAAAGAAGGATAAGGAGAGAAGAAGAAGGGGAGCGGGATAAGAGGGAAGGGAGAGGAGAGGGAATGTGAGGGAGATAGAGATGAGGCGAGAGAGACGAGAGAAAGAGATAAGGGAAGAGTGAGAGAGAAGGAGATAAGAGAGAGGGGTAGAACGAGAGAGAGAGAGAGAGAGAGAGAGAGAGAGAAGGGTTCTACAAAATGGTACGGGGAGAGAGAGAAGGATTGGGAGAAAAGGAGAAGCGAGAGGAGGGAGAGAAGAAGAGGGAGAAGGAGAGAGGAGAGAGAGATAAAGAGAGTGGCATAGGGAGAAAGGGATAAGGAGAGAGGGAGAGAAAGACGAGAGAGAAAGAAAAGGTGAGAGAAATGAGAAGGGAAAGAATCGGTAGTCCTAAATGCAAATGTGGACAAGGCCCCGGGAGTTGTTAAACAAGATGTGTTCAAGGCAATCGAGTCTTTCATGCGTAGTGGGAAGCTACTCGCACAAGCCAACTATACCTCAATCACACTGATACCAAAGAAGGCGGGGCCAACAATGCTTGATGATTTTCGGCCAATTTCTTTGAGCAACATGATGTATCGTTTCATCTCAAAGGTGTTGGCGAACCGGTAAAAGGAAGTGCTTCCAATGCTCGTGGGTGAAACACAAAGTGCATTTGTAAGAGGAAGACGGATTGGGGACAACATCCTCTTAGCACAGGAGTTATGTCACAATATGCATTTGGAAAAGGGTCGGGGGCGAATGTGTCTCAAGCTTGATTTGAGGAAGGCCTATGATTCGGTTGCATGGGAGTTTTTGGAGAGTGTGATGGCACAATTTTGGTTCCCAGGAAAATGGCGAGGGCTGATTATGGCATGCATCAAAGCATCGTTTGTAGTTACCGTTAATGGAGCAAACTCAAGACCGTTCAAGCAGCAATGGGTTGTGACAAGGGGACCCATTGGCACCGTATTTGTTTGTACTTTGCGTGGAGGTGTTGAGTAGGATGCTACAAAGTGAGATGGAAGCGGGAGGTTGACTGCACTCCAATGTGGGGATGTGGCCATGTCTCATCTCATGTTCACAGATGATGTTATGTTATTCGCACATGCAACAAAGGAGAATGCAAGAACGATAAAGAGAGTGCTTGGCCAATTCACCGCGTGCTCGGGTCTCCATCTCAACACCACAACGAGCCAAATTTTTATGGGAGGGGAGGTGGAGCATAGGGAGTGGATTTGCTCGTATCTTGGGATGGAAAGGGTGGAATTTCTGGTTACCTACCTTGGATTACCCTTATTCTTGGGTAGCATGGGGAGGACGCACTGCATGGTCTTGGTTGAGAAGGTGAGGGCTAGATTGAGAACTTGGAAGCATAATTTTTTGTCCTTGGCCGGTCGGGTGGAGCTAGTGAGGAGTGTCTTGGTTGCACTTAGTATTTATTGGACCTCAACATTCCTTATCCCGAGAAAGGTGTTAAAAGAAGTTGAGAGCGTAATGTGCCGATTTATTTGGGGTGGGCCAAAGAAATGGGTGGCGGTTTCTTGGAAGGACATGTGCACCCCAAAGACGGAAGGTGGGCTTGGGCTACGGCGCCTCACGGAGTGGAATGATATTGGCATGATTCGTTTATTGTGGATCGTCATAGAGGATGGGAACTCCTTATGGGTCAAGTGTGTGCGGAGAAAATACATGAGGAATCGATCTATTTGGCAAGCTAGACCTCCCGCGGTGTGCTCATGGGCGTGGGGGGGACTCTTGAAAGTCCGTGATATTGCAAGAAAGCATATCGAATACCGGGTGGGAAATGGAGAAGACATAGATTTCTTCCATATTCCATGGTGTGGAGAGCCGTTCACGTGTCTACCTTGGGGCGAAGACTTACACTACACGATGGGAGTCCATGGGATAAAAAGGGGGCCTATTTCATTAGGAATGGAGAGTGGAGCCTCCCATTTCCATGGTCGAGGGAAATGGAGGAGGTATGGCCAAGGATACGAAGTATACCGATCCATGGAGGGAGTGATAAACCCACAAGAGTGGGAGGCTGAGGACAAAAAATGGATATCAAGGAGGCAAGAAGTTCGGTTGTGAAGCAAGCGACAGCCATGGGATGGGCAACGGTAGTATGGCATAAGCACCATATTCCCAAACATGCCTTCGCTACATGGAAGGCTATGCGGGGAAGATTGATCACAAAGAAGCTCATGAGACAATGGGGAGCAAAGCACGATCTGAGATGTGTCTTATGTGAGAGGGAAGAGGAGGACATAGCACATTTGTTTTGGAGATGTACGTTTATCAAGGAAGTGTGGCAAGACTTACTTCACCACATGGGAGTGGACATGAGGGGAGAGGCAAGTTGGAAGAAGAAGGAAAGCGAGTGGCCGGCATACGAGGAAGCAAAATAAAGAGAGCGTGCATTCGTTGGGCGTTCAATGCCGTGGTCTTCGAATGTTGGCAATAAAGGAATAGGCGTATCTTTGAGAATGAGAAGATGAGGCCGAAGGAGAAAGAATAGAGGAAGGATAAAAGGAGATATAAAGAGAGAGATAATAAGAGGGAGAAAGAGAGAGAGGGAAAACGAGAAGAGGAGAGGGAGATGAGGAGACAAAGAAGGGAAGGTGAGAGAAAAAAGAGAAGGAGAGAAGGAGAAGAGAGGGGCAATGAGAGGAGATGAAGGGATTAAAGGAGAGAGAGAATAGGAGGGAGAAGGAGAGGAGAGGAGGAGGGGGAGGTTAGAGAGAAGGAGACGAGAGAGGGAACGAGAGGAGACGAGGGGATAAGAGGAGAGAGCAGAGAAGGAGGGAGAGAGTGGGTGGGAGGGAGAGAGAAGGAGAGGACAAGCGGGGAGGAGAGAGAGAGGAAGGAGAGAGGGAACAAGAGAGGAGGTGATAGGAAACAAGAGAATGAGGGGAGGACAGAGAAGGAAAGGAGGAGAAGATGGAATGGGAAGGGAACGAGATAGAGAAGGGAGAGTAGAGATAGGGTAGGAGAGAAGCAAGAGAGATAGAGGAGGAGAGGGGAACCGAGAGAGGTGAGAGGAGGAGAGGGATAAGGAGATAGAGAAGCGAGAGAGAGAAAGGAGAGTAGATGGAAGAGAAGAGGATAGGAGGGAGAAGGAGAGAGAAGGTAAGGAGAGGGAGAAGGGAGAGAGAGAACGTGGAGAGGAGCGAAGCAGGAAAAGAGGAGATAGAGAGAGGAGTCCCCTCTCCTTCTCATCTTCCCTCTCCTCCTCTCGTTCTCTTCTCTTTATCCTCTCTCTTCTTCTCTTTCTCTCCCTCTCGCTCATCTCTTCCTTCTCTCCTTATCCTTATAAGGAGAGAATGAGAGCATAAGAGGGAGATAGGGAACGAGAAGATGGAAGAGGAGAGATGGGGAATGAGGAATGAGAGACAAGAAGAGATAAGGAAGAGGGAGAGAGAAGGAGAACAGAGAAGGAGGGAGGAAATGAGAGAAGAGGAGAGAGCGTTGGATAGAGAGACAGAGAAGGAGAGAGGAGGGAGAGAAGAGAGAGAAGGGGGAGCGGAGGAGAGGGAGAGATGGAGAGGGAGAAAGAGGGAGAAGGAAAGAGAGCTAAGAGAAAGATGAGGAGAGAGCGAACGAGAGACAAGGAGAAGAGAAAGAGGATTGGAGGGAGAGTAAGAAAAGGAGAAGTGAGAGAAGGTGAGGGGTAGAACAAGGAGAAGAATAGAAGGAGAAGAGGTAGGAGGAGGAGAAGAAGAAGAGTGGTGGAGAACAGTAGAAATAAGAAGAGAGAGAAGAAAAGGGAGGGAAAGGGAGAGAGAGAAGAGATATGGAGAACGAGGAGAGTGAGAGAAAGAAAAGAGGAAGAGAGGGAAGGGGAAGGTAACAAGTTAGAGAAGGGAGAGTAGAGATAGAGTAGGAGAGAAGCAAGAGAGATAGAGGAGGAGAGAGAAACGAGAGAGGTCAGAGGAGGAGAGGAATAAGGAGATAGAGAAGTAAGAGAGAGAAAGGAGAGTAGAGAGAAGAGAAGAGGATAGGAGGGAGAAGGAGAAAGAAGGTAAGGAAAGGGAGAAGGAAGAGAGAGAACGGGGAGAGGAGCGAAGCAGGAAAAGAGGAGATAGAGAGAGGAGTCCCCTCTCCTTCTCATCTTCCCTCTCCTACTCTCATTCTCTTCTCTTTATCCTCTCTCTTCTTCTCTTTCTCTCCCTCTCGCTCGTCTCTTCCTTCTCTCCTTATCCTTATAAGGACAGAAAGAGAGCATAAGTGGGAGATAAGGAACGAGAAGAGGGAAGAGGAGAGATTCGGAAAGAGGAAAGAGAGAGAAGAAGAGATAAGGAAGAGGGAGAGAGAAGGAAAACAGAGAAGGAGGGAGGAAACAAGAGGAGAGAGAGAAGGATAGAGAGACAGAGAAGGAGAGAGGAGGGAGAGAAGAGACAGAAGGGGGAGCGGAGGAGTGGGAGAGAAGAGGAAGGCAGGAGAGAGGGAGAAAGAAAGTGAAGGAAAGATATGGAGAACGAGAGTGAGACGTAGAGAAGGGAGTGAGATGGAGAGTGGAGAAAAGAGGATAAGAAGAGCAGAGAGAGGAGAAGGAAGAGGGGGAGAGAGAACACGAGAATAGACAAGAGAAGAGAGGGAGAGAGAAGGGAATGAGAAAAGGAGAGGGAGGAGAGAGGAGGGAGAGGAAGGGGGAGAGAGAGAAGGAGGAGGGAGATAGAAAATGAAGGAGAAAAGGGAAGAGGAGTGAGAGAAGAAGGGGGAGAGGGAACGAGAGAGGTAGAGAAGAGAGGGAAGGAGGAGAGAAGAGGGAGAGAGAAAGAGATGACAGAGAGAGGAGGATAGGGAAGTAGAGGGCAGAGGGAGAAGAATAGAGAGGGAGAAGAGAGAGTGGGTGAAGGAGTGGGAGAGAAGGAGAGAGGTAGAGAGCGAGAGAAATGGAGAAGGGAAAGAGGAGGATGGAGAAGGATAAAATGGGGAGAGAGAAGGATAAAGAGAGAAGATGAAGGGAATGGGATAAGAGGGATGGGAGAGGAGAGGGAATATGAGGGAGATAGAGATGAGGCGAGGGAGATGAGAGAAAGAGAATAGGGAGGAGTGAGAGAGAAGGAGATAAGAGAGAGGGGTCGAACGAGAGAGAGAGAGATTGGCTTCACATCATGCGACGAGGAGAGAGAGAAGGATTGGGAGAAAACGAGAAGCGAGAGGAGGGAGAGAAGAAGAGGGAGAAGGAAAGAGGACAGAAAGATAAAGAGAGTGGCATAAGGAGAAATGGATAAGGAGAGAGGGAGAGAAGGAAGAGAGAGAAAGAAAATGTGAGAGAAATGAGAAGGGAGAGAGGAGGAGAGGGAAAAGGATAATGAGAAGGCAGAGAAGAGGGAAGAGAGAGAAGGAGAAGAAGAAGATGGGAGAGAGGATGAGAGAGAAGGAGAAGAGAGAGAGGTAGACAACCTAGGAGAAGGGAGAAGGGGGAGAGAGAGAAGGATAGAGGCAGAGAAGAGAGAATATGGATAAGGATAAGGAGAGAAGAGAGATGGAGAACAGAAAACAGGAGAGAGAGAAGGCGGAGAAGAGAAGAGGTAGGATGGAGAAGAGGGGAGAGAGAGCGAGATAGGAGGGAGAAGAAGGATAGAGGCAGAGAAGAGAGAATAAGGATAAGGATAAGGAGAGAACAAAGAAGGAGAACAGAAAATAGGAGAGTGAGAAGGGAGAGAAGAGAAGAGATAGGAGGGAGAAGAAGGGAGAGAGAGCGAGAGAAGGAAGAGAAGGAGGGAGTGGAGGAGAGGGATAAGAGGGAGCGAGAAAAGGAGAGAATGAGAGGGATAATAGGGAGATAGAGAAGGAGAAAGATAAGAGGAGGGAGAAAGAAAGAGATAATAAGAGGGAGAAGGAGAGAGGGGGAAATGGAGAAGAGGAGAGGGAGAGGAGGAGACAGTGAAGGGAAGGTGAGAGAAAAAAAGAGAAGGAGAAGAGAAAAGCAATGAGAGGAGATGAAGGGATTAAAGGAGAGAGAGAAGAGGAGGGTGAAGGAGAGGAGAGGAAAAGATGGGAGGAGAGAGAGGGAGAGAGAAGGAGAAGAGAGAGGGAACGAGAGGAGACAGAGTGATAAGAGGAAAGAGAGGAGAAGGAGGGAGAGAGCAGGTGGGAGGGAGAGAGAAGGAGAGGACAAGAGGGGAGGGGAGAGAGAGGGAGAAGAGGGTGGGAGAGGGAACAAAAGAGGAGGTGAGAGGAAACAAGAGAATGAGAGGAGGACAGAGAAGGAAAGGAGGAGAAGAGGGAAGGGGAAGGGAACGAGATAGAGAAGGGAGAGTAGAGATAGAGTAGGATAGAGGCAAGAGAGATAGAGGAGGAGAGAGGAAATGAGAGAGGTGAGAGGAGGAGAGGGATAAGGAGATAGAGAAGCGAGAGAGAGAAAGGAGGGTAGAGGGAAGAGGATAGGAGGAAGAAGGAGAGAGAAGGTAAGGAGAGGGAGAAGGGAGAGAGAGAGAACGGGGAGAGGAGCGAAAAAGGGAGAGAGGAGATAGAGAGAGGAGTCCCCTCTCCTTCTCATCTTCCCTCTCCTCCTCTCCTTCTCTTCTCTTTATCCTCTCTCTTCTTCTCTTTCTGTCCCTCTCGTTCATCTCTTCCATCTCTCCTTATCCTTATAAGGAGAGAATGAGAGCATAAGAGGGAGATAGGGAACGAGATGAGGGAAGAGGAGAGATTGGGAAAGAGGAAAGAGAGAGAAGAAGAGATAAGGAAGAGGGAGATAGAAGGAGAACAAAGAAGGAGGGAGGAAACGAGAGAGGAGGAGAGAGAAGGATAGAGAGACAAAGAAGGAGAGAGGAGGGGAACGAAAGAGGTAGAGAAGGTAAGGAGAGGGGCAATGAGAGAGGAGGGGAACGAGAGAGGTAGAGAAGCGAGGAAAGGAGGAGAGAAGAGGAAGAGACAGAAGGGAGAGAGGGGAGGAGAGAGAAGACAAAGAAATGTGGGTCCCTAGGTTTTCTAGGATCGTTTTCACCATTTTCCACCTAAATCCACCTAAATTGAGTGTTTTCTTTCTTTTTCTGTCTGTTATCGAGCGTGCTATGATTGTGGGAGTGGTTGCTACCGATTTCTACAAAGATTGACGTCAACAAGATGGAGAAAATGGGAGTCCAAGTTTGCGGGTTGTGCAACAATAACATCAACGACAAAAACAACAACAACAAGAACAACATCAACGACAACAACAACAACAACAATATGCAAACAACAACAAGGAGGTGGTTCCTCCATCACCTCCACCAAAGTGGTCAGAGATTTTTACTCAACAACAAAAGCCACGAACGTCCTTGGAGTTTGTCCCACCAATGGAGCGTGGAGGAACTAAGGTGGCAACCATTACACATGAGGACATGGAGGAAGCACTTGGACTGTGGAAGAAGGTGTTAATGGGGTCCTTTGTGGGTTTGAACCCACACTTGAGAAGCATCTGACCAAGCTTTGGAGGGTGTCCGGGTCCTTGGAGATCGTTAGGTGGGGGGGGGGGGAACATGATGATTTTCCTGTTCACGTTGGATTCCGACCGACTTTTTGCCATAGAGAATGGTCTTTGGTTTGTTAAGGCCCCCTCATACTAAAGCCATGGTCGGACGAGAAGAATGACTAAGACAAAATTGGAGCCGTTCCGATTTGGATTCATTTTCCCGAGGTCGATCTCATGGTTTGGTCGAGGAAACTTATTGAAACGCTTGCTAGTGTCTTAGGCAACCCACTCTTCAAGGATGAAAAGACGACGATGGGTTGAAGGCTTGCATATGCTCGGGTTTGCATTGAGGTCCAAGGTACATTTGATTATCCACCACATGTTCTTGTCACAAATAAGAAGGAAGAAGGACAGGTGGTGCATGTTGAATACGAATGGAAGCCACCATATTGTTCACTTTTCTCCACCTTTGGACATAATGAAGGGGTGTGTAAGGGTGGGGGATCACGCCATGGCACAAAGGACCTGGCAGCAACACAAAGGAGGGAAGTAGAGGTGGGGAGGTGCGCGAAAGCGTGCAAGGTACCATGGTTGAGGAGCTCGAGCTTGAAGAAGGAGCTCGAGGAACAAGTAGGGAGCTAGAGGTTGAAGAAGATGGACCACAAACGGAGGATAGGGAGAGAAGGAGAGGGTGAGAGAAGAGGAAGGGAGGAGAGAGGGAGAAAGAGAGAGAGGAAAGAGAAATAAGGAGAAAGATGACGAGAGAGTGAACGAGAGAGAAGGACAAAAGAAAGAGGATAAGAGGGAGAGTGCGAAACGGAGAAGCGAGAGAAGGTGAGGGGTAGAACAAGTAGAAGAAGAGAAGGAGAAGAGGGAGGAGGAGGAGAAGAGTGGTAGAGAAGAGTAGAAATGGGAAGAGAGAGAAGAAAAGAGAGGGAAACGGAGAGAGAGAGAGAGAAGAGGTATGGAGAACGAGAGTGAGAGGTAGAGAAGGGAGAGAGAAGGAGAGTGGAGAAAAGAGGATAAGAATAGCAGAGAGAGGAGAAGGAGATAGAAGGAAGAGGGAGAGAGAGAACACGAGAATAGACAAGAGCAGAGAGGGAGAGAGGATAGAGAGGGGAAAGGGAGAGAAACGGAGAGGGAGGAGAGAGGAAGGGAGGGAGGGAGCAAGAGAAGGAGGAGGGAGATAGAAAATGAAGGAGAAGAGGGAAGAGGAGGGAGAGAAGAAGGGGGAGAGGGAACGAGAGAGGTAGAGAAGAGAGGCAGAGAAGATAGGGAAGGAGGAGAGAAGAGGGAGAGAGAAAGAGATGAGGGAGAGGGGAGGATAGGGAAGTAGAGGGGAGAGGGAGACGAAGAGAGAGGGGGTGATGTTGTGGGAGAGAAGGAGAAGGATAAAATGGGGAGATAGAAGAAGAAGAAGAAGAGAGAAGAATAATGAGAGAAGAAGAAGGGGAATGGGATAAGAGGGAAGGGAGAGGAGAGGGAATATAAGGGAGATAGAGATGAGGCGAGGGAGATGAGAGAAAGAGAAGAGGGAAGAGGGAGAGAGAAGGAGAGTGGTAGAGAAGGGGATGAGAGAGCGGGGTAGAACGAGAGAGAGAGAGAGAGAGAGAGAGAGAGAGAGAGAGAGAGAGAGAGAAGAGCTCTACAGAATGGGACGAGGAGAGAGAGAAGGATTTGGAGAAAAGGAGAAGGAGAGAAGGAGAAGAGAGAGATGAAGGGATTAAAGGAGAGAGAGATGAGGAGAGGAAGAGGGGAGGAGAGAGAGAAGGAGAAGAGAGAGGGAACGAGAGGGTACTTTGGGATAAGAGGAGAGAGCGGAGAGGAGAGAGAGAGGGAGACGAGGGGACAGAGAGAAGAAGAAGGAGAGAAGGAACAAGGGAGGAGGTCAGAGGAAACAAAAGAAGGAGGGGAGGACAGAGAAGGAAAGGAGGAGAAGAGGGAAGGGAACGAGAGAGGTGAGAAGAGAGGGATAATGAGATAGAGAAGCGAGAGAGAGAAAGGAGAGTAGAGGGAAGAGAAGAGGATAGGAGGGAGAAGGAGAGAGAAGGTAAGGAGATGGAGAAGGGAGAGAGAGAGAGAGGGAGAGAGAACGGGGAGAGGAGCAAAGAAGGGAAAGAGGAGATAGAGAGTGGAGTCCCCTCTCGTTCTCTTCTCTTTATCCTCTCTCTTCTTCACTTTCTCTCCCTCTCGCTCGTCTCTTCCTTCTCTCCTTATCCTTATAAGGAGAGAATGAGAGCATAAGAGGGAGATAGGGAACGAGAAGAGGGAAGAGGAAAGATGGGAAAAGAGGAAAGGGAGAGAAAAAAAGGGAGAGAGAAAGAGAATAGAAGAGGGAGGAAACGAGAGAAGAGGAGAGGGAAGGATAGAGAGACATAGAAGGAGAGAGGAGCGAGAGAAGAGAGAGAAGGGAGAGGGAGAAGAGGTAGGGAAGGAGAGGGAGAGAGAAGAGGAAGGGAGGAAAGAGAGAGAAAGAGAGAGAAGGAAAGAGAGATAAGTAGAAAGATGAGGAGAGAGTGAACGAGAGAGAAGGAGAAGAGAATGAGGATAAGAGGGAGAGTGAGAAACGGAGAAGCGAGAGAATGTGAGGGGTAGAAGAAGGAGAAGAAGAGAAGAGGAAGTGGGAGGAGGAGGAGAAGAATTGGTAGAGAAGAGTAGAAATGGGAAGAGAGAGAAGAAAAGAGAGGGAAAGGGAGAGAGAAGAGATATGGAGAATGAGAGTGAGAGGTAGAGAAGGGAGAGAGAAGGGGAGTGGAGAAAAGAGGATAAGAAGAGCAGAGAGAGGAGATGGAAGAGGGAGAGAGAGAACACGAGAATAGACAAGAGCAGAGAGGGAGACAGGATAGAGAAGGGAATGAGAAAAGGAGAGGGAGAAGAGAGGAGGGAGGGGAAGGGAGAGAGAGCGAGAGAAGGAGCGAGAGAAGGAGGGTGATAGAAAATGAAGGAGAAGAGGGAAGAGGAGGGAGAGGGAACGAGATAGTTAGAGAAGAGAGGCAGAGAAGAGAGTGAAAGAGGAGAGGAGAGAAGAGGGAGATAGATAGAGATGAGGGAGAGAAGAGGATAGGGAAGTAGAGGGGAGATGGAGAAGAAGAGAGAGGAGGTGAAGGAATTGGAGAGAAGGAGAGAGGTAGAGAGCAAGAGAAAGAAGGAGAAGGGAAAAAGGAGGATGGAGAAGGATAAAATGGCGAGAGGGAAGAAGAAGAGAGAAGGATAAGGATAAAAGAAGAAGGTGAGAGGGAAGAAGAAGAAGAAGAAGAAGAAGAAGAGAGAAGGATAAGAAGATTAAGAAAGAGAGACAAGAAGAGGTAAGGAAGAGTGAGAGAGAAGGAGGGACGAAACGAGAGAAGAGGAGAGAGAGAAGGGGGCGGAGAAGAGGGAGAGAAGGAGAGGGAGAGAGATGAGGAAGGGAGGAGAGAGGGAGAAAGAGAGAGAAGGAAAGAGAGATTAGGAGAAAGATTTGGAGAGAGTGAACAAGAGAAGGAGAAGAGAAAGAGGATAAAAGGGAGAGTGAGAAAAGGAGAAGCGAGAGAAGGTGAGGAGAAGAACAAGGAGAAGAAGAGAAGGAGAAGAGGGAGGAGGAGGAGAAGAGTGGTAGGGAAGAGTACAAATGGGAAGAGAATGAAGGAAAGAGAGGGAAAAGGGAGAGAGAGAAGAGATATGGAGAACGATAGTGAGAGGTAGAGAAGGGTGAGAGAAGGAGAGTGGGGAAAAGAGGATAAGAAAAGTAGAGAGAGGAGAAGGAAGAGGGAGAGAGAACACGAGAATAGACAAGAGCAGAGAGGGAGAGCGGATAGAGAAGGGAATGAGAAAAGGTGAGGGAGGAGAGAGGAGGGAGAGGAAGGGAGAGAGAGAGAGCGAGAGAAGGAGGGAGATAGAAAATGAAGGAGAAGAGGGAAGAAGAGGGAGAGAAGAAGGGGGAGAGGGAACGAGAGAGGTAGAGAAGAGTGGCAGAGAAGAGAAGAGAGGGAAGGAGAGAAGAGGGAGAGAGAAAGACATGAGGGAGAGAGGAGGATAGGGAAGTAGAGGGGAGAGGAAGAAGAGAGAGGGGGTGAAGGAATTGGAAAGAAAAAGAGAGGTAGAGAGCAAGAGAGAGAAGGAGAAGGGAAAGAGAGAAGGATAAAATGGGGAGAGGGAAGAAGAAGAAGAAGAAGAAAGAAGGATAAGGAGAGAAGAAGAAGGGGAGCGGGATAAGAGGGAAGGGAGAGGAGAGGGAATATGAGGGAGATAAAGATGAGGCGAGAGAGACGAGAGAAAGAGAAGAGGGAAGAGTGAGAGAGAAGGAGATAAGAGAGAGGGGTAGAACGAGAGGGAGAGAGAGAGAGAGAGAACGGCTCTACAAAATGGTACGGGGAGAGAGAGAAGGATTGGGAGAAAAGGAGAAGCGAGAGGAGGGAGAGAAGAAGAGGGAGAAGGAGAGAGGAGAGAGAGATAAAGAGAGTGGCATAGGAAGAAAGGGATAAGGAGAGAGGGAGAGAAGGACGAGAGAGAAAGAAAAGGTGAGAGAAATGAGAAGGGAGAGAGGAGGAGAAGGATATGGATAATGAGAAGGCAGAGAAGAGGGAAGAGAGAGAAGGATAAGAAGAAGAGGGGGGAGAGAATGAGAGAGAATGAGAAGAGAGAGAGGTAGACAACCTAGGAGAAGGGAGAAGTGGGAGAGAGAAGGATAGAGGCAGAGAAGAGAGAATAGGGATAAGGATAAGGAGAGAAGAGAGAAGGATTGCAAAATTAAGTGAGGTGAAGGAAGCTTTAAAAACGTGGAGTGAGGAGAAGTTTGGGAATGTAAACAATTATTGAGGGTTGCCCAAGTTGAGCCTGCGGAAGTGCGAAAGCAAGGGACTTTGGATCCGACAAATGAAGAGTTGCGCAACAAGGAGATGAGAGGGAAGGAGGAGCTTGATTCCTTGTTGAAGCGAGAAGAATCCATTATAAGGCAAAAGTCAAGGGTGAAGTGGTTGTGGGAAGGGGACCGGAACTCTAGATTCTTTCATGCGTCCCTTAGGGTCAGAAGAGCCACCAATCAAGTGAGAAGAGTGTGTGAGGGAGAGAACATCCTTGAAGAAGAAAGTGAGATCGGGGAGGCGTTTAGGCGCCAGTATGCTAACTTGTTTGCTAATCTTTTTCAGGTTCAACTATTAGAAACCGACATTGTGTTCCCTCAAGTGGGGGCCAAGGATGGGGAGAGGTTGGTACGAGCTCTTGATATAAAGGAAGTGGAATCGGTAGTCCTAAATGCAAATGTGGACAAGGCCCCGGGACCGGATGGTTTCAATGCTAGATTCTTCATTTCAGCTTGGGGAGTTGTTAAACAAGATGTGTTCAAGGCAATCGAGTCTTTCATGCGTGGTGGGAAGCTACTCGCACAAGCCAACTATACCTCAATCACACTGATACCAAAGAAGGCGGGGCCAACAATGCTTGATGATTTTCGGCCAATTTCTTTGAGCAACATGATGTATCGTTTCAACTCAAAGGTGTTGGCGAACCGGTAAAAGGAAGTGCTTCCAATGCTCGTGGGTGAAACACAAAGTGCATTTGTAAGAGGAAGACGGATTGGGGACAACATCCTCTTAGCACAGGAGTTATGTCACAATATGCATTTGGAAAAGGGTCGGGGGCGAATGTGTCTCAAGCTTGATTTGAGGAAGGCCTATGATTCGGTTGCATGGGAGTTTTTGGAGAGTGTGATGGCACAATTTGGGTTCCCGGGAAAATGGCAAGGGCTGATTATGGCATGCATCAAAGCATCATTTGTAGTTACCGTTAATGGAGCAAACTCAAGACCGTTCAAGGCGAGCAATGGGTTGTGACAAGGGGACCCATTGGCACCGTATTTGTTTGTACTTTGCGTGGAGGTGTTGAGTAGGATGCTACAAAGTGAGATGGAAGTGGGAGGTTGATTGCGCTCCAAATCTCATGTTCACGGATGATGTTGTGTTATTCGCACATGCAACACAGGAGAATGCCAGAACGATAAAGAGAGTGCTTGGCCAATTCACCGCGTGCTCGGGTCTCCATCTCAACACCACAACGAGCCAAATTTTTATGGGAGGGGAGGTGGAGCATAGGGAGTGGATTTGCTCGTATCTTGGGATGGAAAGGGTGGAATTTCTGGTCACCTACCTTGGATTACCCTTATTCTTGGGTAGGATGGGGAGGACGCACTGCATGGTCTTGGTTGAGAAGGTGAGGGCTAGATTGAGTACTTGGAAGCATAATTTTTTGTCCTTGGCCGGTCGGGTGGAGTTAGTGAGGAGTGTCTTGGTTGCACTTAGTATTTATTGGACCTCAACATTCATTATCCCGAGAAAGGTGTTAAAAGAAGTTGAGAGCATAATGTGCCGATTTATTTGGGGTGGGCCAAAGAAATGGGTGGCAGTTTCTTGGAAGGACATGTGCACCCCAAAGACGGAAGGTGGGCTTGGGCTACGGCGCCTCACGGAGTGAAATGACATTGGCATGATTCGTTTATTGTGGATCGTCATAGCGGATGGGAACTCCTTATGGGTCAAGTGTGTGCGGAGAAAATACATGAGGAATCGATCTATTTGGCAAGCTAGACCTCCCGCGGTGTGCTCATGGGCGTGGGGGGGACTCTTGAAAGTCCGTGATATTGCAAGAAAGCACTTCGAATACCGGGTGGGAAATGGAGAAGACATAGATTTCTTCCATATTCCATGGTGTGGAGAACCGTTCGCGTGTCTACCTTGGGGCGAAGACTTACACTACACGATGGGAGTCCATGGGATAAAAAGGTGGCCTATTTTATTAGGAATGGATAGTGGAGCCTCCCATTTCCATGGTCGAGGGAAATGGAGGAGGTATGGCCAAGGATACGAAGTATACCGATCCATGGAGGGAGTGATAAACCCACAAGAGTGGGAGGCTGAGAAGAAAAAATGGATATCAAGGAGGCAAGAAGTTGGGTTGTGAAGCAAGCGACAGCCGTGGTATGGGCAACGGTAGTATGGCATAAGGACCATATCCCCAAACATGCCTTTGCTACATGGAAGGCTATGAGGGGAAGATTGATCACAAAGAAGCTCATGAGACAATGGGGAGCAAAGCACGATCCGAGATGTGTCTTATGTGAGAGGGAAGAGGAGGACATAGCACATTTGTTTTGGAGATGTACGTTTATCAAGGAAGTGTGGCAAGACTTACTTCACCACATGGGAGTGGACATAAGGGTGAGAGGCACGTTGGAAGAAGAAGGAAAGTGAGTGGCCGGGATACGAGGAAGCAAAATAAAGAGAGCATGCATTCGTTGGGCGTTCAATGCTGTGGTCTTCGAATGTTGGCAATAAAGGAATAGGCGTATCTTTGAGAATGAGAAGATGAGGCCGAAGGAGAAAGAATAGAGGAAGGACAAAAGGAGATATAAAGAGAGAGATAATAAGAGGGAGAAAGAGAGAGGGAAAAGGAGAAGAGGAGAGGGAGATGAGGAGACAAAGAAGGGAAGGTGAGAGAAAAAAGAGAAGGAGAGAAGGAGAAGAGAGGGGCAATGAGAGGAGATGAAGGGATTAAAGGAGAGAGAGAAGAGGAGGGAGAAGGAGAGGAGAGGAGAGGAAGAGGGGGAGGTTAGAGAGAAGGAGAAGAGAGAGGCAACGAGAGGAGACGAGGGGATAAGAGGAGAGAGCAGAGAAGGAGGGAGAGAATGGGTGGGAGGGAGAGAGAAGGAGAGGACAAGCGGGGAGGAGAGAGGGAGGAAGGAGAGAGGGAACAAGAGAGGAGGTGAGAGGAAACAAGAGAATGAGGGGAGGACATAGAAGGAAAGGAGGAGAAGATGGAATGGGAAGGGAACGAGATAGAGAAGGGAGAGTACAGATAGAGTAGGAGAGAAGCAAGAGAGATAGAGGAGAGGGGAACCAAGAGAGGTGAGAGGAGGAGAGGGATAAGGAGATAGAGAAGCAAGAGAGAGAAAGGAGAGTAGAGGGAAGAGAAGAGGATAGGAGGGAGAAGGAGAGAGAAGGTAAGGAGAGGGAGAAGGGAGAGAGAACGTGTAGTGGAACGAAGCAGGAAAAGAGGAGATAGAGAGAGGAGTCCCCTCTCCTTCTCATCTTCCCTCTCCTCCTCTCGTTCTCTTCTCTTTATCCTCTCTCTTCTTCTCTTTCTCTCCCTCTCGCTCATCTCTTCCTTCTCTCCTTATCCTTATAAGGAGAGAATGAGAGCATAAGAGGGAGATAGGGAACGAGAAGATGGAAGAGGAGAGATGGGGAATGAGGAAAGAGAGAGAAGAAGTGATAAGGAAGAGGGAGAGAGAAGGAGAACTGAGAAGGAGGGAGGAAATGAGAGAAGAGGAGAGAGCGTTGGATAGAGAGACAGAGAAGGAGAGAGGAGGGAGAGAAGAGAGAGAAGGGGAGCGGAGGAGAGGGAGAGATGGAGAGGGAGAAAGAGGGCGAAGGACAGAGAGATAAGAGAAAGATGAGGAGAGAGCGAACGAGAGACAAGGAGAAGAGAAAGAGGATTGGAGGGAGAGTGAGAAAAGGAGAAGCGAGAGAAGGTGAGGGGTAGAACAGGGAGAAGAATAGAAGGAGAAGAGGTAGGAGGAGGAGAAGAAGAGTGGTGGAGAACAGTAGAAATGGGAAGAGAGAGAAGAAAAGGGAGGGAAAGGGAGAGAGAGAGAAGAGATATCGTGGTGGTAATCAAAGACATGATTGGGTGTCTTTGGGATAAAATCAAGAAGCTTGCGGATAAAGATAGCGAGGAGCAGAATTTTCAGATCACGTGGTGCTAGGTTGGGGTATACTCGGACATGATTTTAACTACATAGTTTGAGTGATGCAATACTTGTAGTGTGTGTGGCTGGTTATGCATGTTTGCATGCCCGCGGTCTTCAAATTTTGTAACCTCGTTTCTTTCATTTAATAAATTTAGAGGCCAAGCCTCCCTTTTGATTTGCAAAAAAAAAGGTAAGGAGAGGGAGAAGGGAGAGAGAGAACAGGGAGAGGAGCGAAGCAGGAAAAGAGGAGATAGAGAGGAGTCCCCTCTCCTTATCATCTTCCTTCTCCTCCTCTCGTTCTCTTCTCTTTATCCTCTCTCTTCTTCTCTTTCTCTCCCTCTCGCTCGTCTCTTCCTTCTCTCCTTATCCTTATAAGGACAGAAAGAGAGCATAAATGGGAGATAAGGAACGAGAAGAGGGAAGAGGAGAGATGCAGAAAGAGGAAAGAGAGAGAAGAAGAGATAAGGAAGAGGGAGAGAGAAGGAGGGAGGAAACAAGAGGAGAGAGAGAAGGATAGAGAGACAGAGAAGGAGAGAGGAGGAAGAGAAGCGACAGAAGGGGGAGCGGAGGAGTGGGAGAGAAGAGGAAGGGAGGAGAGAGGGAGAAAGAAAGAGAAGGAAAGATATGGAGAACGAGAGTGAGAGGTAGAGAAGGGAGTGAGATGGAGAGTGGAGAAAAGAGGATAAGAAGAGCAGAGAGGGGAGAAGGAAGAGGGGGAGAGAGAACACGAGAATAGACAAGAGCAGAGAGGGAGAGAGAAGGGAATGAGAAAAGGAGAGGGAGGAGAGAGGAGGGAGAGGAAGGGAGAGGAAGGGGAGAGAGAGAGAAGGAGGAGGGAGATAGAAAATGAAGGGGAAGAGGGAAGAGGAGGGAGTGAAGAAGGGGGAGAGGAAACGAGAGAGGTAGAGAAGAGCGGGAAGGAGGAGAGAAGAGGGAGAGAGAAAGAGATGAGGGAGAGAGGAGGATAGGGAAGTAGAGGGGAAAGGAGAAGAATAGAGAGGGAGAAGAGAGAGGGGGTGAAGGAGTGGGAGAGAAGGAGAGAGGTAGAGAGAGAGATGGAGAAGGGAAAGAGGAGGATGGAGAAGGATAAAATGGGGAGAGAGAAGGATAAAGAGAGAAGATGAAGGGGAGCGGGATAAGAGGGATGGGAGAGGAGAGGGAATATGAGGGAGATAGAGATGAGGCGAGGGAGATTAGACAAAGAGAAGAGGGAGGAGTGAGAGAGAGGAGATAAGAGAGGGGTCGAACGAGAGAGAGAGAGATTGGCTTCACAGCATGCGACGAGGAGAGAGAGAAGGATTCGGAGAAAAGGAGAAGCGAGAGGAGGGAGAGAAGAAGAGGGAGAAGGAGAGAGGAGAGAAAGATAAAGAGAGTGGCATAAGGAGAAATGGATAAGAGAGAGGGAGAGAAGGAAGAGAGAGAAAGAAAATGTGAGAGAAATGAGAAGGGAGAGAGGAGGAGAGGGATAAGGATAATGAGAAGGTAGAGAAGAGGGAAGAGAGAGAAGGAGAAGAAGAAGAAGAAGAGGGGAGAGAGAATGAGAGAGAAGGAGAAGAGAGAGAGGTAGACAACCTAGGAGAAGGGAGAAGGGGGAGAAGGGGGAGAGAGAGAAGGATAGAGGCAGAGAAGAGAGAATATGGATAAGGATAAGGAGAGAAGAGAGAAGGAGAACAGAAAATAGGAGAGAGAGAAGGGAGAGAAGAGAAGAGCTAGGAGGGAGAAGAAGGGAGAGAGAGCGAGATAGGAGGGAGAAGAAGGATAGAGGCAGAGAAGAGAGAATAAGGATAAGGATAAGGAGAGAACAAAGAAGGAGAACAGAAAATATGAGAGTGAGAAGGGAGAGAAGAGAAGAGATAGGAGGGAGAAGAAGGGAGAGAGCGAGAGAAGGAAGAGAAGGAGGGAGTGGAGGAGAGGGATAAGAGGGAGAGAGAAAGGAGAGAATGAGAGGGATAATAGGGAGATAGAGAAGGTGAAAGATAAGTGGAAAGATAAGAGGAGGGAGAAAGAAATAGATAATAAGAGGGAGAAGGAAAGAGAGGGAAATGGAGAAGAGGAGAGGGAGAGGAGGAGACAGTGACGGGAAGGTGAGAGAAAAAAAGAGAAGGAGAAGAGAGGGGCAATGAGAGGAGATGAAGGGATTAAAGGAGAGGGAGAAGGAGAAAGAGGAAAAGATGGGAGGAGAGAGAGAGAGAGAGAAGGAGAAGAGAGAGGGAACGAGAGGAGACAGAGTGATAAGAGGAAAGAGAGGAGGAGGGAGAGAGCAGGTGGGAGGGAGAGAGAAGGAGAGGACAAGAGGGGAGGGGAGAGAGAGGGAGAAGAGGGTGGGAGAGGGAACAAGAGAGGAGGTGAGAGGAAACAAGAGAATGAGAGGAGGACAGAGAAGGAAAGGAGGAGAAGAGGGAAGGGGAAGGGAACAAGATAGGGAAGGGAGAGTAGAGATAGAGTAGGATAGACGCAAGAGAGATAGAGGAGGAGAAAGGAAATGAGAGAGGTGAGAGGAGGAGAGGGATAAGGAGATAGAGAAGCGAGAGAGAGAAAGGAGGGTAGAGGGAAGAGGATAGGAGGAAGAAGGAGAGAGAAGGTAAGGAGAGGGAGAAGGGAGAGAGAGAACGGGGAGAGGAGCGAAAAAGGGAGAGAGGAGATAGAGAGAGGAGTCCCCTCTCCTTCTCATCTTCCCTCTCCTCCTCTCCTTCTCTTCTCTTTATCCTCTCTCTTCTTCTCTTTCTGTCCCTCTCGTTCATCTCTTCCATCTCTCCTTATCCTTATAAGGAGAGAATGAGAGCATAAGAGGGAGATAGGGAACGAGTTGAGGAAAGAGGAGAGATGGGGAAAGAGGAAAGAGAGAGAAGAAGAGATAAGGAAGAGGGAGAGAGAAGGAGAACAAAGAAGGAGGGAGGAAACGAGAGAAGAGGAGAGAGAGAAGGATAGAGAGACAAAGAAGGAGAGAGGAGGGGAACGAAAGAGGTAGAGAAGGTAAGGAGAGGGGCAATGAGAGAAGAGGGGAACGAGAGAGGTAGAGAATCGAGGAAAGGAGGAGAGAAGAGGAAGAGAGAGAAGGGAGAGAGGGGAGGAGTGAGAAGACAAAGAAATGTGCGTCCCTAGGGTTTCTAGGATCGTTTTCACCATTTTCCACCTAAATCCACCTAAATTGAGTGTTTTCTTTCTTTTTCTGACTGTTATGGAGCGTGCTATGATTTTGGGAGTGGTTGCTACCGATTTCTACAAAGATTGACGTCAACAAGATGGAGAAAATGGGAGTCCAAGTTTGCGGGTTGTGCAACAACAACATCAACGACAAAAACAACAACAACAACAACAACATCAACTACAACAACAACAACAACAACAATATGCAAACAACAACAAGGAGGTGGTTCCTCCATCACCTCCACCAAAGTGGTCAGAGATTTTTACTCAACAACAAAAGCCACGAACGTCCTTGGAGTTTGTCCCACCAATGGAGCGTGCAGGAACTAAGGTAGCAGCTATTACACATGAGGACATGGAGGAAGCACTTGGACCGTGGAAGAAGGTGTTAATGGGGTCCTTTGTGGGTTTGAACCCACACTTACCCACACTTGAGAAGCATCTCACCAAGCTTTGGAGGGTGTCCGGGTCCTTGGAGATCGTTAGGCGGGGGGGGGGGGGGGGGAGACATGATGATTTTCATGGAAAAATTTGGATTCCGACCGACTTTTTGCCATAGAGAATGGTCCTTGGTTTGTTAAGGGGGCGCCCCTCATACTAAAGCCATGGTCGGGTAAGAAGAATGACTAAGACAAAATTTGAGCCGTTCCGATTTGGATTCTTTTTCCCGAGGTCGATCTCAAGGTTTGGTCGAGGAAACTTATTGAAACGCTTGCTAGTGTCTTGGGCAACCCACTCTTCATGGATGAAAACATGACGATGGGTAGAAGGCTTGCATATGCTCGGGTTTGCATTGAGGTCCAAGGTACATTTGATTATCCACCACATGTTCTTGTCGCAAATAAGAACGCAGAAGGAGAGGTGGTGCACGTTGAATACGAATGGCAGCCACCATATTGTTCACTTTTCTCCACCTTTGGACATAATGAAGGGGTGTGTAAGGGTGGGGGATCACGCCATGGCACAAAGCACCTAGTAGCAACACAAAGGAGGGAAGTAGAGGTGGGGAGGTGCGCGAAAGCGTGCTAGGTACCATGGTGGAGGAGCTCGAGGTTGAAGAAGGAGCTCGAGGAACAAGTAGGGAGCTAGAGGTTGAAGAAGATGGCCCACAAACGGAGGTGAGTGGGAGTGTAACCGGTGGGTTGGATGATCCACATGAGGCAAACGGAGAGGGTTGGTCATTGGTAGGTGGGAAAAGGAGTCCAAATGGGGAAAATCACGTGAAGGCTATATATAGGATGGGACAAGGACACCTTCCACCCACCACCAAAGAAGGGGAAACATGCAACGGTCTCCAACACTTCTTGTCTCTTGTGGGGCTGAAAGTACACTAGTGAGAGTGAGCTTTAATGGCAAGGACAAGGAGGTACCATTAGCTAGCATAATGGGCAAGGAGGAGGAAGACCTCTTTTGAGGAGGCAAGTGCGCACGAAAAGGAAGGAGGTGGGATGGAAGAGGAAGGTTCGAGTGGGAAGGAAGTCAGATTAGCAAGCATATTACACTCCCCTCCATCGTCGGTTGACCTAGAGAATGCCTCTCCTCTAGATACGTTTAGGCATGTGCGTGAAGGCGAATTGATGAAACGAAAGAAAGCATGTAAGGGTATGAAGGGACCTCGGTCCCCTCCACCACAATCATGAAGTTACTTTGTTGGAACGTGCGGGGTGCCAATCTCTCGGAGCGCACGCATATGTTTCGTAGTAAAACAAGACGAGAGAATCCGGATGTGGTTTTCTTTGTTGAGCACAAAGTGAAGAGCGGTAAACTTCCAAATTTTGTATGTGCAGTTTGGGGAAATGGGAGTTGGTGCACGAATAATGATGTGTGTCCATGTGGTCGAATCATAATCATGTGGAAGGAGGAGGTGATAAAGATGGAACGACGAAGCGCATCGTGTCAATACATTCAAATGCGGGGTGAAGTATGCGCAAATGGTCTCAATGTGGACCTTTTCGTCATCTATGGTGCCAACAACTACTTGGAGAGGAGGAGACTTTGGGAGGAGGTCGAAGCTAGTCGACCACCTATAGACATTCCTTGGTTGGTGGTAGGTGACTTCAATTGTATTCGTTGGGATCATGAAAAGAGTGGAGGAGGAGGTTTCAACTTTAGGGCTATGAAGGACTTCAATGAATTCATTGAGGAGTCCGAGCTTTGGAGGTGCGCATGGTTGGGGAGGAGTTCACTTGGTCCAATTCGTCGAGGGGAGTGGCACGAATCGAGACACGAATTGATCGGGCGTTATGTTCCAAAGAATAGGTGGAATGCTTTCTGGAATGCTTTTGCACAGTTGGGGAGAATGAACTAAGTGATCACCGACCCTTGGTGGTTAGATGTGACCGTGAGGGCGTGAAAAAGAAGAAGGCATTTTGGTTTGTGAATGCATGGACAAGTGACGAGGACTTCCTTGATATATTTCGGAAAGCGTGGGGAGTGTATGTGGAGGGCACACCAATGTTCAAAGTGGTGGGCAAGCTTTATGAGGTACGAGTGGCGCCTAAGAGTTGGGCTCGTAAGAAATTCGGGAACACAAATGAGTGGGCAAGAAAGGCGAGGGAGGCGCTTGAGGTGGTGCATAGAGAGCTCATGGTGGATCCAAACTCGGCGAGGTTGGTTGTCAAAGAGCGTGCATGCATAGATGACTTCACAAGAGCTTTGTCTTTTGAGGAGTCACTTGTGCGACAAAAGTCAAGAATTGAATGAGGGTGACTCAAACTCTCGCTTCTTCCATGCAACCTTGCGTGTGCGGAGGGCGATAAATACAATAAGATGCGTGGAGGAGGGAGGTGAGGTGGTCGAGGAGGCGGGGGCAATCCAGGAGGCGCTTCGGAATCATTTTGCCATGCTCTTCTCCAACCGTGCCCCAACGACACCATTTTACACTAACGTTTGTTTTCCTTGTCTTACTAGGTCCGAGGGTGACTTTCTCACCCATGCCCTGTCCGAGGAGGAGTTGGAAGGGGGTGGTGATGAGAAGTAATGATGATAAGGCACCGGGGCTGGATGGTTTTAACGCATGTTTCTTTACAGCCTCTTGGTCGGTGATAAAAAAGAAGGTGTTCAATGGTGTTGCTTCAGCAATGAGGGACATGAAGATCCTCAAGTGCATCAACTACACGTCTATCACGCTCATTCCAAAGAAGACAACTCCAAAGTGCGTAGATGACTATATGCCCATCTCGTTGTGCAACATGCTCTACCAGTACATGTCGAAGATTATGGCAATTCGCTTGAAGAGTGTCTTACCACGGTTGGTGGGAGAGAAGCAAAGCGCGTTTGTTAAGGGGCTGCAATATCAGGGCTAATATCCTTTTGGCACATGAGTTGTGCCATAATATGCATCTTGATGTGGGGAGGGGACACATGTGTCTACAACTTGACCTTAGGAAGGCGTATGACTCGCTATCTTGGGAGTTCTTGCACACTTCAACTTCCCCTCGAAATGGAGAAGATGGGTGGCAGATTGTTTGAGAGCATCTTTCTTGGTTAATGTGAATGGACAAAATTCAGCTTCGTTCATGGCAACAAATGGGTTAACGCAAGGGGACCCAACGACACCCTACCTCTTTGTGCTTAGCATGGAAGTCCTTAGTGCCCTTTTTAAGGAGGAGGTGGTTGCCGGACGACTCACTCCACTAAGGTGTGGAAAAGAACGTATTTGACACCTTTTATTTGCCGATGATGTGATGGTTTTTGCCGAAGCTACAAAGGAGAATGCGATTACAATTAAGCGCATCATGGACAAGTTTGAAGCTACGTCGGGTCTCCGTCTAAATACGGAGAAGAGCAACCAATTCTTAGGAAGGGACCATAGGGATAAATACTGGATTGCCCGCTTTCTTCAAATGAAACTGGCGGCATTACCGGTTAGGTACCTTGGGCTGCCATTGATATCCTCTCGTTTGAGTAAACTACATTGCCAAAGACTTGTGGAGAAGGTAGGCGCAAAGTTAAGTGAGTGGAGGAGGGGTCTTCTCGCTATGGCTGGTCGGGTGGAGTTGGTTAGGAGTCTGCTTGTATCCTTTAGTGTATTTTGGACTTCGACCTTCTACATCCCACGAAGCATATTGCATGAGATTGAGCGTATCATGAGGCACTTCATTTGGGGGGGAGAAAAAAAGATGGTGCTAGTATCTTGGAAGGATATATGTACTACGAAGCAAGAGGGTGGGCTTGGCCTTCGACGTCTCACCGAGTGGAATGATGCCGGGTTGGTGCAATTATTTTGGTTGGTTGCGGCAAACAAATCATCACTTTGGGTTAACGCCATCCGGAGCAAGTACTTGCGCAACAAGAGTGTGTGGCATGCTAGGCCACCAGCTACTTGTTCTTGGACTCCAAGCCAAAGCACGGGAAACATTCTTCTTTAAGATTGGGGTTGGCACGAATGTGCGCTTCTTTGAGGACCCATGGTGTGGGAGGCCTTTCATTTGCGAGGAGCAAGGCTCTAGGTTCCACTACGATATGGGGGTACCCATGGATATACGAGTGTCCAACTTCCTTGGAGAGGATGGATGGCGGCTGCCATTCCATAAGTCACTCTTCATGGAGGAGCTTTGGACAAGGGTGCGAGGAATTAAGCCTACGGGGGCAGATGATGTACTTTGTTGTGAGGAGAGTAGGAGGAAGGCCTTCTCCCTAAAGGCCACATGGAGATTAATCCGAAGAGAGGGGCCGAGAGTGGGCTGGTCTCATGGGGTGTGGCACTCCCTTGTTATCCCTCGAGTCTCCTTATGTGTATGGAGAGCTATGAGAAATCGGCTACCTACTATGGACTTACTTTGGGAATGACACAAACATGTCATCTCTTGGTGTGCACTTTGTAAGTGTGCGGGGGAGAGTGTGGCACTTCTATTTTTGGAGTGTAGCTTTTCAAAAGAAGTGTGGCATGTGATTCTTAATGTTTTACGGATTCGTGCAGTGGGAAGTGATGTTATCCATGACGAACTTGAAAGGATCATTTCGGCATCAAGGAGCACGATGGACAAGCACATGGCAAGACTAGCATATGGTAGCACCATTTATTTACTTTGGCAAGAGATGAATATGCTGGTGATGGAGGGGCAACAACGACCGGCATCCCATGTGGTACATAACATCAAGGAGATGGTGAGATTGAAGGCCAATACGAGCAAGCGGAATGATCACAATGTGTGTGAGGAGATTAGAGTGAGATGGTTGTAAAACGACTTACCCGTGTGTGGCGAGCCTAATTTCTTCAGGTTTGGTAGGATAAACAAGTTTGTAATGCTGACCTAGCATGTTTGTATCCGATTATGCATAGTAGCATAATCCGAATTTGTAATTTTCAGCACTTTTGTGCTATATATACACATGGAGGCTTGCCTCCCTTTTTGCCTTGCAAAAAAAAAGGGAGAGGAGAGAGAGAAGAGAGAGAAGGGGGAGCGGAGGATAGGGAGAGAAGGAGAGGGTGAGAGAAGAGGAAGGGAGGAGAGAGGGAGAAAGAGAGAGAGGAAAGAGAAATAAGGAGAAAGATGAGGAGAGAGTGAACGAGAGAGAAGGACAAAAGAAAGAGGATAAGAGGGAGAGTGCGAAAAGGAGAAGCGAGAGAAGGTGAGGGGTAGAACAAGGAGAAGAAGAGAAGGAGAAGAGGCAGTAGGAGGAGAAGAGTGGTAGAGAAGAGTAGAAATGGGAAGAGAGAGAAGAAAAGTGAGGGAAACGGAGAGAGAGAGAGAAGAGGTATGGAGAACGAGAGTGAGAGGTAGAGAAGGGAGAGACAAGGAGAGTGGAGAAAAGAGGATAAGAAGAGCAGAGAGGGGAGAAGGAGATAGAAGGAAGAGGGAGAGAGAGAACATGAGAATAGACAAGAGCAGAGAGGGAGAGAGGATAGAGAGGGGAAAGGGAGAGAAACGGAGAGGGAGGAGAGAGGAGGGAGAGGAAGGGAGGGAGGGAGCAAGAGAAGGAGGAGGGAGATAGAAAATGAGGGAGAAGAGGGAAGATGAGGGAGAGAAGAAGGGGGAGAGGGAACGAGAGAGGTAGAGAAGAGAGGCAGAGAAGATAGGGAAGGAGGAGAGAAGAGGGAGAGAGAAAGAGATGAGGGAGAGGGGAGGATAGGGAAGTAGAGGGGAGAGGGAGACGAAGAGAGGGGGTGAAGGAGTGGGAGAGAAGGAGAGAAGGAGAAGGATAAAATAGGGAGATAGAACAAGAAGAAGAGAGAAGAATAATGAGAGAAGAAGAAGGGGAATGGGATAAGAGGAAAGGGAGAGGAGAGGTAATATGAGGGAGATATAGATGAGGCGAGGGAGATGAGAGAAAGAGAAGAGGGAAGAGTGAGAGAGAAGGAGAGTGGTAGAGATAAGAGAGCGGGGTAGAACGAGAGAGAGAGAGAGAAGAGCTCTACAGAATGGGACGAGGAGAGAGAGAAGGATTGGGAGAAAAGGAGAAGCGAGAAGAGGGACAGAAGAAGAGGGAGAAGGAGAGAGGAGAGAGAGATAAAGAGAGTGGCATAAGGAGAAAGGGATAAGGGGAGAGGGGGAGAAGGAAGAGAGAGAAAGAAAAGGTGAGAGAAATGAGAAGGGAGAGAGGATTAGAAGGATAAGGATAATGAGAAGGCAGAGAAGAGAGTAGGAGAAGAAGAAGAGGGGGAATTAGAGAGAAGGAGAAGATAGAGGTAGACAACCTAAGAGAAGGGAGAAGGGAGAGAGAGAGAAGGATAGAGGCAGAGAAGAGAGAATAAGGATAAGGATAAGGAGAGAACAGAGAAGGAGAACAGAAAGGAGGAGAGAGAGAAGGGAGAGAAGAGAATAGATAGGAGGGAGAGGAAGGGAGAGAGAGTGAGAGAAGGAGAGAGTGGAGGATAAGAGGGAGAGTGAGAAAAGGAGAAGAGAGAGAAGTTGATGGGTAGAAAAAGGAGAATAAGAGAAGGAGAAGAGGGAGGAGGAGGAGAGTGGTGGAGAAGAGTAGAAATGGGAAGAGAGAGAAGAAAAGAGAGGGAAAGGGAGAGAGAGGGAGAGAGAAGAGATATGGAGAACGAGAATGAGAGGTAGAGAAGGGAGAGAGGAGAATGGAGAAAAGAGGATAAGAAGAGCAGAGAGAGGAGAAGGAGATAGAACGAAGAGGGAGAGAGAGAATATGAGAATAGACAAGAGCAGACAGGGAGAGAGGATAGAGAAGGGAAAGAGAGAGAAAAGGACAGGGAGGAGAGAGGAGGGAGAGGAAGGGAGAGAGAGGGAGAGAAGAGAGAGAAGGGGGAGCAGAGGAGAGGGAGAGAGAAGAGGAAGGGAGAAAGAGAAAGAAGGAAAGAGAGATAAGGAGAAAGATGAGGAGAGAGTGAACGAGAGAGAAGGAGAAGAGAAAGAGGATAAGAGGGAGAGTGAGAAAAGGAGAAGCGCGAGAAGGTGAGGGGTAGAACAAGGAGAAGAAGAGAAGGAGAAGAGGGAGGAGGAGGAGAAGAGTTGTAGAGAAGAGTAAAAATGGGAAGAGAGAGAAGAAAAGAGAGGGAAACGGAGAGAGAGAGAGAGAGAGAAAAGAGATATGGAGAACGAGAGTGAGAGGTAGAGAAGGGAGAGAGAAGGAGAGTGGAGAAAAGAGGATAAGAAGAGCAGAGAGAGGAGAAGGAAGAAGGAGAGAGACAACACGAGAATAGACAAGAGCAGAGAGGGAGAGAGGATAGAGAAGGGAATGAGAGAGAAACGGAGAGGGAGGAGAGAGGAGGGAGAGGAAGGGAGGGAGGGAGAAAGAGAATGAGGAGGGAGATAGAAAATGAAGGAGAAGAGGGAAGAGGAGGGAGAGAAGAAGGGGGAGAGGGAACGAGAGAGGTAGGGAAGAGAGACAAAGAAGAGAGGGAAGGAGGAGAGAAGAGGGAGAGAGAATGAGATGAGGGAGAGAGGAGGATAGGGAAGTAGATGGGAGAGGGAGAAGAAGAGAGAGGGAGAAGATAGAGGGAGAAGAGAGAGGGGGTGAAGGAGTGGGAGAGAAGAAGAGAGGTAGAGAGCGAGAGAGAGAAGGAGAAGGGAAAGAGGAGGATGGAGAAGGATAAGGAGAGAAAAAGAAGGGGAGCGGGATAAGAGTGAAGGGAGAGGAGAGGGAATATGAAGGAGATAGAGATGTGGCGAGGGAGATGAGAGAGAGAGAGAAGAGGGAAGAGTGAGAGAGAAGGAGAGTGATAGAGAATGAGATAAGAGAGAGGGGTAGAACGAGAGAGAAGGGTTTTACATAATTGGACGAGGAGAGGGAGAAGGATTGGGAGAAATGGATAAGCAAGAGGAGGGAGACAAGAAGAGTGAAAAGGAGAGAGGCGAGAGAGATAAAGAGAGTGGCATAAGGAGAGAGGGAGAGAAGGAAGAGAGAGAAAGAAAATGTGAGAGAAATGAGAAGGGAGAGTGGAGGGGAAGGATAAGGATAATGAGAAGGTAGAGAAGTGGGAAGAGAGAGAAGGAGAAGAAGAAGAGAGGGAAGAGAATGAGAGAGAAGGGGAACAGAAAAGAGGAAAGAGAGAAGGGAGAGAAGAGAAGAGATTGGAGGGAGAAGAAGGGAGAGAGAGCGAGAGAAGGAAGAGGAGGAGGGAGGGAGAGAGAAAATGAGCGTAAGAGAGGGATAAGAGGGAGATAGAGAAGGAGAAAGAAGAGAGAAAAGATAAGAGGAGAGAGAAAGAGAGAGATAATAAGAGGGAAAAGGAGAGAGAGGGAAATGGAGAAGAGGAGTGGGAAAGGAGGAGACAGAGAAGGGAAGGTGAGAGGAAAAAGAGGAGAGAAGGAGAAGATATGTGCAATGATAGGAGATGACGGGATTAAAGGAGAGAGAGAAGAGGAGGGAGAAGGAGAGGAAAGGAAGAGAGGGGAGGAGAGAGAGAAGGATAAGAGAGAGGGAACGAGAGGAAACAGAGGGATAAGAGGAGAGAGCGGGGAAGGAGGGAGAGAGTGGGTGGGAGGGAGAGAGAAGGAGCGGACAAGGGGGGAGGAGAGGGAGAAGAGGGGGAGAGGGAGAAGAAGAAGGAGAGAGGGAACAAGAGAGGAGGTGAGAGGAAACAAGAGTATGAGAGGAGGACAGAGAAGGAAAGGAGGAGAAGAGGGAAGGGGAAGGGAACGAGATAGAGATGCGAGAGTAGAGATAGAGTAGGAGAGAAGCAAGAGAGATAGAGGAGTGGAGAGGTGAGAGGAGGAGAGGGATATGGAGAGAGAGAGAGAGAGAGAAAGGAGAGTAGAGGGAAGAGATGAGGATAGGAGGGAGAAGGAGAGAGAAGGTAAGGAGAGGGAGAAGGGAGAGAGAGAGAACGGGGAGCGGAGCGAAGAAGGGAAAGAGGAGATAGAGAGAGGAGTTCCCTCTCCTTCTCATCTTCCCTCTCCTCCTCTCCTTCTCTTCTCTTTATCGTCTCTCTTCTTCTCTTTCTCTCCCTCTCGGTCGTCTCTTCCTTCTCTCCTTATCCTTATAAGGAGAGAATGAGAGCATAAGTGGGAGATAGGGAACGGGAAGAGGGAAGAGGAGAGATAGGGAAACAGGAAAGAGGAAAGAGGAAGAAGAAGAGATAAGGAAGAGGGAGAGAGAATGAGAACATATAAGGAGGGAGGAAACGAGAGAAGAGGAGAGAGAGCAGGATAGAGAGATAGAGAAGGAGAGAGGAGGGAGAGAAAAGATATAAGGGGAGCGGAGGAGAGGTAGAGAAGGAGAGGGAGAGAGAAGAGGAAGGGGGGAGAGAGGGCGAAAGAGAGAGAAGCAAAGAGAGACAAGGAGAAAGATGAGGAGAGAGTGAACGAGAGAGAAGGAGAAGAGAAAGAGGATATGTGGGAGAGTGAAAAAGGAGAAACAAGAGAAGGAAAGGTGTAGAACAAGGAGAAGAAGAGAAGGCGAAGAGGGAGTAGGAGAAGAGTGGTAGAGAAGAGTAGAAATGGGAAGAGAGAGAAGAAAAGAAAGGGAAAGGGAGAGAGAGAAGAGATATGGAGAACGAGAGTGAGAGGATATGTAGAAGGAGAGAGAGGGAAATGTAGAAGAGGAGAGGGAGAGGAGAAAGAGGAGAAGGAAGAGGGAGACAGAGAATACGAGAATAGACAAGAGCAAAGAGGGAGAGAGGATAGAGAAGGGAATGAGAAAAGGAGAGGGAGGAGAGAGGGGGGAGAGGAACATAGAGAGAGAAAGAGAAGGAGGAGGGAGATAGAAAATGAAGGAGAAAAGGGAAGAGGAGGGAGAGAAGAAGGGGGAGAGGGAACGAGATTGGTAGAGAAGAGAGGCAGAGAAGAGAGGGAAGCAGGAGAGAAGAGGGAGAGAGAAAGAGATGAGGGAGAGAGGAGGATAGGGAAGTAGAGGGGAGAGGGAGAAGAAGAGAGAGGGAGAAGAGAGAGGGGGTGAAGGAATGGGAGAGAAGGAGAGAGGTAGAGATCGAGAGAGAGAGAGAGATCGAGAGAGAGAGAGAGAGAGAGAGAGAGAGAAGGAGAAGGGAAAGAGGAGGAATGAGGAGAAGAAAATAGGGAGAGGGAAGAAGAAGAAGAGAGAAGGATCACGAGAGAAGAAGAAGGGGAGCGGGATAAGAGGGAAGGGAGAGGAGAGGGAATATGAGGGAGATAGAGATGAGGCGAGGGAGAGGAGAGAAAGAGAAGAGGGAAGAGTGAGAGAGAAGGAGAGAGTGGTAGAGAGGGAGAAAAGAGAGAGGAGTAGAATGAGAGAGAGAGAGAAGGGCTCTACAGAATGGGACGAGGAGAGAGAGAAGGATTGGGAGAAAAGGAGAAGCGAGAGGAGGGAGAGAAGAAGAGGGAGAAGGAGAGGGGAGTGGGATAAAGAGAGTGGCATAAGGAGAAAGGGATAGGGAGAGAAGGAAGAGAGATAAAGAAAAGGTGAGAGAAATAAGAAGGGAGAGAGGACGAGAAGGATAAGGATAAGGATACTGAGAAGGCAGAGAAGAGGGAAGAGAGAGAAGGAGAAGAAGAAGAGGGGGAGAGATTGAGATAGAAGGAGAAGAGAGAGAGGTAAACAACCTAGGAGAAGGGACAAGGGAGAAGGGAGAGAGAGACAAGGATAGAGGCAGAGAAAAGAGAATTGGGATAAGGATAAGGAGAGAAGAGAGAAGGAGAACAGAAAAGAGGAGAGAGAGAAGAGACGAGATAGGAGGGAGAAGAATGGAGAGAGAGCGATAAAAGGACGAGAAGCAGGGAGTGGAGGAGAGGGATAATAGGGAGAGAGAAAATGAGAGATGGAGAGGGATAAGAGGGAGATAGAGAAGGAGAAAGAAGAGAGGAAATAGAAGAGGAGAGAGAAAGAGAGAGATAATAAGAGGGAGAAGGAGAGAGAGGGAAATGGAGAAGAGGAGAGCGAGAGGAGGTGACAGAGAAGGGAAGGCGAGAGGAAAAAAGAGAAGGAGAGAAGGAGAAGAGAGGGGCAATGAGAGGAGATGAAGGGATTAAAGGAGAGATAGAAGAGGAGGGAGAAGGAGAGGACATGAAGAGAGGGGAGGAGAGAGAGAAAGATAAGAGAGAGGGAACGAGAGGAGACGAAGGGATAAGAGTAGAGTGCGGAGAAGGAGGCAGAGAGTGGGTGGGATGGAGAGAGAAGGAGAGGACAAGAGGGGAGGAGAGAGAGAGAGGGAGAAGAGGGGGAGAGAGAGAAGAAGAAGAAGAAGAAGAAGAAGGAGAGAGGGAACAAGAGAGGAGGTGAGAGGAAACAAGAGAATGAGAGGAGGACAGAGAATGAAAGGAGGAGAAGAGGGAAGGGGAAGGGAACGAGATCGAGAAGCGAGAGTAGAGATTGAGTAGGAGAGAAGCAAGAGAGATAGAGGAGGAGAGAGGAAACGAAAGAGGTGAGAGGAGGAGAGGGATAAGGAGATAGAGAAGCGAGAGAGAGAAAGGAGAGTAGAGGGAAGAGAAGAGGATAGAAGGGAGAACGAGAGAGAAGGTAAGGAGAGGGAGAAGGGAGAGAGAGAGAGAACGGGGAGAGGAGTGAAGAAGGGAAAGAGGAGATAGAGAGAGGAGTTCCCTCTCCTTCTCATCTTCCATCTCCTCCTCTCCTTCTCTTCTCTTTATCCTCTCTCTTCTTCTCTTTCTCTCCCTCTCACTCATCTCTTCCTTCTCTCCTTATCCTTATAAGGAGAGAATGAGAGCATAAGTGGGATTTAGGCAACGAGAAGAGGGATGAGGAGAGATGGGGAAAGAGGAAAGAGAGAGAAGAAGAGATAAGGAAGAGGGAGAGAGAAGGAGAACAGAGAAGGAGGGATGAGGGAGAGAAGAGATAGAGATAAGGATAGAGAGACAGAGAAGGAGAGATGAGGGAGAGAAGAGATAGAAGGGGGAGCGGAGGAGAGGGAGAGAAGGAGAGGGAGAGAGAAGAGGAAGGGAGGAGAGAGGGAGAAATGGAGAGAAGGAAAGAGAGACAAGGAGAAAGATGAGGAGAGAGTAAGCGAGAGAGAAGGAGAAGAGAAAGAGGATAAGAGGGAGAGTGAGAAAAGGGGAAGCGAGAGAAGGTGAGGGGTAGAACAAGGAGAAGAATAGAAGGAGAAGAAGGAGGAGGAGAAGAATGATAGAGAAGAGTAGAAATGGGAAGAGAGAGAATAAAAGTGAGGGAAAGGGAGAGAGAGAAGAGATATGGAGAACGAGAGTGAGAGGTAGAGAAGGGAGAGAGAAGGAGAGTGGAGAAAAGAGGATAAGAAGAGCAGAGATAGGAGAAGAAAGAGGGAGAATACGAGAATAGACAAGAGCAGAGAGGGAGAGAGGATAGAGAAGGGAATGAGGAAAGGAGAGGGAGGAGAGAGCGAGGGAGAGGAAGGGAGAGAGAGCGAGAGAAGGAGGAGGGAGATAGAAAATGAAGGAGAAGAGGGAAGAGGATGGAGTGAAGAAGGGGGAGAGGGAACGAGAGAGGTAGAGAAGAGAGGGAAGGAGGAGAGAAGACGGAGAGAGAAAGAGATGAGGGGAGGGAAAGAGAGAGAAGGGATAGAAGAGAGAGAGAGAGAACGAGAAGAAGAGGAGTGAGAAAGAAGAGAGGAGGAGAGGGGGAGGATGTGCATTCCTAGGGTTCCTTGGTCCGTTTTTCACCATTTTTCCACCTAAATCCACCTAAATCGAGCGTTTTCTTTCTTTTCTTGCTGCTATGGAGCGTGCTATGATTGTGGGAGTGGTTTCTACCGATTCCTACAATGATTCACGGAAAAAACAAGGAGCAAATGGGAGGCCAAACTCGCGGGTTGCGCAACATGGAGAGAAACAACAAGTACAACTCCAAAATCAAAACAAACAACATGCACAACATGGAGAGGGAGTTGTTCCTCAACCACCCTTGATTGTGGGAGTAGCGCCAACAGATTCCAACCAAGTTCTACATCAGCAACAAGGGAAAGATGGGAGTTCAAGGGTGCGGCTGGGGCAACAACAACAACAACGACAACAACATCAACAAGTTGCACAAGAGAAGGAGGTGGTTCCTCCATCACCTCCACGAAAGTGGTCCGAGCTCTTCACCCAAAAACCGAAGCCACGAACGGTTTTGGAGTTTGTCCCACCAATGGAGCACGAAGGAGCAAAGGTGGCAGCCATTACATGTGAAGATATGGAGGAAGCACTTGGCGCTTGGAGGAAGGTGCTAATGGGATCCTTTGTGGGGTTCAACCCACATCTACCCACCCTTGAGAAGCATCTCACAAAGCTTTGGAGGGTGTCCGGGTCCTTGGAGATTGTAAGGTGAGGGGGGAACATGATGATCTTCCGGTTTACATTGGATTCCGACCGACTTTTTGCTCTAGAAAATGGTCCATGGTTTGTTAAAGGGGCGCCTCTCTTACTAAAGCCATGGTCGGCCGAGAAGAAGGACCAAGACAAGATTGGAGCCGTTCCAATATGGATTCGCTTCCCTGAGCTTGATGTCAAGTTTTGGTCGAGGAAGCTTTTTGAAACCCTTGCTAGTGTCTTGGGAAATCCACTCTTCATGGATGAAAACACGACGATGGTCCAATATGGAACACTTGCATATGCTCTGGTGTGCATTGAGGTCCAAGGAACATTTGATTACCCACCACATGTCATAGTTGCGAATGAGAAGGAAGAAGGAGAAGTGGTGCGCGTTGAGTACGAGTGGAAGACACCACATTGTTCACTTTGCTCCACGTTTGGACATAATCAAGGTGCATCCAAGGGAGGGGGATCACGCAACATGGTGCAGAAGACATGGATAGTGAAGGGCAGCCACATAACGAATGGAAGAAGAAGTGGTGAGGGGCGTGAAAGTATGTATGGTACTCTAGCAAAGGAACTCGAGGATGTGGAGGGAGCTCGAGGAACAAGGAGGGAGCTAGAGGTTGAAGAAGATGGGCCACAAACGGAGGTGAATGAGGGTGCAAACGGCGGGTTGGATGGTCCACAAGAGGAAAACGGAGAGGGTTGGTCGTTGGTTGGTGTGAAAAGGAGTCCAAATGGGGAAAATCACGTGAAGTCCATATATAGGAGAGGACAAGGCCACTTTCCAACCACTACCAAAGATGGGGAAAGCTTGCAACGGTCTCCAACACCTCTTGTCTCTTGTGGGGCTGAAGGTACACTAGGGAGAGTGGGTTTTAATGGTAAGGACAAGTAGGTGCACTTAGCTTGCACAATGGGAAAGAAGGAAGGCCTATTTTCGTCCCAACCAAATGGGGAAAGTTTCAAACCAATGGAAGAAGAGATGAGTGGAGGGGTAAAAGGGAGTGGAAGTTTGGCTCACCTAATGGGACAAAAAGTTAGTGGAGAGGCTGAAGTGAGTGGGAAGTTGCACCTAACCCATGTGTTAGGAGGAGTGGAATCCGAATATGTGGGTGCACCAATGGAAGGGGATGTTTGTGGAGGCTTACGTGGGAAAAGTGTGCATGGGGAGTTCTTGTCTTTGGAAGTACGTGATTTTGATGAGGGGAAGGGGAATGGAAAGCATGGGAGATTGAAGGGGTTGCATGCGCCACCATGCATGGCTCCTACGACATTGTGTTCTCCAAATAAATATGATGTGTTGGCATCATTTGGGGAGGAGAATGTGCACAACAAGGAAGGAGGAAGGATGGAAGAGGAGGGTCCTAGTGGCAATGAACTTGGATTGTCAAGCATATTACACTCCCCCCATCGTCGGTTGATCTAGAGAATGCATCTCCTCCGGATACGTTTAGGCATGTGCGGGAAGGTGAATTGGTGAAGCAAAAGAAAGCAAGCAAGGGTACGAAGGGACCTCGGTCCCCTACACCACAATCATGAAGTTGCTTAGTTGGAACGTGCGAGGTCCTAATCTCTCGGGGCGCACGCATATGTTTCGTAGCAAAATAAGATGAGAGAATCAGGATGTGGTTTGCTTTGTTGAACACAAAGTGAAGAGCAGTAAACTTCCAAATTTTGCTCGTGCGGTTTGCGGAAATGGCGTTGGTGTACAAATGATGATGTGTGTCCATGTGGTCGCATCATAGTAATATGGAAGGAGGAGGTGATCAAGATGGAGAGACGAAGTGCTACGTGTACATATATTCAAATGGGGGGGGGGAAGTATGCGCAAATGGTGTTAGTGTGGATCTATTCGTCATCTATAGTGCAAACAACTATTTGTAAAGAAGAAGACTTTGGGATAATGTTCAAGGTAATCGGCCTCCTACGGACACACCTTGGTTGGTGGTAGGTGATTTCAATTGTATTCGTTGGGACCACGAAAAGAGTGGAGGAGGGGGCTTCAACTTGAGGGCGATGAAGGACTTCAATGAATTTATAGAGGATTCTGAGCTTTTGGAGTTAAGCACGGTTGGGGAGGAGTTCACTTGGTCTAATTCGTCGAGGGGAGTGGCACGAATCGAGACACGGACTAATCGAGCGTTATGCTCCAAAGAATGGGTGGAATGGTTTCCGGAATGCTTTTGCACGGTTGGGGACAATGAACTAAGTGATCACCGACCCTTGGTGGTTAGATGTGACCATGAGGGAGTGAAGAAGAAGAAGGCATTTCGTTTTGTGAATGCATGGACGAAAGAGGAGGACTTCCTTCATGTGGTTCGCAAAGCGTGGGGAGTATATGTGGAGGGTATATCAATGTTCAAAGTAGTGGGCAAGCTTGATGAGATGAGAGTGGCGCTTAAGAGTTGGGCTCATGAGAGATTCGGAAACACAAATGAATGGGAAAGTAAGGCGAGACAGGCACTTGAGGAGGTTCGGAGAGAACTCATGGTGGACCCAAACTCGACTATGCTCGTCATCAAAGCGCAAGCATGCATAGAGGACTTCACGCGAGCCTTAACCTTTGAGGAGTCAGTTGCGCGGCAAAACTCACGAATACGATGGTTGAATGAGGGTGATTCCAACTCTCTCTTCTTCCATGCAACCTTGTGTGTGCGGAAGGCAATAAATACAATAAGATGTGTGGAGTAGGTAGGAGAGGTGATTGAGGAGGAGGGTGCAATCCGGGAGGCATTTCGGAATCGATTTGCCACGCTCTTCGCCAACCAAGCCCCAACGACACCATTATACACTAACATTTGTTTTCCTTGTCTTACTAGGTCCGAAGGTGATTTCCTTACCCATGCTGTGTCCTACGAGGAGTTGGAAGGAGTGGTGATGAGAAGCAATGAGGATAAGGCACCAGGGCCGGATGGTTTTAATGCACTATTCTTTAAAGCCTCTTGGCCGGTGATAAAGAAGGAGGTGTTTAACGGGGTTGCTTCAGCCATGAGAGGCATGAAGATTCTCAAGCTCGTCAACTACACGTCTACCACGCTCATCCCAAAGAAGAATACCCCAAGTGCGTCAATGACTATAGGCCTATCTCATTGTGCAACATGCTCTACCGTTTCATGTCGAAGATTATGGCCAACCGATTGAAGAGTGCTACCACGCTTGGTGGGAGAGGAGCAAAGTGTGTTTGTCAAGGGGTGCAATATTGGGGATAATATCCTATTGGAAAATGAGTTGTGCCATAAAATGCATCTTGAGGTGGGACGCGGACGCATGTGTCTACAACTTGATCTTAGGAAGGCGTATGACTCGCTAGCATGGGAGTTTTTGGATACGGTCCTTGAACGCTTTGACTTTCCCTCGAAATGGAGAAGATGGGTGGCGGCTTGTGTGAGAGCATACGTTGTGGTCAATGTGAATGGCAAAAATTCAGCTTCATTTGTGGCAACGAATGGGATTAGGCAAGGAGACCCGATGGCACCATATCTCTTTGTGCTTAGCATGGAAGTCCTTAGTGCCCTTATAAAGGAGGAGGTGGTTGCCGGTCGACTCACTCCGTTAAGGTGTGGAAAGGAACGGATTTCCCACCTCTTGTTTGCCGATGATGTGATGGTGTTCTCCGAAGCTACAAAGGAGAATGTGATCACTATTAAGCGCATTATGGACAAGTTTGAAGCTATGTCGTGTCTTCGGCTAAATACGGAGAAGAGCAACCTATTCTTTGGTTGGGACCATAGGGATAAAGAGTGGATTGCTCACTTCCTTCAAATGAAACCAGCGGTTCTACCGGTTAGTTACCTTGGGCTACCATTGATATCTTCCCGTTTGAGCAACCGTCATTGCCAAAGCCTTGTGGAGAAGGTGAGGGCAAAGTTAAGTGAGTGGCGGAGGGGACTTCTTTCCATGGCGGGTCGGGTGGAGTTGATAGGAGCGTGCTTGTCTCCTTTAGTGTATTTTGGACTTCGGCCTTCTATATACCACGAAGCATCTTGTATGAGATTGAGAGTATCATGACGCACTTCATTTGGGGAGGAGACAAAATGATGGTGCTCATTTCATGGAAGGATATATGCACTTCCAAGCTCGAGGGTGGGCTTGGCCTTCGACGTCTCACCGAGTGGAATGATGCCGGGTTGATGCGGTTGTTTTGGATGGTGGCGGCAAACTAGCCATCTCTTTGGGTTAAGGCCATCCGGAGCAAGTATTTACGCAACAACAGTGTGTGGCATGCTAGACCACCGGCTAGTTGTTCTTGGGCTTGGAGAGGTGTACTACGCCTCCAAGCTAAAGCCCGGCAAACATTCTTCTTTGAGATTGGGGATGGCACGAAGGTGCGTTTCTTAAAGGATCCATGGTGTGGGAGGCCCTTCATTTGCGAGGAGCAAGGTGCTAGATTTCACTACGATATGGGATCCCCTTGGACACAAGGGTGGCCCACTTCTTGGGAGAGGATGGATGGAGGATGCCATTCCCTAAGTCACTCTTCATGGAGGAGCTTTGACATAGGGTGCGAGGCATAAAGCCTACGAGGGGTGCGGATGTCCTTCGTTGGGAGAGAGTAAAAGGAAGGCCTTCTCACTTAAGGCCGCATGGAACTCAATCCGAAGAGACGGGCCACGAGTGGGCTGGTGTCATGGGGTGTGGCACTCCCTTGCCATACCTCGAGTGTCCTTATGTGTGTGGAGAGCCGTGAGGAACCGTCTACCTACAATGGACTTACTTTGGGGACGACATACACACGTGATCTCCCGGTGTGCACTTTGTAAGTGTGCGGGGGAGAGTGTGGAACATCTCTTTTGGGAGTGTAGCTTCTCAAAAGAAGTGAGGCATGTGATCCTTGATGTATTACGCATCCGCGGAATGGGGAGTGATGGAATCCATGAAGAACTTGAAAGGATCACTTCGGTTTCAAGGAATATGTTGGAGAAGAACATGGCACGTTTAGCATATGGTCGCACCATTTATTTACTTTGGCAAGAAAGGAATATGCGTGTGATGGAGGGGCAGCAACGACTGACATCCATTGTGGTACATAACATAAAGGAGATGGTGAGATTGAAGGCCACTACTAGCAAGCGAAACGATCCATGTGTGTGTGAGGAGATTAGAGTGAGATGGTTGTAATGTGACTTACCCGTGTGTGGGGAGCCTATTGTCTTCGATTTTGGTAGGATACCACGTTTTGTAATGTGAACCTAGCATGTTTAGCATCCGATTATGCATAGTCGCATAATCCGAAATTGTAATTTTCAGCACTTGCGTGCTATACATACACATGGAGGCTCGCCTCCCTTTTTGCCTTGCAAAAAAAAGATGAGGGAGAGAGGAGGATAGGGAAGTAGAGGGGACAGGGAGAAGAAGAGAGATGGAGAAGAGAGAGGTGGTGAAGGAATGGGAGAGAAGGAGAGAGGTAGAGAACGAGAGAGAGAAGGAGAAGGGAAAGAGGAGGAAGGAGGAGGATAAAATGGGGACAGGGAAGAAGAAGAAGGGAGAAGGATAAGGAGACAAGAAGGGGAGTAGGATAAGAGGGAAGGGAGTGGAGAGGGAATATGAGGGAGATAGAGATGAGGCGAGGGAGAGAGAAAGAGAAGAGGGAAGAGTGAGAGAGAAGGAGAGAGTGGTAGAGAGGGAGAGAAGAGAGAGGGGTAGAATGAGGGAGCGAGATAGAGAGAGAGAGAGAGAAGGGCTATACAGAATGGGACGAGGAGAGAGAGGAGGATTGGGAGAAAAGGAGAAGCGAGAGGAGGGAGAGAAGAAGAGGTAGAAGGAGAGAGAGATAAAGAGAGTGGCATAAGGAGAAAGGGATAAAGAGAGAGGGAGAGAAGGAAGAGAGACAGAAAAGGTGAGTGAAATGAGAAGGGAGAGGGGAGGAGAAGGATAAGGATAATGAGAAAATGAGAAGGCAGAGAAGAGGGAAGAGAGGGAAGGAGAAGGGAGAGAGAGAAGGATAGAGGCAGAGAAGGGCAAATGGGGATAAGGAGAGAAGATAGAAGGAGAACATCAAAGAGGAGATAGAGAATGGAGAGAAAAGAAGAGATAGGATGGAGAAGAAGGGAGAGAGAGCGAGAGAAGGAAGAGAATGAGGGAGTGGAGGAGAGGGATAAGAGGGAGAGAGAAAAGGAGAGAAGGAGAGGGATAAGAGGGAGATAGAGAAGGAGAAAGAAGAGAGGAAAGATAACAGGAGAGGGAGGAGAGAGGAGGGAGACGAAGGGAGAGAGAGAGAGAGAGAGAGAGAAGGAGGAGGGAGATAGAAAATGAAGGAGAAGAGGGAAGAGGAGGGAGAGAAGAGAGGGGGTGAAGGAATGGGCGAGAAGGAGAAAGATAGACATGAGAGAGAGAAGGAGAAGGGAAAGTAGAGGATGGAGATGGATAAATGGGGAGAGAGAAGGAGAAGGGAAAGTGGAGGATGGAGATGGATAAAATGGGGAGAGAGAAGAAGAAGAAGAAGATAGAAGGATAAGGAGAGAAGAAGAAGGGGAACATGATAAGAGGGAAGGGAGAGGAGAGGGAATATGAGGAAGATAGAGCTGAGGAGAGGGAGATGAGAGAAGAGGGAAGAATGAGAGAGAAGGACAGTGGTAGAGAAGGAGATAAGAGAGGGGCAGAACGAGAGAGAGAGAGAAAGAGAGAGAGAGGGAAGGGCTCTACAGAATGGGACGAGGAGAGAGAGAAGGATTGGGAGAAAAGGAGAAGCGAGAGGAGGGAGAGAAGAATAGGGAGAAGGAGAGAGGAGAGAGAGATAAAGAGAGTGGCATAAGAAGAAAGGGATAAGGAGAGAGGGAGAGAAGGAAGAGAGAGAAAGAAAAGGTGAGCGAAATGAGAAGGGAGAAAGGAGGAGAAGGATAAGGATAATGAGAAGGCAGAGAATAGGGAATCGAGACAAGAAGAAGAAGAAGAAGAGGGGGAGAGAAGGCGAAGAGATAGAGGTAGACAACCTAGGAGAAAGGAGAAGGGAGAGAGAGAGAAGGATAGAGGCAGAGAATAGAGAATAAGGATAAGGATAAGGAGAGAAGAGAGAAGGAGAACAGAAAAGAGGAGAGAGAGAAGAGAAGAGATAGGTGGGAGAAGAAGGGAGAGAGCTAGAGAAGGAAGAGAGGAGGGAGTGGATAAGGATAATGAGAAGGCAAAGAATAGGGAAGCGAGAGAAGGAGAAGAGGGGGGAGAAAAGGAGAGAGAAGGAGAAGAGACAGAGGTAGACAACCTAGCAGAAAGGAGAAGGGAGAGAGAGAAGGATTGAGGCTGAGAAGAGAGAATAGGGATAAGGATAAGGAGAGAAGAGAGAAGGAGAACAACAAAGAGGAGAGAGAGAAGAGATAGAAGAGAAGAGAAAGGAGGGAGAAGAAGGGAGACAGAGTCAGAGAACGAAGAGAAGGAGGGAGTGGAGGATAGGGATAAGAGGGAGAGAGAAAAGGAGAGAAGGAGAGGGATAAGAGGGAGATAGAGAAGGAGAAAGAAGAGAGGAAAGATAAGAGGAGAGAGAAAGAGAGAGATAATAATAGGGAGAAGGAGAGAGAGGGAAATAGAGAAGAGGAGAGGGAGAGGGGGAGACAGAGAAGGGAAGGTGAGAGATAAAAAGAGAAGTAGAAGAGAGGGGCAATGAGAGGAGATGAAGGGATTGAAGGAGAGAGAGAAGAGGGGGGAGAGGAGAGGAAGAGAGGGGAGGAGAGAGAGAAAAAGAAGAGAGAGGGAACGAGAGGAGACAGAGGGATAAGATGAGAGAGCGGAGAAGGAGGGAGAGAGAAGGAGAGGACAAGAGGGGAGGAGAGAGAGAGGGAGAAGAGTGGGAGAGAGAGAAGAAGAAGGAGCGAGGGAACAAGAGAGGAGGTGAGAGGAAACAAGAGAATGAGAGGAGGACAGAGAAGGAAAGGAGGAGAAGAGGGAAGGGGAAGGGAACGAGATAGAGAAGGGAGAGTAGAGATAGAGTAGGAGAGAAGCAAGAGAGAGAAAGGAGGGTAGTGGGAAGAGAAGTGGATAGGAGGGAGAAGGACAGATAAGGTAAGGAGAGGGAGAAGGGAGAGGACAAGAGGGGAGGAGAGAGAGATGCAGAAGAGAGAGGATACGAGAGTAGACGAAGGGATAAGAGAAGAGAGCGGAGAAGGAGGGAGAGAGTGGGTGGGAGGGAGAGAGAAGGAGAGGACAAGAGGGGAGGAGAGAGAGGGAGAAGAGGGGGAGAGAGAGAAGAAGAAGGAGAGAGGGAACAAGAGAGGAGGTGACGGGAAACAAGAGAATGAGAGGAGGACAGAGAAGGAACAGAGGAGAAGAGGTAAGGGGAAGGGAACGAGATAGAGAAGGGAGAGTAGAGATAGAGTAGGAGAGAAGCAAGAGAGATAGAGGAGGGGAGAGGAAACGAGAGAGGTGAGAGAAGGAGAGGGATAAGGAGATAGAGAAGCGAGAGAGAGAAAGGAGAGTAGAGGAAGAGAAGAGGATAGGAGGGAGAAGGAGAGAGAAGGTAAGGAGAGGGAGAAGGGAGAGAGAGAGAGAACGGGGAGAGGAGCGACGAAGGGAAAGAGGAGATAGAGAGAGGAGTCCCCTCTCCTTCTCATCTTCCCTCTCCTCCTTTTCTTCTCTTCTCTTTATCCTGTCTCTTCTTCTCGCTCGTCTCTTCCTTCTCTCTTCTTCTCTCTTCTTCTCGCTTGGAGAGAAGAAGAGGGAGAAGGAGAGAGAGATAAAGAGAGTGGCATAAGAAGAAAGGGATAAGGAGAGAGGTAGAGAAGGAAGAGAGAGAAAGAAAAGGTGAGCGAAATGAGAAGGGAGAGAGGAGGAGAAGGATAAGGATAATGAGAAGGCAGAGAATAGGGAAGGGAGAGAAGGAGAACCAGAAGAGGGGGAGAGAAGGAGAAGAGACAGAGGTAGACAACCTAGGAGAAAGGAGAAGGGAGAGAGAGAAGGATAGAGGCAGAGAAGAGAGAACAGGGATAAGGATAAGGAGACAAGAGAGAAGGAGAACAGAAAAGAGGAGAGAGAGAAGGGAGAGAAGAGAAGAGATAGGAGGGAGAAGGGAGATAGAGCGAGAGAACGAAGAGAAGGAGGGAGTGGAGGAGAGCGATAAGAGGGAGAGAGAAAAGGAGAGAAGGAGAGGGATAAGAGGGAGATAGAGAAGGAGAAAGAAGAGAGGAAAGATAAGAGGAGATAAATAATAAGAGGGAGAATGAGAGAGAGGGAAATGGAGAAGAGGAGAGGGAGAGGAGGAGACAGAGAAGGGAAGGTGAGAGAAAAAAAGAAGGAGAAGAGAGGGGCAATTAGAGAAGATGAAGGGATTAAAGGAGAAAGAGAGAGGAGGAGGGAGAATGAGAGGAGAGGAAGAGAGGGGAGGAGAGAGAGGGAGAGAGAAGGAGAAGAAAGAGGGAACTAGAGGAGACGGAGGGATAAGAGGAGAGAGCGGAGAAGGAGGGAGAGAGCAGGTGGGAGGGAGAGAGAAGGAGAAAAAGAGGGGAGGAGAGAGAGGGAGAAGAGGGGGAGAGAGAGAAGAAGAAGGAGAGAGGGAACAAGAGGGGAGGTGAGAGGAAACAAGAGAATGAGAGCAGGACAGAGAAGGAAAGGAGGAGAAGTGGGAAGGGGAAGGGAACGAGATAGAGAGAGGGAGAAGGAGTAGGGAGATAGAAAATGAAGGAGAAAAGGGAAGAGTAGGGAGAGAAGAAGGGTGACAGGGAACGAGAGAGGTAGAGAAAGAGGCAGGGAAGAGTGGGATGGAGGAGAGAAGAGGGAGAGAGAAAGAGAGGAGGGAGAGAGGAGGATATGGAAGTAGAGGGGAGAGGGAGAAGAAGAGAGAGGGGGTGGAGGAGTGGGAGAGAAGGAGAGAGGTAGAGAGCAAGAGAGAGAAGGAGAAGAGAAATAGGAGGATGGGGAAGTGAAGAAGAAGAAGATGATGGAAAGATAAGGAGAGAAGAAGAAGGGGAGCGGGATAAGAGGGAAGGGGGAGGAGAGGGAATATGAGGGAGATAGAGATGAGGCTGGGAGATGAGAGAAAGAGAAGAGGGTAAAGTGAGAAAGAAAGATAGAATAGAGAGGGGTAGAACGAGAGAGAGGGAGAGAAAAGAAGAGGGAGAAGGAGAGAGGAGGGGGAGAGATAAAGAGAGTGGCATAAGGAGAAAGGGATAAGGAGAGAGGGAGAGATGGAAGAGAGAGAAAGAAAAGTTGAGAGAAATGAGAAGGGAGAAAGAGTGAGAGAAGGGGAGAGAGAAGCTCGGGGTTGCATGGGCGATTCTAAGGGGTTTCTAGGTTTTCCTTCACGTTTTTCCATCTAAATCCTTTGTTTTTCACTCAAATGGAGCGTCTGGCGAGCTCCAAGCATGCTCAAGTGCAAGTTGGAGATTGTGGCAAACAAAAGAGTCTCTTAGTGGCACAAACAAGCTATCAAGGGGAGGATGTAGATGATGTAGTAACCAAAGAGGTAGGGGATGGTGAGCCACCACAACCTAAAAAGTGGACGGACCTGTTCTCATCGGAGCAAAAGGTGTCAACGGCGTTGGAGATTGTGGAGCCGGAAGTGAAAGGAGTGAAAGTTGCGGTTAGCTCAAGGGTGGAGGTTGTGGAGGCCCTCAAGAAGTGGGACAAGGTTCTACTTGGTTATTTCGTGGAGTTTAGACCCATCTTCCTACCTTGGAGAGATATTTGCAAAAGGTGTGGAGACTTTCCGGCGGCTTGGAAGTGACACGCCGGCAAGGTGGATTTCTATTATTTCGTTTCACTTTGGAAGGGGACCGCACATATGTCCTTGAGATTGGGCCAAGGTTCGTAAGAGGGACGACGTTAGTGGTGCAACGGTGGTCACCAGATATGATCATGAAGAGAGCTCAAATTTCGTCGATGCCTATTTGGGTGCTCATGCCGGATTTAGACTTAAGGTTTTGGTCACCTAGAATCTTAAGCCCCATCACTAGTGTTCTTGGGCGTCCACTTTATATGGATGACAACACGCCGTCCGGAAACAGATTGACATTTGAGAGAGTTGGTGTGGAGGTGCCATGTTCATTTGAGTGTTAACAAACCATACTTGTGCAAGTAGAAGGAGGTGAAGTGGTGGATGTGAAGCTAGAATACGAGTGGAAGTCAAGCTATTGTGGGGGCGTATATGGAGTTTGGGCATGCTCCGGCCAAGTGTCCAAGGAGGCCACAAGAAAGTGTCATCGAAAAATAAAAGAAGGAATGGGTTAAGGTGGGAAAGGGTGGAAAAGAGGTGCGTTTGATGCAAGATGAAGAGAGTAGGATGGAAGAGGAGGATGCGCTTTCAAAAATGGAAGAAACGCATGAAGAAATGGAAGAAGTGAAGATCGCCGGAGTGGCTGCCGAAAAGGAGGCCGGAGGAGGTCAAGCCATAGTTTCTTTGCAAGGGGGGACAAAAAGATAAACTGGGGAGACAAAAGCAAAAGCAAAAAGCTAGTCCAAAAAGCAATAAAGTATGCTCTCATGAGGAGCCAATCATGAGGGAGGATTTCGAAATAGAAGAAGAGGTACAAACACCTTTGGGCAGCAAGGGAACAAAGGAAAACGTGACACATGGCCAAGGGAGAGAAAAAAAGGAACTAATCAAAAGGTGCCTAGTGGAACAAAAGTGGGTGGGGCAAAAGATAAGGATAAGGAAATGGGAGGGAAATGTGCATGCATGGGAGGGAACGTGGATGAGTCTAGTGAGATTTGTAATGTATCTTGTGGCTTTGAAGATGGAGTGGAATTTGAAGTGGAAGCTCGAGAAGCTCAAAAAAAGGTGGCTCGAGAAGAGAAGGGTAGTCCAGGCACTACCCTAACTCGCGTGGGAAATGTGGAGAATGGTAGATTCAGAGCTCTTGTTGGCCTAGTGGAGGTAGGGCAGTCCGAAGATGAGGAGGGCATGGGAGGTAGAAGGAAGACGTCAAATCAAGTGTCTCCACCACCATCGGTGGACATGGATTCGATCTCCCCTCAACCCGAGGCGTTCAAGGCCATTCGTGATAAGGCATTGGTGCAACAAAAAACAACACAAGGTGGGAAGGGATCTCGATCCCCAACTCCGAAACCATGAAGGTCCTCATGTGGAATGGCGGGGCGCAAACCTCCCGGGCCGCGCACACATTATTCGGGGGAAAATAAACGAGGCAAGGGCGGAAGTAGTTGAGTCTCGTAGAGCACAAGGTGAAGATGAAGAAATTGGCTCGATTTCGAAGAGCTATTTGGGAAATAATCAATGGGCTTCTAATAATATTATTGTGGACTCGGGACGAGTTCTTGTTATGTGGGACGATAGGAGAGTGGACCTTAGGGTCACGTGGGAGACTCCACAATTTCTCCAACTCGAAGGGAAGGAGATTTTGCATGGGAAACCATTGGTGCTCACGATGGTGTATGGTGATAATGGACATGTGAGGAGGCGGTCACTTCGGGAAGATTTGGAATGGGCGGCGCCTCCGAACTCAATGCCTTGGTTGATAGGTGGGGTTTCAATTGCATTAGAAAAATGAGCGAAAAGAGAGGAGGGTCGAGACCAAACATGGTGGCAATGGAGGAATTTAATGCATGTATTGATCGACTACAACTCGTGGAAGTACCATCGACGGGAGGTGAATTCACATGGACAAACTCATCTCGAGGTGAAGCTTGCATTGAAACACGAATTGATAGGTTCCTCATGTCCCACAAGTGGTTGGCTGATTTCCCGGAATCATTCTATGTTGTTGGCGGCAAGGAACTTAGTGACCATTCACCACTTGTCATGACTAGCGAGAAGGGAAATGATGGGAAAGAGAGGAAGTTAAGATTTGCAAATTTTGGGCCGATCATGAGGAATACGAGGAGATAATTTGAGAAGCTTGGTCAACGTTAGTTGATGGCACACCTATGTTTGAGTGATAGCAAAGCTAAATGTGGTAAAGAAGGCACTTAAGAAGTGGAGTAGTGAGAAGTTTGGAAATGTGGAACAAAAGGTGGGTGAGGCTAAGATACTACTTGAAGAAACAAGGTGTCAAAGGCAAGCAAATCCGAATGATGAGGAATTAGTACACCTTGAAACACATTGCAAGAATGAACTAAACAGGGTTTTGGTGAGAGAATAATCGATCTTGAGGCAAAAATCAAGGGTGAAGTGGTTACGGGAAGGTGACCGGAACTCTAGATTTTTCCATGCAACCCTTAGAGTGAGGAGAGCTACCAATCATGTGAGAAGACTGAGAGAAGGGGATGTGACCTTCGAAAATGAGGACATTCGTGAGGCGTTTAGGAGTCGTCACTTTAATTTGTTTTCTAATGGCTTTCAGGTACAATCTCTAGATGAACATATTCAAGTACCACAACTAGAGGAGGTGGAAGCAAATGCCCTCACACGCCCATTAACTATGGAGGAATTAGAAGCGATCGTGTTGCATGCAAATGTGGACAAGGCTCCGGGCCCCAGCGGGTTCAATGCATAATTCTTCAAGGCATCATGGGCATGTGTGAAGAAAAACTTGTTCAAGGTGGTGGATTCTTTCATGCGGAGTGGGAAGTTACTAGCCCAAGCAAACTACACATAAATAACACTCATCCTGAAGAAAGCAACACCGAATATGTTTGATGATTATAGGTCCATCTCTCTGTGCAATATGGTTTACCGGTATATCTCCAAGGTCTTGGCAAATCATGTGAAGAAGGTACACCCAAAGCTAGTAGGTGAAACACAAAGCACATTTGTGAGTGGCCGGAGGATTAGCGATAATAGCTCGAACGCTTTATGTTTTCCTTCCGTCTGAATGCTATAGTTATTAAGTTAGTTTATTTTTTTATGACTATTGCGGCTCGTTGTATTTTATGCTAGAACTCATGTATCGCTATGTGGTTTTTTATCCTAGATTTTTATGGCTGCTTCCAAAAGCATTGTCGCTGATCTGACTCGAGGAGATAAACTCAATGAAAGAAATTACGATCTATGGCATCGTAAAATTGTGTATCTTTTAGAGGATCAGGACATGTTAGAAAATATAACCCAAACTATGTCTCCCCCGAGGAGGGGAACACTGCGCAGCATCGCAGAAATATGGATGTCTATAATGCATGGAAAAAGAAAGACCGTATTGCTCACATTACAATTCTGAGTTCGATGCGAGATGATCTGTTACTGTGGTTCGAAAAATTGCGAACTGCAAAGGCCTTGTAGGAATCTGTGAAGTTTCAGTACGGAGTGACCTCCGTCACAAGGACCCGCCAGCTTGGGCTCATGTTTGATGGGTATAAAATGCGCCAAGGTCACACGATGAGGCAGCATATTACCGCAATGTCAAACATGAAAAGCGAGCTGAGCGCTGCCTGTCGTGCTAAGACCGATGACTCGCAAGTGTCTGCTCTCATCATATCATTGCCTTCGAAGAGTTGGGAGCATATGAAGGTCTATCTTACTCATGTTGATGACATCAGGACATTTGACCAGGCCGCAAAACACCTAGAGCTGGAGGAGGACCGCATGCTTGCGGAAGCCCTTCTAACTGAAGTGTTTGCTGCTGAAGCTGGCGCTCCTCGGAGGAGTGCAGGTTTTAAGCGCAAAAGAGATAGAGCTCAGGGTTTTAAAGGTAAGAAGGTACAAATAAAAACAAAACAGAAAACAAAGCTGGAAAGAAACGACCTCGAGGATCCAGAGGTGGGAAAGATAGGTCTAATGTGACTTGTTTTAACTTCCGAAAGACTGGACTCGTGAGTGCACTGAGAAAAAGGTAATTACTGTGTGTAATCCCTTGAATTGTAACGTCACTAGTTCGGTGATGCTCACTGGTCACTCTCCTGTGTGGATTGTGGATTCAGGTGCCACGGACCACGTAACAAAGGATCGTTCTGCCTTCGTGGAATATCGCCGTGTTCCAAGTGGGAGGCGAATAAACATGGCTAACAACACTAGCATTCAAGTTCTTGGAGTTGGCACATGCAAAGTGGCTTTGCGAAGTGGTCGGATCCTATTACTTCATGACGTGTTGTATGCACCAGCTATACGGCGAAATATTATTTCTGTTGTTGTTTTGATGAGACATGGTTTTAAAGTTGTTTTTGAGAACAATGATATGGGTTTATACCTTTCTAACATTTATTATGGACGTGCCTTTCTTTCAGACGGTTTTATTGTGTTGGACGCAATTTATGATTTCAATCAAAACACTAGTGCCTTTATGAGTCAAAGTTCCATTAATAATGATTCAGTTATGTGGCATGCTAGACTAGGTCACATTGGTGTTGTCCGGATAAACAGGTTGGCAAAGGAGGGGGTATTAGGAGAATGTTCCAAATTTGAATTGCCGACCTGTGAATCTTGTCTAGTTGGAAAGGCAACTAGAAAACCGTTCGGAAAAACCATTAGGGCTACTTCTCCTTTAGAACTAATTCACTCTGATATTTGTAGACCTTTGAATGTGCGTACTAGACATGGACAAAGTTACTTCATCACATTTATTGATGATTACACTACATACGGTCATATTTATCTTATTTCTCACAAGTCAGAAGCTCTAGAATGCTTTAAGAAACTCCTGAGCTTGGTAGAGAATCAATTGGATAATAAGATAAAAACTCTCAGAACGGACAGAGGTGGGGAGTATCTCTCCATAATGTTCAAGAAGTTATGTGATGAAAATAGGATATCTAGACAACTCACTATGCCTTATACTCCTCAGCAAAATGGTGTTGCCGAGAGAAGGAATAGAACGTTGCTAGACATGGTTAGATCCATGATGGCGCATGCGAGCTTGCCAATTTCGTTTTGGGGAGATGCTCTAATGACTGCTGCCTATATCCTTAATAGAGTTCCAACAAGAGGACAAGAGGACAAGAGGGGAGGAGAGAGAGAAGAAGGAGAGAGGGAACAAGAGAGGAGGTGAGAGGAAACAAGAGAATGAGAGGAGGACAGAGAAGGAAAGGAGGAGAAAAGGGAAGGGGAAGGAAACGAGATAGAGAAGGGAGAGTAGAGATAGAGTACGAGAGAAGGAGGAGAGAGGAAACGAGAGAGGTGAGAGGAGGAGAGGGATAAGGAGATAGAGAAGCGAGAGAGAGAAGGGAGAGTAGAGGGAAGAGAAGTGGATAGGAGGAAGAAGGGGAGAGTAGGTAAGGAGAGGGAGAGAGAAAGAGAACAGGGAGCGGAGTGAAGAAGGGAAAGAGGAGATAGAGAGAGGAGTCCCCTCTCGTTCTCATCTTCCCTCTCCTCCTCACCTTCTCTTCTCTTTATCCTCTCTCTTCTTCTCCTTCTCTCCCTCTCACTCGTCTCTTCCTTCTCTCTTTGTCCTTATAACGAGAGAATGAGAGCATAAGAGGGAGATAAGGAACAAGAAGAAGAAAGAGGATAGATGGGGAAAGAGGAAAGAGAGATAGCAGAAGAGATAAGGAAGTTGGAGAGAGAAGGAGAACAGAGAAGGAGGGAAGTAACAAGAGAAGATGAGAGAGAGAAGGATAGAGAGACAGAGAAGGGGAGAGGAGGGAGAGAAGAGAGAGAAGGGGAGGGGAGGAGAGGGAGAGAAGGAGAGGGAGAGAGAAGAGGAAGGGAGGAGAGAGGGAGAAAGAGAGAGAAGGAGAAAGATGAGGAGAGAGTGAACGAGAGAGAAGGAGAAGAGAGAGGATAAGAGGGAGAGTGAGAAAAGGAGAAGCGAAAGAAGTTGAGGGGTAGAACAAGGAGAAGAAGAGAAGGAGAAGAGGGAGGAGGAGAAGAGTGGCAGCGAAGCGTAGAAATGGGTAGAGAGAGAAGAAAAGAGAGGGAAAGGGAGAGAGAGAAGAGATATGGAGAACGAGGGTGAGAGGTAGAGAAGGAGAGTGGAGAAAAGACAATAAGAAGAGCAGAGAGAGGAGAAGGAAGAGGGAGAGAGAGAACACGAGAATAGACAAGAGAAGAGAGTGAGAGAGGATAGCGAAGGGAAAGAGAGAGAAAAGGAGAGGGAGGAGAGACGAGGGAGAGGAAGGGAGAGAGAGCGAGAGGAGGAGGGAGATAGAAAATGAAGGAGAAGAGGGAAGAGGAGGGAGAGAAGAAGGGGGAGAGGGAACGAGAGAGGTAGAGAAGAGGCAGAGAAGAGAGGGAAGGAGGAGAGAAGAGGGAGAGAGAAAGAGATGAGGGACAGAGGAGGATAGGGAAGTAGAGGGGAGAGGGAGAAGAAGAGAGAGGGGATGAAGGAGTGGGAGAGATGGAGAGAGGTAGAGAGCGAGAGAGAGAAGGAGAAGGGAAAGAGGAGGATGGAGAAGGATAAAATGGGAGGAGAGAAGAAGAAGAAGAAGAAGAAGAAGAAGAAGAGAGAAGGATAAGGAGAGAAGAAGAAGGGGAGCGGGATAATAGGGAAGGGAGAGGAGAGGGAATATGAGGGATATAGAGATGAGGTGAGGGAGAATAGAGAAAGAGAAGAGGGAAGGGTGAGAGAGAACGAGAGTGGTAAAGAAGGAGAGAAGAGAGATGGGAGAGGAGAGGGAATATGAGGGAGATAGAGATGAGGCGAGGGAGAAGAGAGAAAGAGAAGTGGGAAGAGTGAGAGAGATTGAGAGTGGTAGAGAAGGACAGAAGAGAGAGGGGTAGACCGAGAGAGAGAGAGAGAGAAGGGCTCTACTGAATGGGACGAGGAGAGATAGAGACGGATTGGGAGAAAAGGAGAAGCAAGAGGAGGGAGAGAAGAAGAGGGGTAAGGAGAGAGAAGATAGAGATAAAGAGAGTTGCATAAGTAGAAAGGGAAAAAAGGAGAGTGGGAGAGAAGGAATAGAGAGAAAGAAAAGGTGAGAGAAATGAGAAGAGAGAGGAGGAGAAGGATAATGAGAAGGCAAAGAAGAGGGAAGACAGAGAAGGAGAAGAAGAGGGGGGAGAGATTGAGAGAGATGAAGAAGAGAGAGAGAGAAGGATAGAGGCAGAGAAGAGAAAATAGGGATAACGAGAGAAGAGAGAGAAGGGAGAGAAGAGAAGAGATAGGAGGGAGAGAGAGAGCAAGAGAAGGAAGACAAGGAGGGAGTGGAGGAGAGGGTTAAGAGGGAGAGAGAAAAGGAGAGAAGGAGAAAGAAGAGAGGAAAGATAAGAGGAGAGAGATAATAAGTGGGAGAAGGAGAGAGAGGGAAATGGAAAAGAGGAGAGGGAGAGGAGGAGACAGAGAAGGGAAGGTGAGAGAAAAAAAAGAGAAGGAGAAGAGAGGGGCATGAGAGGAGATGAAGGGATTGAAGGAGAGAGAGAAGAGTAGGGAGAAGGAGAGGAAGAGAGGGGAGGAGAGAGAGGGAGAGAGAAGGAGAAGAGAGAGGGAACGAGGGGAGACAGAGGGATAAGATGAGAGAGCAGAGAAGGAGGGAGAGAGAAGGAGAGGACAAGAGGGGAGGAGAGAGAGGGTGAAGAGGGGGAGAGAGATAAGAAGAAGGAGAGGGGGAACAAGAGAGGAGGTGAGAGGAAACAATAGATTGAGAGGAGGACAGTTAAGGAATGGAGGAGAAGAGGGAAGGGGAAGGGAACGAGATAGAGAAGGGAGAGTAGAGATAGAGTAGGAGAGAAGGAGGAGAGATAGAGGAGTAGAGAGGAAATAAGAGTGGTGAGAGGAGGAGAGGGATAAGAAGATAGAGAAGGGAGAGAGAGAAACGAGAGTAGAGGGAAGAGAAGAGGATAGGAGGGAGAATGGTAGAGAAGGTAAGGAGAGGGAGAAGGGAGAGAGAGAGTACGGGGAGAGGAGCGAAGAAGGGAAGGAGGAGATAGAGATCTTCCCTCTCCTCCTCTCCTTCTCTTTATCCTCTCTCCTCTTCTCTTTCTCTCCCTCTCGCTTCTTCTCTTTCTCTCCTTATCCTCAATATATTCAATTGAGGGGGGAAGTATGCGCAAATGGTGTTAGTGTGGATCTATTCGTCATCTATGGTGCAAACAACTATTTGGAAAGAAGAAGACTTTGGGAGGATGTTCAAGCTAATCGGCGTCCTATGGACACACCTTGGTTGGTGGTAGGTGATTTCATTTGTATTCGTTGGGACCATGAAAAGAGTGGAGGAGGGGGCTTCAACTTGAGGGTGATGAAGGACTTCAATGAATTTATAAAGCATTCCGAGCTTTTGGAGGTGCGCACGGTTGGGGAGGATTTCACTTGTTCTAATTCGTCGAGGGGAGTGGCACGAATCGAGACACGGACTGATCGGGCGTTGTGCTCCAAAAAATTGGTGGAATGGTTTCCGGAATGCTTTTGCACGGTTGGGGACAATGAACTAAGTGATCACCGACCCTTGGTGGTTAGATGTGACCACGAAGGAGTGAAGAAGAAGAAGGCATTTCGTTTTGTGAATGCATGGACGAAAGAGGAGGACTTCCTTCATGTGGTGCGCAAAGTGTGGGGAGTGTATGAGGAGGGTACACCAATGTTCAAAGTAGTGGGCAAGCTTGATGACGTGAGAGTGGCGCTTAAGAGTTGGGCTCATGAGAGATTCGGAAACACAAATGAATGGGCAAGTAAGGCGAGGGAGGCACTTGAGGAGGTTCGGAGAGTACTCATGGTGGACCCAAACTCGACTATGCTCGTCATCAAAGAGCAAGCATGCATAGAGGACTTCACGCGAGCCTTAACCTTTGAGGAGTCACTTGCGCGGCAAAAGTCACGAATACGATGGTTGAATGAGGGTGATTCCAACTCTCGCTTCTTCCATGCAACCTTGCGTGTGCGGAGTATTGGATTAATCTAAGGATTAAGATGATGTTTGCCCAAAGCACTGACACGTGGCGCACTCTCATTGGCTGCGCATTAGGGTTTAGGGTGGGGCCATCTATATAAGGAGGGGAGCCTCCCATTGGATGGACTAATGCTTGTGTGAAAACCCTAGCCTCCACCCTAACCCTAGCCGCCCTCTCCCTCTCTCTCCCATTCGTCCATCCACATCTACCAAGCCAATCCGTGGACTCTTGGGTTGTGGACTCGTGCTTCTTCTCCAAGAGAGTAGAAGACCGATCAGTGCTCCAGAGGATTCCGTGAGGTGATCGTCGATCCATTCCGCTGCCACAGGTTCTCTCCACCAAAGGTAATTCTGAACCTGTAGATTCAATCGTAGATTGCTAACATTGGTACCAGAGCCATCTTGGTCACCTCCGAATTTTTTGAGCACTTTCTTATTTCATATATGTTGAAATAATTTCGGTAGTTGTTGAGAGAAATCGCATACATGTGTAGTTTTTTTTCTCTTCATCATGCGCCTAGGGTTTGATGGCATTTTTCCCACCTTTGCGCATGTTTTTTCTTGATTCTTTTCATTACATGCGAATTGTATTACAAGTTTCATCATTATTTCATTCTTGAGCATAGCTTAGATTTCACTTTATGCTTGTACCTAGGGTTACATGTTAATCTATGTTTGTTGCGCATATTTCTTTCAACCAAAGCTTGCGGCTAGAGTTGGTTTATTCTTGATTATTTGCACATATATGTTGTTTGAAATATGATGATAATTTTACAAGAGTTAATTATTGCTTGTATCATATAATGTGATCATATATTTCGGATGGTATGATTTGATTGTGCATTTTTTAAAAAACTCTGGTACATACATCTAAGGTTAGATGCTTGTTGCCGTATTCATGTATATGTAATTTTTTAATCTCATGTGCATGCATCTAGGATTAGATGTTGATTGAAAAATCATGCACATACATGAATATTGAATGTACATATATCTTAATCTCATTAAGGATATTTCGAATTTCTTTTGGAATAATTGCATGCATTTCATTTGAAATATTTCCTTAATGATTGAATGCACATATATGTTAATCTCATTAAGGATTTTCGGATTTCTTTTGGAATGATTGCATGCATTTCATTTGAAATATTTCATTTTCATCAAATGTGCATATATGTGATGCCATCCACCAAAGAATTTCGAATTTTTCGTTCCATTACAAGAAAGATTGGCTAATTCTGAAATTTTTGGGAGATATTATGGGCTGTAATTTTAATGCCTTAAAATATGTTTGGATGATTTCCTTTGATGCAAAAATATGTGTTGCTCTCCACCATATAATTTCGGAATGTTCTTTCCTAATCAAAGTAGGATAATTTTGTGCTATCATGATTATATTGATTAGGGAAAGAAGAAAAAAATTCTGTTTTGAGAATGATTATTGTGGAGATTGGTTGTCATTACCTAACACGTTTTTTTGGCTATTTTTCGTGCCCCATTCATGCATTGTTTCGTTTTGCATTACTTCCTTATTGTTTGAATGAGGTGCACACTTTATGGTATTATTTGTTTCATACGTCGGATTGTGCTTACGTATGGAAAGATTGTGGCTATGTGGAATGAATGATTGCTGATTTTATTTACTGCCTTATTGAGAGATGAGCGTAATTTCATTCATTTATTTCCATTTGCAATAGTTATCGCAATGGGCTGTAATATTTATGGACTGTAATAATTATGGACTGTAATAATTATGGACTGTGGACTGTTTATTGCCCTAAGGAGACGAGGGGCTCCTTTATTTTTATTATTGCGATATTATTGCTATAAGACTCATGCATGTTCCCGTCGACGAGGCTAAATCCCTAATGGGGATCATTAGCTCGATATGGAAGTAATGTAGTAATCATATCTGTGTGATGTTGATTGGTTTTTTTTGAAAACCGTTTTTGGGAACTCGCATGCCTAGTGGGAGTTGCAAGGTTGAAGTGTTTTGTGAAAACCACCTTGCAACCAGCGGCAAATATTTTTTTTATTTGCTGATTTACCATGATTTAAAACGTTTTTTTTTGGGTCATTAAATCATGATGGAGCTCAATATCTAGATTAGTAAAATGGCTTTATTAACTATTGCATGAGGATTTGATCGAATGCTTTATGTTTTCTTTTGGTCTGAATGCTATAGCTATTAAGTCAGTTTATTCTTTATGATTATTGTAGCTCGTTTTATTTTATGCTAGAACTCATGTATCGCTATGTATTTTGATTGTCCTAGATTCTTTATGGCTGCTTCCAAAAGCATTGTCGCTGATCTGACTCGAGGAGATCAACTCAATGAAAGAAATTACGATCTGCGGCATCGTAAAATTGAGTATCTCTTAGAGGATCAGGACATGTTAGAAAACATAAACCAATCTATGTTCCCCCCGAGGAGGGGAATACTGCGCAACATCGCAGAAACTTGGATGTTTATAATGCATGGAAAAAGAGAAACCGAATTGCTCGAATCAAAATTCTAAGTTCAATGAGGGTCGATCTGTTACTGCGGTTCGAAAAGTTTCGAACTGCAAAGGCCTTGTGGGAAGCTGTGAAGTTTCAGAACGGAGTGACCTCCGTCACAAGGGCCCTCCAGCTTGGGCTCATGTTTGATGGGTATAAAATACGCCAAGGTCACACGATGAGGCAGCATATTACCGCAATGTCAAAAATGATAAGCGAGCTGAGCGCTGCCGGTCGTGCTAAGACCGATGAGGAGAAAGTGTCTGCTCTCATCAGATCGTTGCGTTCAAAGAATTGGGAGCATATGAAGGTCCATCTGACTCATGCTGATCACATCAGGACATTTGACCAGGACACAAAACACCTAGAGCTGGAGGAGGACCGCATGCTTACGGAAGCCCCTCTAACTGAAGTACTTGCTGCTGAGGCTGGCGCTCCTCGGAGGAGTGCAGGTTTTAAGCGCAAAAGAGATAAAGCTCAGGGTTTTAAAGGCAAAAAGGGTGCAAATGCAAACAAAACAGAAGAGAGAGGGGTTGAACGAGAAAGAGAAGGGCTCTACAGAATGGGACGAGGAGAGAGAGACGGATTGGGAGAAAAGGAGAAGCGAGAGGAGGTAGAGAAGAAGAGGGAGAAGGAGAGAGAAGAGAGAGATAAAGAGAGTGTAAGCAAATAACGATTCTACAGGTTCAGGAGTACCTTTCTTGGAGAGAAGTTGTGGCAGCGGAAGGAAGATCGGAGGTCACCATATGGAATCCTTCTCACCGGTCGGTCTCCTACTCTCTTGGAGAAGAAGCACGTGTCCACAACCCAAGAGTCTACGGATTAGCTTGGTGGATGTGGAGGGACGAAATGGGAGAGAATAGGAGGTGGCGGCTAGGTTAGGGTGGAGGCTAGGGTTTTGCACATGAGATCAATCTATTCAAAGGGAGGCTCCCCTCCTTATATAGACGGCTCCACCCTAAACCCTAAATGAGTTGTCCAATAGGGACGCGTCATTTGTCAGTGCTTTGGGCAAATTGCTTATAAATCCTTGATTAATCCAATATCTCCCACTTGCACAACAGCACGATAACAACATGTCATCTGCTTTTGTGTCCCCGACACATATGCATATATCCCTGATACATACAATCACACAATGGCAATATGTCACCTCTCTATGTGTCCCCGACACACACGTATACATCGCTGATATATACAACTATTCCTCTCTCCAAGAACACATCCACAATACGCAAGTCTCCGATCATGTATCCCTGATACAAGATCATCTATGTCCCTGACACATGCACTCTTCCAATCATACGGACAAATGGGTCGTGCGATTGGTGATGTACCTGCAATTTGGAGTCTCAAACTAGAAACCTTACTAGAAGGCCAGAATGACAACATCCTCAAAAACCAATAAATAAGCAGTCAAATGCACATCACAGTTCCCCAGGTTTACTCAGAAACTCACTTGACACGAACGGTATCTCGATCCCTCGGAGAGAATACCTTCTTGTCCTCAAGGTACTTGCTACTGTATCCAATACAGTTGGGCCCAGCAAATACTTTTAGTGCAGTCGAGTCAAACCTTTCCCTTCGCCCCAGATCACCATTACACTCAGAGTTGACTCCTTTCCTGAAGATGCCTCTTTAGACCGAATCTCTCATGGTCATAGATAACATCCCAAAGTAGCCACATCAACTCTTTGCTTCATGTTGTCGTCGAAGGTCACTGAGGGCAACTAAATGACAATCAAATCTGACTCACACAGTGAAGGAGCAGGGATCCATCCTTTCACTTCCAAATGGTCGCTTAGCACATGTTGTATGACAAACATGCTATGGTGGATCATACTGCACACAACAGTATGTCTGTCTCTCAACACCATACAAGTCTTAGTCCAGTCGCACCCCTCTGCGCTTGACCCGAGCTTCATTATTGTCGCCTTAACACCATACAGGTGTCACCTGGAGCCACATGTGATGCTCGCTCTTGGCTTCTATAGGTCACATGAATCGTGGGAACATTCATGTCAATCCTCACCAACATAGAGGATCTCATCTTGATTCCTAATCAAGGCGAATGTCCTATCATGAACTACTCTAGATCTATCATACAAGATCTCTTCATGATCAGTCTCATCTCTGCTCGCTATCAAAAGCAAAAGAGGCGAATGCTCGTGTGAGTAAGCATTCTTCAGCCTATTGACAGAATAATATTTTATGCTAGAACGACTATATCAAGCAAACAGATACAGTCGAAAGGAAACAACACAATCACTCATAAAAAGGAAGTTAGACATGCCAATACATCAAAGTCTGCGTAAGCCTAAGGACATCACATGACACACAAACGAGTCCTTAGCTATAGCCTTGGTTAGAAGGTCAAGTAGCATAAGACTAGTAGACACATGTCTCAACTCAACTTCCTTTCTCTCTATAATGTCCTTCACAAAGTGGAACCTTGTCCATTTTGGTCTTCTCTTCAGGAGTCTCAGGATGCTTATCAAGGCTTAAGTGCAAGCCCTTCTCAACAGGAGTGTCGATTGGTTTGCATTTGTCCATATGGCATTTCTTCAAGATGTTGTTAATGTAAGTCTCTTGAGACAATCCCAGAAGTCTCTTGGACCTATTTCTAACTATCTTGACACCAAGGATGTAACTAGCTTCACCCATGTCCTTCATATCAAACGTGGAGGACAACCACTCCTTAGTGGATTTCAGCAGCTCTTTGCTATTGCCAGCCATGAGTATGTCATCAACATACAAGGTCAGAATGACAAATTTACCATTGGATCTCTTAACGTACACACAGTGATCTTCCTCAAGCATAGAGAATGCATTCTCTGATATAGCTTGATGGAAGCGAATGTTCCACTGTCTAGACGCTTGTTTTAAGCCATACAAGGACTTGTTGAGCTTGCACACTTTGCGCTCTTGTCCTTTGACTTCAAAACCTTGAGGTTGATCCATATAGATCTCCTCCTCAAGTTCTCCATTGAGAAAAGCAGTCTTTACATCCATTTGGTAAAGCTCTAAGTCAATCTGAGCTACAATAGCTAGTAGAAGGCGGATGGAGGCAAACCTAACCACGGGTGAAAAGGTTTCCTTAAAATCCACGCCTTCTCTTTGGGTGTAGCCTTTAGCTACCAGTCTAGCCTTGAATCTATCAATAGATCCATCCGCCTTCCTCTTAATCTTGAGGATCCACTTGGCCCCAATGGCCTTTTAGTTCGGTGGTAAGTCGACCAAGTCCCAGACTCGATTAACTTTCATCGACTCCAACTCTTCCTTTATAGCTTCTAACCACTCTTTAGCATTTGGACCTTCCAAAGCCTCTTTCAAGGTCTCCGGTTCTTCCTCATCGATTACTGTCATCCCGGATGATTCATAATCAATTTTTTCTTGAGCTATCATGAGGGCCTCTTCCTCTAAGCGAAACCGCCTACGAGGAATGAGCCTGCGTTAGCTTCGACGCAGATGGATATCTGATGACTCATCCTCCGTGAGAGCTATCGGATCCTCAGCATTGCTGCTCCCACTAGGTTGACTGGTGGAACCTCATGTTCAACTTCCAGATCATGATCGCGTGGAGTGGCAATGTCCTCATCTTGTTGTTCAAAGAAGTCCACTGACTCTTTGATAGCTCCAGCAAGGGTTGGAAAATCATTTTCCAAGAATATGGCATCCCTAGATTCCAGTTTCGTCCTTCTTTCATTCTCGTCTACCCCGGTAAAAACATAATCTTTGGAGAAATCACTGTATTTTACAAAGATACACTTTTTCCCTCTAGGTCCTAGTTTTCCATATCGGTGACTAGTAGAATGAATGTATGCCGCGCATCCCCAAGGACGCAGCAAACTAAAATCAGGCTTCCGTCCTGTCCATAACTCATATGGAGTTGAGGGAACCGATTTTGTTGGAACTCTATTGAGGATATAGGAAGCAGTCATTAGAGCATCTACCCAAAACGAAATTGGTAAGCTTGCATGCGCCATCATGGATCTAACCTTGTCTAGCAACGTTCTATTCCTTCTCACGGCAACACCATTTTGCTGAGGAGTATAAGGCATAGTGAGTTGTCTAGATATCCCTTTTTCATCACATAACTCCTTGAACATTATTGAGAGATACTCACCACCTCTATCCGTTATAAGAGTTTTTATCTTATTATCCAACTGATTCTCAACTAAGCTCATGAATTTCTTAAAACATTCTAGAGCTTCTGACTTGTGAGAAATAAGATAAATATGACCATATCTCGTGAAGTCATCAATGAATGTGATGAAGTAACTTTGTCCATGTCTAGTACGCACATTCAAAGGTCTACAAATATCTGAGTGAATTAGTTCTAAAGGAGAAGTAGCCCTAATGGCTTCTCCGAATGGTTTTCTAGTTGCCTTTCCAGCTAGACAAGGTTCACAGGTCGGCAATTCAAATTTGGAGCATTCTCCTAATACCCTCTCATTTGCCAACCTGTTCATCCGGTCAACACCAATGTGACCTAGTCTAGCATGCCACATAACTGAATCATTATTCATGGAACTTTGGCTCATAAAGGCACTAGCGTTATGATTGAAATCATAAATTGCGTCCAACACAATAAAACCGTCAGAAAGAAAAGCATGTCCATAATAAATGTTAGAAAGGTATAAACCCATATCATTGTTCTCAAAAACAACTTTAAAACCATGTCTCATCAAGACAACAACAGAACTAATATTTCGCCGTATAGGTGGTGCATACAACACGTCGTGAAGTAATAGGATCCGGCCACTTCGCAAAGCCACTTTGCACCAACTCCAAGAACTTCAATGCTAGTGTTGTTTGCCATGTTTATTCGCCTCCCACTTGGAACACGACAATATTCCACGAAGGCAGAGCGATCCTTTGTTACGTGGTCCGTGGCACCTGAATCCACAATCCACACAGTAATTTCCTTTTGCTCAGTGCACTCACGAGCAAAATGTCCAGTCTTTCGGTAGTTAAAACAAGTCACATTAGACTTATCTTTCCCACCTCTGGATCCTCGAGGTCGTTTCTTTCCAGCTTTGTTTTCTGTTTTGATTGCATTTGCACCCTTCTTGCCTTTAAAACCCTGAGCTCTATCTCTTTTGCACTTAAAACCTGCACTCCTCTGAGGAGCACCAGCCTCAGTAGCAAATACCTCAGTTAGAGGGGCTTCCGCAAGCATGCGGTCCTCCTCCAGCTCTAGGTGTTTTGCGGCCTGGTCAAATGTCCTGATGTCATCAGCATGGGTCAAATTGACCTTCATATGCTCCCAACTCTTCGAAGGCAATGATCTGATGAGAGCAGACACTTCCTCCTCATCCGTTTTAGCACGACCGGCAGCACTCAGCTCGCTAATCATGTTTGACATTGCGGTAATATGCTGCCTCATTGTGTGACCTTGGCGCATTTTATACCCATCAAACATAAGCCCAAGCTGACGGGCCCTTGTGACAGAGGTCACTCCGTACTGAAACTTCACAGCTTCCCACAAGGCCTTTGCGGTTCGAAACTTTTCGAACCGCAGTAACATATCGTCCCTTATTGAACTTAGAATTTTGATTCGAGCAATTCGGTCTTTCTTTTTCCATGCATTATAAACATCCAAGTTTCTGCGATGTTGCGCAGTATTCCCCTCCTCGGGGGGAGACATAGATTGGTTTATGTTTTCTAACATGTCCTGATCCTCTAAGAGATACTCAATTTTACGATGCCACAGATCGTAATTTCTTTCATTGAGTTTATCTCCTCGAGTCAGATCAGCGACAATGCTTTTGGAAGCAGCCATAAAGAATCTAGGACAATCAAAAGACATAGCGATACATGAGTTCTAGCATAAAATATAACGAGCTACAATAATCATAAAGAATAAACTAACTTAATAGCTATAGCATTCAGACCAAAAGAAAACATAAAACATTCGATCAAATCCTCATGCAATAGTTAATATAGCCATTTTACTAATCTAGATATTGAGCTCCATCATGATTTAATGACCCAAAAAAACTTTTTAAATCATGGTAAATCAGCAAATAAATAACATTTGCCGCCGGTTGCAAGGTGGTTTACACAAAACACTTCAACCTTGCAACTCCCACAAGGCATGCGAGTTCCCAAAAACGGTTTTCAAAAAAAACATCCAATCAACATCACACAGATATGATTACTACATTACTTCCATATCGAGCTAATGATCCCCATTAGGGATTTAGCCTCGTCGACGGGAACCTGCATGAGTCTTATAGCAATAATATCGCAATAATAAAAATAAAGGAGCCCCTCGTCTCCTTAGGGCAATAAACAGTCCACAATCCATAATTATTACAGTCCATAATTATTACAGTCCATAAATATTACAGTCCATTGCGATAACTATTGCAAATGGAAATAAATGAATTAAATTACGCTCATGTCTCAATAAGGCAGTAAATAAAATCAGGAATCATTCATTCCACATAGCCACAATCTATCCATACGTTAGCACAATCCGACGTATGAAAAATACCATAAAGTGTGCACCTCATTCAAACAATAAGGAAGTAATGCATATGGAAACAATGCATGAATGGGGCACGGAAATAGGCAAAAAACGTGTTAGGTAAGGACAACCAATCTTCACAATAATCATTCTCAAAACAGAATTTTTTTTCTTCTTTCCATAATCAATATAATCATGCAATCAATAATAATTATGCTACTTCTAATGGAAAGAAAAATTCTAAATTATATGGTGGAGAACAACAAATATTTTTTGCATCAAAGGAAAGCATCCAAAATATTTTAAGGCAATAAAATTCCATCCCATAATATCTTTCCAAAAATTTCAGAATTAGCCAATCTTTCCATAATCAATATAGGCATGCAATCAATAATAATTATGCTACTTCTAATGGAAAGAAAAATTCGAAATTCTTTGGTGGAGAGCAACACATATTTTTGCATCAAAGGAAAGCATCCAAACATATTTTTAAGGCAATAAAATTCCAGCCCATAATATCTTTCCAAAAATTTCAGAATTAGCCAATCTTTCCATAATCAATATAAGCATGCAATCAACAATAATTATGCTACTTGTAATGGAAAGGAAAATTCGAAATTCTTTGTTGGATGGCATCACATATATGCACATTTGATGAAAATGAAATATTTCAAATGAAATGCATGCAATCATCCCAAAAGAAATCCAAAATATACTTAATGAGATTAACATATATGTGCATTCAATCATAAAGGAAATATTTCAAATGAAATGCATGCAATTATTCCAAAAGAAATCCGAAATATCCTTAATGAGATTAACATATATGTGCATTCAATCATAAAGGAAATATTTCAAATGAAATGGATGCTCTCATTCCAAAAAAAAACGAAATATACAATATGGTAACTCAATATTCATGTATACATGCTCAAAGATTAGAATAAATAATATCTAACCCTAATTCGTAAAAATCAGGAAAAATCGACATCTTATTTCATGTATACATGTGCATGATTTAGAAGAATCAACATGGAAAATAACTTCTGATTTTATCTAATACATGCACAAAGAATAGAGCTAACAACGCAGAAAAAAACAGAATTCTGGTCACATCTATGTATGTGCAATGATAGGAGAGCAACATATCATATTGGCTCGAAATAAAATCAGGAAAAATCCATCTTAAACCATGCACATATGCGCAAGAATGGAGGAGCAAAATCTAACCCTAGATGCATGCTCTAATGAACCATAACATGCGCAACATGTAGAAACTAGTCTAAACCCTAATTGCATGTTAGAAAGAAATCAGCAAACATGCACCACTTATATCTCTAAATGAATGATCATATTATTTCATTTAAAGATCAAAAAACCTCTGAGTTTTCATTTCCAGAATATGAAAACAAATTTGAAAGAAAAAAAATCATGAACAATCAACATATATAACATGCGCATCATGTAAATAAGCAATGCTAATTTTCTGTTTTCTTTCTTTCTCCAAAAATATAACCACCGAATATTTTGTTTTTATCTCAAATCAGATTATCATAAAACAAAAATTCGTCAAGCATGGTGAGGATTTGAAGGTAACCGAGATGTCTCTGGTACCAATGTAAGCAAATAACGATTCTACAGGTTCAGGAGTACCTTTCTTGGAGAGAACTTGTGGCAGCGGAAGGAAGATCGGAGGTCACCTTACGGAATCCTTCTCACCGGTCGGTCTCCTACTCTCTTGGAGAAGAAGCACGTGTCCACAACCCAAGAGTCTACGGATTAGCTTGGTGGATGTGGAGGGACGAAATGGGAGAGAATAGGAGGTGGCGGCTAGGTTAGGGTGGAGGCTAGGGTTTTGCACATGAGATCAATCTATTCAAAGGGAGGCTCCCCTCCTTATATAGACGGCTCCACCCTAAACCCTAAATGAGTTGTCCAATAGGGACGCGCCATTTGTCAGTGCTTTGGGCAAATTGCTTATTAATCCCTGATTAATCCAATATCTCCCACTTGCACAACAACACGATAACAACATGTCATCTGCTTTTGTGTCCCCGACACATATGCATATATCCCTGATACATACAATCACACAATGGCAATATGTCACCTCTCTATGTGTCCCCGACACACACGTATACATCACTGATATATACAACTATTCCTCTCTCCAAGAACACATCCACAATACGCAAGTCTCCGATCATGTATCCCTGATACAAGATCATCTATGTCCCTGACACATGCACTCTTCCAATCATACGTACAAATGGGTCGTGCGACCGGTGATGTACCTGCAATTTGGAGTCTCAAACTAGAAACCTTACTAGAAGGCCAGAATGACAACATCCTCAAATACCAATAAATAAGCATTCAAATGCACATCACAGTTCCCCAGGTTTACTCAGAAACTCACTTGACACGAACGGTATCTCGATCCCTCGGAGAGAATACCTTCTTGTCCTCAAGGTACTTGCTACTGTATCCAATACAGTTGGGCCCAGCAAATACTTTTAGTGTAGTCGAGTCAAACCTTTACCTTCACCCCAGATCACCATTACACTCAGAGTTGACTCCTTTCCCAAAGATGCCTCTTTAGACTGAATCTCTCATGGTCATAGATAACATCCCAAAGTAGCCACATCAACTCTTTGCTTCATGGCGTCGTCGAAGTTCACTGAGGGCAACTAAATGACAATCAAGTCTTGGGCTCACACAGTGAAGGAGCAGGGATCCATCCTTTCACTTCCAAATGGTCGCTTAGCACATGTTGTATGACAAACATGCTATCGTGGATCACATATTGCACACAACAGTATGTCTGTCTCTCAACACCATACAAGTCTTAGTCCAGTCGCACCCCCTCTACGCCTGACCCGACCTTCATCATTGTCGCCTTAACACCATACAGGTGTCACCTGGCGCCACATGTGATGCTCTCACTTGGCTTCTATAGGTCAGATGAATCGTGGGAACATTCATGTCAATCCTCACCAACATAGAGGATCTCATCTTGATTCCTAATCAAGGTGACTGTCCTATCATGAACTACTCTGGATCTAAAATACAAGATCTCTTCATGATCAGTCTCATCTCTGCTCGCTATCAAAAGCGCCAGAGGCGAATGCTCATGTGAGTAAGCATTCTTCAGCCTATTGACAGAATAATATTTTATGCTAGAACGACTATATCAAGCAAACAGATACAGTCGAAAGGAAACAACACAATCACTCATAAAAGGAAGCTAGACATGCCAATACATCAAAGTCTGCGTAAGCCTAAGGACTTCACATGACACACAAACGAGTCCTTAGTTATAGCCTTGGTTAGAGGGTCAGCTACCATAAGACTATTAGACACATGTCTCAACTCAACTTCCTTTCTCTCTATAATGTCCTTCACAAAGTGGAACCTTGTCCATTTTGGTCTTCTCTTCAGGAGTCTCAGGATGCTTATCAAGGCTTAAGTGCAAGCCCTTCTCAACAGGAGTGTCGATTGGTTTGCATTTGTCCATATGGCATTTCTTCAAGATGTTGTTAATATAAGTCTCTTGAGACAATCCCAGAAGTCTCTTGGACCTATTTCTAACTATCTTGACACCAAGGATGTAGCTAGCTTCACCCATGTCCTTCATATCAAACGTGGAGGACAACCACTCCTTAGTGGATTTCAGCAGCTCTTTGCTATTGTCAGCCATGAGTATGTCATCAACATACAAGGTCAGAATGACAAATTTACCATTGGATCTCTTAACGTACACACAGTGATCTTCCTCAAGCATAGAGAACCCATTCTCTGTTATAGCTTGATGGAAGCGAATGTTCCACTGTCTAGACGCTTGTTTTAAGCCATACAAGGACTTGTTGAGCTTGCACACTTTGCGCTCTTGTCCTTTGACTTCAAAACCTTGAGGTTGATCCATATAGATCTCCTCCTCAAGTTCTCCATTGAGAAAAGCAGTCTTTACATCCATTTGGTAAAGCTCTAAGTCAATCTGAGCTACAATAGCTAGTAGAAGGCGGATGGAGGCAAACCTAACCACGGCTGAAAAGGTTTCCTTAAAATCCACGCCTTCTCTTTGGGTGTAGCCTTTAGCTACCAGTCTAGCCTTGAATCTATCAATAGATCCATCCGCCTTCCTCTTAATCTTGAGGATCCACTTGGCCCCAATGGCCTTTTGGTTCGGCGGTAAGTCGACCAAGTCCCAGACTCGATTAACTTTCATCGACTCCAACTCTTCCTTTATATCTTCTAACCACTCTTTAGCATTTGGACCTTCCAAAGCCTCTTTCAAGGTCTCCGGTTCTTGCTCATCGATTACTGTCATCCCGGATGATTCATAATCAATTTCTTCTTGAGCTATCATGAGGGCCTCTTCCTCTAAGCGAAACCGCCTACGAGGAATGAGCATGTGTTTGCTTCGACGCAGATGGATATCTGATGGCTCATCCTCCGTGAGAGCTATCAGATCCTCAGCATTGCTGCTCCCACTAGGATCGACTGGTGGAATCTCATGTTCAACTTCCAGATCATGATCCCGTGGAGTGGCAATGTCCTCATCTTGTTGTTCAAAGAAGTCCACTGACTCTTTGATACCTCCAGCAAGGGTTGGAAAATCGTTTTCCAAGAATGTGGCATCCCTAGACTCCAGTTCCGTCCTTCTTTCATTCTCCTCTACCCCGATAAAAACATAACCTTTGGAGAAATCACTGTATTTTACAAAGATACACTTTTTCCCTCTAGGTCCTAGTTTTCCATATCGGTGACTAGTAGAATGAATGTATGCCGCACATCCCCAAGGACGCAACAGACTAAAATCAGGCTTCCGTCCTGTCCATAACTCATATGGAGTTGAGGGAACTGATTTTGTTAGAACTCTATTGAGGATATAGGCAGCAGTCATTAGAGCATCTCCCCAAAACGAAATTGGTAAGCTCGCATGCGCCATCATGGATCTAACCATGTCTAGCAACGTTCTATTCCTTCTCTCGGCAACACCATTTTGCTGAGGAGTATAAGGCATAGTGAGTTGTCTAGATATCCCTTTTTCATCACATAACTCCTTGAACATTATGGAGAGATACTCACCACCTCTATCCGTTCTAAGAGTTTTTATCTTATTATCCAACTGATTCTCAACTAAGCTCATGAATTTCTTAAAACATTGTAGAGCTTCTGACTTGTGAGAAATAAGATAAATATGACCATATCTCGTGAAGTCATCAATGAATGTGATGAAGTAACTTTGTCCATGTCTAGTACGCACATTCAAAGGTCTACAAATATCTGAGTGAATTAGTTCTAAAGGAGAAGTAGCCCTAATGGCTTTTCCGAACGGTTTTCTAGTTGCCTTTCCAGCTAGACAAGGTTCACAGGTCGGCAATTCAAATTTGGAGCATTCTCCTAATACCCCCTCCTTTGCCAACCTGTTCATCCGGTCAACACCAATGTGACCTAGTCTAGCATGCCACATAACTGAATCATTATTCATGGAACTTTGGCTCATAAAGGCACTAGCGTTATGATTGAAATCATAAATTGCGTCCAACACAATAAAACTGTCAGAAAGAAAAGCATGTCCCTAAAAAATGTTAGAAAGGTATAAACCCATATCATTGTTCTCAAAAACAACTTTAAAACCATGTCTCATCAAGGGAACAACAGAACTAATATTTCGCTGTATGGGTGGTGCATACAACACGTCGTGAAGTAATAGGATCCGGCCATTTCGCAAAGCCACTTTGAATGTGCCAACTCCAAGAACTTCAATGCTAGTGTGGTTTGCCATGTTTATTCGCCTCCCACTTGGAACACAGCGATATTCAACGAAGGCAGAGCGATCCTTTGTTACGTGGTCCGTGCCACCTGAATCCACAATCCACACAGGAGAGTGATCAGTGAGCATCACAGAACTAGTCACGTTACAATTCGAGGGATTACACACAGTAATTTCCTTTCGCTTAGTGCACTCACGAGCAAAATGTCCAGTCTTTCGGTACTTAAAACAAGTCACATTAGACTTATCTTTCCCACCTCTGGATCCTCGAGGTCGTTTCTTTCCAGCTTTGTTTTCTGTTTTGTTTGCATTTGCACCCTTCTTGCCTTTAAAACCCTGAGCTCTATCTCTTTTGCGCTTAAAACCTTCACTCCTCCGAGGAGCGCCAGCCTCAGCAGCAAATACTTCAGTTAGAGGGGCTTCCGCAAGCATGCGGTCCTCCTCCAGCTCTAGGTGTTTTGCGGCCTTGTCAAATGTCCTGATGTCATCAGCATGGGTCAAATGGACCTTCATATGCTCCCAACTCTTCGAAGGCAATGATCTGATGAGAGCAGACACTTGCTCCTCATCGGTTTTAGCACGACCGGCAGCACTTAGCTCGCTAATCATGTTTGACATTGCGGTAATATGCTGCCTCATTGTGTGACCTTGGTGCATTTTATACCCATCAAACATAAGCCCAAGCTGACGGGCCCTTGTGACAGAGGTCACTCCGTACTGAAACTTCACAGCTTCCCACAAGGCCTTTGCAGTTCGAAACTTTTCGAACCGCAGTAACAGATCGTCCCTCATTGAACTTAGAATTGTGATTCGAGCAATTCGGTCTTTCTTTTTCCATGCATTATAAACATCCAAGTTTCTGCGATGTTGCACAGTATTCCCCTCCTCGGGGGGAGACATAGATTGGTTTATGTTTTCTAACATGTCCTGATCCTCTAAGAGATACTCAATTTTACGATGCCATAGATCGTAATTTCTTTCATTGAGTTTATCTCCTCGAGTCAGATCAGCGACAATGCTTTTGGAAGCAGCCATAAAGAATCTAGGACAATCAAAATACATAGCGATACATGAGTTCTAGCATAAAATATAACGAGCTACAATAATCATAAAGAATAAACTGACTTAATAGCTATAGCATTCAGACCAAAAGAAAACATAAAGCATTCGATCAAATCCTGATGCAATAATTAATAAAGACATTTTACTAATCTAGATATTGAGCTCCATCACGATTTAATGACCCAAAAAAACATTTTAAATCATGGTAAATCAGCAAATAAAAAAAAATTGCCGCCGGTTGCAAGGTGGTTTACACAAAACACTTCAACCTTGCAACTCCCACTAGGCATGCGAGATTCCAAAAACGGTTTTCAAAAAAAACATCCAATCAACATCACACAGATATGATTACTACATTACTTCCATATCGAGTTAATGATCCCCATTAGGGATTTAGCCTCGTCGACGGGAACCTGCATGAGTCTTATAGCAATTATATCGCAATAATAAAAATAAAGGAGCCCCTCGTCTCCTTAAGGCAATAAACAGTCCACAATCCATAATTATTACAGTCCATAATTATTACAGTCCATAAATATTACAGTCCATTGCGATAACTATTGCAAATGGAAATAAATGAATTAAATTACGCTCATCTATCAATAAGGTAGTAAATAAAATCAGGAATCATTCATTCCACATAGCCACAATCTTTCCATACGTTAGCACAATCCGACGTATGAAAAATACCATAAAGTCTGCACCTCATTCAAACAATAAGGAAGTAATGCATAAGGAAACAATGCATGAAAGGGGCACGGAAATAGGCAAAAAACGTGTTAGGTAAGGACAACCAATCTTCACAATAATCATTCTCAAAACAGAATTTTTTTTCTTCTTTCCATAATCAATATAATCATGCAATCAATAATAATTATGCTACTTCTAATGGAAAGAAAAATTCTAAATTATATGGTGGAGAACAACACATATTTTTTGCATCAAAGGAAAGCATCCAAACATATTTTAAGGCAATAAAATTCCAGCCCATAATATCTTTCCAAAAATTTCAGAATTAGCCAATCTTTCCATAATCAATATAGGCATGCAATCAATAATAATTATGCTACTTCTAATGGAAAGAAAAATTCGAAATTCTTTGGTGGAGAGCAACACATATTTTTGCATCAAAGGAAAGCATCCAAACATATTTTTAAGGCAATAAAATTCCAGCGCATAATATCTTTCCAAAAATTTCAGAATTAGCCAATCTTTCCATAATCAATATAAGCATGCAATCAACAATAATTATGCTACTTGTAATGGAAAGGAAAATTCGAAATTCTTTGTTGGATGGCATCACATATATGCACATTTGATGAAAATGAAATATTTCAATTGAAATGCATGCAATCATCCCAAAAGAAATCCGAAATATCCTTAATGAGATTAACATATATGTGCATTCAATCATAAAGGAAAATTTTCAAATGAAATGCATGCAATTATTCCAAAAGAAATCCGAAATATCCTTAATGAGATTAACATATATGTGCATTCAATCATAAAGGAAATATTTCAAATGAAATGGATGCTCTCATTCCAAAAAAACGATATATACAATATGGTAACTCAATATTCATGTATACATGCTCAAAGATTAGAATAAATAATATCTAACCCTAATTCGTAAAAATCAGGAAAAATCGACATCTTATTTCATGTATACATGTGCATGATTTAGAAGAATCAACATGGAAAATAACTTCTGATTTTATCTAATACATGCACAAAGAATAGAGCTAACAACACAGAAAAAAACAGAATTCTGGTCACATCTATGTATGTGCAATGATAGGAGAGCAACATATCATATTGGCTCGAAATAAAATCAGGAAAAATCCATCTTAAACCATGCACATATGCCCAAGAATGGAGGAGCAAAATCTAACCCTAGATGCATGGTCTAATGAACCATAACATGCGCAACATGTAGAAAGTAGTCTAAACCCTAATTGCATGTTAGAAAGAAATCAGCAAACATGCACCACTTATATCTCTAAATGAATGATCATATTATTTCATTTAAAGATCAAAAAACCTCTGAGTTTTCATTTCCAGAATATGAAAACGAATTTGAAAGAAAAAAAATCATGAACAATCAACATATATAACATGCGCATCATGTAAATAAGCAATGCTGATTTTCTGTTTTCTTTCTTTCTCCAAAAATATAACCACCGAATATTTTGTTTTTATCTCAAATCAGATTATCATAAAACAAAAATTCGTCAAGCATGGTGAGGATTCGAAGGTAACCGAGATGGCTCTGGTACCAATGTAAGCAAATAACGATTCTACAGGTTCAGGAGTACCTTTCTTGGAGAGAACTTGTGGCAGCGGAAGGAATATCAGAGGTCACCTTACGGAATCCTTCTCACCGGTCGGTCTCCTACTCTCTTGGAGAAGAAGCACGTGTCCACAACCCAAGAGTCTACGGATTAGCTTGGTGGATGTGGAGGGACGAAATGGGAGAGAATAGGAGGTGGCGGCTAGGTTAGGGTGGAGGCTAGGGTTTTGCACATGAGATCAATCTATTCAAAGGGAGGCTCCCCTCCTTATATAGACGGCTCCACCCTAAACCCTAAATGAGTTGTCCAATAGGGACGCGCCATGTGTCAGTGCTTTGGGCAAATTGCTTATTAATCACTGATTAATCCAGTAGAGAGTGGCATAAGGAGAGAGGGAGAGAAGGAAGAGAGAGAAAGAAAAGGTGAGAGAAATGAGAAGGGAGAGAGGAGGACAAGGATAAGGATAATGAAAAGGCAGAGAAGTGGGAAGAGAGAGAAGGAGAAGAAGAATAGGGGAGAGAATGAGAGAGAATGTGAAGGGTGAAGGGAGAGAGAGAGAAGGATAGAGGTAGAGAAGAGAAAATAGGGACAAGGAGAGAAAAGAGATGGAGAACATCAAAGAGGAGAGAGAGAAGGGAGAGAAGAGAAGAGATAGGAGGGAGAGGAAGGGAGAGAGCGCGAGAGAAGGAAGAGAAGGAGAGAGTGGAGGAGAGGGATAAGAGGGAGAGAGAAAAGGAGAGAAGGAGAGGGATAAGAGGGAGATAGAGAAGGAGAAAGAAGAGAGGAAAGATAAGAGGAGAGAGAAAGAGAGACATAATAAGAGGGAAAAGGAGAGAGGGAAATGGAGAAGAGGAGAGGGAGAGGAGGAGACAGAGAAGGAAAGGTGAGAGAAAAAAAGAGAAGAAGAGGGGGGAATGAGAGGAGATGAAGGGATTAAAGGAGAGAGAAGAGGAGGGAGAAGGAGAGGAGAGGAAGAGAGGGGAGGAGAGAGAAGGAGAGTAGAGAGGGAATGAGAGGAGAGAGAGGGATAAGAAGAGAGAGCGGAGAAGGAGGGAGAGAGCGGGTGGGAGGGAGAGTGAAGGAGAGGACAAGAGGGGAGGAGAGAGAGAAGAAGGGGAGAGGGAACAAGAGAGAAGGTGAGAGGAAACAATAGAATGAGAGGAGGATAGAGAAGGAAAGGAGGAGAAGAGGGAAGGGTAAGGGGAGAGTATGGAGAGAGAGAGAGAGAGAGATTAAAAAGTCATGAGAGGAGAGGGAATCTCTGGGGTGCGCGCTGAAGGATTTCATGTTTAATTGTACATATTTATTTTCGAAATTTTTATGCACAATAAGGATCAATTTACAATTTTCTATGATTTATTTCATGCATGCATCTATTTGTTTAAATAACTAGTTTCAAAACTTTATTAAAACAAATATGGGCTCCGAAATTCATACCTAGAAGTTCTCTAAAACTTCTTGAAGATTCGGAGACGTTGGGAATGCTCCTCGCTGCGCCGGATGCCTCCGAGTAATCACCAAACTCTAAACAAGATCGGAGAGAGGGAAGCTAGTCTCTCAATCTCCGATAGGGTTTAGAATCCAATTACTAACCCCTCTTTAATTCCCTTGAGAAGATGATCTCTTAAGAACTAAAACTAAACTTAACAATTAAGGGATTTTCGTGGAGAATTATGGAGAGAGAATTTTGCATAAGAAAATAATGAATGAATTAAGGAGGTAATGAGATAAACTTGTATTTATAAGTTCTCTCCAAATTACCTATTCATGTGCAACCTCTTGCCCATGATTTCATGCAAGATTTCATCTAACCATCCATTATTTAATAATAAATAATATGAGCCACAAATTAAATCAATTATGGACCAATTCCATGCATGATCTAATTAATTCTTAAATTAATTCTGCATTAACCGTCTGGACCGGTCGACCGTTTGGAGGTTCGGTCGACCGCTCGAACCTGGTTTCGGTTGACCGTTCAATAACTCGGTCGACCGTTCGTAACAGGAATTATTCCATCGCAATGTTCGGTCGACCGACCGATTACTTTCGGTCGACCGTTTGAACAGATGAAAATTCCCTGTTATCGGTCGAGACATGTCCGGTCGACCGTGCCCGATCGGTCGACCGTTTACTGCTAACCGGCCGACCGTCGGAGCACTGTTCAGTAGACTTGTCAAATTTCGGTTTAACCCCTACAAAATTTGACATTTCGGGATTAGTAGTAAATTCACAACTTATGTAACATATTATCCTATGTAATGATCAATCATTACACCCCATAATATTTACATCACATATGAATTTTATTTAGATTCTAATTATGTTATTAATCACAACATAATTTTGATTTTGCTTGTTCACCCCATGTGTCATATTTTCTACATGAAACCAGACACATCTTATGAACTCAAAATCCCCATTTCTTGTTTCCCAGTTTTGTGGTGTGACCTATGAGAGGATCTAAACTAAGTTGGCAGTGATATTAAGAGCTTAATATCACAAGCTATAAGCGGTATCTAGCTACACATTATAGCTCCAAATTAGTTAGATGTCTTAATTCCACTCGAACCAAAACCCGATCCATTTAGTGATGAAGTGCACCACTTGTGTCCGTCCCTTGGCTCATGATATTAAGAATACACACAAAGTAGTTTTGGGTGATCTTTGTATTAGTATTCATTACTTGATCTCTTTAAGCTAGTTATAAATATGTGACTTAACTCAAATCACATTGTGCACATTACAACTTTGCCTTATCAAGGGGCCCACTAATATCATCACTCAATTAAGAGGGACAATGATAGTCTTTTGACTAACTATCTTCTCCAACAAAAGTTGTACTTAACCAACCAATGCGTTTACACTACACTTATCGATAGTTCAAGACACTGATCTAATTAAGTATTCCTTAAGTGATCAGATATAAGTCTCATATCAAAGGACCAAAGACACAGTAAAATATTAATGACACAGAAACACATTTCTATAATATTTTACTTATTAGGTCTATTCAGTATACAAAAGTAATATTTTCCTCTTTTGCATACCCGTGTTGTCACTCACTTGTAGAGCTACAATGATCTATGACCAACACGACAATCTTAACCCGGTAATTAATGTCCCATGTTAATTACCATGATTGCGAATATCTTTTGTTTTTATGTAAAATCAATATCTTTTAGAGCTCTTCGGTTAAGGACCAAGAGCCTCTTCCTTAACACTTCTAAAAGACGAATAACATAAATAAGGAACAAAATGATTTCTCATTCAATTCAAAATAATTGACATTTAAAAGTAAAACTTTTAGAACACATTCCCTTCAATCTCCCACTTGTTATCAAAGTTTTCTTTCACATACATTCTCAATGTATAAAATATTAATAACTAGGGTAACCTTCCCAAATCACCTATCAAGCCAATCCACATGGATCCTCGGATCGATGGACTCGAAATATATTTCGTCTCTTAGCTTGGTATGAAGGTTTGTTGAATGGATCAGTTGTGCCACTGTTGTGTCCACCTATTTATTCATTTTGCCTTTCGTTTGTGGTTGAGTTAGCTGTAGTGATATTACTCCTAACTACACTAGCTCATACCTCCACCTTCGATAATGATGACGCATCACCACTCCAACCTCTTATTGTTTAGAATTCCTATAAGAATTGCATCAAAACAGCCCTCGGCTATTTTCTCCTTTGTCATCCATAAAGAAGAACCTTATCTTTAGTCCGGTTAAGGTACTTCAGAATATTCTTCACCGCAATCCTATGATTAGGACTTGCGTTGGATTGGTGACCTCTTGTCACGTTTAGAGCATACGAGATATTGAGTCTTGTGCAAGTCATCGTGTACATGGTCCTTCCTTTTGACGAAGCATAAGGGATACCTTCATGTACTCCAAGTCTTTGTGTTATTGAGCACATTGAGACTTCTTGAGTTGCACACCAATACTCATACTTATTGGCATATTGTCCATATCGGAATTGTTCACCCTGAACATTTGAAAGACCTTGTCAATGTATACACATTGACTTAGAGCAATGAGTCTATGAGATGTATCTCTTTATATCTTGATAATCAAGATGTATTGAGCCTCACTTACATCTTTTCATTGAACATACTGATTTCAACGAAATTTCTCGTTTGCTAATGCAAAGGTATATGATCTCTCATGAGCAATATGTCATCGACATATAAGATCAGAAGTACTACATGGCTCCCACTAATCTCCTTGTATCAACAAGGTTTTCCTTTACTTCGAATGAAGTGAATCTTTTTCACCTCTTCGTCAAAGCGTTTGTTCCAACTCATCGATGCTTGTTTCAATCCATAAATGGATTCTCGAAACATGCATTTTCTTCTCGCTATTATTTGGATCATCAAAACATTGAGGTTGTACCATGTACATATCCTCCTCCAAGTTCCTATTCAAGGAACGCCATTTTGATATCCATCTTCCATATCCCACAATTGTGAAATGCGGTAATAGTGAGCATAATCCGAATAGATTTTAATATGGCAACTTCTCAAAAATTTCATCAAAGTCAATTTCTTGAATTTGAGTATAACTTTTGCTACAAGCCTTGCTTTGTAGGTTGTCAAGTTACTATCCATGTTTATCTTCCTCCTAAAAGCTCATTTATACCAAATGATATTTTCTCTTGAGGAAGGCTAATCAAGTTTCATACTTGATTATCATACATGGATTCTACTTCGGATTCCATGGTTTTTAACCATAGTTTGGAGTCTTTTCCATTGCTTCTCGGAAGGTCGAGGGATCTTTGGTATCTAGTACCATGATCTCATGAAGTCCCACATACTTAATGGTTTTCTTCCTTTCCCTCATTGACCTTCTTAGTTCTTTTGGTTCTTCTCGTGTCTCTCGAACTTCTTCCACAATTTCTTGAGGAATAGGTTCATGTTCGACTGTCGAACGCACACTAGGTGAGGATGATTGAGATTTTCTCACAATTTCTTGTAAGGATTTCTCGCTCATGCTCCCACTAACCAAATGAATCTCGGTTGGGCCTTCATGATTTTGAATGCAACATTCACATCATGATCTTGTAGAGTATCTTGAGTTTCCTCAAGCACAGCTCTACTCCCACTACTTTTCTCTCTTTTCCAGAAATTCCAGAAAAACCATATCTCTCTTTACAATCTTTTGATTGGAGGTGATACACCAAAACTAGTATCCTCTTGTCACACGAGGACAACCTATAAAGAAGCAGTTATCCGCTTTTGGTCGAAGCTTGGTCGACATCAATTTCTTGATGTATACCTGACAACCCCAAATCTTGAGAAAGTCGAGCTTAGGTGTCTTTCAACTCCATAGCTCACAAGACATTTTGTCCAAGGATTTGGATGGAACATTATTCAGTGAGTTTGTCATTATTTGTAGTGCATAATTCCAAAAGTAAATAGGCAATTTAGATTGACTTGTTATTAATCGAACCATGTTGAGCAATATCATGTTCGTACCTTAGGAATAAGTCAAATTAGGTATCATAAGCACTCACCCCTACGTACCTTTCATAGAGACTCGATATTCTTGTTGAGTCGGTTCACTACTTCATCCTCGAATTCCTTGAACTTGTCAAAGAACTCACTTTTGCTTCCCATTAGACAAATATAGCCATAATGACTATAGTTGTCCGTGAACAAAATGAAGTACCTTAAACGTCTCTTGCACTTGTACTTATCGGACCACATACATTAGAATGTATCATATCCAATTAGTTATTCGTTTTCGTTCCTTTCTTCTTGAAAGGCCTCTTGGTCATTTATTTGACAAAACCGATAGTGCTACAAGATTATATCATTCGCGTGAGTTATCTTAGTTCCTTTTGTTATTGTTTGTTTGAGTTTGTTTATTATTTATTTCAAGCAAATAGAAATCATCCTATGCGAATGTATTTGCATAGAAAAGCAAGAATTAGAAATATATATTAAGTTATCCATATCCAAAACATGATACAGAATAGTTCTTGCTAATCGAAGGTACATAACCAACATTCTTCAAAGCATAAATTTAAATCACTAGACTATTGAAGTTCCATAGAATCTTGTACAATCACAGCGATGCTTGTACTATTTCCAATCTTCAATATCATCTCGTTCTCCACGAGTTCCTTTCTATCCTTGAATAGTTGCACATCAAAATTATGTGAGCACAAGATCTGGTAACCATTACCAAATCAACGACAGAGGTGATTAAATTTATCTCAATAACAAACATACCTATGGCGTTTCTTGGGCGCCTACGTTCAATCATCCCATTTTCAAGGTCTTCCTTGTATTTGGGGCAATTAGGTCGGATGTGTCCCTTTTCACCGCAGTGAAAGCACTCCGTATTGGGAGTTGGAGATTTGAAAGATTTCCCCCTTGAGGCACTCCTATGAGCACCTCCTACTCCCTTGCTCTTGATTGACGTATCTTTGGTAAATTTGCCTTTACCTTTGTGGATCTTTTTGCTCTTCTCATGGACGGCTAGGACATGATTGTCCCGACCCTTGCCCATGTCAACTTCAGCAGTTTTGAGAGCGTTGTGCAGCTCCTCAAGACTCACCCCTTTTTCACGCACATGATAGTGCATCACAAAGTCCTTGAAGGACGGGGCTAGAGAGCCAAGAATTAGATCTTCGGCAATGTCCTCGGGCATTGGAGAAGAGAGCTTTGCCAACTTCTCAAGGTATCCTTGCATCGTGAGAAAATGCATAGATACCGATGTTCCCTCCGCCATGTGGCACCTTATGAGTGCGATGGTGGTCTTATAGCGGTCCTTTCGGGCACTATCCATGAACATCTTTGTTAAAGCTTCCATGGTCTTCTTGGGTTTTGAATCCAAGTATTTCGCTTGAAGCGAGTCACACATGGATGCCACCATTAGACCGTGAACTTGGTTCTCTTGGTCTTCCGACTTGGCTATCGCCTCTTTCTCATTATCGGTTGTCTTCTCATTCAATTTTGGGTTTTCACATTCCAAAATATGAGATAGTTTTTCAACCCTCAACACGATATTAAGATTGAGTTGCCATTTCATGAAGTTTGAGCCATTATTTTGCAAAGGATTCTTTTCGATCATAGATCGCACAATTGGTTAGATATTAGACATTTCTACAAAATAAATTATACAGGATTTTAATGTCAATTTTATGTTTTAAAATACATACATACAAATGTAAATGTTGCAAATAAAATTTTGCCCATAAATGCAACAATCCAAGATCCTATCAATTTAAATACAGACTAGCTAAGGGCTATCGAATACATTACAATATCAAGGTAAGAAGAACATTTTTCTAATCACAACCTTTTTGAATTTTAGCAATATTAGCATCTTCAAACTCTTGTGATTCTTTTCATTTTAATTATGAGGGAATGCGACCTATCCTCGTAAGAAAAACTTTTTCCCAAAACCAAGCGAGGGCTCTAGGTAATGTTAAAAAAACTTATTTTCATTTGATACGAGATACCTTTATCCATTGTATTCACAAATAAACATACTTGGGGTTCACTAGGGTGAAACACACCTCATACATTTAATCGTGGCACAACAACAGACAACCATTATATCTCCCACTATTCCCAAAGAAGGAGGGAGCTATCTCCCGCTAAGGGCGAGCAGAGTATCCCTCAATCAATGGCTGCTAGTGGATGAAATAAGAAGGAAATTATTCTTAATTTTTGTTGGACAATTTCATATATTTACATGTGATTTAGAATTTTAGGTTATCATGCATATTAATATTCATACACATCCTAACATTCACCACATTCATCACATGAATAGCAAAAATTAAAAAACAGAAATTAAACATTCACACAATCCACATCGTGTGAGTTTATATGTTCCCTTCGATCCATAATCCTCGATCCCAGATCCTCGATCCTCGATCGATGCGCTACAGCGGCGACTTCCTCTTGCACCGAAGATGTAGATTTTACAGAAAATAAACATGCTCCTCACAATCGATAAAAACCGACTAGTGCAAGTCCTATGTAAAACCTCTCATATGCATATGCAATTATCTAAAAGATGGGAATAGAGAATTTAGATTTTACATACATAAGCCCCTGTATTATAACAATTATAAAAATTCATAGGCGCTGATTTGGAACATATAAACTCACAATTCCTTCAAAAACAACTCGAGCATCCATGCACGCAATATCGCTATAAACTATCCACCCTAGTTTATCAAGCATCTAGAATCCCAAACAATTCTTTGAAAAACATTTTGAAATCCATTAAAAACGTTTTTCATGCATCCATAGTTCAAAAATTAATTATGAACCGCTGTCCATCCAATTTCCAATGGAAAGATGAATCGCAGTTTTTCGGTTTTGTTGATTCTCTTACAAAATAATCGTTTATACTTAAAACGAAATTATTGCAAGTTAGACAAATGTCTAAATCTTAATTCTAATAATTACATGGCATGTTTTAAACACTTAAAACATTCAGAACAAATTATTATGGAGAATTACATCAACAAACATTCATAGACCGAAAAAACCGGTAAATCGAATTGTTTAAATCCTAGATGGTAAACTAAATTCGTTTACAGCCTTAAATCATGAGAAAATTGAACCCTAAGCTCTGATACCACTGAAGGATTTCATGTTTAATTGTACATATTTATTTTCGAAGTTTTTATGCACAATAAGGATCAATTGACAATTTTCTATGATTTATTTCATGCATGCATCAATTTGTTTCAATAACTAGTTTCAAAACTTTATTAAAACAAATATGGGCTCCGAAATTCATACCTAGAAGTTCTCTAAAACTTCTTGAAGATTCGGAGACGTTGGGGATGCTCCTCGCTGCGCCGGATGCCTCCGAGTATTCACCAAACTTTAAACAAGATCGGAGAGAGGGAAGCTAGTCTCTCAATCTCCGATAGGGTTTAGAATCCAATTACTAACCCCTCTTTAATTCCCTTGAGAAGATGATCTCTTAAGAACTAAAACTAAACTTAACAATTAAGGGATTTTCGTGGAGAATTATGGAGAGAGAATTTTGCATAAGAAAATAATGAATGAATTAAGGAGGTAATGAGATAAACTTGTATTTATAAGTTCTCTCCAAATTACCTATTCATGTGCAACCTCTTGCCCATGATTTCATGCAAGATTCCATCTAACCATCCATTATTTAATAATAAATAATATTAGCCATGAATTAAATCAATTATGGACCAATTCCATGCATGATCTAATTAATTCTTAAATTAATTCTGCATTAACCATCTGGACCGGTCGACCGTTTGGAGGTTCGGTCGACCGCTCGAACATGTTTTCGGTTGACCGTTCAATAACTCGGTCAACCGTTCGTAACAGGAATTATTCCATCGCAATGTTCGGTCGACCGAGCGATTACTTTCGGTCGACTGTTCGAACAGATGAAAATTCCCTGTTATCGGTCGAGATATGTCCGGTCGACCGTGCCCGATCGGTCGACCATTTACTGCTAACCGGTCGACCGTTGGAGCACTATTCTGCAGACTTGTCAAATTTCGGTTTAACCCCTACAAAATTTGACATTTCGGGATTCGTAGTAAATTCACAACTTATGTGACATATTATCCTATGTAATGATCAATCATTACACCCCATAATATTTACATCACATATGAATTTTATTTAGATTCTAACTATGTTATTAATCACAACATAATTTTGATTTTTCTTGTTCACCCCATGTGTCATATTTTCTACATGAAACCCGACACATCTTATGAACTCAAAATCCCCATTTCTTGTTTCCCAGTTTTGTGGTGTGACCTATGGGAGGATCTAAACTAAGTTGGCAGTGATATTAAGAGCTTAATATCACAAGCTATAAGCGGTATCTAGCTACACATTATAGCTCCCAATTAGTTAGATGTCTTAATTCCACTCGAACCAAAACCCGATCCATTTAGTGATGAAGTGCACCACTTGTGTCCGTCCCTTGCTTCATGATATTAAGAATACACACAAAGTAGTTTTGTGTCATCTTTGTATTAGTGTTCATTTCTTGATCTTTTTAAGCTAGTTATAAATATGTGACTTAACTCAAATCACATTGTGCACATTACAACTTTGCCTTATCAAGGGGCCCACTAATATCATCACTCAATTAAGAGGGACAATGATATTCTTTTGACTAACTATCTTCTCCAACAAAAGTTGTACTTAACCAACCAATGCTTTTACACTACACTTATCGATAGTTCAAGACACTGATCTAATTAAGTATTCCTTAAGTGATCAGATATAAGTCTCATATCAAAGGACCAAAGACAAAGTAAAATATTAATGACACAGAAACACATTTCTATAATATTTTACTTATTAGGTCTATTTAGTATACAAAAGTAATATTTTACTCTTTTGCATACCCGTGTTGTCACTCACTTGTAGAGCTACAATGATCTATGACCAACACGACAATCTTAACCCGGTAATTAATGTCCCATTTTAATTACCATGATTGCGAATATCTTTTGTTTTATGTAAAACCAATATCTTTTAGAGCTCTACGGTTAAGGACTAAGAGCCTCTTCCTTAACACTTCTAAAAGACGAATAACATAAATAAGGAACAAAATGATTTCTCATTCAATTAATAATAATTGACATTTAAAAGTAAAACTTTTAGAACACATTCCCTTCACGCGCATGGGGAACCTAGGTTCTCCTATGCTCTCCACCCTCGTTTCTCCACCTAAACTCACGATGTTTACACCAAAATGGCTCCTACGACTAGCTCTACACGATTGCAACATCAAGATGGAGATTGTGGCACCAACAAGGGTCCCCATCATGCAAGGCAACAAGCTTCAAACTCGGAAGTGGAGGGAGAAGCTCACGTATCACATCTAGGGAGGGCCAAGCTTCCCCCAAGGAAGTGGTCCGATCTCTTTGAAGCAAGAAATAGGCCCTCTACGGTGCTTGAGTTCATCCCACCAACCATTAAAGGAGGGGAGAAGGTGGCATTTTGCTCCAACGCTTAAGTTGCCGAATCCCTAAAGAAATGGGACAAGGTTCTAGTAGGGTACTTCATTGCTTTTAGACCTCACTTGCCAACATTAGAGAAGCATCTACAAAGGGTTTGGAGCTTAGTTGGCGGCATGGAGGTGATTAAGAGAAGCCAAGGCTTCTTATTATTTAGATTTACACTTGTGGAAGATAGGAAGAGGGTGCTAGGTGGAGGGCCGTGGTTTGTTAAGGGCTCCCCACTAGTGGTCCAAGCTTGGGCACCAGATGTCACCTTGAAGCGTGCTAACATCACGACGGTTCCAATCTGGGTTCGATTGCCTGAGCTCGACCTCATGTTTTGGGCACCAAAACCGTTGAGTAATATTGCAAGTGTGTTTGGGAGGCCATTGTACATGGACGAACAAACCATTTTCGGTTGAAGATTGGCATTTGCTAGAGTTTGTATTGAGGTAACTCACGATTTCCTCTATCCTAGTTGGGTCGAAGTTCAAGTAGAGGAAGGAGAGGCACAACGAGTTTATGTTGAATATGAATGGAGACCCGGGTATTGTCACGATTGCTTGGAGTTTGGGCATGAGGAGGAAAAGTGTCCAATAAAGAAGGTGCTTGTTAGGCTTGAGAGGGCTACTCCCCAACTCACACCGGTGGAACAATGGGTAGAAGTTAAGGGCAAAGGGGGGATAGCTAGTGGAGGCAAGGGTCCCGTCCATGGGGAAGAAGGAGATGTAGAGGAGGAAGTTGTAGGATCGTGTGGGTTATGGGTTCACTAATCACTTTTTAATCTAATCACCTACTTGTTTAAGCAATCGATATGCGCAGCGGAAATTTAAAAACAAAACAAGCAAGTGTAGGAAATATGCAAACCACAAGAAGTCGGGTCGATTTTTATAGAGGTTTGGCACCCCACCCGGGTCCTAATCCTCTCTTGCAAGCTCCGCTCGCATCACCGAGCTCCGCCTACGACTTCACTATCTGCTCCCCGTTCCGGGCCGGGAGACAACACCTTACAACCGTCAAACTCTTGAACAACCCTCGCCGAGCTTGGAATCTTCCTCTCACAATCCGAGAGGGACACTTCGGGCTTTCACCGAAGTCCTTGCTTCCTTTTACAACAATTGAGAATTTGAGTGGAACAACACTCTCTAAACTTTGAGCACACTTGAGTAGGATGAAGAAATGATCACTAAGTGTGGAAGGTTTGTAGCTTTGAGTGTTTGGAATTCTCGCTAAAGTTTGGGACAAGTTTGTAGTGGGAGAGTTGTGTTAAAATGTGTTTTACAACTCTATTTATCAGCATTAGAGAGAATAGATCAGTTGGGACAAGATTTGGTTGGATATTGTGCAAAGAACACAAAGCAGAAAATCGGGCTGCAAATCTGTCCAGAAACGGTCGACCGAAAAGGTGCCACGGTCGACCGAACACTTGGGTTCGATAGGGATACGGTCGACCGAAATATGAATAGATCGACCGAACAGTTAAGTCTATTAAGAACACGGTCGACCGAACATGGTTACCGATCGACCGAAGAAGCGTTTCGGTAGAGGGAAAATTGGATCGGTCGAACGAAATCGTATCTACCGATAGCAGGGAATTTTTGACAAGGTTAAACGGTCGACCGAACTTGGCACCTGGTTCGACCGTTTGGTTAAGTATATGGAGGTGTATATAGTTTTAATACGAATACGACCGTTGGGCATATACGACAAGAATAACGGTCGGAACAGTAAGTTCAAACGGTCGACCGAAAGATGTGGTGCGGTCGACCGAAACTAGGCAGGAAAACACAAACTAGATAACTTGATCATCCGGTCGACCGAACGGCATGTTGCGGTCGACCGAATGTGGGCAGACAGTTAGGGTTCAGATTTAGTGTTTTCCGAAATAGTTTGGGTGATCTATTGAAGTCCAAATAATGTGAAATTTCGTGTGTGACTTCTATAGGGAACCTAGTGTGTGATTAAGTTGATTTTAGCTCAAGTATGCTCAATTACACTTTGTTCCTAAGACTCAAAAGAAATCAAGATTACATGTCGTCGATTTAGCTTTAATTACATGTCTTGACTTTATTTCCTTCTTTCTTGAGTCTTGATCACCTGTAGAGGTTGTTAGCACAATACAATATATATGCAATGCATAGTGTGTGCTATCCTAATTAGGATTCAGTTGATTAAATCATCAAAACATAAGATTAAGGCCAAAAAGCCAACAGAAGTGGTGGGTGCCCTCGGGATGAACTTGGAGGAAGGTCGGCGAGTGACCTTAGGTGGGAACGTGGAGAGGGGAGGGGTTGGGAGAGATGATGACGTGGAGGGGGAAGAGGGGGACGTGGAGGAGGGAGAGGGTGACGTGGAAGGGGGAGAGGCTGATGTGGACGCAAGGGCAAAGGGAGAAGTGCCACATGGAAGTGGGAATAGGAGGGAAATGTTGGAGGGAAACATGAGGGAGAGGAGACCACCTTGTGTTTCTCTTTTGGAGGCAAAAGAGGAAGTGCCACGTGGGATGAGGGAGAATGGGTTTGAAGATCAAGAAATAACGGTCATGGGAGGAGAGACAAATACAATCATGCCATGTGGACAGGAAAACAAAGACAAAAGCAAGTGACACACAAAAGGTGAGTGGGTGTTTAGCTCTTGGAAGAACCAATGAGTAGAGGGATGAGTGCCCTAGATTCAAATGGGCCAATAAGGAAGCATCACGTCATGGAGGTAGTGAAAACAAGGGGACCAAAGGCACTTTCGAGATCCACTAGCAAAGGAGGGTGCAAATAAGGAAATCATGTGTGAAACACATGAGCAAGATGCCTTAGTGGAGGAAACTCGAAATAAGGACAAGATAGGGAGGGAAACACACGTAAGACACATGCATGAAGAGAATATGGAATGCAAGATACCTCCCATGCACGAAAATGAAGATCATGGGAGCCCATGTGGATTAATTTCGTTGATGAGAGAAGACGGGTCGTGGGAATCACCTAGGCGCGTGAGAAAGGAAAAGGAGGGAGAGTGCAAGGTTGCCTTGACAAATGAAGGAAACTTCAAGGTTTTGGAATGTTTGGAGGACAACCATTTGAAGGAGATGGCCACCGAGCTTGCTAGTAATAGAGCTTCGAGGAGGAAAGGCTCCCCCCCCACCGGTGGATTTGGATTCTATCTCACCCCAACCCGAGTTATTTAAAGCAATAAGAGAGAAAGGTTTGGCGCAACAAAAGACCACAATTGGAGGTAAAGGGGCTCGTCCCCACACCTTAAACCCATGAATCTCTTAGTGTGGAATGTGCGCGGTGCAAATGGACCCGGTCATGCACTTATGATTATGGGTCGAATAAAGGATGCAAATGCGGAGGTGGTTTGTCTTATGGAACACAAAGTAAAGTTGAAGAAGCTAGCTCGTTTCAAGCGAGCTATTTGGCCTATGCATCGGCGGCAAATAGTGTGATTATTGATTCCGGCAGAATTTTAGTATTATGGAATGAAAATGTGGTTGATCTCAAGGTCACCTTTGAAACAACACAACTCCTTCATTTCCAAGGGAAGGTAAAGAGGGATGGCACTGACTTTTTCTTAACCGCAATTTATGGTGAAAATGCTCATGTGGATCGAAGGGCGTTATGGGGGGATCTGGAAACCATTGCTCCAACCCTTGAGAAGCCTTGGATTGTGGGAGGTGACTTCAATTGTATCTGATGGACAAGAGAGAAGTGTGGACGAGGAGGTGTAAACGAGGTTGCTGCCAAGGAATTCAACGAGTGTGTAGAAGCGCTCCAACTCTTTGAGGTGCCTTCAACGGGAGGGCCCTTTACATGGTCGAATTCGTCCGAGGGGAGTGCCCGCATTGAGACAAAGATTGACCGCATCTTCATGAATAATGCATGGCTTGAAGCTTTCCCGGAATCCTTCTATGAGATAGGGGAGAAGGATTTGAGTGACCATGCTATGCTAACATTGAAAACGGAAGGAAACGAGTTAAGAAAGAAGTGGATATTTCGGTTTCAAAATCATTGAGTCGAGGACGAGGAATTTGGTGAGGTTGTTAAAGAGGCATGGACTACATTTATAAATGGGACACCCATGTTTCGTGTGGTGGCCAAATTGAAGGAAGTAAAGGATGCTCTCAAGAAGTGGAGTGGGGATAAATTGGGCAATATTGCACATAAGTTTGGGAAAGCCACCAATGCCCTTGCGGATGTGAGGGCTAGGAGGAGTGCCAATCCAGAGGAGGATCCTCTAGCCCTTCAGGAAGTAGAGGCTAAGGATTAGCTAGCGCGAGTTCTTGGGCATGAGGAGTCCATGATTAGGCAAAATTCGCGAGTAAAGTGGTTGAAGGAGGGTGATTAGAACACGAGGTTCTTTCATGCGCACCTAAGAGTGAGGAGAGCCACCAACCAAGTGAGAAGAGTTTGGAAGGGAGAGCACATTCTCGAGGAGGAGAGTGGCATCCGGGAGGCATTTCAGTGTTTTTTTGCTAACTTGTTTGCTAATGGTTTTCAGGTACAACCCCTCCCCACATCCGTCATATTGCCCATTCTTGACCCGCAGGAAGGTGAGTTTAAAGGAGTTGGAGGACGTGGTTTTGTTTGCAAACGTGGACAAGGCACCGGGTCCGGTTGGTTTCAATGCAAAAAATTTCAAAGCGGCTTGGGGAACAATCAAGAGAGACGTTTTCAAGGTCGTGGACTCATGCTTGAGTAATGGAAAGATGTTGGCACAACTAAATTATACATCCATCACAATCATTCCTAAGAAGAAGGGCCCCAAAGTGGTTAAGGATTATTGACCTATCGCATTGTGTAATATGATGTATAGGTTCATTGTGAAGGTGCTTGCAAACCGGTTGAAGAGTCTACTCCTTGCGCATGAGCTTTGCCACAACATTCATCTTGCAAGGGGTTGGGGGCGTATGTGTATTAAGTTGGACATCTGGAAAGCCTATGATTCTCTATCGTGGGAGTTCTTGGAGCAAGTTATGGTGAGATTTGGGTTCCCGGGCAAGTGGAGGAGAGTGATCATGGCGTGTGTTGAAGCCTCCTTCGTGGTAACGGTGAATTGAGCAAACTCAACACCATTTCGAGCGAGTAATGTATTGCGGCAAGGGGACCCTTTGACACCCTATTTTTTGTCTTATGCGTGGAGGTGTTGAGTGAAATGGTGAATATGGCGGTGAGAGATGGGCAAATCGAGCCGTTAGCATGTGGGGGATGTGGCCATGTCACATTTATTATTAACCGACGATGTCCTCATGTTTGCGAAGGCCACGAAGGAGAATGCAAGAGGAATCAAGAAAGTCCTTGATGAATTCACAGCTTGCTCGGGGCTGCGGTTTAGTGTCTCGAAGAGTCAAATCTTTATGGGTGGGGAAGTAACACATGGAGAGTGGATTGTGGAACACCTTGGTATGGAACGCAAGGAGTTTCCGGTGGTATATCTTGGCCTTCCTCTATTTTCAGGAAGGATGGGGAGAAGCCATTGTGGGGTGCTTATAGACAAGGTAAAGGCTCGCTTAAGCATGTGGCAACAAAATGTCCTCTCCATTGCCGGGAGGGTTGAGCTTGTGAGAAGTGTTCTTGTCTCGCTTAGCATATATCGGACCTCCGCATTCTTGATCCGAAGAAAGGTTCTTCATGAGATGGATAGTATCATGAGCCACTTCATTTGGGGAGGGCCGAAGAAATGGGTGGTTGTTGCTTGGAAAGATGTTTGCACCCCAAAGGTCGAGTTGCACCCCACTTCATTTGGAAAGATGTTTGCACCCTAAAGAAGCTCACGGAATGGAATGATGTGGGCCTCCTTAAACTTTTTTGGCTTGTGGTGGAGGATGAAAACTCATTGTGGGTGAAGTGTATGCGCCACAAGTACTTGAAGAATCGATCAATATGGCAAGCACGACCACCGTCGACATGTTCTTGGGCTTGGCGGGGGATCCTTAGGGTCCGCGAGATGGCATGCAAGCACATTGGCTATGAGGATGGCAATGGAGAGAATATCCGTTTCTTTCACGATCCATTGGGGGGGGGAGAGGCTTCATTACGAGTTGGGGGTGCCATGGGATACAAATGTATCTTTCTTCATTCGAGAGGGTGAGTGGAGACTCCATGGAGGAGTTATGGGAGACGGTGAAACGTATCCCTATAACGGGAGGAGGGGATAGACCGACAAGGATTCATGGAAGTGGAGGTCCTCTCGGCATGAAGGAGGTTTGGAAATGGGTCAAGGAACCGGGAACAAAGGTTAGTTGGGTGAACATGGTGTGGCACAAGCATGGGATCCCAAAGTATACACTCATGACATGGAGATCAATGTGAGGCCGACTACTCACGAAGACACTCATGAACAAAAGGGGAGCAAAGAACGACCCGACATGTGTCCTTTGTATGAGCGTGGATGAAGATATAGATCACTTATTTTGGGGATGCACGTTCATTAGGGGCGTATGGGGCCAGCTCCTCTTGCACCTTCAAATCAGCCCCAACATTGACACTTCTCTTGCGCGAGAAGCAAATCGCATCCTACACATGAGAGGCAAGCGCCTTGAAGTCATAACAAGAAAGTGGGTGTTCAATGCCATGATACATGAGTGTTGGCAAGAACGGAACCGAAGATTTTTTGAGGGAGATAAGAAGAAACCGGGGGACATCATTTCAGCACTTAAAGATACGATCCAGTGTATGGGAGTGAAAGTAAAAGACATAGTGAAGAACGAAGAATAACACAAGACTTTTATAGACATGTGGAAGTAGGGTAGCCTCTTGTGAGGATTGATGTAATCACGTTTGTAAAACGGAGTATATGTGGCCGGCTTTGCATGTAGCACAAGCCCGCGTACCAAAAATTATCATTTTTGTTGGTTGTAAACACTTAGTTTAGTAATACATTTAGAGGCCAAGACTCCCTTTCGCTTTGCAAGAAAAAAGAGGGAAGCGCAAGGGAACGAGATAGAGAAGGGAGAGTATAGATAGAGTAGGAGAGAAGGAGTAGAGATAGAGGAGGAGATAGGAAACGAGAGAGGTGAGAGGAGGAGAGGGCAGACAGAGAAGCAAGAGAGAGAAAGTAGAGTTGAGGGAAGAGAAGAGGATAGGAGGGAGAAGAGGAGAGAAGGTAAGGAGAGGGAGAGAGAGAGAGAACAGTGAGAGGAGCGAAGAAGGGAAAGAGGAGATAGAAAGAGGAGTCCTCTCTCCTTCTCATCTTCCCTGTCCTCCTCTCCTTCTCTTCTCTTTATCCTCTCTCTTCTTCTCTTTCTCTCCCTCTCGCTCTCTCTTCCTTCTCTCCTTCTCCTTATAAGGAGAGAATTAGAGCATAAGAGGGAGATATGGAACAACAAGAGGGAAGAGAAGAGATGGGGAAAGTGGAAAGATGTAGCAGAAGAGATAAGGAAGTTGGAGACGGAAGGAGAACAGAGAAGGAGGGAAGAAACAAGAGAAGAGGAGAGAGAGAAGGATAGAGAGAAAAAGAAGGAGAGAGGAGGGAGAGAAGAGAGAGAAGGGGGAGCGGAGGAGAGTGAGAGAAGGAGAGACAAGAGGAAGGGAGGAGAGAGGGAGAAAGAGAGAGAAGGAATGAGAGATAAGGAGAAAGATGAGGAGAGAGTGAACGAGAGAGAAGAAGAAGAGAAAGAGGATAAGAGGGAGAGTAAGAAAACGAGAAGCGAGAGAAGTTGAGGGGTAGAACAAGGAGTAGAAGAGAAGGAGAAGAGGGAGGAGGAGGAGAAGAGTGGGAGCGAAGCGTAGAAATGGGAAGAGAGAGAAGAAAAGAGAGGGAAAAGGAGAGAGAGAGAGAGAGAGAGAGAGAAGAGATATGGAGAACTAGAGTGAGAGGTAGAGAAGGGAGAGAGAAGGAGAGTGGAGAAAAGAGGATAAGAAGAGTAGAGAGAGGAGAAGGAAGAGGGGGAGAGAGAACACGAGAATAGACAAGAGCAGAGAGGGAGAGAGGATAGAGAAGGGAAAGAGAGAGAAAAGGAGAGGCAGGAGAGAGGAAGGAGAGGAAGGGAGAGGGCAAGAGGAGGAGGGAGATAGAAAATGAAGGAGAAGAGGGAAGAGGAGGGAGAGAAGAAGGTGGAGAGGGAACAAGAGAGGTAGAGAAGAGAGACAGAGAAGAGCAGGAAGGAGGTGAGAGAAAGAGATGAGGGAGAGAGGAGGATAGGGAAGTAGAGGGAAGTGGGAGAAGAAGAGAGAGGGGGTGAAGGAGTGGGAGAGAAGGAGAGAGGTAGAGAGCGAGAGAGAGAGAAGGAGAAGGGAAAGAGGAGGATGGAGAAGGATAAAATAGGGGAGAGAAAAAGAAGAAGAGAGAAGGATAAGGAGTGAAGAAGATGGGGAGCGGGATAAGAGGAAATGGAGAGGAGAGGGAATATGAGGGAGATAGAGATGAGGCGAGGGAGAAGAGAGAATGAGAAGAGGGAAGAGTGAGAGAGAAGGAGAGTTGTATAGGAGAGAAGAGAGAAGGGTAGAAGGAGAGAGAGACGGGCTCTACAGAATGGGACGAGGAGAGAGAGTCGGATTGGGAGAAAAGGAGAAGCGAGAGGAGGGAGAGGAGAAGAGGGAGAAGGATAGAAAAGAGAGAGATAAAGTTAGTGGCATAAGTAGAAAAGGAACATGAGAGAGGGAAAAAAGGAAGAGAGAAAGAAAAGGTGAGAGAAATGAGAAGGGAGAGAGGAGGAGAAGGATAATGAGAAGGCAGAGAAGAGGGAAGAGAAGGAGAAGAAGAAGAGGGTGGAGAGAATGAGAGAGAAGGTGAAGGAGAGAGAGAGAAGAATAGAGGCACAGAAGAAAAAATAGGGATAAGGATAAGGAGAGAAGAGAGAAGGAGAACATCAAAGAGGAGAGAGAGAAGGGAGAGAAGAGAAGAGATAGGAGGGAGAGAGAGCGAGAGAAGGAAGAGAAGGAGGGAGTGGAGGAGATGGATAATAGGGAGAGAGAAAAGGAGAGAAGGAGAGGGATACGAGGGAGATAGAGAAGGAGAAAGAAGAGAGGAAAGATAAGAGGAGAGAGAAAGAGAGACATAATAAGAGGGAGAAGGAGAGAGAGGGAAATGGAGAAGAGGAGAGGGAGAGGAGGAGACAGAGAAGGGAAGGTGAGAGAAAAATAGAGAAGGAGAAGAGAGGGACAATGTGAGGAGATGAAGGGATTAAAGGAGAGAGAAGAGGAGGGAGAAGGAGAGGAGAGGAAGAGAGGGGAGGAGAGAGAGAAGGAGAAGAGAGAGGGAACGAGAGGAGACAGAGGGGTAAGAGGAGAGAGCGGAGAAGGAGGGAGAGAGCAGGAGTGGACAAGAGGGGAGGAGAGAGAGGGGGAGAGAAAGAAGAAGAAGAGAGGGAACAAGAGAGGAGGTGAGAGGAAACAAGAGAATGAGAGGAGGACAGAGAAGGAAAGGAGGAGAAGAGGGAAGGGGAAGGGAATGAGATAGAGTAGGAGAGATAGAGGAGGAGAGAGGAAAGTAAATAGAGAAGCGAGAGAGAGAAAGGATAGTAGAGGGAAGAGAAGAGGATAGGAGGGAGAATGGGAGCGAAGGTAAGGAGAGGGAGAAGGGAGAGAGAGAACGGGGAGAGGAGCGAAGAAGGGAAAGAGGAGATAGAGAGAGGAGTCCCCTCTCCTTCTCATCTCCCCTCTCCTCCTCTCCTTTTCTTCTTTTTATCCTCTCTCTTCTTCTCTTTCTCTCCCTCTCGCTCATCTCTTCCTTCTCTCCTTATCATTATAAGGAGAGAATGAGAGCATAAGTGGGAGATAGGGAACGAGAAGAGGGAAGAGGAGAGATTGGGAAAGAGGTAAGAGATAGCAGAAGAGATAAGGTGGTGGGAGAGAGAAGGAGAGAAGAAACGAGAGAAGAGGAGAGAGAGAAGGATATAGAGACAGAGAAGGAGAGGGAGAGAGAAGAGAATGGGAGGAGAGGGGGAGAAAGAGAGATAAGGAAAGAGAGATAAGGAGAAAGATGAGGAGAGAGTGAACGAGAGAGAAGGAGAAGAGAAAGTGGATAAGAGGGAGAGTGAGAAAAGTAGAAGCGAGACAAGGTGTGGGGTAGAACAAGGAGAAGAAGAGAAGGAGAACAGGGAGGAGGAGAAGAGTGGTAGAGAAGAGTAGAAATGGGAAGAGAGGGAAGAAAAGAGAGAGAAGATTAGCGAGGGAAAGGGAGAAAGAGAGAAGAGATATGGAGAACGAGAGTGAGAGGTAGAGAAGGGAGAGAGAAGGAGAGTGGAGAAAAGAGGAGAAGGAGGGAGAGAGCGGGTGGGAGGGAGAGAGAAGGAGAGGACAAGAGGGGAGGAGAGCGAGGGAGAAGAGGGGGAGAGAGATAAGAAGCAGGAGAGAGGGAATAAGAGAGGAGGTGAGAGGAAACAAGAGAATGAGAGGAGGACAGATATGGAAAGGAGGAGAAGAGGAAGGGGATGGGAACGAGATAGAGAAAGGAGAGTAGAGATAGAGTAGGAGAGAAGCAATAGAGATAGAGGAGGAGAGAGGAAATGAGAGAGGTTAGAGGAGGAGAGGGATAAGGAGATAGAGAAGGAGAGAGAGAGAAAGGAGATTAGAGGGAAGAGAAGAGGATAGGAGGGAGAAGGGGAGAGAAGGTAAGGAGAGGGAGAAGGGAGATAGAGAGAATGGGCAGAGGAGCGAAGACAGGAAAGAGGAGATAGAGAGAGGAGTCCCCTCTCCTTCTCATCTTCCCTCTCTTACTCTCCTTCTCTTCTATTTATCCTCTCTCTTGTTCTCTTTCTCTCCCACTCGCTCGTCTCTTCCTTCGCTCCTTATCCTTATAAGGAGAGAATGAGAGCATAAGCGGGAGCTAGGGAACGAGAAAAGGGAATGGGAGAGATGGGGAAAGAGGAAAGAGATAGCAGAAGAGATAAGGAAGTGGGAGAATATCGAAGGAGGGAAGAAATGAGAGAAGAGGAGTGAGAGAAGGATAGAGAGACAGAGAAGGAGAGAGGAGGGACAGAAGAGAGAGAAGGGGGAGCGGAGGAGAGGGAGAGAGAAGAGGAAGGGAGGAGAGAAGGGGAAACAGAGAGAAGGAAAGAAAGATGAGGAGAGAGTGAACGAGAGAGAAGGAGAAGAGAAAGAGGATAAAAGGGAGAGTGAGAAAAGGAGAAGCGAGAGAAGGTGAGGGGTACAACAAGGAGAAGAAGAGAAGGAGAAGAGGGATGAGGAGGAGGAGAGTAGTAGAGAAGAGTAGAAATGGGAAGAGAGAGAAGAAAAGAGAGCTAATGGGAGAGAGAAAGAGAAGAGATATGGAGAACGAGAGTGAGAGGTAGAGAAGGGGAGTGGAGAAAAGAGGATAAGATGAGCAGAGAGAGGAGAAGGAGATAGAAGGAAGAGGAAGAGAGGATAGAGAAGGGAAACAGGGAGAAAAGATGAGGAACGGGAGAGGAGGGAGAGCAAGGCAGAGAGAGAGGGAGAGAAATAGGAGGGAGATAGAAAATGAAGGAGAAGAGGGGAGAGGGAACGAGAGAGGTAGAGAAGAGAGGCAGAGAAGAGAGGGAAGGAGGAGAGAAAAGGGAGAGGGAAAGAGATGAGGGAGAGAGGAGGATAGGGAAGTAGAGGGCAGAGGGAGAAAAAGAGAGAGGGGGTGAAGGAGTGGGAGAGAAGGAGAGAGGTAGAGAGCAAGAGAGAGAAGGAGAAGGGAAAGAGGAGGATGGAGAAGGATAAAATGGGGAGAGAGAAGAAGAAGGGGAGCAGGATAAGAGGGAAGTGAGAGGAGAGGGAATATGAGGGAGATATAGATGAGGCGAGGGAGATGAGAGAAAGAGAAGAGGGAAGGGTGAGAGAGAAGGAGATAACAGAGAGAGGTAGAACGAGAGAGAGAGAGAAGGGCTCTACAGAATGGGACGAGGAGAGAGAAAAGGATTGGGAGAAAAGGAGAAGCAAGAGGAGGTGAGAGAAGAAGAGGGAGAAGGAGATAGGAGAGAGAGATAAAGAGAGTGGCATAATGAGAAAGGGATAAGGAGAGAGGGAGAGAAGGAAGAGAGAGAACGAAAAGGTGAGAGAAATGAGAAGGGACAGAGGAGGAGAAGGATATGGATGATGAGAAGGCAGAGAAGAGGGAAGAGAGAGAAGGAGTAGAAGAAGAGGGGGGAGAGAATGTGAGAGAAGGAGAAGAGAGAGAGTTAGACAACCTAGGAGATGGGAGAAGGGAGAGAGAGAGAGAGAAGAATAGAGGCAGAGAAGAGGGGGGAGAGAATGTGAGAGAAGGAGAGAAGAGAGAAGGAGAACAGAAAAGAGAAGAGAGAGAAGGGAGAGAAGAAAAGAGATAGGAAGGAGAAGAAGGGAGAGAGAGCGAAAGAAGGAAGAGAACGAGGGAGTGGAGGAGAGGAGAGGGATAAGAGGGAGAGAGAGAAGGAGAGAAGGAGAGGGATAAGAGGGAGATAAAGAAGGAGAAAGAAGAGAGGAAAGATAAGAGGAGAGATAATAAGAGGGAGAAGGAGAGAGAGGGAAATGGAGAAGAGGAGAGGGAGAGGAGGTGACAGAGAAGGGAAGGTGAGAGAAAAAAGAGAGGAGGAGAAGAGAGGGGCATGAGAGGAGAGGAAGGGATTGAAGGAGAGTGAGAAGAGGAGGGAGAAAGAGAGGAGAGAAAGAAAGGGGAGGAAAGAGAAGGAGAAGAGAGAGGGAACAAGAGGAGATGAAGGTATAAGAAGAGAGAGCGGAGAAGGAGGGAGAGAGCGGGTGGGAGGGAGGGAGAGAGAATGAGAGGACAGGAAAGGAGGAGAGAGAGGGAGAAAAGGGGGAGAGCGATAAGAAAAAGGAGAGAGGTAACAAGAGAGGAGGTGAGAGGAAACAAGAGAATGTGAGGAGCACAAATAAGGAAAGGAGGAGAAGAGGGAAGGGGAAGGGAACGAGATAAAGAAGGGAGAGTAGAGATAGAGTAGGACAGAAGCAAGAGAGATAGAGGAGGAGAGAGGAAATGAGAGAGGTGAGAGGAGGAGAGGGATAAGGAGATAGAGAAGCGAGAGAGAGAAACGAGAGTAGATGGAAGAGAAGAGAAGAGGATAGGAGGGAGAAGGGGAGAGATGGTAAGGAGAGGGAGAGAACGGGGAGAGGAACGAAGAAGGGAAAGAGAAGATAGAGAGAGGAGTCCCCTCTCCTTCTCATCTTCCCTCTCCTCCTCTCCTTCTCGTCTATTTATCCTCTCTCTTCTCTTTCTCTCCCTCTCGCTCGTCTCTTCCTTCTCTCCTTATCCTTATAAGGAGAGAATGAGAGTATAAGAGGGAGATAGGGAACGAGAAGAGGGAAGAGAAAAGATGGGGAAAGAGGAAAGAGATAGCAGAAGAGATAAGGAAGTGGGAGAGAGAAGGAGAACAGAGAAGGAGGGAAGAAACGAGAGAAGAGGAGAGAGAAGGATAGAGAGACAGAGAAGGAGAGAGGAGGGAGAGAAGAGAGAGAAGGGGGAGCCGAGGAGAGGGAGAGAGAAGAGGAAGGGAGGACAGAGGGAGAAAGAGAGATAAAGAGAAAGATGATAAGAGGGAGAGTGAGAAAAGGAGAAGCAAGAGAAGGTGAGGGGTAGAACAAGGAGAAGAAGAGAAGGAGAAGAGGGAGGAGGAGGAGGAGAAGAGTGGTAGAGAAGAGTAGAAATGGGAAGAGAGAGAAGAAAAGAGAGGGAAAGGTGTAAGCAATCTACGATTGAATCTACTGGTTCAGATTTAACTTTGTAGGAGAGAACCTGTGGCAGCGGAAGGGAACCGGAGATCACCTCACAGAGTCACCTCGAGCACCGGCTGGCCTTCAACTCTCGTGGAGAAGAAGGACTAATCCACAACCCAATAGTCTACTGGAGGAGTGGAGGAGAAGGTGGGACGGATGGGAGAGAGAGGAGAGGTGGCGGCTATGGTTAGGGTTTTGCACACAAGGAATGCTCCCCCCTCCAATGAGAGCGTCCTCTTCTTATATAGAAGAGTCTTCCCTAAACCCTAATGCGCAGCCAATGAGAGTGTGCCACGTGTCAGTGCTTTGGCTAAATATCATCTAAATCCTTAGATTAATCCAATATCTCCCACTTGCACAACAACACTTCAACAATACGTCCTTCTTTTGTGTCACTGACACATATGCATATATCCCCGATACATACAATCATAAGATGGCAATGTGTCACCTCTTCATGTGTCCCCGACACATATGAATATATCCCTAATATATATAACTATTTCCCTCTTCCAAGAATGCATCCACAATACGCAAGTCTCGAATTATGTATCCGTGATACAAGACTATCTGTGTCCCCGACACATGCACTCTTTTGATCATACGGACAAATGGGTCGTGCGACCGGTGATGTACCTGCAATTACGAGACTCAAACTAGAGACCTTACTAGAAGGCCAGAATGACAACATCCTCACAAAAATAATAATTAAGCAGTCAAATGCACATCACTGTTCCCCAGGTTTACTCAGAAACTCATTTGACATGAACGATATCTCGATCCCTAGGAGGGAATACCTTCTTGTCCTCAAGGTACTTGCTACTGTATCCAATACAGTTGGGCCCAGCAAATACTTTCAGTGCAGTCGAGTCAAACCTTTCCCTTCGCACCAGACCACCATTACACTCAGAGTTGACTCCTTTCCCGAAGATGCCTCTTTAGACCGAATCTCTCATGGTCATAGATAACATCCCAAAGTAGCCACATCAACTCTTAGGGTAACTAATGACAATTAAGTCTTGGACTCACACAGTGAAGGAGCAGGGATCCATCCTTTCACTTCCCAATGGTCGCTCAGCACATGTTGTATGACAAACATGTTATGGTGGATCATATTGTACACAACAGTACGTCTGTCTCTCAACACCATACAAGTCTTAGTCCAGTCGCACCCCCTCTGCACCTGACCCGAGCTTCATCATTGTCGCCTTAACACCATACAAGTGCCACCTGGCACCACATGTGATGCTCGCACTTGGCTTCTATAGGTCACATGAATCGTGGGAACATTCATGTCAATCCTCACCAACATAGAGGATCTCATCTTGATTCCTAATCAAGGCGACTATCCGATCATGAACTTCTCCGGATCTATCATGCAAGATCTCTTTATGATCAGTCTCATCTCTGCTCGCTATCAAAAGTACCAGAGGCGAATGCTCGTGTGAGTGAACATTCTTCAGCCTATTGACAGAATAATATTTTATGCTAGAACAACTACATCAACCAAAACAGATATAGTCGAAAGGAAAACACAATCACTCATAAAAGGAAGTTAGACATGCCAATACATCAAAGTCTGCGTAAGCCTAAGGACTTCACATGAGACACAAACGAGTCCTTAGCTATGGCTTTGGTAAGAGGGTCAGGTACCATAAGACTAGTAGATACATGTCTTAACACAACTTCCTTTCTCGCTATGATGTCCTTCACAAAATTATACCTAAGCTGTATATGTTTGGTCTTTCCATGATATTTGGGGTCTTTCACATAACAAAGGGCAGCCATGATGTCACAACGGACAACAACAGGCTCATCCGATGTCTCTACTAGCCCAGTATGTTGTAAGAACCTCCTCAACCAAATTGCCTCCTATACTGCTGCAGAGCATGCAACATAATCTGCTTCCATAGTCGACAGGGCTATACAGGTTTGCTTCTTGCTGGACCATGAGATGACCCCATTAGCCAGCAAGAAAGCATAACCAGAGGTAGACTTCCTTTCATCAATGTCTCCAGCCCAATCGGCATCACTATAGCCAATTAGGCGGAGATCTGATGCTTGGTAACACAGCATGTAGTTACTCGTTCCTCTGAGGTATCTCATGATTCTCTTGACTGCCTTCCAGTGCTCCATGCTTGGGTTGGACTGGTATCGACTCACCATGCCCACAACATAACAAATGTCTGGCCTAGTACACATCATAGCGTATATAAGGCTTCCTACAGCATTGGAGTATGGAACCTTGCTCATTTTGGCCTTCTCTTCAGGAGTCTCAGGATGCTTATCAAGGCTTAAGTGCAAACCCTTCTCAACAGGAATGTCGATTGGTTTGCATTTTTCCATATGGTATTTCTTTAAGACGTTGTTAATATAAGTCTCTTGAGACAATCCCAGAAGTCTCTTGGACCTATCTCTAACAATCTTGACACCAAGGACGTAGCTAGCTTCACCCATGTCCTTCATATCAAACGTGGAGGACAACCACTCTTTAGTGGATTTCAGAAACTCTTTGCTATTGCAAGCTATGAGTATGTCATCAACATACATGGTCGGAAAGATAAATTTACCATTGGATCTCTTAACGTACACACAGTGATCTTCCTCAAGCATAGAGAACACATTCTCTGATATAGCTTGATGGAAGAGAATGTTCCACTGTCTAGACGCTTGTTTTAAGCCATACAAGGACTTGTTGAGCTTACACACTTTGCGCTCTTGTCCTTTGACTTCAAAACCTTGAGGTTGATCCATATAGATCTCCTCCTCAAGTTCTCCATTGAGAAAAGTAGTCTTTACATCCATTTGGTAAAGCTCTAAGTCCATCTGAGCTACAATAGCTAGTAGAAGGCGGATGGAGGTAAACCTAACCACGGGTGAAAAAGTTTCCTCAAAATCCACGCCTTCTCTTTGGGTGTAGCCTTTAGCTACCAGTCTAGCCTTGAATCTATCAATAGATCCATCCGCCTTCCTCTTAATCTTGAGGATCCACTTGGCCCCAATGGCCTTTCGGTTCGGCAGTAAGTCGACCAAGTCCCAGACTCGATTAACTTTCATCGACTCCAACTCTTCCTTTATAGCTTCTAACCACTCTTTAGCATTTGGACCTTCCAAAGCCTCTTTCAAGGTCTCCGGTTCTTCCTCATCGATTACTGTCATCCCGGATGATTCATAATCAATTTCTTCTTGAGCTATCATGAGGGCCTCTTCCTCTAAGCGAAACCCCCTACGAGGAATGAGCCCGCGTTTACTTCGACGCAGATGGGTATCTGATGGCTCATCCTCCATGAGAGCTATTGGATCCTCAGTATTGCTGCTCCCACTAGGATTGACTGGTGGAACCTCATGTTCAACTTCCAGATCCTGATCCCATGGACTGGCAATGTCCTTATCTTGTCGTTCAAAGAAGTCCACTGACTCTTTGATAGCTCCAGCAAGGGTTGGAAAATCATTTTCCAAGAATGTGGCATCCCTAGACTCCAGTTCCGTCCTTCTTTCATTGTCGTCTACCCCAATAAAAACATAACCTTTGAAGAGATTACTGTATTTTACAAAGATACATTTTTCCCTCTAGGTCCTAGTTTTCCATATCGGTGACTAATAGAATGAATGTATGTCGCGCATCCCCAAGGACGCAGCAGGCTAAAATCAGGCTTCCGTCCCGTCCATAACTCATATGGAGTTGAGGGAACCGATTTTGTTGGAAATGTATTGAGGATATAGGCAGCAATCATTAGAGCATCTCCCCAAAACAAAATTGGTAAGCTCGCATGCGCCATCATGGATCTAACCATGTCTAGCAACGTTCTATTCCTTTTCTCGACAACACCATTTTGCTGAGGAGTATAAGGCATAGTGAGTTGTCTAGATATCCCATTTTCATCACATAACTCATTGAACATTATGGAGAGATACTCACCACCTCTATCCGTTCTAAGAGTTTTTATCTTATTATCCAACTGATTCTCAACTAAGCTCATGAATTTCTTAAAACATTCTAGAGCTTCTGACTTGTGAGAAATAAGATAAATATGACCATATCTAGTGCAGTCATCAATGAATGTGATGAAGTAACTATGTCCATGTCTAGTACGCACATTCAAGGGTCCACAAATATCTGAGTGAATTAGTTCTAAAGGAGAAGTAGCCCTAATGGTTTTTCCGAACGGTTTTCTAGTTGCATTTCCAGCTAGACAACATTCACAGGTCGACAATTCAAATTTGGAACATTCTCCTAATACCCCCTCCTTTGCCAACTTGTTCATCCGGTCAACACCAATGTGACCTCTTCTAGCATGCCACATAACTGAATCATTATTCACGGAACTTTGGCTCATAAAGGCACTAGTATTACGATTGAAATCATAAATTGCGTCCAACACAATAAAACCGTCTGAACGAAAGGCACGCCCATAAAAATTGTTAGCAAGGTATAAACCCATATCATTGTTCTCAAAAACAACTTTAAAACCATGTCTCATCAAAACAACAACAGAAATAATATTTCGCCGTATAGCTGCTGCATACAACTCGTCGTGAAGTAATAGGATCCGGCCACTTTGCAAAGCCACTTTGCATGTGCCAACTCAAAGAAATTCAATGCTAGTGTTGTTTGCCATGTTTATTCGCCTCCCACTTGGAACACGGCGATATTCCACGAAGGCAGAATGATCCTTTGTTACGTGGTCCGTGGCACCTGAATCCACAATCCCCACAGGAGAATGATCAGTGAGCATCACAGAACTAGTCACGTTACATTCGAGGGATTACACACAGTAATTACCTTTTTCTCAGTGCACTCACGAGTCCAGTCTTTCGGAAGTTAAAACAAGTCACATTAGACCTATCTTTCCCACCTCTGGATCCTCGAGGTCGTTTCTTTCCAGCTTTGTTTTCTGTTTTGTTTTTATTTGTACCTTCTTACCTTTAAAACCCTGAGCTCTATCTCTTTTGCGCTTAAAACCTGCACTCCTCCGAGGAGCGCCAACCTCAGTAGCAAATACTTCAGTTAGAGGGGCTTCCGCAAGCATGCGGTCCTCCTCCTGCTCTAGGTGTTTTGCGGCCTGGTCAAATGTCCTGATGTCATCAGCATGAGTCAAATGGACCTTCATATGCTCCGAATTCTTCGAAGGCAATGAACTGATGAGAGCAGACACTTGCTCCTCATCGGTCTTAGCACAACCGGCAGTGCTCAGCTCACTAATCATGTTCGACATTGCGGTAATATGCTGCCTCATCGTGTGACCTTGGCGCATTTTATACCCATCAAACATGAGCCCAAGTTGGTGGGCCCTTGTGACGGAGGTCACTCCGTACTGAAACTTCACAGCTTCCCACAAGGCCTTTGCAGTTCGAAACTTTTCGAACCGTAGTAACAAATCATCCCTCATTGAACTTAGAATTGTGATTCGAGCAATTCGGTCTTTCGTTTTCCATGCATTATAAACATCCAAGTTTCTTCGATTTTGCGCAGTATTCCCCTCCTCGGGGGGAGACATAGATTGGTTTATGTTTTCTAACATGTCCTCATCCTCTAAGAGATACTCAATTTTATGATGCCACAGATCGTAATTTCTTTCATTGAGTCTATCTCCTCGAGTCAGATCAGTGACAATGCTTGTGGATGCAGCCATAAAAATCTAGGACAATCAAAAAGACATAGCGATACATGAGTTCTAGCATAAAATACAACGAGCTACAATAGTCTTAAAAAATAAACTGACTTAATAGCTATAGCATTCAGACCAAAAGAAAACATAAAGCATTCGATCAAGTCCACATGCAATAGTTAATAAAGCCAATTTACTAATCTAGATATTGAGCTCCATCATGATTTAATGACCCCAAAAAACGTTTTAAATCATGGTAAATCAGCAAATAAAGAAGGTATTTGCCGTGCGGTTGCAAGGTGGTTTACACAAAACACTTCTACCTTACAACTCCCACTAGGCATGCGAGTTCCAAAAAAAATGGTTTTCAAAAAAAATCCAATCGACATCACACAGATATGATTACTACATTATTTCCATATCGAGCTAATAATCCCCATTAGGGATTTTGCCTCGTCGACAGGAACCTGCATGAGTCTTATAGCAATAATATCGCAATAATAAAAATAAAGGAGTCCCTCGTCTCCTTAGGGCAATAAATAGTCCACAGTGTATAAATATTACAGTCCATAAATATTAAAGTCCAAAAATATTACAGCCCATTGCGATAACTATTGCAAATGGAAATGCATGAATGAAATTACGTTCATCTCTCAATAAGGCAGTAAATAAAATCAGCAACCATTCATTCCATACAAGTACAATCTTTCCATACGTTAGCACAATCCGACGTATGAAAAAATACCATAAAGTGTGCACCTCATTCGAATAAGAAGGTAGTAATGCATAAGGAAACAATGATTTTATGGTGCACAAATATAGGCAAAAAAACGTGTTAGGTAATAACAACCAATCTCCACAATAATCATTCTCAAAACATAATTTGTTTCTTCTTTCCCTAATCAATATAATCATGATATCACAAAAAATTATCCTACTTTGATTAGGAAAGAAAAGAAAATCCGAAATTCTATGGTGGAGAGCAACAACATATTTTTTTAAGGCAATAAAATTGCAGCCCATAATATCTTCCCAAAAATTTCAGAATTAGCCAATCTTTCCTTAATCAATATAAGCATGCAATCAACAATAATTATGCTACTTGTAATGGAAAGAAAATCCGAAATTCTTTGGTGGAGGGCATCACATATATGCACATTTGATGAAAAGGAAATATTTCAAATGAAATGCATGCAATCATTCCAAAAGAATTCCAAAAATCCTTAATGAGATTAACATATATGTGCATTCAATCATAAAGGAAATATTTCAAATGAAATGCATGCTATCATTCCAAAAAAATATTTCCGAATTATACAATATGGTAACTCAATATTCATGTATGTGCATGATTTTGCAATCAACATCTAATCCTAGATGCATGCACATGTGATTAAAAATTACATATACATGAGTAAGGCAACAACCATCTAACCTTAGATGTATGTACAAGAGTTTTAAAAAAATATGATGCATAATCCGAAATACATGATCACATCATGAAACATATGCAATATCCAACTCTTGTAACATCCATTATCATCATTCTCTTAAGCTAATATGCGCATAAAAAACAGTAAAATTAAGATCTAGCCGCATGCTTGAAAGATGGAAGAAATATGCGCAACAAACATAGTTAAAATATGTAACCCTAGGCACATGCTTAACAAGAAAGATGAACTATGCGCAAGAATGAATCATCCATTTTCAACACAAGATGCATGCTAAAAATAAAAAATATGCGCAAGAAAAGAGAGATGATTCAAGCAAAACTAATCACATGTAAAGGATGAATCAAACAAGTCATGCGCTAGGGTGAGAAAAAAAACGCCATCAAACCCCATGCGCATGAAAGGAGAAAAATTAAAAAAAATTGCAAAACCATATGAATCCGAATTTTTTTCTTTCAAAGAACCACCGAAATGTCAACTCATATGAAATGAGTAAGAAGGTGTTCTAAAACAAAACTCGGAGGTGACCAAGATGGCTCTGGTACCAATGTAAGCAATCTACGATTGAATCTACAGGTTCGGATTTACCTTTGTAGGAGAGAACCTGTGGCAGCGGAAGGGAACCAGAGATCACCTCACAGAGTCGCCTCGAGCACAGGCCGACCTTCAACTCTCGTGGAGAAGAAGGACTAATCCACAACCCAAGAGTCTACGGGAGGACTGGAGGAGAAGGTGGGACGAATGGGAGAGAGAGGAGAGGTGGCGGCTAGGGTTAGGGTTTTGCACACAAGGAATGCTCCCCCTCCAATGAGAGCCTCGTCTTCTTATATAGAAGAGTCTTCCCTAAACCCTAATGCGCAGCCAATGAGAGTGCACCACGTGTCAGTGCTTTGGGCAAACATCATCTTAATCCTTAGATTAATCCAATAAAAGGGAGAGAAGAAAAGAGATAGGAGGGAGAAGAAGAGACAAAGAGCGAGAGAAGGAAGAGAAGGAGGGAGTGGAGGAGAGGGATAAGAGGCAGAGAGAAAAGGAGAGAAGGAGAGGGATAAGAGGGAGATAGAGAAGGAGAAAGAAGAGAGGAAAGATAAGAGGAGAGAGATAATAAGAGGGAGAAGGAGAGAGAAGGAAATGGAGAAGAGGAGAGGGAGAGGAGGAGACAGAGAAGGGAATGTGAGAGGAGGAGACAGAGAAGGGAATGTGAGAGGACAATAGAGAAGGAGAAGAGAGGGGCATGAGAGGAGATGAAGGGATTGAAGGAGAGTGAGAAGAGGAGGGAGAAGGAGAGGAGAGAAAGAGAGGGGAGGAGAGAGAAGGAGAAGAGAGAGAGGGAACGAGAGGAGATGGAGGGATAAGGGAGAGAGCGGAGAAGGAAGCGAGAGAGAAGGAGAGGACAAGAGGGGAGGAGAGAGAGGGGGAGAAGAGGGGGAGAGAGATAAGAAGAAGGAGAGCGGGAACAAGAGAGGAGGTCAGAGGAAACAAGAGAATGAGAGGAGGACAGATAAGGAAAGGTGGAGAAGGGGGAAGGGGAAGGGAATGAGATAGAGAAGGGAGAGTAGAGATAGAGTAGGAGAGAAGCAAGAGTGATAGAAGAGGAGAGTGGAAACGAGAGAGGTGAGAGGAGGAGAGGGATAAGGAAATAGAGAAGCAAGAGAGAGAAATGAGAGTAGAGGGAAGAGAAGAGGATAGGAGGGAGAAGGGGTGAAAAGGTAAGGAGACGGAGAAGGGAGAGAGAGAGAGAACGGGGAGAGGAGCGAAGACGGGAAAGAGGAGATAGAGAGAGGAGTCCCCTCTCCTTCTCATCTTCCCTCTCCTCTCCTTCTCTTCTATTTATCCTCTCTCTTCTTCACTTTCTCTCCCTCTCGCTCGTCTCTTCCTTCTCTCATTATCCTTATATGGAGAGAATGAGAGCGTAAGAGGGAGATAGGGAACGAGAAGAGGGAAGAGGAGAGATGGGGAAAAAGGAAAGAGATAGGAGAAGAGATAAGGAAGTGGGAGAGAGAAGGAGAACAGAGGAAGGAGGGAAGAAACGAGAGAAGTGGAGAGAGAAGGATAGAGAGACAGAGAAGGAGAGAGGAGGGAGAGAAGAGAGAGAAGGGGGAGCGGAGGAGAGGGAGAGAAGCAGAGGGAAAGAGAAGAGGAAGGGAGGAGAGTGGGAGAAAGAGAGATAAGGAGAAAGATGTGGAGAGAGTGAACGAGAGAGAAGGACAAGAGAAAGAGGATAAGAGGGAGAGTGAGAAAAGGAGAAGCGAGAGAAGGTGAGGGGTAGAACAAGGAGAAGAATAGAAGGAGAAGTGGGAGGAGGAGGAGAAGAGTGGTAGAGAAGAGTAGAAATGGGAAGAGAGAGAAGAAAAGAGAGGGAAAGGGAGAGAGAGAGAAGAGATATGGAGAACGAGAGTGAGAGGTAGGGAAGGAGAGTGGAGAAAAGAGGATAAGAAGAGCAGAGAGAGGATAAAGAGATAGAAGGAAGAGGGAGAGAGAACACGAGAATAGACAAGAGCAGAGAGGGAGAGAGGATAGAGAAGGGAAACGAGAGAAAAGATGAGGGAAGAGAGAGGAGGGAGAGCAAGGGAGAGAGAGCGACAGAAGTAGGAGGGAGATAGAAAATGAAGGAGAAGAGGGGAGAGGAGGGAGAGAAGAAGGGTGAGAGGGAACGAGAGAGGTAGAGAAGAGAGGCAGAGAAGAGAGGGAAGGAGGAGAGAAGAGGGAGAGAGAAAGAGACAAGGGAGAGAGGAGGATAGGAAAGTAGAGGGGAGAGGGAGTGAAAGAATGGGAGAGAAGGAGAGAGGTAGAGACGAGAGAGAGAAGGAGAAGGGAAAGAGGATGATGAAGAAGGATAAAATGGGGAGAGAGAAGAAGAAGAAGACAGAAGGATAAGGAGAGAAGAAGAAGGGGAGCGGGATAAGAGGGAAGGGAGAGGAGAGGATATAGGAGGGAGATAGAGATGAGGCAAGGGAGATGAGAGAAAGAGAAAAGGGAGAGAGAAAGAGACAAGGGAGAGAGGAGGATAGGGAAGTAGAGGGGAGAGGGAGAAGAAGAGAGAGGGAGAAGAGAGAGGGGGTGAAGGAGTGAGAGAGAAGGAGAGAGGTAGAGAGCGAGAAAGGGAAGGAGAAAGGAAAGAGGAAGAGAAAAAAAGGAGAGAAAAAAATGAGAAAGAAGCTCTGGGGTGGCATGGGGGAACCTATGGTTTCCTAGGTCATTTTGTTGCGCTTTGTCATCTTTTAGTCTTGATTTCTTACTCTAATGGAGCATTTGGTGAGTTCTTGTCATGGTTCCAGGCTGATGGAGGATGGTGGCAGCAATATGCGTCCTCCTACAGCAAACACAACCCTGGAAGAGTGGTTGCAGCAAGGGGTGCGAAAGTTCCTCCCTCAAAGTGTGATGGTTTTCAACCTAAGAAATGGTCTGAGTTGTTTGGGGCTGAGTGAAGCCAAAGGCAGCTTGATTGACATCATTTCATGCTCATATTTGTATCTTATATCCATTATCTTTCACCTAAACAATGCTATGTCACGAGTTTTATGTTTAGTTTTCAGGAATAAATAGGTTTGAAGAGATGAAACATAAAAGGACCCAAAAGCTGGGAAAAAGGACTGAATTGTGAGATCTGGGGACTGAGATGCAAGGAAGAAGGACCTGAATGTAAGACCAAAGGACCAAAGTGCAAAATAGAGAACTCCACACCATCATGGGGAGTATTTTGGCAATTCTACTCGGGTCGGAGATCCAACAACTCAAGTAACCGCATCAAAGACAACAAATACCAACATGGAAAGCCCAGAAGAAAGCCCAGGACGATCTGGAGTTTATAGACCGCTAATTAGCGGTCTTGGACCGCTAATTAGCGGTCTTGGACCGCTAATTGGCGGTCCAAGTTGCTCCAAATTCTCTTAGCTTGTTATGGCCTGTGTATTAGAGCATTCTTAGCCCATTTATGGTATCTGTTTAGTCCCACATCGGGGGATTGTCCCGAATTGCCTTTTTCTATGGCTATAAATAGAACTCTTCACCTTCTTATGTAAACTACTCCATGCTTGTGGCCATTCTCCCTAATTGAAGTGGAAGCCTTGAAGCAAGAAACTCAATAGGGAGATGCTACTGGTATTGTGAGTCTTCAATTAATAAAATTTGCTTTGTTTTGTGCTTCCTTTATTGTTTATGCATGTTTTAGTTTAATCGTCTTTTCATTAATTTTTAGTAGCTTAGTTAATATGTTTTCTTTACTTAGCTTAATAACTAGTGTAATGTTTAGTGAGTAAAACCACTCCCCTTTTGGGGGTGGAGATGATTATCATATATGCAATTAAGGAAGGATGAATGTTTATTATGAAATGTGTTGATTAATATGAATGCATGCTTGCTTGTTAGAATAGAACACTTCACTAGATGGGTTTTGCCATGATAAGTAGACACCTCCCATGCTTGTTTAGTCTCTTAAATAACCAGCTTGTATGTATGAATGTTAATCAAAATAGGTTAGTGATTTAATTGATGGGTTTTGCCATGATAAGTAGACACCTCCCATACATGCAAACACTACCTACACTTGTGCCTATAGGAAGATCTTCTTGCCTCCTTATTGTGTATGTGTAGTCACTCCACCCCTTAAGGGGTCTCTCTCTTATTGATTCCTGCATAGTATCAAGTTTCTCTAGCTTAGTTGTTAGTTCATTGTGTGTTCCTTTCGTTCGCTTTTCATACTTCTTAGCATAGTTTAGTGTAGAGTAGCTTAATCAATCTTTCTCCCCCAATCTTTGCCACTTGATTTCTGATAAACAAGAGCGAGCTCACCTCCCTGAGGACGACCCGTACTTGCCACCGCTTCATCGCGGCCGTGCACTTGCGGTAGAAATATAAAACGTTCAACAAGTTTTTGGCGCCGTTGCCGGGGAGGTGCCAGTCCAGACTCTTGTTTGGACGATTCGAGTGGATTTAATTTTTTCCTTGTAGTTTTTCTTTGTTTCAGGAGACTGGGAATAGCAAGTGGAGGCTACTGGAGACATTTCCAGACGAGCTGAGAACTTCAGACCGCCAATCAGCGGTCTGAGACCGCTAATCAGCGGTCTGGTGAGCTCTGCTCATCTTTTAATTTCTTGCTGTTGTTGCTCAAAATGATCTAGTTATCTGGGACTCAATTTGGCATGTTTTGACTTATAGTTCGTTCCCAGATCAATAATCAAACCTCCTTTAAGCAACTTGGACCCTAAAACTCAAAGCAAAAGATTAGGCATTCATTCTTGTTTAGGTCATGCATCATGTATGTGACTTAGGCATTTAGATTGTCTTTTATCTTAGCTTTATTTTCTGTTGCTGAGAGCTGGCGTGAGGTACGCACCTTCTACTCTCATTCATGCATTTCGTATGAACATGCATTAGTTAGTAGGAAGTGCATTGCAACAAGTGTGAGTTGAGCGTTGTTTGGAGAGTTGATTGCTAGATTTAGGACTCCAAAACACTACTAAGGAGGGGCTGTCCCGTAAAAGATAAGGTGGGGGATTTCATCACCCTTTCCTTCGCCCCAAAAACCACACTAATCAAGAGCCTAATCTTAAAATCAAGTAGACATTGGCCTTAAGGAATTCGGACGCATTAGGAGAGTGATCCGGTCCCGACCGTCATGACCTGATCGGCGTTGCCCACTTTGTCGATAGTAGGAGAGACGAGATCCCCGGATCTTGGCTCACTTGCTGGGCTTTGTGGTCCTCGTTGTAGGGAGGTGAGGCGTGTTGAGGCCGTGTGACCTCGCAGTTAGGCGTCGTCTAGCTGTAAGGACCTATAGCGACCTTAGGATTGCTTGAGCCTTGTTTGCTTGTGTGCTTCTACCTGTACCCATCCGCCGTAGCTTAAGGACTTCTTCCCTTCTCTCCTGAGTCATTCTTTCTCTCCTGTGTTCCCTCGTCTTCTCTTCTACGTACATTCTTCATTTGAAAAAAAAAAAAAAAGAAAAAAAAAAAAAAAAAGAAAGTTGTGGTTTGTGTGTGCACCTTTGTGCATGCTTTCGTGGACACGAGACGAGAGTGGTCGTTTGACGAGGAGCGTTGTCAATCCGGCTTCGGTCATCGATTTCTCGACACCTCCCTCCTCTCGTGTCGCACGCAGTTCGGGTCCAATGGCTGCTAATTTCCGTGAAGAGGAGCAGTTGCTGGACCCACCTGTTCCACCTGTGCTTCCAGTTGTCGTTCCCATACCTCTTCGTGATCGATGCTACCCGAGCCGTACAGCTCTGCCCTCATGCATCGTATTGCCAGAGGCAAATGGGAACCATTTTGAGGTCAAGCCTCAGTTTATTTCCATGCTCCCTCATTTCACTGGGAAAGGTGACCCCTATATCTTTCTCAGGGAATTTGAGGAGGTCTGTGCTATGTTCAAACTGCAACAACTTAGCACAGACTCCATTCATCTTAGGCTTGTCCCCTTTGCGCTTAAGGATGACGCCAAGAAGTGGTTGTACAGCAACCAGGCGAATGCCTTCAGGACTTGGGATGAGTTTCAGTCTGCATTCCTCAAAAAGTATTTTCCAAATCATCGGACTCAAAAATTGAGGAACGAAATCAATTCGTTCTATCAACATGAGACCGAATCATTTCATGCATACTTAGAGAGGTTCAAGGAGCTACTATCCTCATGCCCTCACCATGGCATTGAGTTGTGGCGCCTGTGTCAGATTATCTACGAGGGTCTTCACATTCCATCTAGAACGCTCCTTGAGTCCATGTGTCAAGGAGAGTTCTTGGGAAAGGATGAAAGGGAGGCATGGGCTTTCCTAGAAGACCTCGCCGAGAAAACAATGCAATGGGAGAGTGTGAGAGAACCACCTGCATCATCTAGTATAGGAGCGAGGATCGCGAATGCAAACTCGACTAGATCGGGTTCCGCATTTGCTGTCGATTCCACTACGGCCACCGAGGCGCGCATGGCGGCCTTAATGCGCCGTATGGATTCGATTGAGCTCCAAAACCAGCACGATGTATCTCATGTGTCTGCATCTGGTTCAGTTCCATGTCATTTATGTTGTAGGATAGGTCATATAGGGGGTGAGTGTGCATCCATTCCTCCTGAGATGGAACATGTAAATGCCATCTATGATAGATCCAGGAATGACCCATATTCATCATCATATAACCCTGGATGGAGGAACCACCCTAATTTTTCATGGAACCATAACAATGCCCCAGGTGGTCCTTCAAACTTTTCTCGACCACCTAACCGACCACACTACCCTCCCATGCATTCGCAGTCTCATCAGCCACCCCAAAGTCAGAATACCAACCAACCAGGTTTCCCAAATTCTAACAACTTGGAAACCCGGTTTAATTCGCTTGAGAGCTTAACTCGTGGACTTGAGAACTCTGTAAAAAACTTTATGTCATCCACGAGTCAAGTTCTCACTTCGAATCAGCAGACCATCAAATCTCTCGAGCTTCAGATGGGTCAGTTGGCTCAGTCTGTACATGAGAGAGAGAGAGGGAGCCTGCCTAGCCAACCTGTGGCTAACCCCCGTGCTCAACATCACTCGAACATGCAAAATGCAAGTTCAAGACCACAGGGGGGGCAAGTGAACTACGTGGAAGAACCTGTGAACCATGTTAATGCCATTGTGACCCTGAGAAATGGGAAGCAGGTCAACAACCACGTATCACTGCCAGAAAATCCATCTGTGCCACCCCGTTGTGGGAATGATGGTGAGGAAGAGGCCGAGGGTGAGAGTAATACACCAAAGCCTCCTTCTCCGGCTCCGCCCAAGACATACCTACCAAGAGCTCCTTATCCTAGTAGGTTGTCTAAGAAACAGAGTGACAGTGTGGATAAGATGATGGAGATATTTAAGAAAGTGAATGTCAACATTCCTTTGTTAGACATGATTCAACAAATACCTCCATATGCAAAATTCCTGAAGGATCTCTGTACAACTAAGAGGAAAACCAATGTCCCTAGCAAAGCCTTTTTGGCGGCTAATGTGAGTTCGATCATCTCGAACCCAACGTACATAAAATTGAAGGACCCGGGCAGTCCAACAATTTCATGTATCATTGGGGACTCTCGCATTAACAATGTTTTGCTAGATCTAGGGTCGGCGGTTAACCTCTTACCTGCTTCTGTGTATCAACGATTAAGCCTAGGCACTCTCAAGCCTACGAAAACAACTTTGCAGTTGGCTGATCGTTCGATCAAAGTCCCGTTGGGGGTCATTGAAGATGTCCTAATCAAGGTCGGTGACTTCATATTTCCTGTTGATTTCGTCGTCCTTGAGACCGAACCAATTAAGACTACCCACTCTCAGATTCCATTGATTTTGGGTAGACCTTTTTTGGCGACGTCAAATGCCTTGATCAATTGTCGTACTGGACTCATGAAATTGTCGTTCGGGAACTTGACCGCGACATTCCATGTGTTCAATATGGCTAGGCAGCCGGCATCTTCCGAGGACCCCATGGAAGTCAATCTTATCCGGGACTTGGAAGAAGAATTGGAAGAAGAGTACCCCCTGATTCATGAGAATTTAAATGATTACTTCATGGATGAGTCTGATCATGAAGAGGACGGGGGTGAGTTGAGCAATGATGTGCATGCTGTTCAGTACATGCGAGCTCCTCCTATCTTACATCTCGAGCTAGATATCACGCCTCGCCTGGAGGAGCCACCCACACCTGAGCTCAAAGAACTCCCCAAGGAATTGAAACACGTTTTTCTTGGTCCCGATAGGTCATTTCCGGTGATTATTTCATCGACGTTGACTGGTGATCAGGAAGAACGGTTGATTCAAGTCCTAAAGGAGCACAAATCAGCCATTGGGTGGTCCTTGAGGGACATCAAAGGGATAAGTCCCGACGTCGTGCAGCACCACATCTTTATGGAGGATGAGGCACGACCACGTCGCGACCCACAGAGGCGTTTAAATCCAGCCATGACAGAAGTAGTTAAGAAAGAGATCATCAAGTGTTTAGATCATGGCATCATTTTTCCCATTTCGGACAGTACTTGGGTAAGTCCTGTCCAGGTTGTGCCGAAGAAGTCGGGTATCACCGTTGTCCAGAATGACAACAATGAGCTTGTACCCACACGACTTCAAACTGGGTGGCGAGTGTGTATTGACTATAGGAAGTTGAACGCGGTCACGCGTAAGGACCACTTCCCTCTACCTTTCATCGACCAGATGTTGGAGAGACTCGCCGGGCATGCCTATTACTGTTTCCTTGATGGTTATTCGGGGTACAATCAAATCCCAGTCGCCCCCGAAGACCAGGAGAAAACCACGTTCACTTGTCCTTTTGGGACGTTTGCTTATAGACGCATGCCTTTTGGACTATGCAATGCACCTGCAACATTCCAACGTTGCATGTTAAGTATCTTTTCCGATATGGTCGAGAACTTCCTTGAGATCTTCATGGATGATTTCTCGGTTCATGGCACCTCCTTTGATGAGTGCCTGCACCACCTGAGCCTTGTTCTCAAAAGGTGTTCGGAAACGAACTTAGCCCTTAATTGGGAAAAGTGTCATTTCATGGTCACAAAAGGCATCGTGTTGGGTCACGTGGTATCTCGTGATGGTATCGAGGTGGATAGGGCAAAGATTGAGCTTATTTCTAAGCTTCCGCCACCCACCTCGGTCAAAGAAATCCGTTCTTTCCTTGGACACGCCGGTTTTTACCGGCGATTCATTAAGGATTTCAGCAAGATAGCTCGTCCTTTGACGAGCTTGCTTGCTAAAGGAACCTCCTTTGAGTTCACACCCGAGTGCCTGACTGCCTTTGGGTTTCTGAAGCGTGAGTTGACCTCCGCTCCTATTATTAAGGCACCGGTGTGGACTCTACCGTTCGAGCTGATGTGTGATGCTTCTGATTACGCGATAGGAGCAGTTTTGGGTCAGAAAGTCGACAAATTGTCTCATGTGATCTATTATGCAAGTCGTACTCTCAATGACGCCCAACTCAACTACTCCGTTACTGAGAAAGAGTTCCTCGCGATCATATTTGCGTTGGAAAAATTTCGTCAGTACCTCATAGGGTCGCATGTCATCATCTACACTGATCACTCAGCTCTTCGCTACCTTTTGTCTAAAAAGGATGCGAAACCCCGTCTCTTGCGTTGGATCTTGTTGTTACAAGAATTCGACCTTGAAATACGGGACAAGAAGGGATGCGAGAATGTCGTGGCTGATCACCTATCTCGCATCCCCATCGATCTTTCACCGGATCCACCGGTGAACGAGTTTTTTCCTGATGAGAACCTTATGGCAATAGCCTCACCTCCCTGGTTCGCTGACATTGTGAACTATTTAGCAACCGGGGAGGTGCCGGCTCATTGGAGACACAGTGAGACAGCGAAGTTCAAGTCGTTAGTCAAGCACTTCTATTGGGATGATCCATACTTATTTAAGTATTGTGCTGATCAAATCATAAGGAGGTGCATTCCTGACGACGAGATTCAGAGTGTCTTGTCCTTTTGCCATAAGGAGGCATGTGGTGGGCACTTCGGTGCCAAGAAAACCGCTGCCAAAGTTCTCCAATGCGGTTTTTACTGGCCCACGTTGTTCCAAGACGCTTTTGCATTTTGCAAAGCATGCGATAGGTGCCAACGTGTGGGCCGCATTGGCAGACGAGATATGATGCCACTCAATCCTATCTTAGTGGTTAACATCTTTGATGTTTGGGGAATTGACTTCATGGGTCCTTTCCCCGTGTCCCATGGTCACACGTACATCCTTGTGGCGGTCGATTATGTGTCAAAGTGGGTTGAAGCAATCCCCACTCGCACTAACGATCGCAAGGTGGTGATCAAATTTCTTAAAGAACACATCTTCGCGAGGTTTGGGACACCTCGTTGTATCATAAGTGATCGGGGGACACACTTTGTGAACCGATCCCTTGAGGCAGTGCTGAGGAAATACTCCATCACGCACAAGTTGGCCACACCTTATCATCCTCAAACCTGTGGCCAGGTGGAAATTTCCAACCGTCAACTCAAGCAAATTCTTGAGAAAACGGTTAATGCTTCAAGGAAAGATTGGTCGGTCAAGCTTAATGATGCATTGTGGGCTTTCCGCACTGCATTTAAAACCGACCTTGGCATGTCCCCCTACCGGCTAGTTTATGGCAAAGCTTGCCATCTTCCGGTAGAACTTGAGCACCGGGCATTATGGGCAATCAAACATCTTAACATGAGTCTTGATGTTTCCGGTGCCAATCGCAAATTAGACCTCAACGAGTTGGAGGAGTTGAGAAATGAAGCTTATGAGAATGCCAAGATCTGCAAGTCCCGCACTAAAATTTTCCACGATCGCTTGGTGCGAATCAAAACCTTCGAGGTGGGACAAAAGGTCTTGTTGTATAATTCTCGCCTCCACTTGTTTCCGGGGAAACTTCGGAGCCGTTGGTCAGGTCCTTTCATTGTTTTAACCGTCTCCCCTCATGGGGCGGTTGAGATTCAAAATCCTAGGAATGGGGACGTGTTCAAAGTCAATGGACAACGCCTCAAACCATACTTGGAAGGGACCACGGCAGAGGTCGAGGAGGAAATCGTGCCTTTGCACGAACTCCCCACGGATGTGGTCACTTGATGTGGTCCATCCCTCCATTTGTTTGTACATATCTTTGTTTTGTGAAAAAAAAAAAAAAAAAAAAAAAAAAAAAAATTGAAAACCAAAAAATTGGAAGACCAATGTGATATTTGCCCCTTCCCTTGATTAAAAACGCGTTTTGGCCTGCCCTACGCATTATTCCATCATACGAAAACGCGTTTCTTCTTCATATATAGCCTCCACCAAAATTCCACCACCCGATCCCCTAAACCGACCGCTAATTAGCGGTTTCAAACCGCTATCAGCGGTCGTTTTTGCTTTGTTTCCAGAATCGCTTCGTCTGGGTGTTTAATTTGGTATTTTCTGTTGGTTTCGTGGTTGGACGTCTGTGTTGCTGCGGGAAACGGCGTGCGGTGGTCTCTTCTCCTCTCGCGCCGTGTTCGTCTTCGCCGTCGTGTGCCTCGCCGCTAAAGCTCGCCAAGGTAGGTTCAGGTATGGCCAGCCATCATTTAATTCCAGAACTCAATTTTGCCTCCCTGATTCGCGAATTCGGAGAACCCTTCTACGATCGAATCGTAGCTAAAGGGTGGTACCATTTATTGTATGAGGGCGATGAGTCCATGTACGTAGAGCCTCTCGTACATGAATTCTTTGCTAAACTCGAGCGTGACCAGACCGGTCCACTCGAGTTCAGTATCACTCTCAGAGGGGTGAAACACACCGTGACACCCCAGCTAATCTCCGACGCGACTGGGATCCCCTTGGTTGATGAGTTTGCACCCACCCACGATATCAATTTTTATCGATCTATGCTTGGGCGTGGGCAGCCTATTTCATCACATGGGGGAGTACCTAATGCGCACATTTACTCCAATGTGCACATTGTAGCCAGGTGGGTATGTAGAAATGTGTTGGGCCAAGAGCGGACCTCCACATTTTTTACACCTAGTTTGCGAATCGTGTATAGTCTGATGGACGGTTCACCACACTGCATGTGTCGAACATTGTTCGACGTTTTAGTGAACGCCAGTCTGAAAGATATACATTGTTTGCCGACTCTGGTTACCAAATTGTGTGGCATGTTGGACATCCCACGATTTGAGCGCTTACTGAGTCGCCAAGGCACCGACCTCGAGGTAGCGAAGATGACCCCGTCATTTCGCCATTGCCTTCCTGAGGCATGGGTGCCTGACTATATGGAGGAGGATGTTAGAGCCAGTTCCTCAAGCTCGTCTGTGAGCTCAGGAACGCTCTTTAACACCGACATTTCTGAGATGGCGGTCGAGCAGCAGAACGTCATCTTAGCCAAGCAAAACCGGAAGATCTATAGGAAGTTGTCGGCTCTGGAGAGAGGTGCCTCTTCAGGCACTTCTGGCCGTCGTCATTAGTCCGGTACACCCTATCCATGCATTGGCACCATTTTGCCATACATTGAGGACAATGCATGGATTAGGTGTGGGGGGGTGTTTTCACGTTTGTACATAGTTTGTGTTTTTTTTTTTTTTTTTTTGTTGTTTTCTTTTGTGTGCATTGTTAGGGTCATGTTAGTGTGCCGCATTTAATATCGATATACCTGCTTGCCATGATCCTTGGGTGACTTGTCTTCTTTTGCTTGCCTAGTGCTTTAAAATTTTCACATTTCTTTCAAAATCTTCATGTGTTTGCGAAAGAAAATGTTTTTGTGGGTTTTGCGTGTGTTTAGCATGTGCAAAACCGTTGAGAGGCAAAGTAAAAAGAAAGCTCCCAAAATTGTCTTGAACTTGATGCATTAGGATTTCTAGTTTACTGACTTTAGGTCTTATCGAGTCGTTAGGTTGTACCCCGGTTTTCCCTCGGGGGGCGTGTAATCATAGGGTTTCAACACTCAAACATTTAAAGAAGTCCACCCTGAACCTAGTGAGTCAAATAATTCGTGTCTGTTAGTATAAGGAAGTTTGTCGTAGTCAAGGGCCCTTAATCTCTTTTTGTGAAACTTAAGTGTAGGGGTTTTGGTTCCCATATAGATAAATAAGTGGTGTTCTCTCTTCTCGCACGGCTCCTATCACTCGGGAAAGTAGGTCTGAGGGGACTTTGTGCCTGGTGCTTTCGAGTCATCTGACTTGGGATGCGCCGACCGAACTCCCGTTACACGGGTGGTAGGGATCGCCCTATGTGGAGATTTGGGGGAAGGTGTACGTGATAGTGTAAGTCCTCATAGGCAATGATGCACGAAACCTGACCCTGGGGAGAATCAAACACCAACCAATAAAATGCTCCAAAGAAAAAAGAAAAAAAAAAAAAGAAAAAAAAAAAGAGTCAAATAAGAACCAAAATGGACTTTACACATTGTATCACATTCAGAAGTTAAGGTTGCCCATGTCTTTCACTTAAGTCCTTAACTAACTCTCACGAATAACTCATTAGGCTAGGTGTGTGGACCGATTACATATATAGAGTCGACCCGTAGTATTACCGCATCCCATGATCGACAAAATGAGTCCAACGAGTCGTGTAGCTAGATTGATTAATGCATCTTGTTCGGATTTTGTGGGTGTATCCGCTGAAAACCCTCAGGAGACAACACTCCTCCTCCTTGGCGACAAGGAGGTTTAACGGCTTGTTGCACGTGCTAAGTGCAACCGTGATTCCTACGAAAGTGAGTTAGGATTTCTTGTTTTTCGTTTGCTTTTCTCTTTCTTTGTTTTGCTCGGGACTAGCAAAAGTTAGGTGTGGGGGTATTTGATTGACATCATTTCATGCTCATATTTGTATCTTATATCCATTATCTTTCACCTAAACAATGCTATGTCACGAGTTTTATGTTTAGTTTTCAGGAATAAATAGGTTTGAAGAGATGAAACATAAAAGGACCCAAAAGCTGGGAAAAAGGACTGAATTGTGAGATCTGGGGACTGAGATGCAAGGAAGAAGGACCTGAATGTAAGACCAAAGGACCAAAGTGCAAAATAGAGAACTCCACACCATCATGGGGAGTATTTTGGCAATTCTACTCGGGTCGGAGATCCAACAACTCAAGTAACCGCATCAAAGACAACAAATACCAACATGGAAAGCCCAGAAGAAAGCCCAGGACGATCTGGAGTTTATAGACCGCTACTTAGCGGTCTTGGACCGCTAATTGGCGGTCCAAGTTGCTCCAAATTCTCTTAGCTTGTTATGGCCTGTGTATTAGAGCATTCTTAGCCCATTTATGGTATCTGTTTAGTCCCACATCGGGGGATTGTCCCGAATTGCCTTTTTCTATGGCTATAAATAGAACTCTTCACCTTCTTATGTAAACTACTCCATGCTTGTGGCCATTCTCCCTAATTGAAGTGGAAGCCTTGAAGCAAGAAACTCAATAGGGAGATGCTACTGGTATTGTGAGTCTTCAATTAATAAAATTTGCTTTGTTTTGTGCTTCCTTTATTGTTTATGCATGTTTTAGTTTAATCGTCTTTTCATTAATTTTTAGTAGCTTAGTTAATATGTTTTCTTTACTTAGCTTAATAACTAGTGTAATGTTTAGTGAGTAAAACCACTCCCCTTTTGGGGGTGGAGATGATTATCATATATGCAATTAAGGAAGGATGAATGTTTATTATGAAATGTGTTGATTAATATGAATGCATGCTTGCTTGTTAGAATAGAACACTTCACTAGATGGGTTTTGCCATGATAAGTAGACACCTCCCATGCTTGTTTAGTCTCTTAAATAACCAGCTTGTATGTATGAATGTTAATCAAAATAGGTTAGTGATTTAATTGATGGGTTTTGCCATGATAAGTAGACACCTCCCATACATGCAAACACTACCTACACTTGTGCCTATAGGAAGATCTTCTTGCCTCCTTATTGTGTATGTGTAGTCACTCCACCCCTTAAGGGGTCTCTCTCTTATTGATTCCTGCATAGTATCAAGTTTCTCTAGCTTAGTTGTTAGTTCATTGTGTGTTCCTTTCGTTCGCTTTTCATACTTCTTAGCATAGTTTAGTGTAGAGTAGCTTAATCAATCTTTCTCCCCCAATCTTTGCCACTTGATTTCTGATAAACAAGAGCGAGCTCACCTCCCTGAGGACGACCCGTACTTGCCACCGCTTCATCGCGGCCGTGCACTTGCGGTAGAAATATAAAACGTTCAACACAGCTCTTGACTTCATCAAGCCGGGGCTGAAGGATGGAGCAAAAGTGGCGGTTTGCACTAAGGAGCAAGTTGTTGAGGCGCTGAAATCATGGGACAAGGTCCTCTTTGGGTATTTCGTGGATTTCAAGCCTCACCTCCCAACCCATGAGAGGTACTTGCATAAGCTTTGGGAACTCCATGGGAATGTGGAGGTGATTCATCGTCGAAATGGTTTCTTACTTTTCAGATTAACTTTAGACGAGGACAAAAATCATGTTCTTGAGAGGGGTGCTTGGTTTGTTCGGGGAACCCCCTTGTAGTCTAGCAATGGACACCGGAGGTAGTGATGAAGAGAAGCAAGATGTCATCTATCCCGATTTGGCTAAGGTTGTCGGTGCTAGACCTTCGTTTTTTGGTCACCATCGATCTTGAGCACAATAGCTAGTGTTCTTGGAAAACCTTTATACATGGATGATAACACTACTTCGGGGAGAAGGCTTGCGTATGCAAGGCTGTGTGTGGAGGTGGACGGAACTTTTCAGTACCCAGAGTTTGTTGAGATACAAATCGAAGGTGGAGCATATGGGAAGGTGGACATTGAGTTTGAGTGGAAGTCGGGGCATTGTGGTGTTTGTTCGGAGTTTGGGAATACGCAGGCTAGCTGCCCACAAAGCCAGCATGAGAAGGTGAGGGAGGCTGGAAGACCAGTAGTAAAACCCAATCCTAAAGAGCAAGGTTGGGTGGAAGTTGGCCGGAAGGGAGAGACAAAGAAGAAGGGCACATCCGAAGCAAGAGAACATAGAGAAGAGAGTATAGATGGTGGTACGAGGGAGGGGCTGGTGGCAGATCCTCCTTTGGTGATTTTCGAGCTTGAGGAAGAGCAAGGTGTGCAAACCCCTAGGGAGGCAAGTGTGGAGTTTGGAAACATAACGGGGGTGGAGACTGTAATGGAACGGGACACCATAATGCAAGGCAACGTCTCCACCACCTTCGGTTGACCTTCAATTATTATCTCCATACCCAGAAGCATTCCGTGTCATTCAAGAGAAGGGACTAGAGAAACAAAAAGCAAACCGAAGCGGTAAGGGACGTAAGTCCCATATTGCGAAGCCATGAATATCCTAGTATGGAACGTACGCGGTGCAAATCTCCCCGGCCGTGCGCACATGATAAGGGGACGAATAAAGGAGGCAAAGGCAGATATTGTATGCCTTCTGGAGCTCAAAGTGAAACTAAAAATAATGGATCGCTTTAGGCGTGCTATTTGGGGGCATGAGTGGGCATCAAATAGCTTGATTGTAAATTCTTGAAGAATCCTTGTGTTGTGGAATGAGCTAAAGGTGGACCTCCGAGTTACTTTTGAAACCATGCAATTGCTGCAGCTTGAAGGAAGGGAGGTGAAAAATGGGAGAAACATTGTGATTACTACGGTCTATGCTGAAAACGGCCACGTGCAGCGGAGGTTACTTTGGGAAGACCTTGCTCATGCAATTCCAACACCCTCGACGCCTTGCCAGGTGTGTGGGGACTTTAATTGCATCAGGAGAGCAAATGAGAAGAGGGGAGGAATGGGTCTCAATATGGTGGCCATGGATGAGTTCAATGCATGTGTGGACCAGCTCTAGCTGGTGGAAGTCCCGTCTACCGGAGGTGAATTTACGTGGTCTGATTACTCGCATGGGGAGGCAATCATCGAAACACGAATTAATAGAATATTCATGTCCCATGCGTGGTTGGAGACATTTCCTGATTCCTATTACGTTGTGGGGGACAGAGACATGAGTGGCCACTCGATGTTCACTTTGTTTGTGGAGAAGGATGGACAAAGAAGGAAGCGAAAGTTTCAGTTTGTAAATTTCTGGGTTGAGCATGCGATGTTCAATGACGTGGTAAGGGAGGCTTGGGCCACGCGGGTGGTAGGTACCCCCATGTATCGTTTGATAGCAAAGTTACATGAGGTAAAAGAGGCGTTAAAGAGATGGAATGCGGATACCTTCGGGCATACGGAACACAAAGTGGTTGAAGCTCAGCTCCGGCTGGCTGATATTAGAACACAAAGGGAGGAAAATCCACGAGATGAGGAGCTGTCGCATTGTGAGAGTCTTTATAAGGAGACCCTGGACCGTGCTTTGCTTCGGGAGGAGGCTTTAATGAGACAAAAATCAAGGGTTCGATGGTTGCAAGAGGGTGATCGAAATTCCAGATTTTTCCATGCTTCCCTTCGAGTGAGGAGAGACACCAATAATGTGAGGAGAGTGAGTGAGGAAGGGGTCGTTATTGAGGATGAAGAGGCTATCCGAGACGCCTTTCGGAGGCGGTTTTCTAACTTGTTTTCTAGTGATTTTCAGGTTCAGTCCATTGATCCGACGTTGTCTTCTATTTATGCCCTCTCTTCTTCTCTTTCTCTCCCTCTTGCTTGTCTCTTCCTTCTCTCATTATCCTTATAAGGAGAGAATGAGAGCATAAGACGGAGATAGGGAATGAGAAGAGGGAAGAAGAGAGATTAGGAAAGTGGAAAGAGATAGCAGAAGAGATAAGGAAGTGGGAGAGAGAAGAAGAACGGAGAAGGAGGGAAGAAACGAGAGAAGAAGAGAGAGAAGGAGAGAGGAGGGAGAGAAGGGGGAGCGGAGGAGAGGGAGAGAAGGAGAGGGAGAGAGAAGAGGAAGGGAGGCGAGAGGGGGAAAGAGAGAAGGAAAGTGAGATAAGGAGAGAGTGAACGAGAGAGAAGGAGAAGAGAAAGAGGATAAGAGGGAGAGTGAGAAAAAGAGAAGCGAGAGAAGGTGAGGGGTAGAACAAGGAGAAGAAGAGAAGGAGAAGAGGGAGGAGGAGGAGAAGAGTGGTAGAGAGGAGTAAAAATGGGAAGAGAGAGAAGGAAAGAGAGGGAAAGGGAGAGAGAGAGAGATATGGAGAACGAGAGTGAGAGGTAGAGAAGGGAGAGAGAAGGAGAGTGGAGAAAAGAGGATAGGAAGAGCAGAGAGAGGAGACGGAGATAGAAGGAAGAGGGAGAGAGAGAACACGAGAATAGACAAGAGCAGAGAGGGAGAGAGGATAGAGAAGGGAAACAGAGAGAAAAGAAGAGGGACGAGAGAGCAAGGGAGAGAGAGGGAGAGAGAGTAGGAGGGATATTGAAAATGAAGGAGAAGAGGGAAGAGGAGGGAGAGAAGAAGGGGGAGAGGGAACGAGAGAGGTAGGGAAGAGAGGCAGAGAAGAGAGGGAAGGAGGAGAGAAGAGGGAGAGAGAAAGAGATGATGGAGGGAAGTAAAGGGGAGAGGGAGAAGAAGAGAGAGGGGGTGAAGGAGTGGGAGAGAAGGAGAGAGGTAGAGAGCGAGAGAGATAAGGAGAAGGGAAAGAGGAGGATGGAGAAGGATAAAATGGGCAGAGAAAAGAAGAAGGTGAGCGGGATAAGAGGGAATGGAGAGTAGAGGGAATATGAGGGAGATAGAGATGAGGCGAGGGAGATGAGAGAAAGAGAAGAGGGAATAGTGAGAGAGAATGGGAGTGGTAGAGAAGGTGATACGAGAGAGGGGTAGAACGAGAAAGAGAGAAGGGCTCTACAGAATGGGACGAGGAGAGAGAGAAGGATTGGGAGAAAAGGAGAAGCAAGAGGAGGGAGATATGAAGAGGGAGAAGGAGAGAGGAGAGAGAGATAAAGAGAGTGGCATAAGGAGAAAGGGATAAGGAGAGAGTGAGAGAAGGAAGAGAGAGAAAGAAAAGGTGAGAGAGGAGGAGAACGAGAGTGAGAGGTAGAGAAGGGAGAAAAGGAGAGTGGATAAATGAGGATAAGAAGAGCAGAGAGAGGAGAAGGAGATAGAAGGAAGAGGGAGAGAGAGAACACGAGAATTGACTAGAGCAGAGAGGGAGAGAGGATAGAGAAGGGAAACAGAGAGAAAAGAAGAGGGACGAGAGAGGAGGGAGAGAGAGAGAGCAAGAGAAGTAGGAGGGAGATAGAAAATGAAGGAGAAGAGGGAAGAGGAGGGAGAGAAGAAGGGGGAGAGGGAACGAGAGAGGTTGAGAAGAGAGGCAGAGAAGAGAGGGAAGGAGGAGAAAGGGATAAGGAGAGAGGGAGAGAAGAAAGGGAAGGAGAAGAGAGGAGATAGAGACAAAGAGAGTGCCATAAGGAGAAAGGGATAAGGAGAGAGGGAGAGAAGGAAGAGAGAGACAGAGAAGAAGACGAGGGGGGAGAGAATGAGATAGAGGTAGAAAACCTAGGAGAAGGGAGAGAGAGAGAAGAATAGAGGCAGAGAAGAGAGAATAGGGATAAGGATAAGGAGAGAAGAGAGAAGGAGAACAGAAAAGAGAAGAGATGGAAGGAAGAGAAGAGAAGAGATAGGAGGGAGAAGAAGGGAGAGACAGGGAGAGAAGTAAGTGAAGGAGGGAGTGGAGGAGAGGGATAAGAGGGAGAGAGAAAAGGAGAGAAGGAGAGGGATAAGTGGGAGATTGAGAAGGAGAAAGAAGAGAGGAAAGATAAGAGGAGAGAGATAATAAGAGGGAGAAGACAGAGAGGGAAATGGAGAAGAGGGGAGGGAGAGGAGGACACAGAGAAGGGAAGGTGAGAGAAAAAGAGAGAAGGAGAAGAGAGGGGCATGAGAGGAGATGAAGGGATTGAAGGAGAGAGAAGAGGAGGGAGAAGGAGAGGAGAGGAAGAGAGGGGAGGACTGAGAGGAAGAGAGAAGGAGAAGAGAGAGGGAACGAGCGGAGACGGAGGGATAAGGGGGGAGAACGGGTGGGAGGGATAGAGAATGAGAGGATAAGAGGGGAGGAGAGAGAGGGTGAATTGGGGAGAGAGATAAGAAGAAGGAGAGAGGGAACAAGAGAGGAGGTAAGAGGAAACAAGAGAATGATAGGAGGACAGATAAGGAAAGGAGGAGAAGAGGGAAGGGGAAGGGAACGACATAGAGAAGGGAGAGTAGAGATAAAGTAGGAGAGAAGCAAGAGAGATAGAGGAGGAGAGAGGAAACGAGATAGGTGAGAGGAGGAGAGGGATAAGGAGATAGAGAAGCGAGAGAGAGAAAGAAGAGTAGAGGGAAAAGAAGAGGATAGGAGGGAGAAGGGACAAAAGGTAAGGAGACGGAGAAGGGAGAGAGAGAGAACGGGGAGAGGAGCGAAGAAGGGAAAGAGCAGATAGAGGGAGGAGTCCCCTCTCCTTCTCATCTTCCCTCTCCTCCTCTCCTTCTCTTCTATTCATCCTCTCTCTTCTTCTCTTTCTCTCCCTTTCGCTCGTGTCTTCCTTCTCTCCTTATCCTTATAAGGAGAGAATGAGAGCATAAGACGGAGATAGGGAACGAGAAGTGGGAAGAGGAGAGATGAGGAAAGAGGAAAGAGATAGCAGAAAAGATAAGTAAGTGGGAGAGAGAAGGAGAACCGAGAAGGAGGGAGGAAACGAGAGAAGAGGAGAGAGAGAAGGATAGAGAGACAGAGAAGGAGAGAGGAGGGAGAGAGGAGATAGAAGTGTTAGCAGAGGAGAGGGAGAGAAGGAGAGGAAGAGAGAAGAGGAAGGGAGGAGAGAGGGAGAAAGAGAGAGAAGGAATGAGAGATAAGGATAAAGATGAGGAGAGAGTGAACGAGAGAGAAGGAGAAGAGAAAGAGGATGAGAGGGAGAGTGAGAATAGGAGGGAGAGAAGGTGAGGGGTAGAACAAGGAGAAGAAGAGAAGAAGAAGAGGGAGGAGGAGGAGGAGAAGAGAGGTAGAGAAGTGTAGAAATGGGAAGAGAGAGAAGAAAAGAGAGGGAAAGGGAGAGAGAGAAGAGATATGGAGAACGAGAGTGAGAGGTAGAGGAGGGAGAGAGAAGGAGAGTGGAGAAAAGAGGATAAGAAGAGCAGAGAGGAGAGAAGGAGATAGAAGGAAGAGGGAGAGAGATAACACGAGAATAGACAAGAGTAGAGAGGGAGAGAGGATAGAGAATGGAAACAGAGAGAAAAGAAGAGGGAGGAGAGAGGAGGGAGAGCATGGGAGAGAGAGAGAGAGCGAGAGAAGTAGGAGGGAGATAGAAAATGAAGGAGAAGGGGGAAGAGGGGGGAGAGGGAACGAGAGAGGTAGAGAAGAGAGGCAGAGAACAGAGGGAAGGAGGACAGAAGAGGGAGAGAGAAAGTGATGGGGGAGAGCGGAGGATAGGGAAGTAGAGGGGAGAGGGAGAAGAGAGAATTGGTGAAGGAGTGGGAGAGAAGGAGAGAGGTAAGAGAGAGAAAGTATGAGAGGAGAGAGAAGCTCTGGGTTTGCGTATGGGGATCCTAGAGTATTGTAGGGTTTCTAACCTCATTTTTCCACCAAATCTCTTGATTTCTTCACCAAAATGGATCCTAAGTCTAGTTCTACACGTTTGCAACAACAAGATGGAGATTGTGGCAACATTAAGGATCTCCATCATGCATCAAAAATGAATATATATGTACAAAACACAATAATCGGGTTTGGAGGGTGTAGCTTCTATGCCACTTCTAAGGAGTACTTTTACTCCCCCAAGGAAGTGGTCCGACCTCTTTGCGGCCAGCCCAAGGGCATCCATGGCTCTTGAAGTCATCCCACCAGCGGTTAAGGGAGGGGCGAAGGTCGCCTTTTGCTCAAAGGTTGAAGTTGTGGAGGCACTAAGAAGATGGGACAAGGTCTCGGTTGGTCACTTTATAGCCTTCAAGCCGCACATGCTGACGTTAGAAAAACACCTCCACAAGTTGTGGGGGTTAGTTGGAAGCAACAAAAGAGCACACGTGGAGGCAAGGTGTGCGCCCCCTCACCTTGAATCCATGATTGTCCTAATATGGAATGTGCGCGTTGCAAATGGACACGGCCGTGCACATATGATAAGGAGTCGAATAAGGGAGGAGAAACCGGACGTTGTTTGTCTTGTGCAGTGTTGAACGTTTTAATTTAAACCGCAAGTGCACGGCCGCGATGAAGCGGTGGCAAGTACGGGTCGTCCTCAGGGAGGTGAGTAGCCTCTTGCTTGTACGAAATCAAGTGGCAAAAATAGGGAGAAGAAAGTTGTTTATGCTAATCTAGACTACGCTACACTAAGAAGTATGAAATGCGAACGAAACAAACAAACGATGAAATAAAACTAAACTAAGAACAAAACAAGAATGCTGGAATTTCAGGAATGGAAAACCCCTAAGGGGTGGAGTGAGTGCACACAAGCAAAGAGGTGGGTGTAGAATACATTCTTTAAGCACATGAAGGTGGTGTTTATCAAGCATAGGAAGTGTCTAAATGTTATGGCAAAACCTATCAATCCATTCACCAACTTGGTTGATTAACATTTACATATGCAAGTTGTTTATTTCAGAACCTAAACAAGCATGAGAGGTGTCTAATCATTTTGGCAAAAGTCATCAAGTTATAAATTCTATCCTAAACAAGCAAGCATACATTCATGTTTAATCAACACATTGAAATTAAAGCATTCATCCCATTCTCATTTGCATGTATGTACATCTACTCCACCCCCCAAAGGGGATGGAACTACTCACTAAACATTACACTAATTATTAAACTAAACAAAGAAAGCATATTAACTAAGCTAATAAAACTAATGAAATGAGATTAAGCAAAGCAAAACAAGAAACATAAAACAAACAACATAATAAAGAAAACTTGTATTCAAATGACTCACATTAAAAGTAGCATCCTCCTACTTTAGTGTGTGCTTCAAGGCCGCACTTCTAGTAGGAAGAATAGCCACTTAAAATATGGAGTGATTACAATAGGAGGTGAAGAATTCTACTTATAAGCATGGAAAAAGCTAATCGGGGACAATCCCCCGATGTGGGACTAAACCAATACCACAAATAGCCTAAACGAACATTAATACAAGTCCAGGAGAAATTTCGACGGATCCTGAGCAATATGGACCGCCAATTAGCGGTCCAAGACCGCCAATTGGCGGTCCAAAATTGTCGGATCGTGTTGGAATTTGTTGTGGGATTTTCTTTCTGGTATTATTGGTCTTTGATGCGGTTACTCGACTTGTTGGAGCTCCGACCCGAATAGAATTGGTAAAATACTCCCCATGATGGTGTGGAGTATTCTGTTTTGCTCTTAGGTCCTTCTATCTTACATTCAGGTCCTTCTCCCTTGCATCTTGGTCCCTAGATCTCACAATTCAGTCCTTTTTTCCCAGCTTTTGGGTCCTTTTATGCTTCATCTCTTCAAACCTATTTATTCCTGAAAACTAAACATAAAACTCGTGACATAGCATTGTTTAGGTGAAAGATAATGGATATAAGATACAAATATGAGCATGAAATGATGTCAATCAAATACCCCCACACCTAACTTTTGCTAGTCCCGAGCAAAACAAAGAAAGAGAAAAGCATACGAAAAACAAGAAATCCTAACTCACTTTCGTAGGAATCACGGTTGCACTTAGCACGTGCAACAAGCCGTTAAACCTCCTTGTCGCCAAGGAGGAGGAGTGTTGTCTCCTGAGGGTTTTCAGCGGATATACCCACAAAATCCGAACAAGATGCATTAATCAATCTAGCTACACGACTCGTTGGACTTATTTTGTCGATCATGGGATGCGGTAATACTACGGGTCGACTCTATATATGTAATCAGTCCACACACCTAGCCTAATGAGTTATTCGTGAGAGTTAACTAAGGAATTAAGTGAAAGACATGGGCAACCTTAACTTTTGAATGTGATACAACGTGTAAAGTCCATTTTGGTTCTTATTTGACTTTTTTTTTCTCTCTCTTTTTTTTCTTTCTTTTTTTTTTCTTTTCTTTGGAGCATTTTATTGGTTGGTGTTTGATTCTCCCAGGGTCAGGTTTCGTGCATCATTGCCTATGAGGACTTACACTATCACGTACACCTTCCCCCAAATCTCCACATAGGGCCATCCCTACCACCCGTGTAACGGGCGTTCGGTCGGCGCATCCCAAGTCAGATGACTCGAAAGCACCAGGCACAAAGTCCCCTCAGACCTACTTTCCCGAGTGATAGGAGCCGTGCGAGAAGAGAGAACACCACTTATTTATTTATCTACATGGGAACCAAAACCCCTACACTTAAGTTTCACAAAAAGAGATTAAGGGCCCTTGACTACGACAAACTTCCTTATACTAACAGACACGAATTATTTGACTCACTAGGTTCAGGGTGGACTTCTTTAAATGTTTGAGTGCTGAAACCCTATGATTACACGCCCCCCGAGGGAAAACCGGGGTGCACCCTAACGACTCGATAAGACCTAAAGCCAGTAAACTAGAAATCCTAATACATCAAGTTCAAGACAATTTTGGGAGCTTTCTTTTTACTTTGCCTCTCAACGGTTTTGCACATGCTAAACACACGCAAAACCCACAAAAACATTTTCTTTCGCAAACACATGAAGATTTTGAAAGAAATGTGAAAATTTTAAAGTACTCGGCAAGCAAAAGGAGACAAGTCACCCAAGGATCATGGCAAGCAGATATATCAATGTTAAATGCGGCACACTAACATGACCCTAGCAGTACAAACAAACGAAAATAAAACCAAAGGAAAAAGACTCGACTATGTACACACGTAAAACACCCTCCCACACCTACTTCATGCATTGTCCTCAATGAATGTGAACAAGATACTACATGGATACATGCATGAAAAAGGAAAGATTTCACCAACATGAAGTACAAAGGGACGTTCAGGGTCATGTTGATGGACACAAACCCAAATTCCCTCAAAACCTGTGAGAAGCTGAAGAAGGGAGATAAATACGTGAAGAGATTGGGCCCAAGTACACAAGGGTTGGGGCCCACAACAATCGATGCCCACTGAAGGAGTCTTTTATTACACACTTCTTTTTCTTTTCTTTTTTTTGTTGTTTTTTTTTTGTTGTTTTTTTTCTTTTTTTTTAAAGATATATACATCAACCAAGATATTCTCATAATCATTTGGTCAAGGAACATCAAATGAGAACATCAAGTCAGGAGGACCAGAGACTTGCCAAGATGGGCAAACTCCACTGGTACTCTGAGGTGTCATGAGGGGTGAAAGGTCAAAGCTGAAAGGCTCGAACCCCTCATGATATTGGTTGGGTGTGGGCAACAAAGACTGAAGTTGTGTTGCCTCACTAGGGTTTAATTGCTCATCGAAGAAAACCCTCCAACCAATAGGCGGGTGCATCGGAATGAGTTCCTCAGGCTCATTCGATGGATGCAACAGACTTGCATCACTAAGAATGGGGCTTCTCCCCAAGTCATCCAACAAGGACCTCCCACCATCATTTAGATCATCAAGCATAAGCTCGGTCATAGGTGGGTCCTTGTTGGAGTCAATATGAAGCTCCAATGGCTCAATGGCCATGGGACATGAGGTAGAGACACCTTCTGGTATAGGCATATGGTGAGGTGTCTCACTCTCACTAGTACTCTCAATTGAATCATGCAACGAACACTCCCTTTGGACATTCATGTTTGAGGCCAGCTCACTCTGTTGCATTGCAAAGACAGGCAATGAGTCTTCGCTGAGCCTACAAACATTCTCGACGGCCTGCATTGGTGTTAGAGGTGTTCGTTGGTTTTGTGGTGCTTTCTCCAATTGGCGGATGAGATTGAGATTTAAAGGTTCATCCATGGGTTCCTGTTGCCTACCAGAGTTGAACACATGAAACTCGGCACTCATGTTACCGAATGAGAGCTTCATGAGACCATTTCTACAATTAATCAAGGCATTGGAGGTTGCCAGAAATGGTCTACCCAAAATCAAAGGTATTTGAGAGTGGGTGTTCGCAACAGGATTGGTATCGAGGACAACAAAATCGACTGGAAATATAAAATCTCCAACTTTGATAAGCACATCCTCGATAATCCCCATGGGAATACGAATGGATCTATCCGCTAATTGGAGGGTGATCTTAGTTGGTTTCAATTCTCCCAAGTTCAACTGTTGATAAACAGAGAATGGGAGGAGGTTGACCGGTGATCCTAAATCAAGCAAAACATTGCTCAATCTAGTGTCCCCTATCGTACACTGAATAGTAGGACACCCCGGGTCCTTGTATTTTGTGTAGGTAGGATTGGACAAAAGTGAGCTGATATTTGCAGCCAAGAATGCTTTCTTAGGAACATTGGTCTTCCTCTTGGTTGTGCAGAGATCCTTCAACACTTTGGCATATTGAGGTATTTGTTGGATGACATCCAACAAGGGGATGTTAACCTTCACTTGCTTAAATACCTCTAATATCTTGTCCATGTTGTCACTCTGCTTTTTGTTTAACCTACTTGGATAAGGAGCTTTTGGCAGGTAGGTTTTCTGATGTGCCTGAGAAGAAAGCTTTGGTGTATTACCCTCACCCTCAGCTTCTTCTTCACCACCATTCCCACTGAGGGGCTGCATAGATGGTGGTGGGTGTGGCAAGGAAATGTGATTGTCAACCTGTTTTCCATTCCTTAAGGTCACAATGGAATTGACATGGTGAACAGGTTCCTCCACATGGTTCACTTGCCTCCCCCGAGGTACCACATTCTTATTTTGCATTTGTTGTTGTTGGTACATGCGGGGGTTAGCCTCAGGCTGGCTAGGAAAAGACCCTCTCTCTCTTTCATGTACAGACTGAGCCAATTGGCCCATCTGAAGCTCTAGAGATTTGATGGTCTGCTGATTTGAAGTGAGAACTTGACTCGTGGTAGACATAAAAAATTTCATTGAGTTTTCAAGTCCACGAGTCAAGGTCTCAAGCGAATTGAATCGGGTTTCCATATTATTGGAATTTGGGAAACCCGATTGATTGGTGGTTTGCGCTTGGGGTGGCTGATAGGAATGCGCATGCATGGGAGGTTGGTGTGATTGGTAAGGTGGTCTCGAGGAGTTTGGAGGACCAACCGGGGCATTAGTTTGGTTCCATGAAAAATTGGGGTGGTTCCTCCATCCAGGATTATAAGATGATGAGTATGGGTCATTCCTGGCTCTATCATAGACGGCGTTGACACGCTCCATCTCAGGAGGAATGGACTCACACTCGCTTTCTACATGACCTATCCTACCACATGAATGACAGGGAACTGGACCAGATGTAGACATGTGAGGTGCACTTTGTTGGTTTTGGAGCTCAATCGAGTCCATACGGCGCATTAAGGCCGCCATGCGTGCCTCGGTGGCCGTAGTGGTATCGATAGCAAATGCGGTACCCGATCTAGTCGAGTTTGCATTCGCGATCCTCGCTCCTATACTAGATGATGCAGGTGGTTCCCTCACACTCTCCCACTGCATGGTTTTCTCAGCGAGGTCTTCTAGGAAGGCCCATGCCTCCCTTTCATCCTTTCCCAAGAACTCTCCTTGACACATGGACTCAAGGAGCGTTCTGGACGGGATGTGAAGACCCTCGTACACAATCTGACAAAGGCGCCACAACTCAATGCCATGGTGAGGGCATGAGGATAGTAGCTCCTTGAACCTCTCTAGATATGCATGAAATGTCTCGGTCTCATGTTGATAGAACGAATTGATTTCGTTCCTCAATTTTTGAGTCCGATGATTAGGAAAGTACTTCTTGAGGAATGCAGATTGAAACTCATCCCAAGTCCTAAAGGAATTCGCCTGGTTGATGTACAACCACTTCTTGGCGTCATCCTTTAGTGCAAAAGGAACGAGCCTAAGATGGATGGAGTCTGTGCTAAGTTGTTGCAGCTTGAACATAGCACAGACCTCCTCAAATTCCCTGAGAAAGATATAGGGGTCACCTTTCCCAGTGAAATGAGGGAGCATGGAGATAAACTGAGGCTTAACCTCAAAATGGTTCCCATTAGCCTCTGGTAATACGATGCATGAGGGTAGAGCTGTACGGCTCGGGTAGCATCAATCACGTAGAGGTATGGGAACGACAACTGGAAGCACTGGTCGAACAGGTTGGTCCAGCAACTGCTCCTCCTCACGGAAATTAGCAGCCATTGAACTCGGACTGCGTGCGACACGAGAGGAGGGAGGTGTCGAGAAATCGATGACCGAAGCCGGATTGACAACGCTCCTCGTCAAACGACCACTCTCGTCTCGTGTCCACGAAAGCAAGCACAAAGGTGCACACACACACAAAACAAAACTTTTTTTTTTTAACAAAGAATGTGCGTAGAGGAGAAGACGAGGGAACACAGGAGAGAAAGAATGACTCAGGAGAGAAAGGAAGAAGTCCTTAAGCTACGGCGGATGGGTACAGGTAGAAGCACACATGCAAACAAGGCTCAAACAATCCTAAGGTCGCTATAGGTCCTTACAGCTAGACGACGCCTAACTGCGAGGTCACACGGCCTCAACACGCCTCACCTCCCTACAACGAGGACCACAAAGCCCAGCAAGTGAGCCAAGATCCGGGGATCTCGTCTCTCCTACTATCGACAAAGTGGGCAACGCCGATCAGGTCATGATGGTCGGGACCGGATCACTCTGCTAATGCGTCCAAGATCCTTAGGGCCAATGTCTACTTGATTTTAAAATTAGGCTCTTGATTAGTGTGGTTTTTGGGGCGAAGGAAAGGGTGATGAAATCCCCCACCTTATCTTTTACGGAACAGCCCCTCCTTAGTAGCGTTTTGGAGTCCTAAATCTAGCAAACAACTCTCCAAACAACGCTCAACTCACACTTGTTGCAATGCACTTCCTACTAACTAATGCATGTTCATACGAAATGCATGAATGAGAGTAGAAGGTGCGTACCTCACGGCAGCTCTCAGCAACAGAAAATAAAGCTAAGATAAAAGACAATCTAAATGCCTAAGTCACATACATGATGCATGGCCTAAACAAAAAGAATGCCTAATCTTTTGCTTTGAGTTTTAGGGTCCAAGTTGCTTAAAGGAGGTTGATTATGGATCTGGGAACAAACTATAAGTCAAAACATGCCAAATTAAATCCCAGATCACTACATCAATTATGAAAACCGACCAAAGAAATAAGAGAGCAAACAGAGCTTACCAGACCGCCAATTGGCGGTCTCAGGCCGCTGATTGGCGGTCTACAGTGCTCAGCTTGCTTCAAAACTTCTCCAGGTGCTCCTCCTGACCACTCCAAGTCTCCTGAAACAAAGACAAACTACAAAACAAAAATTAAATCCACTCGAATCGTCCAAACAAGAGTCTGGACTGGCACCTCCCCGGCAACGGCGCCAAAAACTTGTTGAACGTTTTAATTTAAACCGCAAGTGCACGGCCGCGATGAAGCGGTGGCAAGTACGGGTCGTCCTCAGGGAGGTGAGTAGCCTCTTGCTTGTACGAAATCAAGTGGCAAAAATAGGGGGAAGAAAGTTGTTTATGCTAATCTAGACTACGCTACACTAAGAAGTATGAAATGCGAACGAAACAAACAAACGATGAAATAAAACTAAACTAAGAACAAAACAAGAATGCTGGAATTTCAGGAATGGAAAACCCCTAAGGGGTGGAGTGAGTGCACACAAGCAAAGAGGTGGGTGTAGAATACATTCTTTAAGCACATGAAGGTGGTGTTTATCAAGCATAGGAAGTGTCTAAATGTTATGGCAAAACCTATCAATCTATTCACCAACTTGGTTGATTAACATTTACATATGCAAGTTGTTTATTTCAGAACCTAAACAAGCATGAGAGGTGTCTAATCATTTTGGCAAAACTCATCAAGTTATAAATTCTATCCTAAACAAGCAAGCATACATTCATGTTTAATGAACACATTGAAATTAAAGCATTCATCCCATTCTCATTTGCATGTATGTACATCTACTCCACCCCCCAAAGGGGATGGAACTACTCACTAAACATTACACTAATTATTAAACTAAACAAAGAAAGCATATTAACTAAGCTAATAAAACTAATGAAATGAGATTAAGCAAAGCAAAACAAGAAACATAAAACAAACAACATAATAAAGAAAACTTGTATTAAAATGACTCACATTAAAAGTAGCATCCTCCTACTTTAGTGTGTGCTTCAAGGCCTCAATTCTAGTAGGAAGAATAGCCACTTAAAATATGGAGTGATTACAATAGGAGGTGAAGAGTTCTATTTATAAGCATGGAAAAAGCTAATCGGGGACAATCCCCTGATGTGGGACTAAACCAATACCAAAAATAGCCTAAACGAACATTAATACAAGTCCAGGAGAAATTTCGACGGATCCTGAGCAATATGGACCGCCAATTAGCGGTCCAAGACTGCCAATTGGCGGTCCAAAATTGTCGGATCGTGTTGGAATTTGTTGTGGGCTTTGCTTTCTGGTATTATTGGTCTTTGATGCGGTTACTCGACTTGTTGGAGCTCCGACCCGAATAGAATTGGTAAAATACTCCCTATGATGGTGTGGAGTATTCTGTTTTGCTCTTAGGTCCTTCTGTCTTACATTCAGGTCCTTCTCCCTTGCATCTTGGTCCCTAGATCTCACAATTCAGTCCTTTTTCCCAGCTTTTGGGTCCTTTTATGCTTCATCTCTTCAAACCTATTTATTCCTGAAAACTAAACATAAAACTCGTGACATAGCATTGCTTAGGTGAAAGATAATGGATATAAGATACAAATATGAGCATGAAATGATGTCAATCATGCAGCACAAAGTGAAATTGAAGAAATTGGCGAGATTCAAACGTGCCATTTGGCCCCATGCGTGGGTGGGAAATAACTTGATTGTTGACTCCGAGAGAATCCTAGTACGTTGGAATGAACATGTGGTTGATCTTGAAGTCAAGTTTGAGTCAACCCAAATGCTCCACTTTGAAGGTTGCTTGAGAAACGGAGTTGTGTTCGTCCTCACGGCTATGTATGGAGAGAATGGACACATTGATAGATGAATCTTGTGGAGGGACCTTCAATCCGTGGAGCCTACAATGTCAATGCCTTGGTTGGTAGGAGGCGATTTTAATTGCATTCGATGGCCATGGGAAAAACGAGGAGGAGGGGGAGTAAATGAGGTTGCAATAAAAGATTTCAACGAAAGTGTGGATGCCCGACAACTCCTAGAGTTGCCTTCCTCGGGTGGAGAGTTCACGTGGTCGAATTCTTCCGAAGGAAGTGCTTGCATTGAAACTCGAATTGATCAGATCTTGATGAATAATGCATGGTTAGAAAAGTTTCCACAATCTCACTACGTAGTGGGGAGAAGGCTTTAAGTGACCATGTGACGCTTACCATGAGAACGGAAGTAAACGAGAGAAGGAAGGCGCGGATCTTTAGGTTCGAAAACCATTGGGTGGAGCATGAGGATTTCCTTTCGATTGTTGACGGGATTTGGGAAACACTTGTAAATGGCACTCCTATGTTTCGTGTGGTGGAGAAATTAAATGAAGTCAAGGAGGCACTCAAGAGGTGGAGTGCGAGTAAGTTTGGGAATGTTGAAAGAAAAGTAAAGCAAGGCCAGGATGCTCTTGAGGATGTAAGGAGAAGGAGTGTAAATCTAGTGGATGGATCACTCGAAATTGTTGAGGGGGCCTGTCGAACGTTTTAATTCAACCGCAAGTGCACGGCCATGATGAAGCAGTGGCAAGTACAGGTCGTCCTCAGGGAGGTGAGCACCCTCTTGTTTATCAGAAATCAAGTGGCAAAAATTGGGGAAGAAAGATTGATTATGCTACTCTACACTAAACTACGCTAAGAAGTATGAAATACGAACGAAAGAAACAAACAATGAAATGACAACTAAGCTAAGAACAAAAGAAGAATGCTGGAATACAGAAATGGGAAAACGCCTAAGGGGTGGAGTGAGTGCGCACAAGCAAAGAGGTGGGTGTTGAACACATTCTTTAAGCACAAATAAAGGTGGTGTTATCATGCATAGGAAGTGTCTAAATGTTGTGGCAAAACCTATCAATCTATTCACCAACTTAGTTGATTACATTTACATATGCAAGATGTTTATATCAGAACCTAAACAAGCAAGAGAAGTGTCTAATCATTTTGGCAAAACTCATCAAGTTATAAATTCTATCCTAAACAAGCAAGCATACATTCATGTTTTATCAACACATTGGAAATAAAGCATTCAATCCATTCTCATTTGCATGTATGTACATCTACTCCACCCCCCGAAGGGGATGGAACTACTCACTAAACATTACACTAATTATTAAACTAAACAAAGAAAGCATATTAACTAAGCTAATAAAACTAATGAAATGAGATTAAGCAAAGCAAAACAAGAAACATAAAACAAACAACATAATAAAGAAAACTTGTATTAAAATGACTCACATTAAAAGTAGCATCCTCCTACTTTAGTGTGTGCTTCAAGGCCTCACATCTAGTAGGAAGAATAGCCACTTAAAATAGGGAGTGATTACAATGGAAGGTGAAGAGTTTTATTTATAGCCATGGAAAAAGGCAAACTGGGACAATCCCCCGACGTGGGACTAAACAGATACCAACAATAGGCTAAACATCCTCTAATACATGTGCTGGAGAAATTTAAGCGGATTTGGGCCAAAATTGACTGTCAATTAGCGGTTGAGTTTTTGCTCTAATTCATGTTCGAGGCCAGCTCACTCTGTTGCATTGCGAAGACAGGCAATGAGTTTTTGCTGGACCCACGAACATTCTTAACGGGTTGCATTGGGTTAGGGGTGTTCGTTGATTTTGTGGTGCTTTCTCCAATTGGCGGATGAGATTTAGATTTAAAGGTTCATCCATGGGTTCCTGTTGCCTACCAGAGTTGAACACATGAAACTCGACACTCATGTTACCGAATGAGAGCCTCATGAGACCATTTCTACAATTAATCAAGGCATTGGTGGTGGCCAGAAATGACCTACCCAAAATCAAAGGTATTTGAGAGTGGGTTTTCGCAACAGGATTGATATTGAGGATAACAAAATCGACTGGAAATATAAAATCTTTAACTTTGATAAGCATGTCCTCGATAATCCCTATGGGAATATGAATGGATCTATCCACCAATTGGAGGGTGATCTTTGTTGGTTTCAATTCTCCCAAGTTCAACTGTTGATAAACAGAGAATGGGAGGAGGTTGACCGCTTATCCTAAATCAAGCAAAACATTACTCATGCTAGTGTCCCTTATCGTACACTGAATAGTAGGACACCTAGGGTCCTTGTTTTTGGTGTAGGCGGGATTGGACAAAAGTGAGCTTACATTTGCAGCCAAGAATGCTTTCTTAGGAACATTGGTCTTCCTCTTGGTTGTGCAGAGATCCTTCACCACTTTGGCATATTAAGGTATTTGTTGGATGACATCCAACAAGGAGATGTTAACCTTAACTTGCTTAAACACCTCTAATATCTTGTCCATTGTGTCACTCTGCTTTTTGGTTAACCTACTTGGATAAGGAGCTTTTGTCAGGTAGGTTTTCTGCAGTGCCTGAGAAGGAAGCCTTGGTGTATTATCCTCACCCCCAGCCTCTTCTTCACCATCATTCCCACTAATGGGCTGCATAGATGGTGGTGGGTGTGGCAAGGAAATGTGATTGTCAACCTGCTTTCCATTTCTTAAGGTCACAATGGAATTGACATGGTGAACAGGTTCCTTCACATGGTTCACTTGCCTCCCCCGAGGTACCACATTCTCATTTTGCACGTGTTGTTGCTGGTACACGCAGGGGTTAGCCTCAGGCTGGCTAGGAAAAGACCCTCTCTCTTTCATGTACAGACTGAGCCAATTGGCCAATCTGAAGCTCTAGAGATTTGATGGTCTGCTGATTTGAAGTGAGAACTTGACTTGTGGATGACATAAAAATTTTCACAGAGTTCTCAAGTCCACGAGTCAAGTTCTCAAGCGAATTAAACCGGGTTTCAAAGTTGTTAGAATTTGGGAAACCTGGTGGGTTGGTGCTTGGAACTTGGGGTTGCTGATAAGATTGTGCATGCATGGGAGGTTGGTGTGATTGGTAAGGTGGTCTACAGGATTTTGAAGGACCACCCGAGGCATTTGTTTGGTTCCATGAAATATTGGGGTGGTTCCGCCATCCAGGATTATAAGATGATGAGTATGGGTCATTCCTAGCTCTGTCATAGATGGCGTTGACATGTTCCATCTCAGGAGAAATGGACGCACACTCACTTTCTAGATGACCTATCCTACCACATGAATGACAGGGAACTCGACCAGATGTTGACATGTGAGGTGCAATTTGTTGGTTTTCGAGCTCAATCGAATCCATACGGCGCATTAAGGCCGACATGCGTGCCTCGGTGGCCGTAGTGGTATCGATAGCAAATGCGGTACCCGATCTAGTCGAGTTTGCATTTGCGATCCTCGCTCCTATACTAGATGATGCAGGTGGTTCCCTTACACTCTCCCATTGCATTATTTTCTCAGCAAGGTCTTCTAGAAAAGCCCGTGCCGCCCTTTCATCCTTTCCCAAGAACTCTCCTTGACACATGGACTCAAGGAGCGTTCTTGACGGGATGTGAAGACGTTCGTAAACAATCTGACAAAGGCGCCACAACCCGATGCCATGGTGAGGGCATGAGGATAGTAGCTCCTTGAACCTCTCTAAGTATGCATGGAATGGTTCGGTCTCATGTTGATAGAACGAATTGATTCCGTTCCTCAATTTTTTAGTCCGATGATTTGGGAAGTACTTCTTGAGGAATGCATATTGAAACTCGTCCAAAGTTTTAAAGGCATTCGCCTGGTTGCTGTACAACCACTTCTTGGCGTCATCCTTTAGTGCAAAAGAAACGAGCCTAAGATGGATGGATTCTGTGCTAAGTTGTTGCAGCTGGAACATAGCAAAGACCTCCTCAAATTCCCTGAGAAAGATATAGGGGTCACCCTTCCCAGTGAAGCGAGGGAGCATGGAAATATACTAAAGCTTAACCTCAAAATGGTTCTCAGTTGCATGTGGCAATACGATGCATGAGGGTAGAGCGGTACGGCTCGGATAGCATCTATCACGTAGAGGTTTGGGAGCGACAACTGGAAGCACAGGTGCAACAGGTGGGTCCAGCAACTGCTCCGCCGCACGGAAATTAGCAGCCATAGAACCCGGACTGTGTGCGACATGAGAGAAGGAAGGCGTCGAGAAATCGATGACCGAAGCCGGATTGACAACGCTACTCGTCAAACAACCACTCCGTCTCGTGTCCACGAAAGCATGCACAAAGGTGCTCACACACCAAAACTTTTTTTTAACAAAGAATGTACGTAGAAGAGAAGACGAGGGAACACAGGAGAGAAAGAATGACTCAGGAGGGAAGGGAAGAAGTCCTTATGCTACGGCGGATGGGTACAGGTAGAAGCACATAAGCAAACCAGGCTCAAGCAATCCTAAGGTTGCTATAGGTCCTTACAGCTAGACAACGCCTAACTGTGAGGTCACACGGCCTAAACATGCCTCACCTCCCTACAACGAGGACCACAAAGCCCAGCAAGTGAGCCAAGATCCGGGGATCTCCTCTCTCCTACTATCGACAAAGTGGGCAATGTCGATTAGGTAATGACGGTCGGGATCGGATCACTCTCCTAATGCGCCCGAAATCCTTAGGGCCAATGTGTACTTGATTTTAAAATTAGGCTCTTGATTAGTGTGGTTTGTAGGGCGAAGGAAAGGGTGATGAAATCCCCCACCTTATCTTTTACGGGATAGCCCCTCCTTAGTAGCGTTTTGGAGTCTAAATCTAGAAAGCAACTCTCCAAACAAACGCTCAACTCACACTTGTTTCAATGCACTTCCTACTAACTAATGCATGTTCATACGAAATGCATGAATGAGAGTAGAAGGTGCGTACCTTACACCAGCACTCAGTAACTGAAAATAAAGCTAAAATGAAAGACAATCTATATGCCTAAGTCACATACATGATGCATGACCTAAACAACAAGAATGCCTAATCTTTTGCTTTGAGTTTTAGGGTCCAAGTTGCTTAAAGGAGGTTTGATTATTGATCTGGGGACAAACTATTAGTCAAAACATGCCAAATCGAGTCCCAGATCACTATAGAAGATAAAGAAATACTCCACATTAATGTAGAGGTGAAATGAAACAACCAGACCGCTAGTTGGCGGTTGTAGACCGCTGATTGGCGGTCTTCTTCTCTCAGACCACCTCCAAACTTCACCATATGCTTCCCCTTCTCAATGTGAGTCTCCTCAAGCAAAGAAAGCTACAAGACAAAAATTAAATCTACTCGAATCGTCTAAACAAGAGTCTGGACTGGCACCTCCCCGGCAACGGCGCCAAAAACTTGTTGAACGTTTTAATTAAACCGCAAGTGCACGGCCGCGATGAAGCGGTGGCAAGTACGGGTCGTCCTCAGGGAGGTGAGCAACCTCTTGTTTATCAGAAATCAAGTGGCAAAATTTGGGGGAGAAAGATTGAGTATGCTATTAAACTACGCTAAACTACGCTAAGAAGTATGAAATGCGAACGAAAGAAACAAACAATGAAATGACAACTAAGCTAAGAACAAAAGAAGAATGATGTAATACAGAAATGGGAAAACCCCTAAGGGGTGGAGTGAGTACACACAAGAAAAGAGGTGGGTGTTGAACACATTCTTTAAGCACAAATAAAGGTGGTGTTATCATGCATAGGAAGTGTCTAGATGTTGTGGCAAAACCTATCAATCTATTCACCAACTTAGTTGATTAACATTTACGTATGCAAGATGTTTATTTCAGAACCTAAACAAGCATGAGAATTGTCTAATCAATTTGGCAAAACTCATCAAGTTATAAATTCTATCCTAAACAAGCAAGCCTACATTCATGTTTTATCAACACATTGGAAATAAAGCATGCAATCCATTCTCATTTGCATGTATGTACATGTACTCCACCCCCCGAAGGGGATGGAACTACTCACTAAACATTACACTAATTATTAAACTAAACTAAGAAAGCATATTAACTAAGCTAATAAAACTAATGAAATGAGATTAAGCAAAGCAAAACAAGAAACATAAAACAAACAACATAATAAAGAAAACTTGTATTAAAATGACTCACATTAAAAGTAGCATCCTCCTACTTTAGTGTGTGCTTCAAGGCCTCACTTCTAGTAGGAAGAATAGCCACTTAAAATATGGAGTGATTACAATAGGAGGTGAAGAGTTCTACTTATAAGCATGGAAAAAGCTAATCGAGGACAATCCCCCGATGTGGGACTAAACTAATACCAAAAATAGCCTAAACGAACATTAATACAAGTCCAGGAGAAATTTCGACGGATCCTGAGCAATATGGACCGCCAATTGGCGGTCCAAAATTGTCGGATCGTATTGGCATTTGTTGTGGGCTTTTCTTTCTGGTATTATTGGTCTTTGATGCGGTTACTCGACTTGTTGGAGCTCCGACCCGAATAGAATTGGTAAAATACTCCCCATGATGGTGTGGAGTATTCTGTTTTGCTCTTAGGTCCTTCTGTCTTACATTCAGGTCCTTCTCCCTTGCATCTTGGTCCCTAGATCTCACAATTCAGTCCTTTTTTCCCAGCTTTTGGGTCCTTTTATGCTTCATCTCTTCAAACCTATTTATTCCTGAAAACTAAACATAAAACTCGTGACATAGCATTGTTTAGGTGAAAGATAATGGATATAAGATACAAATATGAGCATGAAATGATGTCAATCAAATACCCCCACACCTAACTTTTGCTAGTCCCGAGCAAAACAAAGAAAGAGAAAAGCATACGAAAAACAAGAAATCTTAACTCACTTTCGTAGGAATCGCGGTTGCACTTAGCACGTGCAACAAGCCGTTAAACCTCCTTGTCGCCAAGGAGGAGGAGTGTTGTCTCCTGAGGGTTTTCAGCGGATATACCCACAAAATCCGAACAAGATGCATTAATCAATCTAGCTACACGACTCGTTGGACTTATTTTGTCGATCATGGGATGCGGTAATACTACGGGTCGACTCTATATATGTAATCAGTCCACACACCTAGCCTAATGAGTTATTCGTGAGAGTTAACTAAGGAATTAAGTGAAAGACATGGGCAACCTTAACTTTTGAATGTGATACAACGTGTAAAGTCCATTTTGGTTCTTATTTGACTTTTTTTTTCTCTCTCTTTTTTTTCTTTCTTTTTTTTTCTTTTCTTTGGAGCATTTTATTGGTTGGTGTTTGATTCTCCCAGGGTCAGGTTTCGTGCATCATTGCCTATGAGGACTTACACTATCACGTACACCTTCCCCCAAATCTCCACATAGGGCGATCCCTACCACCCGTGTAACGGGCGTTCGGTCGGCGCATCCCAAGTCAGATGACTCGAAAGCACCAGGCACAAAGTCCCCTCAGACCTACTTTCCCGAGTGATAGGAGCCGTGCGAGAAGAGAGAACACCACTTATTTATTTATCTACATGGGAACCAAAACCCCTACACTTAAGTTTCACAAAAAGAGATTAAGGGCCCTTGACTACGACAAACTTCCTTATACTAACAGACACGAATTATTTGACTCACTAGGTTCAGGGTGGACTTCTTTAAAAATTTGAGTGCTGAAACCCTATGATTACACGCCCCCCGAGGGAAAACCGGGGTGCACCCTAACGACTCGATAAGACCTAAAGCCAGTAAACTAGAAATCCTAATACATCAAGTTCAAGACAATTTTGGGAGCTTTCTTTTTACTTTGCCTCTCAACGGTTTTGCACATGCTAAACACACGCAAAACCCACAAAAACATTTTCTTTCGCAAACACATGAAGATTTTGAAAGAAATGTGAAAATTTTAAAGCACTCGGCAAGCAAAAGGAGACAAGTCACCCAAGGATCATGGCAAGCAGATATATCAATGTTAAATGCGGCACACTAACATGACCCTAGCAGTACAAACAAACGAAAATAAAACCAAAGGAAAAAGACTCGACTATGTACACACGTAAAACACCCTCCCACACCTACTTCATGCATTGTCCTCAATGAATGTGAACAAGATACTACATGGATACATGCATGAAAAAGGAAAGATCTCACCAACATGAAGTACAAAGGGACGTTCAGGGTCATGTTGATGGACACAAACCCAAATTCCCTCAAAACCTGTGAGAAGCTGAAGAAGGGAGATAAATACGTGAAGAGATTGGGCCCACAACAATCGATGCCCACTGAAGGAGTCTTTTATTACACACTTCTTTTTCTTTTCTTTTTTTTTGTTGTTTTTTTTTGTTGTTTTTTTCTTTTTTTTTAAAGATATATACATCAACCAAGATATTCTCATAATCATTTGGTCAAGGAACATCAAATGAGAACATCAAGTCAGGAGGACCAGAGACTTGCCAAGATGGGCAAACTCCACTGGTACTCTGAGGTGTCATGAGGGGTGAAAGGTCAAAGCTGAAAGGCTCGAACCCCTCATGATATTGGTTGGGTGTGGGCAACAAAGACTGAAGTTGTGTTGCCTCACTAGGGTTTAATTGCTCATCGAAGAAAACCCTCCAACCAATAGGCGGGTGCATCGGAATGAGTTCCTCAGGCTCATTCGATGGATGCAACAGACTTGCATCACTAAGAATGGGGCTTCTCCCCAAGTCATCCAACAAGGATCTCCCACCATCATTTAGATTATCAAGCATAAGCTCGGTCATAGGTGGGTCCTTGTTGGAGTCAATATGAAGCTCCAATGGCTCAATGGCCATGGCACATGAGGTAGAGACACCTTCTGGTATAGGCATATGGTGAGGTGTCTCACTCTCACTAGTACTCTCAACTGAATCATGCAACGAACACTCCCTTTGGACATTCATGTTTGAGGCCAGCTCACTCTGTTGCATTGCAAAGACAGGCAATGAGTCTTCGCTGAGCCTACAAACATTCTCAACGGCCTGCATTGGTGTTAGAGGTGTTCGTTGGTTTTGTGGTGCTTTCTCCAATTGGCGGATGAGATTGAGATTTAAAGGTTCATCCATGGGTTCCTGTTGCCTACCAGAGTTGAACACATGAAACTCGGCACTCATGTTACCGAATGAGAGCTTCATGAGACCATTTCTACAATTAATCAAGGCATTGGAGGTTGCCAGAAATGGTCTACCCAAAATCAAAGGTATTTGAGAGTGGGTGTTCGCAACAGGATTGGTATCGAGGACAACAAAATCGACTGGAAATATAAAATCTGCAACTTTGATAAGCACATCCTCGATAATCCCCATGGGAATACGAATGGATCTATCCGCTAATTGGAGGGTGATCTTAGTTGGTTTCAATTCTCCCAAGTTCAACTGTTGATAAACAGAGAATGGGAGGAGGTTGACCGGTGATCCTAAATCAAGCAAAACATTGCTCAATCTAGTGTCCCCTATCGTACACTGAATAGTAGGACACCCCGGGTCCTTGTATTTTGTGTAGGTAGGATTGGACAAAAGTGAGCTGATATTTGCAGCCAAGAATGCTTTCTTAGGAACATTGGTCTTCCTCTTGGTTGTGCAGAGATCCTTCAACACTTTGGCATATTGAGGTATTTGTTGGATGACATCCAACAAGGGGATGTTAACCTTCACTTGCTTAAATACCTCTAATATCTTGTCCATGTTGTCACTCTGCTTTTTGTTTAACCTACTTGGATAAGGAGCTTTTGGCAGGTAGGTTTTCTGATGTGCCTGAGAAGAAAGCTTTGGTGTATTACCCTCACCCTCAGCTTCTTCTTCACCACCATTCCCACTGAGGGGCTGCATAGATGGTGGTGGGTGTGGCAAGGAAATGTGATTGTCAACCTGTTTTCCATTCCTTAAGGTCACAATGGAATTGACATGGTGAACAGGTTCCTCCACATGGTTCACTTGCCTCCCCCGAGGTACCACATTCTTATTTTGCATTTGTTGTTGTTGGTACATGCGGGGGTTAGCCTCAGGCTGGCTAGGAAAAGACCCTCTCTCTCTTTCATGTACAGACTGAGCCAATTGGCCCATCTAAAGCTCTAGAGATTTGATGGTCTGCTGATTTGAAGTGAGAACTTGACTCGTGGTAGACATAAAAATTTTCATTGAGTTTTCAAGTCCACAAGTCAAGGTCTCAAGCGAATTGAATCGGGTTTCCATATTATTGGAATTTGGGAAACCCGATTGATTGGTGGTTTGCGCTTGGGGTGGCTGATAGGAATGCGCATGCATGGGAGGTTGGTGTGATTGGTAAGGTGGTCTCGAGGAGTTTGGAGGACCACCCGGGGCATTAGTTTGGTTCCATGAAAAATTGGGGTGGTTCCTCCATCCAGGATTATAAGATGATGAGTATGGGTCATTCCTGGCTCTATCATAGACGGCGTTGACACGCTCCATCTCAGGAGGAATGGACTCACACTCGCTTTCTACATGACCTATCCTACCACATGAATGACAGGGAACTGGACCAGATGTAGACATGTGAGGTGCACTTTGTTGGTTTTGGAGCTCAATCGAGTCCATACGGCGCATTAAGGCCGCCATGCGTGCCTCGGTGGCCGTAGTGGTATCGATAGCAAATGCGGTACCCGATCTAGTCGAGTTTGCATTCGCGATCCTCGCTCCTATACTAGATGATGCAGGTGGTTCCCTCACACTCTCCCACTGCATGGTTTTCTCAGCGAGGTCTTCTAGGAAGGCCCATGCCTCCCTTTCATCCTTTCCCAAGAACTCTCCTTGACACATGGACTCAAGGAGCGTTCTGGACGGGATGTGAAGACCCTCGTACACAATCTGACAAAGGCGCCACAACTCAATGCCATGGTGAGGGCATGAGGATAGTAGCTCCTTGAACCTCTCTAGATATGCATGAAATGTCTTGGTCTCATGTTGATAGAACGAATTGATTTCGTTCCTCAATTTTTGAGTCCGATGATTAGGAAAGTACTTCTTGAGGAATGCAGATTGAAACTCATCCCAAGTCCTAAAGGAATTCGCCTGGTTGATGTACAACCACTTCTTGGCGTCATCCTTTAGTGCAAAAGGAACGAGCCTAAGATGGATGGAGTCTGTGCTAAGTTGTTGCAGCTTGAACATAGCACAGACCTCCTCAAATTCCCTGAGAAAGATATAGGGGTCACCTTTCCCAGTGAAATGAGGGAGCATGGAGATAAACTGAGGCTTAACCTCAAAATGGTTCCCATTAGCCTCTGGTAATACGATGCATGAGGGTAGAGCTGTACGGCTCGGGTAGCATCGATCACGTAGAGGTATGGGAACGACAACTGGAAGCACTGGTCGAACAGGTTGGTCCAGCAACTGCTCCTCCTCACGGAAATTAGCAGCCATTGAACTCGGACTGCGTGCGACACGAGAGGAGGGAGGTGTCGAGAAATCGATGACCGAAGCCGGATTGACAACGCTCCTCGTCAAACAACCACTCTCGTCTCGTGTCCACGAAAGCAAGCACAAAGGTGCACACACACACAAAACAAAACTTTTTTTTTTTAACAAAGAATGTGCGTAGAGGAGAAGACGAGGGAACACAGGAGAGAAAGAATGACTCAGGAGAGAAAGGAAGAAGTCCTTAAGCTACGGCGGATGGGTACAGGTAGAAGCACACATGCAAACAAGGCTCAAACAATCCTAAGGTCGCTATAGGTCCTTACAGCTAGACGACACCTAACTGCGAGGTCACACGGCCTCAACACGCCTCACCTCCCTACAACGAGGACCACAAAGCCTAGCAAGTGAGCCAAGATCCGGGGATCTCGTCTCTCCTACTATCGACAAAGTGGGCAACGCCGATCAGGTCATGATGGTCGGGACCGGATCACTCTCCTAATGCGTCCAAGATCCTTAGGGCCAATGTCTACTTGATTTTAAAATTAGGCTCTTGATTAGTGTGGTTTTTGGGGCGAAGGAAAGGGTGATGAAATCCCCCACCTTATCTTTTACGGGACAGCCCCTCCTTAGTAGCGTTTTGGAGTCCTAAATCTAGCAAACAACTCTCCAAACAACGCTCAACTCACACTTGTTGCAATGCACTTCCTACTAACTAATGCATGTTCATACGAAATGCATGAATGAGAGTAGAAGGTGCGTACCTCACGGCAGCTCTCAGCAACAGAAAATAAAGCTAAGATAAAAGACAATCTAAATGCCTAAGTCACATACATGATGCATGGCCTAAACAAAAAGAATGCCTAATCTTTTGCTTTGAGTTTTAGGGTCCAAGTTGCTTAAAGGAGGTTGATTATGGATCTGGGAACAAACTATAAGTCAAAACATGCCAAATTAAATCCCAGATCACTACATCAATTATGAAAACCGACCAAAGAAATAAGAGAGCAAACAGAGCTTACCAGACCGCCAATTGGCGGTCTACAGTGCTCAGCTTGCTTCAAAACTTCTCCAGGTGCTCCTCCTGACCACTCCAAGTCTCCTGAAACAAAGACAAACTACAAAACAAAAATTAAATCCACTCGAATCGTCCAAACAAGAGTCTGGACAGGCACCTCCCCGGCAACGGCGCCAAAAACTTGTTGAACGTTTTGATTTAAACCGCAAGTGCACGGCCGCGATGAAGCGGTGGCAAGTACGGGTCGTCCTCAGGGAGGTGAGTAGCCTCTTGCTTGTACGAAATCAAGTGGCAAAAATAGGGGGAAGAAAGTTGTTTATGCTAATCTAGACTACGCTACACTAAGAAGTATGAAATGCGAACGAAACAAACAAACGATGAAATAAAACTAAACTAAGAACAAAACAAGAATGCTGGAATTTCAGGAATGGAAAACCCCTAAGGGGTGGAGTGAGTGCACACAAGCAAAGAGGTGGGTGTAGAATACATTCTTTAAGCACATGAAGGTGGTGTTTATCAAGCATAGGAAGTGTCTAAATGTTATGGCAAAACCTATCAATCTATTCACCAACTTGGTTGATTAACATTTACATATGCAAGTTGTTTATTTCAGAACCTAAACAAGCATGAGAGGTGTCTAATCATTTTGGCAAAACTCATCAAGTTATAAATTCTATCCTAAACAAGCAAGCATACATTCATGTTTAATGAACACATTGAAATTAAAGCATTCATCCCATTCTCATTTGCATGTATGTACATCTACTCCACCCCCCAAAGGGGATGGAACTACTCACTAAACATTACACTAATTATTAAACTAAACAAAGAAAGCATATTAACTAAGCTAATAAAACTAATGAAATGAGATTAAGCAAAGCAAAACAAGAAACATAAAACAAACAACATAATAAAGAAAACTTGTATTAAAATGACTCACATTAAAAGTAGCATCCTCCTACTTTAGTGTGTGCTTCAAGGCCTCACTTCTAGTAGGAAGAATAGCCACTTAAAATATGGAGTGATTACAATAGGAGGTGAAGAGTTCTATTTATAAGCATGGAAAAAGCTAATCGGGGACAATCCCCTGATGTGGGACTAAACCAATACCAAAAATAGCCTAAACGAACATTAATACAAGTCCAGGAGAAATTTCGACGGATCCTGAGCAATATGGACCGCCAATTAGCGGTCCAAGACTGCCAATTGGCGGTCCAAAATTGTCGGATCGTGTTGGAATTTGTTGTGGGCTTTGCTTTCTGGTATTATTGGTCTTTGATGCGGTTACTCGACTTGTTGGAGCTCCGACCCGAATAGAATTGGTAAAATACTCCCCATGATGGTGTGGAGTATTCTGTTTTGCTCTTAGGTCCTTCTGTCTTACATTCAGGTCCTTCTCCCTTGCATCTTGGTCCCTAGATCTCACAATTCAGTCCTTTTTCCCAGCTTTTGGGTCCTTTTATGCTTCATCTCTTCAAACCTATTTATTCCTGAAAACTAAACATAAAACTCGTGACATAGCATTGTTTAGGTGAAAGATAATGGATATAAGATACAAATATGAGCATGAAATGATGTCAATCATGCAGCACAAAGTGAAATTGAAGAAATTGGCGAGATTCAAACGTGCCATTTGGCCCCATGCGTGGGTGGGAAATAACTTGATTGTTGACTCCGAGAGAATCCTAGTACGTTGGAATGAACATGTGGTTGATCTTGAAGTCAAGTTTGAGTCAACCCAAATGCTCCACTTTGAAGGTTGCTTGAGAAACGGAGTTGTGTTCGTCCTCACGGCTATGTATGGAGAGAATGGACACATTGATAGATGAATCTTGTGGAGGGACCTTCAATCCGTGGAGCCTACAATGTCAATGCCTTGGTTGGTAGGAGGCGATTTTAATTGCATTCGATGGCCATGGGAAAAACGAGGAGGAGGGGGAGTAAATGAGGTTGCAATAAAAGATTTCAACGAAAGTGTGGATGCCCGACAACTCCTAGAGTTGCCTTCCTCGGGTGGAGAGTTCACGTGGTCGAATTCTTCCGAAGGAAGTGCTTGCATTGAATCTCGAATTGATCAGATCTTGATGAATAATGCATGGTTAGAAAAGTTTCCACAATCTCACTACGTAGTGGGGAGAAGGCTTTAAGTGACCATGTGACACTTACCATGAGAACGGAAGTAAACGAGAGAAGGAAGGCGCGGATCTTTAGGTTCGAAAACCATTGGGTGGAGCATGAGGATTTCCTTTCGATTGTTGACGGGATTTGGGAAACACTTGTAAATGGCACTCCTATGTTTCGTGTGGTGGAGAAATTAAATGAAGTCAAGGAGGCACTCAAGAGGTGGAGTGCGAGTAAGTTTGGGAATGTTGAAAGAAAAGTAAAGCAAGGCCAGGATGCTCTTGAGGATGTAAGGAGAAGGAGTGTAAATCTAGTGGATGGATCACTCGAAATTGTTGAGGGGGCCTGTCGAACGTTCTAATTCAACCGCAAGTGCACGGCCATGATGAAGCAGTGGCAAGTACAGGTCGTCCTCAGGGAGGTGAGCACCCTCTTGTTTATCAGAAATCAAGTGGCAAAAATTGGGGAAGAAAGATTGATTATGCTACTCTACACTAAACTACGCTAAGAAGTATGAAATACGAACGAAAGAAACAAACAATGAAATGACAACTAAGCTAAGAACAAAAGAAGAATGCTGGAATACAGAAATGGGAAAACGCCTAAACAGATACCAACAATAGGCTAAACATCCTCTAATACATGTGCTGGAGAAATTTAACCGGATTTGGGCAAAAATTGACTGCCAATTAGCGGTTGAGTTTTTGCTCTAATTCATATTCGAGGCCAGCTCACTCTGTTGCATTGCGAAGACAGGCAATGAGTTTTTGCTGGGCCCATGAACATTCTTAACGGGTTGCATTGGGTTAGGGGTGTTCGTTGATTTTGTGGTGCTTTGTCCAATTGGCGGATGAGATTTAGATTTAAAGGTTCATCCATGGGTTCCTGTTGCCTACCAGAGTTAAACACATGAAACTCGACACTCATGTTACCGAATGAGAGCCTCATGAGACCATTTCTACAATTAATCAAGGCATTGGTGGTGGCCAGAAATGACCTACCCAAAATCAAAGGTATTTGAGAGTGGGTTTTCGCAACAGGATTGATATTGAGGATAACAAAATCGACTGGAAATATAAAATCTTTAACTTTGATAAGCATGTCCTCGATAATCCCTATGGGAATACGAATGGATCTATCCACCAATTGGAGGGTGATCTTTGTTGGTTTCAATTCTCCCAAGTTCAACTGTTGATAAACAGAGAATGGGAGAAGGTTGACCGCTTATCCTAAATCAAGCAAAACATTACTCATGCTAGTGTCCCTTATCGTACACTGAATAGTAGGACACCTAGGGTCCTTGTATTTGGTGTAGGCGGGATTGGACAAAAGTGAGCTTACATTTGCAGCCAAGAATGCTTTCTTAGGAACATTGGTCTTCCTCTTGGTTGTGCAGAGATCCTTCACCACTTTGGCATATTGAGGTATTTGTTGGATGACATCCAACAAGGAGATGTTAACCTTAACTTGCTTAAACACCTCTAATATCTTGTCCATTGTGTCACTCTGCTTTTTGGTTAACCTACTTGGATAAGGAGCTTTTGTCAGGTAGGTTTTCTGCAGTGCATGAGAAGGAAGCCTTGGTGTATTATCCTCACCCCCAGCCTCTTCTTCACCACCATTCCCACTAATGGGCTGCATAGATGGTGGTGGGTGTGGCAAGGAAATGTGATTGTCAACCTGCTTTCCATTTCTTAAGGTCACAATGGAATTGACATGGTGAACAGGTTCCTTCACATGGTTCACTTGCCTCCCCCGAGGTACCACATTCTCATTTTGCACGTGTTGTTGCTGGTACACGCAGGGGTTAGCCTCAGGCTGGCTAGGAAAAGACCCTCTCTCTTTCATGTACAGACTGAGCCAATTGGCCAATCTGAAGCTCTAGAGATTTGATGGTCTGCTGATTTGAAGTGAGAACTTGACTTGTGGATGACATAAAAATTTTCACAGAGTTCTCAAGTCCACGAGTCAAGTTCTCAAGCGAATTAAACCGGGTTTCAAAGTTGTTAGAATTTGGGAAACCTGGTGGGTTGGTGCTTGGAACTTGGGGTTGCTGATAAGATTGTGCATGCATGGGAGGTTGGTGTGATTGGTAAGGTGGTCTACAGGATTTTGAAGGACCACCCGAGGCATTTGTTTGGTTCCATGAAATATTGGGGTGGTTCCGCCATCCAGGATTATAAGATGATGAGTATGGGTCATTCCTAGCTCTGTCATAGATGGCGTTGACATGTTCCATCTCAGGAGAAATGGACGCACACTCACTTTCTAGATGACCTATCCTACCACATGAATGACAGGGAACTCGACCAGATGTTGACATGTGAGGTGCAATTTGTTGGTTTTGGAGCTCAATCGAATCCATACGGCGCATTAAGGCCGACATGCGTGCCTCGGTGGCCGTAGTGGTATCGATAGCAAATGCGGTAACCGATCTAGTCGAGTTTGCATTCACGATCCTCGCTCCTATACTAGATGATGCAGGTGGTTCCCTTACACTCTCCCATTGCATTATTTTCTCAGCAAGGTCTTCTAGAAAAGCCCGTGCCGCCCTTTCATCCTTTCCCAAGAACTCTCCTTGACACATGGACTCAAGGAGCGTTCTTGACGGGATGTGAAGACGTTCGTAAACAATCTGACAAAGGCGCCACAACCCGATGCCATGGTGAGGGCATGAGGATAGTAGCTCCTTGAACCTCTCTAAGTATGCATGGAATGGTTCGGTCTCATGTTGATAGAACGAATTGATTCCGTTCCTCAATTTTTTAGTCCGATGATTTGGGAAGTACTTCTTGAGGAATGCATATTGAAACTCGTCCAAAGTCTTAAAGGCATTCGCCTGGTTGCTGTACAACCACTTCTTGGCGTCATCCTTTAGTGCAAAAGAAACGAGCCTAAGATGGATGGATTCTGTGCTAAGTTGTTGCAGCTGGAACATAGCAAAGACCTCCTCAAATTCCCTGAGAAAGATATAGGGGTCACCCTTCCCAGTGAAGCGAGGGAGCATGGAAATATACTAAAGCTTAACCTCAAAATGGTTCTCAGTTGCATGTGGCAATACGATGCATGAGGGTAGAGCGGTACGGCTCGGATAGCATCTATCACGTAGAGGTTTGGGAGCGACAACTGGAAGCACAGGTGCAACAGGTGGGTCCAGCAACTGCTCCTCCTCACGGAAATTAGCAGCCATAGAACCCGGACTGTGTGTGACACGAGAGGAGGAAGGCGTCGAGAAATCGATGACCGAAGCCGGATTGACAACGCTACTCGTCAAACAACCACTCCGTCTCGTGTCCACGAAAGCATGCACAAAGGTGCACACACACCAAAACTTTTTTTAACAAAGAATGTACGTAGAAGAGAAGACGAGGGAACACAGGAGAGAAAGAATGACTCAGGAGGGAAGGGAAGAAGTCCTTATGCTACGGCGGATGGGTACAGGTAGAAGCACATAAGCAAACCAGGCTCAAGCAATCCTAAGGTTGCTATAGGTCCTTACAGCTAGACAACGCCTAACTGTGAGGTCACACGGCCTAAACATGCCTCACCTCCCTACAACGAGGACCACAAAGCCCAGCAAGTGAGCCAAGATCCGGGGATCTCCTCTCTCCTACTATCGACAAAGTGGGCAATGCCGATTAGGTAATGACGGTCGGGATCGGATCACTCTCCTAATGCGCCCGAAATCCTTAGGGCCAATGTGTACTTGATTTTAAAATTAGGCTCTTGATTAGTGTGGTTTGTAGGGCAAAGGAAAGGGTGATGAAATCCCCCACCTTATCTTTTACGGGATAGCCCCTCCTTAGTAGCGTTTTGGAGTCTAAATCTAGAAAGCAACTCTCCAAACAAACGCTCAACTCACACTTGTTTCAATGCACTTCCTACTAACTAATGCATGTTCATACGAAATGCATGAATGAGAGTAGAAGGTGCGTACCTTACACCAGCACTCAGTAACTGAAAATAAAGCTAAAATGAAAGACAATCTATATGCCTAAGTCACATACATGATGCATGACCTAAACAACAAGAATGCCTAATCTTTTGCTTTGAGTTTTAGGGTCCAAGTTGCTTAAAGGAGGTTTGATTATTGATCTGGGGACAAACTATTAGTCAAAACATGCCAAATCGAGTCCCAGATCACTATAGCAGATAAACAAGTACTCCACATTAATGTAGAGGTGAAATGAAACTACTAGACCGCTAGTTGGCGGTTGTAGACCGCTGATTGGCGGTCTTCTTCTCTCAGACCACCTCCAAACTTCACCATATGCTTCCCCTTCTCAATGTGAGTCTCCTCAAACAAAGAAAGCTACAAGACAAAAATTAAATCTACTCGAATCGTCTAAACAAGAGTCTGGACTGGCACCTCCCCGGCAACGGCGCCAAAAACTTGTTGAACGTTTTAATTAAACCGCAAGTGCACGGCCGCGATGAAGCGGTGGCAAGTACGGGTCGTCCTCAGGGAGGTGAGCAACCTCTTGTTTATCAGAAATCAAGTGGCAAAATTTGGGGGAGAAAGATTGAGTATGCTATTAAACTACGCTAAACTACGCTAAGAAGTATGAAATGCGAACGAAAGAAACAAACAATGAAATGACAACTAAGCTAAGAACAAAAGAAGAATGATGTAATACAGAAATGGGAAAACCCCTAAGGGGTGGAGTGAGTACACACAAGAAAAGAGGTGGGTGTTGAACACATTCTTTAAGCACAAATAAAGGTGGTGTTATCATGCATAGGAAGTGTCTAGATGTTGTGGCAAAACCTATCAATCTATTCACCAACTTAGTTGATTAACATTTACGTATGCAAGATGTTTATTTCAGAACCTAAACAAGCATGAGAATTGTCTAATCAATTTGGCAAAACTCATCAAGTTATAAATTCTATCCTAAACAAGCAAGCCTACATTCATGTTTTATCAACACATTGGAAATAAAGCATGCAATCCATTCTCATTTGCATGTATGTACATGTACTCCACCCCCCGAAGGGGATGGAACTACTCACTAAAAATTACACTAATTATTAAACTAAACTAAGAAAGCATATTAACTAAGCTAATAAAACTAATGAAATGAGATTAAGCAAAGCAAAACAAGAAACATAAAACAAACAACATAATAAAGAAAACTTGTATTAAAATGACTCACATTAAAAGTAGCATCCTCCTACTTTAGTGTGTGCTTCAAGGCCTCACTTCTAGTATGAAGAATAGCCACTTAAAATATGGAGTGATTACAGTGGAAGGTGAAGAGTTCTATTTATAGCCATGGAAAAAGACAAACTGGGACAATCCCCCGATGTGGGACTAAACAGATACCAAAAATAGCCTAAACATCCTCTAATACATGTGCTGGAGAAATTTTAGCGGATTTAGGCCAAAATGGACCGCCAATTGGCGGTCTATATGGTTCAGATCTGCTCATTTTTGTTGTGGGATTTTCTTGGTATATTTGCTGGTCTTGGATGCATTCACTTTGTGTGTGGGAGCTCCGACCCGAATCGAATTGCTAAAATACTCCCCATGATGGTGTGGAGTATTCTGTTTTGCTATTAGGTCCTTCTGTCTTACATTCAGGTCCTTGTCCCTTGCATCTTAGTCCCCAGATCTCACAATTCAGTCCTTTTTCCCAGCTTTTGGGTTCTTTTATGCTTCATCTCTTCAAACCTATTTATTCCTGAAAACTAAACATAAAACTCATAACATAACATTGTTTAGGTGAAATATAATGGATATAAGATACAAATATAAGCATGAAATGATGTCAATCAGGGCCGCAAAAGATGAGCTTGCACGTGTCGTTGCCTGGGAGGAATCCATTGTTAGGCAAAAATCAAGAGTTCACTGGTTAAAGGAGGGGGAACAGAATACTTGGTTTTTCCATGCGCAACATTGAGTGAGGAGAGACACAAACCAAGTGTAAAGAGTGTGTGAGGGTGAGAGCATTGTGGAGGAGGAGGGGGGAATCCGTGAAGCGTTTCGATGCTTTTTTCTAACCTGTTTGCTAGTGATTTTCAGGTACACCCTATTAAGCCATCGATAAATTTGCCCCGCATTGATCCCTCAGAAGGGGAGGGCCTAGTTCAAAAGCTGACCATGAAGGAGTTGGAGGATGTAGTTTTGAATGCGAATGTGGACAAAGCACCGGGGCCCGATGGCTTTAATGCCATGTTCTTCAACGTGGCTTGGAGGATAGTAAAGAAGGACGTGTTTAAGGCGTGGATTCTCGCTTGAGTAGCGGGAAGCTATTGGCCAAGTGGAACTACACATCTATCACGATCATACCAAAGAAGAAAGCACCTTCCATGGTAGAAGACTATAGGCCCATAGCCTTATGCAACATGACATACCGATTCACCTCAACGGTCCTTGCAAATCGATTGAAGGGGTTACTCACAAAGCTAGTGGGAGAACATCAAAGTGCTTTCATCCAAGGATGGAGAATTGTGGATAATATCCTTCTTGCACACGAATTGTGCCATAATCTTCATCTCGGCAAGGGGAAAGGAAGAATGTGTATCAAGCTTGATATTAGAAAGGCTTATGACTCCATCTCGTGGGAGTTTCTTGATGAAGTGATGAAGAAATTTGACTTCCCAAGAAGTGGAGGACAACCATCTTGGCTTGTGTGAAGGCATCATTTGTTGTGACGGTGAATGGAGCAAACTCTACACCTTTTCGAGCTACAAATCGGTTGCGACAAGGTGACCCGTTAGCCCCATATTTGTTCGTTATGTGCATGGAGGTATTGAATAAGATGGTGAACATGGCAGTGGAGGAAGGAAGGATAGAGCCCATGGTTTGTGGAGACATGATCGTGTCCCACTTATTGTTCGCCGATGATGTTCTATTATTTGCAAAGGCCACAAGAGAGAATGCCCACGTAATTAAAGAGGTACTTGCAGAATTTACGGCATGCTCAGACTGAAATTCAACGTCTCCAAAAGTCAAATTTTCATGGGAGGCGATATCCAACATGGGCAATGGATTGAGGAGCATCTTGGTATGGAAAGGAGGGAATTTCCAGTCGTCTACCTAGGCTTTCCGCTATTTTCGTGAAGAATGGGAAGAAATCATTGCACATCCCTTGTAAACAAAGTGAAGGCTTGCCTTAGCTCATGGCAGAAACACTTTCTCTCCATTGCCGGAAGAGTGGAGCTTGTGAGAAGCGTGTTGATTTCCCTTAGCATATATTGGACATCCTCTTTTCTTCTTCCAAGGCGAGTCATACACAAATTGGAGAGCATCATGAGTAGATTCATATGGGGGGACCGAAGAAGTGGGTGGTGGTGGCTTGGAAAGACGTGTGTACTCCAAAGGATGAAGGGGGACTTGGCCTTAAACGCTTCACGGAGTGGAATGATGTGGGCCTCCTTCGCTTACTAACTTTGGGTGACGTGCATTCGCCAAAAATACTTAAAGACACGTTCTATATGGCTTGCAAGACCCCCATCCTCCTCCTCGTGGGCTTGGCGAGGGATACTTCGAGTGTGTTACATTGCAAGGCGGCACATTCATTACAAGGTGGGAAATGGGGAGGACATAAGATTCTTCCAATACCCATGGTGTGGGGAGCCATTCCAATGCACAACTTGGGGGAAACGTCTACACTATGAAGTGGGGGTACTGATTGACATGATTTCATGCTTATATTTGTATCTTATATCCATTATCTTTCACCTAAACAATGCTTATGTCACGAGTTTTCTGTTTAGTTTTCAGGAATAAATAGGTTTGAAGAGATGAAGCATAAAAGGACCCAAAAGCTGGGAAAAAAGACTGAATTGTCAGATTTGGGGACCAAGATGCAAGGAAGAAGGACCTGATTACAAGACAGAAGGACCTAAGAGCAAAACAGAATACTTCACACCATTATGGGGAGTATTTTACCAATTCGATTCGGGTCGGAGCTCCAACAAGTCAAGTAACCGCATCAAAGACCACGAATACCATCCAGGAAAGCCTCCAAGAAAGCCCAGACAAATCCGGACCCTGTAGACTGCCAATTGGCGGTCCAGGTGGATCTGCATCCGCTTAGCTTTTTCTGGCGTGTGTATTAGAGCGTGCTTATGCTATTTATGGTATTTGTTTAGTCCCACATCGGGGGATTGTCCCGGATTAGCTTTTTCCATGGCTATAAATAGAACTCTTCACCTTCCATTGTAATCACTCCATGTTTGTGGCCATTCTCCCTAATTGAAGTGAAAGCCTTGAAGCAAGAAACTCAATGGGGGAGATGCTACTGGTATTGTGAGTCTTCAATCAATAAAATTGTCTTTGTTTTGTGCTTCTTTTAATGTTGATGCATGTTTTAGTTTAATTGTCTTTTATTAAATCTAGCTTAGTTAATATGTCTTCTTATCCTAGTGTAATAGTTAGTGTAATGTGTAGTGAGTAAAACCACTCTCCTTTTGGGGGGTGGAGATGATTATCATATATGCAATTAAGGAAGGAAGGGTGTTTATTTTGAAATGTGTTGATTAATATGAATACATGATTGCTTGTTAGAATAGAACACTTCACTAGATGGGTTTTGCCATAAGTTTTAAGACATCTCCCATGCTTGTTTAGTTTCTTAAATAACCAGCTTGTGTTTATGAATGTTAATCAAAATAGGTTAGTGATTTAATTGATGGCCTTTGCCATGATAAGTAGACACCGCCAATACATGCAAACACTACCTACATTTGTGCCTATAGAAAGATATTCTTGCCTCCTTATTGTGTATGTGTAGTCACTACACCCCCTAAGGGGTCTCTCTCTTACTAATTCCTGCATAGTATCAAGTTTCTCTAGCTTAGTTGAAGTATTTGTTAATCTCTTTCTTCCGCATTTGCTTCTTCGTAGTTAGCATAGTTTAGATTAGCATAAACAACTTTCTTCCCCATTTTTGTGTCACTTGATTTCTGATAAACAAGAGGCTGCTCACCTCCCTGAGGACGACCCGTACTTGCCACCGCTTCATCGCGGCCGTGCACTTGCGTTTTAAATAAAACGTTCAACAAGTTTTTGGTGCCCTTGCCGGGGAGGTGCCAGTCCAGACTCTTGTTTGGACGATTCGAGTGGATTTAATTTTTGTCTTGTAGTTTTACTTTGTTTCAGGAGACTTGGAGTTGAACGGAGAGGCATCTGGAAAAATTTGGAGGAAAGCTGGGCAGTTTGGACCGCCAATCAGCGGCCTGACACCGCCAATTGGCGGTCTGGTAAGCTGCTTTTGCCTTCTTATTTCTTTGACGTGTTACCATAATTGATCTAGTAACTTGGGACTCAATTTTGCATGTTCTGACTCTTAGATTGTTCCCAGATCCATAATCAAACCTCCTTTAAGCAACTTGGACCCTAAAACTCAAAGCAAAAGATTAGGCATTCTTGTTGTTTAGGTCATGCATCATGTATGTGACTTAGGCACTTAGATTGTCTTTTATTTTAGCTTTATTTTCTGTTGCTGAGAGCTGGCGTGAGGTACGCACCTTCTGCTCTCATTCATGCATTTCGTATGAACATGCATTAGTTAGTAGGAAGTGTATTGCAACAAGTTTGAGTTGAGCGTTTGTTTGGAGAGTTGATTGCTAGATTAGGACTCCAAACGCTACTAAGGAGGGGCTGTCCCATAAAAGATAAGGTGGGGGATTTCATCACCCTTTCCTTCGCCCCACAAACCACACTAATAAACAGCCTAATTTTTAAAATCAAGTAGACATTGGCCCTAAGGATTTCGGGCGCATTAGGAGAGTGATCCGGTCCCGACCGTCATGACCTGATCGGCGTTGCCCACTTTGTCGATAGTAGGAGAGACGAGATCCCCAGATCTTGGCTCACTTGCTGGGCTTTGTGGTCCTCGTTGTAGGGAGGTGAGGCGTGTTGAGGCCGTGTGACCTCGTAGTTAGGCGTCGTCCTGCTGTAAGGACATATAGCGACCTTAGAATTGCTTGAGCCTTGTTTGCTTGTGTGCTTCTACCTGTACCCATCCGCCGTAGCATAAGGACTTCTTCCCTTCTCTCCTGAGTCATTCTTTCTCTCCTATGTTCCCCCGTCTTCTCCTCTATGCACATTCTTTGTTAAAAATAAATAAAAAATAAAAAAAGGTTTTGGTGTGTGTGCGCCTTTGTGCATGCTTTCGTGGACACGAGACGAGAGTGGTTGTTTGACGAGGAGCGTTGTCAATCCGGCTTTGGTCATTGATTTCTCGACACCTTCATCCTGTCGTGTCGCACGTAGTTTGGGTCCAATGGCTGCTAATTTCCGTGAGGAGGAGCAGTTGCTGGACCCGCTTGCTCCACCTGTTCTTCCAGTTGTCGTTCCCATACCTCTTCGTGATCGATGCTACCCGAGCCGTACCGCTCTACCCTCATGCATCGTATTACCAGAGGCTAATGGGAACCATTTTGAGGTTAAGCCTCAGTTTATTTCCATGCTCCCTCATTTCACGGGGAAAGGTGACCCCTATATCTTTCTCAGGGAATTTGAGGAGGTCTGTGCTATGTTCAAACTGCAACAACTTAGCACAGACTCCATTCATCTTAGGCTTGTCCCCTTTGCCCTTAAGGATGACGCCAAGAAGTGGTTGTACAGCAACCAGGCGAATGCCTTCAGGACTTGGGATGAGTTTCAGTCTGCATTCCTCAAAAAGTATTTTCCAAATCATCTGACTCAAAAATTGAGGAACGAAATCAATTCGTTCTATCAACATGAGACCGAATCATTTCATGCATACTTAGAGAGGTTCAAGGAGCTACTATCCTCATGCCCTCACCATGGCATTGAGTTGTGGCGCCTGTGTCAGATTATCTACGAGGGTCTTCACATTCCATCTAGAATGCTCCTTGAGTCCATGTGTCAAGGAGAGTTCTTGTGAAAGGATGAAAGGGAGGAATGTTCTTTCCTAGATGACCTCGCCGAGAAAACAATGCAATGGGAGAGTGTGAGGGAACCACCGGCATCATCTAGCATAGGAGCGAGGATCGCGAATGAAAACTCGACTATATCGGGTTCCGCATTTGCTGTCGATTCCACTACGACCACCGAGGCGCGCATGGCGGCCTTAGTGCGCCGTATGGATTCGATTGAGCTCCAAAACCAGCACGATGTTTCTCATGTGTCTGCATCTGGTTCACCACCATGTCATTTATGTGGTAGGATAGGTCATGTAGAGAGCGAGTGTGTGTCTATTCCTCCTGAGACGGAGCGTGTCAACGCCATCTATGACAGAGCTAGGAATGACCCATACTCATCATCATATAACCCTGGATGGAGGAACCACCCTAATTTTTCATGGAACAATAACAATACCCCAGGTGGTCCTTCAAACTTTTCTCGACCACCCAACCAACCACACTACCCTCCCATGCATTCGCAGTCTCATCATCCACCCCAAAGTCAGAATACCAACCCACCGGGTTTCCCAAATTCAAACAACTTGGAAACCCGGTTTAATTCGCTTGAGAACTTAACTCGTAGACTTGAGAACTCTGTAAAAAACTTTATGTCGTCTACGAGTCAAGTTCTCACTTCGAATCAGCAGACCATCAAATCTCTCGAGCTTCAGATGGGTCAGTTGGCTCAGTCTGTACATGAGACAGAGAGAGGGGCCTGCCTAGCCAACCTGTGGCTAACCCCCATGCTCAACAGCACTCGAACATGCAAAATGCAAGTTCAAGACCACAGGGGGGGCAAGTGAACTACGTGGAAGAACCTGTGGACCATGTTAATGCCATTGTGACCCTGAGAAATGGGAAGCAGGTCAACAACCACGTATCATTGCCAGAAAATCCATTTGTGCCACCCCCTTGTGGGAATGATGGTGAGGAAGAGGCCGAGGGTGAGAGCAATACACCAAAGCCTCCTTCTCCGGCTCCGTCCAAGACATACCTACCAAGAGCTCCTTATCCTAGTAGGTTGTCTAAGAAACAGAGTGACAGTGTGGATAAGATGATGGAGATATTTAAGAAAGTGAATGTCAACATTTCTTCGTTAGACATGATTCAACAAATACCTCCGTACGCAAAATTCATGAAGGATCTCTGTACAACTAAGAGGAAAACCAATGTCCCTAGCAAAGCCTTTTTGGCGGCTAATGTGAGTTCGATCATCTCGAACCCAACATACATAAAATTGAAGGACCCGGGCAGTCCAACAATTTCATGTATTATTGGGGACTCTCGCATTAATAATGTTTTGCTAGATCTAGGGTCGGAGGTTAACCTCTTACCTGCTTCTGTGTATCAACGATTAAGCCTAGGCACTCTCAAGCCTACGAAAACAACTTTGCAGTTGGCTGATCGTTCGATCAAAGTCCCGTTGGGGGTCATTGAAGATGTCCTAATCAAGGTCGGCGATTTCACATTTCCTGTTGACTTCGTCGTCCTTGAGACCGAACCAATTAAGACTACCCACTCTCAGATTCCATTGATTTTGGGTAGACCTTTTTTGGCGACGTCAAATGCCTTGATCAATTGTCATACAGGACTCATGAAATTGTCGTTCGGGAATTTGACCGTGACATTCCATGTGTTCAATATGGCTAGACAGCCGACATCTTTCGAAGACCCCATGGAAGTCAATCTTATCCGGGATTCGGAAGAAGAATTGGAAGAAGAGTACCCCCTGATTCATGAGAATTTAAATGATCTCTTCATGGATGACTTCGATCACGAAGAGGACGGGGGTGAGTTGAGCAATGATGTGCATGTTGTTCAGTACATGCGAGCTCCTCCTATCTGACATCTCGAGCTAGATATCACGCCTCGCCTTGAGGAGCCACCCATGCCTGAGCTAAAAGAACTCCCCAAGGAATTGAAACACGTTTTTCTTGGTCCCAATACGTCATTTCCGGTGATTATTTCATCGACGTTGACTGGTGATCTGGAAGAGCGCCTGATTCAAGTCCTAAACGAGCACAAATCAGCCATTGGGTGGTCTTTGAGGGACATCAAAGGGATAAGTCTCGACGTCGTGCAGCACCACATCTTTAGGGAGGATGAGGCACGACCACGTCGCGACCCACAGAGGCGTTTAAATCCAGCCATGACATAAGTAGTTAAGAAAGAGATCATCAAATGTTTTGATCATGGCATCATTTTTCCCATTTCGGACAGTACATGGGTAAGTCCTGTCCAGGTTGTGCCCAAGAAGTCGGGTATCACTGTTGTCCAGAATGACAACAATGAGCTTGTACCCACACGACTTCAAACTGGGTGGCGAGTTTGTATTGACTATAGGAAGTTGAACGTGGTCACGCGTAAGGACCGCTTCCCTCTATCTTTCATCGACCAGATGTTGGAGAGACTCGCCGGGCACGCCTATTACTGTTTCCTTGATGGTTATTCGGGGTAAAATCAAATCCCAGTCGCCCCCGAAGACCAGGAGAAAACCACGTTCACTTGTCCTTTTGGGACGATTGCTTATAGACGGATGCCTTTTGGACTATGCAATGCACCTGCAACATTCCAACGTTGCATGTTAAGTATCTTTTCCGATATGGTCGAGAACTTCCTTGAGATCTTCATGGATGGTTTCTCGGTTCATGGCACCTCCTTTGATGAGTGCTTGCACCACCTGAGACTCGTTCTCAAAAGGTGTTCGGAAACGAACTTAGCCCTTAATTGGGAAAAGTGTCATTTCATGGTCACAAAAGGCATCGTGTTGGGTCACGTGGTATCTCGTGATGGTATCGAGGTGGACAGGGCAAAGATTGAGCTTATTTCTAAGCTTCCCCCACCCACCTCGGTAAAAGAAATCCGTTCATTCCTTGGACACGCCGGTTTTTACCGGCGATTCATTAAGGATTTCAGCAAGATAGCTCGTCCTTTGACGAGTTTACTTGCTAAAGGAACCTCCTTTGAGTTCACACCCGAGTGCCTGACTGCTTTTGAGTTTCTGAAGCGTGAGTTGACCTCCGCTCCTATTATTAAGGCACCGGTGTGGACTCTACCGTTCGAGCTGATGTGTGATGCTTCTGATTACGCGATAGGAGCGGTTTTCGGTCAGAAAGTCGACAAATTGCCTCATGTGATCTATTATGCAAGTCGTACTCTCAATGACGCCCAACTCAACTACTCCGTTACTGAGAAAGAGTTCCTCGCAATCATATTTGCGTTGGAAAAATTTCGTCAGTACCTCATAGGGTCGCATGTCATCATCGACACAGATCACTCAGCTCTTCGCTACCTTTTGTCTAAAAAGGATGCAAAACCCCGTCTCCTGCATTGGATCTTGTTGTTACAAGAATTCGACCTTGAAATACGAGGCAAGAAGGGATGCGAGAATGTCGTGGCTGATCACCTATCTCGCATCCCCATTGATCTTTCACCGGATCCACCGGTGAACGAGTTTTTTCCTGATGAGAACCATATGGCAATAGCCTCACCCCCCTGGTTCGCTGACATTGTGAACTATTTAGCAACGGGGGAGGTGCCGGCTCATTGGAGACGCAGTGAGACAGAAAAATTCAAGTCGTTAGTCAAGCACTTCTATTGGGATGATCCATACTTATTTAAGTATTGTGCTGATCAAATCATAAGGAGGTGCATTCCTGACGACGAGATTCAGAGTGTCTTGTCCTTTTGCCATAAGGAGGCATGTGGTGGGTACTTCGGTGCCAACAAAACCGCTGCCAAAGTTCTCCAATGCGGTTTTTACTGGCCCATGTTGTTCCAAGACGCTTTTGCATTTTGCAACGCATGCGATAGGTGTCAACGTGTGGGCCGCATTGGTAGACGAGATATGATGCCACTCAATCCCATCGTAGTTTTTAACATCTTTGATGTTTGGGGAATTGACTTCATGGGTCCTTTCCCCGTGTCCCATGGTCACACTTACATCCTGGTGGCGGTCGATTATGTGTCAAAGTGGGTTGAAGCAATCCCCACTCGCACTAACGATCGCAAGGTTGTGATCAAATTTCTTAAAGAATACATCTTCGCGAGGTTTGGGACACCTCATTGTATCATAAGTAATCGGGGGACACACTTTGTGAACCGATCCCTTGAGGCAGTGCTGAGGAAATACTCCATCACGCACAAGTTGGCCACACCTTATCATCCTCAAACCTGTGGCCAGGTGGAAATTTCCAACCGTCAACTCAAGCAAATTCTTGAGAAAACGGTTAATGCTTCAAGGAAAGATTGGTCGGTCAAGCTTAATGATGCATTGTGGGCTTTCCGCACTGCATTTAAAACCGACCTTGGCATGTCCCCCTACCGGCTAGTTTATGGCAAAGCTTGCCATCTTCCGGTAGAACTTGAACACCGGGCATTATGGGCAATCAAACATCTTAACATGAGTCTTGATGTTTCCGGTGCCAATCGCAAGTTGGACCTCAACGAGTTGGAGGAGTTGAGAAATGAAGCTTATGAGAATGCCAAGATCTGCAAGTCCCGCACAAAAAATTTCCACGATCGCTTGGTGCGAATCAAAACCTTCGAGGTGGGACAAAAGGTCTTGTTGTATAATTCTCGCCTCCACTTGTTTCCGGGGAAACTTCGGAGCCGTTGGTCAGGTCCCTTCATTGTTTTAACCATCTCCGCTCATGGGGCGGTTGAGATTCAAAATCCTAGGAATGGGGACGTGTTCAAAGTTAATGGACAACGCCTCAAACCATACTTGGAAGGGACCACGGTAGAGGTCGAGGAGGAAGTTGTGCCTTTGCACGAACTCCCCACGAATGTGGTCACTTGATGTGATCCATCCCTCCATTTGTGTACATATCTTTGTTTTGTGTTAAAAAAATAAATAAATAAAAATTGGCGAACAAAATGATAAAAACCAAAAAATTGGAAGACCTAGGTGATATTTGCCATTTCCCTTGATTAAAAACGCGTTTTCTCCTTCCCTACGCATTATTCCAGCAGGAGAAAACGCGTTTCTCCTCCAGATCGCGCCTCCACCCAAATTTCGTCCCCGGATCCCTTGAACCGACCGCTAATTAGCGGTTTAGAACCGCCAATCGACGGTCGTTTGTTCTTCGTTTCCATATTCTCTTCGTCTGGGTGTTGGATTTGGTATTCAATGTTGGTTTCGTGGTTGGGAGTCTGTGTTGCTGCGGGAAACGGCGTGCGGTGGTCTCTTCTCCTCTCGCGCCGTGTTCGTCTTCGCCGTTGTGTGCCTCGCCGCTAAAGCTCGCCAAGGTAAGTTCAGGTATGGCCAGCCATCATTTAATTCCAGAACTCAATTTTGCCTCCCTGATTCGTGAATTCGGAGAACCCTTCTACGATCGAATCGTAGCTAAAGGGTGGTACCATTTATTATATGAGGGTGATGAATCCATGTACGTAGAGCCTCTCGTACATGAATTCTTTACTAAACTCGAGCGTGACCAGACCGGTCCACTCGAGTTCAGTATCACTCTCAGAGGGGTGAAACACACCGTGACACCCCAGCTGATCTCCGACGCGACTGGGATCCCCTTGGTTGATGAGCTCGCTCCTACCCACGATATCGATTTTTATCGATCTATGCTTGGGCGTGGGCAGCCTGTATCATCACATGGGGGAGTACCTAATGCGCACATTTACTCCAATGTGCACATTGTAGCCAGGTGGGTGTGTAGAAATGTGCTGGGCCAAGAGCGGACCTCCACATTTTTCACAACTAGTTTGCGAATCGTGTATAGTCTGATGGACGGTTCACCACACTGCATTTGTCGAACATTGTTCGACGTTTTGGTGAATGCCAGGCTTAAAGATATACACTGTTTGCCGACTCTGGTTACCAAATTGTGTGGCATGTTGGACATCCCACGATTTGAGCGCATGCTGAGTCGCCAAGGCACCGACCTCGAGGTAGCGAAGATGACGCCGTCATTTCGCCATTGCCTTCTTGAGGCATGGGTGCCTGACTTTATGGAGGAGGATGTTAGAGCCAGTTCCTCAAGCTCGTCTGTGAGCTCAGGAACGCTCTTCAACACCGACATTTCTGAGATGGCGGTCGAGCAACAGAACGTCATCTTAGCCAAGCAAAACCGGAAGATCTATAGGAAGTTGTCGGCTCTTGCGAGAGGTGCCTCTTCGGGCACTTCTGAAGTTAAGGTTGCCCATGTCTTTCACATAAGTCCTTAACTAACTCTCACGAATAACTCATTAGGCTAGGTGTGTGGACCGATTACATTTATAGCGTCGACCTGTAGTATTACCGCGTCCCATGATCGACATATGAGTCCAACGAGTCGTGTAGCTAGATTGATTAATGCATCTTGTTCGGATTTTGTGGGTATATCCGCTGAAAACCCTCAGTAGACAACACTCCTCCTCCTTGGCAACAAGGAGGTTTAACGGCTTGTTGCACGTGCTAAGTGCAACTGTGATTCCTACGAAAGTGAGTTAGGATTTCTGGTTTTTTCGTATGCTTTTCTCTTTCTTTGTGTTGCTCGGGACTAGCAAAAGTTAGGTGTGGGGGTATTTGATTGACATCATTTCATGCTTATATTTGTATCTTATATCCATTATCTTTCACCTAAACAATGCTATGTCACGAGTTTTATGTTTAGTTTTCAGGAATAAATAGGTTTGAAGAGATGAAGCATAAAATGACCCAAAAGCTGGGAAAATGACGAAATTGTGAGATCTGAGGACCAAGATGCAAGGAAGAAGGACCTAAGAGTAAAACAGAATACTCCACACCATTATGAGAAGGATTTTACCAATTCGATTCGGGTCGGAGCTCCAACAAGTCAAGTAACTGCATCAAAGACCACGAATACCATCCCGGAAAGCCTCAAAAAAAGCCGAGACAAATCCGGACCCTGTAGACCGCCAATTGGCGGTCTGGAACCGCTAATTTGCAGTCCAGGTGGATCCGAATCCGCTTAGCTTTTTCTGGCGTGTGTATTAGAGCGTGCTTATGCTATTTGTGGTATTTGTTTAGTCCCACATCGGGGGATTGTCCCGGATTAGCTTTTTCCGTGGCTATAAATAGAACTCTTCACCTTCCATTGTAATCACTCCATGCTTGTGGCCATTCTCACTAATTGAAGTGAAAGCCTTGAAGCAAGAAACTCAATGGGGGAGATGCTACTGGTATTGTGAGTCTTCAATCAATAAAATTGTCTTTGTTTTGTGCTTCTTTTAATGTTGATGCATGTTTTAGTTTAATTGTCTTTTATTAAATCTAGCTTAGTTAATATGTCTTCTTATCCTAGTGTAATAGTTAGTGTAATGTGTAGTGAGTAAAACCACTCCCCTTTTGGGGGGTGGAGATGATTATCATATATGTTGATTAATATGAATACATGCTTGCTTGTTAGAATAGAACACTTCACTAGATGGGTTTTGCCATAAGTTTGAAGACACCTCCCGTGCTTGTTTAGTTTCTTAAATAACCAGCTTGTGTTTATGAATGTTAATCAAAATAGGTTAGTGATTTAATTGATGGGCTTTGCCATGATATGTAGACACCTCCCATACATGCAAACACTACCTACACCTGTGCCTATAAAAGATATTCTTGTCTCCTTAATGTGTATGTGTAGTCACTCCACCCCCTAAGGGGTCTCTCTCTTACTGATTCCTGCATAGTATCAAGTTTCTCTAGCTTAGTTGAAGTATTTGTTAATCTCTTTCTTCCACATTTGCTTCTTTGTAGTTAGCATAGTTTAGATTAGCATAAACAACTTTCTTCCCCATTTTTGTGCCACTTGATTTCTGATAAACAAGAGGCTGCTCACCTACCTGAGGACGACCCGTACTTGCCACCGCTTCATCGCGGCCGTGCACTTGCGGTGTAAATAAAACGTTCAACAGGTACCATGGGATGTCAAGGTGGCTTTCTTCATCAAGGATGGTCTTTGGAGTCTACCACCACCAAGGTCACGTATAATGGAGGAGTTATGAGACAAGATTCGGCATATACCTATCCTTGGAGGACGTGATGGGCCAGCAAGGATAAATGGAAGAGGTGAATCATTTGGGATGAAAGAGGCTTGGAAGTGGGTGAAGGAACCGGGCACTAAAGTAGGATGGACGAAAGTGGTGTGGCACAAACACGCCATCCTAAAGCATGCGCTCATGGCTTGGAGAGCATTAAGGGGCCGACTTGTCACAAAGAAGCTTATGAACCAAAGAGGAGCCACACATGACCCCACTTGCGTTCTTTGTGAGGAAATGGAGGAGGACATAGAACACCTATTTTGGGATGTCTATACATGGGAGGTATGGAGAAGGACCCTTGCAAGCCTACAACTCAGCCCAAACTTTGCAAGTACTCTTGAGGGGCTGGCAACACGAATAATGCATGCTAGTGGTAGTCAAGTAGACAAGGTAGTGCGAAGATGGGCATTTAGTGCTATGATACATGAAAGTTGGCAAGAGAGGAATAGAAGGATCTTCGAGGGAGAGAAGAAAAGGCCGGACGAACTCATGAGGCTCATAAAGGACACAATTCGATACATTGGAGACAAGATCAAGGTATTAGCAAGGAACGAAGAAGAACTCACGCACTTTGAGCTGATTTGGTTATAACAAAAGGTAGTGTGGTTGTCTTTGTGCATGGGAACATTGTAATAGTTTTTGTGTGTAGTGCATAGGTAGAAATATCGAGGTCATTGTATGGTGTGGCCGGTTTATGCATGCGGCATGCACCCGCGTTCAAAAAACTCATTTTTGTAGGTTGTAAACACTACTTATCAATAGAATTAGAGGCTAACCCTCCCTTTTTGGTTTGAAAAAAAAAGAGAAGGAGAGAGGTAGAGAGCGAGAGAGAGAAAGAGAAGGGAAAGAGGAGGATGGAGAAGGATAAAATGGGGAGAGAGAAGAAGAAGGGACAATCCCCCGATGTGGGACTAAACGAATACCAGAAATGGACTAAATACACACTAATACGTAACCCAGAGAAAGCTTAGCGGATTTGGGCCTAAAGTGACCGCCAATTAGCGGTCTTGGACCGCTACTTAGCGGTCTACAGTGTTTTGATTGGTCTGGATTTTCTTGTGGGCTTTTCTGGAAGTCTTTCTTTGTCTTTGATGCATCTACTTCGCTTCTTGGAGGTCCGACCCGAATAGAATTGCTAAAATAAAACCCATGATGGTGTGAAGTATTCTTGTTTGCTCATTAGGTCCATCGGTCTTACATTCAGGTCCTTCTCCCATGCATCTTAGTCCTCAAGTCTCACGATTAAGTCCTTTTTCCTGCTTTTGAGTCCTTTCATGGCTCTTCTCTTCAAACCTCTTTATTTCTGAAATTCAAACATAAAACTCGTCACGTAGCATTGCTTAGGTGTAAGATTATGGATATAAGATACAAATATAAGCATGAAATGATGCCAATCAGCTCCCAAAACTAAAATGGTTTGGATTCCCAAAGCTAATATTAAGGAAGCAAAGTCGTTTGGGTACCTAAATCTACACTTGTAGATGCTTGAGGAGGGAATCGATGGTGACCTGGGGAGCTCAAGAGTAAAATTCAAATCTGGTTATATCACTAAATGAGATTGGAACCAATTCAAGCTTCAAGTTGGTATAATTTACTTATCCTCTAAATTTTTGAATAATTTGGTTCTAGTCTAGGTTTTATATGCTTAATTGACATATCATTTATTCATTCATTGCAAATCTTAAATGTTCAAATAAACATCCATAGTTTTAGAGTCAATTTTTTAAAATGGATGTAAAAAAGGGGAAACAAAAACATCACATCCTTAATTGTAGTAGTTGCTTGATGTTAATAGGGAAGAAATAAAAATGAACTTCATTGACAAATCATATTCATATCGATAGGGGGAGCTTATTGAATATCACTTTCTTAGAGTAATGAAGTGAAAAATTTAGGGGGAGCCACTTCATTACAAGACATCCACATTGAACTTAAATCGTATAACTTTTTCTTGATAAATATCATTTTTTGATGGATGTCAAAGGGGGAGAGATAATTACGGGGGTAACTTGGATTTTGATCACAAAATTGTACAAAAATTATGCACATCTATACGGAGAGCATTAATATGCATAGTTTACATATAAAAATTGCTTGTATTAAGATATAAGTTGCCATCATCAAAAATGGGGAGATTGTTGGCTTTTTGGCCTTAATCTATGTTTTGATGATTTAATCAACCTAATCTTAATTATGGTCATGTAGAGTAGCACACATGTTGCATTGCATATATATTTGCTTTGTGCTACCCTCTACAGGTGGTCAAGACTCAAGGAAGAAAGGAAATCAAGTCAAGACACGTAATCAAGCTCATTTGAAGACATGTATTTTTTATTTCTTTGAGTCTTTAGGAACCTTGTGTAATTGAGAATACTTGAGCTAAAAACTACTCAACCACACACTAGATTCCCTATAGAAGTCACACACAAAATTTCACATAATTTGGACTTCAATAGATCATCCAAACTAGAACCGGAAAACACCTAAACAAAACTTGAACTGCCTGGACCAAATGAGTCGTCCGTTTAAACATTTTTGGTCGACCGTTCACACGTGTCACATGACCGTTTGTTTTGTCGTATTATACGCAACGGTCGTATTAGTATTATTCCCAAATACCCCAAAATTACCAAACATCCGGTCGACCAAAACTTTCCTAACGGCCGACCGAACCAACACAATTTGGTCTCCCAGAAGTGCCTGGACTTATTCGGTCGACCAATCCCCTGAGCTCGTTCGACCGTTACTTTAAGTTAACTTAAGTCAAAGCTGAATTTTGACCAAACGGTCGAACGACCTACCCATTTCGGTCGACCATTTTTAGGCAGAATTGGGTCCTACACGTTTCTGTTTTGTGTATCTTACACCAACTCATACCCAATCAACCCCAACGACTCTATTCTCTCTAATGCTTATAAATAGAGTTTTAAAACACATTTTAACACAACTCTCCCACTACATACTTGTCCAAAACATTAGAGAGAATCCCAAACACTCCAAGCCTCCAATTTCCACACTTAAGAACAATTCCAATCCTTCTCAAGTGTGATCAACTTTAGAGAGTGATTGTCCCACTCAAGTTTGTTGTTGTCGAAGAAGAGTAAAGGTTTCGGTGAAAGCCCGAAGCATCCCTCTCTGATTGTGATAGGTGAAGCCAAGTTCGGAGAGGGTTGTTCGCGAGCTTGAAGATTGTAAAGGCGTTCTCTCCCAGCCCGTAAGGGGGAGTGGTAAGTGAAGTTGTGAGCGGAGCTCGGTGATACGAGCGGAGCTTGCAAGAGAGGACGAGGACCTGGGTGCGGTGCGGTGCCGAACCTCTATAAAAATCGCCCGTGTCCATTGTGGTTTGCATTATTCTCCCTGCACTTGCTTGTTTGTTTTAAATTTCGCTGCATATCTTTGATTGTTTAAACAAGTAGGTAATTAGCTTAAAAGTCATTAGCATAGCCGACCCATACGATCCTACAAAGGTAAGGAGTGGGAGAAGGGAGAAAGACAAAATGGGGAGAGGAGCGAAGAAGGGAAAGAGGAGATAGAGAGAGGAGTCACCTCTCCTTCTCTTCTCTTTATCCTCTCTCTTCTTCTCTTTCTCTACCTCTCGCTCTTCTCTTCCTTCTCTCCTTATTCTTGTAAGGAGAGAATGAGAGCATAAGAGAGAGATAGGGAACGAGAAGTGGGAAGAGGAGAGATGGGGAAAGAGGAAAGAGAGAGAAGAAGAGATAAGAAAGAGGGAGAGAGAAGGAGAACAGAGGAGGGAGGAAACGAGAGAAGAGGAGAGAGAGAAAGAGAGAGGAGGAAGAGAAGAGAGAGAAGGGGGAGCGGAGGAGAGGGAGAGAAGGAGAGTGAGAGAGAAGAGGAAGGGAGGAGAGAGGGGAAAGACAGATAAGGAGAAAGATGAGGAGAGAGTGAACAAGAGAGAAGGAGAAGAGAAAGAGGATAAGAGGGAGAGTGAGAAAAGGAAAAGCAAGAAAAGGTGAGTGGTAGAACAATGAGAAGGAGAGGAGGGAGGAGGAGAAAAGTGGTAGAGAAGAGTAGAAATGGGAAGAGCGAGAAGAAAAGAGAGGGAAAGGGAGAGAGAGAGAAGAGATATGGAGAACGAGAGTGAGAGGTAGAGAAGGGAGAGAGAATGAGAGTGGAGAAAAGAGGATAAGAAGAGCAGAGAGAGGAGAAGGAGATAGAAGGAAGAGGGAGAGAGAGAACACGAGAATTGACAAGAGCAGAGAGGGAGAGAGAAGAGGGAGAGGATGGGAGAGAGAGAGAAAAGGAGAGGGAGGAGAGAAGAGGGAGAGGATGGGAGAGAGAGAGCGAGAGAAGGAGGAGGGAGATAGAAAATGAAGTAGAAGAGGGAAGAGGAGGGAGAGAAGAGAGGCAGAGAAGAGAGGGAAGGAGGAGAGAAGAGGGAGAGAGAAAGAGACGAGGGAGAGAGGAGGATAGGAAATAAGTGGGGAGAGGGGGTGAAGGAATGGGAGACAAGGAGAGAGGTAGAGACGAGAGAGAGAAAGAGAAGGGAAAGAGTAGGATGGAGAAGGATAAAATGGGGAGAAAGAGGAAGAAGAAGAGAGAAGGATAAGGAGAGAAGAAGAAGGGAGAGGAGAGGGAATATGAGGGAGATAGAGATGAGGCAAGGGAGATGAGAGAAAGAGAAGAGGAAAGAATGGGAGAGAAGGAGAGTGGTAGAGAAGGAGATAAGAGAGGGCTAGAACGAGAGACAGAGAGAAGGGCTCTACAGAATGGGACGATGAGAGAGAAGGGCTCTAGAGAAGAAGAGGGAGAAGGAGAGAGGAGAGAGTTAAAGAGAGTAGCATAAGGAGAAAGGGATAAGGAGAGAGGGAGAGAAGGAAGAGAGAGAAAGAAAAGGTGAGAGAAATGAGAGGGGAGAGAGGAGGAGAAGGATAAGGATAATGAGAAGGCAGAGAAGAGGGAAGAGAGAGAAGGAGAAGAAGAAGAGGGAGTAGAGAAGGAGAGAGAAGGAGAAGAGAGAGAGGTAGACAACCTAGGAGAAAGGAGAAGGGAGAGAGAGAAGGATAGAGAAGGAGAGAGAGAGAAGAGGGAGAAAAGAGGATAGGAGGGGAAGATAGAGAAGCTCTGGAGAAAAGTTCTTTCTAGAGAGAGAAATTTACGGGAAGTGAAGGGTGATGGCCTAGGGCTTCCTATGGCTGCCCCAGCGACCGGCCGGCCACCCCTGGTCACCGGCCGACATGCCCTCGCCGTCTCCGCACTGGATCACCGCCGGACGGCGAAAACTCCGGTGAAGAGGAAAATGAAGAGTTTCCCTTGCTCCCGAACCTCAAGGGTGGTGCAAATGGTTGTGATGAAGCACGACAAGTGGAAACAGAGCAACTAAAGAAAGCCATCTCAGCCACGAAAGTGGTCCGAGCTGTTTGAGAAGCGAGGTAGGCCTAGTACTACGCTACAATTTGTTGCACCAACAAGGAGAGGAGGTGCAAAGGTAGCTATGATCTCGAGTCAAGAGCAAGAAGAAGCTCTAGGGGCGTGGAAGAAGGTATTGTTGGGCTATTTCGTTGGGTTTAGTCCTCATTTGCCTTCCCTCGAGAAACATCTAACTAAGGTGTGGAAGATTTCGGGAGAGTTGGAGATTGTTCGCCGGAAGTTCAACATGATGATTTTTAGGTTCTCTCTTGACTCTGACCAGTTATTTGCTCTTGAGAATGGCCCATGGTTCGTGAGGGGGCGCCACTCGTCCTTCAACCGTGGTCGGCCAGCATCAAATCGCAACAAAAGGTATGCGCGGTTCCCATTTGGGTGTGATTCCCGGAGTTAGATTTAAAGTTTTGGTCTAGGAAGCATCTTGTCACACTTGCGAGTGTCTTGGGTTCACCTTTGTACATGGATGAGAATACGGCAACGGGTCGCCGACTAGCTTATGCTCGAGTGTGTGTGGAAGTTAATGGGGAGTTCGATTATCCATCACACATCTTGGTGCAAAATGAAATGGAGGAGGGGGAGGTCGTGCAAGTGGAGAATGAGTGGAAGCCATCATTTTGTAAGACATGCTCAATGTTGGGTCACTTTGAAATTCGATGTTCAAAGAGGTTGCCAGAGGTGCGTTTGATTAGTGGGCCTAGGTGGGTGGAGAAGCGGAAGAAGCTGGATGAAGGGAGTGGGGAGTGTAGGGGTGATGAGAGTGGAGGAGGTAAACCGCCTCAAGGGAGGGACAAAGGTTATAGTTCGCCGGAGGTGATGGCCTTGCTAGAGGTTGAAGATGACGCCCATCAAGAAGAGGTAGTGGAAGGAAGTAACAGCATGAGGGCTGGTGGGGAAGGAAAGGAAGCAAACGGTAAGGGAGTTGTTGGAATTCCGTTAGGTGAAAAGGAGAAGGCTATATGTGGAAGAGAGATGAGAAACACCTTGGTTAGTTCAACATGGGGTACAAAAAAGGAAGATTTCGTTGGGGGTCGGGAACCAATGAGGGGTGGTCAAGTAAAGGGATGGAACCAATAAAAAGTGGGGTGGGTGCAATGGAAGGGGAGGGGCCAATAGGAGATTAGAATTATATCACTAAAGATGGGAGTACAAAGGAGGGTGCCAAAAGGAAGGGTGCACTTTCTTTGGTTGGGGCAATTGAGGAAAGTGGGTTGTCCTTTGTAGATGGGGTGGGTGGCTTGGACAAAAATGTAACAAAGGAGGTGCTTCACCCAACGTGTAATGTGGAGGCCATAGTGGACGAGTCACATGGTGCATCACGTGGGGAAAATGTTTGTGGTATGCATGGGGTTGTATCCTGCATGCAACGTGAACACCAAGTCTTGGATAATGAAACATCAAGTGGAGGTGAGCAGCCAATAGGAACCGAGATAAGTGGTTTGGTTGAGTTTGTCTCTTGTGAAGGGATGGAGAGCATGAAAGACAAGGATGCATATAGCAACAAAAGGACAACACAAGAGGAAAACGTGCATGCCTTAATGGGAGAGGAAGTTTCTCCTCCAATAGGATCAAAGACAAGTGTAGGGGCAAAGGTTAAAGTTAGTGGAGGTCTTTACCCAAAGGATGGTAGTAAGGAGAAGGAAACACCACGTGGTCAAGGAGGATATTTGGTGCATGGGGCAAAGTTTCCTCCTCCAATAGGAGTTGAGGTTAGTGGAGGGAGAATAGTGGGTCATGTGAATGGATGGCAAGAGTTATTGGATGCAACAAATGGTGTGCATGAATGAGGATGGAAGTGGACCACATGGTATTTGTGAGGATTTTGTGCATGATTTGCATGGGGAACCAAGTACCAAAAGGGTGGGAGATATAGTGCATGAGACATACAATGGAGTGCACAATGAAGGAATATTTGAGGAAATATTACATAGTAACCCTGGCGCGAGGAATAGGTTGTGATCCCTTCCTCCACTAGTGGACCTGAGCGAAATATCACCCGAGTTAACATTTAAAGGAGTTCGAGAGGTCACGCTAAGGCAATTACAAGGGGCGGAGCCGGGCGATGATCCAAACGCAGAGTGACATTGAAGATGCGACACTAATGCGACTAAAACCTGCAGATTTCATGCGTTTGAAGAAGAAGTATGGAAATGAGAGGACCTATAATGACAACATATGGGACGATGATTCTGATGATATGGATGTGAGCGGATCCCGACATTCTATGGGATCCCACAAAAAGAAGTCCAAGAAGAAGAAAGGCAAGGGACGGAGATGAGCAATACCACGACGCATAATTGATCTTTTTCTTAATGCTTTACCGTTTATGTATGCGCATGTGTAGGGAAGTTGTAGGACTCATCGTTAGAATAGAGTGAGTCGATGAAACGTGTTACGTGTGAGATACGAGCTGCCCAATCAGAGCAACTCCGGTACCAAATGTATGCTCCTTTGGCCTGTACTTTATTGAAGCGTCAATAAAATTAGCGGCTCCGCTGAGTCCGCCCTTTTATCTTGCAAAAAAAAAAAGAGAATGACAGAGGCAGAGAAGAGAGAAGGAGAACAGAAAATAGGAGAGAGAGAAGGGAGAGAAGAGAAGAGATAGGAGGGAGAAGAAGGGAGAGAGCGAGAGAAGGAGGAGAAGGAGGGAGTGGAGGAGAGGGATAAGAGGGAGAGAGAAAAGGAGAGAAGGAGAGGGATAAGAGGGAGATAGAGAATGAGAAAGAAGAGAGGAAAGCTAAGAGGAGAGAGAAAGAGAGATAATAAGAGGGAGAAGGAGATAGGGGGAAATGGAGAAGAGGAGAGGGAGAGGAGGAGACAAAGAAGGGAAGGTGAGAGAGAAAAAAAGAGAAGGAGAAGAGAGGGGCAATGAGAGGAGATGAAGGGATTAATGGAGAGAGAGAAGAGGAGGGAGAAGGAGAGGAGAGGAAGAGAGGGGAGGAGAGAGAGAAGGAGAAGAGAGAGGGAACGAGAGGAGACGAAGGGATAAGAGGAGAGAGCAGAGGAGGAGGGAGAGAGCGGGTGGGTGGGAGAGAGAAGGAGAGGACAAGAGGGGAGGAGAGAGAGGGAGAAGAGGGGGAGAGAGAGAAGAAGAAGGAGAGAGGGAACAACAGAGGAGGTGAGAGGAAACAAGAGAATGAGAAGAGGACAGAGAAGGAAAGGAGGAGAAGAGGGAAGTCGAACGGAACGAGATAGAGTAGGGAGAGTAGAGATAGAGTAGGAGAGAAGTAAGAGTGATAGAGGAGGAGAGAGGAAACGAGAGAGGTGAGGGGAGGAGAGGGATAAGGACATAGAGGAGCGAGAGAGAGAAAGGAGAGTAGTGGGAAGAGAAGAGGATAGGAGGGAGAAGGGAGAGAGAGAACGGGGAGAGGAGCGAAGAAGGAAAAGAGGAGATAGAGAGAGGAGTCCCCTCTCCTTCTCATTTTCCTTCTCCTCCTCTCCTTCTCTTCTCTTTATCCTCTCTCTTCTTCTCTTTCTCTCCCTCTCGCTCGCCTCTTCCTTCTCTCCTTATCCTTATAAGGACAGAATGAGAGCATAAGGGGGGAGATAGGGAACGAGAAGAGGGAAGAGGAGAGATGGGGAAAGAGGAAAGAGAGAGAAGAAGAGATAAGGAAGAGGGAGAGAGAAGGAGAACAGAGGAGGGAGGAAACGAGAGAAGAGGAGAGAGAGAAGGAGATAGGAGGGAAAGAAGGAAGAGAAGGGGGAGTGAAGGAGAGGGAGAGAAGGAGAGTGAGAAAGAAGAGGAAGGGAGGAGAGAGGGAGAACGAGAGAGAAGGAAAGAGAGATAAGGAGAAAGATTAGGAGAGAGTGAACGAGAGAGAAGGAGAAGAGAAAGAGGATAAGAGGGAGAGTGAGAAAAGGAGAAGCGAGAAAAGGTGAGGGGTAGAAGAAGGAGAAGGAGAGAAGGAGAAGAGGGAGGAGGAGGAGGAGAAGAGTGGTAGAGATGAGTAGAAATGGGAAGAGAGAGAAGAAAAGAGAGGGAAAGGCAGAGAGAGAGAAGAGATATGGAGAACGAGAGTGAAAGGTAGAGGAGGGAGAGAGAAGGAGATTAGAGAAAAGATGATAAGAAGAGCATAGAGAGGAGAAGGAGATAGAAGGAAGAGGGAGAGAGAGAACACGAGAATAGACAAGAGCAGAGAGGGAGAGAGGATAGAGAAGGGAAACAGAGAGAAAAGGAGAGGGAGGAGAGAAGAGGGAGAGAAAGGGAGAGAGAGAGCGAGAGAAAGAGGTGGGAGATAGAAAATGAAGGAGAAGAGGGAATATGAGGGAGAGAAGAGAGGCAGAGAAGAGAGGGAAGGACGAGGGAAGAGGGAGAGAGAAAGAGACAAGGGAGAGAGGAGGATAGGAAAGTAGAGGGGAGAGGGGGTTAAGGAATGGGAGAGAAGGAGAGAGGTAGATACGAGAGAGAGAAAGAGAAGGGAAAGAGGAGGATGGAGAAGGATAAAATGGGGAGAGAGAAGAAGAAGAAGAAGAAGAAGAAGAAGAGAGAAGGATAAAGAGAGAAGAAGAAGGGAGAGGAGAGGGAATATGAGGGACATAGAGATGAGTCAAGGGAGATGAGGGAAAGAGAAGAGGGAAGAATGAGAGAGAAGGAGAGTGGTAGAGAAGGAGATAAGTGAGGGGTAGAACGAGAGAGAGAGAGAGAGAGTGGGAGAGAGAGAGAAAGTGAGAAAGAGAGAGAGAGAGAGAGAGAGAGAAGGGCTCTACAGAATGGGATGAGGAGAGAGAGAAGGATTGGGAGAAAAGGAGAAGCGAGAAGAGGGAGAGAAGAAGAGGGAGAAGGAGAGAAGAGAGATAAAGAGAGTGGCATAAGGAGAGAGGGTTAGAAGGAAGAGAGAGAAAGAAAAGGTGCGAGAAATGAGAAGGGAGAGAGGAGGAGAAGGATAAGGATAATGAGATGGTTGAGAAGAGGGAAGAGAGAGAAGGAGAAGAAGAAGAGGGGGAGAGAGAAGGAGAAGAGAAGAGGGAAGAGAGAGAAGGAGAAGAGAGAGGTAGACAACCTACGAGAAAGGAGAAGGTAGAGAGATAGAAGGATAGGGGCAGAGAAGAGAGAATAAGGATATGGATAAGGAGAGAAGAGAGAAGGAGAACAGAAAATAGGAGAGAGAGAAAGGAGAGAAGAGAAGAGATAGGAGGGAGAAGAAGGGAGAGAGAGCGATAGAAGGAAGAGAAGGAAGGAGTGGAGGAGGGGGATTAGAGGGAGAGAGAAAAGGAGAGAAGGAGAGGAATAAGAGGGAGATAGAGAAGGAGAAAGAAGAGAGGAAAGATAAGAGGAGAGAGAAAGAGAGAGACAATAAGAGGGAGAAGGAGAGAGTGGGAAATGGAGAAGAGGAGGAGACAGAGAAGGGAAGGTGAGAGAAAAAAAGAGAAGGAGAAGAGAGGGGCAATGACAGGAGATGAAGGGATTAAAGGAGAGAGAGAAGAGGAGGGAGAAGGAGATGAAAGGAAGAGAGAAGAGGAGAGAGAGAAAGAGAAGAGAGAGGGAACGAGAGGAGACGGAGGGATAAGTGGAGAGAGCGGAGAAGGAGGGAGAGAGCGGGTGGGAGGGAGAGGACAAGGGAGGAGGAGAGAGAGGGAGAAGAGGGGGAGAGAGAAAAAGAAGGAGAGAGGGAACAAGAGAGGAGGTGAGAGGAAACAAGAGAATGAGAGGAGGAAAGAGAAGGAAAGGAGGAGAAGAGGGATGGGGAAGGGAACGAGAAAGAGAAGGGAGAGTAGAGATAGAGTAGGAGAGAAGCAAGAGAGATAGAGGAGGAGAGAGGTGAGAGGAGGAGAGGGATAAGGAGATAGAGAAGCGAGAGAGAAAGGAGAGTAGTGGGAAGAGAAGAGGATAGGAGGGTGAAGGAGAGAGAGGGTAAGGAGAGAGAGAACGAGGAGAGAAGCGAAGAATGGAAAGAGGAGAGAGAGAAGGAGAACAGAGAACGGAGGAAACGAGAGAAGAGGAGAGAGAGAAGGAGGGAGATAGGAGAGAGAAGGGGGAGCGGAGGAGAGGGAGAGAAGGAGAGTGAGAGAGAAGAGGAAAGGAGGAGAGAGGGAGAAAGGGAGATAAGGAGTAAGATGAGGAGAGAGTGAACGAAAGAGAAGGAGAAGAGATAGAGGATAAGAGGGAGAGATGGAGAAGAGGGAGGAGGAGGAGAAGAGTGGAAGGGAAGAGTAGAAATGGGAAAAGAGTGAAGAAAAGAGAGGGAAAGGGAGAGAGAGAAGAGATATGGAGAACGAGAGTAAGAGGTAGAGAAGGGAGAGAGAAGGAGAGTGGAGAAAAGAGGATAAGAAGAGCAGAGAGAGGAGAAGGAGATAGAAGGAAGAAGGAGAGAGAACACGAGAATAGACAAGAGCAGAGAGGGAGAGAGGATAGATAAGGGAAAAAAAGAGAAAAGGAGAGGGAGGAGAGAAGAGGGAGAGGAAGGGGGATAGAGAGTGAGAGAAGGAGGAGGGAGATAGAAAATGAAGGAGAAGAGGGAAGAGGAGGGAGAGAAGAGAGGTAGAGAAGAGCGGGAAGGAGGAGACCAGGGAGAGAGAGAGAGACGAGGGAGAGAGGAGGATAGGAAAGTAGAGGGGAGAGGGGGTGAAGGAATGGGAGAGAAGGAAAGAGGTAGAGACGAGAGAGAGAGAAGGAGAAGGGAAAGAGGAGGATGGAGAATGGTAAAATGGGAAGAGAGAAGAAGAAGAAGAAGAAGAGAGAAGGATAGGGAGAGAAGAAGAAGGCGAGCGGGATAAGAGGGAAGGGATAGGAGAGGGAATATGAGGGAGATAGAGATGAGGCAAGGGAGATGAGAGAAAGAGAAGAGGGAAGAATGAGAGAGAAGGAGAGTGGTAGAGAAGGAGATAAGAGAGGGGTAGAGAGAAGAGGAAGGGAGGAGAGAGGGAGAAAGAGAGAGAAGGAAAGAGAGATAAGGAGAAAGATGAGGAGAGAGTGAACGAGAGAGAAGGAGAAGAGAAAGAGGATAAGTGGGAGAGTGAGAAAAGGAGAAGCGATAAAAGGTGAGGGGTAGAAGAAGGAGAAGGAGAAGAGGGAGGAGAAGGAGGAGGAGAAGGAGAAGAGTGGTAGAGAAGAGGAGAAATGGGAAGAGAGAGTAGAAAAGAGAGGGAAAGGGAGAGAGAGAAGAGATATGGAGAACGAGAGTGAGAGGTAGAGAAGGGAGAGAAGGAGAGTGGAGAAAAGAGGATAAGAATGTAAGTTAATCGGTCACTAATCTAGAGGGGGTGAATAGATTATCTCCTAATTTTCTTAAACAATTGCACAATTAAACAATAAGGGAAAGAATGCAAAACACAAGATGACTCCGGATATTTATAGAGGTTCGATCACACCACCGTGATCTAGTCCTCTCAAATTCCGATCGATCTTCCGATCCCTACTCGAGAATTCACTATTATCTTCGTTCCGGGTCGAAAATAAACCCTCTTACAATCGGAGTCTTGCGAACACCCTCACCTTGCTCGGATCTCCTCTCACAACCCGAGAGGGTGCTTCCTCGAAGCTTTACAATACAATGGAAATTGAATGTGGTTGTTGAACTCTAACTTGAATGCACTCAAGGATATGTTTTATGCTTGGAGTGAATTTAGTAGAAGTATGAGAGTTGGTGGAGCTTTGAAGGCTTGAAGATGGAGAGCACAAGAGTGGGATAGATATTTTGCAAGTAAGGTAGTGAATTTGTCTCTTAAGTGAAGCTTATATAGCCTTCAAAACAAATAGAGCCGTTATGGTAAGTTGGTGAGGATTGGACCAAAGGAAAACAAGATGTGACTTAAGCTCGGGTAGAAATCAAGACATATTCAGTCGACCGTTAGAAACATGGTAGTCTGAATAAATGGTCAGACATAAGAACTCGGTTAACCGAATATAGGTCGGATAACAGTTCACCAACTTCCAATAACTTTTTCCTAATATCGAATAATTAACTTCGGATGACCGAGACATCTTCGGTGCACCATTCCAGAGTGGACAGTAAAGATTTGCTGTGACTTGGTGATCATGTTCGGTAGACCGTTGCATGTTCGGTTGACCGATACATGTGCGGGTTTTCAGCTGACATTGTATGGGAAATTGGTTTATCGATAACGGTAGAAATATTATGTGGAAAAAAAGTCGTTACGATCTTACATATAACATAACTTCAATAATCTGAAGCTCCATCGGTAGACCGGTATGGATATTTCAAAGGATGTGGCTAAACGACAAAATATAAGTCTGGTTGAGTTAGTTGTGCCACGTAGGCCAATAAGATGAAGTCGGTTTAGGCCTAAAGACACATGGTAGTTCGGATGACCGATCTCGCTTCGGAATACCGAATAGCGATGTCCAGAGAAGTTTCGAAGCTACTGGGAATAGGTACACGGTCGACCAGGTAAGGTTCGGTACACCGAAACAATGATTCCAGGAGATCAAGTTTTCTACTGACTCTAAGGAGACGGTTGACCGAATAACGTTCAGTACACCGAAACAAGGGTTCCAGGAGATCAAGTGGTTACTGACTCTATAGGGAACGGTGTACCGATAGACACTCGGTTATCCGTTGGGAACCTGGTTCGGTAAACCGATAGGGACACGGTCGACCGAGACAAACAGGTTTATCCTTTTGTGCATCAAGTGCACATTTGATCCTATAACTCAAATAAATGGAAAATTACATATTAAGTCCTTGAGGTTTGATTACAAGTCTTGAGCCTTGATCTTGAAGTTGATTAGTCCCTTGGTTTGATCACCTACATTGTTAGGAATACACAATATCTATGTAATTTGACATTATGATGTGTGTGATGTTGTAATTGAAGTTATGCATGTTATTAGTTTGTTAATCCACAAAATTAAGATTAAAGTGCCAAAAAGCCAACAATCTCCCCCTTTTTAATGATGACAAACTAATGTCAAATTGTGTAAGTGCTCCCCCTATCAATATGCAAAAGATATGTTAACTTCCCCTTACTCAATGCATGAGTTTCATATATTTGAATTAGGCAATTTGTATCCATTTGTTCTCCCCCTTTGGACATCCATCAAAAAGAACATAATAATGAAAGTTGGGGACCAAAAAGACACACAATATGAAAATGAAATTGCATTACTTAAGAAGGCAGATAAGGCATAACGCCAAACGCAAAAGCAAGCACACATAAGCAAATGGCAAACCAAACAAACACAACAAACAACAAGAAGCAAGAACAAGCAACAAAGATAGGCTAGTTGTCCGGCTTGTTCATGTTTCGAAGAAGCTCCATCATCTCATTTTGCGAGTCGAGAAAGGATTGACGAGAGTCTCCAACCACACGAATTTGATTGTTGATCTCGTTCAGCGAGTTCGACGTCGACAATTGGAAGTTTTGGAAGTCGGAGGTGAGGTCTTCAATACCTTGATAGTTACGATTTACTAAACTCCGGACTAAATGAATCTCTTCGTAATTCCTGTCCAAGAGCTTCTCGTGACGATAGGCCCATGCCGGTTGGTTCCATTGAGCATCGGTGCCGGATGACCATTCGGGACGAACGTATCTCCGTGGACCGCGAGAAAAGCTAGAATCCCAATTTGGATTCACTTCGGCATCGTATGGAGGAGGAGACCAACGTGGAGCATCGGTGGAGACTTCATCATCCTCATTTTCAGAGGAATCGTCTTCCACTTCCTCTTCTACATGTGCTTGCTTCCCCGAGCGCATCCGTTTGAGGGTGTATTTGTCGATGACCGTCTAGGAGGATTTGAAGAGATCGCGGTAAAATTGGATGTTGAAGTGATCGACGACCAGTGAGATCAACATAGGAAAAGGGAGAAAGTTGCGCTTCTTCCGGGAAATGTAGATCATACGATTGATGATAAATAAGGGCCAATTTATGCGAGTACCGGTAGAGAGGTTGAAGACGCACTTCATCATTTGGTGGCCGAGTTCGTCGTGGTGCCCTTTGCGCACAAAAAGGTTGGTGGAAATGAAGCGGCAAAGAATACGGCCAACAACCTGAAGATGAGGAATGGCAAGTTTGCCATCTTGAGGAACATCTGGTTGAGTCACCTCCAAAAATTGACTCATAGAGCCACAAGCATTTTCCCAAGAGAGGTTGTAGATGTCCTCGCCGGTGCTAGGAAATCCGGTGATTTCAGAGAGGAGAGAGGCAGTGAGAGTGAAGGAGATGGAATCGACTTGGGTGGTTAGCGCCGCTTGAGTACCATCAAGAGTGGTAGTCTCCCGGAGATTTGCATAAAATTGACGACAAGCTTCCGCGGAGAAAGGGACCGGAAGTTTGTCATGAAAGAAGATGCCAAGATTATCAACCATGAAATAGGTGGACAGACCAATCGACTCGAAATCTTTGAGGATGATCTTCCGCTCCGGAATTGGATTTGCACCACTAATAGTGTAGTAGTGCTCCTCCTCCTTAAGATTGTAGAAGATGCCATTTTTGAAGGACCGAAGATACTCGTCGACGGGTTTGCTCGTCGGATTAGTAGAAGAAGAAGGTATGTCGGGGTTGAGCCTTGTCTTCTTTGCCGGTGGAGTGGGTTTCTTTCGTCTCCTAGTTGTGGGTTTCGTTGGTGGTTCCACCGCCTTCTTGGAAGAGCAAATTTTTCTTGGACCCATGAAGAAGAATGGAGGAAGAGATGAAATGTTTGATGTGAGAAACGGATGAAGCAAAAGTGTGCTTTGGAAGATTTTTGGCTTTGGGGATGATAGAAATGGAAGTGGGAATCCAAATATATAGAAGATGGGAGAATAAAGGTGTTTTCAAACATGAAAAAACGTGTCCAACGGTCATCCATTATTGTCTCGGATGACCGTTAGACCAGTTCCAACGGCTAGAAAATGCAGCGCTTCGGTCGATCGAAAAGGCTTCGGTATACCGTCACGAAGACAACAGTAAGTAAGGAAGTTTACTGGAAATGGGTCACGGATGACCGAAGCGTGTCCGGTCGTCCGTTGTGGGGGAAATAAGGAAGTACAAACTTTCCACAACGGTCATCCGATTAAAATCGGATACCCAAGAATTCAAATACAAGATTTGTTTAAAAAGGGGTCAACGAAGAATTCAAAAAATCACCCAAATGTCGCGGTCGTCCGAACTTGATTTGGATAATCGATGAATTCGGAACAGGGAGGAATTCTAATTTTAGCACAGCAAAACTGACGGTCGACCGTGTAGGAAACGGTGTACCGAAATAGTGAATCCAGACCAAGTCCGAATCCCTGTCCAGACACAATCCGGTTCACCGAACCATGTTCGGTCATCCGTTGTGTGCGGACAGACCAACAAATCAAACAATGTAATAAATTTTGAGCAAATGAGATGAATTATGATATTTCTTTAGCACTACACATCCCTAGTTCTTGTCTAATTTTATCAAATTGATCAACATTTAATGGTTTAGTAAATATATCCGCTAATTGATCATGTGTTGAAATAAATTGTAATTCAATATCACCGTTAAGAGCATGATCTCTAAGAAAGTGATGGTGAACATCTATATGCTTGGTTCTTGAATGAAGAATTGGATTTTTAGATAAGTTTATAGCACTAGTATTATCACAAAAAATAGGTATAGTTTGAAACTCAAGTCTCAAATCCTTGAGGGTTTGCCTCATCCAAAGGATTTGTGCACAACAACATCCGGCGGCCACATACTCGGATTCGGTTGTTGAGAGTGCAACACTATTTTGTTGCTTACTAAACCAAGAAACTAAAGATTTTCCCAAGAATTGACATGTCCCAGTAGTACTTTTCCGATCGGATTTGCATCCGGCATAATCGGCATAACTATAGGCAATGAGATCAAAAGATCGAGTCTTGGGATAAAACAATCCAAAATCACACGTACTTTTCAAATATCGAAAAATTCTTTTCAATGCATGCATATGAGATTCTTTAGGACAAGATTGAAAACAATAATAAAGACAAACACTAAACATAATATCGGGTCTACTACTGGTCAAATAAAGAAGTGAACCAATCATACCTCAATATTTTTTAATGACAACTTCTTTGCCTTCTTCATGCTTATCCAATTTCAAGCTTGTGCTCATGGGAGTATTATGAGGTTTGCTATCTTCATATCCAAATCGTTTGAGTAATTCTTTTGTGTATTTGGTTTGGTTGATGAAGTTTCCTTCCGATGTTTGCTTGATTTGGAGTCCAAGAAAGAAGTTGAGTTCACCCATCAAGCTCATTTCAAATTCACCTTCCATAGACTTCGAAAACTCTTGACATAGACAATCATTAGTAGAACCGAAGATAATATCGTCAACGTATATTTGTACGATTAATAAATCTTTACCTTTGGTCTTAGTAAAAAAATAATGTGGTGTCGACTTTTCCCATGGTGAATCCGTTTTTAAGCAAAAATGTCTTCAACCTATCATACCAAGCTCTAGGAGCTTGCTTAAGCCCATAAAGAGCCTTCTTAAGCTTGAAAACATGATCTGGGTATGTTTCATTCACAAAACCGGGTGGTTGTTTAACATAAACTTTTTCCATAATAAAACCATTCAAAAATGCACTTTTAACATCCATTTGAAAGAGTTTAAAATCCATGTATGACGCATATGCTAATAACATTCTAATTGCTTCTAGTCGAGCTACCTGAGCATAGGTTTCATCAAAGTCGATGCCTTCCTCTTGGTTGTAACCGTGAGCGACCAATCGAGCTTTGTTTCTAACCACTTGCCCGGATTCATCAAGTTTGTTTCGAAAAACCCACTTGGTGCCAATTACCGTTTGATCTTTGGGTCTTGAAACAAGCTCCCAAACATCATTACGAATGAATTGGTTTAACTCTTCATGCATAGCTATTAACCAAAATTCATCATCACATGCATCTTCTATTTTCTTAGGTTCAAGTTGAGAAATAAATGCATATGAGTCACATATAACAAGAGCATTAGACCTAGTAAAAATTCCTTTTGATACATCACCAATTACTAGATCCTTAGGATGATCCGTCTTATATTGCCAATCTTTTGGAAACTCTTGTTTTTCTTGAGATGTTTCATTTGGTTGTTCTTGAGTTGTTATATCACGAATATGGTCAATAAGGTCATCATCAAGATTAAAATTATCCTTATATGGTTCTTCTTGAAAGTGAACATGCATGGATTCTTCTACACAACAAGTTCTCTTGTTATAAACTCGATATACTTTACTCCTACTTGAATATCCTAAAAATATTGCTTCATCGGATTTGGCATCAAATTTGTCTAAATTATCTTTGGTATTGAGAACAAAACATTTAGAACCAAAAGCTTTGAAATATGAAAATTTTGAGGGTTTTTCAAACCAATGGTCAAAGGGAGTTTGGTTTAAATTTGGTCGAATCAAAACACGATTAAGAATGTAACAAGCCGTGTTAACCTCTTCACACCAAAAATACTTTTGTAAGCCATTTTCACAAAGCATTGTTCTGGACATTTCTTGAAGAGTTCTATTCTTCCTTTCAACTACCCCATTTTGTTGAGGAGTTCTTGGGAAAGAAAAAGTATGTTCAATACCATTAGAATCACAAAATTCCTCAAAACCTTCATTTTCAAATTCACCACCATGATCACTACGAATTTTCAAAATCAAAGAGTTTTTTTCTCTTTGAATTCGTTTTGTAAATTTTTCAAATTGCTTGAAAGTTTCATTCTTATTTGCAAGAAACAAAACCAATGTAAATTGAGTAAAATCGTCAATGATGACAAATGCATATCTCTTGCCACCTAGACTTAAGGTTCTAGATGGACCAAAGAGATCCATATGCAAGAGTTCCAAAGGTTTTGAAGTAGAAACCATATTAATTGACTTGAAAGAACTTTTAAATTGTTTTCCAAATTCACAAGCATTGCAAAGTTTATTTTTCTTGAAATTCAATTTGGGCAATCCTCTTACCAAGACAAACTTAGCAAGTTTATGAAGTTGGCTCATACTAATGTGGCCTAACCCCTTATGCCATAACCAAGATTCGTCATTTGAAGCAACTAAGCATGTTTCCTTGGAAAATGAGTCAATGCTATCGACATGCACAACATAAACATTTTCATATCTATAAGCTTTAAATGTGGTTTTCAAAGTAGCTTTAGAAATGATGTATACAATATGTTGATCAAAGACAACTAAGAATTCTCTATCGGTTAATTGACTAACACTAAGCAAATTATGTTTTAAACCAACAACAAGAAGCACATTTTGAATTTGAGAAGTAGAATCATTACCAACATCGCCCATACCAATAATGTGACCTTTAGAGTTATCCCCAAATGTGACGGTTCCACCTTTCTTTGATTTCAATGTTTTGAACATAGAGTGGTCTCCCGTCATGTGCCTCGAACATCCACTATCTACGATCCACTTCCCCTTCTTTTTCACCTACATTCAAAGAAGATAACTTTTTACTCGTATTTGTTTAGGTCCTTTGGGGTTAGCTTTAGGTACCCAAACTTGTTTGGTTCTAGGTACCCAAACATTTGAAGAGAAATTCATTTTCACTACATCATTTAAAGCATGCACAAAATAACTCTTAGAGTTTTTCTTTTTATTCATGTATCCTAAACCATGTTTTTCTAAAGATTGAATTTGACTACCAAGTAACATGTCTAGCATCTTCTTCCCTTTGGTGAATTTCTCAAGATCAATTCTTAATTGCTTATTGCATTCTCTAAGATCATGTATTTCTTTAGCATGAGATTCAACATTGAGTTCTTTTAAGCTTTTATTTTCGAACACAAGCTTATCAACTTCATTTGACAATGATTCAGTTATACAAGCTAGATCATGATTAGCTTTCCTAGATAATTTACTTTTATGCCTTAATATGTCACATTTTTCAAGCAATTCATGAAAAGCATCGAGTAATTCATCATATGAGTTTGATTCATGAGTTGAGATTACCTCATTTTCTCCATCTTTGGCGACATTGCAAGTGTTGGGTTCGTCTTGCTCGCTTGATGAAGATGCACCATCTAATTGTCCATCGATTTCTTCTTGTGTGTGGAGACATAGATTTACCTCTCTCTCCTTCTCCCTCTTATCTTTCCACTCTTCTTTATCCCTCTGATCCCTCTCCTTTTCTCTCCCCCTCTTATCCTTTTCCTCCAATCCCTCCTTCTCTTCCTTCTCTCGCTCTCTCTCCCTTCTTCTCCCTCCTATCTCTTCTCTTCTCTCTCTCCTCTTTTCTGTTCTCCTTCTCTCTTCTCTCCTTATCCTTATCCCTATTCTCTCTTCTCTGCCTCTATCCTTCTCTCTCTCTCCCTTCTCCTTTCTCCTAGGTTGTCTACCTCTCTCTCTTTTCCTTCTCTCCCCCCTCTTCTTCTTATCCTTCTCTCTCTTCCCTCTTCTCTACCTTCCCATTATCCTTATCCTTCTCCTCCTCTCTCCCTTCTCATTTCTCTCACCTTTTCTTTCTCTCTCTCTTCCTTCTCTCCCTCTCTCCTTATCCCTTTCTCCTTATGCCACTCTCTTTATCTCTCTCTCCTCTCTCCTTCTCCCTCTTCTTCTCTCCCTCCTCTCGCTTCTCCTTTTCTCCCAATCCTTCTCTCTCTCCTCGTCCCATTCTGTAGAGCCCTTCTCTCTCTCTCTTCCCCCTTCTCCATCTCTCTCTCGTCTCTACCTCTCTCCTTCTCTCCCATTCCTTCACCCCCTCTCCCCTCTACTTTCCTATCCTCCTCTCTCCCTTGTCTCTTTCTCTCTCCCTCTTCTCTCCTCCTTCCCTCTCTTCTCTGCCTCTCTTCTCTCCCTCCACTTCAATCTTCTCCTTCATTTTCTATCTCCCTCCTCCTTCTCTCTCTCTCCCTTCCTCTCCCTCTCCTTTTCTCTCTCTTTCCCTTCTCTATCCTCCCTCCCTCTTTGCTCTTGTCTATTCTCCTGTTCTCTCTCTCCCTCTTCCTTCTATCTCCTTCTCCTCTCTCTGCTCTTCTTATCCTCATTTCTCCACTCTCCTTCTCTCTCCCTTCTCTACCTCTCACTCTCGTTCTCCATATCTCTTCTCTCTCTCTCCCTTTCCCTCTCTTTTCTTCTCTCTCTTCCCATTTCTACTCTTCTCCTCCTCCTCCCTCTTCTCCTTCTCTGCTTCTCCTTGTTCTACCCCTCACCTTTTCTCTCTTCTCCTTTTCTCACTCTCCCTGTTATCCTCTTTCTCTTCTCCTTCTCTCTCGTTCACTCTCTCCTCATCTTTCACCTTATCTCTCTTTTCTTCTCTCTCTTTCTCCCTCTCTCCTCCCTTCCTCTTCTCTCTCACTCTCCTTCTCTCCCTCTCCTCTGCACCCCCTTCTCTCTCTTCTCTCCCTCCTCTCTCCTTCTCTCTCTTCTCTTCTCTCGTTTCCTCCCTCCTCTGTTCTCCTTCTCTAGCCCTCTTCCTTATCCCTTCTTCTCTCTCTTTCCTCTTTCCCCATCTCTCCTCTACCCTCTTCTCGTTCCCTATATCCCTCTTATGCTCTCATTCTCTCCTTATAAGGATAAGTAGAGAAGAAAGAGACGAGCGAGAGGGAGAGAAAGAGAAGAAGAGAGAGGATAAAGAGAAGAGAAGAAGCGGAGGAGAGGGAAGATGAGAAGCAGAGGGGACTCCTCTCTCTATCTCCTCTTTTCCTTCTTCGCTCCTCTCCCCGTTCTCTCTCTCTCCCTTCTCCCTCTCCTTACCTTCTCTCTCCTTCTCCCTCCTATCCTCTTCTCTTCCCACTACCCTCCTTTCTCTCTCTCGCTTCTCTATCTCCTTATCCCTCTCCTCAACTCACCTCTCTCGTTTCCTCTCTCCTCCTCTATCTCTCTTGCTTCTCTCCTACTCTATCTCTACTCTCCCTTCTCTATCTCGTTCCCTTCCCCTTCCCCCTTCTCCTCCTTTCCTTCTCTGTCCTCCTCTCATTCTCTTGTTTCCTCTCACCTCCTCTCTTGTTCCCTCTCTCCTTCTTCTTCACTCTCCCCCTCTTCTCCCTCTCTCTCTCCTCCCCTCTTGTCCTCTCCTTCTCTCTCCCTCCCACCCTCTCTCTCCCTCCTTCTCCACTCTCTCCTCTTATCCCTTCGTCTCCTCTCGTTCCCTCTCTCTTATCCTCCCCTCTCTTCCTCTCCTCTCCTTCTCCCCCTCTCTCCCTTCTCTACCTCTCACTCTTGTTCTCCATATCTCTTCTCTCTCTCTCCCTTTCCCTCTCTTTTCTTCTCTCTCTTCCCATTTCTACTCTTCTCTACCACTCTTCTCCTCCTCCTCCCTCTTCTCCTTCTCTCCTTCTCCTTGTTCTACCCCTCACCTTTTCTCTCTTCTCCTTTTCTCACTCTCCCTCTAGATACTCTTTCTCTTCTCCTTCTCTCTCGTTCACTCTCTCCTCATCTTTCTCCTTATCTCTCTTTCCTTCTCTATCTTTCTCCCTCTTATCCCTTTCCTCCACTCCCTCCTTCTCTTCCTTCTCTCGCTCTCTCTCCCTTCTTCTCCCTCCTATCTCTTCTCTTCTCTCTCTCCTCTTTTCTGTTCTCCTTCTCTCTTCTCTCCTTATCCTTATCCCTATTCTCTCTTCTCTGCCTCTATCATTCTCTCTCTCTCTTCCCCTTTCTCCTAGGTTGTCTACCCCTCTCTCTTCTCCATCTCTCCCCCTCTCTTCGTCTTCTCCTTCTCTCTCTTCCCTCTTCTCTGCCTTCTCATTATCCTTATCCTTCTCTTCCTCTCTGCCTTCTCATTTCTCTCACCTTTTCTTTCTCTCTCTTCCTTCTCTCCCTCTCTCCTTATCCCTTTCTCCTTATGCCACTCTCTTTATCTCTCTCTCCTCTCTCCTTCTCCCTCTTCTTCTCTCCCTCCTCTCGCTTCTCCTTTTCTCCCAATCCTTCTCTCTCTCCTCGTCCCATTCTGTAGATCCCTTCTCTCTCGCTTTCGTTCTACCCCTCTTTTATCTCCTTCTCTACCACTCTCCTCTCTCACTCTTCCCTCTTCTCTTTCTCTCATCTCCCTTGCCTCATCTCTATCTCCCTCATATTCCCTCTCCTCTCCCTTCCCTCTTATCCCGCTCCCCTCCTTCTTCTCTCCTTATCCTTCTCTCTTCTTCTTCTCTCTCCCCATTTTAACCTTCTTCATCATCCTCTTTCCCTTCTCCTTCTCTCTCTCGGCTCTACCTCTCTCCTTCTCTCCCATTCCTTCACCCCCTCTCCCCTCTACTTTCCCATCCTCCTCTCACCCTTGTCACTTTCTCTCTCCCTCTTCTCTCCTCCTTCCCTCTCTTCTCTGCCTCTCTTCTCTCCCTCATCTTCCCTATTCTCCTTCATTTTCTATCTCCCACCTCCTTCTCTCTCTCTTTCTCCCTTCCTCTCCCTCTTCTCTCCTCCCTCTCCTTTTCTCTCTGTTTCCCTTCTCTATCCTCCCTCCCTCTCTGCTCTTGTCTATTCTCGTGTTCTCTCTCTCTCCCTCTTCCTTCTATCTTCTTCTCCTATCTCTGCTCTTCTTATCCTCATTTCTCCACTCTCCTTCTCTCTCCCTTCTCTACCTCTCACTCTCGTTCTCCATATCTCTTCTCTCTCTCCCTTTCCTTCTCGTTTCTTCTCTCTCTTACCATTTCTATTCTTCTCTACCACTATTCTCCTCCTCCTCCCTCTTCTCCTTCTATCCTTCTCCTTGTTCTACCCCTCACATTTTCTCTCTTCTCCTTTTCTCACTCTCCCTCTTATCCTCTTTCTCTTCTCCTTCTCTCTCGTTCACTCTCTCCTCATCTTTCTCGTTATCTCTATTTCCTTCTCTCTCTTTCTCCCTCTCTCCTCCCTTCGTCTTCTCTCTCACTCTCCTTCTCTCCCTCTCCTCCTCTCCCCCTTCTTTCTCTTCTCTCCCTCCTCTCTCCTTCTCTCTCTCCTCTTCTCTCGTTTCCTCCCTCCTCTATTCTCCTTCTCTCCCCCTCTTCCTTTCCCTTCTTCTCTCTCTTTCCTCTTTCCCCATCTCTCCTCTTCCATCTTCTCGTTCCCTATCTCCCTCTTATGCTCTCATTCTCTCCTTATAAGGATAAGGAGAGAAGGAAGAGAAGAGCGAGAGGGAGAGAAAGAGAAGAAGAGAGAGGATAAAAAGAAGAGAAGGAGAGGAGGAGAGGGAAGATGAGAAGCAGAGGGGACTCCTCTCTCTATCTCATCTTTCCCTTCTTCGCTCCTCTCCCCGTTCCCTCTCTCTCCCTTCTCCCTCTCCTTACCTTCTCTCTCCTTCTCCCTCCTATCCTCTTCTCTTCCCACTACCCTCCTTTCTCTCTCTCGCTTCTCTATCTCCTTATCCCTCTCCTCAACCCACCTCTCTCGTTTCCTCTCTCCTCCTCTATCTCTCTTGCTTCTCTCCAACTATATCTCTACTCTCCCTTCTCTATCTCGTTCCCTTCCCCTTCCCTCTTCTCCTCCTTTCCTTCTTGTCCTCCTTTCCTTCTCTGTCCTCCTCTCATTCTCTTGTTTCCTCTCACCTCCTCTCTTGTTCCCTCTCTCCTTCTTCTTCACTCTCTGCCCCTCTTCTCCCGCTCTCTCCTCCCCTCTTGTCCTCTCCTTCTCTCTCCCACCTTCTCCGATCTCTCCTCTTATCCCTCTGTCTCCTCTCGTTCCCTCTCTCTTCTCCTCCCCTCTCTTCCTCTCCTCTCCTTCTCGCTCCTCTTCTCTCTCTCCTTTAATCCCTTCATCTCCTCTCCTTGCCCCTCTCTTCTCCTTCTCTTTTTTCTCTCACCTTCCCTTCTCTGTCTCCTCCTCTCCCTCTCGTCTTCTCCATTTCCCTCTCACTCCTTCTCCCTCTTATTATCTCTCTCTTTCTCTCTCCTCTTATCTTTCCTCTCTTCTTTCTCCTTCTCTATCTCCCTCTTATCCCTTTCCTCCACTCCCTCCTTCTCTTCCTTCTCTCGCTCTCTCTCCCTTCTTCTCCCTCCTATCTTCTCTTCTCTCCCTTCTTTTCTGTTCTCCTTCTCTCTTCTCTCATTATCCTTATCCATATTCTCTCTTCTCTGCCTCTATCCTTCTCTCTCTCTCCCTTCTCCTTTCTCCTAGGTTGTCTACCTCTCTCTCTTCTCCTTCTCTCCCCCCCTCTTCTTCTTCTCCTTCTCTCTTCTCTACCTTCTCATTATCCTTATCTTTCTCCTCCTCTCTCCCTTCTCATTTCTCTCACCTTTTCTTTCTCTCTCTTCCTTCCCTCCCTCTCTCCTTATCCCTTTCTCCTTATGCCACTCTCTTGATCTCTCTCTTCTCTCTCCTTCTCCCTCTTCTTCTCTCCCTCCTCTCGCTTCTCCTTTTCTCCCAATCCATCTCTCTCTCCTCGTCCCATTCTGTAGAGCCCTTCTCTCTCTCTCTCTCTCTCTCTCTCTCTCCCTTCCTCTCCCTCTTCTCTCCTCCCTCTCCTTTTCTCTCTCTTTCCCTTCTCTATCCTCCCTCCCTCTCTGCTCTTGTATATTCTCGTGTTCTCTCCCTCTTCCTTCTATCTCCTTCTCTTCTCTCTGTTCTTCTTGTCCTCTTTTCTCCACTCTCCTTCTCTCTCGCTTCTCTACCTCTCACTCTCGTTCTCCATATCTCTTCTCTCTCTCCCTTTCCCTCTCTTTTCTTCTCTCTCTTCCCTTTTCTACTCTTCTCTACCACTCTTCTCCTCCTCCTCCCTCTTCTTCTTCTCTCCTTCTCCTTGTTCTACCCCTCACCTTTTCTCTCTTCTCCTTTTATCACTCTCCCTCCTATCCTCTTTCTCTTCCCCTTCTCTCTCGTTCACTCTCTCCTCATCTTTCTCCTTATCTCTCTTTCTCCCTCTCTCCTCCCTTCCTCTTCTCTCTCACTCTCCTTCTCTCCCTCTCCTCCGCTCCCCCTTCTCTCTCTTCTCTCCCTCCTCTCTCCTTCTCTCTCTCCTCTTCTCTCGTTTCCTCCCTCCTCTGTTCTCGTTCTCTCCCCCTCTTCCTTATCCCTTCTCTCTCTCTTTCTGTCTCCCTTCTCCCTCTCCTTACCTTCTCCCTCCTTCTCCCTCCTATCCTCCGCTCTTCACACTACCCTCCCTTCTCTCTCTCGCTTCTCTATCTCCTTATCCCTCTCCTCAACTCACGTCTCTCGTTTCCTCTCTCCTCTATCTCTCTTGTTTCTCTCCTACTCTATCTCTACTCTCCCTTCTCTATCTCGTTCCTTTGCCCTTCCCTCTTCTCCTCCTTTCCTTCTCTGTCCTCCTCTCATTCTCTTGTTTCCTCTCACCTCCTCTCTTGTTCCCTCTATCCTTTTTCTTCTCTCTCTCCCCCCCTTCTCCCTCTCTCTCCTCCCCTCTTGTCCTCTCCTTCTCTCTCCCTCCCACCCGCTCTCTCCCTCCTTCTCCGCTCTCTCCTCTTATCCCTCCGTCTCCTCTCGTTCCTTCTCTCTCTCCTCCCCTCTCTTCCTCTCCTTCCTTCTATCACAAACGTGCATAAGCCAATCTGCTCCCCACCGCCGTGTTCTCATCCATGTAGAGTGGCCTTCCGATAACACTAGCTATGGTGCTCAAATTTTTTGGTGACCAAAACCTCAAATCTAACTCCGGCAAGCGAATCCAAATGGCCACCGTGGACATCTTCTCCCTCTTCATTATGGTGGTGGGCGTCCATTTTTGCACAACTAGAGGTGTGCCCCACACAAACCAAGGACCATTCTCAAGAACATACTCCAAGTCCTTGTAAATCGTGAACCTAAATAAAAGGAACTCCTCTTGCCGTCAACTTTCAAACCTCCGGTGAGCTTCCACACCCTTTGCAAGTACTTCTCTAACGTGGGAAGATGTGGTTTGAAATCAACAAAGTAACCAAGCAATACCGTGTCCCATTTCTTCAATGCCTCCACCACCTCTTCTTTCGAGCACCTTGCCATGCGCACCCCATCCTTCACTTCCGGCTCCACAAACTCAAGCGTCGTGGATGCCCTTGGACAAGAGGAGAACAAATCCGTCCATTTCTTTGGAGTAGAACCCTTCTTTCCCAATGTGGCTCGGCCTCCCCTCCTCGAACACGTCTTGCTGCTCCAAATGAGCATTTTGGAGGTCCAAATGCTTGCCACAACCTCCATCTTGCATCAAATCTTGAGAAGAGCGACTAAATCGCTCCATTTGAGTGGAAAAAACGAAGATTGAAGTGGAAAAACGTGAAAAAAGACCTAACAAACCCATAGAAACCCCCATGCTTTCCTAGAGCTTATGAGCGGCATTCCACACCATGGGTCAAGGAAGAAACGAATAGACTTCCCATCCCCAACTTGGTACTGAATTTTCTCCTTCGCTATGTCACGAACACTTAGGATGCCTCTCCATGCCCACGAGGAAGTCGATGGTGGCCAAGGAAGCCAAATGGACCGATTTCTCAAGGATTTCCGTCGCATGGATCTCACCCATAACAAGCCTCCATTCTCAACTACCAACCAAAATAGTCGTAACATACCTACTTCATTCCATTCCGTGAGTCTCTTCGGCCCCAAGCCGCCCTTCTTCTTTGGTGTGCATATATGTCTTTCCACGCCACGGCCACCCACTTTTTTGGCCCCCCAAACAAAGTGTATCATGATACTCTCCACCTCCCTCAAGACGGTTTTTGGGAGTAAGAAAGTTGAAGTCCAATATATGCTAAACGAGACCAAGACACTTCGCACCAACTCCACCCTACCCGCCATGGAAAGGTGGTTTCGCTTCCAAGTGCCCAATCTAGTTCTCACCTTCTCAATGAGGCTCGAACAATGTTGCTTTCCTAAGCGTGATGAGAATAATGGCAGACCCAAATAGATAATCGGGAATTCCACCCTCTCCATCTCCAAGTGATCACATATCCATTGCCCATCTTGTGCATCACCCCCAAGGAACACTTGGCTCTTAGTCGTATTCAATTTAAGACCCTACATGGCTGAGAATTTGGAGAGAACCTCTTTTATAGCACGGGCATTAGCTCGTGTAGCATCCGCGAACACCATCACATCATCGGCAAACAAAAGGTGGGATATCGGAATGTCCTCACATCTACTTGGTTTGATCGCTCCTTCCTCCACCTCCTTTTTTATCATGACGCTCAATGTCTCCATGCAAAGTACAAACAAGTAGGGAGCTAGAGGGTCCCCTTGCCGAAGTCCATTTGTTGCTCGAAATGCCTTTGAGTTGGCTCCATTCACCGTCACCACAAACGGTGCCTTCACACGCGCAATCATCCACTTCGTCCATGTACTCGGGAAACCAAACCTCTTCAGCACCTCTTCAAGGAACTTTCAAGACACCGAATCGTATGCCTTCCGAAGATCTAATTTGAGACACATACGCCCTTTCCCATGGTTCAAGTGCATGTTGTGACAGACTTCATGTGCAAGCAAGATGTTGTCACTAATCCTTCGACCACTCACGAACGCACTTTGTGTTCCCCCCATCAACCTTGGCAAAACCTTCTTTAATCTATTTGCCAACACCTTTGATAGATATCGGTAGATCATGTTGCATAAGGAGATGGGCCGGTAATCATCCACCATGCATGGTGTCGTCTTCTTCGGGATGAGTGTGATTGATGTGTAGTTGGCTTGAGCTAGCAATTTCCCACTTCGCATGAAGGAGTACACCGCTTTAAAAACATCTCTTTTTAGCCACGACCAAGAGCAACTGAAAAACTTTGCATTCAAGTCATCGGGGCCCGGCGCCTTGTCCACATTTGAATTCATCACCACTTTCTCCAATTCGTCCATGGACAAGTCCTTCACTAGTGTCATTGCTTCCCCCTCCTCAAGTCGTGGGAAGAGGATTTGTGCATCAAGATTTTGTACCTTGTCCCATTTCTTCAATGCCTCCACCACCTCTTCTTTCGAGCACCTTGCCATGCGTACCCCATCCTTCAGTTCTGGCTCCACAAACTCAAGGGCCGTGGATTCCCTTGGACAAGAGGAGAACAAATCCGTCCATTTTTTTGGAGTAGAACCCCCTTCTTTCCCAATGTGGCTCGGCCTCCCCTCCTTGAACACGTCTTGCTGCTCCAAATGAGCATTTTGGAGGTCCAAATGCTTCCCACAACCTCCATCTTGCATCAAATCCTGAGAAGAGCGACTAAATCGCTCCATTTGAGTGGAAAAAACGAAGATTTAAGTGGAAAAACGTGAAAAAAGACATAAGAAACCCATAGAAACCCCCATGCTTTCCTAGAGCTTATGAACGACATTCCACACCATGGGTCAAGGAAGAAACGAATAGACTTCCCATCCCCAACTTGGTACTGAATTTTCTCCTTCGCTATGTCACAAACACTTAAGATGCCTCTCCATGCCCACGAGGAAGTCGATGGTGGCCGAGCAAGCCAAATGGACCGATTTCTCAAGTATTTCCGTCGCATGGATCTCACCCATAACGAGCCTCCATTCTCGACTATCAACGAAAAGAGTCGTAACATACCTACTTCATTCCATTCCGTGAGTCTCTTCAGCCCCAAGCCGCCCTTCTTCTTTGGTGTGCATATCTCTTTCCACGCCACGGCCACCCACTCTTTTGGGTCCCCCCCAAACAAAGTGTATCATGATACTCTCCACCTCCCTCAAGACGGTTTTTGGGAGTAATAAAGCTGAAGTCCAATATATGCTAAACGAGACCAAGACACTTCGCACCAACTCCACCCTACCCGCCATGGAAAGGTGGTTTCGCTTCCAAGTGCTCAATCTAGTTCTCACCTTCTCAATGAGGCTCGAACAATGTTGCTTTCCTAAGCGTGATGAGAATAATGGCAGACCCAAATAGATAATCGGGAATTCCACCCTCTCCATCTCCAAGTGATCACATATCCATTGCCCATCTTGTGCATCACCCCCAAGGAACACTTGGCTCTTAGTCGTATTCAATTTAAGACCCAACATGGCTGAGAATTTGGAGAGAACCTCTTTTATAGCATGGGCATTAGCTCGTGTATCATCCGCGAACACCATCACATCATCGGCGAACAAAAGGTTGGATATCGGAATGTCCTCAATTCTACTTGGTTTGATCGCTCCTTCCTCCACCTCCTTTTTTATCATGACGCTCAAAGTCTCCATGCAAAGTACAAACAAGTAGGGAGCTAGAGGGTCCCCTTGCCGAAGTCCATTTGTTGCTCGAAATGGCTTTGAGTTGGCTCCATTCACCGTCACCACAAACGATGCCTTCACACGCGCCATCATCCAGTTCGTCCATGTACTCGGGAACCCAAACCTCTTCAGCACCTCTTCAAGGAACTTCCAAGACACCGAATCGTTTGGCTTCCGAAGATCTAATTTGAGACACATACGCCCTTTTCCAACGGTTCAAGTGCATGTTGTGACAGACTTCATGTGCAAGCAAGATGTTGTCACTAATCCTTCGACCACTCAGGAACGCACTTTGTGTTTCCCCCACCAACCTTGGCAAAACCTTCTTTAATCTATTTGCCAACACCTTTGATAGATATCGGTAGATCATGTCGCATAAGGAGATGGGCCGGTAATCATCCACCGTGCATGGTGCTGAAGAGGTTTGGTTTCCCGAGTACATGGACGAAGAGTAGAACAAATCCGTCCATTTCTTTGGAGTAGAACCCCCTTCTTTCCCAATGTGGCTCGGCCTCCCCTCCTCGAACACGTCTTGCTGCTCCAAATGAGCATTTTGGAGGTCCAAATACTTGCCACAACCTCCATCTTGCATCAAATCCTGAGAAGAGCGACTAAATCGCTCCATTTGAGTGGAAAAACAAAGATTTAAGTGTAAAAACGTGAAAAAAGACCTAAGAAACCCATAGAAACCCCCATGATTTCCTAGAGCTTATGAACGGCATTCCACACCATGGGTCAAGGAAGAAACGAATAGACTTCCCATCCCCAACTTGGTACTGAATTTTCTCCTTCGCTATGTCACGAACACTTAGGATGCCTCTCCATGCCCACGAGGAAGTCGATGGTGGCCGAGCAAGCCAAATGGACCGATTTCTCAAGTATTTCCGTCGCATGCATCTCACCCATAACGAGCCTCCATTCTCAACTACCAACCAAAAGAGTCGTAACATACCTACTTCATTCCATTCCGTGAGTCTCTTCAGCCCCAAGCCGCCCTTCTTCTTTGGTGTGCATATCTCTTTCCACGCCACGGCCACCCACTCTTTTGGGTCCCCCCCAAACAAAGTGTATCATGATACTCTCCACCTCCCTCAAAACGGTTTTTGGGAGTAAGAAAGCTGAAGTCCAATATATGCTAAACGAGACCAAGACACTTCGCACCAACTCCACCCTACCCGCCATGGAAAGGTGGTTTCGCTTCCAAGTGCTCAATCTAGTTCTCACCTTCTCAATGAGGCTCGAACAATGTTGCTTTCCAAAGCGTGATGAGAATAATGGCAGCCCCAAATAGATAATCGGGAGTTCCACCCTCTCCATCTCCAAGTGATCACATATCCATTGCTCATCTTGTGCATCACCCCCAAGGAACACTTGGCTCTTAGTCGTATTCAATTTAAGACCCGACATGGCAGAGAATTTGGAGAGAACCTCTTTTATAGCACGGGCATTAGCTCGTGTAGCATCCGCGAACACCATCACATCATCGGCGAACAAAAGGTGGGATATCGGAATGTCCTCACATCTACTTGGTTTGATCGCTCCTTCCTCCACCTCCTTTTTTATCGTGACGCTCAATGTCTCCATGCAAAGTACAAACAAGTAGGGAGCTAGAGGGTCCCCTTGCCGAAGTCCATTTGTTGCTCGAAATGGCTTTGAGTTGGCTCCATTCACCGTCACCACAAATGATGCCTTCACACGCGCCATCATCCACTTCGTCCATGTACTCGGGAACCCAAACCTCTTCAGCACCTCTTCAAGGAACATTCAAGACACCGAATCGTATGCCTTCCGAAGATCTGATTTGAGACACATACGCCCTTTCCCACGGTTTAAGTGCATGTTGTGACAGACTTCATGTGCAAGCAAGATGTTGTCACTAATCCTTCGACCACTCACGATCGCACTTTGTGTTTCCCCCACCAACCTTGGCAAAACCTTCTTCAATCTATTTGCCAACACCTTTGATAGATATCGGTAGATCATGTCGCATAAGGAGATGGGCCGGTAATCATCCACCGTGCATGGTGTCGTCTTCTTCGGGATGAGTGTGATTGATGTGTAGTTGGCTTAAGCTAGCAATTTCCGACTTCGCGTGAAGGAGTCCACCTCTTTAAAAACATCTCTTTTTAGCCACGACCAAGAGCACCTGAAAAACTTTGCATGGAAGCCATCGGGGCCCGACGCCTTGTCCACATTTCAATTCATCACCACTTTCTCCAATTCTTCCATGGACAAGTCCTTCACTAGTGTCATTGCTTCCCCCTCCTCAAGTCATGGGAAGAGGATTTGTGCATCAAGATTTTGTACCTTGTCCCATTTCTTCAATGCCTCCACCACCTCTTCTTTCGAGCACCTTGCCATGCGCACCCCACCCTTCACTTCCGGCTCCACAAACTCAAGGGCCGTGGATGCCCTTTGACAAGAGGAGAACAAATCTGTCCATTTCTTTGGAGTAGAACCCCCTTCTTTCCCATTGTGGCTCGACCTCCCCTCCTCGAACACGTCTTGGTGCTCCAAATGAGCATTTTGGAGGTCCAAATGCTTGCCACAACCTCCATCTTACATCAAATCCTGAGAAGAGCGACTAAATCGCTCCATTTGAGTGGAAAAAACAAAGATTTAAGTGGAAAAACTTGAAAAAAGACCTAAGAAACCAATAGAAACCCCCATGCTTTCCTAGAGCTTATTAACGGCATTCCACACCATGGGTCAAGGAAGAAACGAATAGACTTCCCATCCCCAACTTGGTACTGAATTTTCTCCTTCGCTATGTCACGAACACTTAGGATGCCTCTCCATGCCCACGAGGAAGTCGATGGTGGCCAAGCAAGCCAAATGGACCGATTTCTCAAGGATTTCCGTCGCATGGGTCTCACCCATAACGAGCCTCCATTCTCAACTATCAACGAAAAGAGTCGTAACATACCTACTTCATTACATTCCGTTAGTCTCTTCAGCCCCAAGCCGCCCTTCTTCTTTGGTGTGCATATGTCTTTCCATGCAACGACCACCCACTTTTTTGGGCCCCCCCAAACAAAGTGTATCATGATACTCTCCTCCTCCCTCAAGACGGTTTTTGGTACTAAGAAAGCTGAAGTCCAATATATGCTAAACGAGACCAAGACAATTCGCACCAACTCCACCCTACCCACCATGGAAAGGTGGTTTCGCTTCCAAGTTCTCAATCTAGTTCTCACCTTCTCAATGAGGCTCGAACAATGTTGCTTTCCTAAGCGTGATGAGAATAATGGCAGACCCAAATAGATAATCGGGAATTCCACCCTCTCCATCTCGAAGTGATCACATATCCATTGCCCATCTTGTGCATCACCCCCAAGGAACACTTGGCTCTTAGTCGTATTCAATTTAAGACCCGACATGGCTGAGAATTTGGAGAGAACCTCTTTTATAGCACGGGCATTAGCTCGTGTAGCATCTGCGAACACCATCACATCATCGGCGAACAAAAGGTGGGATATCGGAATGTCCTCACATCTACTTGGTTTGATCGCTCCTTCCTCCACCTCCTTTTTTATCATGACGCTTAATGTCTCCATGCAAAGTACAAACAAGTAGGGAGCTAGAGGGTCCCCTTGCCAAAGTGCATTTGTTGCTCGAAATGGCTTTGAGTTGGCTCCATTCACCGTCACCACAAATGATGCCTTCACACGCGCCATCATCCACTTCGTCCATGTACTCGGTAACCCAAACCTCTTCAGCACCTCTTCAAGGAACATTCAAGACACCGAATCGTATGCCTTCCGAAGATCTGATTTGAGACACATACGCCCTTTCCCACGGTTCAAGTGCATGTTGTGACAGACTTCATGTGCAAGCAAGATGTTGTCACTAATCCTTCGACCACTCACAAACGCACTTTGTGTTTCCCCCACCAACCTTGGCAAAACCTTCTTCAATCTATTTGCCAACACGTTTGATAGATATCGGTAGATCATGTTGCATAAGGAGATGGCCCGGTAATCATCCACTGTGCATGGTGTCGTCTTCTTCGGGATGAGTGTGATTGATGTGTATTTGGCTTGAGCTAGCAATTTCCCACTTCGCATGAAGGAGTCCACGGCTTAAAAACATCTCTTTTTAGCCACGACCAAGAGCACCTTAAAAACTTTGCATTGAAGTCATCGGGGCCCGGTGCCTTGTCCACATTTGAATTCATCACCACTTTCTCCAATTCTTCCATGGACAAGTCCTTCACTAGTGTCATTGCTTCCCCCTCCTCAAGTCGTGGGAAGAGGATTTGTGCAACAAGATTTTGTACCTTGTCCCATTTCTTCAATGCCTCCACCACCTCTTCTTTCGAGCACCTTGCCTTGCGCACCCCATCCTTCACTTCCTGCTCCACAAACTCAAGGGCCGTGGATTCCCTTGGACAAGAGGAGAACAAATCCGTCCATTTCTTTGGAGTAGAACCCCCTTCTTTCCCAATGTGGCTCGGCCTCCCCTCCTCGAACACGTCTTGCTGCTCCAAATGAGCATTTTGGAGGTCCAAATGCTTGCCAGAACCTCCATCTTGCATCAAATCCTGAGAAGAGCGACTAAATCACTCCATTTGAGTGGAAAAAATTCGAAGATTTAAGTTGAAAAATGTTAAAAAAGACCTTAGAAACCCCCATGCTTTCCTAGAGCTTATGAACGGCATTCCACACCATGGGTCAAGGAAGAAACGAATAGACTTCCCTTCCCCAACTTGGTACTGAATTTTCTCCTTCGCTATGTCACGGACACTTAGGATGCCTCTCCATGCCCACGAGGAAGTCGATGGTGGCCGAGCAAGCCAAATGGACCGATTTCTCACGTATTTCCGTCGCATGGATCTCACCCATAACGAGCCTCCATTCTCAACTATCAACCAAAAGAGTGGTAACATAGCTACTTCATTCCATTCCGTGAGTCTCTTCAGCCCCAAGCCGCCCTTCTTCTTTGGTGTGCATATGTCTTTCCACGCCACGACCACCCACTTTTTTGGGCCCCCCCAAACAAAGTGTATCATGATACTCTCCACCTCCCTCAAGACGGTTTTTGGGAGTAAGAAAGCTGAAGTCCAATATATGCTAAACGAGACCAAGACACTTCGCACCAACTCCACCCTACCCGCCATGGAAAGGTGGTTTCGCTTCCAAGTGCCCAATCTAGTTCTCACCTTCTCAATGAGGCTCGAACAATGTTGCTTTCCTAAGCGTGATGAGAATAATGGCAGCCCCAAATAGACAATCGGGAGTTCCACCCTCTCCATCTCCAAGTGATCACATATCCATTGCCCATCTTGTGCATCACCCCCAAGGAACACTTGGCTCTTAGTCGTATTCAATTTAAGACCCGACATGGCTGAGAATTTGGAGAGAACCTCTTTTATAGCACGGGCATTAGCTCGTGTAGCATCGGCGAACACCATCACATCATCGGCGAACAAAAGGTGGGATATCGGAATGTCCTCACATCTACTTGGTTTCATCGCTCCTTCCTCCACCTCCTTTTTTATCATGACACTCAATGTCTCCATGCAAAGTACAAACAAGTAGGGAGCTAGAGGGTCCCCTTGCCGAAGTCCATTTGTTGCTCGAAATGACTTTGAGTTGGCTCCATTCACCGTCACCACAAATGATGCGTTCACACGCGCCTTCATCCACTTCGTCCATGTACTCGGGAACCCAAACCTCTTCAGCACCTCTTCAAGGAACTTCCAAGACACCGAATCGTATGCCTTCCGAAGATCTAATTTGAGACACATACGCCCTTTCCCACGGTTCAAGTGCATGTTGTGACAGACTTCATGTGCAAGCAAGATGTTGTCACTAATCCTTCGACCACTCACGAACGCACTTTGTGTTTCCCCCACCAACCTTGGCAAAATCTTCTTTATTCTATTTGCCAACACCTTTGATAGATATCGGTAGATCATGTTGCATGAGGAGATGGGCCGGTAATCATCCACCGTGCATGGTGTCGTCTTCTTCGGGATGAGTGAGATTGATGTGTAGTTGGCTTGAGCTAGCAATTTCCCACTTCGCATGAAGGAGTACACCGCTTTAAAAACATCTCTTTTTAGCCACGACCAAGAGCACCTGAAAAACTTTGCATTGAAGTCATCGGGGCCCGGCGCCTTGTCCACATTTGAATTCATCACCACTTTCTCCAATTCTTCCATGGACAAGTCCTTCACTAGTGTCATTGCTTCCCCCTCCTCAAGTCGTGGGAAGAGGATTTGTGCATCAAGATTTTGTACCTTGTCCCATTTCTTCAATGCCTCCACCACCTCTTCTTTCGAGCACCTTGCCATGCGCACCCCATCCTTCACTTGCGGCTCCACAAACTCAAGGGTCGTGGATTCCCTTGGACAAGAGGAGAACAAATCCGTCCATTTCTTTGGAGTAGAACCCCCTTCTTTCCTAATGTGGCTCGGCCTCCCCTCCTCGAACACGTCTTGCTGCTCCAAATGCTTGCCACAATCTCCATCTTGCATCAAATCCTGAGAAGAGCGACTAAATCGCTCCATTTGAGTGGAAAAAACGAAGATTTAAGTGGAAAAACATGAAAAAGACCTAAGAAACCCATCACATCATCGGCGAACAAAAGGTGGGATATCGGAATGTCCTCACATCTACTTGGTTTGATCGCTCCTTCCTCCACCTCCTTTTTTATCATGACGCTCAATGTCTCCATGCAAAGTACAAACAAGTAGGGAACTAGAGGGTCCCCTTGCCGAAGTCCATTTGTTGCTCGAAATGGCTTTGAGTTGGCTCCATTCACCGTCACCACAAACGATGCCTTCACACACGCCATCATCCACTTCGTCCATGTACATGGGAACCCAAACCTCTTCAGCACCTCCGGTTCAAGTGCATGTTGTGACAGACTTCATGTGCAAGCAAGATGTTGTCACTAATCCTTCGACCACTCAGGAACGCACTTTGTGTTTCCCCCACCAACCTTGGCAAAACCTTCTTCAATCTATTTGCCAACACCTTTGATAGATATCGGTAGATCATGTCGCATAAGGAGATGGGCCGGTAATCATCCACCGTGCATGGTGTCGTCTTCTTCGGGATGAGTGTGATTGATGTGTAGTTGGCTTGAGCTAGCAATTTCCCACTTCGCGTGAAGGAGTCCACCTCTTTAAAAACATCTCTTTTTAGCCACGACCAAGAGCACTTGAAAAACTTTGCATGGAAGCCATCGGGGCCCGGCGCCTTGTCCACATTTCAATTCATCACCACTTTCTCCAATTCTTCCATGGACAAGTCCTTCACTAGTGTCATTGCTTCCCCCTCCTCAAGTCGTGGGAAGAGGATTTGTGCATCAAGATTTTGTACCTTGTCCCATTTCTTCAATGCCTCCACCACCTCTTCTTTCGAGCACCTTGCCATGCGCACCCCAACCTTCACTTCCGGCTCCACAAACTCAAGGGCCGTGGATGCCCTTTGACAAGAGGAGAACAAAACCGTCCATTTCTTTGAAGTAGAACCCCCTTCTTTCCCAATGTGGCTCGGCCTCTCCTCCTCCAACACGACTTGCTTCTCCAAATGAGCATTTTTGAGGTCCAAATGCTTGCCACAAGCTGCATCTTGCATCAAATCTTGAGAAGAGCAACTAAATCGCTCCATTTGAGTGGAAAAAACGAAGATTTAAGTGGAAAAACGTCAAAAAAGACCTAAGAAACCGATAGAAACCCCCATGCTTTCCTAGAGCTTCTCTCTCCTACTTTTTTCCCTTCCTCTTCAATATCTCCCATCTTTTCCTCTCGCTCCTTCTCCCTCTCCTCCTCTCTCCTTGTCTTTCTCTCTTCCCTCTCTTTCGTTCTCCCTCTTATTATCTCTCTCTTTCTCTCTCCTCTTATCTTTCCTCTCTTCTTTCTCCTTCTCTATCTCCCTCTTATCCCTCTCATTCTCTCCTTTTCTCTCTCCCTCTTATCCCTTTCCTCCACTCCCCCCTTCTCTTCCTTCTCTCGCTCTCTCTCCCTACTTCTCCCTCCTATCTCTTCTCTCTCTCCTCTTTTCTGTTCTCCTTCTCTCTTCTCTCCTTATCCTTATACCCTTCCTCTCCCTCTTCTCTCCTGCCTCTCCTTTTCTCACTCTTTCCCTTCTCTATCCTCCCTCCCTCTCTGCTCTTGTCTCTTCTCAGTAGCAGGCCTATGCATTCAGGAGTGGCGACTACTGGAGTCTTTAGTAGAGTGGAGACCATTTGCAGATAGCTCTGAGCGTGCAGTGATTGCAGGATTGAGAGTAGAGCCTCAGACAGTATCAGCAGTGATTCATGCTCAGACTACAGATGAGGAGTTGAGCAGTTTGTTACAGTAAGCTGCTAGAGATGAGTCAGACATCAAAGTTGGAGTGGATGAAGGTCTGAGATTCAGAGACCGTATTTGGGTGCCAAAGACAGAGGACTTGAGACATGATATCATGGAGGAGGCACACAGATCGAGATATTCCATTCATCCAGGGAGCACCAAGATGTACAAAGATCTGCAGTGGAACTTTTGGTGGCGAGGTATGAAGAAGGACGTTGCAGACTTTGTGTCGAGGTGTTTGGTCTGTCAGCAGGTGAAGATCGAGCACCAGAGACCAGCAGGGCAGATGTAGAGGATTGAGTTGCCCGAGTGGAAGTGGGAGCACGTGACGATAGATTTTGTCACGGGGCTACCGAAGACACGGAGATTCCACGATGCGATTTGGGTTATAGTCGATCGACTGACCAAGTCGGCGCATTTCTTAGCTATTAAGACCACTCTTGCTCTGGAGGGTCTAGCTAAGTTATATATTGATGAGATTGTCAGACTTCATGGTATACCAGTCAGTATCATTTCCGATAGAGATCCCAGATTTACTTCGCGATTTTGGGAGAGTTTACACAGAGCACTGGGACACGCCTGAAGTTTAACATAGCTTTCCACCCACAGACAGATGGCCAGTCAGAGCGGACGATACAAACATTGGAGGACATGCTGAGAGCGTGTACACTCGACTGGGCCGGGCATTGGGATGAGCACTTGCCGTTGATAGAGTTCGCCTACAACAACAGCTACCACTCGAGTATTGGGATGACACCATATGAGGCATTATACGGGAGACCGTGTAGATTGATGAGAATTAAAATTTATACCGCAAGTGCACGACGTCAATGAAGACGTGGCAAGTACGGGTAGAACACAAGGAGGGAGAGATCTTGTTATTTGTGTGATTTTCGATTAAAGGGAAAGAAGGAGAGAAGAATAAATTGGGTTTTGAGATTTTTGGGTTTTAATTATTTAAAGCAAGAAACAAGAACAAATAAAACTAAAAGAAGAACAAAGAGGTGAATTCCGTTGGGTGGAGGTTTAGATTTAAGGTTTAGATTATAGAATTCAGAAACTTATAATAAATCATGTTAGTTATGAAGCATTACATGATAAATGATTTAACATAAACTCAAGTAATCAAAATATACTAATCACGAACTTAAAATAATAACATTCATTCATCTTCTCTTCACCCTAAATTCGTCACCTCCACCCTTTGGAAAGAGTTAGAAACTCATGGAGAGAGGAAGGAGAAGGGGTCCTAGAGGCATTACAAAAGAAAGGAGAAAACAAGAAATAAAAGACCAAATTTTATTAATAAAACTAAAGAACAAAATAACAACAACTAAAAACTAGGTCTAAGGTCATGGACCCTTCTAACATCGTTCTCGGGGCTATTTATAGTTGTTACAAGAGACCTAAGTATAGAATTGGAGAGTACACGTGTCCAGACACGACTGGACAAAATTGGAGCACACGGATCGCCAAGGGGGCGGCATTTCCGCCGCACAATGCATGTAATATGCGGCGATTTCGCCGCATAATCTCCTCTGATTTAATCCGGATTTTTGCTGTGTGTTTATGGTATGATTTGATCCTCCTTTGCGCGTCTAGATTGATTCTTTCCATTCTTTTGAGCTCCAGATTAATTCCTTTATATGTTTAGAGATCTACATTGATTTTTCTTTAGATTTTCTCCAAGATAATAAAAGTTACTCGTGATTTGCAATTAGGTCCTTGACTTTTTGCAATTAAGTCCCCGGCTACTTTTGTGCTTAAGTCCTTGTTCTTTTTGTAATTAGGACTTGAATGCTTTTATGCTTGGATACATTTCCATTTGAAACCCGATAATCTTGAGCTTGGTCTTTGTGATAGAAATGAGTCTTTTGCACGCGTTTATGCTCGGGAAGTGGGTAATTTGCATTCAGGTCCCTGTATTCTGTAAATAAGACTAAACACATACCTTAGTAGAATTTATTGATATAAAACTAATCTAAATGAAAGACATATGATGCAATGTATGCAATGCATCAAATACCCCCACACCTAGATTTTGCTACTCCCTAGCAAAACAGAAGATACGAAAAATAAAAACAGGGAAATCCTAACTCACTTTCGTAGGAATCACGGTTGCACTTAGCATGTGCAACAAGCCGTTAAACCTCCAAGTTTCCTTAGAGGACGAGTTTTGTCTCGTGAGGGTTTTCAGTTGACACACCCACAAAGTCTTAAATCAACATTCTATTAATAGCTCTTAATATCTCCACCTCAACCTTATACATCTCACTTCGAATTCTTGTATGCTCATTATATGAATCTAACTCATTAAAAATATGACTTGGTCTTTGTTCCTCCAACAATCACACCACTAACCCTTCTACACATGATATTACTTAAATTATTTTGCACGCCTCCTTTTGTGGTGAAGTATCATTCGGATCAACCATGGCATGGATCATTCTTTTAGCTTTGGGCCTTGAGTATTATTTATTTATTTATTTAATTTTTCTTCCGTGATTCAACACATTTTCTTTTTGACACTTTTACCCTTTTTGCATTCGTGTAGCGAGTTTGGTCGATAATCCCGAGCTGGTAGACTCAAGTTACCGGGTTTCAAGATACCCCTACGGACCAGTGACTCAAAGGCTTGGGCTTTTGTAGTCATTTTGCAAAATGTGTTTCCTTACTTTATTCCTTTATTTTTATTTTCCTCAAGGCTTAATTGTTATTAGAAGTCCACACTTCCCGGTATATTTTCCTCAACCTCTGCTTTTTATCAACCACTTCAAAGATTTGATTCATCCAATTTAAGTGCATACATGTCTTAAAGGGTAATGGGTTATTTCTTTGGAACTTCGATTTATGTCATAATTTCTACAAGCAGAACTATATAATAAGGAACAAAAAATCAATGCAATTTGTACACGGGTTTTGGCAGTTTAATCTTAAGCTATGTCATGAAACATTGATGATTTTTTTTAAAATAAAAGACAGCTATATAGATAAATATATACATAAACACCCCCCACACCTAAATCATGCATTGTCCTCAATGTATGCAAATATAAAGCAAATGCACTTATTACCTTGGTGAACTGCGGTGGAAGGATGGAATTTGCTCAAAGTCAACCATAGTCAGAGCTGGATTGAATGACACCATATTGGTGCATGTACCCAGTTGAATTGTTCCCCATGTTGCAATGAGAGTCCTGAGTCACAGGTTCGACACCCCTCACATAAATAGGGTCTCTTATTTGCTCGAGTGATGGTGGGTGTGTAGATGAATTTCTCCCCTTTTTCTTACTTCCTTTTTGATTTTGTGATGATTCAGAAATCTTATAGATACGCGATTTCATCACAACATCACTCTGATTGCATATTATTTCTGGCTCACTATCAATATGAAAGATATTAAATTCAGCTTTAAAATTCCCAAAAGATAATTGCATGAGCCCATTTCGACAGTTTATCAATGCTTCAGAAGTGGCTAAAAAGGGTCTGCCTAGAATTACAGGGATTTGTCGATTAGGATTTACAATAGGTGCGGTATCTAGTATGACAAAATCCACTGGGTAAGTGAAGTCACCAACCTTGATCAAAACATCCTCTACTATACCTCTTGGTTTCTTAATAGAGCAATCAGCAAATTGAAGGGTTGTCCTAGAGGGTTTTAGTGGACCAAGGTTCATTTGCTCATAGACAGAGTACAGGAGTAGGTTAACACTAGCACCAAGGTCTAGAAGGGCTTTGTTGATAAAAGTATCTCCTATTGAACATGAAATTGTGGGACACCCAGGATCCTTATATTTTATAGGAGATGTGTTGGACAAAATAGAACTTATGTTTGCAGTTAAGAATGCCTTCTTTGGTACGTTCGTTTTTCTCTTTTTAGTGCACAAATCTTTTAAGAATTTAGCATAAGCAGGTATTTGTTGAATCATGTCTAAGAGTGGAATGTTCACCTTAACTTGCTTAAATACTTCCAAGATTTTCTCTATTTGTGCACTTGAGTTCTTTTTGAGTCTATTAGGGAATGGAGCTTTAGGAACATAGACTCGCTCAGGTTCAGGTTGAGCTATGGGTTCAGGTTGAGTAGGTGGGTTGGGCGTTTCAGATTGGACGTCAGGTTCAATGGTCAAGTCATATGTGGGTGCTTGATGGCTAGATTGATTGGACACTCTAGGATTTGCCACATTGTTATCAACTTGTCTTCCGGACCGTAATGATACTACTGCATTTATTTGTTGGAACGGTCCTTCCTCATTAACCATTTGAACCGGTCTAGGGTTGTTATTTCCTGAAGGTGCTTGATAGGATTGATATGAATTATTAGATCTAGGGTTCACCTCAGGTTGACTTGGAAGCCGACCCTTTTCTCTTTCACCTACTATTTCTGCTAGTTGGCTAACTTGTGTCTCAAGCCTTTGGAAGGTCTGGTTGGTTGTTTGTATAAAGGTTTTCATCAAATTTTCCAAGCTTGTCAACCTAACCTCATGATCGTTATTGTTACTAAACCCAGATTATGTATTATTTTGGTTATACGGGTTTGGTTGTTGTCTAGGATGTTGACCTTGTTGGCTTGATGAGAAATTGGAATTATTACGCCAACCCGAGTTATAGGTTGATGCGTATGGGTCATTTCTAACATGGTAATACATGACATTAACTTGGTCCCATTCCGCACAATCCTCCATTACATGACCAGTCTGACCACATCTAGAGCAAGGGATAGACGAGGCTTGATTCACTCGGTTTTGGGTTCGTAGCTCTAAACTTTCCATTCTGCGCATAAGGGTAGCTAGTTTTGCTTCAGCCGCTATGTTGGCATCTACAGCTAAGACACCTGGTTTGGGTTGGCTTGCTATTCTAGATCCAATACTTGGGTTAAGCAGTGTTCTAGCATTGTCCCATTGCATACTGTTTTCAGCTAATTCCTCAAGAAAAGTCCAGGCATCATTTTCATTTTTCGACATAAAGTTCCCTTGGCTTACGGATTCTACCATAACCCTAGATGTGGGTGTCAATCCCTCATAAATAATTTGGCATAATTGCCATCTCGGAATTCCATGATGAGGGCATTGGGTCAGAACACTTTTGAATCTTTCTAGGTAGGAATAGAACGGCTCGCTCTCAGACTGAACGAATGCAACAATTTCATTCCTAATCCTCATAGTCTTATGGTTGGGAAAATATTTTTTCAGGAATACTTGAACAAACTCAGCCCAACTCCTAATAGATCTTTCGGCTAGACTATATAGCCATTTCTTAGCGTCGTCCTTTAGTGCTAGAGGCACGAATTTCAGACGCACTGCCTCCTCAGGGATATGCTGGTGTTGCATAAGAGAGAAGATTTCCTCACATTCTCTAAGGAAGAGATATGGGTCTTCCCTAGAGGTGAACTTAGGCAACATACTCATGTATTGTGCCTTAAGTTCGAAGTCGCGACCCGGTATGGTGGGCATAACGATGCACGATGGCTGAGCAGCCATCGCTGGATAGCATCGATCCCTCAGAGTTATAGGTTGTGCAACAGGCGGGTCCACTACGTTCTCACCCATTGGATCCGGGTGAGGTGGTGCAACAGGTGGATGGGGCTAAGTTCCAGACTGGAATCTAGATGAACTTGTGAGAGTCGATTACTCAAGTCCCGAATCCAAATCTGAGTGCACCGGGTTGATTCAATTTTTGAATTCAAATTCGAAATTTAAATTCCAAATTTAATTTCAAGAATTAATTGCAAATATATATCTTTTTTTTTATATTTTCGTTTTTTTTTCAAAAGGGAAACAAACAATAGAATGAGGAAAGATGAGAAAGGAATCCTAATCTAAAGAATTTAGGTGAGAAGAGAAAGAAGACTCAGATGAGAAGGGAGACCTAACTCTAAAGATAGAAAGAGGGTTGGTCAGAAAATTCCTAAGAAAGCACGGTTCAAACAATCCTAGACCTAGTGTCGCTTAGATCTAGACGACTCCTAACTGGTTGAGTCGAATTGATTCGCTTGATTCACCTCCCTCACTAATCAAACCAACTTGGCCAGGTAATGTATAGCTAGTGGGGGCGCTTCCGACAGAGTCGGTGCCAATTAGACAACCACTTCGCTTGGAAGACTTGCGTCAACACAAAAACACTTCCTAGGCACCAAATTAAATTCGACCAGCTTCAAGTCATAGCAAGTCAAACCAATTCTTCTCCTTAAATGAGTCCGAGTCCTTAGGGGTCAATGTCTAATTGATTTTAATTTAAGGCTTGGGTGACACTTTAGGATTGTGATTTGTGGGCCACGGAAGGGTGATGAAATCCCCACCGTATCTTTGCCTACGGAGTTGCCCTTAAGATAGTTTAACTTAGATCTAGCAAAGATAGTCAAACATTGGTCTTTAGAGGGGGCAATTGCAAGGTTGTATGCAAACTAGATTATATGCTTAAATGCAATCGATGAAAACCACGATACGTACCTTGACTCCAGCACTCTTCAACAGAAATTGATTTGCAAGAATTTAGCAAGAATAATGCATACAAAACACTAGATGATGCATGCACTAAGGCCTTTCTAATTTTGCCAATTTTAGGTCAGAGTTAAATTATTGCCAATTATGGAATTTTTGCCCTAACACATGCAGTTCTATGAAAAGGAAATTTTCCGAAACTAGAAATTACGAGGAAAAGGGCAACAAAGGTTACCTACGCAATGCTCAGTCGGGTTCGCCGCCCGCTCTCGAAATTTCAGTAGCTCCACGCGTCCACCCAGAGATGGTGCTAACCCCAGAAAAATTGGAATCCTAGATGCTTCAACTGTGCGGCGATTCCGCCGCAAGTTCCTCTTGATATGCGGCGATTCCGCCGCCCTTGTTGCTAGGAATGCGTTCAAATTTCGCCGCACACTCTGTTGTCTCCTGAAACACAAATCCAAATACTTAGATCGCGTACAAGATAAACAGAATAGAATCGAAATCAACAAAAAAAACAAAATCTGTGTCGCCTCCCCGGCAACGGTGCCAAAAACTTGATGAGAATTAAAATTTATACCGCAAGTGCACGACGTCAATGTAGATGTGGCAAGTACGGGTCGAACACAAGGAGGGAGAGATCTTGTTATTTGTGTGATTTTCGATTAAAGGGAAAGAAGGAGAGAAGAATAAATTGGGTTTTGAGATTTTTGGGTTTTAATTATTTAAAGCAAGAAACAAGAACAAATAAAACTAAAACAAGAACAAAGAGGTGAATTCCGTTGGGTGGAGGTTTAGATTTATGGTTTAGATTAGAGAATTCAGAAACTTATAATAAATCATGTTAGTTATGAAGCATTACATGATAAATGATTTAACATAAACTCAAGTAATCAAAATATACTAATCACGAACTTAAAATAATAACCTTCATTCATCTTCTCTTCACCCTAAATCCGTCACCTCCACCCTTTGGAAAGAGTTAGAAACTCATGGAGGGAGGAAGGAGAAGGGGTCCTAGAGGCATTACAAAAGAAAGGAGAAAACAAGAAATAAAAGACAAAATTTTATTAATAAAACTAAAGAACAAAAATAACAACAACTAAAAACTAGGTCTAACGCCAAGGACCCTTCTAACCTCATTCTCGGGGCTATTTATAGTTGTTACAAGAGACCTAAGTATAGAATTGGAGAGTACACGTGTCCAGACACGACTGGACAAAATTGGAGCACACGGATCACCAAGGGGGCGGCGTTTCCACAGCACAATGCATGTAATATGCGGTGATTTCGCCGCATAATCTCCTCTGATTTAATCCAGATTTTTGCTGTGTTTATGGTATGATTTGATCCTCCTTTGCGCGTCTAGATTGATTCTTTCCATTCTTTTGAGCTCCAGATTAATTCCTTTATATGTTTGGAGATCTACATTGATTTTTCTTTAGATTTTCTCCAAGATAATAAAAGCTACTCGTGATTTGCAATTAGGTCCTTGACTTTTTGCAATTAAGTCCCCGACTACTTTTGTGCTTAAGTCCTTGTTCTTTTTGTAATTAGGACTTGAATGCTTTTATGCTTGGATACATTTCCATTTGAAACCTGATAATCTTGAGTTTGGTCTTTATGATAGAAATGAGTCTTTTGCACGTGTTTATGCTTGGGATGTGGGTAATTTGCATTCAGGTCCCTGTATTCTGTAAATAAGACTAAACACATACCTTAGTAGCAGTTATTGATATAAAAGTAATCTAAATGAAAGACATATGATGCAATGTATGCAATGCATCATAGATCGCCGGTATGCTGGAGTGATGTGGCCGAGAGACAGCTAGTTGGACCTGACATTATACAGTTATATTCAGAGAAGGTCGACGTGATTCGGAGACGACTAGCTACAGCACAGAGCAGGCAGAAGAGTTATGCTGATACGCGGAGGCGTGAGCTGACTTTTGAGGTAGGAGATCATGTCTTCCTGAAGATCTCACCTTCTAGAGGGGTGATGAGATTCGAGAAGAAGGGGAAGCTGAGTCCGAGGTATGTCGGACCTTTTGAGATTTTGGATCGGGTCGGTGAGGTGGCTTATAGGATTGGTTTACCGCCACAGTTTGCAGGACTTCACAACGTCTTCCATGTTTCTATGTTGAGGAAGTACGTGGCCGATCCAGCTCATGTGATTGAGATAGCAGTACTGGAGATCCGGCAGGATTTGCCATTAGATGAGAGACAAGTTGAGATTGTGGATCAGATTGTACATCAGCTCAGGAGGAGAGCGATTCCGATGGTGAAGGTCAGGTGGCAGCATCACAGTGTCAGAGAGGCTACCTGGGAGATCGAGGAGGATGTCAGGAGGCAGTATCCAGAGTTGTTCCGGTAAGTCAGTTGCTTCGAATTTCGCGAACGAAATTCCTTTAAGGAGGGTAGATTGTAATAACCTAAATCTAAACACCTTAATTAAACTAAAGTAAACCTAATTAACCTAATTAAGCCATGATTAGTGAAGGATGAGGTGGAAGAATTGGATAAGAATTGGGAGATGAGGTGTTGGTGTAGGATTTGAGGAGGTGGAGGTGGTAAGTTAAAATGTAAATATATATAGTTAGATAAGATTTTAATTAAAATGTTTTCTTCAGTTGATCCAACAGAGAGTGAGAGAGGAATTTTGGAGAGGAGAAGAAGTGGAGAAGAAGAAGAGGAGAAGAAGAAGAAGTTGGGTGGAGGTTGCCAAAGCTTGGGAGGCGTCCTCGAGCGTCAATAAGGTATGCCAAGTCTTCAATATAACTCACATAAGCTTTGTGAGTGTTGGGGATCGACGTTGGTGTCGAATTCGCCGTCGAATTGCAACCTATTCAGAGGTTGAAGACGACGACTGGTCGACCGTTGCCTGTGGGCAGTCGACCGATCCTATTATTATATTGATTTGCACCCGCAAACGGTCGAACGATGTCTATGGACGGTCGACCATTATGCCAGATTTGTGCGGGAAAAATGGTTGATGTTGTTATCGGTCAAACGGGTCCACTTAGCCGGTCGACCGAAAAACAATGAGAATAGGTCGGTTTGGGGTTTTGACTTATTAAACGGTCGAACGCCTTTAACCTTGTTCGACCGATCTATTCGATACTAAGTCGGTTGGGAGCTTTGACCATCAAAACGGTCGACCGCTCTTTAAATTTCGGTCGACCGACTGAGCATTTTAATTAAGCAGTAGAGTGCCTGTGATGTTTCGGTCGAACTGTATAGCAGTTCCGGTCGACCGAATACCACTTAGGCAAAATGCTGAAATCCCTGCTATCGGTTGAACGACCCCTTGGTTCGACCGGTCGGATATATATATTATATAAATTTGTATAGCGTAGACCATCAAAATGGTCGACCGCTAGATGACTTTCGTTCGACCGATTGGTCGGTAATTCGGTTGGCGTGGTTCGACCAATAGACATGTTTGTACAGTACCGAGTACTGTGTGGAAGACCGGTCGACCGGTGTGCTTGTAGCGGTCGACCGATCTGCCGCAGGTTGGTAGATTTATCCACACGCGATCCATTGAGTATAGGTCGACTACCGGCTCCGAGGCGACGGTCGATTGCCGGTCTTGAGAGCGACGAATTTCACCTTCGACGAGGGCGTATTATTGTATTACTGTTGCCTCTCTTACCGAGCGGGGTGTGAGGGATGTGTGCCGTAAACCTTGGGCAGTTTGCGAGGGTTTAGCGGTAGGCCGAGGATGTTCCGGCAGGGTGCGCGTCTGGCGGCTCTTGGGGGAGCAGCGGCTGTCGTCTGACCCGAGTTGTGTATTCGGCGGGCTGACTCGCTCCTGGGGTGGCGGCGTGTGCCAGGGTTCCTTCCTGCACTTTTGGGGAGCAGTGGTGTCGACTGACCCTTGTAAGGCAGCGGTGGACTGACTTGACCCTAGTGGTAGGAGTGGTTCAGTGCCGCGGAGGCGGTGAGGGCATTATTGTGGGCCCGAGGTGGATGATCATGTGCATTGCATTGTCTTTAATTCCTTTTTGTATTTTAGGAGGTTTGGTATACGGGGTTCCTGCAGGGAACTCAGGCATGTTTATTTGTTTGCATTTCAGGTAGAGAGTAGATTTAGAGTCGAGGTGGTGACCGAGGAGGGTGCCCCCGAGATCTGATCCTGTCTTTCTTGTATATCTTTCTTTTGTTGAGGTAGTGATTACATGTATATTCAGTTTTGTTGTAATCACAGTTGACTCATTTGTATAGTTTGACTTCCACATGTATCTATATCTTATATATTTTATATATGTTGGTTTGTTTTTCCCGTGACGTGCCCGGTGTTGACCGTTAACGGTCTTTATTATTGTTTAAATTTTCCGCTATTTTCGGGACGTTACACCTCTCCTTGCCCCGCTCTTCTCCTTCTTTTTTTTTCTCTTACCTTCCCTTCTCTGTCTCCTCCTCTCCCTCTCGTCTTCTCCATTTCCCTCTCTTTCCTTCTCCTCTTATCTTTCCTCTCTTCTTTCTCCTTCTCTATCTCCCTCTTATCCCTCTCTTTTTCTCTCTCCCTCTTATCCATTTCCTCCACTCCCTCCTTCTCTTCCTTCTCTCGCTCTCTCTCCCTTCTTCTCCCTCCTATCTCTTCTCTTCTCTCTCTCCTCTTTTTTGTTCTCCTTCTCTCTTCTCTCCTTATCCTTATCCCTATTCTCTCTTCTCCTTTTCTCACTCTCCCTCTAGATACTCTTTCTCTTCTCCTTCTCTCTCGTTCACTCTCTCCTCATCTTTCTCCTAATCTCTCTTTCTTTCTCTCTCTTTCTCCCTCTCTCCTCCCTTCCTCTTCTCTCTCACTCTCCTTCTCTCCCTCTCCTCCGCTCCCCCTTCTCTCTCTTCTCTCCCTCCTCTCTCCTTCCCTCTCTCCTCTTCTCTCGTTTCCTCCCTCTTCCTTATCACTTCTTCTCTCTCTTTCCTCTTTCCCCATCTCTCCTCTTCCCTCTTCTCGTTCCCTATCTCCCTCTTATGCTCTCATTCTCTCCTTATAAGGATAAGGAGAGAAGGAAGAGACGAGCGAGAGGGAGAGTAAGAGAAGAAGAGAGAGGATAAAGAGAAGAGAAGGAGAGGAGGAGAGGGAAGATGAGAAGGAGAGGGGACTCCTCTCTCTATGTCCTCTTTCCCTTCTTCGCTCCTCTCCCCGTTCTCTCTCTCACCCTTCTCCCTCTCCTTACCTTCTCCCTCCTTCATCCTCATATCCTCTTCTCTTCCCACTACCCTCCTTTCTCTCTCTCGCTTCTCTTTCTCCTTATCCCTCTCCTCAACTCAGCTCTCTCGTTTCCTCTCTCCTCCTCTATCTCTCTTGCTTCTCTCCTACTCTATCTCTACTCTCCCTTCTCTATCTTGTTTCCTTCCACTTCCCTTTTCTCCTCCTTTCCTTCTCTGTCCTCCTCTCATTCTCTTGTTTCCTCTCACCTCCTCTCTTGTTCCCTCTCTCCTTCTTCTTCTCTCTCTCCCCCTCTTCTCCCTCTCTCTCCTCCCCTTTTGTCCTCTCCTTCTCTCTCCCTCCCACCCGCTCTCTCCCTCCTTCTCCGCTCTCTCCTCTTGTCCCTCCGTCTCCTCTCGTTCCCTCTGTCTTCTAATTCTCTCTCTCCTCCCCTCTCTTCCTCTCCTCTCCTTCTCCCTCCTCTTCTCTCTCCTTTAATCCCTTCATCTCCTCTCCTTTCCCCTTGATGCATTGCATACATTGCATCATATGTCTTTCATTTTGATTAATTTTATATCAATAAATACTACTAAGGTATGTGTTTAGTCTTATTTACAGAATACAGGGACCTGAATGCAAATTACACATATCCCGAGCATAAATGCGTGCAAGAGACTCATTCCTGTCATAAAGACCAAGTTCAAGATTATCAAGATTCAAATGGAAGTCAATCAAAGCATAAAAGCATTCAAAGACCTAATTACAAGAAGGCCAAGGACTTAAGCACAAAAGTAGCCAGGGACTTAATTGCAAAAAGCCAAGGACCCGACTGCAAGGACAAAAATATTATTTTGGAGAAGTTCTAAAAAATCAATTTGGATCTCCAAATATACAAAGAATTAATTCGGAGCTCAAAAGAAAGGAAAGAAATCATCTGGATGCGCAAAGGACATTTATATCATACCATAAACACGCAGGAACAATCCTGATCGAATCAGACACATTCTTGAGGCGAATCTGCCGTACATCACATGTAATGTGCGGCGGAAACGCCGCCCCCTTGCGATCCGTGGCTTCGGATTTTTCCCAATCGTGTCTCGCCACGTGTACTTTCCTATTTTATACATAGGTCCCTTGTATCGGCTATAAATAGCCCTGAAACGATGTTGTAGAGGATGTTCTTATTTTTATTCCATAATTTAGTAGTAAAGTTTTGTTGTTTTATCTTGTGTTTTTAGTTTCTTTTGTAATTTCTCTAAGACCCATTCTCCTTCCCTCCATCCATGAGTTTCTAACTCTCTCCAAAGGGTGGGGGTGACGGATTTAGGGTGATGAGAAGAAGAATGAGGTTATTAATCTAATTTCGTGCTAGGATATTTTGATTACTTGAGTTTGTGTTAAATCATTTATCATGTAATGCTTCATAACTAATATGATTTATTATAAGTTTCTGATTTCTCTAAACAAAACCCGACATCTAAACCTCCACCCGCTGGACTCTCACCCTTCTTTGCTTTATTCTTAATTTGGTTTTGTTGTTCTTGCCTTAGAAATCAAAAACCAAAAATCTCAAACCAAAATTATGTTTTCTCTCTATTTCTTCCCTTAACTCGAAAATCACACAAATAACAATATCTCTCACTCCTTGTGTTCGACCCGTACTTGCCATGTCTTCATTGACGCCGTGCACTTGCGGTATAAATTAAATTGTCATCAAGTTTTTGGCGCCGTTGCCGGGGAGGCGACGCAGATTTTGTTTATTGTTGTGTTCTCGATTCTATTCTGTTTATCTTGTGCACGATCTAACTATTTGGATTTGTGTTTCAGGAGACAACAGAGTGCGCGGTGAAATCTGAACGCAGCCGGAGCAAGCAGGGTGGCGAAATCGCCTCATATCAAGCACAAGCTGCGGCGGATCCGCCGCACAACAGAGGCTTCTGGGCTTCAAATTTTTCTGGGGTTAGCGCCATCTCTGGGTGGACGCGTGGAGCTACTGAAATTTCGAGAGCGGGCGGTGAACCCGACTGAGCATTGCATAGGTAACCTTTGTTGCCTCTTTCCTCGTAATTTCTAGTTTCGGAAAATTTCCTTTTGTAGAACTGCAGGTGTTAAGCTTAAATTCCATAATTAGCAATAATTCAACTCTGACCTAAAAATTGGCAAAACTAGAAGAACTTAGTGCATGCATCATATAATGTTTTGTTTGCATTATTCTTGCTAAATTCTTGCAAATTAATTCTTGTGGAAGAGTGCTGGAGGCAAGGTACGTATCGCGGTTTTTATCGATTGCATTTAAGCATATAATCTAATTTGCATACAACCTTGCAATTGCCCCCACTAACGACCATTGTTTGACTATCTTTGCTTGATTTAAGTTAAACTATCTTAAGGGCAACTTTGTAGGAAAAGATACGGTGGGGATTTCATCACCTTTCCGTGGCCCACAAATCACAATCCAAAAGTGTCACCCAAGCTTTAAAATTAAAATCAATTAGACATTGGCCCCTAAGGACTCAGACTCAATTAAGGAGGAGATTGGTTTGACTTGCTATGACTTGAAGTTGATCGAATTTAATTTGGTGTCTAGAAAGTGTTTTTGTGTTGACGTAAGTCTTCCAAGCGAAGTGGTTGTCTAATTGGTCCCGACTCTGTCGGAAGCGCCCCCACTAGCTATACACTGCCTGGCCAAGTTTGTTTGATTAGTGAGGGAGGTGAATCAAGCAAATCAATTCGACTCAACCAGTTAGGAGTCGTCTAGATTTATGCGACACTAGGTCTAGGATTGTTTGAACCGTGCTTGTTCAGGAAACTTCTGACCAACCCTAGAACCTATCTTTTAGAGTTAAGTTTCCTTTCTCATCTTTCTTCTTTCTATTGATTGTTTCCCTTTTGAAAAAAATATATATAAAAAAATAAAAAAACGAAAAAAAATTGTAATTAATTCTTGAAATTCAATTTGGAATTTAAATTTCAAATTTGAATTCAAAAAATTAATTCAAACCGGTGCACTCATATTTGGGTTCGGGACTTGAGCAATCGACTCTCACGAGTTCATCTAGATTCCAGTCTAGAGCTTAGCCCCAATCCATCTGCTGCACCACCTCACCCGGATCCAATGGGTGAGAATGTTGTGAACCCGCCCATAACTCTGAGGGATCGATGCTACCCAGCGATGGGTGCTCAGCCATCGCGCATCGTTATGCCCACCATACAGCGTCGCGACTTCGAACTTAATGCACAATACATGAGTATGTTGCCAAAGTTCAACTCTAGGGAAGACTCATATCTCTTCCTTAGAGAATTTGAGGAAATCTGCTCTCTTATGCAATACCAGCATATCTCTGAGGAGGCAGTGCGTCTGAAATTCGTGTCTCTAGCACTGAAGGACAACGCTAAGAAATGACTATATAGTCTAGCCGAAAAATCTATTAAAAGTTGGGCTGAGTTTGTTCAAGTATTCCTAAAAAAATATTTCCCCAACCATAAGACTATGAGGATTAGGAATGAAATTGTTGCATTCGTTCAATCTGAGAGCGAGCCGTTCTATTCCTATCTAGAAAGATTTAAAAGTGTGCTGACCCAATGCTCTCATCACGGTATTCCAAGATGGCAACTGTGCCAAATTATTTATGAGGGATTGACACCCATATCTAGGGTTATGGTAGAATCCGTAAGCCAAGGGAACTTCATGTCAAAAAATGAAACTGATGCCTGGACTTTTCTTGAGGATTTAGCCGAAAACAGTATGCAATGGGACAATGCTAGAGCACCGCTTAACCTGAGTATTGGATTTAGAATAGCAAGTCAACCCAAACCAGGAGTCTTAGCTGTAGATGCCAACGTAGCGCCTGAAGCAAAACTAGCTACCCTTATGCGCAGAGTGGAAAGTCTAGAGCTACAAACCCGACCCCGAGTGAATCAAGCCTCGTCTCTCCTCTGCTCTAGATGTGGTCAGACTGGTCATTTAATGGAGGATTGTGCGGACTGGGAACAAGTTAATGCCACGTTTAACAATGCTAGAAATGACCCATACGCATCAACCTATAACTCGAGTAGGCGTAATAATTCCAATTTCTCATCAAGCCAACAAGGTCAACCTCCTAGACAACAACCAAACCCGTATAACCAAAATAATACATCATCTGGGTTTAGTAACAATGGAGATTATCACGTTAGGTTGACAAGCTTGGAAAATTTGATGAAGACTTTTATACAAACAACCAACCAGTCCTTCCAAAGGCTAGAGACACAAGTCAGCCAACTCACACAAATTGTAGGTGCAAGAGAAAAGGGTCAGTTTCCAAGTCAACCTGAGGTGAATCCTAGATCTAATAATCAATATCAGCCCTATCAACCACCTCTAGGAAGTAACAACTCGAGACCAGTTCAAATGGTTAATGAGGAAGGACCGTTCCAACAAATAAATGCAGTAGTATCATTACGGTCCGGAAGACAAGTTGATAACAATGTGGTAAATCCTAGAACGTCTAATCAATCTAGCCATCAAGCAACCATATATGACCTAACCATTGAACCTGACGTCCAATCTGAAACGCCCAACCCACCTACTCAACCTGAACCATAGCTCAACCTGAGCGAGTTTATGTTCCTAAAGCTCCATTCCCCAATAGACTTAAGAAGAACTCAAGTGCACAAATGGAGAAAATCCTGAAAGTATTTAAGCAAGTTAAGGTGAATATTCCACTCCTGGATATGATTCAACAAATACCTGCTTATGCTAAATTTTTAAAAGATCTGTGCACTAAAAAGTGAAAAACAAACGTACCAAAGAAGGCTTTCTTAACTGAAAAACATAAGCTCTATTCTGTCCAACTCATCTCCTATAAAATATAAGGACCCTGGGTGTCCCACAATTTCATGTGCAATAGGAGATACTTTTATCAACAAAGCCCTTCTAGACCTTGGTGCTAGTGTTAACCTACTCTCGTTCTCTGTCTACGAGCAACTCAACCTTGGTCCACTAAAACCCTCTAAGACAACTCTTCAATTTGCTGACTGCTCTATTAAGAAACCAAGAGGTGTAGTCGAGGACGTTTTGATCAAGGTGGGTGACTTCATTTACCCAGTGGATTTTGTCATACTAGATACTCCACCTATTGTAAATCCTAATAGACAAATCCCTGTAATACTAGGCAGACCCTTTTTAGCCACTTCTGAAGTATTGATAAACTGTCGAAATGGGCTCATGCAATTATTTTTTGGGAACTTAAAAGCTGAATTTAATATCTTTCATGTTGATAGTGAGCCAGAAATAATATGCAATCAAAGTGATGTTGTGATGAGAGCACGTCTCTATAAGATTTCTGAATAAAATAAATCATCAAAAAATCAAAAAGAAAGTGCGAAAAAGGGGAGTAAGTCATCTACCCAACCACCATCACTCGAACAAACAAGAGAACCAATACATATGAGGGGTGTGGAATGTGTGACTCAGGACTCTCATTGCAACATGAGGAACAATTCAACTGGATACATGCACCAACATGGTGTCATTCAAATCCAGTTCTGACTATGGTTGACTCTGAGCAAATTCAATCCCTCCACCACAGTTGACGCAGGTAATAAGTGCATTTGCTTTATCTTTGCATACATTGAGGACAATGCATGATTTAGGTGTGGGGGGATGTTTATGTGTCTATATATATATATATATATTCTTAAAAAAAATTAAATAAATAAATTCAATGTTCCATGACATAGCTTAAGATTGAACTGCCCAAACCCGTGTACAAAATGCATTGAGTTTTTGTTCATTGATGCATTGTATACATTGCTTCATATGTCTTTCATTTAGATTACTTTTACATCAATAAATGCTACTAAGGTATGTGTTTAGTCTTATTTACAGAATACAGGGACTTGAATGCAATTTACCCACATCCCGAGCATAAACGCGTGGAAAAGACTCATTTCTATCATAAAGACCAAGTTCAAGATTATCGGGTTACGAATGGAAATGTATCCAAGCATAAAAGCATTCAAGTCCTAATTGCAAAAAGAACAAGGACTTAAGCACAAAAGTAGCCGGGGACTTAACTGCAAAAAGTCAAGGACCTAAGTGCAAATCACGAGTAGCTTTTATTCTCTTGGAGAAAATATATAGAAAATCAATGTATATCTCCAAATATGTGAAAGAATTAATCCGGAGTTCAAAAGAATGGAAAGAATCAATCCAGACGCGTAAAGGAGGATCAAATCATACCATAAACATTCAACCAAAATCCGGATTAAATCTGAGGAGATCATGCGGCGAAATCGCCGCACATTACATGCATCATGCGGCGGAAACGCCGCCCCCTAGTCGATCCGTGTGCTCCAATTTTGACCAGTCGTGTCTGGACACGTGTACTCTCCAATTCTATACTTAGGTCTCTTGTAACAACTATAAATAGACCCGAGAACAATGTTAGAAGGGTCCTTGGTCCTTAGTCTTAGGTTTTTATTTTTAGTCTTTGTCTTGTAATCTTCTTTTTAGCAATAAAATTCTGTCTTTTATTTTTTTACTTTTAGTTTTCTTTTGTAATGTCTCAAGGACCCATTCTTCCTCCCTCCATGAGTTTCTAACTCCTTCCAAAGGGTGGAGGTGACGGATTAGGGTGAAGAGAAGATGAATGGATGTTATTATTTTAATTTCGTGTTAGTATATTTTGATTACTTGAATTTATGTTAAATCATTTATCATGTAATGCTTTATAACTAATATGATTTATTATAAGTTTCTGAATTCTCTAATCTAAACCTTAAATCTAATCCTCCACCCAACGGAATTCACTTCTTTGTTCTTGCTTTAGTTTTAATTGTTTTTGTTTCTTGCTTTAAATAACTAAAACCCAAAAATCTCAAAACCCATTTATTTCTTCTCTCCTTCTTCTCCTTAATCAAAAATCACATTAAAAACAGAATCTCTCCCTCCTTGTGTTCGACCCGTATTTGCCACGTCTTCAATGACGCCGTGCACTTGCGGTATAAATTTAATTCCCATCAAGTTATTGGCGCCGTTGCCGGGGAGGCGACGCAGATTTTGTTTTCTTTTGTTGATTTCGATTTTATCCTGTTTATCTTGTGCGCGATCTAAGTATTTGGATTTGTGTTTCAGGATACAACAGAGTGCGCGGCGAAATCCGAGCACCATTTGAGCTAAACGAGCGGCGAAATCGCCGCACCTGAAGAACAACTTGCGGCGAATCCGCCACACACTTGGAGCTTCTGGGCTTCAACTTTTTCTGGGGCGCGACTCATCTCTGGGTGGACGCGTAAAGCTACTGAAATTTCGAGAGCGGGCGGCGAACCTGACTGAGCATTGCGTAGGTAACCTTCGTTGCCTTTTTCCTCGTAATTTCTAGTTTCAGAAAATTTCCTTTTATTAGAATTGCACGTGTTAAGCTTAAATTCCATAATTGGCAATATTTCAACTCTGACCTAAAATTCGCAAAATTAGAAAGACCTTAGTGCATGCATCATATAATGTTTTGTTTGCATTATTCTTGCTAAATTCTTGCAAATCAATTTCTGTTGAAGAGTGCTGGAGGCAAGGTACGTATCGCGGTTTTTAACGATTGCATTTAAGCATATAATTTAATTTGCATACAACCTTGCAATTGCCCCCATTAAAAAGACCATTGTTTGACTATCTTTGTTAGATCTAAGTTAAACTATCTTAAGGGCAACTCCGTAGGAAAAGATACGGTGGGGATTTCATCACCCTTCCGTGGCCCACAAATCACAATCCTAAAGTGTCACCCAAGCCTTAAAATTTAAAATCAATTAGACATTGGCCCCTAAGGACTCGGACTCAATTAAGGATAAGAATTGGTTTGACTTGCTATGACCTGAAGCCGATCGAATTCAATTTGGTGTCTAGGAAGTGTTTTTGTGTTGACGAAAGTCTTCCAAGCGAAGTGGTTGTCTAATTGGCACCGACTCTGTCGGAAGCGCCCCCACTAGCTATACACTACCTAGCCAATTTGGTTTGATTAGTGAGGCAGGTGAATCAAGCGAATCAATTCGACTCAACCAGTTAGGAGTCGTCTAGATTTAAGTGACACTAGGTCTAGGATTGTTTGAACCGTGCTTTCTTAGGAAATTTCTGACCAACCCTCTTTTCTATCTTTAGAGTTAAGTTTCCTTTCTCATCTAAGTCTTCTTTCTCATCTCACCTAAATTCTCTAGATTAGGATTCCTTTCTCATCTTGCCCCATTCTATTGTTTGTTTCCCTTTTGAAAAAAAAACAAAAAAAAAACGAAAAAAAAAAATTGTAATTAATTCTAGAAATTAAATTTGGAATTTAAATTTCGAATTTGAATTCAAGAATTGATTCAACCCGGTGCACTCAGATTTGGATTCGGGACTTGAGTAATCGACTCTCACGAGTTCATCTAGATTCCAGTCTGGAGCTTAACCCCAATCCATCTGTTGCACCACCTCACCCGGATCTAATGGGTGAGAATGTTGTGAACCCGCCTATGACTCTGAGGGATCGGTGCTACCCAACGATGGCTGCTCAGCCATCGTGCATCGTCATGCCCACCATACCGGGTCGCGATTTCGAACTTAAGGCACAATACATGAGTATGCTGCCTAAGTTCACCTCTAGGGAAGATCCATATCTCTTCCTTAGAGAATTTGAGGAAATCTGCTCTCTTATGCAATACCAGCATATCCCTGAGGAGGCAGTGCGTCTGAAATTCGTGCCTCTAGCACTGAAGGACGACGCTAAGAAATGGCTATATAGTCTAGCCGAGAGATCTATTAGGAGTTGGGCTGAGTTTGTTCAAGTGTTTCTAAAAAAATATTTCCCCAACCATAAGACTATGAAGATTAGGAATGAAATTGTTGCATTCGTTCAGTCTGAGAGCGAGCCGTTCTATTCCTATCTTGAAAGATTTAAAAGTGTCTTGACCCAATGCCCTCATCACGGAATTCCAAAATGGCAATTATGCCAAATTATTTATGAGGGATTGACACCCACATCTAGAGTTATGCTAGAATCTGTGAGCCAAGGGAATTTCATGTCGAAAAACGAAAATGATGCCTGGACTTTTCTTGAGGATTTAGCTGAAAACAGTATGCAATGGGACAATGCTAGAACACCCATCAACCCGAGTATTGGATCTAGAATAGCAAGTCAACCCCGACCAGGTGTCTTAGCTATAGATGCCAACATAGCGGCTGAGGCAAAACTAGCAACCCTTATGCGCAGAATGGAAAGTTTAGAGCTGCAAAACCAAACCCGACAAGCATCCCCTACCCCTTGCTCTAGATGTGGTCAGACTGGTCATTTAATGGAGGACTGTGTAGACTTGGAACATGTTAATGCCACGTTTAACCATTCTAGAAATGATCCTTATGCATCAACCAACAACCCGGGTTGGCGTAATCATCCCAATTTTTCGTGGAACCAACAAGGTCAACCTCCTTGACAACAATCAAACCCATATAACCGAAATAATACATCATCTGGGGGTAATAACAATGGAAATCATGAAGTTAGGTTGACAAACTTGGAAAATTTAATGAAAACTTTTATACAAACAACCAACCAATCATTCCAAAGGCTAGAGACACAAGTCAGCCAATTAGCGCAAATAGTAGGTGAAAGAGAAAAGGGTCAATTTCCAAGTCAACCTGAGGTGAACCCAAGAACTAATAATCAATATCAATCTTATCAACCACCCTCAGGAAATAACAACCCCAGACCGGTTCAAATGATTAACGAGGAAGGACCGTTCCAACAAATCAATGCAGTAGTGTCATTACGGTCCGGACGACAAGTTGATAACAATGTGGTAAACCCTAGAATGTCTAATCAATCTAGCCATCAAGCAACCACATATGACCTGACTATTGAACCTGACGTCCAAATTGAAAAACCCAACCCACCTACACAACCTGAACCCATAGCTCAACCTGAACCTGAGCGAGTCTATGTTCCTAAAGCCCCTTTTCCCAATAGACTCAAGAAGAGCTCAAGTGCACAAATGGAGAAAATCTTAGAAGTATTTAAGCAAGTTAAGGTGAATATTACACTCTTAGATATGATTCAACAAATACCTGCTTATGCTAAATTCTTGAAAGATTTGTGCACTAAAAAGAGAAAAACGAATGTACCAAAGAAGGCATTCTTAACTGCAAACATATGCTCTATTCTTTCCAACACATCTCCTATAAAATATAAGGACCCTGGGTGTCCCACAATTTCATGTTCAATAGGAGATACTTTTATCAATAAAGCCCTTCTTGACCTAGGTGCAAGCGTTAACTTACTCCCATTTTCTGTCTACGAGCAACTCAACCTTGGTCCACTGAAACCCTCTAAGACAACCCTCCAATTCGCTGATTGTTCTGTTAAGAAACCGAGAGGTATAGTAGAGGACGTTTTGATTAAGGTTGGTGACTTCATTTATCCAGTGGATTTTGTCGTACTTGATACTGAACCTGTTGTAAATCCTAATCGACAAATCCCTGTAATTCTAGGTAGACCCTTTTTAGCCACTTCGGAAGCATTAATAAACTGTCGAAATGGGCTCATGCAATTATCTTTCGGGAACTTAAATGCAGAATTTAATATCTTCCATATTGATAATGAGCCAGAAATAATATGCAACCCAAGTGATGTTGTGATGAGAGCACGTATTTATCAGAATTCTGAATCAAATAAATCATCACATAAGCAAAAAGGAAGTAAGAAAAAAGGGAGTGATCCATTTACTCAACCACCATCACTTGAGCAAATAAGCGAACCAATTCAAGTGAGAAGAGTGGAATCTTTTCCTCAAGTCAACATGGGGAACAATTCAACTGGATACAGGCACCAATATGGTGTCATTCAATCCAGTTCTGATTACGGTTGACTATGAGCAAACTCAACCCCTCTACCGCAAGCCGACTCAGGTAATAAGTGCATTTATTTTATCTATGCATACATTGAGGACAATGCATGATTTAGGTGTGGGGGGGTGTTTATCTATGTATATATCTATTTGTTTGTTTTCTTCTATTTAAAAAAAAATAAAAAAAAAATCAATGTTCCATGACATAGCTTAAGATTGAACTACCAAAATCTGTGTACAAATTGCATTGAGTTTTTGTTCCTTATTATATAGTTCTGCTTGTAGAAATTGTGACATAAATCTAAGTTCCAAAGAAATAACCCATTGCCCTTTAAGACATGTATGCACTTAAATTGGATGAATCAAATCTTTGAAGTGGTTGATAAAAAGCAGAGGTTGAGGAAAATATACCGGGAAGTGTGGACTTCTAATAGCAATTAAGCCTTGAGGAAAATAAAAATAAAAATAAAGGAATAAAGTGAAGAAAACACATTTTGCAAAATGATTACAAAAGCCCAAGCCTTTGAGTCACTGGTCTGTAGGGGTATCTTGAAACCCGATAACTTGAGTCTACCAGCTCGGGATTATCGACCAAACTCGCTACACAAATGCAAAAAGGGTAAAAGTGTCAAAAAGCAAATGTGTTGAATCACGGAAGAAAAGAAAAGAAAAAAAAAATAATACTCAAGGCTCAAAGCTAAAAGAATGATCAATGCCATGGTTGATCCGAATGATACTTCACCACCAGAGGAGGCGTGCAAAATAATTCAAGTGATAAACATGTGTAAAAGGGTTAGTGGTGTGAATGTTGGAGGAACAAAGACCAAGTCATATTTTTAATGAGTTAGATTTATATAATGCGCATGCAAGAATTCTCAGTGATATGTATATGGTTGAGGTAGGGACATTGAGAACTATTAATGAAATGTTGATTCAGGATTTTGTGGGTATATCCGCTGAAAACCCTCAGGAGACAACACTCCTCCCCCTTGGCAACAAGGAGGTTTAAAGGCTTGTTGCACATGCTAAGTGCAACCGTGATTCCTACGAAAGTGAGTTAGGATTTCCCTATTTTTATTTTTTATCTTCTGTTTTGCTAGGGACTAGCAAAATCTAGGTGTGGGGGTATTTGATGCATTGCATACATTGCATCATATGTCTTTCATTTAGATTACTTTTACATCAATAAATGCTACTAAGGTATGTGTTTAGTCTTATTTACAGAATACAGGGACCTGAATGCAATTTACCCACATCCCGAGCATAAACGCGTGCAAAAGACTCATTTCTATCATAAAGACCAAGTTCAAGATTATCGGGTTACGAATGGAAATGTATCCAAGCATAAAAGCATTCAAGTCCTAATTGCAAAAAGAACAAGGACTTAAGCACAAAAGTAGTCGGGGACTTAACTGCAAAAAGTCAAGGACCTAAGTGCAAATCACGAGTAGCTTTTATTCTCTTGGAGAAAATATAGAAAAATCAATGTATATCTCCAAATATGTGAAAGAATTAATCCGGAGTTCAAAAGAATGGAAAGAATCAATCCAGACGCGTAAAGGAGGATCAAATCATACCATAAACATTCAACCAAAAGCCGGATTAAATCTGAGGAGATCATGCGGCGAAATCGCCGCACATTACATGCATCATGCGGCGGAAACGCCGCCCCCTAGTCGATCCGTGTGCTCCAATTTTGACCAGTCGTGTCTGGACACGTGTACTCTCCAATTCTATACTTAGGTCTCTTGTAACAACTATAAATAGACCCGAGAACGATGTTAGAAGGGTCCTTGGTCCTTAGTCTTAGGTTTTTATTTTTAGTCTTTGTCTTGTAATCTTCTTTTTAGCAATAAAATTCTGTCTTTTATTTTTTACTTTTAGTTTTCTTTTGTAATGTCTCAAGGACCCATTCTTCCTCCCTCCATGAGTTTCTAACTCCTTCCAAAGGGTGGAGGTGACGGATTAGGGTGAAGAGAAGATGAATGGATGTTATTATTTTAATTTCGTGTTAGTATATTTTGATTACTTGAATTTATGTTAAATCTTTTATCATGTAATGCTTTATAACTAATATGATTTATTATAAGTTTCTGAATTCTCTAATCTAATCCTCCACCCAACGGAATTCACTTCTTTGTTCTTGCTTTAGTTTTAATTGTTTTTGTTTCTTGCTTTAAATAACTAAAACCCAAAAATCTCAAAACCCATTTATTTCTTCTCTCCTTCTTCTCCTTAATCGAAAATCACATTAAAAACAGAATCTCTCCCTCCTTGTGTTCGACCCGTATTTGCCACGTCTTCATTGACGCCGTGCACTTGCGGTATAAATTTAATTCCCATCTTTCATTATTATATAATTCTGCTTGTAGAAATTATGACATAAATCGAAGTTCCAAAGAAATAACCCATTACCCTTTAAGACATGTATGCACTTAAATTGGATGAATCAAATCTTTGAAGTGGTTGATAAAAAGCAGAGGTTGAGAAAAATATACCGGGAAGTGTGGACTTCTAATAGCAATTAAGCCTTGAGGAAAATAAAAGTAAAAAAAATAATAAAGGAATCAAGTGAGGAAAGCACATTTTGCGAAATGATTACAAAAGCCCAAGCCTTTGAGTCACTGGTCCGTAGGGGTATCTTAAAACCTGGTAACTTGAGTCTACCAGCTCGGGATTATCGACCAAACTTGCTACACGAATGCAAAAATGGTAAAAGTGTTAGAAAAAGCAAATGTGTTGAATCACGGGGAAAAAAATAAAAAAATACTTTAAGATACTCAAGGCCCAAAGTTAAAAGAATGATCCATGCCATGGTTGATCCGAATGATACTTCACCACCAGAGGAGGCGTGCAAAATAATTTAAGTGATAACATGTGTAGAAGGGTTAGTGGTGTGAATGTTGGAGGAACAAAGACCAAGTCACACTTTTTCTAAGTTGATTTTTATAAATGAGCATGCAAGAATTCTAAGTGAGATGTATAAGTTGAGGTGGAGATATTGAGAGTTATTAATGAAATGTTGAATTAAGACTTTGTGGGTGTGTCAACTGAAAACCCTCACGAGACAAAACTCGTCCTCTAAGGAAGCTTGGGGGTTTAAAGGCTTGTTGCACAGGCTAAGTGCAACCGTGATTCCTACGAAAGTGAGTTAGGATTTCCCTGTTTTCATTTTCCTTATATTTTGTTTTGCTAGGGACTAGCAAAATCTAGGTGTGGGGGTATTTGATGCATTGCATACATTGCATCATATGTCTTTCATTTTGATTAATTTTATATCAATAAATGCTACTAAAGTATGTGTTTAGTCTTATTTACAGAATACAGGGACCTGAATGCAAATTACCCATATCCCGAGCATAAATGCGTGTAAGAGACTCATTCGTGTCATAAAGACCAAGTTCAAGATTATCGAGATTGAGCATAAAAGCATTCAAAGACCTAATTACAAAAAGGTCAAGGACTTAAGCACAAAAGTAGCCAGGTACTTAATTGCAAAAAGCCAAGGACCCGACTGCAAGGACAAAAATATTATGTTGGAGAAGTTCTAAAAAATTAATTTGGATCTCCAAATATACAAAGAATTAATTCAGATCTCAAAAGAAAGGAAAGAAATCATCTGGATGCGCAAAGGACATTTAAATCATACCATAAACACGCAGGAAAAATCCTGATCGAATCGGACACATTCTTGAGGCGAATCTGCCGCACATCACATGTAATGTGCGGCGGAAACGCCGCCCCCTTGCGGATCCGTGGCTTTGGATTTTTCCCAGTCGTGTCTCGCCACGTGTACTTTCCTATTTTATACCTAGGTCCCTTGTATCGGCTATAAATAGCCCCGAAACGATGTTGTAGAGGATGTTCTTATTTTTATTCCATAATTTAGTAGTAAAGTTTTGTTGTTTTATCTTGTGTTTTTAGTTTCTTTTGTAATTTCTCTAAGACCCCTTATCCTTCCCTCCATCCATGAGTTTCTAACTCTCTCCAAAGGGTGGGGGTGACAGATTTAGGGTGATGAGAAGAAGAATGAGGTTATTATTCTAATTTCGTGCTAGGATATTTTGATTACTTGAGTTTGTGTTAAATCATTTATCATGTAATGCTTTATAACTAATATGATTTATTATAAGTTTCTGATTTCTCTAAACAAAACCCGACATCTAAACCTCCACCCGCCGGACACTCACCCTTCTTTGCTTTATTCTTAATTTGTTTTTGTTGTTCTTGCCTTAGAAATCAAAAACCAAAAATCTCAAACCAAAATTATGTTTTCTCTCTATTTCTTCCCTTAAATCGAAAATCACACAAATAACAATATCTCTACCTCCTTGTATTCGACTCGTACATGCCACGTCTTCATTGACGTCGTGCACTTGCGGAATAAATTAAATTCTCATCACCCCCCTCTTCTCCTTCTCTTTTTTCTCTCACCTTCCCTTCTCTGTCTCCTCCTCTCCCTCTCGTCTTCTCCATTTCCCTCTCTCTCCTTCTCCCTTTTATTATCTCTCTCTTTTTCTCTCCTCTTATCTTTCCTCTCTTCTTTCTCCTTCTCTATCTCCCTCTTATCCCTCTCCTTTAATCTCTACCTCTTATCCATTTCCTCCACTCCCTCCTTCCTTTCCTTCTCTCGCTCTCTCTCCCTTCTTCTCCCTCCTATCTCTTCTTTTCTCTCTCTCCTCTTTTCTTTTCCCCTTCTCTCGTCTCTCCTTATCCTTATCCATATTCTCTCTTCTCTGCCTCTATCCTTCTCTCTCTCTCCCTTCTCCTTTCTCCAAGGTTGTCTACCTCCCTCTCTTCTCCTTCTCCCCCCCTCTTCTTCTTCTCCTTCTCTCTCTTCCCTCTTCTCTGCCTTCTCATTATCCTTATCCTTCTCCTCCTCTCTCCCTTCTCATTTCTCTCACATTTTCTTTCTCTCTCTTCCTTCTCTCCCTCTCTCCTTATCCCTTTCTCCTTATGCCACTCTCTTTATCTCTCTCTCCTCTCTCCTTCTCCCTCCTCTCGCTTCTCCTTTTCTCCTGATCCTTCACTTTCTCCTCGTCCCATTCTGTAGAGCCCTTCTCTGTCTCCCTCTCTCGTTCTACCCCTCTCTTATCTCCTTCTTTACCACTCTCCTCTCTCATTCCTCCCTCTTCTCTTTCTCTCATCTCCCTCGCCTCATCTCTATCTCCCTCATATTCCCTCTCCTCTCCCTTCCCTCTTATCCCGCTCCCCTTCTTCTTCTCTCCTTATCCTTCTCTCTTCTTCTTCTTCTTCTTCTTCTTCTTATCTCTCCCCATTTTATCCTTCTTCATCATCCTCTTTCCCTTCTCCTTCTCTCTCTCGTCTCTACCTCTCTCCTTCTCTCCCATTCCTTCACCCCCTCTCCCCTGTACTTTCTATCCTCCTCTCCCCCTTGTCTCCTTCTCTCTCCCTCTTCTCTCCTCTTTCCCTCTCTTCTCTGCCTCTCTTCTCTCCCTCCTCCTTCTCTCGCTCTCTCTCCCTCTTCTCTCCTCCCTCTCCTTTTCTCTCTCTTTCCCTTCTCTATCCTCCCTCCCTCTCTTCTCTTGTCTATTCTCGTGTTCTCTCTCTCCTTCTCCTGTCTCTGCTCTACTTATCCTCTTTTCTCCACTCTCCTTCTCTCTCCCTTCTCTACCTCTCACTCTCGTTCTCCTTCTCTCTTGTTCCCTCTCTCGTTCACTCTCTCCTCATCTTTCTCCTTATCTCTCTTTCCTTCTCTCTCTTTCTACCTCTCTCCTCCCTTCCTCTTCTCTCTCACTCTCCTTCTCTCCCTCTCCTCCGCTCCCCCTTCTCTCTCTTCTCTCCCTCCTCTCTCCTTCTCTCTCCTCTTCTCTCGTTTCCTCCCTCCTCTATTCTCCTTCTCTCTCCCTCTTCCTTATCTCTTCTTCTCTCTCTTTCCTCTTTCCCCATCTCTCCTCTTCCCTCTTCTCGTTCCCTATCTCCCTTTTATGCTCTCATTCTCTCCTTATAAGCATAAGGAGAGAAGGAAGAGACGAGCGAGAGGGAGAGAAAGAGAAGAAGAGAGAGGATAAAGAGAAGAGAAGGAGAGGAGGAGAGGGTAGATGAGAAGGAGAGGGGACTCCTCTCTCTATCTCCTCTTTCCCTTCTTCGCTCCTCTCCCCGTTCTCTCCCTCACCCTTCTCCCTCTCCTTACCTTCTTTCTCCTTCTCCCTCCTATCCTCTTCTCTTCCCACTACCCTCCTTTCTCTCTCTCGCTTCTCTATCTCCTTATCCCACTCCTCAACTCACCTCTCTCGTTTCCTCTCTCCTCCTCTATCTCTCTTGCTTCTCTCCTACTCTATCTCTACTCTCCCATCTCTATCCCGTTCCCTTCCCCTTCCCTCTTCTCCTCCTTTCCTTCTTTGTCCTCCTCTCATTCTCTTGTTTCCTCTCACCTCCTCTCTTGTTCCCTCTCTCCTTCTTCTTCTCTCTCTCCCCCTCTTCTCCCTCCCTCTCTCCTCCCCTCTTGTCCTCTCCTTCTCTCTCCCTCCCACCCGCACTCTCCCTCCTTCTCCGCTCTCGCCTCTTATCCCTCCGTCTCCTCTCGTTCCCTCTCTCTCCTCATTCTCTCTCTCCTCCCCTCTCTTCCTCTCCTCTCCTTCTCCCTCCTCTTCTCTCTCTCCTTTAATCCCTTCATCTCCTCTCCTTGCCCCTCTCTTCTCCTTCTCTTGTTTTCTCTCACCTTCCCTTATCTGTCTCCTCTCCCTCACGTCTTCTCCATTTCCCTCTCTCTCCTTCTCCCTCTTATTATCTCTCTCTTTCTCTCTCCTCCTATCTTTCCTCTCTTCTTTCTCCCTCTTATCCCTCTCCTTTTCTCTCTCCCTCTTATCCCTTTCCTCCACTCCCTCCTTCTCTTCCTTCTCTCGCTCTCTCGCCCTTCTTCTCCCTCCTATCTCTTCTCTTCTCTCTCTCCTCTTTTCTGTTCTCCTTCTATCTTCTCTTCTTATCCTTATCCCTATTCTCTCTTCTCTGCCTCTATCCTTCTCTCTCTCCCTTCTCCTTTCTCCTAGGCTGTCTACCTCTCTCTCTTCTCCTTCTCTCCCCCCTCTTCTTCTTCACCTTCTCTCTTTTCCCTCTTCTCTGCCTTCTCATTATCCTTATCCTTCTCCTCCTCTCTCCCTTCTCATTTCTCTCACCTTTTCTTTCTCTCTCTTCCTTCTCTCCCTCTCTCCTTGTCCCTTTCTCCTTATGCCACTCTCTTTATCTCTCTCTCCTTCTCCCTCTTCTTCTCTCCCTCCTCTCGCTTCTCCTTTTCTCCCAATCCTTCTCTCTCCCCTCGTCCCATTCTGTAAAGCCCTTCTCTCTCTCTCTCGTTCTACCCCTCTCTTATCTCCTTCTCAACCACTCTCCTCTCACATTCCTCCATCTTCTCTTTCTCTCATCTCCCTCGCCTCATCTCTATCTCCCTCATATTCCCTCTCCTCTCCCTTCCCTCTTATCCCGCTCCCCTTCTTCTTCTCTCCTTATCCTTCTCTCTTCTTCTTCTTCTCTCTCCCCATTTTATCCTTCTTCATCATCCTCTTTCCCTTCTCCTTCTCTCTCTCGTCTCTACCTCTCTCCTTCTCTCCCATTCCTTCACCCCCTCTCCCCTCTACTTTCCTATCGTCCTCTCTCCCTTGTCTCCTTCTCTCTCCCTCTTCTCTCCTCCTTCCCTCTCTTCTCTGCCTCTCTTGTCTCCCTCCTCTTCCCTCTTCTCCTTCATTTTCTATCTCCCTCCTCCGTCTCTCACTCTCTCTCTCCCTTCCTCTCCCTCTTCTCTCCTCCCTCTCCTTTTCTCTCTATTTCCCTTCTCTATCCTCCCTCCCTCTCTGCTCTTGTCTATTCTCGTGTTCTCTCTCTCCCTCTTCCTTCTATCTCCTTCTCCTCTCTCTGCTCTTCTTATCCTCTTTTCTCCACTCTCCTTCTCTCTCCCTTCTCTACCTCTCACTCTCGTTCTCCATATCTCTTCTCTCTCTCTCTCTCTCCCTTTCCCTCTCTTTTCTTCTCTCTCTTCCCATTTCTACTCTTCTCTGCCACTCTTCTCCTCCTCCCTCTTCTCCTTCTCTCCTTCTCCTTGTTCTACCCCTCACCTTTTCTCTCTTCTCCTTTTCTCACTCTCCCTCTTATCCTCTTTCTCTTCTCCTTCTCTCTTGTTCACTCTCTCCTCATCTTTCTCCTTATCTCTCTTTCCTTCTCTCTCTTTCTCCCTCTCTCCTCCCTTCCTCTTCTCTCTCACTCTCCTTCTCTCCCTCTCCTCCGCTCCCCCTTCTCTCTCTTCTCTCCCTCCTCTCTCCTTCTCTCTCTCATCTTCTTTCGTTTCCTCCCTCCTCTGTTCTCCTTCTCTCTCCCTCTTCCTTATCTCTTCTTCTCTCTCTTTCCTCTTTCCCCATCTCTCCTCTTCCCTCTTCTCGTTCCCTATCTCCCTCTTATGCTCTCATTCTCTCCTTATAAGGATAAGGAGAGAAGGAAGAGACGAGCGAGAGGGAGAGAAAGAGAAGAAGAGAGAGGATAAAGAGAAGAGAAGGAGAGGAGGAGAGGGAAGATGAGAAGGAGAGGGGACTCCTCTCTCTATCTCCTCTTTCCCTTCTTCGCTCCTCTCCCCGTTCGCTCTCTCCCCCTTCTACCTCTCCTTACCTTCTCTCTCCTTCTCCCTCCTATCCTCTTCTCTTCCCACTACCCTCCTTTCTCTCCCTCGCTTCTCTATCTCCTTATCCCTCTCCCCAACTCACCTCTCTCGTTTCCTCTCTCCTCCTCTATCTCTCTTGCTTCTCTCCTACTCTATCTCTACTATCGCTTCTCTATCTCGTTCCCTTCCCCTTCCCTCTTCTCCTCCTTTCCTTCTCTGTCCTCCTCTCATTCTCTTGTTTCCTCTCACCTCCTCTCTTGTTCCCTCTCTCCTTCTTCTTCTCTCTCTTCCCTTCTTCTACCTCTCTCTTCGCCCCTTTTGTCCTCTCCTTCTCTCTCCCTCCCACCCGCTCTCTCCCTCCTCTGCTCTCTCCTCTTATCCCTCAGTCTCCTCTCGTTCCCTCTCTCTTCTCCTTCTCTCTCTCCTCCCCTCTCTTCCTCTCCTCTCCTTCTCCCTCCTCTTCTCTCTCTCCTTTAATCCCTTCATCTCCTCTCCTTGCGCCTCTCTTCTCCTTCTCTTTTTTTCCTTCACCTTCCCTTCTCTGTCTCCTCCTCTCCCTCTCATCTTCTCCATTTCCCTCTCTCTCGTTCTCCCTCTTATTATCTCTCTCTTTCTCTCTCCTCTAATCTTTCCTCTCTTCTTTCTTCTTCTCTATCTCCCTCTTATCCCTCTCCTTTTCTCTCTCCCTCTTATCTCTTTCCTCCACTCCCTCCTTCTCTTCCTTCTCTCTCTCTCTCTCCCTTCTTCTCCCTCCTATCTCTTCTCTTCTCTCTCTCCTCTTTTCTGTTCTCCTTCTCACTTCTCTCCTTATCCTTATCCCTATTCTCTCTTCTCTGCCTCTATCCTTCTCTCTCTCTCCCTTCTCCTTTCTCCAAGGTTGTCTACCTCCCTGTCTTCTCCTTCTCCCCCCCCCCCTCTTCTTCTTCTCCTTCTCTCTCTTCCCTCTTCTCTGCCTTCTCATTATCCTTATCCTTCTCCTCCTCTCTCCCTTCTAATTTCTCTCACCTTTTCTTTCTCTCTCTTCCTTCTCTCCCTCTCTCCTTGTCCCTTTCTCCTTATGCCACTCTCTTTATCTCTCTCTCCTTCTCCCTCTTCTTCTCTCCCTCCTCTCGCTTCTCCTTTTCTCCCAATCCTTCTCTCTCTCCTCATCCCATTTTGTAGAGCCCTTCTCTCTCTCTCTCTCTCTCTCTCTCTCTCTCTCTCGTTCTACCCCTCTCTTATCTCCTTCTCTACCACTCTCTCTCATTCTTCCCTCTTCACTTTCTCTCATCTCCCTTGCCTCATCTCTATCTCCCTCATATTCCCTTTCCCTTCCCTCTTATCCCGCTCCCCTTCTTCTTCTCTCCTTATCCTTCTCTCTTCTTCTTCTTCTCTCTCCCCGTTTTATTCTACTTCATCATCCTCTTTCCCTTCTCCTTCTCTCTATCGTCTCTACCTCTCTCCTTCTCTCCCATTCCTTCACCACCTCTCCCCTCTACTTTCCTATCCTCCTCTCTCCTTTGTCTCTTTCTCTCTCCCTCTTCTTTCCTCCTTCCCTCTCTTCTCTGCCTCTCTTCTCTCCCTCCTCTTCCCTCTTCTCCTTCATTTTCTATCTCCCTCTTCCTTCTCTCGCTCTCTCTCCCTTCCTCTCCCTCTTCTCTCCTCCCTCTCCTTTTCTCTCTCTTTCCCTTCTCTATCGTCCCTCCCTCTCTGCTCTTGTCTATTCTTGTGTTCTCTCTCTCCCTCTTCCTTCTATCTCCTTCTCCTCTCTCTGCTCTTCTTATCCTCTTTTCTCCACTCTCCTTCTCTCTCCCTTCTCTACCTCTCACTCTCGTTCTCCATATCTCTTCTCTCTCTCTCCCTTTCCCTCTCTCTCTTCCCATTTCTACTCCTCTCCGTCACTCTTCTCCTCCTCCTCCCTCTTCTCCTTCTCTCCTTCTCCTTGTTCTACCCCTCACCTTTTCTCTCTTCTCCTTTTCTCACTCTCCCTCTTATCGTCATTCTCTTCTCCTTCTCTCTCGTTCACTCTCTCCTCATCTTTCTCCTTATCTCTCTTTCCTTTTCTCTCTTTATCCCTCTCTCCTCCCTTCCTCTTCTCTCTCACTTTCCTTCTCTCCCTCTCCTCCGCTCCCCTTTCTCTCTCTTCTCTCCCTCCTCTCTCCTTCTCTCTCTCATCTTCTCTCGTTTCCCCCCTCCTCTATTCTCCTTCTCTCTCCCTCTTCCTTATCTCTTCTTCTCTCTCTTTCCACTTTCCCCATCTCTCCTCTTCCCTCTTCTCGTTCCTTATCTACCTCTTATGCTCTCATTTTCTCCTCATAAGGATAAGGAGAGAAGGAAGAGGCGAGCGAGAGGGAGAGAAAGAGAAGAAGAGAGAGGATAAAGAGAAGAGAAGGAGAGGAGGAGTGATGCATTGCATACATGGCATCATATGTCTTTCAGTTAGATTACTTTTATATCAATAAATGCTACTAAGATATGTGTTTAGTCTTATTTACAGAATACAGGGACCTGAATGCAAATTACCCACATCCCGAGCATAAACGCGTGCAAAAGACTCATTTCTATCATAAAGACCAAGCTCAAGATTATCGGGTTTCAAATGGAAATGTATCCAAGCATAAAAGCATTCAAGACCTAATTACAAAAAGAACAAGGACTTAAGCACAAAAGTAGCCGGGGACTTAATTGCAAAAAGAGAAGGACCTAATTGCAATTAAATCACCAAAATATTATCTTGGAGAAAATCTAAAGAAAAATCAATGTGGATCTCCAAATATATGAAGGAATTAATCCGGAGCTCAAAAGAATGGAAAGAATCAATCCAGACGCGCAAAGGAGGATCAAATCATACCGTAAACACACAGCAAAAATCCGAATCAAATCCGACCTTATTGTGCGGCGATTTAGCCGCACATTACATGTATAGTGCGGCGTTTCCGCCGCACCAGAGTCGATCCGCGTCTCCAAATTTTGTCCAGTCGTTTCTGGACACGTGTACTTTCCAATTTTATACTTAGGTCCCTTGTAGCAGCTATAAATAGCCCCGAGAACGATGTAAGAGGGTCCTTGGTCCCTTAGCTTATGTTCTAGTTTTTGTTCCTTAGTTTAATAAATTTCTGTTGTTTTATTTCTTGTTTTTAGTTTTCTTTTGTAATTCCTCTAGGACCCCTTCTCCTTCCTCCCATCCATGAGTTTCTAACTCTTTCCAAATGGTGGAGGTGACGGATTTAGGGTGAAGAGAAGATGAATAAATGTTATTATTTTAATTTCGTGATTAGTATATTTTGATTACTTGAGTTTATGTTAAATCATTTATCATGTAATGCTTCATAACTAACACGATTTATTATAAGTTTCTGAATTCTCTAATCTAAACCCTAAATCTAAACCTCCACCCAACGGAATTCACCTCTTTGTTTTTGTTTTATTTGTTCTTGTTTCTTGCTTTAGATAATAAAAACCAAAAATCTCAAAAACCCAATTTATTCTTCTCTCATTCTTTCCCCCAATCGAAATCACACTAATAACAGATCTCTCCCTCCTTGTGTTCGACCCGTACTTGCCACGTCTTCATTGACGTCGTGCACTTGCGGTATAAATAAAATTTCCATCAAGTTTTTGGCGCCGTTGCCGGGGAGGCGACGCAGATTTTGTTTTTTTTGTTGATTTCGATTTTATCCTGTTTATCTTGTGCGCGATCTAAGTATTTGGATTTGTGTCTCAGGAGACAACAGAGTGCGCGGAGAAATCCGGGCACATTTGGAGCTAAACGAACGGCGAAATCGCCGCACCTGAAGAGTAACTTGCGGCGAATCCGCCGCACACTTGGAGCTTCTGCGCTTCAAATTTTTCTGGGACGCGACTCATCTCTGGTTGGATGCGTGAAGCTACTGAAATTTCGAGAGCGGGCGGTGAACCCGACTGAGCATTGCATAGATAACTTTTGTTGCCTCTTTTCCTCGTAATTTCTATTTTCAGAAAATTTCCTTTTATTAGAATTGCACGTGTTAGGGCACAAATTCCATAATTGGCAATAATTCAACTCTGACCTAAAATTGGCAAAATTAGAAAGCCCTTAGTGCATGCATCATCTAGTGTTTTGTACGCATTATTCTTGCTAAATTCTTGCAAATTAATTTTTTTTGAAGAGTGCTGGAATCAAGGTACGTAACGTGGTTTTCATCGATTGCATTTAAGCATATAATCTAGTTTGCATACAACCTTGCAATTGCCCCCCTCTAAAGACCATTGTTTGACTATCTTTGCTAGATCTAAGTTAAACTATCTTAAGGGCAATTCCGTAGGAAAAGATACGGTGGGGATTTCATCACCCTTCCGTGGCCCACAAATCACAATCCTAAAGTGTCACCCAAGCCTTAAATTTAAATCAACTAGACATTGACCCCTAAGGACTCAGACTCATTTAAGGAGAAGAATTGGTTTGACTTGCTATGACCTGAAGCTGATTGAATTTAATTTGGTGTCTAGAAATTGTTTTTGTGTTGACGTAAGTCTTCCAAGCGAAGTGGTTGTCTAATTGGCACCGACTCTGTCGGAAGCGCCCCCACTAGCTATACACGGCCTGACCAAGTTGGTTTGATTAGTGAGGGAGTTGAATCAAGCGAATCAATTTGACTCAACCAGTTAGGAGTCGTCCAGATCTAAGCGACACTAGGTCTAGGATTGTTTGAACCGTGCTTTCTTAGGAATTTACTGACCAACCCTTTTTCTATCTTTAGAGTTAAGTTTCCCTTCTCATCTGAGTCTCTTTCTCTTCTCACCTAAATTCTCTATATTAGGATCCCTTTCTCATCTTTCCCCATTCTATTGTTTGTTTCCCTTTTGAAAAATAATAATAATAATATTGTAATTAATTCTTGAAATTAAATTTGGAATTTAAATTTCGAATTTGAACTCAAAAATTGATTCAACCTAGTGCACTCAGATTTGGATTCAAGACTTTGGTAATCGACTCTCACGAGTTCATCTAGATTCCAGTCTAGAGCTTAGCACCAATCCATCTACTGCACCACCTCACCCGGATCCAATGGGTGAGAACGTAGTGGACCCACCTGTTCCACAACCTATTACTCTGAGGGATCGATGCTATCCAGCGATGGCTGCTTAGCCATCGTGCATCATTATGCCCACCATACCAGGTCGCAACTTCGAACTTAAGGCACAATACATGAGTATGTTGCCAAAGTTCACCTCTAGGGAAGACCCATATCTCTTCCTTAGAGAATTTGAAGAAATCTGCTCTCTTATGCAATACCAGCATATCCCTGAGGAGGCAATGCGTCTTAAATTTGTGCCTCTAGCACTAAAGGACGACGCTAAGAAATGACTTATAGTCTAGCCGAAAAATCTATTAGGAGTTGGGCTGAGTTTGTTCAAGACTATGAGGATTAGGAATGAAATTGTTGCATTCGTTCAGTCTGAGAGCGAGCCGTTCTATTCCTATCTAGAAAGATTTAAAAGCGTACTGACCCAATGCCCTCATCATGGAATTCCAAGATGACAATTATGCCAAATTGTTTATGAGGGATTGACACCCACATCTAGGGTTATGGTAGAATCCGTAAGCCAAGGGAACTTCATGTCGAAAAATGAAAATGATGCCTGGACTTTTCTTGAGGATTTAGCTGAAAACAGTATGCAATGGGACAACGCTAGAACACCGCTCAACCCGAGTATTGGATCTAGAATAGCAAGTCAACCCAAACCAGGTGTCTTAGCTGTAGATGCCAACATAGCGGCTGAAGCAAAACTAGCTACCCTTATGCGCAGAATGGAAAGTTTAGAACTACAAACCCAAACCTGAGTGAATGAAGCCTCGTCTATCCCTTGCTCTAGATGTGGTCAGACTGGTCATGTGATGGAGGATTGTGCGGACTGGGAACAAGTTAATGCCATGTATAACCATGCTAGAAATGACCCATACGCATCAACCTATAACTCGAGTTGGCGTAATAATTCCAATTTCTCATCAAGCCAACAAGGTCAACCTCCTAGACAACAACCAAACTCGTATAACCAAAATAATACATCATATGGGTTTAGTAACAATGGAGATCATGAGGTTAGGTTGACAAGCTTGGAAAATTTGATGAAAACCTTTATATAAACAACCAACCAGACCTTCCAAAGGCTAGAGACACAAGTCAGCCAACTCGCGCAAATAATAGGTGAAAGAGAAAAGCGTCGGTTTCCAGGTCAACCTGAGGTGAACCCTAGATCTAATAATTCATATCAATCCTATCAACCACCTTCACGAAATAACAACCCTAGACCGGTTCAAATGGTTAATGAGGAAGGACCGTTCCAACAAATAAATGCAGTAGTATCATTACGGTCCGGAAGACAGATTGACAATAATGTGGTAAATCCTAGAACGTCTAATCAATCTAGTCATCAAGCTACCACATATGACGTAACCATTGAACCCGACGTCCAATCTGAAACGCCCAACCCACCTACTCAACCTGAACCTGAGCGAGTCTATGTTCCTAAAGCCTCATTCCCCAATAGACTCAAAAAGAACTCAAGTGCACAAATAGAGAAAATCTTAGAAGTATTTAAGCAAGTTAAGGTGAACATTCCACTCTTAGACATGATTCAACAAATACCTGCTTATGCTAAATTCTTAAAAGATTTGTGCACTAAAAAGAGAAAAACGAACGTACCAAAGAAGGCATTCTTAACTGCGAACATAAGTTCTATTTTGTCCAACACATCTCCTATAAAATATAAGGATCCTGGGTGTCCCACAATTTCTTGTGCAATAGGAGATACTTATATCAACAACGCCCTTCTAGAACTTGGTGCTAGTGTTAACCTACTCCCGTACTCTGTGTATGAGCAAATGAACCTTGGTCCACTAAAACCCTCTAAGACAACCCTTCAATTTGCTGATTGCTCTATTAAGAAACTAAGAGGTATAGTAGAGGATGTTTTGATCAAGGTTGGTGACTTCATTTACCCAGTGGATTTTGTCGTACTAGATACCGCACCTGTTGTAAATCCTAATCGACAAATCCCTGTAATTCTAGGCAGACCCTTTTTAGCCACTTCTGAATCATTGATAAACTGTCGAAATGGGCTCATGCAATTATCTTTTGGGAACTTAAAAGCTGAATTTAATATCTTTCATATTGATAGTGAGCCAGAAATAATTTGCAATCAAAGTGATGTGATGAAATCGCGTATCTATAAGATTTCTGAGTCATCACAAAATCAAAAAGGAAGTAAGAAAAAAGGGAGTAATTCATCTACACACCCACCATTACTCGAGCAAATAAGATAACCAATTTATGTGAGGGGTTGTGGAACCTGTGACTCAGAACTCTCATTGCAACATGGGGAACAATTCAACTGGATACATGCACCAATATGGTGTCATTCAATCCAGTTCTGACTATGGTTGACTTTGAGCAAATTCCATCCTTCCACCGCAGTTCACCAAGGTAATAAGTGCATTTGCTTTATATTTGCATACATTGAGGACAATGCATGATTTAGGTGTGGGGGTGTTTATGTATATATTTATCTATATATCTGTCTTTTATAAATAAATAAAAATCAATGTTTCATGACATAGTTAAGATTGAACTGCCAAAACCAGAGTACAAATTGCATTGAGTTTTTTGTTCCTTATTATATAGTTCTCCTTGTAGAAACTATGACTTAAATCTAAGTTCCAAAGAAATAACCCATTACCCTTTAAGACATATATGCACTTAAATTGGATGAATCAAATCTTTGAAGTGGTTGATAAAAAGCAGAGGTTGAGGAAAATATACCGGGAAGTGTGGACTTCTAATAACAATTAAGCCTTGAGGAAAATAAAAGTAAAAATAAAGGAATAAAGTTAGGAAAGCACATTCTGCAAAATGATTACAAAAGCCCAAGCCTTTGTGTCACTGGTCCGTAGGGGTATCTTGAAACCCGGTAACTTGAGTCTACCAGCTCGGGATTATCGACCAAACTCGCTACACGAATGCAAAAAAGGTAAAAGTGTCAAAAAGCAAATGTGTTGAATCACGGAAGAAAAGAAAAAAAATAAATAATACTCATGGCCTAAAGTTAAAAGAATGATCCATGCCATGGTTGATCCGAATGATACTTCACCACCAGAGGAGGCGTGCAAAATAATTTAAGTGATAACATGTGTAGAAGGGTTAGTGGTGTGAATGTTGGAGGAGCAAAGACAAAGTCAGAATTTTCATAAGTTAGATTCATATAACGAGCATACAAGAATTCGAAGTGAGATGTATAAGGTTGAGGTGGAGATATTAAGAGCTATTAATGGAATGTGTAATTAAGACTTTGTGGGTGTGTCAACTGAAAACCCTCACGAGACAAAACTTGTCCCCTAAGGAAACTTGGAGGTTTAACGGCTTGTTGCACATGCTAAGTGCAACCGTGATTCCTACGAAAGTGACTTAGGATTTCCCTGTTTTCATTTTTTCTTATATTCTGTTTTGCTAGGGACTAGCAAAATCTAGGTGTGGGGTATTTGATACATTGCATCATATGTCTTTCATTTAGATTACTTTTATATCAATAAATGCTACTAAGGTATGTGTTTAGTCTTATTTACAGAATATAGGGACCTGAATGCAAATTACCCACATCCCGGGCATAAACGCGTGCAAAAGACTCATTTCTATCATAAAGACCAAGCTCAAGATTATCGGGTTTCAAATGGAAATGTATCCAAGCATAAAAACATTCAAGACCTAATTACAAAAAAAACAAGGACTTAAGCACAAAAGTAGCCAGGGACTTGATTGCAAAAAGAGAAGGACCTAATTGCAATTAAATCACCAAAATATTATCTTGGAGAAAATCTAAAGAAAAATCAATGTGGATCTCCAAATATATGAAGGAATTAATCCGGAGCTCAAAAGAATGGAAAGAATCAATCCAGACGCGCAAAGGAGGATCAAATCATACCATAAACACACATCAAAAATCCGAATCAAATCCGACCTTATTGTGCGGCGATTTAGCCGCACATTACATGTATAGTGCAGCGTTTCCGCCGCACCAGAATCGATCCGCGTCTCCAAATTTTGTCCAGTCGTGTTTGGACACGTGTACTTTCCAATTTTATACTTAGATCCCTTGTAGCAGCTATAAATAGCCCCGAAACGATGTTAAGAGGGTCCTTGGTCCCTTAGCTTATGTTCTAGTTTTTATTCCTTAGTTTAATAAATTTCTGTTGTTTTATTTCTTATTTCTAGTTTTCTTTTATAATTCCTCTAGGACCCCTTCTCATTCCTCCCATCCATGAGTTTCTAACTCTTTCCAAAGGGTGGAGGTGACGGATTTAGGGTGAAGAGAAAATGAATAAATGTTATTATTTTAATTTCGTGATTAGTATATTTTGATTACTTGAGTTTATGTTAAATCATTTATCATGTAATGCTTCATAACTAACATGATTTATTATAAGTTTCTGAATTCTCTAATCTAAACCTTAAATATAAACCTCCACCCAACGGAATTCACCTCTTTGTTCTTGTTTTAGTTTTATTTGTTCTTGTTTCTTGCTTTAGATAATAAAAACCAAAAATCTCAAAAACCCAATTTATTCTTCTCTCATTCTTTCCCCGAATCGAAATCACACTAATAAAAGATCTCTCCCTCCTTGTGTTCGACCCGTACTTGTCACGTCTTCATTGACGCCGTGCACTTGCGGTATAAATAAAATTTCCAACAAGGAGAGGGAAGATGAGAAGGAGAGGGGACTCCTCTATCCCTTCTTCGCTCCTCTCCCTGTTCTCTCTCTCTCCCTTCTCCCTCTCCTTACCTTCTCTCTCCTTCTCCCTCCTATCCTCTTGTCTTCCCACTACCCTCCTTTCTCTCTCTCGCTTCTCTATCTCCTTATCCCTCTCCTCAACTCACCTCTCTCGTTTCCTCTCTCCTCCTCTCTCTCTCTTGCTTCTCTCCTACTCTATCTCTACTCTCCCTTCTCTATCTCGTTCCCTTCCCCTTGCCTCTTATCCTCCTTTCCTTCTCTATCCTCCTCTCACTCTCTTGTTTCCTCTCACCTCCTCTCATGTTCCCTCTCTCCTTCTTCTTCTTCTCTCTCTCCCCCTCTCTCCTCCCCTCTTGTCATCTCCTTCTCTCTCCGTCCACCCGCTCTCTCCCTCCTTCTCCACACTCTCCTCCCGTTCCCTCTCTCTTCTCCTTCTCTCTCTCCTCCCCTCTCTTCCTCTCCTCTCCTTCTCCCTCCTCTTCTCTCTCTCCTTTAATCCCTTCAACTACTCTCCTTGCCCCTCTCTTCTCCTTCTCTTTTTTCTCTCACCTTCCCTTCTCTGTCTCCTCCTCACCCTCTCGTCTTCTCCATTTCCCTCTCTCTCCTTCTCCCTCTTATTATCTCTCTTTTTCTCTCTCCTCTTATCTTTCCTCTCTTCTTTCTCCTTCTCTATCTCCCTCTTATTCCTCTCCTTTTCTCTCTCCCTCTTATCCCTTTCCTCCACTCCCTCCTTCTCTTCCTTCTTTCGCTCTCTCCCCCTTCTTCTCCCTCCTATCTCTTCTCTTCTCTCTCTCCTCTTTTCTGTTCTCCTTCTCTCATCTCTTCTCTCCTTATCCTTATCCTTATTCTCTCTTCTCTGCCTCTATCCTTCTCTCTCTCTCCCTTCTCCTTTCTCCTAGGTTGTCTACCTCTCTCTCTTCTCCTTCTCTCCCCCCCTCTTCTTCTTCTCCTTCTCTTTCTTCCCTCTTCTCTGCCTTCTCATTATCCTTATCCTTCTCCTCCTCTCTCCCTTCTCATTTCTCTGACCTTTTCTTTCTCTCTCTTCCTTCTCTCCCTCTCTCCATATCCCTTTCTCCTTATGCCACTCTCTTTATGTCTCTCTTCTTCTCCCTCTTCTTCTCTACCTCCTCTAGCTTCTCCTTTTCTCCCAATCCTTCTCTCTCTCCTCGTCCCATTCAGTAGAGCCCTTCTCTCTCTCTCTCGCTCTCGTTCTACCCCTCTCTTATCTCCTTCTCTACCACTCTCCTCTCTCATTCTTCGCTCTTCTCTTTCTCTCATCTCCCTTGCCTCATCTCTATCTCCCTCATATTCTCTCTCCTCTCCCTTCCCTCTTATCCCGCTCCCCTTCTTCTTCTCTCCTTATCCTTCTCTCTTCTTCTTCTTCTCTCTCCCCATTTTATCCTTCTTCATCATCCTCTTTCCCTTCTCCTTCTCTCTCTCGTCTCTACCTCTCTCCTTCTCTCCCATTCCTTCACCCCCTCTCCCCTCTACTTTCCTATCCTCCTCTCTCCCTTGTCTCTTTCTCTCTACCTCTTCTCTCCTCCTTCCCTCTCTTCTCTGCCTCTCTTCTCTCCCTCCTCTTCCCTTTGACCTTCATTTTCTATCACCCTCCTCCTTCTCTCGCTCTCTCTCTCTCTCTCTCCCTTCCTCTCCCTCTTCTCTCCTCCCTCTCCTTTTCTCTCTCTTTCCCTTCTCTATCCTCCCTCCCTCTCTGCTCTTGTCTATTCTCGTGTTCTCTCTCTCCCTCTTCCTTCTATCTCCTCCTCTCTCTGCTCTTCTTATCCTCTTTTCTCCACTCTCCTTCTCTCTCCCTTCTCTACCTCTCACTCTCGTTCTCCATATCTCTTCTCTCTCTCTCCCTTTTCCCTCTCTTTTCTGCACTCTCTCTCTTCCCATTTCTACTCTTCTCTACCACTCTTCTCCTCCTTCTCCCTCTTCTCCTTCTCTCCTTCTCCTTGTTCTACCCCTCACCTTTTCTCTTTTCTCCTTTTCTCACTCTCCCTCTTATCCTCTTTCTCTTCTCCTTCTCTCTCGTTTACTCTCACCACATCTTTCTCCTTATCTCGCTTTCCTTCTCTCTCTTTCTCCCTCTCTCCTCCCTTCCTCTTCTCTCTCACTCTCCTTCTCTCTCTCTCCTCCGCTCCCCCTTCTCTTTCTTCCCGCCCTCCTCTCTCCTTCTCTCTCTCCTCTTCTCTCGTCTCCTCCCTCCTCTGGTCTCCTTCTCTCTCCCTCTTCCTTATCTCTTCTTCTCTCTCTTTCCTCTTTCCCCATCTCTCCTCTTCCCTTTTGTCGTTCCCTATCTCCCTCTTATGCTCTCATTCTCTCCTTATAAGGATAAGGAGAGAAGGAAGAGACGAGCGAGAGGGAGAGAAAGAGAAGAAGAGAGAGGATAAAGAGAAGAGAAGGAGAGGAGGAGAGGGAAGATGAGAAGGAGAGGGGACTCCTCTCTATATCTCCTCTTTCCCTTCATCGCTCCTCTCCCCGTTCTCTCTCTCTCCCTTCTCTCTCTCCTTACCTTCTCTTTCCTTCTCCCTCCTATCCTCTTCTCTTCCCACTACCCTCCTTTCTCTCTCTCGCTTCTCTGTCTCCTTATCCCTCTCCTCCACTCACCTTTCTCGTTTCCTCTCTCCTCCTCTATCTCTCTTGCTTCTCTCGTACTCTATCTCTACTCTCCCTTCTCTATCTCGTTCCCTTCCCCTTCCCTCTTATCTTCCTTTCTTTCTCTGTCCTCCTCTCATTCTCTTGTTTCCTCTCACCTCCTCTCTTGTTCCCTCTCTCCTTCTTCTTCTCTCTCTCCCCCTCTCTCCTCCCCTCTTGTCCTCTCCTTCTCTCTCCCTACCACCCGCTCTCTCCCTACTTCTCCGCTCTCTCCTCTTATCCCTCTGTCTCTTCTCGTTCCCTCTCTCTTCTCATTCTCTCTCCTCCCCTCTCTTCCTCTCCTCTCCTTCTCCCTCCTCTTCTCTCTCCTTTAATCCCTTCATCTCCTCTCCTTGCCCCTCTCTTCTCCTTCTCTTTTTTTCTCTCACCATCCCTTCTCTGTTTCCTCCTCTCCCTCTCGTCTTCTCCATTTCCCGCTCTCTCCTTCTCCCTCTTATTATCTCCCTCTTTCTCTCTCTTCTTATCTTTCCTCTCTTCTTTCTCCTTCTCTATCTGCCTCTTATCCCTCTCCTTTTCTCTCTCCCTCTTATCCCTTTCCTCAACTCCCTCCTTCTCTTCCTTCTCTCGCTCTCTCCCCTTCTTCTCCCTCCTATCTCTTCTCTTCTCTCTCTCCTCTTTTCTATTCTCCTTCTCTCTTCTCTCCTTATCCTTATCCCTATTCTCTCTTCTCTGCCTCTATCCTTCTCTCCCTCTTCTCCTTTCTCCTAGGTTGTCTACGTCTCTCTCTTCTCCTTCTCTCCCCCCCTCTTCTCCATCTCTCTCTTCCCTCTTCTCTGCCTTCTCATTATCCTTATCCTTCTCCTCCTCTCTCCCTTCTCATTTCTCTCACCTTTTCTTTCTCTCCCTCTCTCCTTATCCCTTTCTCCTTATGCCACTCTCTTTATCTCTCTCTCCTTCTCCCTCTTCTTCTCTCCCTCCTCTCGCTTCTCCTTTTCTCCCAATCCTTCCCTCTCTCGTCGTCCCATCTGGTAGAGCCCTTCTCTCTCTCGCTCTCGTTCTAACCCTCTCTTATCTCCTTCTCTACCACTCTCCTCTCTCATTCTTCTCTCTTCTCTTTCTCTCATCTCCCTTGCCTCATCTCTATCTCCCTCATATTCTCTCTCCTCTCCCTTCCCTCTAATCCCGCACCCCTTCTTCCTCTCTCCTTATCCTTCTCTCTTCTTCTTCTGCTCTCTCCCCATTTTATCCTTCTTCATCATCCTCTTTCTCTTCTCCTTCTCTCTCTCTCGTCTCTACCTCTCTCCTTCTCTCCCATTCCTTCACCCCCTCTCCCCTCTACTTTCCTATCCTCCTCTCTCCCTTGTCTCTTTCTCTCTCCCTCTTCTCTCCTCCTTCCCTCTCTTCTCTGCCTCTCTTGTCTCCCTCCTCTTCCCTTTGTCCTTTATTTTCTATCTCCCTCCTCCTTCTCTCTCTCTCTCTCTCTCTCTCTCCCTTCCTCTCCCTCTTCTCTCCTCCCTCTCCTTTTCTCTCTCTTTCCCTTCTCTATCCTCCCTCCCACTCTGCTCTTGTCTATTCTCGTGTTCTCTCTCTCCCTCTTCCTTCTATCTCCTTCTCCTCTCTCTGCTCTTCTTATCCTCTTTTCTCCACTCTCCTACTCTCTCCCTTCTCTACCTCTCACTCTCGTTCTCCATATCTCTTCTCTCTCTCCCTTTCCCTCTCTTTTCTTCTCTCTCTCTCTCTTCCCATTTCTACTCTTCTCTACCACTCTTCTCCTCCTCCTCCCTCTTCTCCTTCTCTCCTTCTCCTTGTTCTACCCCTTACCTTTTCTCTCTTCTCCTTTTCTCACTCTCCCTCTTGTCCTCTTTCTTTTCTCCTTCTCTCTAGTTCACTCTCTCCTCATCTTTCTCCTTATCTCTCTTTTATTCTCTCTCTTTCTCCCTCTCTCCTCCCTTCCTCTTCTCTCTCACTCTCCTTCTCTCCCTCTCCTCCGCTCCCCCTTCTCTCTCTTCTCTTCCTCCTCTCTCCTTGTCTCTCTCCTCTTCTCTCGTTTCCTCCCTCCTCTGTTCTCCTACTCTCTCCTTCTTCCTTATCTCTTCTTCTCTCTCTTTCCTCTTTCCCCATCTCTCCTCTTCCCTTTTCTCGTTTCCTATCTCCCTCTTATGCTCTCATTCTCTCCTTATAAGGATAAGGAGAGAAGGAAGAGACGAGCGAGAGGGAGAGAAAGAGAAGAAGAGAGAGTATAAAGAGAAGAGAACGAGAGGAGGAGAGGGAAGATGAGAAGGAGAGGGGACTCCTCTCTCTATCTCCTCTTTCCCTTCTTCGCTCCTCTCCCCGTTCTCCCTCTCCTTACCTTCTCTCTCCTTCTCCCTCCTATCCTCTTCTCTTCCCACTACCCTCCCTTCTCTCTCTCGCTTCTCTATCTCCTTATCCCTCTCCTCCACTCACCTCGCTCGTTTCCTCTCTCCTCCTCTATCTCTCTTGCTTCTCTCCTACTCTATCTCTACTCTCCCTTCTCTATCGCGTTCCCTTCCCCTTCCCTCTTCTCCTCCTTTCTTTCTCTGTCCTCCTCTCATTCTCTTGTTTCCTCTCACCTCCTCTCTTGTTCCCTCTCTCCTTCTTCTTCTCTCTCTCCCCCTCTCTCCTCCCCTCTTGTCCTCTCCTTCTCTCTCCCTCCCACCCGCTCTGTCCCTCCTTCTCCGCTCTCTCCTCTTATCCCTCCGTCTCCTCTCGTTCCCTCTCTCTTCTCATTCTCTCTCCTCCCCTCTCTTCCTCTCCTCTCCTTCTCCCTCCTCTTCTCTCTCTCCTTTTATCCCTTCATCTCCTCTCCTTGCCCCTCTATTCTCCTTCTCTTTTTTTCTCTAACCTTCCCTTCTCTGTCTCCTCTTCTCCCTCTCGTCTTCTCCATTTCCCTCTCTCTCCTTCTCCCTCTTATTATCTCTCTCTTTCTCTCTCCTCTTATCTTTCCTCTCTTCTTTCTCCTTCTCTATCTCCCTCTTATCCCTCTCCTTTTCTCTCTCGCTCTTATCCCTCTCCTTTTCTCTCTTCCTCTTATCCCTTTCCTCCACTCCCTCATTCTCTTCCTTCTCTCGCTCTCTCCCCCTTCTTCTCCCTCCTATCTCTTCTCTTCTCTCTCTCCTCTTTTCTGCTCTCCTTCTCTCTTCTCTCCTTATCCTTTTGGAGCAGCAAGACGTGTTGGAGGAGGGGAGGACGAGCCACATTGGGAAAGAAGGGGGTTCTACTCCAAAGATGTGGACGGATTTGTTCTCCTCTTGTCCAAGGGCATCCACGGCCCTTGCGTTTGTGGAGCCGGAAGTAAAGGATGGGGTGCGCATGGCAAGCTGCTCGAAAAAAGAAATGGTGGAGGCATTGAAGAAATCGGACAAGGTATTGCTTGGTTACTTTGTTGATTTCAAACCACATCTTCCCATGTTAGAGAAGTACTTGCAAAGGGTGTGGAAGCTCACCGGAGGTTTGGAAGTGATCCGACGGCAAGAGGGTTATCAGAAGGCCACTCTACATGGATGAGAACACGGCGGTGGGGAGGAGATTGGCTTATGCACGTTTGTGTGTGGAGGTACCACGCACATTTGATAACCCATAAAAAATTCGAGTTCAAGTGGAGGATGGAGAGGAGGAGGACATTGTGGTGGAGTATGAGTGGAGATTGGGATATTGTGTTGATTGCAAGGAATTCAGCCATACTCCGGTCAAGTGCCCAAACAAAATCCGAGAGGAGGTGCAAGGGAAGCCGACCGGGAAGAAGAATAAAGAATGGGTTGTGGTGTGAAAAGAAGGAAGCGGAATAAGAGAAAGAGAGGAGAAGGAGGGCGAAGCCGTGGTGATTGGTTTGGGCGTTGAGAGAGAGGAATTGGAGCTGCCGGAATTGGTCACCGGCGAGGAGGGGCTGGTCGGAGGTGGTGTCCTTGGGGGTGAGGTGGCCATGGAGTTTGGTGCACATGGGCCAAACCATGAGGGACAAAAAGTTAGTGGAGGGGGACAAAAAGCAAGAGAAGGACAAAAAGGAAAAGGTGTCATAGGAAAAGAAAAAGCTGCTTTGTTTGAGCCAATCATGGGTGGGGATTTCGAAATTGGTCTTATTCCTCCTCCTTTGGGCAGCCATGAAACAAATAAAGATGAGAGACATGGAAAGGGGAAAGCAAATGATGGGAGGCCAAACCAAAATGAGACAAGTGGCAAGGGAGTAAGTGGAGGGAATGGAATTGATATGCATACACATGAGGGGGTGCTATTCTCTACACGTGAAGAGGAAACACAAGATGGGGATTTCGAAATTGCTCTTATTCCTCCTCCTTTGGGCAGCCATGAAGCAAATAAAAATGTGACACATGGAAAGGGGAAAGCAAATGATGGGAGGTCAAACCAAAATGCGACAAGTGGCAAGGGAGTAAGTGGAGGGAATGGAATTGATATGCATGCACATGAGGGGGTGCTATTCTCTACACGTGAAGAGGAAACACAAGATGAGGGGTGGATTTCTCCAAAGCATGGGGTCTGAAATATGGAGAAGGGAGGCTCTAGTGTGGTGCTCACTCGAAGTGGTGCAATGGGAGGGGGTACAAGTGGTCGGTTCGAAGCTCTTATGGGCTTGGTTGACGTGCGTCGCCCGAGGGAGGAGACAAGGATGTTGAGCAACAAATCGGAGAGAAGAGGCCGGGAATTAAAGCGTTATCACCACCACCACCGGTGGACTTGTCATCTATCTCCCCACAACCGGAGGCGTTTAAAGCCGTTCGTGAGAAGGCGTTGGGCAACAACGAGCAAATCGAGGTGGGAAGGGATCTCGACGATCCCCTACTCCAAAACCATGAATGTCCTTGTTTGGAATGTGTGCGGCGCAAATCTCCCCGGTCGTGCACTTATGATAAGTAAAATAAAGGAAGCAAAGGCGGATGTGGGACGCCCATGTTCCGGGTCGTAGCAAACTTAGGCATGGTCAAGGAGGCGTTGAAGAAGTGGAGTAAGGAAACGTTTGGGAATCCAGAAAGTAGAGTGGGAGAAGCGAAGCATGCACTAGAAGAAGTGCGGCATCAAAGGACACATCCGGAGGATGATAGGTTACAAGTGCAAGAGACTAGATGCAAAGAGGAGCTCGATCGTGCACTAGTTTGGGAGGAATCCATCCTGAGGCAAAAATCGAGGATTAAGTGGTTAAGTGAAGGAGACCAGAACTCGAGATTCTTTCATGCTTCCCTTCGTGTGAGGAGAGCCACCAATAATGTGAGACGAGTGTTGGAAGGGGGAAATACATTCGAGAGTGAGGAGGAGATTCGTGAGGCGTTTATTAGGCGTCGTTACTCTAACTTGTTTGCTAATGGTTTTCAGGTACAAAATCTTGATGCACAAATCCTCTTACCACGACTTGAGGAGGGGGAAGCAATGACACTAGTGAAGGACTTGTCCATGGAAGAATTGGAGAAAGTGGTGATGAATTCAAATGTGGACAAGGCGCCGGGCCCCGATGGCTTCAATGCAAAGTTTTTCAGGTGCCCTTGGTTGTGGCTGAAAAGAGATGTTTTTAAAGCGGTGGACTCCTTCATGCGAAGTGGGAAATTGCTAGCTCAAGCCAACTACACATCAATCACACTCATCCCGAAGAAGATGACACCATGCACAGTGGATGATTACCGGCCCATCTCCTTATGCAACATGATCTACTGATATCTATCAAAGGCGTTGGCAAATAGATTAAAGAAGGTTTTGCCAAGGTTGGTGGGGAAAACACAAAGTGAGTTCGTGAGTGGTCGAAAGATTAGTGACAACATCTTGCTTGCACATGAAGTTTGTCACAACATGCACTTGAATCGTGGGAAAGGGCGTATGTGTCTCAAATTAGATCTTCGGAAGGCATACGATTCGGTGTCTTGGAAGTTCCTTGAAGAGGTGCTGAAGAGGTTTGGGTTCCCGAGTTCATGGACGAAGTGGATGATGGCGTGTGTGAAGGCATCGTTTGTGGTGACGGTGAATGGAACCAACTCAAAGCCATTTTGAGCAACAAATGGACTTCGGCAAGGGGACCCTCTAGCTCCCTACTTGTTTGTACTTCGCATGGAGACATTGAGCGTCATGATCAAAAAGGAGGTGGAGGAAGGAGCGATCAAACCAAGTAGATGTGGGGACATTCCGATATCCCACCTTTTGTTCGCCGATGATGTGATGGTGTTCGCGGATGCTACACGAGCTAATGCCCGTGCTATAAAAGAGGTTCTCTCCGAATTGTCAGCCATTTCGGGTCTTAAATTAAATAGAACTAAGAGCCAAGTGTTCCTTGGGGGTGATGCACAAGATGGGCAATGGATATGTGATCACTTGGAGATGGAGAGGGTGGAATTCCCGGTTATCTATTTGGGGTTGCCATTATTCTCATCACGCTTAGGAAAGCAACATTGTCCGAGCCTGATTGAGAAGATGAGAACTAGATTGAGCACTTGGAAGCAAAACCACCTTTCCATGGCGGGTAGGGTGGAGTTGGTGCGAAGTGTCTTGGTCTCGTTTAGCATATATTGGACTTCAGCTTTCTTACTCCCAAAAACCGTCTTGAGGGAGGTGGAGAGTATCATGATACACTTTGTTTGGGGGGGGGGGGGGAAGTGGGTGGCTGTGGCGTGGAAAGACATATGCACACCAAAGAAGAAGGGCGGTCTGGGGCTGAAGAGACTCACGGAATGGAATGAAGTAGGTATGTTACGTCTCTTTTGGTTTGTAGTTGAGAATGGAAGCTCGTTATGGGTGAGATGCATGCGACGGAAATACTTGAGAAATCGGTCCATTTGGCTTGCTCGGCCACCACAGACTTCCTCGTGGGCATGGAGAGGCATCCTAAGTGTTCGTGACATAGCGAAGGAGAAAATTCAGTACCAAGTTGGGGATGGGAAGTCTATTCGTTTCTTCCTTGACCCATGGTGTGGAATGTCGTTCATAAGCATAAGCCGACCGGGGGGAGATTGGCTCAAACATAATATGGGTGTTCTAATTGACACTTATGTGTCTTATTTTATTCGGGATGGGGTGTGGAACCTCCCCTTCCCACGTAGTTTGGAGATGGAGGAACTTTGGCCACGTATTATAGGTACCCCCATCTCAGGTGGGATTGACAAACCGACCCGAATTGGAATGAGGAGTGACAACTTCACAACCAAGGAGGCGTGGACATGGGTAATTCAAGAGAAGGAGGATGTGGTTTGGGCCCCCTTGGTGTGGCATAAGCACTATGTCCCGAAGCACGCAATGACAATTTGGAGGGCTTTACGTGGAAAACTCACAGCAAAGTGCCTCATGAAGCAGAGGGGAGCCACGCATGATACCACGTGTGTACTTTGCGAGGAAGGAGAGGAAGATATGGCACATCTTTTTTGGATGCGAGTATACAAGACATGTGTGGGCACAAATTCGGGGGGTGCTAAAGCTAAGCATGGATGTAGAAGAAACAATGGAAGCCGAGGTACAACGGGTTATCCGGATTAGAGGAGGGGCTGGGACAGTAAATATAATGCGGTTAGCCTTGGGAGCGGTGGTCCATGAATGTTGGTAAGAAAGAAATAGGCGCATCTTTGATGACGAGAAAAGGCGCCCGGTGGATGTTATTCAAAGTGTGAAGGAAGGAGTACGGATAGTGGGGAGAAGCTTCAAGGACATTCGAGAAGATCCCGCGAGTTGGAGTGACTTCGAAAGAGTATGGGCATAGTGAGGTGAAATCTTTTTGTAATAAGTAGTAGAATGGGTAGCCGTGCATGGCGATAGAATTGTAATAGTGGCCGGGTGTGCATGTGGCACCCCCCGCGGACTTAAGACTCATATTTTGTAGGTTGTAATTTACACTCACCTTTTCTTTCTCTCTCTTCCTTCTCTCCCTCTCTCCTTATCCCTTTCTCCTTATGCCACTCTCTTTATCTCTCTCTCCTTCTCCCTCTTCTTGTCTCCCTCCTCTCGCTTCTCCTTTTCTCCCAATCCTTCTCTCTCTCCTCGTCCCATTCTTTAGAGCCATTCTCTCTCTCTCTCTCGTTCTACCCCTCTCTTATCTCCTTCTCTACCACTCTCCTCTCTCATTCTTCCCTCTTCTCTTTCTCTCATCTCCTTTGCCTCATATCTATCTCCCTCATATTCCCTCTCCTCTCCCTTCCCTCTTATCCCGCTCCCCTTCTTCTTCTCTCCTTATCCTTCTCTCTTCTTCTTCTTCTTCTTCTTCTTCTCTCCCCATTTTATCCTTCTTCATCATCCTCTTTCCCTTCTCCTTCTCTCTCTCGTCTCTACCTCTCTCCTTCTCTCCCATTCCTTCACCCCCTCTCCCCTCTACTTTCCAATCCTCCTCTCTCCCTTGTCTCATTCTCTCTCCCTCTTCTCTCCTCCTTCCCTCTCTTCTCTGCCTCTCTTCTCTCCGTCCTCTTCCCTCTTCTCCTTCATTTTCTATCTCCCTCCTCCTTCTCTCGCTCTCTCTCTCCCTTCCTCTCCCTCTTCTCTCATCCCTCTCCTTTTCTCTCTATTTCCCTTCTCTATCCTCCCTCCCTCTCTGCTCTTGTCTATTCTCGTGTTCTCTCTCTCCCTCTTCCTTCTATCTGCTTCTCCTCTCTCTGCTTTTCTTATCCTCTTTGCTCCACTCTCCTTCTCTCTCCCTTCTCTACCTCTCACTGTCCTTCTCCATATCTCCTCTCTCTCTCCCTTTCCCACTCTTTTCTTCTCTCTCTTCCCATTTCTACTCTTCTCTACCACTCTTCTCCTCCTCCTCCCTCTTCTCCTTCTCTCCTTCTCCTTGTTCTACCCCTCACCTTTTCTCTCTTCTCCTTTTCTCACTCTCCCTCTAGACACTCTTTCTCTTCTCCTTCTCTCTCGTTCACTCTCTCCTCATCTTTCTCCTTATCTCTCTTTCCTTCTCTCTCTTTCTCCCTTCCTCTTCTCTCTCACTCTCCTTCTCTCCCTCTCCTCCGCTCCCCCTTCTCTCTCTTTTGTCCCTCCTCTCTCCTTCTCTCACTCCTCTTCTCTCGTTTCCTCCCTCCTCTGTTCTCCTTCCCTCTCCCTCTTCCTTATCTCTTCTTCTCTCTCTTTCCTCTTTCCCCATCTCTCCTCTTCCCTCTTCTCGTTCCCTCTCTCCCTCTTATGCTCTCATTCTCCCCTTATAAGGATAAGTAGAGAAGGAAGAGACGAGCGAGAGGGAGAGAAAGAGAAGAAGAGAGAGGATAAAGAGAAGAGAAGGAGAGGAGGAGAGGTAAGATGAGAAGGAGAGGGGTCCTCTCTCTATCTCCTCTTTCCCTTCTTCGCTCCTCTCCCCGTTCTCTCTCTCTCCCTTCTCCCTCTCCTTACCTTCTCTCTCCTTCTCCGTCCTACCCTCTTCTCTTCCCACTACCCTCCTTTCTCTCTCTCGCTTCTCTATCTCCTTATCCCTCTCCTCCACTCACCTCTCTCGTTTCTTCTCTCCTCCTCTATCTCTCTTGCTTCTCTCCTACTCTATCTCTACTCTCCCTTCTCTATCTTGTTCCCTTCTGCTTCCCTCTTCTCCTCCTTTCCTTCTCTGTCCTCCTCTCATTCTCTTGTTTCCTCTCACCTCCTCTCTTGTTCCCTCTCTCCTTCTTCTTCTCTCTCTCCCCCTCTTCTCCTCTGTCTGCTCTTCTTATCATCTTTTCTCCACTCTCCTTCTCTCTCCCTTCTCTACCTCTCACTCTCCTTCTCCATATCTCTTCTCTCTCTCTCCCTTTCCATCTCTTTTCTTCTCTCTCTTCCCATTTCTACTCTTCTCTACCACTCTTCTCCTCCTCCTCCCTCTTCTCCTTCTCTCCTTCTCCTTGTTCTACCCGTCACCTTTTCTCTCTTCTCCTTTTCTCACTCTCCCTCTAGATACTCTTTCTCTTCTCCTTCTCTCTCGTTCACTCTCTCCTAATCTTTCTCCTTATCTCTCTTTCCTTCTCTCTCTTTCTCCCTTCCTCTTCTCTCTCACTCTCCTTCTCTCCCTCTCCTCCGCTCCCCCTTCACTCTCTTCTCTCCATCCTCTCTCCCTCTCTCTCTCCTCTTCTCTCGTTTCCTCCCTCCTCTGTTCTCCTTCCCTCTCCCTCTTCCTTATCTCTTCTTCTTTTTTTTGCAAGACAAAGAGGGCGGACTCAGCGGAGCCGCTAATTTTTATTGACGCTTCAATAAAGTACAAGCAAAAAGAGCATACAATAGGTACTAGGAGTTATTCTGAATTGAGCAGCTCGTAACACACACCTTTCACGTTACATCGACTTACACTAGTCTAACAATGGGTCCTCTGACTACCCTGCACGAGTGCATACAAAGACTCTAAAGCATTTGAATATGAGCATCAGCCCTCTTCATCGTCTACTCCTCCCTCTCTTCTTCTTCTTATATTTCTTCTTATGTGATCCGCCTTTAAGTTGCACACCTCCTTCATGGCGGGAACCAAAGACATCCATGTCATCCGAATCATAGCCCCACGGGTCGAGTTCCTGCTTCTTCTTTAAGCGCATATACTCCTTGTGATCTACGCCCATTAGTGCGGCGTCTTCAATATCGCTTATCGTGAGGCCTTCCTCCGTCGTCATGCTCGACTTACCCTTCTTCAACTGATGTTGTCGCCGTTGCTCAACCTCACGAACACCATTAAACCCCGCTTGGGGTGAGATCTCATTTAGGTCCACTGAGGGAGGCGGAGACCGCAACCTAGCCCGCTCCCGCATTTGTTCATCTTGTGACACGGATTGTCCCACGATACGTGTTGGTCTACCAAACAATGCACGGATGCCCACCGTTAGAAACTCGCATTGCTCTAGTTGTCCACTCCCTTTCTCTTGATCTCCATTGGATACACCCATACTCCCATGCATACCACGTGCTTCTCCCTCACCACGTGATATTGCAAGCCACACCCCATCATATGACTTGGCCCCATTCAAATTCTGCACTTGCTCCTCATTTGGTAAATTGCCTCCACTAGTAGCATTTCGTGGCAAGCACAATGCACCAATTTCATCATGTGATTTAGCCCCATGCAAAGCACACTCATCTCCACTCTCATTTCCATCATTTGTGTAAATGAGTCCTCCACTTACCTTGCCTCCTATTGGTTTGACCATTCCCTCTTCTGCACACAAAGAAAAGGAGCACTCACCATTGCTATTTCTGTCCTCCCCCACTTCCACCACGTCCTTGTCCTTTGTGCCACCTTCAATTGGTGCAATCTCTTCACGTGCACACTTCTCAACATGATCCCCACTAGAGACAAGATGCATAGGAGGTCGTGGATGGGCTTTCTCTTCTTGTGCATGGGACGAAAAGAGGCACTCACCTTTGCCAAAAATGTCTTCAAGAGAACTTTCCACATTTGTGCCTCTACATCCCTCTAACGGAAAGCAACCCATGCCGTTTGCCTTTGAGGTCATCTCCTCCTCAACGTTTTCTGTCCCCTCCAACTCCGTTTGGGTGCCATCTCCTTCAACCTCACGCTCCCCTACCGGCTTCAAGGACGTTGGTGGCCTAGCTTCTCCATTTTCCTTTGGTTCTTCACCATTTTTTCCACTCGTCTTCTTCTCTACCCACGCTTTCTTCTTGATAGCTTGGGTATTCATGGAGGTCTTCCGTGGGCAGCCACTATCATTGTGGCCAAACATGCCACAAGATGAACAAAATGCCGGCTTCCACTCATACTCGACTTGCACCACCTCACCCTCCTCCTTGTTTGTAACCAAAACGTGGGTAGGGTAGTCAAACTCCCCATCAACTTCAACACAAACACGCGCAAAAGCAAGCTGACGACCCGTTGCCGTATTCTCATCCATGAACAATGGTTTCCCCAACACACTAGCGAGCGTGCCAAGAAGCTTTCTTGACCAAAACTTAATGTCCAAATCAGGAAAACGAAGCCAAATAGGGACCGTACATATCTTCTCTTGGACCTTACTCGTGGCTGACCATGACTGAAGTATGAGGGGGGAACCACGCACGAACCATGGTCCCTTTTCCAACGCAAGTAGCCGGTCGGAGTCTTGTGTGAAACGGAATATCAACATGTTGTTTTTTCGGCGAACAACCTCCAAAGTGCCCGAAATCCTCCATAGGTTTGCGAGGTACCTTTCTAGGGTTGGAAGGTGGGGCTGGAAACCCACGAAATACCCCATTAGGACCTTCTCCCATGCACCAAGAGTTTCAGCCATCTCCTTTCTCGAAATTTCAGCCACCTTTTCACCCCCTCGCATGCTCGGTGCAACGAACTCCAACAAAGTACGTGGTCTTGCTGGCTGAACAAAGAGTTCAGACCACTTCTTTGGGGGTGTGGGAAGCACATTCCCATCTTTTGGCAGAAAATTTTGAGTTTCACCGTCCGGCGGTGCCTCCTCGCCGGAGCTGGCGGTGGTTGGCCGACCGGCGGTCATGGGGGGCCAGCCAACGACCAAGGTTGGCAGGGTAGGAGGCCTAGACAGCGCTCCCACGCACTCCCATGCTCTCCCTCACCTTTCTCTCTCTAGAATGCGCTTTTCTCCAGAGCTTCCCTCTCTCTCTTCTTCTCTCTCTTTCCTCTTTCCCCTTCTCTCCTCTTCCCTCTTCTCGTTCCCTATCTCCCTTTTATGCTCTCATTCTCTCCTTATAAGGATAAGGAGAGAAGGAAGAGACGAGCGAGAGGAAGAGAAAGAGAAGAAGAGAGAGGATAAGGAGAAGAGAAGGAGAGGAGGAGAGGGAAGATGAGAAGGAGAGGGGACTCCTCTCTCTATCTCCTCTTTCCCTTCTTCGCTCCTCTCCCCGTTTTCTCTCTCTCCCTTCTCCCTCTCCTTACCTTCTCTCTCCTTCTCCCTCCTATCCTCTTCTCTTCCCACTACCCTCCATTCTCTCTCTCGCTTTTCTATCTCCTTACCCCACTCCTCCACTCACCTCTCTCGTTTCCTCTCTCCTCCTCTATCTCTCTTGCTTCTCTCCTACTCTATCTCTACGCTCCCTTCTCTATCTCGTTCCGTTCCCCATTCCTCTTCTCCCCCTTTCCTTCTCTGTCCTCCTCTCATTCTCTTGTTTCCTCTCACCTCCTCTCTTGTTCCCTCTCTCCTTCTTCTTCTCTCTCTCCCCCTCTTCTCCCTCTCTCTCCTCCCCTCTTGTCCTCTCCTTCTCTCTCCCTCCCACACGCTCTCTCCCTCCTTCTCCGCTCTCTCCTCTTATCCCTCCGTCTCCTCTTCTTCCCTCTCTCTTCTAATTCTCTCTCTCCTCCCCTCTCTTCCTCTCCTCTCCTTCTCCCTCCTCTTCTCTCTCTCCTTTAATCCCTTCATCTCCTCTCCTTGCCCCTCTCTTCTCCTTCTCATTTTTTCTCTCACCTTCCTTTCTTTGTCTCCTCCTCTCCCTCTCGTCTTCTCCATTTCCCTCTCTCTCCTTCTCCCTCTTATTATCTCTCTCTTTCTCTCTCCTCTTATCTTTCCTCTCTTCTTTCTCCTTCTCTATCTCCCTCTTATCCCTCTCCTTCTCTCCGTTTCTCTCTCCCTCTTATCCCTTTCCTCCACTCCCTCCTTCTCTTCCTTCTCTCGCTCTCTCTCCCTACTTCTCCCTCCTATCTCTTCTCTTCTCTCTCTCCTTTTTCTGTTCACCTTCTCTCTTCTATCCTTATCCTTATCCCTATTCTCTCTTCTCTGCCTCTATCATTCTCTCTCCCTTCCTTCTCCTTTCTCCTAGGTTGTCTACCTTTCTCTCTTCTCCTTCTCTCCCCCTTCTTCTTCTTCTGCTTCTCTCTCTTCCCTCTTCTCTGCGTTCTCATTATCCTTATCCTTCTCCTCCTCTCTCCCTTCTCATTTCTCTCACCTTTTCTTTCTCTCTCTTCCTTCTCTCCCTCTCTCCTTATCCCTTTCTCCTTATGCCACTCTCTCTATCTCTCTCTCCTCTCTTCTTCTCCCTCTTCTTCCCTCCCTCCTCTCGCTTCTCCTTTTCTCCCAATCCTTCTCTCTCTCCTCGTCCCATTCTGTAGAGCCATTCTCTCTCCTCTCTCTTTCGTTCTACCCCTCTTATCTCCTTCTGTACCACTCTCCTGTCTCATTCTTCCCTCTTCTCTTTCTCTCATCTCCTTTGCCTCATCTCAATCTCCCTCATATTCCCTCTCCTCTCCCTTCCCTCTTATCCCGCTCCCCTTCTTCTTCTCTCCTTATCCTTCTCTCTTCTTCTTCTTCTTCTTCTTCTTTCTCCCCATTTTATCCTTCTTCATCATCCTCTTTCCCTTCTCCTTCTCTCTCTCGTCTCTACCACTCACCTTCTCTCCCATTCCTTCACCCCCTCTCCCCTCTACTTTCCTATCCTCCTCTCTCCCTTGTCTCCTTCTCTCTCCCTCTTCTCTACTCCTTCCCTCTCTTCTCTGCCTCTCTTCTCTCCCTCCTCTTCCCTCTTCTCCTTCATTTTCTATCTCCCTCCTCCTTCTCTCTCTCTCCCTTCCTCTCCCTCTTCTCTCCTGCCTCTCCTTTTCTCTCTCTTTCCCTTCTCTATCCTCCCTCCCTCTCTGCTGTTGTCTATTCTCGTGTTCTCTCTCTCCCTCTTCCTTCTATCTCCTTCTCCTCTCTCTTCTCTTCTTATCCTCTTTTCTCCACTCTCCTTCTGTCTCCATTCCCTACCTCTCACTCTCGTTCTCCATATCTCTTCTCTCTCTCTCTCCCTTTCCCTCTCTTTTCTTCTCTCTCTTCCCATTTCTACTCTTCTCTACCACTCTTCTCCTCCTCCTCCCTCTTCTCCTTCTCTCCTTCTCCTTGTTCTACCCCTCTCCTTTTATTTCTTCTCCTTTTCTCACTCTCCCTCTAGATACTCTTTCTCTTCTCCTTCTCCCCCTTCTCTCTCTTCTCTCCCTCCTCTCTCCTTCTCTCTCTCCTCTTCTCTCGTTTCCTCTCTCCTATGTTCTCCTTCCCTCCCCCTCTTCCGCATCTCTTCTTCTCTCTCTTTCCTCTTTCCCCATCTCTCCTCTTCCCTCTTCTCGTTCCCTATCTCCCTCTTATGCTCTCATTCTCTCCCTATAAGGATAAAGAGAGAAGTAAGAGACGAGCGAGAGGGAGAAAAAGAAAAGAAGAGAGAGGATAAAGAGAAGAGAAGGAGAGGAGGAGAGGGAAGGTGAGAAGGAGAGGGGACTCCTCTCTCTATCTCCTCTTTCCCATCATCGCTCATCTCCCCATTCTCTCTCTCTCCCTTCTCCCTCTCCTTACCTTCTATCTCCTTCTCCCTCCTATCCTCTTTTCTTCCCACTACCCTCCTTTCTCTCTCTTGCTTCTCTATCTCCTTATCCCTCTCCTCCACTCACCTCTCTCGTTTCCTCTCTCCTCCTCTATCTCTCTTGCTTCTCTCCTACTCTATTTCTACTCTGCCTTCTCTATCTCGTTCCCTTTCCCTTCCCTCTTCTCCACCTTTCCTTCTCTGTCCTCCTCTCATTCTCTTGTTTCCACTCACCTCCTCTCTTGTTCCCTCTCTCCTTCTTCTTCTCTCCCCCCTCTTCTCCCTCTCTCTCCCCTCCCCTCTTGTCCTCTCCTTCTCTCTCCCTCCCACCCGCTCTCTCCTCTTATCCCTCCATCTCCTCTCGTTCCCTCTCTCTTCTCCTTCTCTCTCTCCTCCCCTCTCTTCCTCTCCTCTCCTTCTCCTCCTCTTCTCTCTCTCCTTTAATCCCTTCATCTCCTCTCTTTGCCCCTCTCTTCTCCTTCTCTTTTTTCTCTCACCTTCCGTTCTCTGTCTCCTCCTCTCCCTCTCGTCTTCTCCATTTCCCTCTCTCTCCTTCTCCCTCTTATTATCTCTCTCTTTCTCTCTCCTCTTATCTTTCCTCTCTTCTTTCTCCTTCTCTATCTCCCTCTTATCCCTCTCCTTCTCTCCTTTTCTCTCTCCCTTTTATCCACTCCCTCCTTCTCTTCCTTCTCTTGCTCTCTCTCCCTACTTCTCCCTCCTATCTCTTCCCTTCTTTCTCTCCTCTTTTCTGTTCTCCTTCTCTCTTCTCTCCTTATCCTTGTCCTCATTCTCTCTTCTCTGCCTCTATCCTTCTCTCTCTCTCTCCCTTCTCCTTTCTCCTAGGTTGTCTACCTCTCTCTCTTCTCCTTCTCTCCCCCCCCCTCTTCTTCTTCTCATTTCTCCCACCTTTTCTTTCTCTCTCTTCCTTCTCTCCCTCTCTCCTTATCCCTTTATCCTTATGCCACTCTCTTTATCTCTCTCTCCTCTCTCCTTCTCCCTCTTCTTCTCTCCCTCCTCTCCCTACTCCTTTTCTCTAAATCCTTCTCTCTCTCCTCGTGCCATTCTGTAGAGCCATTCTCTCTCTCTCTCTCTCTCTCTCTCTCTCTCTCTTTCTCTCGTTCTACCCCTCTCTTATCTCCTTCTCTACCACTCTCCTCTCTCATTCTTCCCTCTTCTCTTTCTCTCAACTCCCTTGCCTCATCTCTATCTCCCTCATATTCCCTCTCCTCTCTCTTCCCTCTTATCCCGCTCCCCTTCTTCTTCTCTCCTTATCCTTCTCTCTTCTTCTTCTTCTTCTCTCTCCCCATTTTATCTTTCTTCATCATCCTCTTTCCCTTCTCCTTCTCTCTCTCGTCTCTACCTCTCTCCTTCTCTCCCATTCCTTCACCCCCTCTCCCCTCTACTTTCCTATCCTCCTCTCTCCCGTGTCTCCTTCTCTCTCACACTTCTCTCCTCCTTCCCTCTCTTCTCTGCCTCTCTTCTCTCCCTCCTCTTCCCTCTTCTCCTACATTTTCTATCTCCCTCCTCCTTCTCTCGCTCTCTCTCCCTTCCTCTCCCTCTTCTCTCCTCCCTCTCCTTTTCTCTCTCTTTCCCTTCTATATCCTCCCTCCCACTCTGCTCTTGTCTATTCTCGTGTTCTCTCTCTCCCTCTTCCTTCTATCGCCTTCTCCTCTCTCTGCTCTTCTTATCCTCTTTTCTCCACTCTCCTTCTCTCTCCCTTCTCTACCTCTCACTCTCCTTCTCCATATCTCTTCTCTCTCTCTCCCTTTCCCTCTCTTTTCTTCTCTCTCTTCCCATTTCTACTCTTCTCTACCACTCTTCTCCTTCTCTCCTTCTCCTTGTTCTACCCCTCACCTTTTCTCTCTTCTCCTTTTCTCACTCTCCCTCTAGATACTCTTTCTCTTCTCCTTCTCTCTCGTTCACTCTCTCCTCTCCTCTCCTTGCCCCTCTCTTCTCCTTCTCTTTTTTTCTCTCACCTTTCCTTCTCTGTCTCCTCCTCTCCCATTCGTCTTCTCCATTTCCCTCTCTCTCCTTCTCCCTCTTATTATCTCTCTCTTTCTCTCTCCTCTTATCTTTCCTCTCTTCTTTCTCCTTCTCTATCTCCCTTTTATCCCTCTCCTTCTCTCCTTTTCTCTCACCCTCTTATCACTTTCCTCCACTCCCTCCTTCTCTTCCTTCTCTTCCTTCTCTCGCTCTCTCTCCCTACTTCTCCCTCCTATCTCTTCTCTTCTCTTCTCTTCTCTCTCTCCTCTTTTATGTTCTCCTTCTCTCTTCTCTCCTTATCCTTGTCCATATTCTCTCTTCTCTGCCTCTAACCTTCTCTCTTTCTCCCTTATCCTTTCTTCTAGGTTGTCTACCTCTCTCTCTTCTCCTTCTCTCCCCCCACTTCTTCTTCTACTTCTCTCTGTTCCCTCTTCTCTGCCTTCTCATTATCCTTATCCTTCTCCTCCTCTCTCCCTTCTCATTTCTCTCACCTTTTCTTTCTCTCTCTTCCTTCTCTCCCTCTCTCCTTATCCCTTTCTCCTTATGCCACTCTTTATCTCTCTCTCCTCTCTCCTTCTCCCTCTTCTTCTCTCCCTCCTCTCGCTTCTCCTTTTCTCCCAATCCTTCTCTCTCTCCTTGTCCCGTTGTGTAGAGCCATTCTCTCTCTCTCTCTCTCTCTCTCTCTCTCTCTCTCTCTCTCTCTCTCGTTCTACCCCTCTCTTATCTCCTTCTCTACCACTCTCGTCTCTCATTCTTCCCTCTTCTCTTTCTCTCATCTCCCTTGCCTCATCTCTATCTCCCTCATATTCCCTCTCCTCTCCCTTCCCTCTTATCCCGCTCCCCTTCTTCTTCTCTCCTTATCCTTCTCTCTTCTTCTTCTTCTTCTCTCTCCCCATTTTATCCTTCTTCATCATCCTCTTTCCCTTCTCCTTCTCTCTCTCGTCTCTACCTCTCTCCTTCTCTCCCATTCCTTCACCCCCTCTCCCCTCTACTTTCCTATCCTCATCTCTCCCTTGTCTCCTTCTCTCTCCCTCTTCTCTCCTCCTTCCCTCTCTTCTCTGCCTCTCTTCTCTCCCTCCTCTTCCCTCTTCTCCTTCATTTTCTATCTCCCTCCTCCTTCTCTCGCTCTCTCTCCCTTCCTCTCCCTCTTCTCTCCTCCCTCTCCTTTTCTCTCTCTTTCCCGTCTCTATCATCCCTCCCTATCTGCTCTTGTCTATACTCGTGTTCTCTCTCCCTCTTCCTTCTATCTCCTTCTCCTCTCTCTGCTCTTCTTATCCTCTTTTCTCCACTCTCCTTCACTTTCCCTTCTCTACCTCTCACTCTCGTTCTCCATATCTCTTCTCTCTCTCTCTCTCTCTCTCTCTCTCTCTCTCTCCCTTTCCCTCTCCCTCTCTTTTCTTCTCTCTTCCCATTTCAACTCTTCTTTACCACTCTTCTCCTCCTCCTCCCTCTTCTCCTTCTCTCCTTCTCCTTGTTCTACCCCTCACCTTTTCTCTCTTCTCCTTTTCTCACTCTCCCTCTAGATACTCTTTCTCTTCTCCTTCTCTCTCGTTTACTCTCTCCTCATCCTTCTCCTTATCTCTCTTTCCTTCTCTCTCTTTCTCCCTTCCTCTTCTCTCTCACACTCCCTCTCTCCCTCTCCTCCGCTCCCCCTTCTCTCTCTTCTCTCCCTCCACTCTCCTTCTCTCTCTCCTCTTCTCTCGTTTCCTCCCTCCTCTGTTCTCCTTCCCTCTTCGTCTTCCTTATCTCTTCTTCTCTCTTTCCTCTTTCCCTATCTCTCCTCTTCCCTCTTCTCGTTCCCTATCTCCCCCTTATGCTCTCATTCTCTCCTTATAAGGATAAGGAGAGAAAGAAGAGACGAGCGAGAGGGAGAAAAAGAAAAGAAGAGAGAGGATAAAGAGAAGAGAAGGAGGGGAGGAGAGGGAAGATGAGAAGGAGAGGGGACTCCTCTCTCTATCTCCTCTTTCCCTTCTTCGCTCCTCTCCCCGTTCTCTCTCTCTCCCTTCTCCCTCTCCTTACCTTCTCTCCTTCTCCCTCCTATCCTCTTCTCTTCCCACTACCCTCCTTTCTCTCTCTCGCTTCTCTATCTCCTTATCCCTCTCCTCCACTCACCTCTCTCGTTTCATCTCTCCTCCTCTGTCTCTCTTGCTTCTCTCCTACTCTATCTCTACTCTCCCTTCTCTATCTCGTTCCCTTCCCCTTCCCTCTTCTCCTCCTTTCCTTCTCTGTCCTCCTCTCATTCTCTTTCTTGTTTCCTCTGACCTCCTCTCTTGTTCCCTCTCTCCTTCTTCTTCTCTCTCTCGTTCTACCCCTCTCTTATCTCCTTCTCTACCACTCTCCTCTCTCATTCTTCCCTCTTTTCTTTCTCTCATCTCCCTTGCCTCATCTCTATCTCCCTCATATTCCCTCTCCTTTCCCTTCCCTCTTATCCCGCTCCCCTTCTTCTTCTCTCCTTATCCTTCTCTCTTCTTCTTCTTCTTCTTCTCTCTCCCCATTTTCTCCTTCTTCATCATCCTCTTCCCCTTCTCCTTCTCTCTCTCGTCTCTACCTCTCTCCTTCTCTCCCATTCCTTCACCCCCTCTCCCCTCTACTTTCCTATCCTCCTCTCTCCCTTGTCTCTTTCTCTCTCCCTCTTCTCTCCTCCTTCCCTCTCTTATCTGCCTCTCTTCTCTCCCTTCTCTTCCCTCTTCTCCTTCATTTTCTATCTCCCTCCTCCTTCTCTCGCTCTCTCTCTCCCTTCCTCTCCCTCTTCTCTCCTCCCTCTCCTTTTCTCTCTCTTTCCCTTCTCTATCCTCCCTCCCTCTCTGCTCTTGTCTATTCTCGTGTTCTCTCTCTCCCTCTTCCTTCTATCTCCTTCTCCTCTCTCTGCTCTTCTTATCCTCTTTTCTCCACTCTCCTTCTCTCTCCATTCCCTACCTCTCACTCTCGTTCTCCATATCTCTTCTCTGTCTCTCCCTTTCCCTCTCTTTTCTTCTCTCTTTTCCCATTTCTACTCTTCTCTACCACTCTTCTCCTCCTCCTCCCTCTTCTCCATCTCTACTTCTCCTTGTTCTACCCCTCACCTTTTCTCTCTTCTCCCTTTCTCACTCTCCCTCTCCCTCTTATCCTCTTTCTCTTCTCCTTCTCTCTCGTTCACTCTCTCCTCATCTTTCTCCTTATCTCTCTTTCCTTCTCTATCTTTCTCCCTCTCTCCTCCCTTCGTCTTCTCTCTCACTCTCCTTCTCTCCCTCTCCTCCGCTCCCCCGTCTCTCTCTTCTCTCCCTCCTCTGTCCTTCTCTCTCTCCTCTTCTCTCGTTTCCTCCCTCCTATGTTCTCCTTCTCTCTCCCTCTTCCTTATCTCTTTCCTCTTTCCCCATCTCTCCTCTTCCCTCTTCTCGTTCCCTATCTCCCTCTTATGCTCTCATTCTCTCCTTATAAGGATAAGGAGAGAAGGAAGAGACGAGCGAGAGGGGTAGAAAGAGAAGAAGAGAGAGGTTAAAGAGAAGAGAAGGAGAGGAGGAGAGGGAAGATGAGAAGGAGAGGGGACTCCTCTCTCTATCTCCTCTTTAACTTCTTCGCTCCTCTGCCCGTTCTCTCTCTCCCTTCTCCCTCTCCTTACCTTCTCCCTCCCATCCTCTTCTCTTCCCCCTACCCTCCTTTCTCTCTCTCGCTTCACTATCTCCTTATCCCTCTCCTCCACTCACCTCTCTCGTTTCCTCTCTCCTCCTCTATCTCTCTTGCTTCTCTCCTACTCTATCTCTACTCTCCCTTCCCCTTCCCTCTTCTCCTCCTTTCCTTCTATGTCCTCCTCTCATTCTCTTGTTTCCTCTCACCTCCTCTCTTGTGCCCTCTCTCCTTCTTCTTCTCTCTCTCCCCCTCTTATCCCTCTCCCTCCTCCCCTCTTGTCCTCCCCTTCTCTCTCCCTCCCACCCACTCTCTCCCTCCTTCTCCGCTCTCTCCTCTTATCCCTCTGTCTCCTCTCGTTCCCTCTCTCTTCTCCTTCTCTCTCTCCTCTCCTGTCTTCCTCTCCTCTCCTTCTCCCTCCTCTTCTCTCTCTCCTTTAATCCCTTCATCTCCTCTCCTTGCCCCTCTCTTCTCCTTCTTCTTTTTCTCTCTCCTTCCCTTCTCTGTCTCCTCCTCTCCCTCTCGTCTTCTCCATTTCCCTCTCTCTCCTTCTCCCTCTTATTACCTCTCTCTTTCTCTCTCCTCTTATCTTTCCTCTCTTCTTTCTCCTTCTCTATCTCCCTCCTATCCCTCTCCTTTTCTGTCTCCCTCTTATCCCTTTCCTCCACTACCTCCTCTTCCTTCTCTCGCTCTCTCCCCCTTCTTCTCCCTCCTATCTCTTCTCTTCTCTCTCTCCTCTTTTCTGTTCTCCTTCTCTCTTCATCCTTTATCCTTTTCCCTATTCTCGCTTCTCTGCCTCTATCCTTCTCTCTCTCTCCCTTCTCCTTTCTCCTAGGTTGTCTACCTCTCTCTCTTCTCCTTCTCTCCCCCCTCTTCTTCTTCTCCTTCTCTCTCTTCCCTCTTCTCTGCCTTCTCATTATCCTTATCCTTCTCCTCCTCTCTCCCTTCTCATTTCTCTCACCTTTTCTTTCTCTCTCTTCCTTCTCTCCCTCTCTCCTTATCCCTTTCTCCTTATGCCACTCTCTTTATCTCTCTCGCCTTCTCCCTCTTCTTCTCTCCCTCCTCTCGCTTCTCCTTTTCTCCCAATCCTTCTCTCTCCCCTCGTCCCATTCTGTGGAGACCTTCTCTCTCTCTCTCTCTCTCTCTCTCTCGTTCTACCCCTCTCTTATCTCCTTCTCAACCACTCTCCTCTTTTCTGTTCTCATTCTCTCTTCTCTCCTTATCCTTTTCCCTATTCTCTCTTCTCTGCCTCTATCCTTCTCTCTCTCCCTTCTCCTTTCTCCTAGGTTGTCTACCTCTCTCTCTTCTCCTTCTCTCCCCCCTCTTCTTATTCTCCTTCTCTCTCTTCCCTCTTCTCTGCCTTCTGATTATCCTTATCCTTCTCCTCCTCTCTCCCTTCTCAATTCTCTCACCTTTTCTTTCTCTCTCTTCCTTCTCTCCCTCTCTCCTTATCCCTTTCTCCTTATGCCACTCTCTTTATCTCTCTCTCCTTCTCCCTCTTCTTCTCTCCCTCCTCTCGCTTCTCCTTTTCTCCCATTCCTTCTCTCTCTCTCCTCGTCCCATTCTGTAGGGCCCTTCTCTCTCTCTCTCTCTCTCTCTCTCTCTCTCTCTCTCTCTCTCTCGTTCTACCCCTCTCTTATCTCCTTCTCTACCACTCTCCTCTCTAATTCTTCCTCTCTTATCTCCCTTGCCTCATCTCTATCTCCCTTATATTCCCTCTCCTCTCCCTTCCCTCTTATCCCGCTCCCCTTCTTCTTCTCTCCTAATCCTTCTCTCTTCTTCCTCTTCTTCTCTCTCCCCATTTTATCCTTCTTCATCATCCTCTTTCCCTTCTCCTTCTCTCTCTCGTCTCTACCTCACTCCTTCTCTCCCATTCCTTCACCCCCTCTCCCCTCTACTTTCCTATCCTCCTCTCTCCCTTGTCTCTTTCTCTCTCCCTCTTCTCTCCTCCTTCCCTCTCTTCTCTGCCTCTCTTCTCTCCCTCCTCTTCCCTCTTCTCCTTCATTTTCTATCTCCCTCCTTCTCTCGCTCTCTCTCCCTTCCTCTCCCTCTTCTCTCCTCCCTCTCCTTTTCTCTCTCTTTCCCTTCTCTATCCTCCCTCCCTCTCTGCTCTTGTCTATTCTCGTGTTCTCTCTCCCTCTTCCTTCTATCTCCTTCTCCTCTCTCTGCTCTTCTTATCCTCTTTTCTCCACTCTCCTTCTCTCTCCCTTCTCTACCTGTCACTCTCGTTCTCCATATCTCTTCTCTGTCTCTCCCTTTCCCTCTCTTTTCTTCTCTCTTTTCCCATTTCTACTCTTCTCTACCACTCTTCTCCTCCTCCTCCCTCTTCTCCATCTCTACTTCTCCTTGTTCTACCCCTCACCTTTTCTCTCTTCTCCCTTTCTCACTCTCCCTCTCCCTCTTATCCTCTTTCTCTTCTCCTTCTCTCTCGTTCACTCTCTCCTCATCTTTCTCCTTATCTCTCTTTCCTTCTCTATCTTTCTCCCTCTCTCCTCCCTTCGTCTTCTCTCTCACTCTCCTTCTCTCCCTCTCCTCCGCTCCCCCGTCTCTCTCTTCTCTCCCTCCTCTGTCCTTCTCTCTCTCCTCTTCTCTCGTTTCCTCCTTCCTATGTTCTCCTTCTCTCTCCCTCTTCCTTATCTCTTTCCTCTTTCCCCATCTCTCCTCTTCCCTCTTCTCGTTCCCTATCTCCCTCTTATGCTCTCATTCTCTCCTTATAAGGATAAGGAGAGAAGGAAGAGACGAGCGAGAGGGATAGAAAGAAAAGAAGAGAGAGGTTAAAGAGAAGAGAAGGAGAGGAGGAGAGGGAAGATGAGAAGGAGAGGGCAGTCCTCTCTCTATCTCCTCTTTCCCTTCTTCCCTCCTCTCCCTGTTCTCTCTCTCTCCTTTCTCCCTCTCCTTACCTTCTCTCTCCTCCCTTTTATCCTCTTCCCTAACCACTACCCTCCTTTCTCTCTCTCGCTTCTCTATCTCCTTATGCCTCTCCTCAACTCACCTCTCTCGTTTCCTCTCTCCACCTCTATCTCTCTTGCTTCTGTCCTACTCTATCTCTATCTCGTTCCCTTCCCCTTCCCTCTTCTCCTCCTTTCCTTCTCTGTCCTCCTCTCATTCTCTTGTTTCCTCTCACCTGCTCTCTTGTTCCTTCTCTCCTTCTTCTTCTCTCTCTCCCCCTCTTCTCCCTCTCTCTCCTCCCCTCTTTTCCTCTCCTTCTCTCTCCCTCCCACCCGCTCTCTCCCTCCTTCTCCGCTCTCTCCTCTTATCCTTCCATCTCCTCTCGTTCCCACTCTCTCTACTTATTCTCTCTGTCCTTCCCTCTCTTCCTCTCCTCTCCTTCTCCCTCCTCTTCTCTCTCTCCTTTAATCCCTTCATCTCCTCTCCTTGCCCATCTCTTCTCCTTCTCTTTTTTTCTCTCACCTTCCCTTCTCTTTCTCCTCCTCTCCCTCTCGTCTTCTCCATTTCCCTCTCTCTCCTTCTCCCTCTTATTATCTCTCTCTTTCTCTCTCCTCTTTTCTTCTCTCTCTTCCCTTGTCTCCTTCTCTCTCCCTCTTCTCTCCTCCTTCCCCACTCTTCTCTACCACTCTTCTCCACCTCCTTCCTCTTCTCCTTCTCTCCTTCGCCTTGTTCTACCCCTCACCTTTTCTCTCTTCTCCTTTTCTCACTCTCCCTCTAGATACTCTTTCTCTTCTCCTTCTCTCTCGTTCACTCTCTCCTCCTCTTTCTCCTTATCTCTCTTTCCTTCTCTCTCTCCTCCCTTCCTCTTCGCTCACACTCTCCTTCTCTCCCTCTCCTCCGCTCCCCCTTCTCTCTCTTCTCTCCCTCCTCTCTCCTTCTCTCTCTCCTCTTCTCTCGTTTCCTCCCTCCTCTGTTCTCCTTCCCTCTCCCTCTTCCTTATCTCTTCTTCTCTCTCTTTCCTCTTTCCCCATCTCTCCTCTTCCCTCTTCTCGTTCCCTATCTCCCTCTTATGCTCTCATTCTCTCCTTATAAGGATAAGGAGAGAAGGAAGAGAGGAGCGAGAGGGAGAGAAAGAGAAGAAGAGAGAGGATAAAGAGAAGAGAAGGAGAGGAGGAGAGGGAAGATGAGAAGGAGAGGGGACTCCTCTCTCTATCTCCTCTTTAACTTCTTCGCTCCTCTCCCCGTTCTCTCTCTCCCTTCTCCCTCTCCTTACCTTCTCCCTCCCATCCTCTTCTCTTCCCCCTACCCTCCTTTCTCTCTTTCGCTTCACTATCTCCTTATCCCTCTCCTCCACTCACCTCTCTCGTTTCCTCTCTCCTCCTCTATCTCTCTTGCTTCTCTCCTACTCTATCTCTACTCTCCCTTCCCCTTCCCTCTTCTCCTCCTTTCCTTCTCTGTCCTCCTCTCATTCTCTTGTTTCCTCTCACCTCCTCTCTTGTGCCCTCTCTCCTTCTTCTTCTCTCTCTCCCCCTCTTATCCCTCTCTCTCCTCCCCTCTTGTCCTCCCCTTCTCTCTCCCTTCCACCCGCTCTCTCCCTCCTTCTCCGCTCTCTCCTCTTATCCCTCTGTCTCCTCTCGTTCCCTCTCTCTTCTCCTTCTCTCTCTCCTCTCCTGTCTTCCTCTCCTCTCCTTCTCCCTCCTCTTCTCTCTCTCCTTTAATCCCTTCATCTCCTCTCCTTGCCCCTCTCTTCTCCTTCTTCTTTTTCTCTCTCCTTCCCTTCTCTGTCTCCTCCTCTCCCTCTCGTCTTCTCCATTTCCCTCTCTCTCCTTCTCCCTCTTATTATCTTTTCTCTCCTCTTATCTTTCCTCTCTTCTTTCTCCTTCTCTATCTCCCTCTTATCCCTCTCCTTCTCTCCTTTTCTCTCTCCCTCTTATCCCTTTCCTCCACTCCCTCCTTCTCTTGCTCTCTCTCCCTACTTCTCCCTCCTATCTCTTCTCTTCTCTCTCTCCTCTTTTCTATTCTCCTTCTCTCTTCTCTCCTTATCCTTATCCCTATTTTCTTTTCTCTGCCTCTATCCTTCTCTCTCTCTCCCTTCTCCTTTCTCCTAGGTTGTCTACCTCTCTCTCTTCTCCTTCTCTCCCCCCTCTTCTTCTTATCCTTCTCTCTCTTCCCTCTTCTCTGCCTTCCTATTATCCTTATCCTTCTCCTCCTCTCTCCCTTCTCATTGCTCTCACCTTTTCTTTCTCTCTTTTCCTTCTCTCCCTCTCTCCTTATCCCTTTCTCCTTATGCCACTCTCTTTATCTCTCTCTCCTCTCTCCTTTTTTTTGCAAAGCAAAAGGGAGGCTTAGCCTCTAAATCTATTAAGTGTGTGTAAATTACAACCTACAAAATATGAGTCTTAAGTCCGCGGGGGGTGCCACATGCACACCCGGCCACTATTACAATTCTATCGCCATGCACGGCTACCCATTCTACTACTTATTACAAAAAGATTTCACCTCATTATGCCCCTACTCTTTCAAAGTCACTACAACTCGCGGGATCTTCTCCAATGTCCTTGAAGCTTCTCCCCACTATCCGCACTCCTTCCTTCACACTTTGAATAACATCCACCGGGCGCCTCTTCTCATCATCAAAGATGCGCCTATTTCTTTCTTGCAAACATTCATGGACCACCGCTCCCAAGGCTAACCGCATGATATTTACTGTCCCAGCCCCTCCTCTAATCCGGATAACCCGTTGTACCTCGGCTCCATTGTTTCTTCTACATCCATGCTTAGCTTTAGCACCCCCCGAATTTGTGCCCACACATGTGTTGTATACTCGCATTTCCAAAAAAGATGTGCCATATCTTCCTCTCCGTCCTCGCAAAGTACACACGTGGTATCATGCGTGGCTCCCCTCTGCTTCATGAGGCACTTTGTTGTGAGTCTTCCACGTAAAGCCCTCCAAAGTGTCATTGCGTGCTTCGGGACATGGTTCTTATGCCACACCAAGGGGGCCCAAACCACATCCTCATTCTCTTGAATTACCCATGTCCACGCCTCCTTGGTTTTGAAGTTGTCACTCCTCATTCCAATTCGGGTCGGTTTGTCAATCCCACCCGAGATGGGGGTACCCATAATACGTGGCCAAAGTTCCTCCATCTCCAAACTACGTGGGAAGGGGAGGTTCCACACCCCATCCCGAATAAAATAAGACACATAAGTGTCAATTGGAACACCCATATTATGCATGTGGCACCCCCCGCAGACTTAAGACTCATATTTTGTAGGTTGTAATTTACACACACTTAATAGATTTAGAGGCTAAGCCTTCCTTTTGCTTTGCAAAAAAAAGAAGGAAGAGAAGGAGGGAGTGGAGGAAAGGGATAAGAGGGAGAGAGAAAAGGAGAGAAGGAGAGGGATAAGAGGGAGATAAAGAAGGAGAAAGAAGAGAGGAAAGATAAGAGGAGAGAGAAAGAGAGAGATAATAAGAGGGAGAAGGAGAGAGAAGGAAATGGAGAAGACGAGAGGGAGAGGAGGAGACAGAGAAGGGAAGGTGAGAGAAAAAAAGAGAAGGAGAAGAGAGGGACAAGGAGAGGAGATGAAGGGATTAAAGGAGAGAGAGAAGAGGAGGGAGAAGGAGACAAGAGGAAGAGAGGGGATGAGAGAGAGAAGGAGAAGAGAGAGGGAACGAGAGGAGACAGAGGGATAAGAGGAGAGAGCGGAGAAGGAGGGAGAGAGTGTGTGGGAGGGAGAGAGAAGGAGAGGAGAAGAGGGGAGGAGAGAGAGAGGGAGAAGAGGGGGAGAGAGAAGAAGAAGGAGAGAGGGAACAAGAGAGGAGGTGAGAGGAAACCAGAGAATGAGAGGAGGACAGAGAAGGAAAGGAGGAGAAGAGGGAAGGGGAAGGGAACGAGATAGAGAAGGGAGAGTAGAGATAGAGTAGGAGAGAAGCAAGAGAGATAGAGGAGGAGAGAGGAAACGAGAGAGGTGAGTGGAGGAGAGGGATAAGGAGATAGAGAAGCGAGAGAGAGAAAGGAGGGTAGTGGGAAGAGAAGAGGATAGGAGGGAGAAGGAGAGAGAAGGTAAGGAGAGGGAGAAGGGAGAGAGAGAGAATGGGGAGAGGAGCGAAGAAGTTAAAGAGGAGATAGAGAGAGGAGTCCCCTCTCCTTCTCATCTTCGCTCTCCTCCTCTCCTTCTCTTCTCTTTATCCTCTCTCTTCTTCTCTTTCTCTCCCTCTAGCTCCTCCCTTCCTTCTCTCCTTATCCTTATAAGGAGAGAATGAGAGCATAAGAGGGAGATAGGGAACGAGAAGAGGGAAGAGGAGAGATGGGGAAAGAGGAAAGAGAGAGAAGAAGAGATAAGGAAGAGGGAGAGGGAAAGAGAACAGAGGAGGGAGGAAACGAGAGAAGAGGAGAGAGAGAAGGAGAGAGGAGGGAGAGAAGAGAGAGAAGGGGGAGCGGAGGAGAGGGAGAGAAGGAGAGTGAAAGAGAAGAGGAAGGGAGGAGAGAGAGAAGGAAAGAGAGATAAGGAGTAAGATGAGGAGAGAGTGAAGGAGAGAGAAGGAGAAGAGAAAGAGTATCTAGAGGGAGAGTGAGAAAAGGAGAAGAGAGAAAAGGTGAGGGGTAGAACAAGGAGAAGGAGAGAAGGAGAAGAGGGAGGAGGAGGAGAAGAGTGGTAGAGAAGAGTAGAAATGGGAAGAGAGAGAAGAAAAGAAAGGGAAAGGGAGGGAGAGAGAAGAGATATGGAGAACGAGAGTGAGAGGTAGAGAAGGGAGAGAGAAGGAGAGTGGAGAAAAGAGGATAAGAAGAGCAGAGAGAGGAGAAGGAGATAGAAGGAAGAGGGAGAGAGATAATACGAGAATAGACAAGAGCAGAGAGGGAGGGAGGATAGAGAAGGGAAAGAGAGAGAAAAGGAGAGGGAGGAGAGAAGAGGGAGAGGAAGGAGCGAGAGAAGGAGGAGGGAGATAGAAAATGAAGGAGAAGAGGGAAGAGGAGGGAGAGAAGAGAGGCAGAGAAGAGAGGGAAGGAGGAGAGAAGAGGGAGAGAGAAGGAGACAAGGGAGAGAGGAGGATAGGAAAGTAGAGGGGAGAGGGGGTGAAGGAATAGGAGAGAAGGAGAGAGGTAGAGACGAGAGAGAGAAGGAGAAGGGAAAGAGGATGATGAAGAAGGATTAAATGGGGAGAGAGAAGAAGAAGAAGAAGAAGAAGAGAGAAGGATAAGGAGAGAAGAAGAAGGGGAGCGGGATAAGAGGGAAGGGAGAGGAGAGGGAATGTGAGGGAGATAGAGATGAGGCAAGGGAGATGAGAGAAAGAGAGGAGGGAAGAATGAGAGAGGAGAGTGGTAGAGAAGGAGATAAGAGAGGGGTAGAACGAGAGAGAGAGAGAGAATGGCTCTACAGAATGGGACGAGGAGAGCGAGAAGGATTAGGAGAAAAGGAGAAGCGAGAGGAGGGAGAGAAGAAGAGGGAGAAGGAGAGAGGAGAGAGATATAGAGAGTGGCATAAGGAGAAAGGGATACAGAGAGAGGGAGAGAAGGAAGAGAGAGGAAGAAAAGGTGAGAGAAATGAGAAGGGAGAGAGGAGGAGAAGGATAAGGATAATGAGAAGGCAGAGAAGAGAGAAGAGAGAGAAGGAAGAGAGGAGAGAGAGGGAGGTAGACAACCTAGGAGAAAGGAGAAGGGAGAGAGAGAGAGAGAAGGATAGAGGCAGAGACGAGAGAATAGGGATAAGGATAAGGGGAGAAGAGAGAAGGAGAACAGAAAAGAGGAGAGAGAGAAGGGAAGAGATAGGAAGGAGAAGTAGGGAGAGAGAGCGAGAGAAGGACGAGAAGGAGGGAGTGGAGGAAAGGGATAAGAGGGAGAGAGAAAAGGAGAGAAGGAGAGGGATAAGAGGGAGATAGAGAAGGAGAAAGAAGAGAGGAAACATAAGAGGAGAGAGAGATAATAAGAGGGAGAAGGAGAGAGAGGGGAAATGGAGAAGACGTGAGGGAGAGGAGGAGACAGAGAAGGGAAGGTGAGAGAAAAAAAGAGAAGGAGAAGAGAGGGGCAAGGAGAGGAGATGAAGGGATTAAAGGAGAGAGAGAAGAGGAGGGAGAAGGAGAGGAGAGGAAGAGAGGGGAGGAGAGAGAGAAGGAGAAGAGAGAGGGAACGAGAGGAGACGGAGGGTTAAGAGGAGAGAGCAGAGAAGGAGGGAGAGAACGGGTGGGAGGGAGAGAGAAGGAGAGGACAAGAGGGGAGGAGAGAGAGAGGGAGAAGAGGGGGAGAGAGAGAAGGAAGAGAGAGGAAGAAAAGGTGAGAAAAATGAGAAGGGAGAGAGGAGGAGAAGGATAAGGATAATGAGAAGGCAGAGAAGAGAGAAGAGAGAGAAGGAGAAGAAGAAGAGGGGGGAGAGAAGGAGAAGAGAGAGGTAGACAACCTAGGAGAAAGGAGAAGGGAGAGAGAGAGAAGGATAGAGGCAGAGACGAGAGAATAGGGATAAGGATAAGGGGAGAAGAGAGAAGGAGAACAGAAAAGAGGAGAGAGAGAAGGGAAGAGATAGGAGGGAGAAGTAGGGAGAGAGAGCGAGAGAAGGAAGAGATGGAGGGAGTGGAGGAAAGGGATAAGAGGGAGAGAGAAAAGGAGAGAAGGAGAGGGATAAGAGGGAGATAGAGAAGGAGAAAGAAGAGAGGAAAGATAAGAGGAGAGAGAAAGAGAGAGATAATAAGAGGGAGAAGAGGGAGAGGGAAATGGAGAAGACGAGAGGGAGAGGAGGAGACAGAGAAGGGAAGGTGAGAAAAAAAAAAAAAGGAGAAGAGAGGGGCAAGGAGAGGAGACGAAGGCATTAAAGGAGAGAGAGAAGAGGAGGGAGAAGGAGAGGAGAGGAAGAGTGGGGAGGAGAGAGAGAAGGAGAAGAGAGAGGGAACGAGAGGAGACAGAGGGATAAGAGGAGAGAGCGGAGAAGGAGGGAGGAAGGGAGAGAGAGAGCGAGAGAAGGAGGAGGGATATAGAAAATGATGGAGAAGAGGGAAGAGGAGGGAGAGAAGAGAGGGAAGGAGGAGAGAAGAGGAAGAGACAAGGAGACAAGGGAGAGAGGAGGATAGGAAAGTAAAGGGGAGAGGGGGTGAAGGAATGGGAGAGAAGGAGAGAGGTAGAGACGAGAAAGAGAAGGAGAAGGGAAAGAGGATGATGAAGAAGGATAAAATGGGGAGAGAGAAGAAGAAGAAGAAGAGAGAAGGATAAGGAGAGAAGAAGAAGGGGAGCGGGATAAGAGGGAAGGGAGAGGAGAGGGAATATGAGGGAGATAGAGATGAGGCAGGGGAGATGAGAGAAAGAGAAGTGGGAAGAATGAGAGAGGAGAGTGGTAGAGAAGTAGATAAGAGAGGGGTAGAACGAGAGAGAGAGAGAGAGAGAGAGAGAGAGAGAGAATGGCTCTACAGAATGGGATGCGGAGAGAGAGATGGCTTGGGAGAAAAGGAGAAGCGAGAGGAGGGAGAGAAGAAGAGGGAGAAGGAGAGAGAGAGATAAAGAGAGTGGCATAAGGAGAAAGCGATAAGGAGAGAGGGAGAGAAGGAAAAGAGAGAAAGAAAAGGTGAGAGAAATGATAAGGGAGAGAGGAGGAGAAGGATAAGGATAATGAGAAGGCAGAGAAGAGGGAAGAGAGAGAAGGAGAAGAAGAAGAGGGCGGGAGAGAAGGAGAAGAGAGAGAGGTAGACAAGCTAGGAGAAAGGAAAAGGGAGAGAGAGAGAGAGAAGGATAGAGGCAGAGAAGAGAGAAGGAGAACAGAAAAAAGGAAAGAGAGAAGAGATAGGAGGCAGAAGTAGGGAGAGAGAGCGAGAGAAGGAAGAGAAGGAGGGAGTGGAGGAATGGGATAAAAGGGAGAGAGAAAAGGAGAAAAGGAGAGAAGGAGAGGGATAAGAGGGAGAGAGAAAAGGAGAGAAGGAGAGGGATAAGAGGGAGATAGAGAAGGAGAAAGAAGAAAGGAAAGATAAGAGGAGAGAGAAAGAGAGATAATAAGAGGGAGAAGGAGAGAGAGGGAAATGGAGAAGACGAGAGGAAGAGGAGGAGACAGAGAAGGGAAGGTGGGAGAAAAAAGAGAAGGAGAAGAGAGGGGCAAGGAGAGGAGATGAAGGGATTAAAGGAGAGACAGAAGAGGAGGGACAGAAGGAAGAGACGAGCGAGAGGGAGAGAAAGAAGAGACGAGCGAGAGGGAGAGACAGAAGAGGAGGGAGAGAAGGAAGAGAGGAGAGAGAGGGAGAAGAGGGGGAGAGAGAGAAGAAGAAGGAGAGAGGGAACAAGTGAGGAGGTGGGAGGAAACAAGAGAATGAGAGGTGGACAGAGAAGGAAAGGAGGAGAAGAGGGAAGGGGAAGGGAACGAGATAGAGAAGCGAGAGTAGAGATAGAGTAGGAGAGAAGCAAGAGAGATAGAGGAGGAGAGAGGAAACGAGAGAGGTGAGTGGAGGAGAGGGATAAGGAGATAGAGAAGCGAGATAGAGAAAGAAGGGTAGTGGGAAGAGAAGAGGATAGGAGGGAGAAGGAGAGAGAATGTAAAGAGAGGGAGAAGGGAGAGAGAACGGGGAGAGGAGCGAAGAAGGGAAAGAGGAGATAGAGAGAGGAGTCCCCTCTCCTTCTCATCTTCCCTCTCCTCCTCTCCTTTTCTCTTTATCCTCTCTCTTCTTCTCTTTCTCTCCCTCTCACTCGTCTCTTCCTTCTCTCCTTATCCTTATAAGGAGAGAATGAGAGCATAAGAGGGAGATAGGGAACGAGAAGAGGGAAGAGGAGAGATGGGGAAAGAGGAAAGAGGAAAGAGAGAGAAGAAGAGATAAGGAAGAGGGAGAGGGAAGGAGAACAGAGGAGGGAGGAAACGAGAGAAGAGGAGAGAGGGGCAGAAGGAGAGAGAGGAGAAGGAATGAGAGGAGAGAGAAGCTCTGGGGTTGCGTATGGGGAACCTAGGGTTTTCTAAGGTTTTCAACCTCATTTTTCCACCAAATCTCTTGATTTCTTCACCAAAATGGATCATAAGTCTAGTTCTACACGTTTGCAACAACAAGATGGAGATTGTGGCATCATTAAAGATCTCCATCATGCATCAAAGAAAGCACCTCCCTCGGGTTTGGAGGGTGAAGCTTTTACTCCACTTCTAGGGAGTACTTTTACTCCCCCAAGGAAGTGGTCCGACCTCTTTGGGGCCAGCCTAAGGGCATCCACGGCCCTTGATCCACCGACAGTTAAGGGAGGGGAGAAGGTCGCCATTTGCACAAAGGTTGAAGTCGTGGAGGCACTAAGAAGATGGGACAAGGTCTTGGTCGGTCACTTCATAGCCTTCAAGCCGCACTTGCCGACATTAGAAAAACACCTCCCCAAGTTGTGGGGCATAGTTGGAAGCATGAAATCATTAGGAGGAGTCAAGGTTTCATGCTTTTTTGTTTTACACTTGGGGAGGATAGAAAGAAGGTGCTTGAAGGACGGGTCTTGGTTCGTTAAAGGAGCTCCCCTTGTGGTTCAAGAGTGGGTGCCGGAGATGACATTGAAGAAGGCCAACATAACCACGGTGCCCATTTGGGTTCGTTTGCCGGAGCTAGATCTACGATTTTGGTCGGCAAAAACCTTGAGCAATATTGCAAGTGTTCTTGGAAGACCACTCTACATGGATGAACACACGGCGGGCGGGAGAAGGCTAGCTTTTGCGCGAGTTTGCATTGAGGTTAGTCACGATTTCTTATACCCTAGTTGGGTAGAGGTGCAAGTGGAAGAAAGTGGGACGCATAAGGTGCATGTGGAATACGAATGGTGCCCCGGGTATTGCAAGGATTGCCAAGAATTCGACCATTATGTGGAGAAGTGCCCAAAGAGGAGGATGCCTAGTACCATGCTTGGTCCTCCACAAAGAAATGCCGAAAAATGGGTTGTGGTAAATCGAGGAAAGGCCGGAAAAATGGATGTGAGGGAAGAAGGATTGCAAATAGGGATTGGTAGTGCGAAACACCAATGTTTGGTGGGATTGTTGGGGGAGGCCATGATGGAAGAGAGTTTCGTTGGTGAGGGAGGTGAGGGAAGGGGGGTTGGAAGGGATTATGACGTGGAGCCCCTTGGGGCTGACGTGGAATCGAAGGCAGATGAGAGGAGGACACATGGGAAGGAGTGTGGGAGGGAAAATGAGGAGGGAAACGTGAAAGAAGGTGGGGGAAAGCTTTGTGCATCTCTTTAGGGCAAGCAAATGAGAATGGGACACGTGGCAGGGGAGAGGAGGGAAATGAAGACAAAAAGAAGGTTTGCTTTGGTGAGATAACGGTCACAAGGGGGGAGCCTACGAGGAAGCGACAAGTGGCGGTCAAGGGAAGAAAATAGAATTGCAAAAGCAAGATTTGTGCTTCACATTGGGAGGAACCAATGGGGAAGGAGATGCACGTCATAGGAGTGTAGGGGCCAATGAGGAGGGAGATGAGTGCTCAATTTTTGAAGGGACCAATGAGGAGGGAGTTGAGTGCTCACAAGATAAAGGGACCAATGAGGAGGGAGTTGAGTGCTCACAAGATAAAGGGGCCAATAAGGAGGGAGTTGAGTGCTCAATTATAGGAGCCAATGAGAAAGGAGGTGAGTGCTCCATGCTTGGGGGGACCAATGAGGATAAAGCTAGTACTACATTTGAAGACATAGATGGGGACCACGTTTTCTCTAGTGGGAAGAAAGGAAAAAGAGAAACATTGGATAGGAAATCACGTGATTCTCAAGGGAGTGTGGGTTTCAAGTGGGAAAGGGTATGCATGGGAATAACGTGCATGAGAAAACAAGTGTGGGTGATGGGTTGAGTGGTGTAGTATCCCTAGTGTCTCAAGAGAAAGGATGGGTTTCACTCAAAAGAGTGGCTAGAGAGAAGGAGAAGGGGAAAGAGATCTCGAGCATAAACAAAAATGGAGGAAGGTTTGATGTGCTCAACGAAGCCGAGAAGGAAAGTGGAGTAGAAGATGGGGAAATTTCGAAGCAAGAAATGGAGATATCGTTGCGAGAAGACACTAGTGTTGGGAAACCAAGGAGAGGGTGCTCCCCACCATCTCCGGTTGATTTGGAAACAATCTCACCACAACCCGAAGTTTTCAAGGCCATACGTGAGAAGGGTTTGAGGCAACAAAAGAACACACGTGGAGGCAAGGGGTGCGCCCCCTCACCTTGAATCCATGAATGTCCTAATATGGAACGTGCGCGGTGCAAATGGACCCGGCCGAGCACATATGATAAGGGGTCGACTAAGGAAGGAGAAACCGGACATTGTTTGTCTTGTGGAGCACAAAGTGAAATTGAAGAAACTGGCAAGATTCAAGCGTGCAATTTGGCCCCATGCGTGGGTGGGAAATAACTTGATTGTTGACTCCGGGAGAATCCTAGTACTTTGGAATGAACATGTGGTTGATCTCGAAGTAAAGTTTGAGTCAACCCAAATGCTCCACTTCGAAGGTTGCTTGAAAACGGAGTTGCGTTCTTCCTCACGGCCATATATGTAGAGAATGGACACATTGATAGACGAATCTTGTGGAGGGACCTTGAATCCGTGGAGCCTACAACGTCAATGCCTTGGTTGGTAGGAGGCGATTTTAATTGCATTCGATGGCCGTGGGAAAAAACGAGGAGGAGGGGGAGTAAATGAGGCTGCTATAAAAGATTTTAACGAGAGTGTGGATGCCCGACAACTCCTAGAGATGCCTTCCTCGGGTGGAGAGTTCACTTGGTCGAATTCTTCCGAAGGAAGTGCTTGCATTGAAACTCGAATTGATCGGATCTTGATGAATAACGCATGGTTAGAAAAGTTTCCACAATCTCACTATGTAGTGGGGGAGAAGGCTTTAAGTGACCATGCGACACTTATCATGAGAACGGAAGGAAACAAGAGACGGAAGGTGCGGATGTTTAGGTTCGAAAACCATTGGGTGGAGCATGAGGATTTCCTTTCGATAGTCGAAGGGGCTTGGGCAACACTTGTAAATGGCACTCCTATGTTTCGTGTGGTGGAGAAATCGAATGAAGTCAATGAGGCACTCAAGAGGTGTAGTGCGAGTATGTTTGGGAATGTTGAAAACAAAGTGAAGCAAGCCCGGGAAGCTCTTGAGGATGTAAGGAGAAGAAGGAGTGATAATCCGGTGGATGGATCAGTTGAAGTTGTTGAGGGGGCTGCAAAAGGCGAGCTTGCACGTGTCCTTGCTTGGGAGGAATCCATTGTTAGGCAAAAATCAAGAGTTAAGTGGTTAAAGGAGGGGGATCGGAATACCCGGTTTTAACATGCGCAACTTCGAGTGAGGAGAGCCACCAACCAAGTGAGAAGAGTGTGTGAGGGTGAGAGCATTGCGGAGGAGGAGGGGGAAATCCGTGAAGCGTTTCGACGCTTTTTTTCTAACTTGTTTGCTAGTGATTTTCAAGTACAACCTATTAAGCCGTCGATAACTTTGCCTCTCCTTGAACCCTCGGAAGGGGATGGCCTAGTTCGAAAGCTGACCATGAAGGAGTTGGAGGATGTTGTTTTGAATGCAAATGTGGACAAAGCACCAGGGCCCGATGGCTTTAATGCCATGTTCTTCAAGGCGGCATGGAGGATAGTAAAGAAGGACGTGTTTAAGGCGGTGGATTCTTGCTTGAGTAGCGGGAAGTTATTGGCCAAGTGGAACTACACATCCATCACGATCATACCAAAAAAGAAAGCACCGTCCATGGTAGAAGACTATAGGCCCATAGCCTTATGCAACATGACGTACCGATTCAGCTCAAAGGTCCTTGCAAATTGATTGAAGGGGTTACTCCCAAAGCTAGTAGGAGAACATCAAAGTGCTTTCATCCAAGGAAGGAGAATTGGGGATAATATCCTCCTTGCACACGAATTGTGCCATAATCTTCATCTCGACAAGGGGAAAGGAAGAATGTGTATCAAGCTTGATATTAGAAAGGCTTATGACTCCATCTCGTGGGAGTTTCTTGAGCATGTGATGCTGAAATTTGGCTTCCCCAAGAAGTGGAGGACGACCATCTTGGCTTGTGTGAAGGCATCATTTGTTGTGACGGTAAATGGAGCAAACTCTACACCTTTTCGAGCAACAAATGGGTTGCGACAAGGAGACCCGTTAGCCTCATATTTGTTCGTTATGTGCATGGAGGTCTTGAGTAAGATGGTGAACATGGCGGTGGAGGAAGGAAGGATAGAACCCTTAGTTTGTGGAGACATGGTCGTGTCCCACTTATTGTTCACCGATGATGTTCTATTATTTGCAAAGGCCACAAGAAAGAATGCCCACGCAATTAAAGAGGTACTTGCAGAATTTACGGCATGTTCGGGACTGAAATTCAACGTCTCAAAAAGTCAGATTTTCATGGGAGGCGATATCCAACATGGGCAATGGATTTTCCGGTGGTCTACCTAGGATTGCCGCTCTTTTCGGGAAGAATGGGAAGAAATCATTGCACATCCCTTGTAAACAAAGTGAAGGCTCGCCTTAGCTCATGGCAGCAACACTTTCTCTCCATTGCCGGAAGAGTGGATCTTGTGAGAAGCGTGTTGATTTCCCTTAGCATATATTGGACATCCGCTTTTCTTCTTCCAAGGCGAGTCCTACACGAATTGGAGAGCATCATGAGTAGATTCATATGGGGGGACCGAAGAAGTGGGTGGCAGTCGCTTGGAAAGACGTGTGTACTCCAAAGGATGAAGGAGGACTTGGCCTTAAACGATTAACGGAGTGGAACGATGTGGGACTCCTTCGCTTGTTTTGGCTAGTCGTGGAAGGTGGCAACTCACTTTGGGTGAAGTGCATTCGCCAAAAATACTTAAAGACACGCACTATTTGGCTTGCAAGACCCCCATCTTCCTCCTCGTGGGCTTGGCGAGGGATACTTCGAGTGCGTGACATTGCAAGACGACATATTCATTACAAGGTGGGAAATGGGGAGGACATAAGATTCTTCCAATATCCATGGTGTGGGGATCCTTTCCAATGCACAACTTGGGGGGAACGTTTACACTATTAAGTGGGGGTACCATGGGACGTCAAAGTGGCTTTCTTCATCAAGGAGGGTCGTTGGGCTCTACCCCCACCAAGGTCATGTATAATGGAGGAGTTATGGGACAAGATTAGGCATATACCCATCCTTGGAGGACGTGATGGGCCAGCAAGGATAAATGGAAGAGGTGAAACATTTGGGATGAAAGAGGCTTGGAAGTGGGTGAGGGAACCGGGCACCAAAGTGGGATGGACGAAAGTGGTGTGGCACAAACACGCCATCCCAAAGCATACCCTCACGGCTTGGAGAGCACTAAGGGGCCGACTTGTCACGAAGAAGCTTATGAATCAAAGAGGAGCCACACATGACCCCACTTACGTTCTTTGTGAGTAAATGGAGGAGGATATAGAACACCTATTTTGGGGATGTCTATACACGAGAGAGGTATGGAAAAGGATCCTTGCAAGCCTACAACTCAGCCCTAACTTTGCAAGTACTCTTGAGAGGGAGGCATCACGACTCTTGCATGCTAGTGGTAGTAAAGTAGAGAAGGTAGTCCGAAGATGGGCATTTAGTGCTATGGTACATGAAAGTTGGCAAGAGAGGAATAGAAGGATCTTCGAGGGAGAGAAGAAAAGGCCGGAGGAACTCATGAGGCTCATCAAGGATACAATCCAATACATGGGAGACAAGATCAAGGTATTAGCAAGGAATGAAGAAGAACTCACGCACTTTGAGCTGATTTGGTTGTAATAAAATGTAGCGTGGTTGTCTTTGCGCATGGGAACATTGTAATAGATTTTTGTGTAGCGCATAGGTAGAAATACGGATTTCATTGTATGGTGTGGCTGGTTTATGCGTGTGGCATAAACCCGCGCTCAAAACACTCATTTTTGTAGGTTGCAAACAATACTTATCAATAGAATTAGAGGCTAAGCCTCCCTTTTTGCTTTGCAAAAAAAAGAGAGAAGAGGAGAGAGAGAGAAGGAGAGAGGAGGGAGAGAAGAGAGAGAAGGGGGAGCGGAGGAGAGGGAGAGAAGGAGAGTGAGAGAGAAGAGGAAGGGAGGAGAGAGGGAGAAAGAGAGAGAAGGAAAGAGAGATAAGGAGAGAGTGAAAGAGAGAGAAGGAGAACAGAAAGAGTATCTAGAGGGAGAGTGAGAAAAGGAGAAGAGAGAAAAGGAGAAGAGAGAAAAGGTGAGGGGTAGAACAAGGAGAAGGAGAAGAGGGAGGAGGAGGAGAAGAGTGGTAGAGAAGAGTAGAAACGGGAAGAGAGAGAAGAAAAGAGAGGGAAAGGGAGAGAGAGAGAGAAGAGATATGGAGAACGAGAGTGAGAGGTAGAGAAGGGAGAGAGAAGGAGAGTGGAGAAAAGAGGATAAGAAGAGCAGAGAGAGGAGAAGGAGATAGAAGGAAGAGGGAGAGAGAGAACACGAGAATAGACAACAGCAGAGAGGGAGGGAGGATAGAGAAGGGAAAGGGAGAGAAAATGAGAGGGAGTAGAGAAGAGGGAGAGGAAGGGAGAGAGAGAGCGAGAGAAGGAGGAGGGAGATAGAAAATGAAAGAGAAGAGGGAAGAGAGGCAGAGAAGAGAGGGAAGAAGGAGAGAAGAGGGAGAGAGAAGGAGACAAAGGAGAGAGGAGGATAGGAAAGTAGAGGGGAGAGGGGGTGAAGGAATGGGAGAGAAGGAGAGAGGTAGAGACGAGAGAGAGAGAATGAGAAGGGAAAGAGGATGATGAAGAAGGATAAAATGGGAGAGAGAAGAAGAAGAAGAAGAAGAAGAAGAGAGAAGGATAAGGAGAGAAGAAGAAGGGGAGCAGGATAAGAGGGAAGGGAGAGGAGAGGGAATATGAGGGAGATATACATGAGGCAAGGGAGATGAGAGAAAGAGAAGAGGGAAGAATGAGAGAGGAGAGTGGTAGAGAAGGAGATAAGAGAGGGGTAGAACGAGAGAGAGAGAGAATGACTCTACAGAATGGGACGAGGAGAGAGAGAAGGTTTGGGAGAAAAGGAGAAACGAGAGGAGGGAGAGAAGAAGAGGGAGAAGGAGAGAGAGATAAAGAGAGTGGCATAAGGAGAAAGGGATAAGGAGAGAGGGAGAAGGAAGAGAGAGAAAGAAAAGGTGAGAGAAATGAGTAGGGAGAGAGGAGGAGAAGGACAAGGCTAATGAGAAGGCAGAGAAGAGAGAAGACAGAGAAGGAGAAGAAGAAGAAGAGGGGGGAAAGAAGGAGAAGAGAGAGAGGTAGACAACCTAGGAGAAAGGAGAAGGGAGAGAGAGAAGGATAGAGGCAGAGAAGAGAGAATAGGGATAAGGATAGGGAGAGAAGAGAGAAGGAGAACAAAAAAGAGGAGAGAGAGAAGAGAAGAGATAGGAGGGAGAAGTAGGGAGAGAGAGCGAGAGAAGGAAGAGAAGGAGGGAGTTGAGGAAAGGGATAAGAGGGAGAGAGAAAAGGAGAGAAGGAGAGGGATAAGAGGGAGATAGAGATGGAGAAAGAAGAGAGGAAAGATAAGAGGAGAGAGAAAGAGAGAGATAATAAGAGGGAGAAGGAGAGAGAGGGAAATGGAAAAGACGAGTGGGGAGGAGGAGACAGAGAAGGGAAGGTGAGAGAAAAAAAGAAAAGGAGAAGAGAGGGGCAAGGAGAGGAGATGAAGGGATTAAAGGAGAGAGTGAAGAGGAGGGAGAGGAGAGGAAGAGAGGGGAGGAGAGAGAGAAGGAGAAGATAGAGGGAACGAGAGGAGACGGAGGGATAAGAGGAGAGAGCGGAGAAGGAGGGAGAGAGAACGAGAGGACAAGAGGGGAGGAGAGAGAGGGAGAAGAGGGGAGAGAGAGGAAGAAGGAGAGAGGGAACAAGAGAGGAGGTGAGAGGAAACAAGAGAATGAGAGGAGGACAGAGAAGGAAAGGAGGAGAAGAGGGAAGGGGAAGTGAACGAGATAGAGAAGGGAGAGTAGAGATAGAGTAGGAGAGAAGCAAGAGAGATAGAGGAGGAGAGAGGAAACGAGAGAGGTGAGTGGAGGAGAGGGATAAGGAGCTAGACAAGCGAGAGAGAGAAAGGAGGGTAGTGGGAAGAGAAGAGGATAGGAGGGAGAAGGAGAGAGAAGGTAAGGAGAGGGAGAAGGGAGAGAGAGAGAACGGGGAGAAGAGCAAAGAAGTGAAAGAGGAGATAGAGAGAGGAGTCCCCTCTCGCTCTCGCTCGTCTCTTCCTTCCCTCCTTATCCTTATAAGGAGAGAATGAGAGCATAAGAGGGAGATAGGGAATGAGAAGAGGGAAGAGGAGAGATGGGGAAAGAGGAAAGAGAGAGAAGAAGAGATAAGGAAGAGGGAGAGGGAAGGAGAACAGAGGAGGGAGGAAACGAGAGAAGAGGAGAGAGAGAGAAAGAGAGAAGGGGGAGCGGAGGAGAGGGAGAGAAGGAGAGTGAGAGAGAAGAGGAAGGGAGGAGAGAGGGAGAAAGAGAGAGAAGAAAAGAGAGATAAGGAGAAAGATGAGGAGAGAGTGAACGAGAGAGAAGGAGAAGAGAAAGAGTATCTAAAGGGAGAGTGAGAAAAGGAGAAGAGAGAAAAGGTGAGGGGTAGAACAAGGAGAAGGAGAAGGAGAAGGAGAGAAGGAGAAGAGGGAGGAGGAGGAGAAGAGTGGTAGAGAAGAGTAGAAATGGGAAGAGAGAGAAGAAAATAGAGCGAAAGGGAGAGAGAGAAGAGATATGGAGAACGAGAGTGAGAGGTAGAGAAGGGAGAGAGAAGGAGAGTGGAGAAAAGAGGATAAGAAGAGCAGAGAGAGGAGAAGGAGATTGAAGGAAGACGGAGAGAGAGAACACGAGAATAGACAAGAGCAGAGAGGGAGGGAGGATAGAGAAGGGAAAGAGAGAGAAAAGGAGAGGAAGGGGGAGAGAGGGAGAGAAGGAGGTGGGAGATAGAAAATGAAGGAGAAGAGGGAAGAGGAGGGAGAGAAGAGAGGAAGAGAAGAGAGGGGAGGAGAGAAGAGAAGAGGGAGAGAGAAGGAGACAAGGGAGAGAGGAGGATAGGAAAGTAGAGGGGAGAGGGGGTGAAGGAATGGGAGAGAAGGAGAGAGGTAGAGACGAGAGAGAGAAGGAGAAGGGAAAGAGGATGATGAAGAAGGATAAAATGGGGAGAGAGAAGAAGAAGAAGAAGAAGAAGAAGAAGAGAGAAGGATAAGGAGAGAAGAAGAAAGGGAGCGGGATAAGAGGGAAGGGAGAGGAGAGGGAATATGAGGGAGAAAGAGATGAGGCAAGGGAGATGAGAGAAAGAGAAGAGGGAAGAATGAGAGAGGGGAGTGGTAGAGAAGGAGATAAGAGAGGGGTAGAATGAGAGAGAGAGAGAGAGAGAGAGAGAGAATGGCTCTACAGAATGGGACGAGGACAGAGAGAAGGATTGGGAGAAAAGGAGAAGCGACTGGAGGGAGAGAAGAACAGGGAGAAGGAGAGAGGAGAGAGAGATAAAGAGAGTGGCATAAGGAGAAAGGGATAAGGAGAGAGGGAGAGAAGGAAGAGTGAGAAAGAAAAGGTGAGAGAAATGAGAAGGGAGAGAGGAGGAGAAGGATAAGGATAATGACAAGGCAGAGAAGAGGGAAGAGAGAGATGGAGAAGAAGAAGAGGGGGGAGAGAAGGAGAAGAGAGAGTGGTAGACAACCTATGTGAAAGGAGATGGGAGAGAGAGAGAGAGAGAAGGAGAGAGGCAGAGAAGAGAGAATACGGATAAGGATAAGGAGAGAAGAGAGAAGGAGAACAGAAAAGAGGAGAGAGAGAAGAGAAGAGATATGAGGGAGAAGTAGGGAGAGAGAGCGAGAGAAGGAAGAGAATGAGGGAGTGGAGGAAAGGGATAAGAGGGAGAGAGAAAAGGAGAGAAGGAGAGGGATAAGAGGGAGATAGAGAAGGAGAAAGAAGAGAGGAAAGATAAGAGGAGAGAGAAAAGAGAGAGATAATAACAGGGAGAAGGAGAGAGAGGGAAATAGAGAAGAAGAGAGGGAGAGGAGGAGACAGAGAAGGGAAGGTGAGAGAAAAAAAGAGAAGGAGAAGAGAGGGGCAAGGAGAGGAGATGAAGGGATGAAAGGAGAGAGAGAAGAGGAGGGAGAAGGAGAGGAGAGGAAGAAGAAGGGAGAGAGAGCGAAAAAAGTAGGAGAGAGAAGCTCTGGGGATAGCATGGGGAAACCTATGGTGTTTCTAGGTTACTGTTAACGTTTTTCCACCAAAACACTCGATTTCTTTAGCAAATGGAGCATTTGCAACGTTCTAACACCATTGGGAGGACAGTTGGAGATGGTGGCGCTAACAAGCATCTCCAAGAGGCAAGCTTAAGTCGTGGAAACGCAGGGAAGGATGGAGATGGTGGTGCGCACTCCACTTTTGAAGAGGAACACCGACCTAGGAAGTGGTCGGAGCTCTTCTCGGCCGGTGCTATGGCATCAACGGTGTTAAACTACAGGCCACCGGAGGAGAAGGATGGGATGAAGGTGGCGGTGTGCACTAGAGAAGAAGTGGAGGATGCACTTAAGTCATGGGATAAGTTACTTTTTGGTTACTTTGTGGATTTCAAGCCGCATTTGCCAACGTTGGAGCGTTATCTTCATAAGCTATGGAGACTTTCCAGTGTCGTGGAGGTGATTAAAAGGCAAGAGGAGTTCTTGTTATTTCGCTTTACTTTGGAAGATGACCGAAAACACGTCTTGGAGCATGGACCTTGGTTCGTTAGGGGAACCCCACTAGTAGTGCAAAAGTGGACGGCGGAAAGGGAGATGAAGAGGAGCAAGATATCGACCATACCAAATTGGGTAAGATTGCCGGAACTTAACCTTCGGTTTTGGTCACCAAGAATCTTGCGGAATATCATTAGTGTGCTTGGGAAACCGTTATACATGGATGCAAACACCTCATCCGGGTGGAGGCTATCCTATGCTCGTGTGTGTGTGGAAGTGGGGAACACTTTCTCTTACCCGGCGTTTGTGGGAGTGCAAGTCGAGGGGGGGAGGGTGGAATCGGTGGAAGTGGAATACGAATGGAAACCGGAACATTGTGGGGGGGGGGGGGGGGGTGCAATGAATTTGGCCATAGTTTGGAGAGATGCCCGAAGCAACCAAGGGAAGGGGGGAAGTCGACTGCAAAGGTGGTGGAGGAAAGCACCTAAGGTGTCGCATGAGTGGGTCCAAGTGGGAAGGAAGGGAAGCAAAGATGCATCTCGATCGAAGGAGTGTTTGGATGAAGGAATCACTTGGGCCAAGGATGATGCCGACACTAGAGAGGGAGAGGAGGAGCACGTTCAAGTGGGGGAGGAGATGGGAACGGAATCCGTCAAGGGAGGAATGGAAAAGGTGGGCCAAGGGATGGTAAAGTTAACAGAGAAGGAACAAAACGTGGTTGAAGAAGAGCCAAACTTTGTGCAACAAATTTTCGTGGTCCAAGAGGGAGCAAGTTCAAATGAGCCAATCATGGAGGAGACACAAAAGGTGGAAGGAGTAGAACCAATAAAAATGCAGCAAAATTTCGTGGTCCACCATGGAGCATGTTCAAATGAGCCAATCATGGAGGAGTTCCCACCTTTGGGGGGGACAAAGGCTGCCACAAGTAAGGAAGGGACACTTGGCCCCAATTGGAGCACTAGTGGAGACAAAAGCACAAAAGGACAAAAAGAAAAGCAACCTTCCTCCACACCAATCATTGGGGAGCATTCCAAAGGGGATTCTCTAGTATTAAAGAGTGCAATATTTCCCACTTAACGCATGAAGGAGATAAAAGAGGAAAATGAGGATTAATTGAAAAGGTTAGTCCAACGATTGGTGCTAATCACGGATTAAGTGAAGTGTGTGATGTTTTTTCGGATCTGACCCATTACCGAAACAAGGGAGGTGTTGTGTCCCATTCTAAATCAGCCCAAGTTAGTATTACAAGAGGAAAAGGAAGGTTTGATATCCTAGCCGCACTAGATGGGGAAGCCGAGGCAAAGGAGAAGAACGGAAGTGAAGAAGAGGAAAATGGGAAAGAAACGTGTGGTGAACATAGAAGAAAGCTCGTGTCCCCACCTATGGACGTGGATCTTGAAGCCATCTCACCTCAACCCGATGTGTTTTGTGCTATTCGTGAGAAGGGATTGGAGAAACAGAAGACAATTCGGGGTGGTAAGGGACGTAAGTCCCCTAGTGCGCAATGATGAACATCCTAGTGTGGAATGTGGACGGAGCTAATGGCCCCGGCCGTGCGCATATGATTAGGGGGCGAATAAAAGAAGTAAAGGCGGATATTGTTTGTCTCTTGGAGCACAAAGTGAAGACAAAGAAACTAGAGAGGTTTCGGAAGGCTCTTGGCGCAAAAGCTTGGGCGGCAAACAATGTGGTGGTTGACTCGGGAAGGATCTTAGTTCTTTGGGATGATAGCAAGGTTGACCTTAAGTTGGTGTACGAGACTACACAACTACTCCAATTTGAAGGGCGGGAGAAGACTCTCGATTGCAATATAGTGATCACGGCGGTGTATGGGGAGAATAGTCACTTGGAGAGGCGTGCGTTGTGGGAAGACCTTGCAAGGGCTGCCCCCTCCGACTCAATCCCGTGGCTAGTAGGTGGTTATTTCAATTGCATTCGATGGCCACGTGAAAAATGTGGAGGTTGCGGAGTGCAACATGGTGGCTATGGATGACTTTAATCGTTGTGTGGACCATTTGCAACTCGTGGAGGTGCCATCTACTGGGGGCTTTTCCGGAGTCGTTGTGTGGACCATTTGACCGGATCCTCATGTCCCATGCATGGTTGGAGGCTTTTCCGGAGTCGTTCTACGTCGTGGGTGCGAAGGACCTTAGTGACCATGCTATGCTTAACCTTTCTACGGTTAATGAGGGACCAAGGAAGAAGAAGAATTTTCGGTTTGTAAATTTTTGGTCGGACCATGAACAATTTCCGAAGGTGGTGAAAGAGGCGTGGGCTACGTGGGTGGAGGGTACTCCAATGTTTAGAGTTGCGGCAAAGCTTACTTTGGTCAAAGAGGCACTCAAGAAGTGGAGCTTTGAAAATTTCGGAAACGTTGAAGAAAGAGTGCGTGAAGCTCAATTAGCACTTGAGGATGTGAGGTGTCGGAGGACAACCCATCGGGATGATGAGGGACTTGTGTTTCAAGAAGTGGAATGTAAGGAGATTTTGCAACTTGCGTTGGCACGAGAGGAAGCATTGGTGAGACAGAAATCGAGGGTGAGGTGGTTACGTGAAGGTGACCAAAACTCAAGGTTTTTCCATGCATCCCTTAGAGTGAGGAGAGCCACCAATCATGTGAGAAGAGTGAGTGAGGGAGAGACATTGTTTGAAGAGGAGGGAGCCATCCGGGAGGCCTTCCGGAGGAGATACTCTAACTTGTTTGCTAGTGGTTTTCAGGTACACTCCTTGGACACGACAATCCAACTCCCACATTTGGAGGAAGTGGAGGCAAGGGTGCTCATCAAACCTTTGGCCATCCAAGAGCTTGAACGCGTGGTGAAAAGGGCAAATGTGGACAAGGCACCGGGGCCCGATGGTTTTAATGCTAAATTCTTTCGAGTGGCATGGGATTGGATCAAAGATGACATGTTCAAGACTGCCGAGTCCTTCTTCAAGAGTCGGAAACTCCTCCGATAGTTCAACTACACATCCATCACCTTAATCCCGAAGAAAGCAACACCCACAACGGTGGATGACTACCAGCCTATCTCTCTTTGTAATATGGTGTATCGGTACTTGTCGAAGATCCTAGCGAATCGGTTAAAGGAAGTGTTACCAAAGTTGGTGGGAGAAACTCAAAGCGCTTTTGTAAGTGGGAGAAGAATTGGGGATAACATCCTCCTCGCACATGAGATTTGTCACAATATGCACTTGGGTAGAGGCAAACGACGCATGTGTTTGAAGTTGGACCTCCGGAAGGCGTATGATTCAGTGTCGTGGGAGTTTCTTGAGGAAGTACTAAGGAGATTTGGGTTCCCCTTTGACGGAAGCTTATCATGACGTGCGTCCGAGCTTCCTTTGTGGTGACAGTTAATGGGGAGAACTCAAGACCGTTTGGTGCCATGAATGGACTTCGACAAGGTGACCCACTTGCCCCTCATCTTTTGTGATGTGCATGGAGGTGTTGAGTGCTATGTTTCGAAAGGAAGTGGAATGTGGGAACCTTGACCCGGCAACATGTGGGGATATCCCGGTATCACACCTATTATTTGCGGATGATGTTATGGTGTTTGCAGCAGCAACAAAGGAAAATGCTCGAGTGATTAAAAGGGTACTCATGGATTTCTCTTCATCATCGGGGCTGCAACTAAATGTGGCCAAGAGCCAGGTGTTTATGGGGGGAATGGTCACGGATGGTGAATGGATTTGTGCACACTTGGGCATGCAAAGAGTGGAGTTTCCGGTTATGTACTTGGGATTACCACTCTTCTCTTCGCGGCTTGCAAGGCAGCATTGCATGGGATTGATAAACAAGGTACATGCTCGACTTAGCACTTGGAAGCGGAATCATTTGTCTATGGCGGGCCGAGTGGAGCCTGTGAGGAGTATCCTAGTTTCACTTAGTATCTATTGGACCTCAGCTTTCCTCATTCCACGAAAGGTGTTGAAGGAAGTAGAGAGTATTATGATCCATTTCGTATGGGGTGGACCAACAAAATGGGTAGTTGTGGCTTGGCGGGACATATGCATGCCAAAGGACGAAGGAGGGTTAGTTCTTAAGCAACTCACAGATTGGAATAATGCTGGCCTCCTATGTCTCTTGTGGTTGGTTGTGGAGGAAACTCGCTTTGGGTGTGATGTGTGCGAAGAAAGTACCTTAGAAACCGAAGTATTTGGACAGCCCGGCCCCCTTCACTTTGTTCGTGGGCATGGAGAGGCATACTACGTGTGCGTGAGTTGGCAAAGGAGAAGATCCAATACCAAATTGGAGATGGGACATCCATTCGGTTCTTCACACATCCGTGGTGCGGTAGGCCGGTGGTTTGTCTACCTCGAGGTGACCGCATCCATTACGATATGGGTGTCCCAAAGGATGTTTGGGTCTCATATTTTATTCGTGACGGTACTTGGAGACTACCTTTCCCTCGCTCCATGGACATGGAGGAGCTATGGGCAAAGATTTGGCAAACTAAGATCCATGGTGGGCAGGATTTACCTACAAGAGTGGGAGCTACGAATGACAAGTTTACTATGAAGGAGGCATGGAGTTGGGTGATACCAAGGCGGAGTAAAGTGGGCTGGAGTTCTATGGTGTGGCATAAGAATCACATCCCAAAGCATGCTATGACGCTTTGGAGGGCAATGAGGGGTAGGTTGGTAATGAAGGTGATGATGCGAGCTCGAGGAGCTTTACACGACCCCACGTGCTCACTATGCAGAATTGGCGAGGAGGACCAGCAACATCTCTTTTGGGCTTGCGATTTCACACGAAAAGTGTGGTCGATGATATTACGGGTGCTAAGTATTGATGCACGTATTGGGGGCACAATTGAAGAAGAGGTCAAGACTCATGGGGAGAAGGGGAAATGATACACATAAAGCCGCGAAGAAGCTTGCATTTGCTGCCACGATATACGAGTGTTGGCAAGAGAGGAACCGAAGAATTTTTTACAATGAGGAGAAGAGGTCGGGAGATGTCTTCTCTTTAGTCAAGGAGACGGTGCTAGTGATGGGGCCGAAGATAAAAAGGACTACAACAGAGCTCGGAGGCGCTGAAAATATATGAGAGCATGTGGAGCTAGAAGATGCCCCAATTGTTGGGTTGCACGTAGCATGAGTGCAGGGTCTAGTTGTGTACTTAAGCACAACCCGAGGGTGTAATCGAAACATTTTTTTGGCTGTAAATTTACATATACTTAATGAATTTAGAGGCAAAGCCTCCCTTTTGCTTTGCAAAAAAAGAGGAGAGGAAGAGAGGGGAGGAGACAGAGGAGGAGAAGAGAGAGGGAACGAGAGGAGACGGAGGGATAAGAGGAGAGAGATGAGAGGAGGGAGAGAGCGGGTGGGAGGGAGAGAGAAGGAGAGGACAAGAGGGGAGGAGAGAGAGAGGGAGAAGAGGGGGCGAGAGAGAAGAAGAAGGAGAGAGGGAACAAGAGAGGAGGTGAGAGGAAACAAGAGAATGAGAGGAACCACAGAGAAGGAAAGGAGGAGAAGAGGGAAGGGGGAGGGAACGAGATAGACAAGGGAGAGTAGAGATAGAGTAGGAGAGAAGCAAGAGAGATAGAGGAGGAGAGAGGAAACCAGAGAGGTGAGTGGAGGAGAGGGATAAGGAGATAGAGAAGCAAGAGAGAGAAAGGAGGGTAGTGGGAAGAGAAGAGGATAGGACGGAGAAGGAGAGAGAAGGTAAGGAGAGGGAGAAGGGAGAGAGAGAGAAAACGGGGACAGCAGCGAAGAAGGGAAAGAGGAGATAGAGAGAGGAGTCCCCTCTCCTCCTCTCCTTCTCTTCTCTTTATCCTCTCTCTTCTTCTCTTTCTCTCCCTCTCGCTCGTCTCTTCCTTCTCTCCTTATCCTTATAAGGAGAGAATGAGAGCATAAGAGGGAGATAGGGAACGAGAAGAGGGAAGAGGAGAGATGGGGAAAGAGGAAAGAGGAAAGAGAGAGAAGAAGAGATAAGGAAGAGGGAGAGGGAAAGAGAACAGAGGAGGGAGGAAACGAGAGAAGAGGAGAGAGAGAAGGGGGAGCGAAGGAGAGGGAGAGGAGAGTGAGAGAGAAGAGGAAGGGAGGAGAGAGGGAGAAAGAGAGAGAAGGAAAGAGAGATAAGGAGAAAGATGAGGAGAGAGTGAACGAGAGAGAAGGAGAAGAGAAAGAGTATCTAACTAGAGGGAGAGTGAGAAAAGGAGAAGCGAGAAAAGGTGAGGGGTAGAACAAGGAGAAGGAGAGAAGGAGAAGACGGAGGAGGAGGAGAAGAGTGGTAGAGAAGAGTAGAAATGGGAAGAGAGAGAAGAAAAGAGAGGGAAAGGGAGAGAGAGAGAAGAGATATGGAGAACGAGAGTGAGAGGTAGAGAAGGGAGAGAGAAGGAGAGTGGAGAAAAGAGGATAAGAAGAGCAGAGAGAGGAGAAGGAGATAAAAGGAAGACGGAGAGAGAGAACACGAGAATAGACAAGAGCAGAGAGGGAGGATAGAGAAGGGAAAGAGAGAGAAAATGAGAGGGGGGAGAGAAGAGGGAGAGGAAGGGGGAGAGAGGGAGAGAAGGGGGAGGGAGATAGAAAATGAAGGAGAAGAGGGAAGAGGAGGGAGAGAAGAGAGGGAAGGAGGAGAGAAGAGGGAGAGAGAAGGAGACAAGGGAGAGAGGAGGATAGGAAAGTAGAGGGGAGAGGGGGTGAAGGAATGGGAGAGAAGGAGAGAGGTAGAGACGAGAGAGAGAAGGAGAAGGGAAAGAGGATGATGAAGAAGGATAAAATGGGGAGAGAGAAGAAGAAGAAGAAGAAGAAGAAGAAGAAGAAGAGAGAAGGATAAGGAGAGAAGAAGAAGGGGAGCGTGATAAGAGGGAAGGGAGAGGAGAGGGAATATGAGGGAGATAGAGATGAGGCAAGGGAGATGAGAGAAAGAGAAGAGGGAAGAATGAGAGAGGAGAGTGGTAGAGAAGGAGATAAGACAGGGGTAGAACGAGAGAGAGAGAGAGAGAGAAAGAGAGAGAGAGAGAGAGAGAGAGAGAGAGAGAGAGAGAGAATGGCTCTACAGAATGGGACGAGGAGAGAGAGAAGGATTGGGAGAAAAGGAGAAGTGAGAGGAGGGAGAGAAGAAGAGGGAGAAGGAGAGAGGAGAGAGAGATAAATAGAGTGGCATAAGGAGAAAGGGATACGGAGTGAGGGAGAGAAGGAAGAGAGAGAAAGAAAAGGTGAGAGAAATGAGAAGGGTGAGAGGAGGAGAAGGATAAGGATAATGAGAAGGCAGAGAAGAGGGAAGAGAGAGAAGGAGAAGAAGAAGAGGGGGGAGAGAAGGAGAAGAGAGAGAGGTAGACAACCTAGGAGAAAGGAGAAGGGAGAGAGAGAGAAGGATAGAGGCAGACCAGAGAGAAGGAGAACAGAAAGGAGGAGAGAGAGAAGAGAAGAGATAGGAGGGAGAAGTAGGGAGAGAGAGCGAGAGAAGGAAGAGAAGGAGGGAGTGGAGGAAAAGGATAAGAGGGAGAGAGAAAAGGGGAGAAAGGAGAGAGAAAAGAGGGAGATAGAGAAGGAGAAAGAAGAGAGGAAAGATAAGAGGAGAGAGAAAGAGAGAGATAATAAGAGGGAGAAGGAGAGAGAGGGAAATGGAGAAGACGAGAGGGAGAGGAGGAGACAGAGAAGGGAAGGTGAGAGAAAAAAAAGAAGGAGAAGAGAGGGGCAAGGAGAGGAGATGAAGGGATTAAAGGAGAGAGAGAAGAGGAGGGAGAAGGAGGGAGAGAGAAGGAGAGGACAAGAGGGGAGGACAGAGAAGGAGAAGAGGGGGAGAGAGAGAAGAAGAAGGAGAGAGGGAACAAGAGAGGAGGTGAGAGGAAACAAGAGAATGAGAGGAGGACAGAGAAGGAAAGGAGGAGAAGAGGGAAGGGGAAGGGGACGAGATAGAGAAGGGAGAGTAGAGATAGAGTAGGAGAGACGCAAGAGAGATAAAGGAGGAGAGAGGAAACGAGAGAGGTGAGTGGAGGAGAGGGATAAGGAGATAGAGAAGCGAGAGAGAGAAAGGAGGGTAGTGGGAAGAGAAGAGGATAGGAGGGAGAAGTAGAGAGAAGGTAAGGAGAGGGAGAAGGGAGAGAGAGAACGGGGAGAGGAGCGAAGAAGGGAAAGAGGAGATAGAGAGAGGAGTCCCCTCTCCTTCTCTTCTTCCCTCTCCTCCTCTCCTTCTCTTCTCTTTATCCTCTCTCTTCTTCTCTTTCTCTCCCTCTCGCTCGTCTCTTCCTTCTCTCCTTATCCTTATAAGGAGAGAGTGAGAGCATAAGAGGGGATAGGGAACGAGAAGAGGGAAGAGGAGAGATGGGGAAAGAGGAAAGAGAGAGAAGAAGAGATAAGGAAAAGGGAGAGGGAAGGAGAACAGACGAGGGAGGAAACGAGAGAAGAGGAGAGAGAGATGGAGAGAGGAGGGAGAGAAGAGAGAGAAGGGGGAGCGGAGGAGAGGGAGAGAAGGAGAGTGAGAGAGAAGAGGAAGGGAGGAGAGAGGGAGATAGAGAGAGAAGGAAAGAGAGACAAGGAGAAAGATGATGAGAGAGTGAACGAGAGAGAAGGAGAAGAGAAAGATTATCTAGAGGGAGAGTGAGAAAAGGAGAAGAGAGAAAAGGTGAGGGGTAGAACAAGGAGAAGGAGAGAAGGATAAGAGGGAGGAGGAGGAGAAGAGTGGTAGAGAAGAGTAGAAATGGGAAGAGAGAGAAGAAAAGAGAGGGAAAGGGAGAGAGAGAGAGAAGAGATATGGAGAACGAGAGTGAGAGGTAGAGAAGAGAGAGAGAAGGAGAGTGGAGAAAAGAGGATAAGAAGAGCAGAGAGAGGAGAAGGAGATTGAAGGAAGAGGGAGAGAGAGAACACGAGAATAGACAAGAGCAGAGAGGAAGGGCGGATAGAGAAGGGAAAGAGAGAGAAAAGGAGAGGGAGGAGAGAAGAGGGAGAGGAAGGGAGAGAGAGTGCGAGAGAAGGAGGAGGGAGATAGAAAATGAAGGAGAAGAGGGAAGAGGAGGGAGAGAAGAGAGGGAGAGAAGACTGGGAAGGAGGAGAGAAGAGGGAGAGAGAAGGAGACAAGGGAGAGAGGGGGATAGGAAAGTAGAGGGGAGAGGGGGTGAAGGAATGGGAGGGAAGGAGAGAGGTAGAGACGAGAGAGAGAAGGAGAAGGGAAAGAGGATGATGAAGAAGGATAAAATGGGGAGAGAGAAGAAGAAGAAGAAGAGAGAAGGATAAGGAGAGAAGAAGAAGGGGAACGGGATAAGAGGGAAGGGAGAGGAGTGGGAATATGAGGGAGAAAGAAATGAGGCAAGGGAGATGAGAGAAAGAGAAGAGGGAAGAATGCGAGAGGAGAGTAATAGCGAAGGAGATAAGAGAGGGGTAGAACGAGAGATAGAGAGAATGGCTCTACAGAATGGGACGAGGAGAGAGAGAAGGATTGGGAGAAAAGGAGAAGCGAGAGGAGGGAGAGAAGAAGAGGGAGAAGAAGAGAGGAGAGAGAGATAAAGAGAATGGCATAAGGAGAAAGGGATAAAGAGAGAGGGAGAGAAGGAAGAGAGAGAAAGAAAAGGTGAGAGAAATGAGAAGGGAGAGAGGAGGAGAAGGATAAGGATAATGAGAAGGCAGAGAAGAGGGAAGAGAGAGAAGGAGAAGAAGAAGAGGGGGGGTGACAGAAGGAGAAGAGAGAGAGGTAGACAACCTAGGAGAAAGGAGAAGGGAGAGAGAGAGAGGGATAGAGGCAGAGAAGAGAGAATAGGGATAAGGATAAGGAGAGAAGAGAGAAGGAGAACAGAAAAGAGCAGAGAGAGAAGGAAGAGATAGGAGGAGGAAGTAGGGAGAGAGAGAAGCGAGAGAAGGAAGAGAAGGAGGGAGTGGAGGAAATGGATAAGAGGGAGAGAGAGCGAGAGAAGGAAGAGAAGGAAGGAGTGGAGGAAAGGGATAAGAGGGAGAGAGAAAAGGAGAGAAGGAGAGGGATAAGAGGGAGATAGAGAAGGAGAAAGAACAGAGGAAAGATAAGAGGAGAGAGAAAGAGAGAGATAATAAGAGGGAAAAGGAGAGAGAGGGAAATGGAGAAGCCGAGAGGGAGAGGAGGAGACAGAGAAGGGAAGGTGAGAGAAAAAGAAGAAGGAAAAGAGAGGGGCAAGGAGAGGAGATGAAGGGATTAAAGGAGAGAGAGAATAGGAGGGAGAAGGAGAGGAGAAGGAGAGGAGAGGAAGAGAGGGGAGGAGAGAGAGAAGGAGAAGAGAGAGGGAACGAGAGGAGACGGAGGGATAAGAGGATAGAGCGGAGAAGGGGGGAGAGAGCGGGTGGGAGGGAGAGAGAAGGAGAGGACAAGAGGGGAGGAGAGAGAGTGGGAGAAGAGGGGGAGAGAGAGAAGAAGAAGGAGAGAGGGAACAAGAGAGGAGGTGAGAGGAAACAGGAGAATGAGAGGAGGACAGAGAAGGGAAGGAGGAGATGAGGGAAGGGAACGAGATAGAGAAGGGAGAGTAGAGATAGAGTAGGAGAGAAGCAAGAGAGATAGAGGAGGAGAAAGGAAACGAGAGAGGTGAGTGGAGGAGAGGGATAAGGAGATAGAGAAGTGAGAGAGAGAAAGGATAGTAGTGGGAAGAGAGAGGATAGGAGGGAGAAGTAGAGAGAAGGTAAGGAGAGGGAGAAGGGAGAGAGAGAGAACGGGGAGAGGAGCGAAGAAGGGAAAGAGGAGATAGAGAGAGGAGTCCCCTCTCCTTCTCATCTTCCCTCTCCTCCTCTCCTTCTCTTCTCTTTATCTTCTCTCTTCTTCTCTTTCTCTCCCTCTCGCTCGTCTCTTCCTTCTCTCCTTATCCTTATAAGGAGAGAATGAGAGCATAAGAGGGAGATAGGGAATGAGAAGAGGGAAGAGGAGAGATGGGGAAAGAGGAAAGAGATAGAAGAAGAGATAAGGAAGAGGGAGAGGGAAGGAGAACAGAGGAGGGAGGAAACGAGAGAAGAGGAGAGAGAAGGAGAGAAGAGGGAGAGAAGAGAGAGAAAGGGGAGCGGAGGAGAGGGAGAGAAGGAGAGTGAGAGAGAAGAGGAAGGGAGAAAGAGAGAGAAGGAAAGAGAGATAAGGAGAAAGTTGAGGAGAGAGTGAACGAGAGAGAAGGAGAAGAGAGAAAAGGTGAGGGGTAGAACAAGGAGAAGGAGAGAATGAGAAGAGGGAGGAGGAGGAGAAGAGTGGTAGAGAAGAGTAGAAATGGGAAGAGAGAGAAGAAAAGAGAGGAAAAGGGAGGGAGGGAGAAGAGATATGGAGAACGAGAGTGAGAGGTAGAGAAGGGAGAGAGAAGGAGAGTGGACAAAAGAGGATAAGAAGAGCAGAGAGAGGAGAAGGAGATAGAAGGAAGACGGAGAGAGAGAATGAGAGCATAAGAGGGAGATAGGGAACGAGAAGAGGGAAGAGGAGAGATGGGGAAAGAGGAAAGAGAGAGAAGAAGAGATAAGGAAGAGGGGGAGGGAAGGAGAACAGAGGAGGGAGGAAACGAGGGAAGAGGAGAGAGAAGGAGAGAGGAGGGAGAGAAGAGAGAGAAGGGGGAGCGGAGGAGAGGGAGAGAAGGAGAGTGAGAGACAAGAGGAAGGGAGAAAGAAAGAAAAGGAAAGAGAGATAAGGAGAAAGATGAGGAGAGTGAACGAGAGAGAAGGAGAAGAGAAAGAGTATCTAGAGGGAGAGTGAGAAAAGGAGAAGAGAGAAAAGGTGAGGGGTAGAACAAGGAGAAGGAGAGGGAGGAGGAGGGAAGAGTGGTAGAGAAGAGGAGAAATGGGAAGAGAGAGAAGAAAAGAGAGGGACAGGGAGAGAGATAAGAGATATGGAGAACGAGAGTGAGAGGTAGAGAAGGGAGAGATAAGGAGGGAACGAGAAGAGGGAAGAGGAGAGACGGGGGAGGGAGAGAGGGAAAAAAAAGTAGGAGAGAGAAGCTCTAGGAAAGCATAGGGGTTTCTATGGGTTTCTTAGGTCTTTTTTCACGTTTTTCCACTTAAATCTTCGTTTTTTCCACTCAAATGGAGCGATTTAGTCGCTCTTCTCAAGATTTGATGCATGATGGAGGTTGTGGCAAGCATTTGGACCTCCAAAATGCTCATTTGGACCGTCAAGACGTGTCGGAGGAGGGGAGGCCGAGCCACATTGGGAAAGAAGGGGGTTCTACTCCAAAGAAATGGACGGATTTGTTCTCCTCTTGTCCAAGGGCATCCACGACCCTTGAGTTTGTGGAGCCGGAAGTGAAGGAGGGGGTGCGCATGGCAAGGTGCTCGAAAGAAGAGGTGGTGGAGGCATTGAAGAAATGGGACAAGGTATTGATTGGTTACTTTGTTGATTTCAAACCACATCTTCCCACATTAGAGAAGTACTTGCAAAGGGTGTGGAAGCTCACCCGGAGGTTTGGAAGTGATCCGACGGCAAGAGGGGTTCCTTTTATTTAGGTTCACGATTTACAAGGACATGGAGTATGTTCTTGAGAATGGTCCTTGGTTTGTGAGGGGCACACCTCTAGTTGTGACCAGATGGACGCCCACCACCATGATGAAGAGGGAGAAGATGTCCACGGTGCCCATTTGGATTCGCTTGCCGGAGTTAGATTTGAGGTTTTGGTCACCAAAAAATTTGAGCACCATAGCTAGTGTTATCGGAAGGCCACTCTACATGGATGAGAACACGGCGGTGGGGAGGAGATTGGCTTATGCACGTTTGTGTGTGGAGGTACCATCCACATTTGATTACCCATCAAAAATCCGAGTTCAAGTGGAGGATGGCAAGGAGGAGGACATTGTGGTGGAGTATGAGTGGAGATTGGGATATTGTGTTGATTGCAAGGAATTCGGCCATACTCCGGTCAAGTGCCCAAACAAAGTCCGAGAGGAGGTGCAAGAGAAGCCGGTCCGGAAGAAGAAGATTAAAGAATGGGTTGTCGTTGGAAAAGGAGGAAGAGGAATAAGAGCAAGAGAGGAGAAGGAGGGCGAAGCCGAGGTGATTGGATTGGGCGTTGAGAGAGAGGAATTGGAGCTGCCGGAATTGGTCACCGGCGAGGAGGGGCTGGTCGGAGGTGGGCTGGGAAAGGTCACCGGTGGTGTCCTTGGGGGTGAGGTGGCCATGGAGGTTGGTGCACATGGTCCAAACCATGAGGGACAAAAAGTTAGTGGAGGGGGACAAAAAGCAAGAGAAGGACAAAAAGGAAAAGGTGTCATAGGAAAAGAAAAGGCTGATTTGGTTGAGCCAATCATGGGTGGGGATTTCGAAATTGGTCTTATTCCTCCTCCTTTGGGCAGCCATGAAGCAAATCAAAATGAGACACATGGTGAGGTGGCCATGGAGGTTGGTGCATATGGTCCAAACCATGAGGGACAAAAAGTTAGTGGAGGGGGACAAAACGCAAGAGAAGGACAAAAAGGAAAAGGTGTCATAGGAAAAGGAAAGGCTGATTTGGTTGAGCCAATCATGGGTGGGGATTTCGAAATTGGTCTTATTCCTCCTCCTTTGGGCAGCCATAAAGCAAATCAAAATGAGACACCTGGAAAGGGGAAAGCAAATGATGGGAGGCCAAACTAAAATGAGACAAGTGGCAAGGGAGTAAGTGGAGGGAATGGAATTGATATGCATGCACATGAGGGGGTGCTACTCTCTACACGTGAAGAGGAAAAACAAGATGGGGATTTCGAAATTGCTCTTATTCCTCCTCCTTTGGGCAGCCATGAAGCAAATAAAAATGTGACACATGGAAAGGGGAAAGCAAATGATGGGAGGTCAAACCAAAATGCGACAAGTGGCAAGGGAGTAAGTGGAGGGAATGGAATTGATATGCATGCACATGAGGGGGTGCTATTCTCTACACGTGAAGAGGAAACACAAGATGAGAGGTGGATTTCTCCAAAGCATGGGGTTCGAAATATGGAGAAGGGAGGCTCTAGTGTGGTGCTCACTCGAAGTGGTGCGTTGGGAGGGGGTACAAGTGGTCGGTTCAAAGCTCTTATGGGTTTGGTTGACGTAGGTCAGCCCGAGGGAGGAGATAAGGATGTGGAGCAACGAATCCGGGAGAAGAGGCCGGGAATTAAAGTGTTATCACCACCACCACCGGTGGACTTGTCATCTATCTCCCCACAACCGGAGGTGTTTAAAGCCGTTCGTGAGAAAGCGTTGGGGCAACAACGAGCAAATCGAGGTGGGAAGGGATCTCGATCCCCTACTCCAAAGCCATGAATGTCCTTGTTTGGAATGTGCGCGGCGCAAATCTCCCCGGTCGTGCACTTATGATAAGGGGTAAAATAAAGGAAGCAAAGGCGGATGTAGTGTGCATCGTGGAACACAAAGTCAAAACAAAAATGTTGGATAGATTTCGAAGGGCAATATGGGGGAATAACAAGTGGGCGGCGAATAATATGATTGTGGACTCCGGAAGAATGCTTGTGATGTGGGATGAATGCAAAGTGGATCTCCATGTTACATGGGAGACATCACAATTACTACAACTTGAAGGAAGGGAATTAAGAAATGGGAAACACATTGTTATTATGGCGGTGTATGGGGAAAATGGATACATGGAACGCCGAAGGTTATGGGAGGACATGGAAGGAACGGCACCTTTGGATACCACACCTTGGCTTGTGTGTGGTGACTTCAATTGCATACGAGGGCGGGGTGGAAAGAGGGGTGGTTCGGGTTTCAACATCACGGCTATGGATGATTTTAATGTATGTTTGGATCGTTTGCAACTACTTGAAGTACCGTCAACGGGTGGGGAATTCACATGGACTAACTCATCAAAGGGAGAGGCGTGCATTGAAACTAGGATTGATAGGATCCTTATGACACAAGCATGGTTGGCTGAATTTCCGGATGTAGCTATGTCGTGGGCGAAAGGGAGCTTAGTGATCATTCACCACGTCTCATGACAACAGAAAATAAGGGTGAGAGGAAGGCAAGAATGTTTCGATTTGCTAATTTTTGGGCCGATCATGAGGGGTTTGAGGAGGTGGCAAGCTCGGCATGGGCAAACTTGGTAAATGGGACGCCCATGTTCCGGGTCGTAGCAAAATTGGGCATGGTCAAGGAGGCGTTGAAGAAGTGGAGTAAGGAAACGTTTGGGAATCCAGAAAGTAGACTGGGAGAAGCGAAGCATGCACTTGAAGAAGTGCGGCATCAAAGAAGGACATATCCGGAGGATGATAGGTTACAAGAGCAAGAGACTAGATGCAAAGAGGAGCTCGATCGTGCACTAGTTTGGGAGGAATCCATCTTGAGGCAAAAATCGAGGATTAAGTGGTTACGTGAAGGAGACCGGAACTCGAGATTCTTTCATGCTTCCCTTCGTGTGAGGAGAGCCACCAATAATGTGAGAAGAGTGTTGGAAGGGGGAAATACATTCGAGAGTGAGGAGGAGATTCGAGAGGCGTTTAGGCGTCGTTACTCTAACTTGCTTGCTAATGGTTTTCAGGTACAAAATCTTGACACACAAATCCTCTTCCCGCGACTTGAGGAGGGCGAAGCAACAACACTAGTGAAGGACTTGTCCATGGAAGAATTGGAGAAAGTGGTGATGAATTCATGTAACGTACCCGAAAACAGCGGAAATTTAAACAATAATAAAGACCGTCAACGGTCAACACAGGGCACGTCACTGGAAAACAAACCAACATATATATATAAAATATATAAGATACAGACCCACGTGGAAGTCAAAGTATACATAAGAGTCAACTGTGATTACAACAAAAATGAATGTACATGTAATCACTACCTCAACAAAAGAAGTATAAAAGAGGACACAGGATCTGATCCCGGGGGCACCGTCCTCAGACACCACCTCAAACTCTAACCCTGCTCGCTACCTGAAATGCAAACAAACAAACATGCCTGAGTTCCCTGCAGGAACCCCGTATACCAAACCTCCTAAAAATACGAAAAGGAAATTAAAGACAATGCAATGCAATACACATGATCATCCACCTCGGGCCCACAATAATGCCCTCACCGCCTCTGCGGCACTGAACCACTCCTGCCACTAGGGTCAAGTCAGTCCACCGCTGCCTCACAAGGGTCAGTCGACACCACTGCTCCCCAAAAAGTGCAGGAAGGAACCCCCGGTACACGCCGCACTCCAGGAGCGAGTCAGCCTGCCGAATACACAACTCGGGTCAGACGACAGCCGCTGCTCCCCCAAGAGCTGCCAAACGCGCACCCTGCCGGAACATCCTCGGCCTACCGCTAAACCCTCGCAAACTGCCCAAGGTTTACGGTACACATCCCTCACACCCCGCTCGGTAAGAGAGGAAACAATAATACCATAATACGCCTTCGTCGAAGGTGAAATCCGTAGCTCTCAAAGCCGGTAATCAACCGTCGCCTCGGAGCCGGTAGTCGACCTATACTCAACGGATCGCGTGTGGATAAATCCACCAACCTGCGGCAGATCGGTCGACCGCTAAAAGCACACCGGTCGACCAGTCCCCCACACAGTAGACAGTACTGTACAAACAAGTCTACCGGTCGAACCACGCCAACCGAATTACCGACCAATCGGTCGAACAAAAGTCATCTAGCGGTCGACCGTTTGGATGGTCTACGCTATACAATTTTATATAATATATATATCCGCCCGGTCGAACCAAGGGGTCGTTCAACCGATAACAGGACTTTCCACATTTTGCCTAAGTGATATTCCGTCGACCGGAACTGCTATACAGTTCGACCGAATCAACACAGGCACTCTACCGCTTAAATAAAATGCTCAGTCGGTCGACCGAAAGTTAAAGAGCGGTCGACCGTTTTGATGGTCAAAGCTCCCAACCGACTAAGCATCGAATGGATCGGTCGAACAAGGTTAAGGACGTTCGACCGTTTAATAAGTCAAAATCCCCAACCGACCCATTCTCATTGTTTTTCGGTCGACCGGCTAAGTGGCCCCGTTCGACCGATAACAGTATCCCCCTTTTTCCTGCACAAATCTAGCATAACGGTCGACCGTCTAACGACATCGTTCGACCGTTCGCGGGTAAAAATCCATATAATAATAGGATCGGTCGACTGCCCACAGGCACCGGTCGACCGATCGTCGTCTTCAACCTCTGAATTGGTTGAAATCCGACGGGGAATTCGACACCAACGTCGATCCCCAACACTCACAAGGCATAAGTGAGTTATATTGAAGATTTGGCATACCTTTTTGACGGTTGTGGAAGCCTCCCAAGCTTTGGCAACCTCAACCCACTTCTTCTTCTTCTTCTCCTCTTCCTCTTCTTCTCTCCTTCTTCTTCTTCACCAAAATCGCCTCTCTCACGCTCTGGTTAACTTAAGAAGTGAAGAAAACGTTTCTATTAATCTAACACCCCTATTTATACAAAAACCCAATCTTATCTTCAACTCACCTCCAAATCCTCCAATCCAAACAAGCCACCTCATACTATACTAATCAAGGCTTAATTAGGTTAATTAGGTTTAGTTTAGTTTAATTTAGGTGTTTAGATTAGGTTATTACAATCTACCCTCCTTAAAAGAATTTCGTCCGCGAAATTTGAAACAACTGACTTACCGGAACAACTCTGGATACTGCTTCCTGACATCCTCCTCGATTTCCCAGGTAGCCTCTCTGACACTGTGATGTTGCCACCTGACCTTCACCATCGGAATCGCTCTCCTCCTGAGCTGATGTACCATCTGATCCACAATCTCAACTGGTCTCTCATCTAGTGACAAATCCTGCCGGATCTCTGGCACTGCTATCTCTATCACATGAGCTAGATCGGCCACGTACTTCCTCAGCATAGAAACATGGAAGACGTTATGAAGTCCTGCGAACTATGGTGGTAGTGCAATCCTATATGCCACCTCACCGACCCGATCCAATATCTCAAAAGGTCCAATATACCTCGGACTCAGCTTCCCCTTCTTCCCGAATCTCATCACCCCTCTGGAAGGCGAGATCTTCAGGAAGACATGATCTCCTACCTCAAAAGTCAGCTCACGGCTCCGCGTATCAGCATAACTCTTCTGTCTGCTCTGTGCTGTAGCTAGTCGTCTCCGAATCACGTCGACCTTCTCTGAATACAACTGGATAATGTCAGGTCCAACTAGCTGTCTCTCGCCCACATCACTCCAGCATACCGACGATCTACACGGTCTCCCGTATAATGCCTCATATGGTGCCATCCCAATACTCGAGTGGTAGCTGTTGTTGTAGGCGAACTCGATCAACGGCAAATGCTCATCCCAATGCCCGCCCAGTCAAGTGTACACACTCTCAGCATGTCCTCCAATGTCTTTATCGTCCGCTCTGACTGGCCATCTGTCTATGGGTGGAAAGTTGTGCTAAACCTCAGACGTGTCCCCAGTGCTCTGTGTAGACTCTCCCAAAATCTCGAAGTGAACCTGGGATCTCTGTCCGAAATGATACTGACTGGTACGCCATAAAGTCTGACAATCTCATCAATATATAACTTAGCTAGACCCTCCAGAGCAAGAGTGGTCTTAATAGCTAAGAAATGCGCCGACTTGGTCAGTCGATCGACTATAACCCAAATCGCATCGTGGAATCTCCGTGTCTTCGGTAGCCCCGTAACAAAATCCATCGTCACGTGCTCCCACTTCCACTCGGGCAACTCAATCCTCTGCATCTGCCCTGCTGGTCTCTGGTGCTCGATCTTCACCTGCTGACAGACCAAACACCTCGACACGAAGTCTGCAACGTCCTTCTTCATACCTCGCCACCAGAAGTTCCGCTGCAGGTCTTTGTACATCTTGGTACTCCCTGGATGAATGGAATATCTCGATCTGTGTGCCTCCTCTATGATATCATGTCTCAGGTCCTCTGTCTTCGGCACCCAGATACGGTCTCTGAATCTCAGACCTCCATCCACTCCAACTCTGAAGTCTGACCCATCTCTGGCAGCTAACTGTAACAAACTGCTCAACTCCTCATCTGTAGTCTGAGCATGAATCACTGCTGATACTGTCTGAGGCTCTACTCTCAATCCGGCAATCACTGCGCCCTCAGAGCTATCAGCAAATGGCCTCCACTCTGCCAAGGACTCTAGCAGTCGCCACTCCTGAATGCATAGGCCTGCTACTGATACCTCCACCTTCCGGCTCAAAGCGTCTGCAACTGTGTTCGCCTTCCCCAGATGGTAAGAGATAGTGAAATCGTAGTCCTTAATGAACTCAAGCCATCTGCGCTGCCTCATGTTCAGCTCCTTCTGCGAGAACAGGTACTTCAGACTCTGCTGATCTGTAAACACCTCGAACTGCTCGCCATAAAGGTAGTGTCTCCAGGTCTTCAGTGCGTGAACTACTGCTGCTAACTCCAAATCATGTGTCGGGTAATTCCTCTCATGGACCTTCAGCTGTCTGGATGCGTACGCGATCACCCTCCCGTGCTGCATAAGTACACATCCTAAGCCAACACCTGAAGCGTCGCTATAAATCACGAATCCACCCGTGACACTCGGCAATGATAAAACTGGTGCTGTGGTCAACAGTCTCTTCAGCTCCTGAAAGTTGTCCTCGCATTTCTGTGACCAAACAAAAGTGACTCCCTTCTGCGTCAGAGCCGTCAGTGGTGCTGCCAATCTCGAAAAGTCTTTGATGAAGCGACGGTAATAACCCGCCAGTCCAACAAAGCTCCTAATCTCCGTCACACTCGTAGGGGTCCTCCACTGTGTCACTGCCTCCACCTTCGCCGGATCCACTGATATCCCCTCTGCCGATACAATGTGTCCGAGGAATTCCACTCTGTCCAACCAAAACTCGCACTTTGAGAACTTAGCATATAACTGCTGAGCCCTCAAGATGCTGAGTACAATCCTCATATGCTCTCTGTGCTGCTCCACATCTGGTGAATAGATCAAAATGTCATCCACGAAGACAATCACAAATATATCAATATACTGCCTGAATGTCCGGTGCATCAGATCCATGAATGCTGCCGGAGCATTCGTCAATCCAAATGGCATCACCAAGAACTCATAGTGTCCATATCTCGTCCTAAAAGCTGTCTTCTGGATGTCCTCATCTCGGATCCTCAACTGGTGATATCCTGAACGCAGGTCAATCTTCGAGAAAACCTTCGCTGACTGCAGCTGGTCAAAGAGGTCCTCGATCCTAGGTAAGGGATACCTATTCTTCACCGTCACCTGGTTCAGCATCCTGTAGTCTATGCACATCCTCAAGGATCCGTCCTTCTTCTTCACAAACAAAACTGGTGCACCCCAAGGCGAGACACTCGGCCTGATAAATCCAGAGTCCATCAACTCCTGCAACTGCTTCTTCAACTCTGTCAACTCAGCAGGTGCCATCCGGTATGGAGCCTTCGACTGTGGTGTAGTGCCAGCTACTAACTAAATGTCGAACTCCAACTCCCGGTGTGGTGGTAAACCTGGAATCTCCGCTGGAAAAACATCAGCGAACTCCTGCACCACCTCTATGTCCTCTAGCCTCTGAGACTCTGCCTCCTCAACTACAAGTGTCGCCAGAAATGCTGCACATCCCTGCTGTAACAGTCTCTGAGCTCTCACAACAGATACAATAATGCGACCCCCTCTGTTTCTGATCCCTCTGATCAGAATATCAGGCAAACCCTTCCTCGGGATCAAAATCTGCTTCTCACGGCACAAGACTCGAACATCATATTGGGACAGCCAATCCATCCCAAGTATGACATCAAAGTCCTCCATCGGTAGCAAGACCAGGTCTGCCGGAAACTCCTGATCTCCCGAAACAACCGTGTCACCGGGGACAAATCTCCCCACAGTGCCCACCAGACCCAGGGGTGTGCTGACCTCCAAAGTGGCAGTCAACTTCGCAAGGGTACAGCCCAACACTCCCGCAAATCGCTCTGAGATGAACGAGTGTGTCGCGCCACAATCAAAGAGCACCCTAGCTACTGAACCAGCGACAAGAAGTGTACCTTCCACAACAGCGCCTCCATCACGAGCCTCCTCTGCCTGGATGGTGTAAACTCTGCCGGTGCGCTGTCCCTGCTGTGGTCTAAAAGGTGGTCTACCTCCGCCTCCACCTCTGCCGGGTGCTGGTAACCCCGGTGGTCTGCTCGGTCCAGCTCCTCGGCTCGGACAGCTCCTAATAAAGTGGCCCAGCTGGCCACAACCATGACATGCTCCGGGGGTGAAGCACGGCCCGGAGTGAAACTTCCCACAACTACCACAAGGCTCAGGTCGTGGTACTGCAACTCCTGCTCCCTCGAACCGGGGCCTCTTGCCCGGATTCCCTCCAGTCTGACCTCCCGGCCGCCCAGAGAACCTACCCGATGGCCTCCTCTCATCCTGGTAGTTCTTTCTGTAGTCACGATCGAGAACAGTAGCACTCTTCACTGCATCGGCTAATGTGCGTGGCATATGTGTCAGCACCTTCGTCCTCAACTGCTTCCGGAGCCCTCGGACGAACTTCCCAGCTCTCTGCTCCTGTGTGATGTAGATCTCAGGACAGTAACGCTCTAGGGCGTTGAACTTCCCGATGTAGTCCTGCTGAAGACTCAGAAACTCCTCCCTCTTCGCATCCTGGACATGCTGCGGAAAATACTGCTCGTTGAACTCGCCAACGAACTCCTCCCAGGCTATATCATCTCTGTCCGCAAACACCACTGCAGATGTGGACCTCCACCAGTTGGACGCAGCACCGCTCAAAACATAAGTAGCCAGGCCCACTCTCGCCTCTGGAGGACAACCAATAGCACTGAAGATCTTCTGCATCGTGAAGATCCACTCCTCCGCAGCCTCTGCGTCATACTGCCCCAGAAAGGTAGGCGGATACTGGCGCATAAACCGGTCATGCATAGCGCCAGTCCCCGTCTGCCCAGTCTGTGTCGTCTGCTGCTGTAGCATCTCTGTCAGACGTCCGACCGTATCGAACAACGTCCGACGCTCATCCTCCCAAGCCTCATCCCTCGCAGTCTCACTCTCACCGCGAGTATGGGCAACCGCCTTCCCCCGTCTAGGAGGCATCTGCCAAAGGAAACAAGACAATATCAATATAATATGTGCATGCATGATCCTCTAGACCTAACTTCTAACTCAAAGGTGGTTTCTTTGGACAAGTACGAGATAGAAAATGAACGAGAAGAGGGAAGAGGAGAGAGGGAAGAGAGGCAGAGAAGAGAGGGAAAGAGGAGAGAAGAGGGAGAGAGAAGGAGACAAGGGAGAGAGGAGGATAGGAAAGTAGAGGGGAGAAGGGGTGAAGGAATGGGAGAGAAGGAGAGAGGTAGAGACGAGAGAGAGAAGGAGAAGGGAAAGAGATGAAGAAGGATAAAATGGGGAGAGAGAAGAAGAAGAAGAAGAAGAAGAAGAAGAGAGAAGGATAAGGAGAGAAGAAGAAGGGGAGCGGGATAAGAGGGAAGGGAGAGGAGAGCGAATATGAGGGAGATGGAGATGAGGCAAGGGAGATGAGAGAAAGAGAAGAGGGAAGAATGAGAGAGGAGAGTGGTAGAGAAGGAGAGAAGAGAGGGGTAGAACGAGAGAGAGAGAGAGAGAGAGAGAGAGAGAGAGAGAGAGAAGGACTCTACAGAATGAGACGAGGAGAGAGAGAAGGATTGGGAGAAAAGGAGAAGCGGGAGGCGGGAGAGAACAAGAGGGAGAAGGAGAGAGGAGAGAGAGAGATAAAGAGAGTGACATAAGGAGAAAGGGATAAGGAGAGAGGGAGAGAAGGAAGAGCGAGAAAGAAGAGGTGAGAGAAATGAGAAGGGAGTCAGGAGGAGAAGCAAAAGGAATATGAGAAGGCAGAGAAGAGGGAAGAGAGAGAAGGAGAAGAAGAGGGGGGAGAGAAGGAGAAGAGAGAGAGGTACACAACCTAGGAGAAAGGAGAAGGGAGAGAGAGAATGATAGAGGAAGAAAAGAGAGAATAAGGATAAGGATAAGGAGAGAAGAGAAGAGAGAAGGAGAACAAAAAATAGGAGAGAGAGAAGAGAAGAGATAGGAGGGAGAAGAGAGCGAAAGAAGGATGAGAAGGAGGGAGTGGAGGAGAGGGCAAACGAGAGAGGTTTGTGGAGGAGAGGGATAAGGAGATAGAGAAGCGAGAGAGAGAAAGGAGGGTAGTGGGAAGAGAAGAGGATAGGAGGGAGAAGGAGAGAGAAGGTAAGGAGAGGGAGAAGGGAGAGAGAGAACGGGGAGAGGAGCGAAGAAGGGAAAGAGGAGATAGAGAGAGGAGTCTCCTCTCCTCCTCTCCTTCTCTTCTCTTTATCCTCTCCCTTCTTCTCTTTCTCTCCCTCTCGCTCGTCTCTTCCTTCTCTCCTTATCCTTATAAGGAGAGAATGAGAGCGTAAGAGGGAGATAGGGAACGAGAAGAGGGAAGAGGAGAGATGGGGAAAGAGGAAGGAGAGAGCAGAAGAGATAAGGAAGAGGGAGAGAGAAGGAGAACAGAGGAGGGAGGAAACGAGAGAAGAGGAGAGAGAGAAGGAGAGGAGAGGGAGAGAAGAGAGAGAAGGGGGAGCGGAGGAGAGGGAGAGAAGGAGAGTGAGAGAGAAGAGGAAGGGAGGAGAGAGGGAGAAAGAGAGATAAGGAGAAAGATGAGGAGAGAGTGAACGAGAGAGAAGGAGAAGAGAAAGAGTATCTAGAGGGAGAGTGGGAAAAGGAGAAGAGAGAAAAGGTGAGGGGTAGAACAAGGAGAAGGAGAGAAGGAGAAGAGGGAGGAGGAGAGAAGGAGAAGAGGGAGGAGGAGGAGAAGAGTGGTAGAGAAGAGTAGAAATGGGAAGAGAGAGAAGAAAAGGGAGGGAAAGGGAGAGAGAGAAGAGATATGGAGAACGAGAGTGAGAGGTAGAGAAGGGAGAGAGAAGGAGAGTGGAGAAAAGAGGATAAGAAGAGCAGAGAGAGGAGAAGGAGATAGAAGGAAGAGGGAGAGAGAGAACACGATAATAGACAAGAACAGAGAGGGAAGGAGGATAGAGAAGGGAAAGAGAGAAAAGGAGAGGGAGGAGAGAAGAGGGAGAGGAAGGGAGAGAGAGAGCGAGAGAAGGAGGAGGGAGATAGAAAATGAAGGAGAAGAGGGAAGAGGAGGGAGAGAAGAGACGCAAAGAAGGAGAAGAAGAGAGGGAGAGAAGGGGAAGAAGAGAGAGGATAAAAGAGAACGAGAATAGAGGGGTGAGAATTTTCGTTTCTAGAGAGAGAAGCTCTGGAGAAAAGGGAATCCTAGAGAGAGAAAGTTGAGGGGAGAGGAGGTGAGCATGGGAAGGCTTGGGGCTTCTCTTGCCTAGGCCTCCCATGGCTGCCACGTCCACCGTCCGGCCACCCCAGGTCGCCGGCCGGCCCACCACCAGCGACTCCGGCGTTCTGGCACCGCCGGACGGCGAGAGCTCCGGCGAGGAGAGAAGGAGAGAAGAGGAGAAGGAGAAGGAGAGTGAGAAGGAGAAGTGGATGGGGGAGCAACCACCTTTGCCCCCCCTGACTGCCGGGACTGCCGGCTGGCCACCCCCGGTCGCCGGCCGACCACCCATCACCGGCTCCGGCCTGCTGCCACCGCCGGACGGTGAGAACTCCGGCGAGGAGAGAAAGGGAGCAAATGAGAAGGACAAAGAGAAGGAACGTGAGGGAAGGCGAGAATGGCCGGAAAAGACTCCTCTAGCCAAGACTTGGGCGTCACTTTTCAGCCCCTCACCTCCCATGGCTGAGAAACTTGCTTTCGTGCCACCGGTCGTTGAAGGGGGTGAAAGTTTCGGCCAATACAAGGTGAAGGAACTTGTGCAACAATGGGATATGATGTTGGTAGGGTGCTTGGTGGGATTCCGACCACACATGCCAACTCTCGAACAACATTTGAAACGCATTTGGAAGATCAAAGGAGAGCTCTCCATCTTCCGCCGCCAACATGGGTATTTTCTCATTCGTTTCTCCATTGTTGAGGACATGAAACTCCCACTAGAGGGTGGACCGTGGATGGTGAGGGGAGCCCCACTTGTCGTCCAACCTTGGTCAAGGATGTTGTGCATGCGACAAGAAAAGGTGACGAAGATACCCATTTGGGTGCGCTTGTCGGAACTTGAGCTGAAATTTTGGTTGCCGGAGCTCATCTCCACCATTGCGAGTGTGCTTGGTAGGCCTATTACTCTTGATGAAGACACAAAGCTCCGGAGGAGGCTAGGATTTGCTCGGGTGTGTGTCGAAATATGTGCCAGTTTTGACTACCCGAGAAAGGTGAAGATGAGGGATGAGGATGGGAACGTTGAAGAGGTGGAGGTGCAATACGAATAGAGACCAAAGTCATGCCCAAAGTGTGCCTCCTTTGGCCACTCGGGTGAGGCTTGTGGCAAGAAGGCCACTCGACGCGAATGGCGGGAAGTTAGTGGAGCACAAGTGGCAAAGCCGCCGGTGAGGAAGGAAAATCCGAAAAAACCAGCCATGTTAATGGACAAACAACACCCATCCGAGGTAGATGGGGATGAGGACGTGAAGAATGATGCGGGGGAGGAGGGGAAATGCGAAGAATTGGTGGTGGTGGAGCTCGCCGGAGTTGCCGCCGGAGCTGCCACAGGAGGAGGAGGAGGAGGAACGGTCCTCCTGGATGAGGAGGAGGAGGGGGCATGTGAGGGGTCATGTGTGCTAGGGGGGACAAGCAAAAGGAGCCAATGAGGATTTGCCACATCAAAAGAAGAATGGAGAGGAAGCTTTGGCAGCCATGACAGCCACTAGGGAGGCGCCACGTGGAGGGGAGAAGAGGCAAAAGGTTGTTTTCCTCTTTAGGGACCACAATGAGGATAAGGTTGGAAGAGAAATTCAAATGTGTGGGGACCAAAGGCATGTGTGTGCACATGGGGACCATGGAGGAAAAAATGGGGACCATGGACCACATGGTGCACTTGGGGACCACGAATTTGAAATGTGGAGGGAAGAGGAGTTTTCTTTGGGCTCTCATTTTGAAGGTGAAAATTTATGTGATGGGCCTTCCCTTGGGCTGAATCGTGGGCTACAATTTGGGCCCATTGGACCACATAGGGGTCATGAAGAAGAGGGGGCAATTCAGGTGGAGAAACTTCATGGAGATACTGGGAGGGAGAAAGCTCGACTACGCTCCCCACCACCCTCGGTGGATCTAGATGAGATATCCCCTCAAGCTGGATTCCAAGGCGTTCGTGAGGCCGTGCTAAGGCAACAACGAGCAAAGATTGGGGAGCCAAGTACACCAATACGTGAGGACCTCACGCCGAGTGATATTGAGGAGGCTGCGATCTTTGGCCTTGACCATGCCGAGTATAAACGCCTGAGGGATAAGTTTGAAAGCATGGAGACAGACTACGAAGATCCAGAGGAGCCATGGAGCTATGGCTCGGGGAGTCAAGTCGTGAGAGGCTACCTTGGAAAAGACGAGACGAGTCAAAAGAAATCAAAGAAGAAGGAGAAGCGAAGGAAAGGGAGACGATGAATGAACGAGTGCTATACTCGAGACGTAGGATCTAGGATCTGTTGTTAGATTAGCGCGAGTCGATGTATGTTTAAATTTTCGCGATATGAACTGCTCAAGCTAGGGCAGTTCCTAGCACTCCATTGTATGCTTTTTTGCATGTACGTTTATTGAGGCATCAATAAATTTAGCGGCTCTGCCGAGACCGCCCTTTTATTTTGCAAAAAAAAAAGAGACGCAAAGAAGAGAGGGAAGGAGGAGAGAGAAAGAGACAAGGGAGAGAGGAGGATAGGAAAGTAGAGGGGAGAGGGGGTGAAGGAATGGGAGAGAAGGAGAGAGGTAGAGACGAGAGAGAAGGAGAAGGGAAAGAGGATGATGAGGAAGGAAAAAATGGGGAGAGAGAAGAAGAAGAAGAAGAAGAGAGAAGGATAAGAGGGAAGGGAGAGGAGAGGGAATATGAGGGAGATAGAGATGAGGCAAGGGAGATGAGAGAAAGAGAAGAGGGAAGAATGAGAGAGGAGAGTGGTAGAGAAGGAGATAAGAGAGGGGTAGAACTAGAGAGAGAGAGAGAGAGAGAGAGAGAGAGAGAGAGAGAAGGGCTCTACAGAATGGGACGAGGAGAGAGAGAAGGATTGGGAGAAAAGGAGAAGCGAGAGGAGGGAGAGAAGAAGAGGGAGAAGGAGAGAGGAGAGAGAGATAAAGAGAGTGGCATAAGGAGAAAGGGATAAGGAGAGAGGGAGAGAAGGAAGAGAGAGAAAGAAAAGGTGTGAGAAATGAAAATGGAGAGAGGAGGAGAAAGATAAGGATAATGAGAAGGCAGAGAAGAGGGAAGAGAGAGAAGGAGAAGAAGAAGAAGAGGGGGGGAGAGAAGGAGAAGAGAGAGAGGTAGACAACCTAGGAGAAAGGAGAAGGGAGAGGGAGGGTGAAGGATAGAGGCAGAGAAGAGAGAACAGGGATAAGGATAAGGAGAGAAGAGAGAAGGAGAACAGAAAAGAGGAGAGAGAGAAGAGAAGAGAAGAGATAGGAGGGAGAAGATGGGAGATAAGCGAGAGAAGGAAGAGAAGGAGGGAGTGGAGGAAAGGGATAAGAGGGAGAGTGAAAAGGAGAGGGATAAGAGGGTGATAGAGAAGGAGAAAGAAGAGATGAAAGATAAGAGGAGAGAGAAAGAGAGAGATAATAAGAGGGAGAAGGAGAGAGAGGGAAATGGAGAAAACGAGAGGGAGAGGAGGAGACAGAGAAGGGAAGGTGAGAGAAAAAAAGAAGAAGGAGAAGAGAGGGGCAAGGAGAGGAGATGAAGGGATTAAAGGAGAGAGAGAAGAGGAGGGAGAAGGAGAGGAGAGGAAGAGAGAGGAGGAGAGAGAGAATGAGAAGAGAGAGGGAACGAGAGGAGACGGAGGGATAAAAGGAGAGAGAGGGAACGAGAGGAGACGGAGGGATAAGAGGAGAGAGCGTAGAAGGAGGGAGAGAGCGGGTGGGAGGGAGAGAGAAGGAGAGGACAAGAGGGGAGGAGAGAGAGAGGGAGAAGAAGGAGAGAGAGAGAAGAAGGAGAGAGGCAGACGAGAGAATAGGGATAAGGATAAGGAGAGAAGAGAGAAGTAGAACAGAAAAGAGGAGAGAGAGAAGAGAAGAGAGGAGATAGGAGGGAGAAGAAGGGAGAGAGAGCGAGAGAAGGAAAAGAAGGAGGGAGTGGAGGAAAGGGATAAGAGGGAGAGTGAAAAGGAGAGGGATAAGAGGGTGATAGAGAAGGAGAAAGAAGAGATGAAAGATAAGAGGAGAGAGAAAGAGAGAGATAATAAGAGGGAGAAGGAGAGAGGGAAATGGACAAGACGAGAGGGAGAGGAGGAGACAGAGAAGGGAAGGTGGGAGAAAAAAAGAGAAGGAGAAGAGAGGGGCAAGGAGAGGAGATGAAGGGATTAAAGGAGAGACAGAAGAGGAGGGAGATGGAGAGGAGAGGAAGAGAGGGGAGGAGAGAGAATTTGAAGAGAGAGGGAACGAGAGGAGACGGAGGGATAAGAGGAGAGAGCGGAGAAGGAGGGAGAGAGCGGGTGGGAGGGAGAGAGAAGGAGAGGACAAGAGGGGAGGAGACAGAGGGAGGGAGAAGAGGGGGAGAGAGAGAAGAAGAAAGAGAGAGGGAACAATAGAGGAGGTGAGAGGAAACAAGAGAATGAGAGGAGGATAGAGAAGGAAAGGAGGAGAAGAGGGAAGGGGAAGGGAACGAGATAGAGAAGGGAGAGTAGAGATAGAGTAGGAGAGAAGCAAGAGAGATAGAGGAGGAGAGGGAGAAGGAGATAGAGAAGCGAGAGAGAGAAAGGGGGGGTAGTGGGAAGAGAAGTGGATAGGAGGGAGAAGGAGAGAGAAGGTAAGGAGAGGGAGAAGGGAGAGAGATTGAACGGGGAAAGGAGCGAAGAAGGGAAAGAGGAGATTGAGAGAGGAGTCCCCTCTCCTTATCATCTTCCCTCTCGTCCTCTTCTTCTCTTCTCTTTATCCTCTCTCTTCTTCTCTTTCTCTCCCTCTCGCTCGTCTCTTCCTTCTCTCTTTACCCTTATAAGGAGAGAATGAGAGCATAAGAGGGAGATAGGGAACGAGAAGAGGGAAGAGGTGAGATGGGGAAAGAGGAAAGAGAGAGAAGAAGAGATAAGGAAGAGGGAGAGGGAAGGAGAATAGAGGAGGCAGGAAACGAGAGAAGAGTAGAGAGAGAAGGAGAGAGGAGGGAGAGAAGAGAGAGAAGGGGGAGCGGAGGAGAGGAAGAGAAGGAGAGTGAGAGAGAAGAGGAAGGGAGGAGAGAGGGAGAAAGAGAGAGAAGGAAAGAGAGATAAGGAGAAAGAAGTACTTTGCATGGAAGTCCTAAGTAGTATGATTACAAAGGAAGTTGAAGAAGGAACACTTGAGCCGGCAAGATGTGGTGATGTCCGAGTTTCCCACCTTCTATTCGCCGATGATGTGATGGTTTTTGCAAAGGCTACAAGGGCTAACGCAAGAGTCATCAAGAGAATCCTTGAGAGCTTCTCCTCTACGTCCGGGGTGCAACTTAACACATCGAAGAGTCAAGTTTTTATGGGAGGAGATGTGACACATGGGGCATGGATTTGTGAGCACTTGGGAATGGAGCGAGTTGCCTTTCCGGTTATGTACTTGGGACTCCCCTTGTTCTCGGCTAGACTTGGGCGAATTCATTGTGTGGACTTAGTTGAGAAGGTGAGAGCACGGTTGAGCACATGGAAGAGGAATTTTCTATCAATGGTGGGACGAGTGGAGTTGATTAGGAGTGTGATCACGTCAATGAGTATCTATTGGCCCTCCGCTTTCTTGGTGCCTAGAAGTGTCTTACATGAGGTGGAGCGGCTTATGGTCCATTTTGTTTGGGGAGGTGAGAAGAAGTGGGTGGCCGTGGCGTGGAAGGATATTTGTACACCGAACATGGAAGGTGGCTTGGGGCTTCAGCGACTAGTTGATTGGAATACCGCCGGGATGATGCGGTTATTTTGGTTGGTGGTGGAAAATGATCAATCCTTGTGGGTTAGATGCATTCGGCGGAAGTACATGCGAAATGGGAGTATTTGGCTTGCTCGACCCCCGTCATCATGTTCGTGGGCATGGAGGGGCCTCTTGAGTGTCCGAGAACAAGTGAAGGAAAAGATTCAATACCAAGTGGGAGATGGGACAAGTATTCGGTTCTTCCTTGATCCTTGGTGTGGTATACCATTGCTTAGCCGACCGGAGGGTGAGAGATTACACTATGATATGGGTGTGCCAAAGGACACTTGGGTGTCATATTTCATTCGAGGGGGAGAATGGAGTCTCCCATACCCGAGGTCGTCGGAAATGATCGAGTTGTGGCCACATATTTTGGGGATTAAAATCCATGGAGGACGGGACAAACCTGTGCGTGTAGGGGCCACGACTAAAAAATTCACCATGCGTGAGGCATGGACATGGGTTCTCAAAAGAAAGGAGGAAGTGAGGTGGACGCGAGTAGTGTGTGGCACAAGCACCACGTTCCAAAATTCTCTCTCACTTTGTGGCAGACACTAAGAGGAAGGTTGATGACGAAGTGCCTGATGAGACAAAGCGGGGCGAAATATGATACCACATGTGTCCTTTACAAAACGGGAGTGGAAGATATGCCCCATTTGTTTTGGGCTTGCAAGTTCACTCGACAAGTATGGAACCAAGTCCGTTTCGGTATGCCTTTGCACCGCACCATCAAAGAGTCCTTGGAGGCTGAAGCTATTGGGATACTTGGAGCCCATGCGACGGGTTTGGAGAGGGATATCATGAGCTTAGCATTGAGTGCGGTGGTGCACGAGTGTTGGATGGAAAGAAATAGACGTATCTTTGAGGATGAGGAGAAAAGATCAAAGGAGGTTGCGGAAATCGCAAAAGAGGCGGTAAGGGTTATGGGGGTGGACATAAAGGAAATCAAAGAAGACCCCGAAAAGTTGAAGATTTTTGAAGACTTTTGGCGAAATTCCATGAGTGCGAATAATATATAGGACGTAGGAAAGCGTAGAATTTTGTAGCCCATTGGGCGAGATAGAAGGACAGTATGTTAGTGGCCGGATGTGCACCTTGTATGTCCCGCAAACTTCAGCTTTAAATTTTGGTAGGATGTAATTTTACACGCATACTTAATAGAATTTAGAGGCCAAGCCTCCCTTTTGCTTTGCAAAAAAAAAGATAAGGAGAAAAATGAGGAGAGAGTGAACGAGAGAGAAAGAGAAGAGAAAGAGTATCTAGAGGGAGAGTGAGAAAAGGAGAAGAGAGAAAAAGTGAGGGGTAGAACAACGAGAAGGAGAGAAGGAGAAGAGGGAGGAGGAGGAGAAGAGTAGAAATGGGAAGAGAGAGAAGAAAAGAGAGGGAAAGGGAGAGAGAGAGAGAAGAGATATGGAGAACGAGAGTGAGAGGTAGAGAAGGGAGAGAGAAGGAGAGTGGAGAAAAGAGGATCAGAAGAGCAGAGAGAGGAGAAGGAGATAGAAGGAAGAGGGAGAGAGAGAACACGAGAATAGACAAGAGCAGAGAGGGAGGGAGGATAGAGAAGGGAAAGAGAGAGAAAAGGAGAGGGAGGAGAGAAGAGGCAAAGGAAGGGAGAGAGAGAGCGAGAGAAGGAGGAGGGAGATAGAAAATGAAGGAGAAGAGGGAAGAGGAGGGAGAGAAGAGAGGCAGAGAAGAGAGGGAAGGAGGAGAGAAGAGGGAGAGAGAAGGAGACAAGGGAGAGAGGAGGATAGGAAAGTAGAGGGGAGAGGGGCTGAAGGAATGGGAGAGAAGGAGAGCGGTAGAGACGAGAGAGAGAAGGAGAAGGGAAAGAGGATGATGAAGACGGATGAATAGGGGAGAGGGGGTGAAGGAAATGAGAAGAAGAAGAGGGGGAGGAGAGAAAGAGAAAAAGAAGAGAGAGGGAGATAGAAAATGAAGGAGAAGAGGGAAGAGGAGGGAGAGAAGAGAGGTAGAGAAGAGAGGGAAGGAGGAGAGAAGAGGGAGAGAGAAGGAGACAAGGAGAGAGGAGGATAGGAAAGTAAAGGGGAGAGGGGGTGAAGGAATGGGAGAGAAGGAGAGAGGTAGAGACGAGAGAGAGAAGGAGAAGGGAAAGAGGATGATGAAGAAGAAGGATAAAATGGGGAGAGAGAAGAAGAAGAAGAGAGAAGGACAAGGAGAGAAGAAGAAGGGGAGCGGGATAAGAGGGAAGGGAGAGGAGAGTAAATATGAGGGAGATAGAGATGAGGCAAGGGAGATGAGAGAAAGAGAAGAGGGAAGAATGAGAGAGGAGAGTGGTAGAGAAGGAGATAAGAGAGGGGTAGAACGAGAGAGAGAGAGAGAGAGAGAGAGAGAGAGAGAATGGCTCTACAAAATGGGACGAGGAGAGAGAGAAGGATTGGGAGAAAAGGAGAAGCGAGAGGAGGGAGAGAGAATGGCTCTACAGAATGGGACGAGGGGAGAGAGAAGAAATGGGAGAAAAGGAAAAGCGAGTGGAGGATAGGAAAGTAGAGGGGAGAGGGGGTGAAGGAATGGGAGGGAAGGAGAGAGGTAGAGACGAGAGAGAGAAGGAGAAGGAAAGAGGATGATGAAGAAGGATAAAATGGGGAGAGAGAAGAAGAAGAAGAAGAAGAAGAAGAAGAAGAGAGAAGGATAAGGAGAGAAGAAGAAGGGGGCGGGATAAGAGGGAAGGGTGAGGAGAGGGAATATGAGGGAGATAGAGATAAGGCAAGGGAGATGAGAGAAAGAGAATAGGGAAGAATGAGAGAGGAGAGTGGTAGAGAAGGAGATAAGAGAGGGGTAGAACGAGAGAGAGAGAGAGAGAGAGAGAGAGAGAATGGCTCTACAGAATGGGACGAGGGGAGAGAGAAGAATTGGGAGAAAAGGAGAAGCGAGAGGAGGGAGAGAAGAAGAGGGAGAAGGAGAGAGGAGAGAGAGATAAAGAGAGTGGCATAAGGAGAAAGGGATAAGGAGAGAGGGAGAGAAGGAAGAGAGAGAAAGAAAAGGTGAGAGAAATGAGAAGGGAAGAGGAGGAGAAGGATAAGGATAATGAGAAGGCAGAGAAGATGGAAGAGAGAGAAGGAGAAGGAGAAGAGGGGGGGAGAGAAGGAGAAGAGAGAGAGGTAGATAACGAAGGAGAAAGGAGAAGGGAGAGAGAGAAGGATAGAGCAGAGAAGAGAATATAGGGATAAGGATAAGGAGAGAAGAGAGAAAGAGAACAGAAAAGAGGAGAGAGAGAAGAGAAGAGATAGGAGGGAGAAAAAGGGAGAGAGAGCAAGAGAAGGAAGAGAAGGAGGGAGTGGAGGAAAGGGATAAGAGGGAGAGAGAAAAGGAGAGAAGGAGAGGGATAAGAGGGAGATAGAGAAGGAGAAAGAAGAGAGGAAAGATAAGAGGAGAGAGAAAGAGAGAGATAATAGGGGAGGAGAGGAGAGAGAGGAGGGAGGAGAAGGGAGAGAGAGCGGAGGGAAAGAGAAAAAAGCAGGAGAGAGAAGCTCTAGGAAAGCATGGGGGTTTCTGAGGGTTTTTTTCACGTTTTTCCACTTAAATCTTCGTTTTTTCCACTCAAATGGAGCGATTTAGTCGTTCTTCTCAAGATTTGATGCAAGATGGAGGTTGTGGTAAGCATTTGGACCTCCAAAATGCTCTTTTGGAGCAGCAAGACGTGTTGGAGGAGTGGAGGCCGAGCCACATTGGGAAAGAAGGGGGTTCTACTCCAAAGAAATGGACGGATTTGTTCTCCTCTTGTCCAAGGGCATCCACGGCCCTTGAGTTTGTGGAGCCGGAAGTGAAGGATGGGGTGCGCATGGCAAGGTGCTCGAAAGAAGAGGTGGTGGAGGCATTGAAGAAATGGGACAAGGTATTGCTTGGTTACTTTGTTGATTTCAAACCATATCTTCCCACGTTAGAGAAGTACTTGCAAAGGGTGTGGAAGCTCACCCGGAGGTTTGGAAGTGATCCGACGGCAAGAGGGGTTCCTTTTATTTAGGTTCACGATTTACAAGGACTTGGAGTATGTTCTTGAGAATGGTCCTTGGTTTGTGAGGGGCACACCTCTAGTTGTGCAAAAATGGACGCCCACCACCATGATGAAGAGGGAGAAGATGTCCACGGTGCCCATTTGGATTCGCTTGCCGGAGTTAGATTTGAAGTTTTGGTCACCAAAAAATTTGAGTACCATAGCTAGTGTTATCGGAAGGCCACTCTACATGGATGAGAACACGACGGTGGGGAGGAGATTGGTTTATGCACGTTTGTGTGTGGAGGTACCATGCACATTTGATTACCCATCAAAAATTCGAGTTCAAGTGGAGGATGGAGAGGAGGAGGACATTGTGGTGGAGTATGAGTGGAGATTGGGATGTTGTGTTGATTGCAAGGAATTCGGCCATACTCCGGTCAAGTGCCCAAACAAAGTCCGAGAGGAGGTGCAAGGGAAGCCGGCCGGGAAGAAGAAGAATAAAGAATGGGTTGTCGTTGGAAAAGGAGGAAGTGGAATAAGAGAGAGAGAAGAGAAGGAGGGCGAAGCCGAGGTGATTGGTTTGGGCGTTGAGAGAGAGGAATTGGAGCTGCCGGAATTGGTCACCGGCGAGGAGGGGCTGGTCGGAGGTGGGCTGGTCGGAGGTGGTGTCCTTGGGGTGAGGTGGCCATGGAGTTTGGTGCACATGGGCCAAACCATGAGGGACAAAATGTTAGTGGAGGGGGACAAAAGGAAGAGAAGGACAAAAAGGAAAAGGTGTCATAGGAAAAGAAAAGGCTGCTTTGTTTGAGCCAATCATGGGTGGGGATTTCGAAATTGGTCTTATTTCTCCTCCTTTGGGCAGCCATGAAGCAAATAAAAATGAGACACGTGGAAAGGGGAAAGCAAATGATTGGAGGCCAAACCAAAATGAGACAAGTGGCAAGGGAGTAAGTGGAGGGAATGGAATTGATATGCATGCACATGAGGGGGTGCTCTCTACACGTGAAGAGGAAACACAAGATGGGGATTTCGAAATTGCTCTTATTCCTCCCCTTTGGGCAGCCATGAAGCAAATAAAAATGTGACACATGGAAAGGGGTAAGCAAATGATGGGAGGTCAAACCAAAATGCGACAAGTGGCAAGAGAGTAAGTGGAGGGAATGGAATTGATATGCATGCACATGAGGGGTGCTATTCTCTACACGTGAAGAGGAAACACAAGATGAGGGGTGGATTTCTCCAAAGCATGGGGTCTGAAATATGGAGAAGGGAGGCTCTAGTGTGGTGCTCACTCGAAGTGGTGTGTTGGGAGGGGGTACAAGTGGTCGGTTCGAAGCTCTTATGGGCTTGGTTGACGTGGGTCAGCCCGAGGGAGAAGAGGCCGGGAATTAAAGTGTTATCACCACCACCACCGGTGGACTTGTCATCTATCTCCCCACAACCGGAGGCGTTTAAAGCCGTTCGTGAGAAGGCGTTGGGGCAACAACGAGCAAATCGAGGTGGGAAGGGATCTCGACGATCCCCTACTCCAAAACCATGAATGTCCTTGTTTGGAATGTGCGCGGCGCAAATCTCCCCGGTCGTGCACTTATGATAAGGGGTAAAATAAAGGAAGCAAATGCGGATGTAGTGTGCATCGTGGAACACAAAGTCAAAACGAAAAGGTTGGATACATTTCGAAGGGCAATATGGGGGAATAACAAGTGGGCGGCGAATAATATGATTGTGGACTCCGGAAGAGTGCTTGTGATGTGGGATGAATGCAAAGTGGATCTCCATGTTACATGGGAGACATCACAATTACTACAACTTGAAGGAAGGGAATTAAGAAATGGGAAACACGTTATTACGGCGGTGTATGGGGAAAATGGATACATGGAACGCCGAAGGTTATGGGAGGACTTGGAAGGAGCGGCACCTTTGGATACCACACCTTGGCTTGTGTGTGGTGACTTCAATTGCATACGAGGGCGGGGTGAAAAGAGGGGTGGTTCGGGTTTCAACATCACGGCTATGGATGATTTTAATGTATGTTTGGATCGTTTGCAACTACTTGAAGTACCGTCAACAGGTGGGGAATTCACATGGACTAACTCATCGAAGGGAGGTGGGTGAGATGCATGCGACGGAAATACTTGAGAAATCGGTCCATTTGGCGTGCTCAGCCACCATCGACTTCCTCGTGGGCATGGAGAGGCATCCTAAGTGTTCGTGACATAGCGAAGGAGAAAATTCAGTACCAAGTTGGGGATGGGAAGTCTATTCGTTTCTTCCTTGACCCATGGTGTGGAATGTCGTTCATAAGCCGACCGGGGGGAGATTGGCTCAAACATAATATGGGTGTTCCAATTGACACTTATGTGTCTTATTTTATTCGGAATGGGGTGTGGAACCTCCCCTTCCCACGTAGTTTGGAGATGGAGGAACTTTGGCCACGTATTATGGGTACCCCCATCTCGGGTGGGATTAACAAACCGACCCGAATTGGAATGAGGAGTGACAACTTCACAACCAAGGAGGCGTGGACATGGGTAATTCAAGAGAAGGAGGATGTCCTTTGGGCCCCCTTGGTGTGGCATAAGCACCATGTCCCGAAGCACGCAATGACACTTTGGAGGGCTTTACGTGGAAGACTCCCAACAAAGTGCCTCATGAAGCAGAGGGGAGCCACGCATGATACCACGTGTGTACTTTGCGAGGACGGAGAGGAAGATATGGCACATCTTTTTTGGAAATGCGAGTATACAAGACATGTGTGGGCACAAATTCGGGGGGTGCTAAAGCTAAGCATGGATGTAGAAGAAACAATGGAAGTCGAGGTACAACAGGTTATCCGGATTGGAGGAGGGGCTGGGACAATAAATATCATGTCGTTAGCCTTGGGAGCGGTGGTCCATGAATGCTGGCAAGAAAGAAATAGGCGCATCTTTGATGACGAGAAGAGGCGCCCAGTGGATGTTATTCAAAGTGTGAAGGAAGGAGTGCGGATAGTGGGGAGAAGCTTCAAGGACATTCGAGAAAATCCCGTGAGTCGTAGTGACTTTGAAAGAGTATGGGCATAGTGAGGTGAAATCTTTTTGTAATAAGTAGTAGAATGGGTAGTTGTGCATGGCGATAGAATTGTAATAGTGGTCGGGTGTGCATGTGGCACCCCCCGCGGACTTAAGACTCATATTTTGTAGGTTGTAATTTACACACACTTAATAGATTTAGAGGCTAAGCCTCCCTTTTGCTTTGCAAAAAAAAAGAGATAATAAGAGGGAGAAGGAGAGAGAGGGAAATGGAGAAGACGAGAGGGAGAGGAGGAGACAAAGAAGGGAAGGTGAGAGAAAAAAGAGAGGGAGAAGAGAGGGGCAAGGAGAGGAGATGAAGGGATTAAAGGAGAGAGAGAAGAGGAGGGAGAAGGAGAGGAGAGGAAGAGAGGGGAGGAGAGAGAGAAGGAGAAGAGAGAGGGAACGAGAGGAGACGGAGGGATAAGAGGAGAGAGCGGAGGAGGGAGAGAGAAGGAGAGGACAAGAGGGGAGGTTCTCTTGTCTATTCTCGTGTTCTCTCTCTCCGTCTTCCTTCTATCTCTTCTCCTCTCTCTGCTCTTATTATCCTCTTTTCTCCACTCTCCTTCTCTCTCCCTTCTCTACCTCTCTCCTTTAATAGTAGTAGAAGAGAGAGAGAAGGAGAGGAGACGGAGGGATAAGACTTCATTCAATTTTTCCACCACTCTAAACATGGGAGTACCATCCACAAGTGTTGCCCACGCACCCTCTACAACCCCTAAGAACTCTTCATGATCCGCCCAATAGTTTTCAAACCTAAATATCTTCGGCTTCCTCCTCTCATTTCCCTCCGTTTTCATGGATAGCGTCGCATGGTCACTCAAGTCCTTTGCCCCCACCACATAATAAACCTCCGGGAACCTCTCCAACCAAGCATTGTTCTTCAATATGCGGTCAATTTTCGTTTCTATACGAGCGGCGCCCTCGGAGGAGTTGGACCAAGTGAATTCCTCACCCACCCAAGGCATCTCAAGGAGTTGAAGGGCATCCGCACACTCATTGAATTCCTGAATTGCAGCCTCATTTACCAGCCCTCCTCCCCTCTTCTCGCTTGCCATACGAATACAATTGAAGTCCCCTCCCACTACCCAAGGTATCGAGGCGCTTGGTTCCACGGAGGCAAGGTCGTGCCAAAGTTTCCTTCTCTCTACATGACCATTCTCTCCATAAATTGTCGTGAAAGCAAACTCAATCCCATCCTTCCTCATGAGCCCCTCGAAATGAAGCATTTGGGCCGATTCAAATTTAGTATTAAGGCCTACCACTTGATCATTCCAAAGCACAAGTATTCTCCCTGAGTCCACGATCAAACTATTTCCCACCCATTCATGAGGCCATATTGCCCGCTTGAATCTTGCGAGCTTCTTCAATTTCACTTTGTGTTCCACAAGACACTATATCCGGCTTCACCTCCCTTATTCGACCCCTTATCATAAGTGCGCGGCCGGGTCCATTTGCTCCACGCACATTCCACACAAGGATATTCATGGGTTCAAGGTGTGGGCATACGCCCCTTCCCTCCACGCATGTTTTTTTGTTGTTTCATTCCTTTCTCACGAATTGCTTTGAAAGCTTCGGGTTGTGGTGAAATTGAAACCAAATCCACCGGGGGTGGTGGGGAGCAACTTCGCACATGGCTTGCTATGGACGACGGAACCTTCATTTCATGTATTGCCTCGTGTTTTCCCTTCCCGTCCTCCATCTCACTATCCTTCTCGAGGTCACCTAACACCACTACCATGCTCCCACATTGCTTTTTCCACGAGTTTTCCTTCCTTTGTTCGTTCTCCCTTGCCAATTTCTAAGGCGTTTCCCATCCTTCATCATCATGTATCAAGGAAGCTAAGTCACTTGAGCCATTTCCCATGCCATTTACATCCAAAGCCTCCCTCACATCTCCTTTGTTGCATACCTCATGGTGTTCCACTAATTTCGTGCACATCCCATGCACAAGATGCCCATGCAATGTTTCTATCATGAAAGACCCCTCCAAGTTGAGTGACTCACGTGATTCCCCACCCCATTCCTGTATGGGCTGGTCCCCACGAAAGCTACCTTGGTCCCCCTCCCTTTCTTGTATGAAGGACTCCTCCATGTGTGGTGGTTCACGTGATCCACCCCATTCCTCTTTTGGTATGTCCCCACGAAAAGTACCTTGGTCCCCCTCTACTTCTTCACAAGGCTCACTTGCTCTCTCCCCATTGGCCCATTCAAACATGGAGCACTCAACACCCTCATCATTGGTTCTTCCAAAAGTAGAGCACCCACCTTTGTTTTGCTTTCCCTTTTGCTCTTCTAGACGTCCACATGGCCTCCTCTCCTTGGCTTCCTCCAACTTATTTGTTTCCTCGCGAAAATGGACTCTCTTCTTGTCTCCATTTTTATCCTCCTCCATGCCACGTACCTTCCTCTCATTTGCTCCCACTAGAGTGTAGCATACCACCAAATCTTGTGGTCCCCTTGATTTTCCCTCCTAATTTTCCCTCCCACATGAGCTCCTACGTGTCACCTCCCCATTTGCTGATGTGGCCACGTCCTCCTCCAAGGGATCCACGTCATCATCCCTTCCATCCATCCTCCCTCCACCATCCTCCACGGCAGCCACCTCCTTTGCCTCCACACCATGCAAACATCCTTCCTCTAAGACCCTTTCCTTTCTTCGCACCTCACCTCCATCCTTCTCGAGGTGTTTTCCACCCTTTGCACGGCCTACCTCCACCCATTTCTCGGCCTTCATTTGTGGTACTTCATGGACATTTGCAAGCACCCTCTTCCTTGGGTATCTCTCCACCACATGCCCAAACTCGAGGCACTCCATGCAATACCCGGGTCTCCACTCATATTCCACAAACACTTTATGCATTTCACCCCCCTCCACTTGCACATCCACCCAACTTGGATAGGAGAACTCATGGCTGACCTCAATGCAAACTCTTGCAAACGCCAATCTACACCCGGAAGCCATATAATCATCCATGTAGAGGGGCCTTCCAAGCACACTTGCTATGTTACTCAATGTGTTAGGTGACCAAAAACGAAGGTCAAGCTCCGGCAAGCGAACCCAAATGGGAACCGTGGTGATGTTGGCCTTCTTCAATGCCATTTCCGGTGTCCACTCTTGAACCACAAGTGGTGCCCCTCTAACGAACCAAGGTCCTCCTTGGAGAACTCTCTTTCTATCTTCACTAAGTGTAAAACGAAATAATAAGAATCCTTGTCTTCTTCTAATGATTTCCATACCTCCAACTAGTCCCCACAACTTGTGGAGATGCTTCTCCAATGTCGGCAAGTGGGGCTTGAGAGCAACGAAGTACCCTACCAACACCTTGTCCCACCTTTTCAAGTTCTCCCTTACTTCTTGTTTTGAACACACGGCCACCTTCTCGCCTCACTTGATAACCGGCGGGACAAACTTGAGGGTCATGGCTGCCCTTGAACTAGGCGTGAATAAGTCTGTCCACTTCCTTGGGGGAGTAAGTACACTCCCTAGAGGTGGTGTGGGAGCTTCACCCTCCAAACCCGAGGATAAAACCAACTTGTTTGCATGATGGAGATCCGAAATGGTGCCACCATCTCCATCTTGTAGTTGCAATCGTGTAGGGCTAGATGTAGGATCCATTTTGTTGAGAAAATCAAAGGTTTTGGTGAAGAAACGAGGTGGACAACCCTAGACAACCTTAGGTTCCCCATGCGCACCTAGAGCTTCTCTCTCCTTTCATAACTTTTTCTCTCCTCTCTCCTTCTCTTCCTCTCCTTGTTCTCCTCTTCCTATTTTATGTTCTCCTTCTCTCTTCTCTCCTTATCCTTATCCCTATTCTCTCTTCTCTGCCTCTATCCTTCTCTCTCTCTCCCTTCTCCTTTCTCCTAGGTTGTCTACCTCTCTCTTTTCTCCTTATCTCCCCCCCTCTTCTTCTTCTTCTTCTTCTTTTCTCTGTTCCCTCTTCTCTGCCTTCTCATTATCCTTATCCTTCTCCTCCTCTCTCCCTTCTCGTTTCTCTCACCTTTTCTTTCTCTCTCTTCCTTCTCTCCCTCTCTCCTTATCCCTTTCTCCTTATGCCACTCTCTTTATCTCTCTCTCCTCTCTCCTTCTCCCTCCTCTCGCTTCTCCTTTTCTCCCAATCCTTCTCTCTCTCCTCATCCCATTCTGTAGAGCCATTCTCTCTCACTCTCTCTCGTTCTACCCCTCTCTTATCTCCTTCTCTACCACTCTCCTCTCTCATTCTTCCCTCTTCTCTTTCTCTCATCTCCCTTGCCTCATCTCTATCTCCCTCATATTCCCTCTCCTCTCCCTTCCCTCTTATCCCGCTCCCCTTCTTCTCTCCTTATCCTTCTCTCTTCTTCTTCTTCTCTCTCCCCTATTCATCCGTCTTCATCATCCTCTTTCCCTTCTCCTTCTCTCTCTCGTCTCTACCTCTCTCCATCTCTCCCATTCCTTCACCCTCTCTCCCCTCTACTTTCCTATCCTCCTCTCTCCCTTGTCTCCTTCTCTCTCCCTCTTCTCTCCTCCTTCCCTCTCTTCTCTGCCTCTCTTCTCTCCCTCCTCTTCCCTCTTCTCCTTCATTTTTTTATCTCCCTCCTCCTTCTCTCTCTCTCTCTCTCTCTCTCTCTCTCTCTCTCTCTCTCTCTCCCTTCCTCTCCCTCTTCTCTCCTCCTTCTCCTTTTCTCTCTCTTTCCCTTCTCTATCCTCCGTCCCTCTCTGCTCTTGTCTATTCTCGTGTTCTCTCTCTCCCTCTTCCTTCTATCTCTTTCTCCTCTCCCTGCTCTTCTTATCCTCTTTTCTCCAGTCTCCTTCCCTCTCCCTTCTCTACCTCTCACTCTCGTTCTCCATATCTCTTCTCTCTCTCCCTTTCCCTCTCTTTTCTTCTCTCTCTTCCCATTTCTACTCTTCTCTACCACTCTTCTCCTCCTCCTCCCTCTTCTCCTTCTCTCCTTCTCCTTGTTCTACCCCTCAACTTTTCTCTCTTCTCCTTTCTAGATACTCTTTCTCTTCTCCTTCTCTCTCGTTCACTCTCTCCTCAACTTTCTCCTTATCTCTCTTTCCTCCTCTCTCTTTCTCCCTCTCTCCTCCCTTCCACTTCTCTCTCACTCTCCTTCTCTCCCTCTCCTCTGCTCTCCCTTCTCTCTCTTCTCTCCCTCCTCCCTCCTTCTCTCTCTCCTCTTCTCTCGTTTCCTCCCTCCTCTGTTCTCCTTCCCTCTCCCTCTTCCTTATCTCTTCTTCTCTCTCTTTCCTCTTTCCCCATCTCTCCTCTTCCCTCTTCTCGTTCCCTATCTCCCTCTTATGCTCTCATTCTCTCCTTATAAGGATAAGGAGAGAAGGAAGAGACGAGCGAGAGGGATAGAAAGAGAAGAAGAGAGAGGATAAAGAGAAGAGAAGGAGAGGAGGAGAGGGAAGATGAGAAGGAGAGGGGACTCCTCTCTCTATCTCCTCTTTCCCTTCTTCGCTCCTCTCCCCGTTCTCTCTCTCTCCCTTCTCCCTCTCCTTACCTTCTCTCTCCTTCTCCCTCCTATCCTCTTCTCTTCCCACTACACTCCTTTCTCTCTCTCTCACTTCTCTATCTCCTTATCCCTCTCCTCCACTCACCTCTCTCGTTTCCTCTCTCCTCCTCTATCTCTCTTGCTTCTCTCCTACTCTATCTCTACTCTCCCTTCTCTATCTCGTTCCCTTCCCCTTCCCTCTTCTCCTCCTTTCCTTCTCTTTCCTCCTCTCATTCTTTTTTTTTGCAAACCAAAAGGGAGGCTTGGCCTCTAAATTCTATTAAGTATGTGTGTAAAATTACATCCTACCAAAATTTAAAGCCGAAATTTGCGGGATATACAAGGTGCACATCCGGCCACTAACATACTCTCCTTCTATCTCGCCCAATGGGCTACAAAATCTACGCTTTCCTACGTCCTATATATTATTTGCACTCGTGTAGTTTCGCCAAAAGTCTTCAAAAATCTTCAACTTTTCGGGGTCTTCTTTGATTGCCTTTATGTCCACCCCCATAACCCTTACCGCCTCTTTTGCGATTGCCGCAACCTCCTTTGCTCTTTTCTGCTCATCCTCAAAGATACGTCTATTTCTTTCCATCCAACACTCGTGCACCACCGCACTCAATGCTAAGCTCATGATATCCCTCTCCAAAACCGTCCCATGGGCTCCAATTATCCCAATAGCTTCAGCCTCCAAGGACCCTTTGATGGTGCGGTGCAAAGGCATACCAAAACGGACTTGGTGCCATACTTGTCGAGTGAAGTCGCAAGTCCAAAACGAATGGGAGATATCTTCCACTCCCGTTTTGCATAGGACACATGTAGTATCATATTTCGCCCCTCTTTGTCTCATCAAGCACTTCGTCATCAACCTTCCTCTTAGTGCCCGCCACAAAGGGAAAGAGAATTTTGGAAAATGGTGCTTGTGCCACACTACTCGCGTCCACCTCACTTCCTCCTTTCTTTTGAGAACCCATGTCCATGCCTCACGCATAGTGAACCTTTCGGTCGTTGCCCCTACACGCATGGGTTTGTCCTGTCCTCCATGGATTTTAATCCCCAAAATATGTGGCCACAACTCGATCATTTCCGACGACCTTGGGTATGGGAGACTCCGTTCTCCCCCTCGAATGAAATAAGACACCCAAGTATCCTTTGGCACGCCCATATCATAGTGTAATCTCTCACCCTCCGGTCGGCTAAGCAATGGTATACCATACCAAGGGTCAAGGAAGAAACAAATACTTGTCCCATCTCCCACTTGGTATTGAATCTTCTCCTTCACTTGTTCTCGGACACTCAAAAGGCCCCTCCATGCCCACGAACATGAAGACGGGGGTCGCGCAAGCCAGATACTCCCATTTCACATGTACTTCCGCCGAATGCATCTAACCCACAAGGATTGATCATTTTCCACCACCAACCAAAATAACCGCATCATCCCGGCGGTATTCCAATCAACTAGTCGCCGAATCCCCAAACCACCTTCCATTTTGGGTGTACAAATATCCTTCCACGCCCCGGCCACCAACTTCTTCTCACCTCCCCAAACAAAGTGGACCATAAGCTGCTCCACCTCATGTAAAACACTCCTAGGCACCAAGAAAGAGGAAGTCCAATAGATACTCATTGAAGTGATCACACTCCTAATCAACTCCACTCGTCTTGCCATTGATAGAAAATTCCTCTTCCATGTGATCAACCGTGCCCTCACCTTCTCAACTAAGTCCACACAATGTATTCGCCCAAGTCTAGCCGAGAACAAGGGGAGTCCCAAGTATAGAACCGGAAAGGCAACTCGCTCCATTCCCAAGTGCTCACAAATCCATGCCCCATGTGTCGCATCTCCTCCCATAAAAACTTGACTCTTCGATGTGTTTAGTTGCAGCCCGGATGTAGAGGAGAAGCTCTCAAGGATTCTCTTGATGACTCTTGTGTTAGCCCTTGTAGCCTTTGCAAAAACCATCACATCATCGGCGAATAGAAGGTGGGAAACTCGGACATCACCACATCTTGCCGGCTCAAGTGTTCCTTCCTCAACTTCCTTTGTAATCATACTACTTAGGACTTCCATGCAAAGTACAAATAAGTATGGCGCAAGAGGGTCACCTTGCCTAAGGCCATTTGTTGCTCGAAAAGCTTTTGAATTTGCTCCATTCACTGTGACCACAAAAGATGCATGAACACAAGCCATGATCCACTTCCTCCACTTGCTCGGAAACCCAAATCTTTGGAGCACTTCTTCAAGAAAAGACCACGAAATCGAGTCATACGCTTTCCTCAGATCCAACTTTAGACACATTCTCCCATGTCCTCTCTCCAAATGCATGTTGTGACAAATCTCATGAGCGAGAAGGATGTTGTCGCTGATCCTCCGGCCACTCACAAATGCACTTTGAGACTCACCAACCAAACGAGGAAGCACCTTCTTCAGCCTACAAGCCAAGACCTTCGAGAGGTAGCGGTACATCATGTTGCATAGAGATATAGGACGGTAATCGTCGATCGATTGTGGCGTAGGCTTCTTTGGTATAACTGTGATGGAAGTATAGTTGATTTGCGCAAGGAGTTTTCCACTTCTCACGAACGAGTCCACCGCCTTGAACAAGTCATGCTTCACACACGGCCAAGATGCCTTGAAGAATTTGGCATTGAAGCCGTCGGGACCCGGTGCCTTGTCCACATTTGAGTGCTTCACAACCCTCTCAAGCTCTTCCATTGTGACAACCTTGATGAGGTCGTTTGCTTCCACCCCCTCAAGTTTTGGCAACTCAAGGGTTGGATCTATGCTTCGTACCTGAAAACCATTAGCAAACAAGTTAGAGTAACGGCGCCAAAATGCCTCACGAATATCTCCCTCACTTTCAATGGCCACTCCCTCCACTAAAACTCGCCTCACATGATTGGTGGCTCTCCTCACTCTAAGGGAAGCATGGAAAAATCTAGAGTTTCGGTCTCCTTCTCGTAACCATCTCACCCTCGATTTTTGTCTCACAATGGATTCTTCTCGAACAAGTGCTTCGTATAGGCCATTCTTGCACTCAATTTCCGACTCTAATAGACTCGCCTCCACAGGTTTCTCCCTTCTCTTAAGCCGCACCACCTCAAGGGCGTGCCTAGCTTCCACCACTCTTTGCTCCACGTTACCAAAAGTAGACCCACTCCACTTCTTTAAAGCCTTCTTGACTTCCTCTAATTTTGCAACCACTCGAAACATGGGTGTGCCTTCCATTAGAGTAGACAAGGCCGTGCTCACCACATTTAAAAAGTCCTCATGCTCAGCCCAAAATTTTTGAAAACGAAACATTCGAGCCTTCCTTTCACCCATCTTCTCCGTATTCATGACAAGAGGTGCATGGTCACTCAAGTCCTTCCCTCCCACTTCATAAAAAGACTCCTGAAATTCAGCTATCCATGCATGGGAAATGAGCATCCGGTCGATACGTGTTTCAATACAAGCTTCTTATCGTGAGTAATTTGTCCAAGTGAACTCGTCCCCCGTTGATGGTGCCTCCAAAAGTTGTAGACGATCGATACAAGTGTTGAATTCAGAAATGGCCGTAATATTCAGCCCCGCTCCTCCCTTCTTCTCACTCCCCTTCCTAATGCAATTGAAATCACCACATACAAGCCAAGGAGTGTCATCACCCGGTGCCGCTCTCCCAAGATCCTCCCAAAGTGCTCGTCTTTCAACATGACCATTTGCACCATACACCATTGTCAACACAATCACCTTTCCACTCACCAAATCATTTCCTTCAAGTTGCACCATTTGAGTCGATTCCCATGTAACCCGGAGATCCACTTTGCTATCATTCCACATTACGAAAATCTGCCCCGAATCCACAATTATATTATTTGCAGCCCATTGTTGTTGTCCCCAAATTGATCTTCGAAAACGATCCAACTTTTTAGTCTTCACCTTGTGCTCCACAATACATACCACATCCGCCTTAACTTCCTTTATTTTCCCCCTTATCATGTATGCTCGGCCGGGGAGATTTGCACCGCGCACATTCCATACTAAGACTATCATGATTTTGGTGTAGGGGACCGAGGTCCCTTTCCGCCTCGCATTGCCTTTTGTTGTGCCCCACCTTTGCGCGTATAGCTTTGAATGCCTCGGGTTGTGGAGAAATGGATTCAAGGTCCACCGAAGGGGGTGGAGAGGATACCCTTGCAACCATTCTTTTCTTCTCCTCCACCTTTCCTTCACCCTCCTCTTCGTCAAAACAACCCACATCCGCCAATCCACTCAACACTTCAAACCGGCCCTTACTTGGTGCTCCTCCAAGGCCACACTCCACACTAGGTAACCCATCCTCTAATTCACGCACCAATTTTCTTGGTGCAATCCACCCATCCTTTGCATGAGAAATATGCAATTCCCCCTCCTCAAAATCACGTGATACCTCCTCATCCACCACAACCTCACATAAATTTCCACTCCCATTTTTAATTCCCTCACTAGAGCAAAACTCCACTCCCTTCTCTTTTACCATGCCAAGTGTCACCTGCTTGTTTGTTTCTTTCTCTTGTAAGGCACTTTTGGTCCCCCCATGATTTTTGAATTCCACCCCTATGATTGGCTCTTCCACAAAGCCCATCTTAGTACCTTTTATGACACCCTTTTGCTTTTTCATAATTTGTCCCCCTTCTTTTACTTTTTGTCCCCCTTTCTCATTCCCAGTTGGTCCAACTCTGGCATACACCTCCCCTCCGACTCCCTGACCAGCCACCTCCAGCGAGCCGGCGCCAGCAGCCGCCCTAACTCCGGCGAACTCAAAGACCACCGAATTTGCCTCATTTTCCTTGTTTTCCTTGTCTTCGACGCCCATCACCCCTCCCTCACCTCCTAGATCATCGGCACCACCCACTTCCCTTCCTTTCCTTCCAACTACCACCCATTCCTTCCTCTTTCCCTTCATGCCCACTCCACCATGATTTTCTCCTTTTGCTCTCCTCGGGCACTTCTCGTGAATGTGACCAAACTCCTTGCACTCATCACAATAGCCTAGCTTCCATTCATACTCTATTGCAATTTCCTCCACCTCTCCTCCTTCAATTTGCACTCGAACCATTGGAGGGTAAGCAAACGTACATGGCACCTCCACACACACACGTGCATACGCCAACGTTCTACCCAAAGCCGTATTTTCATCCATGTAGAGTGGTCTTCCCATAACACTTGCAATGATACTAAGATTCTTTGAAGACCAAAACCTAAGATCAAGCTCCGGCATACGTACCCATATAGGAACCGTAGACATGGATGCACGCCTCATCACCGTCGATGGAGTCCACCTTTGCACCACAAGTGGTGTTCCTCGAACAAACCATGGCCCATTTTCGAGAACCATATCTAAGTCTTTCATCATGGTGAACCGAAACAACAAGAAGCCCTCCTTGCGCCGAATGACCTCCAAACCACCGGACAACTTCCACAAACGTGGCAAGAATCTCTCAAGGGTGGGGAGATGAGGCCGAAAATCAACAAAATATCCAAGAAGAACTTTGTCCCACCTCTTGAGAGCATCCACCACCTCTTCACGTGAACAATGGCCCATCCGAACCCCCTCCTCTACCATCGGCTCCACAAACTCCAAGGTCGTAGATGCCCTTGGTGTGGATGTGAAAAGATCCGTCCACTTCTTAGGAACAAGTGGTGCATCAACCATTGCACCCTCCTTTCCCGATGCCTCACCCAACATGGCCTCTCCACCCTCCTTTTGCGCATGTTGGAGATGCAAAACCATGCCACCATCTCCCCCACACATTTCATAGGTAGAGAAGAACGAAGAAAACGCACCAAAAGAGTGAAAAAACAAAGGTTTTAGATGGAGAAACGAAAAAAACGACCCTAAAAACCCCTAGAATCGCCCATGTAACCCCAAAGCTTCTCTCTCCTACTTTTTCTCCTTCTCTTCTCCCGTCCTCCTCTCATTCTCTTGTTTCCTCTCACCTCCTCTCTTGTTCCCTCTCTCCTTCTTCTTCTCTCTCTCCCCCTCTTCTCCCTCTCTCTCTCCTCCCCTCTTGTCCTCTCCTTCTCTCTCCCTCCCACCCGCTCTCTCCCTCCTTCTCCGCTCTCTCCTCTTATCCCTCCGTCTGCTCTCGTTCCCTCTCTCTTCTCCTTCTCTCTCTCCTCCCCTCTCTTCCTCTCCTATCCTTCTCCCTCCTCTTCTCTCTCTCCTTTAATCCCTTCATCTCCTCTCCTTGCCCCTCTCTTCTCCTTCTCTTTTTTCTCTCACCTTCCCTTCTCTGTCTCCTCCTCTCCCTCTCGTCTTCTCCATTTCCCTCTCCCTCCTTCTCCCTCTTATTATCTCTCTCTTTCTCTCTCCTCTTATCTTTCCTCTCTTCTTTCTCCTTCTCTATCTCCCTCTTATCCCTCTCCTTCTCTCCTTTTCTCTCTCCCTCTTATCCCTTTCCTCCACTCCCTCCTTCTCTTCCTTCTCTCGCTCTCTCTCCCTACTTCTCCCTCCTATCTCTTCTCTAATCTCTCTCCTCTTTTCTGTTCTCCTTCTCTCTACTCTCCTTATCCTTATCCCTATTCTCTCTTCTCTGCCTCTATCCTTCTCTCTCTCTCCCTTCTCCTTTCTCCTAGGTTGTCTACCTCTCTCTCTTCTCCTTCTCTCCCCCCTCTTCTTCTTCTCCTCTCTCTTCCCTCTTCTCTGCCTTCTCATTATCCATATCCTTCTCCTCCTCTCTCCCTTCTCATTTCTCTCACCTTTTCTTTCTTTCTCTTCCTTCTCTACCTCTCTCCTTATCCCTTTCTCCTTATGTTACTCTCTTTATCTCTCTCTCTCCTATCTCATTCTCCCTCTTCTTCTCTCCCTCCTCTCGCTTCTCCTTTTCTCCCAATCCTTCTCTCTCTCCTCGTCCCATTCTGTAGAGCCATTCTCTCTCTCTCTCTCTCTCTCTCTCTCTCTCTCTTGTTCTACCCCTCTCTTATCTCCTTCTCTACCACTCTCCTCTCTCATTCTTCCCTCTTCTGTTTCTCTCATCTCCCTTGCCTCATCTCTATCTCCCTCATATTCCCTCTCCTCTCCCTTCCCTCTTATCCCGCTCCCCTTCTTCTTCTCTCTTTATCCTTCTCTCTTCTTCTTCTTCTTCTCTCTCCCCATTTTATCCTTCTTCATCATCCTCTTTCCCTTCTCCTTCTCTCTCTCATCTCTACCTCTCTCCTTCTCTCCCATTCCTTCACCCCCTCTCCCCTCTACTTTCTTATCCTCCTCTCTCCCTTGTCTCCTTCTCTCTCCCTCTTCTCTCCTCCTTCCCTCTGTTCTCTGCCTCTCTGCTCTCCCTCCTCTTCCCTCTTCTCCTTCATTTTCTATCTCCCTCCTCCTTCTCTCTCTCTCTCTCTCCCTTCCTCTCCCTCTTCTCTCCTCCCTCTCCTTTTCTCTCTTTTTCCCTTCTCTATCCTCCCTCCTCTCTGCTCTTGTCTATTCTCGTGTTCTCTCTCTCCCTCTTCCTTCTATCTCCTTCTCCTCTCTCTGCTCTTCTTATCCTCTTTTCTCCACTCTCCTTCTCTCTCCCTTCTCTACCTCTCACTCTCGTTCTCCATATCTCTTCTCTCTCTCCCTTTCCCTCTCTTTTCTTCTCTCTCTTCCCATTTCTACTCTTCTCTACCACTCTTCTCCTCCTCCTCCCTCTTCTCCTTCTCTCCTTCTCCTTGTTCTACCCCTCACCTTTTCTCTCTTCTCCTTTTCTCACTCTCCCTCTAGATACTCTTTCTCTTCTCCTTCTCTCTCGTTCACTCTCTCCTCATCTTTCTCCTTATCTCTCTTTCCTTCTCTCTCTTTCTCCCTCTCTCCTCCCTTCCTCTTCTCTCTCACTCTCCTTCTCTCCCTCTCCTCCGCTCCCCCTTCTCTCTCTTCTCTCCCTCCTCTCTCCTTCTCTCTCTCCTCTTCTCTTTTTTTGCAAAGCAAAAGGGAGGCTTAGCCTCTAAATCTATTAAGTGTGTGTAAATTACAACCTACAAAATATGAGTCTTAAGTCCGCGGGGGGTGCCACATGCACACCTGGTCACTATTACAATTCTATCGCCTTTCACGGCTACCCATTCTACTACTTATTACAAAAAGATTTCACCTCACTATGCGCATACTCTTTCAAAGTCACTACAACTCGAGGGATCTTCTCGAATGTCCTTGAAGCTTCTCCCCACTATCCGCACTCCTTCCTTCACACTTTGAATAACATCCACCGGGCGCCTCTTCTCGTCATCAAAGATGCGCCTATTTCTTTCTTGCCAACATTCATGGACCACCGCTCCCAAGGCTAACCGCATGATATTTACTGTCCCAGCCCCTCCTCTACAGCCCCTCCTCTAATCCGGATAACCCGTTGTACCTCGGCTTCCATTGTTTCTTCTACATCCATGCTTAGCTTTAGCACCCCCCAAATTTGTGCCCACACATGTCTTGTATACTCGCATTTCCAAAAAAGATGTGCCATATCTTCCTCTCCGTCCTCGCAAAGTACACACGTGGTATCATGCGTGGCTCCCCTCTGCTTCATGAGGCACTTTGTTGTGAGTCTTCCACGTAAAGCCCTCCAAAGTGTCATTGCGTGCTTCGGGACATGGTGCTTATGCCACACCAAGGGGGCCAAAATCAAATCCTCCTTCTCTTGAATTACCCATGTCCATCTCCTTGGTTGTGAAGTTGGCACTCCTTATTCCAATTCGGGTCGGTTTGTCAATCCCACCCAAGATGGGGGTACCCATAATACGTGGCCAAAGTTCCTCCATCTCCAAACTACGTGGGAAGGGGAGGTTCCACACCCCATCCCGAATAAAATAAGACACATAAGTGTCAATTGGAACACCCATATTAGGTTTGAGCCAATCTCCCCCCGGCCGGCTTATGAACGACATTCCACACCATGGGTCAAGGAAGAAACGAATAGATTTCCCATCCCCAACTTGGTACTGAATTTTCTCCTTCGCTATGTCACGAACACTTAGGATGCCTCTCCATGCCCACGAGGAAGTCGATGGTAGCCGAGCAAGCCAAATGGACCGATTTCTCAAGTATTTCCGTCGCATGCATCTCACCCATAACGAGCCTCCATTCTCAACTACCAACCAAAAGAGTCGTAACATACCTCCTTTCATTCCATTCCGCGAGTCTCTTCAGCCCCAAGCCGCCCTTCTTCTTTGGTGTGCATATGTCTTTCCACGCCACCGCCACCCACTTTTTTGGGCCCCCCCAAACAAAGTGTATCATGATACTCTCCACCTCCCTCAAGACGGTTTTTGGGAGTAAGAAAGCTGAAGTCCAATATATGCTAAAGGAGACCAAGACACTTCGCACCAACTCCACTCTACCCGCCATGGAAAGGTGGTTTCGCTTCCAAGTGCTCAATCTAGTTCTCACCTTCTCAATCAGGCTCGAACAATGTTTCTTTCCTAAGCGTGATGAGAATAATGGCAGCCCCAAATAGATAACCGGGAATTCCACCCTCTCCATCTCCAAGTGATCACATATCCATTGCCCATCTTGTGCATCACCCCCAAGGAACACTTGGCTCTTAGTTGTATTCAATTTAAGACCCGACATGGCTGAGAATTTGGAGAGAACCTCTTCTATAGCATGGGCATTAGCTCGTGTAGCATCCGCGAACACCATCACATCATCGGCGAACAAAAGGTGGGATATCGGAATGTCCCCACATCTACTTGGTTTGATCGCTCCATCCTCCACCTCCTTTTTGATCATGTAGCTCAATGTCTCCATGCAAAGTACAAACAAGTAGGGAGCTAGAGGGTCCCCTTGCCGAAGTCCATTTGTTGCTCGAAATGGCTTTGAGTTGGCTCCATTCACCGTCACCACAAACGATGCCTTCACACACGCCATCATCCACTTCGTCCATGTACTCGGGAACCCAAACCTCTTCAGCACCTCTTCAAGGAACTTCCAAGACACTGAATCGTATGCCTTCCGAAGATCTAATTTGAGACACATACGCCCTTTCCCACGGTTCAAGTGCATGTTGTGACAGACTTCATGTGCAAGCAAGATGTTGTCACTAATCCTTCGACCACTCACGAACGCACTTTGTGTTTCCCCCACCAACCTTGGCAAAACCTTCTTTAATCTATTTGCCAACACCTTTGATAGATATCGGTAGATCATGTTGCATAAGGAGATTGGCCGGTAATCATCCACCGTGCATGGTGTCGTCTTCTTCGGGATGAGTGTGATTGATGTGTAGTTGGCTTGAGCTAGCAATTTCCCACTTCGCATGAAGGAGTCCACCGCTTTAAAAACATCTCTTTTCAGCCACGACCAAGAGCACCTGAAAAACTTTGCATTGAAGCCATCAGGGCCCCGACGCCTTGTCCACATTTGAATTCATCACCACTTTCTCCAATTCTTCCATGGACAAGTCCTTCACTAGTGTCATTGCTTCCCCCTCCTCAAGTCGTGTGAAAAGGATTTGTGCATCAAGATTATGTATCTGAAAACCATTAGCAAACAAGTTAGAGTAACGACGCCTAAACGCCTCACGAATCTCCTCCTCACTCTCGAATGTATTTCCCCCTTCCAACACTCGTCTCACATTATTGGTGGCTCTCCTCACACGAAGGGAAGCATGAAAGAATCTCGAGTTCCGGTGTCCTTCAATTAACCACTTAATCCTCGATTTTTGCCTCAGGATGGATTCCTCCCAAACTAGTGCACGATCGAGCTCCTCTTTGCATCTAGTCTCTTGCCCTTGTGACCTATCGTCCTCCGGATGTGTCCTTCTTTGATGCCGCACTTCTTCTAGTGCATGCTTCTCTTCTCCCACTCTACTTTCTGGATTCCCAAATGTTTCCTTACTCCACTTCTTCGACGCCTGCTTGACCATGCCTAATTTTGCTACGACCCGGAACATGGGCGTCCCATCTACCAAGTTTGCCCATGCTGAGCTTGCCTCCTAGTCAAACCCCTCATGATCGGCCCAAAAATTAGCAAATCGAAACATTCTTGCCTTCCTCTCACCCTTATTTTCCGTTGTCATGAGAAGTGGCGAATGATCACCAAGCTCCCTTTCGCCCACGACATAGGCTACATCCGGGAATTCAGCCAACCATGCTTGTGTCATAAGCATCCTATCAATCCTAGTTTCAATGCACGCCTCTCCCTTCGATGAGTTAGTCCATGTGAATTCCCCACCCGTTGACGGTACTTCAAGTAGTTGCAAACGATCCAAACATACATCAAAATCATCCACAGCCGTGATGTTGAAACCCGAACCACCCCTCTTTTCACCCTGCCCTCGTATGCAATTGAAGTCACCACACACAAGCCAAGGTGTGGTATCCAAAGGTGCCGTTCCTTCCAAGTCCTCCCATAACCTTCGGCGTTCCATGTATCCATTTTCCCCATACACCGCCGTAATAACAATGTGTTTCCCATTTCTCAATTCCCTTCCTTCAAGTTGTAGTAATTGTGATGTCTCCCATTTAACATGGAGATCCACTTTGCATTCATCCCACATCACAAGCACTCTTCCGGAGTCCACAATCATATTATTCGCCGCCCACTTGTTATTCCCCCATATTGCCCTTCGAAATCTATCCAACCTTTTCGTTTTGACTTTGTGTTCCACGATGCACACTACATCCGCCTTTGCTTCCTTTATTTTACCACTTATCATAAGTCCACGATCGGGGAGATTTGCGCCGCGCACATTCCAAACAAGGACATTCATGGTTTTGGAGTAGGGGATCGTCGAGATCCCTTCCCACCTCGATTTGCTCGTTGTTGCCCCAACGCCTTCTCACGAACGGCTTTAAACGCCTCCGGTTGTGGGGAGATAGATGACAAGTCCACCGGTGGTGGTGGTGATAACACTTTAATTCCCGGCCTCTTCTCCCCGATTTGTTGCTCAACATCCTTGTCTCCTCCCTCGGGCTGACCCACGTCAACCAAGCCCATAAGAGCTTCGAACCGACCACTTGTACTCCCTCCCAACGCACCACTTCGAGTGAGCACCACACTAGAGCCTCCCTTCTCCATATTTCGGACCCCATGCATTGAAGAAATCCACCCCTCATCTTGTGTTTCCTCTTCACGTGTAGAGAATAGCACCCCCTCATGTGCATGCATATCAATTCCATTCCCTCCACTTACTCCCTTGCCACTTGTCACATTTTGGTTTGACCTCCCATCATTTGCTTTCCCCTTTCCTTGTGTCACATTTTTATTTGCTTCATGGCTGCCCAAAGGAGGAGGAATAAGAGCAATTTCGAAATCCCCATCTTGTGTTTCCTCTTCACGTGTAGAGAATAGCACCCCCTCATGTGCATGCATATCAATTCCATTCCCTCCACTTACTCCCTTGCCACTTGTCTCATTAAAGCCCTCCAAAGTATCATTGCGTGCTTCGGGAAAGGGTGCTTATGCCACACCAAGGGGGCCCAAACCACATCCTCCTTCTCTTGAATTACCCATGTCCACGCCTCCTTGGTTGTGAAGTTGTCACTCCTCATTCCAATTCGGGTCGGTTTGTCAATCCCACCCGAAATGGGGGTACCTATAATACGTGGCCAAAGTTCCTCCATCTCCAAACTACGTGGGAAGGGGAGGTTCCACACCCCATCCCGAATAAAATAAGACACATAAGTGTCAATTGGAACACCCATATTATGTTTGAGCCAATAAAGTTCCTCATTCTCTTCCTTCTCTCGCTCTCTCTCTCCCTACTTCTCCCTCCTATCTCTTCTCTTCTCTCTATCCACTTTTATGTTCTCCTTCTCTCTTCTCTCCTAATCCTTATCCCTATTCTCTCTTCTCTTTCTCTCTATCCTTCTCTCTCTCTTCCTTCTCCTTTCTGCTAGGTTGTCTACCTCTCTCTCTTCTCCTTCTCCCCCCCCCCCCATCTTCTTCTTCTCCTTCTCTCTCTTCCCACTTCTCTGCTTTCTCATTATCCTTATCCTTCTCCTTCTCTCTCCTTTCTCATTTCTCTCACCTTTTCTTTCTCTCTCTTCCACCTCTCCCTCTCTCCTTATCCCTTTCTCTTTATGCCACTCTCTTTATCTCTCTCTCCTCTCTCCTATCTCCTTTTTCCCTTCTTCGCTCCTCTCCCCGTTCTCTCTCTCTCCCTTCTCCCTCTCCTTACCTTCTCTCTCCTTCTCCCTCCTATCCTCTTCTCTTCCCACTACCCTCCTTTCTCTCTCTCGCTTCTCTATCTCCTTATCCCTCTCCTCCACTCACCTCTCTCGTTTCCTCTCTCATCCTCTATCTCTCTTGCTTCTCTCCTACTCTATCTCTACTCTTCCTTCTCTATCTCGTTCCCTTCCCCTTCCCTCTTCTCCTCCTTTCCTTCTCTGTCCTCCTCTCATTCTCTTGTTTCCTCTAACCTCCTCTCTTGTTCCCTCTCTCCTTCTTCTTCTCTCTCCCCCCCTCTTCTCCCTCTCTCTCTCTCCTCCCCTCTTGTCCTCTCCTTCTCTCCCCCTCCCACCCGCTCTCTCCCTCCTTCTCCTCTCCTTGCCCCTCTCTTCTCCTTCTCTTTTTTTCTCTCACCTTCCCTTCTCTGTCTCCTCCTCTCCCTCTCATCTACTCCATTTCCCTCTCTCTCCTTCTCCCTCTTATTATCTCTCTCTTTCTCTCTCCTCTTATCTTTCCTCTCTTCTTTCTCCTTCTCTACCTCCCTATTATCCCTCTCCTTCTCTCCTTTTCTCTCTCCCTCTTATCCCTTTCCTCCACTCCCTCCTTCTCTTCCTTCTCTCGTTCTCTCTCCCTACTTCTCCCTCCTATCTCCTCTCTTCTCTCTCCTCTTTCTGTTCTCCTTCTCTCTTCTCTCCTTATCCTTATCCATATTCTCTCTTCTCTGCCTCTATCCTTCTCTCTCCCTTCTCCTTTCTCCTAGGTTGTCTACCTCTCTCTCTTCTCCTTCTCTCCCCCCTCTTCTTTTTCTTCTCCTTCTCTCTCTTCCCTCCTCTCTGCGTTCTCATTATTCTTATCCTTCTCCTCCTCTCTCCCTTCTCATTTCTCTCACCTTCTCCTTCTCTCTCTTCCCTCCTCTCTGCGTTCTCATTATCCTTATCCTTCTCCTCCTCTCTCCCTTCTCATTTCTCTCACCTTTTCTTTCTCTCTCTTCCTTCTCTCCCTCTCCCCTTATCCCTTTCTCCTTATGCCACTCAATCTATCTCTCTCTCGTCTCTCCTTCTCCCTCTTCTTCTCTCCCTCCTCTCGCTTCTCCTTGTCTCCCAATCCTTCTCTCTCTCCTCGTCCCATTCTGTAGAGCCATTCTCTCTCTCTCGTTCTACCCCTCTCTTATCTCCTTCCCTACCACTCTCCTCTCTCATTCTTCCCTCTTCTCTTTCTCTCATCTCCTTTGCCTCATCTCTATCACCCTCATATTCCCTCTCCTCTACCTTCCCTCTTATCCCGCTCCCCTTCTTCTTCTCTCCTTATCCTTCTCTCTTCTTCTTCTCTCTCCCCATTTCATCCTTCTTCATCATTCTCTTTCCCTTCTCCTCTCTCTCGTCTCTACCTCTCTCCTTCTCTCCCATTCCTTCACCCCCTCTCCCCTCTACTTTCCTATCCTCCTCTCTCCCTTGTCTCCTTCTCTCTCCCTCTACTCTCCTCCTTCCCTCTCTTCTCTGCCTCTCTTCTCTCCCTCCTCTTCCCTCTTCTCCTTCATTTTCTATCTCCCTCCTCCTTCTCTCGCTCTCTCTCTCCCTTCCTCTCACTCTTCTCTCCTCCCTCTCCTTTTCTCTCTCTCTTTCCCTTCTCTATCCTCCCTCTCTGCTCTTGTCTATTCTCGTGTTCTCTCTCTCCCTCTTCCTTCTATCTCCTTCTCCTCTCTCTACTCTTCTTATCCTCTTTTCTCCACTCTCATTCTCTCTCCCTTCTCTCCCTCTCACTCTCGTTCTCCATATCTCTTCTCTCTCTTTTCTTCTCTCTCTTCCCATTTCTACTCTTCTCTACCACTCTTCTCCTCCTCCTCCCTCTTCTCCTTCTCTCCTTGTTCTACCCCTCACCTTTTCTCTCTTCTCCTTTTCTCCCTCTCCCTCTAGATACTCTTTCTCTTCTCCTTCTCTCTCGTTCACTCTCTCCTCATCTTTCTCCTTATCTCACTTTCCTTCTCTCTCTTTCTCCCTCTCTCCCCCCTTCCTCTTCTCTCTCACTCTCCTTCTCTCCCTCCCCTCCGCTCCCCCTTCTCTCTCTTCTCTCCGTCCTCTCTCCTTCTCTCTCTCCTCTTGTCTCGTTTCCTCCCTCCTCTGTTCTCCTTCGCTCTCCCTCTTCCTTATCTCTTCTTCTCTCTCTTTCCTCTTTCCCCATCTCTCGTCTTCCCTCTTCTCGTTCCCTATCTCCCTCTTATGCTCTCATTCTCTCCTTTTGAGGATAAGGAGAGAAGGAAGAGGTGAGCGAGAAGGAGAGAAAGAGAAGAAGAGAGAGGATAAAGAGAAGAGAAGGAGAGGAGGAGAGGGGACTCCTCTCTATCTCCTCTTTCCTTTCTTCGCTCCTCTCCCCGTTCTCTCTCTCTCCCTTCTCCCTCTCCTTACCTTCTCTCTCCTTCTCCCTCCTATCCTCTTCTCTTCCCACTACCCTCCTTTCTCTCTCTCTCGCTTCTCTATCTCCTTATCCCTCTCCTCCACTCACCTCTCTCGTTTCCTTTCTCCTCCTCTATCTCTCTTGCTTCTCTCCTACTCTATCTCTACTCTCCCTTCTCTATATCGTTCCCTTCCCCTTTCCTCTTCTCCTCCTTTCCTTCTCTGTCCTCCTCTCATTCTCTTGTTTCCTCTCACCTCCTCTCTTGTTCCCTCTCTCCTTCTTCTTCTCTCTCCCCCTCTTCTCCCTCTCTCCTCCCCTCTTGTCCTCTCCTTCTCTCTCCCTCCTTCTCCGCTCTCTCCTCTTAACCCTCCGTCTCCTCTCGTTCCCTCTCTCTTCTCCTTCTCTCTCTCCTCCCCTCTCTTCCTCTCCTCTCCCTCCTCTTCTCTCTCTCCTTTAATCCCTTCATCTCCTCTCCTTGCCCCTCTCTTCTCCTTCTCTTTTTTTCTCTCACCTTCCCTTCTCTGTCTCCTCCTCTCCCTCTCGTCATCTCCATTTCCCTCTCTCTCCTTCTCCCTCTTATTATCTCTCTCTTTCTCTCTCCTCTTATCTTTCCTCTTTTCTTTCTCCTTCTCTATCTCGTTCCCTTCCCCTTCCCTCTTTTCCTCCTTTCCTTCTCTGTCCTCCTCTCATTCTCTTGTTTCCTCTCACCTCCTCTCTTGTTCCCTCTCTCCTTCTTCTTCTCTCTCTCCCCCTCTTCTCCCTCTCTCCTCCCCTCTTGTCCTCTCCTTCTCTCTCCCTCCTTCTCCGCTCTCTCCTCTTATCCCTCTGTCTCCTCTCGTTCCCTCTCTCTTCTCCTTCTCTCTCTCCTCCCCTCTCTTCCTCTCCTCTCCCTCCTCTTCTCTCTCTCCTTTAATCCCTTCATCTCCTCTCCTTGCCCCTCTCTTCTCCTTCTCTTTTTTTCTCTCACCTTCCCTTCTCTGTCTCCTCCTCTCCCTCTCGTCTACTCCATTTCCCTCTCTCTCCTTCTCCCTCTTATTATCTCTCTCTTTCTCTCTCCTCTTATCTTTCCTCTCTTCTTTCTCCTTCTCTATCTCCCTCTTATCCCTCTCCTTCTCTCCTTTTCTCTCTCCCTCTTATCCCTTTCCTCCACTCCCTCCTTCTCTTCCTTCTCTCGCTCTCTCTCCCTACTTCTCCCTCCTATCTCTTCTCTTCTCTCTCTCCTCTTTTCTGTTCTCCTTCTCTCTTCTCTCCTTATCCTTGTCCCTATTCTCTCTTCTCTGCCTCTATCCTTCTCTCTCTCCCTTCTCTTTTCTCCTAGGTTGTCTACCTCTCTCTCTTCTCCTTCTCTCCCCCCTCTTCTTCTTCACCTTCTCTCTTTTCCCTCTTCTCTGCCTTCTCATTATCCTTATCCTTCTCCTCCTCTCTCCCTTCTCATTTCTCTCTCCTTTTCTTTCTCTCTCTTCCTTCTCTCCCTCTCTCCTTATCCCTTTCTCCTTATGCCACTCTCTTTATCTCTCTCTCCTCTCTCCTTCTCCCTCTTCTTCTCTCCCTCCTCTCGCTTCTCCTTTTCTCCCAATCCTTCTCTCTCTCCTAGTTCCATTCTGTAGAGCCATTGTCACTCTCTCTCTCTCTCTCTCGTTCTACCCCTCTCTTATCTCCTTCTCTACCACTCTCCTCTCTCATTCTTCCCTCTTCTCTTTCTCTCATCTCCCTTGCCTCATCTCTATCTCCCTCATATTCCCTCTCCTCTCCCTTCCCTCTTATCCCGCTCCCCTTCTTCTTCTCTCCTTATCCTTCTCTCTTCTTCTTCTTCTTCTTCTTCTTCTTCTCTCTCCCCATTTTATCCTTCTTCATCATCCTCTTTCCCTTCTCCTTCTCTCTCTCGTCTCTACCTTTTTTTTGCAAAGTAAAAGGGAGGCTTGGCCTCTAAATTCTATTAAGTATGTGTGTAATACATCCTACCAAAATTTAAAGCTGAAGTTTGCGGGACATACAAGGTGCACATCCAGCCACTAACATACTCTCCTTCTATCTCGCCCAATGGGCTACAAAATTCTACGCTTTCGTACTTCCTATATATTATTCGCACTCATGGAATTTCGCCAAAAGTCTTCAAAAATCTTCAACTTTTCGGGGTCTTCTTTGATTGCCTTTATGTCCACCCACATAACCCTTACCGCCTCTTTTGCGATTTCCGCAACCTCCTTTGATCTTTTCTCCTCATCCTCAAAGATATGTCTATTTCTTTCCATCCAACACTCGTGCACCACCGCACTCAATGCTAAGCTCATGATATCCCTCTCCAAACCCGTCACATGGGCTCCAAGTATCCCAATAGCTTCAGCCTCCAAGGACTCTTTGATGGTGCAGTGCAAAGGCATACCGAAACGGACTTGGTGCCATACTTGTCGAGTGAAATCACAAGCCCAAAACAAATGGGTCATATCTTCCACTCCCGTTTTGCAAAGGACACATGTGGTATCATATTTCGCCCCTCTTTGTCTCATCAAGCACTTCGTCATCAACCTTCCTCTTAGTGCCCGCCACAAAGTGAAAGAGAATTTTGGAACGTGGTGCTTGTGCCACACTACTCGCGTCCACCTCACTTCCTCCTTTCTTTTGAGAACCCATGTCCATGCCTCACGCATGGTGAATTTTTCGGTCGTGGCCCCTACACGCACGGGTTTATCCCGTCCTCCATGGATTTTAATCCCCAAAATATGTGGCCACAACTCGATCATTTCCGACGACCTTGGGTATGGGAGACTCCATTCTCCCCCTCGAATGAAATATGACACCCAAGTGTCCTTTGGCACACCCATATCATAGTGTAATCTCTCACCCTCCGGTCGGCTAAGCAATGGTATACCACACCAAGGATCAAGGAAGAACCGAATACTTGTCCCATCTCCCACTTGGTATTGAATCTTTTCCTTCACTTGTTCTCGGACACTGAAGAGGCCCCTCCATGCCCACGAACATGATGACGGGGGTCGAGCAAGCCAAATACTCCCATTTCGCATGTACTTCCGCCGAATGCATTTAACCCACAAGGATTGATCATTTTCCACCACCAACCAAAATAACCGCATCATCCCGACGGTATTCCAATCAACTAGTCGCCGAAGCCCCAAGCCACCTTCCATTTTGGGTGTACAAATATCCTTCCACGCCACGGCCACCCACTTCTTCTCACCTCCCCAAACAAAATGGACCATAAGCCGCTCCACCTCATGTAAGACACTTCTAGGCACCAAGAAAGCGGAGGTCCAATAGATACTCATTGACGTGATCACACTCCTAATCTACTCCACTCGTCCCGCCATTGATAGAAAATTCATCTTCCATGTGCTCAACCGTGCTCTCACCTTCTCAACTAAGTCCACACAATGGATTCGCCCAATTCTAAACGAGAACAAGGGGAGTCCCAAGTATAGAACCGGAAAGGCAACTCGCTCCATTCCCAAGTGCTCGCAAATCCATGCCCCATGTGTCGCATCTCCTCCCATAAAAACTTGACTCTTCGATGTGTTAAGTTGCAGCCCGGACGTAGAGGAGAAGCTCTCAAGGATTCTCTTGATGACTCTTGCGTTAGCCCTTGTAGCCTTTGCAAAAACCATCACATCATCGGCGAATAGAAAGTGGGAAACTCGGACATCACCACATCTTGCCAGCTCAAGTGTTCCTTCTTCAACTTCCTTTGTAATCATAGTACTTAGAACTTCCATGCAAAGTACAAATAAGTGTGGCGCAAGAGGGTCACCTTGCCTAAGGCCATTTGTTGCTCGAAAAGCTTTTGAATTTGCTCCATTCACTGTGACCACAAAAGATGCACGAACACAAGCCATGATCCACTTCCACCACTTGCTCGGGAACCCAAATCTTTGGAGCACTTCTTCAAGGAAAGACAACGAGATCGAGTCATACGCTTTCCTCAGATCCAACTTTAGACACATTCTCCCATGTCCTCTCTCCAAATGCATGTTGTGACAAATCTCATGAGCGAGAAGGATGTTGTCGCGTATCCTCCAGCTACTCACAAATGCACTTTGAGACTCACCAACCAACCGAGGAAGCACCTTCTTCAGCCTACAAGCCAAGACCTTTGAGAGGTAGCGGTACATCATATTGCAAAGAGATATAGGGCGGTAATCGTCGATCGATTGTGGCGTAGACTTCTTTGGTATAACCGTGATGGAAGTATAGTTGATTTGCGCAAGGAGTTTTCCATTTCTCACGAACGAGTCCACCGCCTTGAACAAGTCATGCTTCACACACGACCAAGATGCCTTGAAGAATTTGGCATTGAAGCCGTCGGGACCCGGCGCCTTGTCCACATTTGAGTGCATCACAACCCTCTCTAGCTCTTCCATTGTGACAGCCTTGATGAGGTCGTTTGCTTCCACCCCCTCAAGTTGTGGCAACTCAAGGGTTGGATCTATGCTTTGTACCTGAAAACCATTAGCAAACAAGTTAGAGTAACGGCGCCGAAACGCCTCACGAATATCTATCTCACTTTCAATGGCCACTCCCTCCACTAACACTCGCCTCACATGATTGGTGGCTCTCCTCACTCTAAGGGAAGCATGGAAAAATCTAGAGTTTCGGTCTCCTTCTCGTAACCATCTCACCCTCGATTTTTGTCTCACAATGGATTCTTCTCGAACTAGTGCTTCGTTTAGGCCATTCTTGCACTCAATTTCCGATTCTAATAGACTTGCCTCCTCAGGTTCCTCCCTTCTCTTAAGCCGCACCACCTCAAGGGCGTGCCTAGCTTCCACCACTCTTTGCTCCACGTTACCAAAAGTAGACCCACTCCACTTCTTTAAAGCCTTCTTGACTTCCTCTAATTTTGCAACCACTCGAAACATGGGTGTGCCTTCCACAAGGGTAGACAAAGCCGTGCCCACCACATTTAAAAAGTCCTCATGCTCAGCCCAAAAATTCTGAAAACGAAACTTTCGAGCCTTTCTTTCACCCATCTTCTCCGTATTCATGACAAGAGGCGCATGGTCACTCAAGTCCTTCCCTCCCACTTCATAAAAAGACTCCGGAAATTCAGCTATCCATGCATGTGAAATGAGCATCCGGTCGATACGTGTCTCAATACAAGCTTCTCCTCATGAGGAATTTGTCCAAGTGAACTCGTCCCCCGTTGATGGTGCCTCCAAAAGTTGTAGACGATCGATACAAGTGTTGAATTCAGCCATGGCCGTCATATTCAGCCCCGCTCCACCCTTCTTCTCACTCCCCTTCCTAATGCAATTGAAATCACCACATACAAGCCAAGGAGTGTCATCACCCGGTGCCGCTCTCCCAAGATCCTCCCAAAGTGCTCGTCTTTCAACATGTCCATTTGCACCATACAGCATTGTCAACACAATCACCTTTCCACTCACCAAATCATTTCCTTCAAGTTGCACCATTTGAGCCGATTCCCATGTAACCCGGAGATCCACTTTGCTATCATTCCACATAACTAAAATCCGACCCGAATCCACAATTATATTATTTGCAGCCCATTGTTGTTGTCCCCAAATTGATCTCCGAAATCGATCCAACTTCTTTGTCTTCACCTTGTGCTCCACAATACATACCACATCCGCCTTAACTTCCTTTATTTTCCCCCTTATCATGTGTGCTCGGCCGGGGAGATTTGCGCCGCGCACATTCCATACTAAGACTATCATGATTTTGGTGTAGGGGACCGGGCTCCCTTTCCGCCTCGCATTGCCTTTTGTTGTGCCCCCACCTTCGCGCGTATAGCTTTGAATGCCTCGGGTTGTGGAGAAATGGATTCAAGCTCCACCGAAGGAGGTGGAGAGGAAACCCTTGCAACCATTCTTTTCTTCTCCTACACCTTTCCTTCACCCTCCTCTTCGTCAAAAAAACCCACATCCTCCAATCCACTCAACACTTCAAACCGGCCCTTACTCGGTGCTTCTCCAAGGTCACACTCCACACTAGGTAACCCCTCCTCTAGTTGACGCACCAATTTTCATGGTGCAATCCAGCCGTCCTTTGCATGAGAAATATGCAATTCCCTCTCCTCAAAATCACGTGACACCTCCTCATCCACCACAACCCCACATAAATTTCCACTCCCATTTTTAATTCCCTCACTATAGCATAACTCCAATCCCTTCTCTTTAACCATGCCAAGTGTCACCTCCTTGTTTGTTTCTTTCTCTTGCAAGGCACTTTTGGTTCCCCCATGATTTTTGAATTCCACCCCTATGATTGGCTCTTCCACAAAGCACACCTTAGTACCTTTTATGACACCCTTTTGCTTTTTCATAATTTGTCCCCCTTCTTTTGCTTTTTGTCCCCCTTGCTCATTCCCACTTGGTCCAACTCCGGCATACACCTCCCCTCCGACTCCCTGACCATCCATCTCCGGCGAGCCGGTGCCAGCAGCCGCCCCAACTCCGGCGAGCTCAACTACCACCAAATTTTCCTCATTTTCCTTGTCTTCGACGCCCATCACCCCTCCCTCGCCTCCTAGATCATCAGAACCACCCACTTCCCTTCCTTTCCTTCCAACTACCACCCATTCCTTCCTCTTTCCCTTCACACCCACTCCACCATGATTTTCTCCTTTTGCTCTCCTCGAGCACTTCTCATGAACGTGACCAAACTCCTTGCACTCATCACAATAGCCTAGCCTCCATTCATACTCTATTGCAATTTGCTCCACCTCTCCTCCTTCAATTTGCACTCTAACCATTGGAGGGTAATCAAACGTACATGGCACCTCCACACACACACGTGCATACGCTAACCTTCTACCCAAAGCCGTATTTTCGTCCATGTAGAGTGGTCTTCCCATAACACTTGCAATGATACTAAGATTCTTTGAAGACCAAAACCTAAGATCAAGCTCCGGCATACGTACCCATATAGGAACCGTAGACATGGATGCACGCCTCATCACCGTCGATGGAGTCCACCTTTGCACCACAAGCGGTGTTCCTCGAACAAACGATGGCCCATTTTCGAGAACCTTCTCTAAATCTTTCATCGTGGTGAAGCGAAACAACAAGAAGCCCTCCTTGCGCCGAATGACCTCCAAACCACCGGACAACTTCCACAAACGTGGCAAGAATCTCTCAAGGGTGGGGAGATGAGGCCGAAAATCAACAAAATATCCAAGAAGAACTTTGTCCCACCTCTTGAGAGCATCCACCACCTCTTCACGTGAACAATGGCCCATACGAACCCCCCCTCCTTCACCATCGGCTCCACAAACTCCAAGGCCGTAGATGCCCTTGGTGTGGATGTGAAAAGATCTGTTCACTTCTTAGGAACAAGTGGTGCATCACCCATTGCACCCTCCTTTCCCGAGGCCTCACCCAACATGGCCTCTCCACCCTCCTTTTGCGCATGTTGGAGATGCAAAACCATGCCACCATCTCCCCCACACGTCATAGCTAGAGAAGAACGAAGAAAACGCACCAAAAGAGTGAAAAAGCGAAGGTTTTAGATGGAAAAACGAAGAAAACGACCCCAAAAACCCCTAGAATCGCCCATGTCTCCCCTCTCTCATCTCTACCTCTCTCCTTCCCTCACATTCCTTCACCCCCTCTCCCCTCTACTTTCCTATCCTCCTCTCTCCCTTGTCTCCTTCTCTCTCTCTCTTCTCTCCTCCTTCCCTCTCTTCTCTGCCTCTCTTCTCTCCCTCCTCTTTCCTCTTCTCCTTCATTTTCTATCTCCCTCCTCCTTCTCTCGCTCTCTCTCTCCCTTCCTCTCCCTCTTCTCTCCTCCCTCTCCTTTTCTCTCTCTTTCCCTTCTCTATCATCCCTCCCTCTCTGCTCTTGTCTATTCTCGTGTTCTCTCTCCCTCTTCCTTCTATCTCCTTCTCCTCTCTCTGCTCTTCTTATCCTCTTTTCTCCACTGTCCTTCTCTCTCCCTTCTCTACCTCTCACTCTCGTTCTCCATATCTCTTCTCTCTCTCTCTCTCCCTTTCCTCTCTTTTCTTCTCTCTCTTCCCATTTCTACTCTTCTCTACCACTCTTCTCCTCCTCCTCCCTCTTCTCCTTCTCTCCTTCTCCTTGTTCTACCCCTCACCTTTTCTCTCTTCTCCTTTTCTCACTCTCCCTCTAGATACTCTTTCTCTTCTCCTTCTCTCTCGTTCACTCTCTCCTCATCTTTCTCCTTATCTCTCTTTCCTTCTCTCTCTTTCTCCCTCTCTCCTCCCTTCCTCTTCTCTCTCACTCTCCTTCTCTCCCTCTCCTCCGCTCCCCCTTCTCTCTCTTCTCTCCCTCCTCTCTCCTCTTCTCTCGTTTCCTCCCTCCTCTGTTCTCCTTCGCTCTCCCTCTTCCTTATCTCTTCTTCTCTCTCTTTCCTCTTTCCCCATCTCTCCTCTTCCCTCTTCTCGTTCCCTATCTCCCTCTTATGCTCTCATTCTCTCCTTATGAGCATAAGGAGAGAAGGAAGACATGAGCGAGAAGGAGAGAAAGAGAAGAAGAGAGAGGATAAAGAGAAGAGAAGGAGAGGAGGGGAGGGAAGATGAGAAGGAGAGGGGACTCCTCTCTCTATCTCCTCTTTCCCTTCTTCGCTCCTCTCCCCGTTCTCTCTCTCTCCCTTCTCCCTCTCCTTACCTTCTCTCTCCTTCTCCCTCCTATCCTCTTCTCTTCCCACTACCCTCCTTTCTCTCTCTCGCTTCTCTATCTGCATATCCCTCTCCTCCACTCACCTCTCCCGTTTCCTCTCTCCTCCTCTATCTCTCTTGCTTCTCTCCTACTCTATCTCTACTCTCCCTTCTCTATCTCGTTCCCTTCCCCTTCCCTCTTCTCCTCCTTTCCTTCTCTGGCTCCTCTCATTCTCTTGTTTCCTCTCACCTCCTCTCTTGTTCCATCTCTCCTTCTTCTTCTCTCTCTCCCCCTCTTCTCCCTCTCTCCACCCCTCTTGTCCTCTCCTTCTCTCTCCCTCCTTCTCCGCTCTCTCCTCTTATCCCTCTGTCTCCTCTCGTTCCCTCTCGCTTCTCCTTCTCTCTCTCCTCCCCTCTCTTCCTCTCCTCTCCCTCCTCTTCTCTCTCTCCTTTATTCCCTTCATCTCCTCTCCTTGCCCCTCTCTTCTCCTTCTCTTTTTTTCTCTCACCTTCCCTTCTCTGTCTCCTCCTCTCCCTCTCGTCTACTCCATTTCCCTCTCTCTCCTTCTCCCTCTTATTATCTCTCTCTTTCTCTCTCCTCTTATCTTTCCTCTCTTCTTTCTCCTTCTCTATCTCCCTCTTATCCCTCTCCTTCTCTCCTTTTCTCTCTCCCTCTTATCCCTTTCCTCCACTCCCTCCTTCTCTTCCTTCTCTCGCTCTCTCTCCCTACTTCTCCCTCCTATCTCTTCTCTTCTCTCTCTCCTCTTTTCTGTTCTCCTTCTCTCTTCTCTCCTTATCCTTGTCCCTATTCTCTCTTCTCTGCCTCTATCCTTCTCTCTCTCTCCCTTCTCCTTTCTCCTAGGCTGTCTACCTCTCTCTCTTCTCCTTCTCTCCCCCCTCTTCTTCTTCACCTTCTCCATTTTCCCTCTTCTCTGCCTTCTCATTATCCTTATCCTTCTCCTCCTCTCTCCCTTCTCATTTCTCTCACCTTTTCTTTCTCTCTCTTCCATCTCTCCCTCTCTCCTTATCCCTTTCTCCTTATGCCACTCTCTTTATCTCTCTCTCCTCTCTCCTTCTCCCTCTTCTTCTCTCCCTCGTCTCGCTTCTCCTTTTCTCCCCAATCCTTCTCTCTCTCCTCGTCCCATTCTGTAGAGCCATTCTCTCTCTCTCTCTCTCGTTCTACCCCTCTCTTATCTCATTCTCAACCACTCTCCTCTCTCATTCTTCCCTCTTCTCTTTCTCTCATCTCCCTTGCCTCATCTCTATCTCCATCATATTCCCTCTCCTCTCCCTTCCCTCTTATCCCGCTCCCCTTCTTCTTCTCTCCTTATCCTTCTCTCTTCTTCTCTTCTTCTTCTTCTCTCTCCCCATTTTATCCTTCTTCATCATCCTCTTTCCCTTCTCCTTCTCTCTCTCGTCTCTACCTCTCTCCTTCCCTCCCATTCCTTCACCCCCTCTCCCCTCTACTTTCCTATCCTCCTCGCTCCCTTGTCTCCTTCTCTCTCCCTCTTCTCTCCTCCTTCCCTCTCTTCTCTGCCGCTCTTCTCTCCCTCCTCTTCCCTCTTCTCCTTCATTTTCTATCTCCCTCCTCCTTCTCTCGCTCTCTCTCTCCCTTCCTCTCCCTCTTCTCTCTTCCCTCTCCTTTTCTCTCTCTTTCCCTTCTCTATCCTCCCTCCCTCTCTGCTCTTGTCTATTCTCGTGTTCTCTCTCTCCCTCTTCCTTCTATCTCCTTCTCCTCTCTCTGCTCTTCTTATCCTCTTTTCTCCACTGTCCTTCTCTCTCCCTTCTCTACCTCTCACTCTCGTTCTCCATATCTCTTCTCTCTCTCTCTCCCTTTCCTCTCTTTTCTTCTCTCTCTTCCCATTTCTACTCTTCTCTACCACTCTTCTCCTCCTCCTCCCTCTTCTCCTTCTCTCCTTCTCCTTGTTCTACCCCTCACCTTTTCTCTCTTCTCCTTTTCTCACTCTCCCTCTAGATACTCTTTCTCTTCTCCTTCTCTCTCGTTCACTCTCTCCTCATCTTTCTCCTTATCTCTCTTTCCTTCTCTCTCTTTCTCCCTCTCTCCTCCCTTCCTCTTCTCTCTCACTCTCCTTCTCTCCCTCTCCTCCACTCCCCCTTCTCTCTCTTCTCTCCCTCCTCTCTCCTTCTCTCTCTCCTCTTCTCTCGTTTCCTCCCTCCTCTGTTCTTCTTCGCTCTCCCTCTTCCTTATCTCTTCTTCTCTCTCTTTCCTCTTTCCCCATCTCTCCTCTTCCCTCTTCTCGTTCCCTATCTCCCTCTTATGCTCTCATTCTCTCCTTATGAGGACAAGGAGAGAAGGAAGAGATGAGCGAGAAGGAGAGAAAGAGAAGAAGAGAGAGGATAAAGAGAAGAGAAGGAGAGGAGGAGAGGGAAGATGAGAAGGAGAGGTGACTCCTCTCTCTATCTCCTCTTTCCCTTCTTCGCTCCTCTCCCCGTTCTCTCTCTCTCTCCCTTCTCCCTCTTCTCCTTCTCCTCCCTCTTCTCCTTCTCTCCTTCTCCTTGTTTTACCCCTCACCTTTTCTCTCTTCTCCTTTTCTCACTCTCCCTCTAGATACTCTTTCTCTTCTCCTTCTCTCTCGTTCACTCTCTCCTCATCTTTCTCCTTATCTCTCTTTCCTTCTCTCTCTTTCTCCCTCTCTCCTCCCTTCCTCTTCTCTCTCACTCTCCTTCTCTCCCTCTCCTCCGCTCCCCCTTCTCTCTCTTCTCTCCCTCCTCTCTCCTCTTCTCTCGTTTCCTCCCTCCTCTGTTCTCCTTCGCTCTCCCTCTTCCTTATCTCTTCTTCTCTCTCTTTCCTCTTTCCCCATCTCTCCTCTTCCCTCTTCTCGTTCCTCTTCGCTCTCCCTCTTCCTTATCTCTTCCCTCTCTCTATCTCCTCTCTCCCTTCTTCTCTCCTCTCCCCGTTCTCTCTCTCTCCCTTCTCCCTCTCCTTACCTTCTCTCTCCTTCTCCCTCCAATCCTCTTCTCTTCCCACTACCCTCCTTTCTCTCTCTCGCTTCTCTATCTCCTTATCCCTCTCCTCCACTCACCTCTCTCGTTTCCTGTCTCCTCCTCTATCTCTCTTGCTTCTCTCCTACTCTATCTCTACTCTCCCTTCTCTATCTCGTTCCCTTCCACTTCCCTCTTCTCCTCCTTTTCTTCTCTGTCCTCCTCTCATTCTCTTGTTTCCTCTCACCTCCTCTCTTGTTCCCTCTCTCCTTCTTCTTCTCTCTCTCCCCCTCTTCTCCCTCTCTCCACCCCTCTTGTCCTCTCCTTCTCTCTCCCTCCTCCGCTCTCTCCTCTTATCCCTCCGTCTCCTCTCGTTCCTTCTCTCTTGTCCTTCTCTCTCTCCTCACCTCTCTTCCTCTCCTCTCCCTCCTCTTCTCTCTCTCCTTTAATCCCTTCGTCTCCTCTCCTTGCCCCTCTCTTCTCCTTCTCTTTTTTTCTCTCACCTTCCCTTCTCTGTCTCCTCCTCTCCCTCTCGTCTTCGCCATTTCCCTCTCTCTCCTTCTCCCTCTTATTATCTCTCTCTTTCTCTCTCCTCTTATCTTTCCTCTCTTCTTTCTTTTTTTTTGCAAATCAAAAGGGCGGTCTCGGCAGAGCCGCTAAATTTATTGATGCCTCAATAAACGTACATGCAAAAAAAGAGCATACAATGAAGTGCTAGGAACTACTCTGGTGCGAGTAGTTCATATTGCGAAAATAAATATTACATCGACTCGTGCTAGTCTAACAATGGATCCTGAATCCTACACGATCAAATTACACTACATAGTTTGCACGTTCCATAACCCTTAACTCTTAACATGCATTCGTGGTAGGTACTTGTTCGGGCACGTTCATCTTCTTCCTTTCCCTTTCTTCTTCTTCCCCTTCTTCTTGGATGATCCCTTCGAATGTTGGGAACCACTTGAGTTCAACTCATCAGACTCGTAGCACCATGGTTCCTCAACATATGTTCGCACATCCCCGTATCTCTTCTTCAAGCGCAAGTACTCAACATGATCTAGGCCCATGAGTGCGGCATCTTCCTTGTCACTTTCCGTGAGTTCCTCTCGTGCAACCTTGCTCGGTCCACCGGTCTTCTCCTTTTGTTGTTGCTAAAATGCAACCTCTCGGACACCTTTAAATGCGGCTTGAGGAGATATATCATCAAGGTCTACTGAGGGTGGGGGGACCTCAATCTAGCCTTCCCTCCCAAACCACCTCTACCGGGGTCACCTTGTAGTTTCTCTTCCAAAATCCGAAGCCCCTCCCCATTCATACTTGAACCTTGTGCAAATGGATCTCTAGGCAATTTGGTTCCAACATTTGGGCCAGCCCACTCATGGTTATCACGTTTTGAGCCCACATTCCTCTCCAAGTCAAGAGACAAATCCTTCTCACTCTCATCCTTATCCATATCTTTCTCCTCACCTACCCCCTTTCCACATGTTCCATGGTAGTGTGTGGTCCATTCTTTTGCTTTTCCAATGCCACATGGAGGGTTCTCAATGGCTTCATGGCTGCCCAAAGAGTTTGGAGCCATCACATGCATTTGAAATTCTCCCCCCATGATTGGCCCATCCAAAGTGGGCACAAACTTGCTTTTGCTTTTGATGTCATTTGCATGCCCTTTTCCACGTGGATCACTCTTATTGGCTTCATGGCTGCCCAAAGAAAGCTCCACCCCATCATTTTTGAATTCCTCCCTCATGATTGGTTCTTCCACAAAGCAAACTTGACTACTTTTTATGACATCTTTTCTTTTTTGTCCTCCTTTTTCTTTTTGTCCCCCACCTTTTGCTTTTGGTTCCCCAAGCCCTACCCCATGTGCTCCACCTCCGGTGGCCTCCTCACCTCCAGCAGCCACTCCGGTGACCTTTTCCGGCGAGCCTCCGGTGGCCACCTCCTCCCCGTCGGCGTCCCCCAACTTCATTTTTCCCGCATTTTCTTCCCCCACCATATCCTCATTGTCCTTCTCTTCGTGTGAGCATACCTTCTTCCCATCTCTTCCAACCACCACCCATGCCTTCTTCTTCTCATTTCCGGTTAGCCTCTCTAGTGACTTCTCTTGAGCTTTGCATGGACATCTTGCCAATGTGTGACCAACCTCCTTGCATGTGTCGCAATATCCCATCCTCCACTCGTATTCCACCCCAATATCCTCCACCTCACCATCCTCTACTTGCACTTGGATCTTTGATGGATATTCAAATGAGCATGGCACCTCCACACAAACTCGAGCATATGACAAACGCCTCCCCGATGCCGTATTCTCATCCATGTAAAGGGGACGGCCAACCACACTTGCTATGGTACTAAGGTTTTTGGGTGACCAAAACCTCAAGTCAATCTCCGGCATGCGAATCCATATGGGCACCGTGGACATTTTCTCCTTCTTCATCACCGTTGTGGGAGTCCACCTTTGCACTACAAGGCGCGTTCCCCTCACAAACCATGGTCCATTCTCAAGAGCAAAATCTAAGTCCTTATCCAATGTGAATCTAAACAAAAGGAAACCTTCTTGCCGGCGTATTACCTCAAGGCCGCCGGTGATCTTCCACGCCCTTTGCAAGAACTTCTCCAAAGTAGGTAGATGTGGTTTGAAATCAACAAAATAACCAAGAAGTACCTTGTCCCATTTCTTTAATGCCTCCACCACCGCCTCCCTTGAGCACTTCGCCATGCACACTCCTTCCTTTACCACCGGTGCAACAAACTCTAGGGCCGTAGATGCCCTTGGATTAGAGGAGAAGAGATCCGTCCATCTTCTTCCCACCACATTCTCCTTCTCATTCTCTCCATTTTCCGCATCGCCGGAGTTCTCACCGTCCGGCGGGGCTCGCCCACCGGAGACGGCGAGGTAAGGTCGGCCGTCGACCTGGGGTGGCCGGCCGGCAGCCACGGCAGCCAAGGGAGGCCAAGGCACTCCTTGTACACCCCCATCTTCTAAAAACGAAACTAACCCGAGATGGCCGGATTTTGTGATATTCCGGCCACCACCACCGGCGCCGGTGATGGTGGTGGGCCGGCAGGCATCCAGAGGTCCCCGGCCAACGTCCATGTCCGGTGGGGGGGCTGGAGGGAGGCTCCCCCACGCTTCTTCTCACTCCCCTCAACTTTCAATCTCTACAACTAGTTTTTCTCCAGAGCTTCTCTCTCTAGAACTCGTTTTTTTCCCTCTCTATCTTCTCTCCTTCCTCTCTTCTTTCTCCTTCTCTATCTCCCTCTTATCCCTCTCCTTCTCTCCTTTTCTCTCTCCCTCTTATCCCTTTCCTCCACTCCCCCCTTCTCTTCCTTCTCTCGCTCTCTCTCCCTACTTCTCCCTCCTATCTTTTCTCTTCTCTCTCTCCTCTTTTCTCTTCTCCTTCTCTCTTCTCTCCTTATCCTTGTCCTTATTCTCTCTTCTCTGCCTCTATCCTTCTCTCTCTCTCCCTTCTCCTTTCTCCTAGGCTGTCTACCTCTCTCTCTTCTCCTTCTCTCCCCCTCTTCTTCTTCACCTTCTCTCTTTTCCCTCTTCTCTGCCTTCTCATTATCCTTATCCTTCTCCTCCTCTCTCCCTTCTCATTTCTCTCACCTTTTCTTTCTCTCTCTTCCTTCTCTCCCTCTCTCCTTATCCCTTTCTCCTTATGCCACTCTTTATCTCTCTCTCCTCTCTCCTTCTCCCTCTTCTTCTCTCCCTCCTCTCGCTTCTCCTTTTCTCCCAATCCTTCTCTCTCTCCTCGTCCCATTCTGTAGAGCCATTCTCTCTCTCTCTCTCTCTCATTCTACCCCTCTCTTATCTCCTTCTCTACCACTCTCCTCTCTCATTCTTCCCTCTTCTCTTTCTCTCATCTCCCTTGCCTCATCTCTATCTCCCTCATATTCCCTCTCCTCTCCCTTCCCTCTTATCCCGCTCCCCTTCTTCTTCTCTCCTTATCCTTCTCTCTTCTTCTTCTTCTTCTTCTCTCTCCCCATTTTATCCTTCATCATCACCCTCTTTCCCTTCTCCTTCTCTCTCTCGTCTCTACCTCTCTCCTTCCCTCCCATTCCTTCACCCCCTCTCCCCACTACTTTCCTATCCTCCTCTCTCCCTTGTCTCCTTCTCTCTCCCTCTTCTCTCCTCCTTCCCTCTCTTCTCTGCCTCTCTTCTCTCCCTCCTCTTGCCTCTTCTCCTTCATTTTCTATCTCCCTCCTCCTTCTCTCGCTCTCTCTCCCCCTTCCTCTCCCTCTTCTCTCATCCCTCTCCTTTTCTCTCTCTTTCCCTTCTCTATCCTCCCTCCCTCTCTGCTCTTGTCTATTCTCGTGTTCTCTCTCTCCCTCTTCCTTCTATCTCCTTCTCCTCTCTCTACTCTTCTTATCCTCTTTTCTCCACTGTCCTTCTCTCTCCCTTCTCTACCTCTCACTCTCGTTCTCCATATCTCTTCTCTCTCTCTCCCTTTCCTCTCTGTTCTTCTCTCTCTTCCCATTTCTACTCTTCTCTACCACTCTTCTCCTCCTCCTCCCTCTTCTCCTCCTCCTCCCTCTTCTCCTCCTCCTTGTTCTACCCCTCACCTTTTCTCTCTTCTCCTTTTCTCACTCTCCCTCTAGATACTCTTTCTCTTCTCCTTCTCTCTCGTTCACTCTCTCCTCATCTTTCTCCTTATCTCTCTTTCCTTCTCTCTCTTTCTCCCTCTCTCCTCCCTTCCTCTTCTCTCTCACTCTCCTTCTCTCCCTCTCCTCCGCTCCCCCTTCTCTCTCTTCTCTCCCTCCTCTCTCCTTCTCTCTCTCCTCTTCTCACGTTTCCTCCCTCCTCTGTTCTCCTTCGCTCTCCCTCTTCCTTATCTCTTCTTCTCTCTCTTACCTCTTTCCCCATCTCTCCTCCTCCCACTTCTCGTTCCCTATCTCCCTCTTATGCTCTCATTCTCTCCTTATGAGGACAAGGAGAGAAGGAAGAGATGAGCGAGAAGGAGAGAAAGAGAAGAAGAGAGAGGATAAAGAGAAGAGAAGGAGAGGAGGAGAGGGAAGATGAGAAGGAGAGGGGACTCCTCTCTCTATCTCCTCTTTCCCTTCTTCGCTCCTCTCCATGTTCTCTCTCTCTCCCTTCTCCCTCTCCTTACCTTCTCTCTCCTTCTCCCTCCTATCCTCTTCTCTTCCCACTACCATCCTTTCTCTCTCTCGCTTCTCTATCTCCTTATCCCTCTCCTCCAGTCACCTCTCTCGTTTCCTCTCTCCTCCTCTATCTCTCTTGCTTCTCTCCTACTCTATCTCTACTCTCCCTTCTCTATCTCGTTCCCTTCCCCTTCCCTCTTCTCCTCCTTTCCTTCTCTGTCGTCCTCTCATTCTCTTGTTTCCTCTCACCTCCTCTCTTGTTCCCTCTCTCCTTCTTCTTCTCTCTCTCCCCCTCTTCTCCCTCTCTCCTCCCCTCTTGTCCTCTCCCTTCTCTGTCCCTCCTTCTCCGCTCTCTCCTCTTATCCCTCCGTCTCCTCTCGTTCCCTCTCTCTTCTCCTTCTCTCTCTCCTCCCCTCTCTTCCTCTCCTCTCCCTCCTCTTCTCTCTCTCCTGTAATCCCTTCATCTCCTCTCCTTGCCCCTCTCTTCTCCTTCTCTTTTTTTCTCTCACCTTCCCTTCTCTGTCTCCTCCTCTCCCTCTCGTCTTCTCCATTTCCCTCTCTCTCCTTCTCCCTCTTATTATCTCTCTCTTTCTCTCTCCTCTTATCTTTCCTCTCTTCTTTTTTTTTGCAAAGCAAAAGGGAGGCTTAGCCTCTAATTTTATAAATAAATGGGTGTTTACAACCTACAAAACTTGACAAGTTTGTTCGCGGGTTTATGCCATGTGCAAAAACCGGCCACTACTACTATGTATTACATTCATGAGTTACATCATTTGATAAGGAAATTTCAGGCCTAACTCCACGTTTCTACAAATCTCTTGTGATCCTCCTCGTGCTTAGCAATATCCTTCACTTTGTCTCCCATACACCGGATAGTATCCTTGATAGTTTCACATATATCCACCGGTTTCTTTACTTCCACTTCAAAGATTCGTCGATTGCGTTCTTGCCAACATTCATGTATCATGGCGTTGAAAGCCCATTTCCTCTCTAGTCTTTCAATGCACCCTCCTCTTGCATGCATGATGCGATTTGCTTCTCCCACAATCGTGCTAGTAATGCCGGGGCTGATATGTAAGCATGTGAGGAGGCCTCCCCAAACCGCTCTAGTGAATGAACAATGCCAAAATAAGTGTTCCACATCCTCCTCCATGGTTGCACAAAGAGCACAAACTGGGTCAAGTTTTGCTCCCCTTTGGTTCATGAGTTTCTTAGTGAGGAGTCGACCCCTCATTGCTCTCCAAGCCGTGAGGGCGTGCTTAGGAATGCCATGCTTGTGCCACACCATGTCCCCCCAACTAATCTTGATTCCCGGCGGCTTTACCCATGTCCACACCTCTTTCATGTCAAGAGGACCATCCTTCCCATTTGATCTCACCGGCTTGTCCCTCCCACCTCGAATGGGGATATTCTTAATCTTCACCCATAGTGTCTCCATAGCACTAGAACGAGGATATGGAAGCCGCCACTCTCCCTCCTCAATGAAAAACGAAAACTTGGTATCCCATGGCACTCCTAAGTCGTAGTGTAGCCGCTCTCCCCAAGGTTCAACTTGGAAAGGTTCCCCGCACCATGGATATTGAAAGAAGCGAATGTCCTCCCCATTTCCCACCTTGTAATAAATATTCCTTCTTGCCACCTCTCTAACTCGGAGAATCCCACGCCAAGCCCAAGAGGAGGAGGCCGGTGGTCTTGCTTGCCAAATGGAGCAGTTCTTTAAGTATTTATGCCGTATACATTTCACCCATAACGAGTTCCCACCTTCCACCACAAGCCAAAAAAGACGAAGGAGTCCTACATCATTCCATTCCGTGAGCTTCTTAAGGCCAAGCCCTCCTTCACTTTTGGGGGTGCAAACATCCTTCCAAGCTACCGCCACCCATTTCTTTGGCCCACCCCAAATAAAGTGACTCATGAGACCATCCAATTCGTGAAGTACCTTCTGGGGAATCATGAACGCGGAAGTCCAATATATGCTAAGTGAGACAAGCACACTCCTCACTAGCTCTACTCGACCGGCTATGGATAGGAAATTTTGTTGCCAAGTGCTCAACCGGGCCTTCACTTTATTAATAAGCGCTCCACAATGACTCCTCCCCATCCGACCCGAGAATAGAGGGAGTCCAAGGTAGACAACCGGGAACTCCATGCGTTCCATCCCTAGGTGCTCAACAATCCACTTTCCATATGGCACTTCCCCTCCCATGAAAATTTGACTTTTTGAAGCACTAAATCTCAGCCCCGAGCACGCCGTGAAGTCATCAAGGACCTTCTTGATTCCTTGGGCATTGTCCTTCGTTGCCCTCGCAAATAATAGTACATCATCGGCAAACAACAAGTGAGATACAATTGTGTCACCGCAAGTAAGGGGCTCGATCCTTCTCTCCTCCACCGCTAACTTCACCATCTCACTCAAGACCTCCATGCACAAAACAAATAAGTAAGGTGCCAAGGGGTCACCTTGCCTCAAGCCATTGCCCGCACGAAAAGGCCTCGAGTTTGCTCCATTGACCGTAACAACAAAGGAGGCTTCCACACATGCCATGATGATCTTTCTCCACTTATCTGGAAACTGAAATCTCAGCATTACTTGATCTAAGAACTCCCACGAGATGGAGTCATAAGCTTTCCGAATGTCCAACTTGATGCACATACGTCCCCTACCTTTAGCAAGGTGAAGATTGTGGCATAGCTCGTGCGCAAGAAGGATGTTATCCCCGATTCTTCTTCCTTGAACAAAGGCACTTTGAGTTTCCCCAACAAGCTTTGGTAACAAGCCCTTCAACCGGTTTGCGAGCACCTTTGCAATGAATCTATACATCATGTTGCACAATGCAATAGGTCGAAAGTCTTCTACCTTCATGGGTGACATCTTCTTTGGAATTAAAGTGATGGACGTATAGTTCATTTGTGCCAACATCTTCCCATTACTCAAACATGAATCCACGGCTTTGAACACATCCTTCTTGATTATCCCCCAAGCCGCCTTGAAGAATTTAGCATTGAACCCATCCGGACCCGGTGCCTTGTCCACATTTGCGTTCAACACCACATCCTCCAACTCCTTCATGTCCAATTTCCGAACTAAGCTGTCTCCCTCCCTCGGATCTAGTTGGGGCAAGATAATGGATGTCATGAGAGGTTGTACCTGAAAACCATTAGCAAACAAATTAGCAAAAAACCGCCGGAAGGCCTCCCGGACCTCACTTTCCTCCTCGAGAATAAGCTCGCCCTCACACACTCTCCTCACTTTATTGGTGGCTCTCCTCACTCTTAGGTGCGCATGAAAGAACCTCGTGTTCCGGTCACCCTCCTTTAACCACTTAACTCGCGACTTTTGCCGAATAATAGATTCCTCTCGCTCAAGAACTCGATGCAACTCCTCTTTTGCCTTCCCCTCAGCTTGTGCAAGAGAGTTATCCCATGGAGAGGCCAGCCTAAGCCTTCGCACCTCCGCAAGGTTAGAGGTGGCATTGCCCACCATGTTGACGACATTTCCAAACTTCACACCACTCCAACTTTTAAGTGCTTCTTTCACCTCTTGCAATTTTGCAACGACTCTAAACATTGGTGTACCGCTGATTAGTGTTGCCCAAGCCCCCTTTACCACCTCACAAAACTCCTCGTGCTCCACCCAATGATTCTCAAAACGAAACATCCTCTTCTTGCGAGACCCTTGCCCCTCCGTTTTCATTGTAAGCATAGTGTGATCACTTAAGTCCTTCTCCCCCACAATGTAGAATGTCTCCGGGAAAGCTTCAAGCCATGCATCAATATGCGATCGATCTTGGATTCGATGCGTGCACTTCCTTCGGATGAGTTTGACCACGTAAATTCCCTTCCCACCGAGGGTATTTCAAGGAGTTGTAGTGCGTCGACACACTCATTGAACTCCCTTGTTGCAACCTCATTCATCTCGCCCCCTCCACATTTTTCACTCGCCCTTCGGATGCAATTGAAATCCCCCCCCCCCCCCCCCCCACAATCCAAGGCTTGGCGTCACTTGGAGCAATGGATGCAAGGTCCTTCCACAACGCCCTCCTCTCCATGTGCGCATTTGCACCATATATTGCCGAGAATTCGAAATCAACTCCTTCCTTTTTCATTCTCCCTTGGAAGTGAATTACTTGTGTGGTTTCGAAAGTGACGTTGAGATCAACAAGATTGTCATTCCAAAGAACTAAAATTCTGCCGGAATCCTCAATTTCACTATTTGCTACCCATGCATGTGGCCAAATTGCACGCTTGAACTTTGCTAGCCTCTTGAATTTGACTTTGTGCTCAAGAAGGCATATCACCTCCGGTTGAAGCTCCTTTATTCGACCCCGAATCATGAGGGCGCGGCCGGGTCCATTTGCACCGCGCACATTCCACACTAGTAGATTCATGGATTTAAGGTGTAGGGGCAAGCCCCCTTACCTCCCTTCGTGTTCTTTTGTTGCACCAACCCTTTCTCTCGTATTGCCTTAAATAACTCGGGTTGTGGTGAGATAGAATCTATGTCCACCGGTGGTGGGGGGGAGCCTTTCCTCCTCGGATTTCTCTTACTAGCTAGCTCGGCCATCTCCTTCTCATGGTCCTCCATTATACTTTCCAAGGGCTTGAACTTTCCTTCATTCGTCTATGCAACCTTGCGCACTACCTCCTTGTCCTTTCCCGCACGTTTAGGTGATTCCCACGAGCCTTCTTCTCTCATGTGCGAAATTAATGCTCTTGAGCTCCCTTGATCTTCCACTTCGTGCATGGGAGGTAACTTGCACTCCATACTCTCCATATTCTTTCCATGTACGTGACTTGCATGTGTTTCCCTCCCTTCCTTTCCATTGTTTCGAGATTGCTTCACTAGTGCACCTTTCACATGTGCTTCACACATGATTTCCTTATTTGCACCCTCCTTTGCTAGTGGAACTAGAAAGTGCTCTTGGTCCCCCTTGTTTTCACTCCTTCCATCACATGATGCTTCCTCATTGGCCCATTTGAATCTAGAGCACCCATCCCTCTCCCCATTGGTTCTTCCAAGAGCAAATAACCCACTCTCCATATTTCCTCCATGCAAACAACGTACATGTGTTTCCCTCCTTTCCTTTTCATTATTTCGATTTTCCTCCACTAGTGCACCTTTCTCATGTGCTTCACACATGATTTCCTTATTTGCACCCTCCTTTGCTAGTGGAACTAGAAAGTGCTCTTGGTCCCCCTTGTTTTCACTCCCTCCATCACGTGATGCATCCTTATTGGCCCATTTGAGTCTAGACCACTCATCCTTCTCCTCATTGGTTCTTCCAAGAGCAAAACACCCACTCACCTTTTGTGTGTCATTGCTTTTGTCTTTGTCTTCTTGTCCACATGGCATATTTTTGTTTGTCCCTCCTCCCATGACCGTTATTCCTTGGGCTCCAAAGCTTTCCTCCCTCAGTCCACGTGGCACTTCCTCATATGGCTCCTCAAGAGAAACACAAGAAGTTACTCTCTCCCTCATGCTTCCCTCCAACATTTCCCTCCTACACCCACTTCCATGTGTCACATCCCCCTTTGCCCTTGCCTCCACCTCATCCTCACCCTCCTCCACGTCACCCTCTCCCTCCTCCACGTCCCCTTTTTCCCCTTCCACGTCATCATCCCTCCCAACCCCTCTCCTCTCCTTGTTTCCACCCATGGCCCCTCGCCGGCCTTCCTCCAAATCGATCCTGAGGGCACCCCATCCCTTCCTCTTCTACTTCTACTACCTCTCCTACTTCCCCATGGACGGGACCCGTGCCACCACTAGCCTTCCCACCCTTGCGCTTAACTTCTACCCATTGTTCCACCGGTTTGAGTAGGAGCAACCTTTTCGATCCTAGCAAGCACCTTCTTTCTTGGACACTTCTCCTTCTCATGCCCAAACTCCATACACTCGTGACAATACCCGGGTCTCCATTCATATTCCACATAAACTCGTTGTGTCTCCCCTTCCTCGACTTGAACTTCAACCCAACTAGGATAGTGAAAATCGTGAGTTACCTCAATACAAACTCTAGCAAAAGCCAACCTTCGGTCGGAAGCGGTTTGTTCATCCATGTACAATGGCCTCCCAAGTACACTTGCAATGTTGCTCAAAGGTTTTGGTGCCCAAAACTTGAGGTCGAGTTCCGGCAATCTAACCCATATTGGAACCGTTGTGATGTTTGCTCGTTTCAAGATGACATCCGGTGCCCAAGCTTGGACCACTAAAGGGGAGCCCTTGACAAACCACGACCCTCCCTCTAGCACCCTCTTCCTATCCTCCGCAAGTGTGAAACGAAATAACAAGAAGCCTTGGCTTCTCTTAATCACTTCCATGTCGCCAACTAAACTCCACACCCTTTGGAGATGCTTCTCCAAAGTAGGCAAATGGGGCCTAAAGGCGATGAAATACCCAACTAGAACCTTGTCCCACTTCTTTAGGGATTCGACAACTTCGGCTTTAGAACAAAAGGCTACCTTCTCCCCTTCTTTGATAGTGGGTGGGATGAATTCTAGGACCGTGGAGGGCCTATTACTTGCTTGAAAAAGGTCGGACCACTTCCTTGGGGGAGACGTAACGCTCCCTAGATGTGGTACGTGAGCTTCCTCCTCCACTTCCGAGGTTGGAGCTTGCTGCCTTGCATGATGGGGATCCTTATGTGTGCCACAATCTCCATCTTGTTATTGCAATCGTGTAGAGCTAGTCGTAGGAGCCATTTTGGTGAAAAAGTCGCGAGTTTTGGTGGAGAAACGAGGGTGGAGAGCATAGGAGAACCTAGGTTCCCCATGCGCACACCCCAGAGCTTCTCTCTCCTCTCATGACTTTTCCTCTTCCCCTCCTCCCCTTTCCTCTCTTCTTTCTCCTTCTCTATCTCCCTCTTATCCCACTCCTTCTCTCCTTTTCTCTCTCCCTCTTATCCCTTTCCTCCACTCCCTCCTTCTCTTCCTTCTCTCGCTCTCTCTCCCTACTTCACCCTCCTATCTCTTCTCTTCTCTCTCTCCTCTTTTCTGTTCTCCTTCTCTCTTCTCTCCTTATCCTTGTCCCTATTCTCTCTTCTCTGCCTCTATCCTTCTCTCTCTCTCCCTTCTCCTTTCTCCTAGGTTGTCTACCTCTCTCTCTTCTCCTTCTCTCCCCCCTCTTCTTCTTCACCTTCTCTATTTTCCCTCTTCTCTGCCTTCTCATTATCCTTATCCTTCTCCTCCTCTCTCCCTTCTCATTTCTCTCACCTTTTCTTTTTCTCTCTTCCTTCTCTCCCTCTCTCCTTATCCGTTTCTCCTTATGCCACTCTCTTTATCTCTCTCTCCTCTCTCCTTCTCCCTCTTCTTCTCTCCCTCCTCTCGCTTCTCCTTTTCCCCCAATCCTTCTCTCTCTCCTCGTCACATTCTGTAGAGCCATTCTCTCTCTCTCTCTCTCTCTCTCGTTCTACCCCTCTCTTATCTCCTTCTCTACCACTCTCCTCTCTCATTCTTCCCTCTTCTCTTTCTCTCATCTCCCTTGCCTCATCTCTATCTCCCTAATATTCCCTCTCCTCTCCCTTCCCTCTTATCCCGCTCCCGTTCTTCTTCTCTCCTTATCCTTCTCTCTTCTTCTTCTTCTTCTTCTCTCTCCCCATTTTATCCTTCTTCATCATCCTCTTTCCCTTCTCCTTGTCTCTCTCGTCTCTACCTCTCTCCTTCCCTCCCATTCCTTCACCCCCTCTCCCCTCTACTTTCCTATCCTCCTCTCTCCCTTGTCTCCTTCTCTCTCCCTCTTCTCTCCTCCTTCCCTCTCTTCTCTGCCTCTCTTCTCTCCCTCCTCTTCCCTCTTCTCCTTCATTTTCTATCTCCCTCCTCCTTCTCTCGCTCTCTCTCTCCCTTCCTCTCCCTCTTCTCTCCTCCCTCTCCTTTTCTCTCTCTTTCCCTTCTCTATCCTCCCTCCCTCTCTGCTCTTGTCTATTCTCGTGTTCTCTCTCTCCCTCTTCCTTCTATCTCCTCCTCTCTCTGCTCTTCTTATCCTCTTTTCTCCACTGGCCTTCTCTCTCCCTTCTCTACCTCTCTTTTTTTTTGCAAGCAAAAGGGAGGCTCAGCCTCTAAATCGATTAAGTGTGTGAATTTACAACCTACAAAAATTGTCCTTTAATTCCGCGGGATATGCCACATGCATACCCGGCCACTACTTCTACTCTATCACTATCACCTAATTAAGGCTCCACATTTCGACCCATTACACCACGGGACTCATGCTATTACAAAAGGTATAATACCCTATAGTGCCCAAGTTCTATGAAAGTCCAATAAGCTCGCGGGATCCTCTATAATCTCTTTGAGGTTGCTCCCAATGCTTCACACTCCTTCCTTCACAAGTTTTACAACATCCACCGAGCGCTTCTTCTCATCATCGAAAATTCGCCTATTCCGCTCAAGCCAACAATCGTGCACCGCCGCGCCTAGAGCCAAACGCATTAAGTGCACCTTTTCAGCCCCTCCCCCAATCCTCATTAGTCCATGTACCTCGGCTTCCATAGTTCCTTCCACGTCCGTGCTCAAACTTAGCAACCTCTTGACTTGTCCCCAAACAGATTTCGTGAACTTACATTTCCAGAAAAGGTGAGCCATATCCTCCTCACCATCCTCGCAAAGCACACATATGGTATCGTGTGTGGCTCCCCTTTGCTTCATCAAGCACTTGGTTGTCAATCTTCCACGCAAAACTCTCCAAAGAGTTAGTGCATGTTTCGGAATGTGATGTTTATGCCATACTAGGGAGGCCCAACCCACATCCTCCATCCTTGGAGTTATCCACTTCCAAGCCTCCTTTATGTTGAACTTCTCACTAGTCATTCCCACACGAACCGGTTTGTCACTTCCACCATGGATTGGGACACTTAATATTTGCGGCCATAACTCCTCCATCTCGGTAATTCGTGGAAATGGGAGCTGCCACGTCCCATCTCTAATAAAATACGACACATGAGTATCCATGGTGACCCCCATGTTGTATTGCAGACAATCTCCCCCCGGGCGAGAGATAAACGGTATTCCACACCAAGGGTCAAGGAAGAAACGAATGGAAGTGCCATCCCCTACTTGGTACTGAATTTTCTCCTTCGCTTTGTCGCGAACGCTCAATATACCTCTCCATGCCCATGAGGAATTTGCTGGAGGCCGAGCAAGCCAAATTGATCTATTTCGCATGTATTTACGGCGAATGCATTGCACCCAAAGTGACGCACCATTTTCAACCACCAACCAAAAAAGTCGTAGCATTCCAACTTCGTTCCATTCCGTGAGCCTCTTCAGCCCCAAGCCTCCCTTTTTCTTTGGTTTGCATATATCTTTCCATGCCACGGCCACCCATTTCTTTGGGCCACCCCACACGAAGTGTATCATGATACTCTCCAACTCCTTCAACACCTTCCTTGGAAGCAAGAAGGTAGATGTCCAATATATACTAAAGGACACCAAAACACTCCTCACCAATTCCACCCTCCCGGCCATGGATAGGGAACTCCTCTTCCAAGTGCTTAAACGGGTGCGCACCTTCTCAATGAGGACCAAACAATGTTGCTTGCCAATACGCGCCGAGAACAATGGCAGCCCTAAATATATCACCGGGAAATCGACTCTCTCCATCCCCAAATGTGCACAAATCCATTGACCATCTCTTGCATCCCCCCCAATAAATACTTGGCTTTTGGTAGTGTTTAGTTGGAGGCCCGACATGGCTGAGAACTTCAAAAGAACCTCCTTTATCGCACGGGCATTCTCATGCGTAGCATCCGCGAACACCATCACATCATCGGCAAATAGAAGATGAGACACCGGGATGTCCCCACATCTTGCCGGTGTGATAGTTCCCCTCTCCACCTCTTCCTTGATCATCATACTCAATACTTCCATACACAAGACAAACAAGTAGGGGGCAAGTGGGTCACCTTGCCTAAGTCCATTTGTTGCGCGGAAAGGCTTTGAGTTGGCACCATTCACCGTTACCACAAATGACGCTCGCACACACGCCATCATCCATTTCCTCCACAAGCTTGGAAAGCCGAACCTCTTCAATACTTCTTCAAGGAATGTCCATGAGACGGAGTCATAAGCCTTGCGTAAGTCTGGCTTGAGACACATACGCCCCTTCCCTCGACTCAAGTGCATATTATGGCATACTTCATGTGCTACCAAAATGTTGTCACTAATCCTTCGTCCACTCACAAATGCACTTTGCGTCTCCCCCACCAATCGTGGCAACACCTTCTTCAACCTATTTGCCAATACTTTTGAAAGATAGCGGTAAATCATATTGCATAGGGAGATGGGGCGATAGTCATCAACCGTAGTTGGCGTCGCCTTCTTCGGAATGAGTGTAATTGATGTATAGTTTACTTGAGCTAACAACTTCCCACTAGGCATGAAGGAGTCCACCGCCTTGAATATATCTAGCTTCACCCATGACCACGAGCTCTTGAAGAACTTTGCATTGAACCCATCGGGGCCCGGTGCCTTGTCCACGTTCGAATGCATGACCACATGCTCCAACTCATCCATACTTAGGTTCTTGATTAATGCTGCACTTTCACCTTCCTCAAGTCGTGGTAGTTGGACTTGTGAGTCAAGAGTTTGTACCTGAAAACCATTAGCAAACAAGTTAGAGTAACGGCGCCTAAACGCCTCACGAATCTCCTCCTCACTCTCAAAGGTTTGACCCCCTTCCATCACTCGTCTCACATTGTTGGTGGCTCTCCTCACACGAAGGGAAGCATGAAAGAATCTAGAGTTCCGGTCGCCCTCACGTAGCCACTTTATGCTCGATTTTTGCCTCAAAATTGATTCCTCCCTCGTTAGTTCTCGATCATACTCATCTTTGCATCGAGTTTCATTTTCTTTGAGAAGTTCATCATCCGGGTGTGCCATCCTTTGAAGTCTCACCCCTTCAAGGGCTGATTTAGCTTCATTTACTCTCTCCACCGGATCCCCAAACGTTTCCTCGGTCCACTTTTTGAAGGCCTCTTTCACCGCCCCAAGTTTCGCCATTACTCGGAACATGGGTGTCCCATCCACCAAAGTGGCCCATGTTGTACCAACAACATCCGAAAAACCCTCATGGTTAACCCAATAGTTTGCAAATCGGAACATTCTAGCCTTACGAATGCCCGTCTTTTCCGTCGTCATAAGAAGTGGGGAGTGATCGCTAAGCTCTTTACCACCCACCACGTAAGAAATTCCGGGAAATCAGCCAACCAAGCATGCGACATAAGGATCCTATCTATACGTGTTTCAATGCACGCCTCACCATTGGACGAGTTGGTCCACGTGAATTCCCATCCGGTTGATGGCACCTCAATTAGTTGCACCCGGTCTAAACAAGAGTTGAACTCCTCCATCGCCGTGATATTTAACCCCGCACCACCTCTCTTCTCCTCTCTCCTTCTTATGCAATTGAAGTCCCCACCTACAATCCAAGGTGTAGAACTCGGGGGTGCCGCTCTTTCCAAGTCCGCCCAAAGCCTTCTTCTTTCCACATACCCATTTTCCCCATACACCACCGTGATTACCATGTTCTTCCCATTTCGTAGCTCCTTTCCTTCGAGTTGAAGTAGTTGTGTCGTTTCCCATGTCACGTGTAAATCCATTTTGCTTTCATCCCACATCACAAGTATCCTTCCCGAATCCACGATCATGTTGTTTGCCGCCCATTGATTATTTCCCCATATAGCTCTCCGGAAGCGATCCAACTTCTTAGTCTTCACTTTGTGTTCCAAAATGCACACAACATCCGCCTTTGCCTCTCTTATTTTTCCCCGTATCATGTGTGCACGGCCGGGGAGATTTGCGCAGCGCACATTCCACACAAGCATATTCATGGTTTTGGAGTAGGGGATCGAGATCCCTTTCCACCTCGTGTTGCTCTTTGTTGCACCATGGCCTTCTCACGAACGGCTTTGAACGCCTCCGGTTGTGGGGAGATGGAGGACAAGTCCACCACCGGGGGTGGGGATGTAGCTTTTGTTCCCACCCTCGCCCCCCTCATTTCCTCCCTCATCACCCTATCCTCACTCTCGGGTTGCTCCACTTCACCGAGGCCCTTGAGAGCTTCAAACCGGCCACATGAACCTCCTTCCGAGGCTCCCCCACGGATGAGCACCAAATTCGAACTCCCCTTGTCCATCTCGTGTGCCACTCGTTTGGGAGAAGTCCACACCTCATTTTGGTTTGTGGCATTTCGAAAATCCTCCACAAAAGCAAGAGTAACAACTCCTTCAAGTGCATCCACATCATTTTTTCTTTCTTTACCCACCCCTATGACACTTGTCACGTTTTGGTTTGGCCTCCCATCATTGGCTTTTTCCTTTCCACGTGTATCCTTCCCATTTGCTTCATGGCTGCCCAAAGGTGTAGCCCCCCCATCAATTTCGAAATTCCCCCCAATAATTGGCTCAAGCAAAGAACATGCTTTTTCTTTTCCAAAGATGTTTTTTCCTTTTTGTCCTTCCCTTCCTTTTTGTCCCCCTCCACTAACTTTTTGTCCCCCTTGGTTTGTCCCATGTGCACCTACCCCCATGACCACCTCACCTCCGGTGACATCTCCGGCGACCTCTCCCGGCACACCTCCGGCCAGCCCCTCCTCACCGGCAACCACTCCCAATACCTCATTTGTTTCTCCTTCAACGCCCATTCCAGCCACCACGTTTTCACCTTCAACCTCCTCTTGTGATCGCACTTCTTTCCCTCCTCTCCCCACCACCACCCATTCTTTGCTTTTCTTCTTTCCGACCGGCTTCACTTGGGCTCTACGTGGGCATCTCGCCGGAGCATGGCCAAAGTCCTTGCAATCATCGCAATACCCCAACCTCCACTCATACTCCACCGCAATATCCTCCTCCTCTCCATCCTCCACTTGAACTCGGATTCTTGGTGGGTAGTCAAACGTGCATGGAACTTCCACACACAAACGTGCATAAGCCAATCACCTCCCCACCGCCGTGTTCTCATCCATGTAGAGGGGTCTTCCAATGACACTAGCTATAGTGCTCAAGTTCTTTGGTGACCAAAACCGCAAATCCAACTCCGGCATGCGGATCCAAATGGGCACCGTGGACATCTTCTCCCTCTTCATCACGGTTGTGGGTGTCCATCGTTGAACCACTAGAGGTGTGCCCCTCACAAACCAAGGGCCATTCTCAAGAACAAACTCCAAATCCTTGTGCATCGTGAAACGAAATAAGAGAAATCCCTCTTGCCGGCGAATCACTTCCAATCCTCCGGTGAGCTTCCACACCCTTTGCAAGTACTTCTCCAACGTGGGAAGGTGGGGTCTAAAGTCGACGAAGTACCCAAGCAAAACCTTATCCCATTTCTTCAAAGCCTCCACGACCTCCTCCCTTGAGCACCTTGCCATGCGCACGCCCTCCTTAACTTCCGGTTCCACGAACTCAAGAGCCGTGGATGCCCTTGGGCACGAAGAGAACAAGTCCGTCCATTTCCTCGGAGATGGTGCACCATTCCCCCTAGTGGTACTCGGCCTCTCTTCCTCTAACTCCCCTTGCCGGCCCAAATGAGCATTTTGGAGGTCCAAAACATTGCCACAACCTCCATCTTGCATCACAACATGAGAAGAAAGACTAGATCGCTCCATAAAAGTGGAAAAAACGAAGATTTAAGTGGAAAAACGTGAAAAATGACCTAGGAAACCCATAGAAAACCCCATGCTTTCCCTAGAGCTTCTCTCTCCTACTTTTTCTCTTCCTCCCTTCTCTTTCCCCTTTCTCTACCTCTCACTCTCGTTCTCCATATCTCTTCTCTCTCTCTCTCCCTTTCCTCTCTTTTCTTCTCTCTCTTCCCATTTCTACTCTTCTTTACCACTCTTCTCCTCCTCCCTCTTCTCCTTCTCCTTGTTCTACCCCTCACCTTTTCTCTCTTCTCCTTTTCTCACTCTCCCTCTAGATACTCTTTCTCTTCTCCTTCTCTCTCGTTCACTCTCTCCTCATCTTTCTCCTTATCTCTCTTTCCTTCTCTCTCTTTGTTCCTCTCTCCTCCCTTCCTCTTCTCTCTCACTCTCCTTCTCTCCCTCTCCTCCGCTCCCCCTTCTCTCTTCTCTCCCTCCTCTCTCCTTCTCTCTCTCCTCTTCTCTCGTTTCCTCCCTCCTTTGTTCTCCTTCGCTCTCCCTCTTCCTTATCTCTTCTTCTCTCTCTTTCCTCTTTCCCCATCTCTCCTCTTCCCTCTTCTCGTTCCCTATCTCCCTCTTATGCTCTCATTCTCTCCTTATGAGGATAAGGAGAGAAGGAAGAGATGAGCGAGAAGGAGAGAAAGAGAAGAAGAGAGAGGATAAAGAGAAAAGAAGGAGAGGAGGAGAGGGAAGATGAGAAGGAGAGGGGACTCCTCTCTCTATGTCCTCTTTCCCTTCTTCGCTCCTCTCCCCGTTCTCTCTCTCCCTTCTCCCTCTCCTTACCTTCTCTCTCCTCCCTCCTATCCTCTTCTCTTCCCACTACCATCCTTTCTCTCTCTCGCTTCTCTATCTCCTTATCCCTCTCCTCTAGTCACCTCTCTCATTTCCTCTCTCCTCCTCTATCTCTCTTGCTTCTCTCCTACTCTATCTCTACTCTCCCTTCTTTATCTCGTTCCCTTCCCCTTCCCTCTTCTCCTCCTTTCCTTCTCTGTCCTCCTCTTATTCTCTAGTTTCCTCTCACCTCCTCTCTTGTTCCCTCTCTCCTTCTTCTTCTCTCTCTCCCCCTCTTCTCCCTCTCTCCTCCCCTCTTGTCCTCTCCTCTCTCTACTTCTCCGCTCTCTCCTCTTATCCCTCCGTCTCCTCTCGTTCCCTCTCACTTCTCCTTCTCTCTCTCCTTTAATCCCTTCATCTCCTCTCCATGCCCCTCTCTTCTCGTTCTCTTTTTTTCTCTCACCTTCCCTTCTCTGTCTCCTCCTCCCCCTCTCGCCTTCTCCATTTCCCTCTCTCTCCTTCTCCCTCTTATTATCTCTCTCTTTCTCTCTCTCCTCTTATCTTTCCTCTCTTCTTTCTCCTTCTCTATCTCTCTCTTATCCCTCTCCTTCTCTCCTTTTCTCTCTCCCTCTTATCCCTTTCCTCCACTCCCTCCTTCTCTTCCTTCTCTCGCTCTCTCTCCCTACTTCACCCTCCTATCTTTTCTCTTCTCTCTCTCCTCTTTTCTGTTCTCCTTCTCTCTTATCTCCTTATCCTTGTCCCTATTCTATCTTCTCTGCCTCTATCATTCTCTCTCTCCCTTCTCCTTTTTCCTAGGTTGTCTACCTCTCTCTGTTCTCCTTCTCTCCCCCCTCTTCTTCTTCACCTTCTCTCTTTTCCCTCTTCTCTGCCTTCTCATTATCCTTATCCTTCTCCTCCTCTCTCCCTTCTCATTTCTCTCACCTTTTCTTTCTCTCTCTTCCTTCTCTCCCTCTCTCCTTATCCCTTTCTCCTTATGCCACTCTCTTTATCTCTCTCTCCTCTCTCCTTCCCCCTCTTCTTGTCTCTCTCCTCTCGCTTCTCCTTTTCTCCCAATCCTTCTCTCTCTCCTCCTCCCATTCTGTAGAGCCATTCTCTCTCTCTCTCTCTCTCTCTCGTTCTACCCCTCTCTTATCTCCTTCTCTACCACTCTCCTCTCTCATTCTTCCCTCTTCTCTTTCTCTCATCTCCCTTGCCTCATCTCTATCTCCCTAATATTCCCTCTCCTCTCCCTTCCCTCTTATCCCGCTCCCCTTCTTCTTCTTCTCTCCTTAGCCTTCTCTCTTCTTCTTCTTCTTCTCTCTCCCCATTTTATCCTTCTTCATCATCCTCTTTCCCTTCTCCTTCTCTCTCTCGTCTCTACCTCTCTCCTTCCCTCCCATTCCTTCACCCCCTCTCCCCTCTACTTTCCTATCCTCCTCTCTCCCTTGTCTCCTTCTCTCTCCTCCTTCCCTCTTTCTCTGCCTCTCTTCTCTCCCTCCTCTTCCCTCTTCTACTTCATTTTCTATCTCCCTCCTCCTTCTCTCGCTCTCTCTCTCTCCCTTCCTCCCCCTCTTCTCTCCTCCCTCTCCTTTTCTCTCTTTCCCTTCTCTATCCTCCCTCCCTCTCTGCTCTTGTCTATTCTCGTGTTCTCTCTCTCCCTCTTCCTTCTATCTCCTTCTCTCTCTTTCTCCCTCTCTCCTCCCTTCCTCTTCTCTCTCTCTCTCCTTCTCTCCCTCTCCTTCGCTCCCCCTTCTCTCTCTTCTCTCCCTCCTCTCTCCTTCTCTCTCTCCTCTTCTCTCGTTTCCTCCCTCCTCAGTTCTCCTTCGCTCTCCCTCTTCCTTATCTCTTCTTCTCTCTCTTTCCTCTTTCCCCATCTCTCCTCTTCCCTCTTCTCATTCCCTATCTCCCACTTATGCTCTCATTCTCTCTTTATGAGGATACTTTGAGAAGGAAGAGATGAGCGAGAAGGAGAGAAAGAGAAGAAGAGAGAGGATAAAGAGAAGAGAAGGAGAGGAGGAGAGGGAAGATGAGAAGGAGAGGGGACTCCTCTCTCTACGTCCTCTTTCCCTTCTTCGGTCCTCTCCCCGTTCTCTCTCTCTCCCTTCTCCCTCTCCTTACCTTCTCTCTCCTTCTCCCTCCTATCCTCTTCTCTTCCCACTACCCTCCTTTCTCTCTCTCGCTTCTCTATCTCCTTATCCCTCTCCTCCACTCACCTCTCTCGTTTCCTCTCTCGTCCTCTACCTCTCTTGCTTCTCTCCTACTCTATCTCTACTCTCCCTTCTCTATCTCGTTCCCTTCCCCTTCCCTCTTCTCCTCCTTTCCTTCTCTGTCCTCCTCTCATTCTCTTGTTTCCTCTCACCTCCTCTCTTGTTCCCTCTCTCCTTCTTCTTCTCTCTCTCCCCCTCTTCTCCCTCTCTCCTCCCCTCTTGTCCTCTCCTTCTCTCTCCTTCCTTCTCCGCTCTCTCCTCTTATCCCTCCGTCTCCTCTCGTTCCCTCTCTCTTCTCCTTCTCTCTCTCCTCCCCTCTCTTCCTCTCCTCTCCCTCCTCTTCTCTCTCTCCTTTAATCCCTTCATCTCCTCTCCTTGCCCCTCTCTTCTCCTTCTTCTTTTTTCTCTCACCATCCCTTCTCTGTTTCCTCCTCTCCCTCTCGTCTTCTCCATTTCCCTCTCTCTCCTTCTCCCTCTTATTATCTCTCTCTTTCTCTCTCCTCTTATCTTTCCTCTTTTCTTTCTCCTTCTCTATCTCCCTCTTATCCCTCTCCTTCTCTCCTTTCCTCTCTCCCTCTTATCCCTTTCCTCCACTCCCTCCTTCTCGTCCTTCTCTCGCTCTCTCTCCCTACTTCTCCCTCCTATCTCTTCTCTTCTCTCTCTCCTCTTTTCTGTTCTCCTTCTCTCCTTATCCTTGTCCCTATTCTCTCTTCTCTGCCCCTATCCTTCTCTCTCTCTCCCTTCTCCTTTCTCCTAGGTTGTCTACCTCTCTCTCTTCTCCTTCTGTCCCCTCTTCTTCTTCACCTTCTCTCTTTTCCCTCTTCTCTGCGTTCTCATTATCCTTATCCTTCTCCTCCTCTCTCCCTTCTCATTTCTCTCACCTTTTCTTTCTCTCTCTTCCTTCTCTCCCTCTCTCCTTATCCCTTTCTCCTTATGCCACTCTCTTTATCTCTCTCTCCTCTCTCCTTCCCCCTCTTCTTCTCTCCCTCCTCTCGCTTCTCCTTTTCTCCCAATCCTTCTCTCTCTCCTCGTCCCATTCTGTAGAGCCATTCTCTCTCTCTCTCTCTCTCTCTCTCTCTCTCTCTTTCTACCCCTCTCTTATCTCCTTCTCTACCACTCTCCTCTCTCATTCTTCCCTCTTCTCTTTCTCTCATCTCCCTTGCCTCATCTCTATCTCCCTAATATTCCCTCTCCTCTCCCTTCCCTCTTATCCCGCTCCCCTTCTTCTTCTCTCCTTATCCTTCTCTCTTCTTCTTCTTCTTCTTCTTCTTCTCTCTCCCCATTTTATCCTTCTTCATCATCCTCTTTCCCTTCTCCTTCTCTCTCTCGTCTCTAACTCTCTCCTTCCCTCCCATTCCTTCACCCCCTCTCCCCTCTACTTTCCTATCCTCCTCTCTCCATTGTCTCCTTCTCTCTCCTTCTCTCTCCTCCTTCCCTCTCTTCTCTGCCTCTCTTCACTCTCTCCTCTTCCCTCTTCTCCTTCATTTTCTATCCCCTCCTCCTTCTCTCTCCTTCTCTCTCATCCTTCCCTCTCTTCTCTGCCTCTCTTCACTCTCTCCTCTTCCCTCTTCTCCTTCATTTTCTATCCCCTCCTCCTTCTCTCGCTCTCTCTCTCCCTTCCTCTCCCTCTTCTCTCCTCCCTCTCCTTTTCTCTCTCTTTCCCTTCTCTATCCTCCCTCCCTCTCTGCTCTTGTCTATTCTAGTGTTCTCTCTCTCCCTCTTCCTTCTATCTCCTTCTCCTCTCTCTGCTCTTCTTATCCTCTTTTCTCCACTGGCCTTCTCTCTCCCTTCTCTACCTCTCACTCTCGTTCTCCATATCTCTTCTCTCTCTCTCTCCCTTTCCTCTCTTTTCTTCTCTCTCTTCCCATTTCTACTCTTCTCTACCACTCTTCTCCTCCTCCTCCCTCTTCTCCTCCTCCCTCTTCTCCTTCTCTCCTTCTCCTTGTTCTACCCCTCACCTTTTCTCTCTTCTCCTTTTCTCACTCTCCCTATAGATACTCTTTCTCTTCTCTTTCTCTCTCGTTCACTCCCTCCTCATCTTTCTCCTTATCTCTCTTTCCTTCTCTCTCTTTCTCCCTCTCTCCTCCCTTCCTCTTCTCTCTCACTCTCCTTCTCTCCCTCTCTCTCCTTCTCCCTCATATTATCTCTCTCTTTCTCTCTCCTCTTATCTTTCCTCTTTTCTTTCTCCTTCTCTATCTCCCTCTTATTCCTCTCCTTCTCTCCTTTTCTCTCTCCCTCTTATCCCTTTCCTCCACTCCCTCCTTCTCTTCCTTCTCTCGCTCTCTCTCCCTACTTCTCCCTCCTATCTCTTCTCTTCTCTCTCTCTCCTCTTTTCTGTTCTCCTTCTCTCTTCTCTCATTATCCTTGTCCCTATTTTCTCTTCTCTGCCCCTATCCTTCTCTCTCTCTCCCTTCTCCTTTCTCCTAGGTTGTCTACCTCTCTCTCTTCTCCTTCTCTCCCCCCTCTTCTTCTTCACCTTCTCTCTTTTTTTCCCTCTTCTCTGCCTTCTCATTATCCTTATCCTTCTCCTCCTCTATCCCTTCTCATTTCTCTCACCTTTTCTTTCTCTCTCTTCCTTCTCTCCCTCTCTCCTTATCCCTTTCTCCTTATGCCACTCTCTTTATCTCTCTCTCCTCTCTCCTTCCCCCTCTTCTTCTCTCCCTCCTCTCGCTTCTCCTTTTCTCCCAATCCTTCTCTCTCTCCTCGTCCCATTATGTAGAGCCATTCTCTCTCTCTCTCTCTCTCTCTCTCTCTCTCTCTCTCTTTCTACCCCTCTCTTATCTCCTTCTCTACCACTCTCCTCTCTCATTCTTCCCTCTTCTCTTTCTCTCATCTCCCTTGCCTCATCTCTATCTCCCTAATATTCCCTCTCCTCTCCCTTCCCTCTTATCCCGCTCCCCTTCTTCTTCTCTCCTTATCCTTCTCTCTTCTTCTTCTTCTTCTTCTCTCTCCCCATTTTATCCTTCTTCAACATCCTCTTTCCCTTCTCCTTCTCTCTCTCGTCTGTACCTCTCTCCTTCCCTCCCATTCGTTCACCCCCTCTCCCCTCTACTTTCCTATCCTCCTCTCTCCCTTGTCTCCTTCTCTCTCCTTCTCTCTCCTCCTTCCCTCTCTTCTCTGCCTCTCTTCTCTCCCTCCTCTTCCCTCTTCTCCTTCATTTTCTATCTCCCTCCTCCTTCTCTCGCCCTCTCTCTCCCTTCCTCTCCCTCTTCTCTCCTCCCTCTCCTTTTCTCTCTCTTTCCCTTCTCTATCCTCCCTCCCTCTCTGCTCTTGTCTATTCTCGTGTTCTCTCTCTCCCTCTTCCTTCTATCTCCTTCTCCTCTCTCTGCTCTTCTTATCCTCTTTTCTCCACTGGCCTTCTCTCTCCCTTCTCTACCTCTCACTCTCGTTCTCCATATCTCTTCTCTCTCTCTCTCTCCCTCTCCCTTTCCTCTCTTTTCTTCTCTCTCTTCCCATTTCTACTCTTCTCTACCACTCTTCTCCTCCTCCTCCCTCTTCTCCTCCTCCCTCTTCTCCTTCTCTCCTTCTCCTTGTTCTACCCCTCACCTTTTCTCTCTTCTCCTTTTCTCACTCTCCCTCTAGATACTCTTTCTCTTCTCCTTCTCTCTCGTTCACTCTCTCCTCATCTTTCTCCTTATCTCTCTTTCCTTCTCACTCTTTCTCCCTCTCTCCTCCCTTCCTCTTCTCTCTCCCTCTCCTCCGCTCCCCCTTCTCTCTCTTCTCTCCCTCCTCTCTCCTTCTCTCTCTCCTCTTCCCTCGTTTCCTCCCTCCTCTGTTCTCCTTCGCTCTCCCTCTTCCTTATCTCTTCTTCTCTCTCTTTCCTCTTTCCCCATCTCTCCTCTTCCCTCTTCTCGTTCCCTATCTCCCTCTTATGCTCTCATTCTCTCCTTATGAGGATACGGAGAGAAGGAAGAGATGAGCGAGAAGGAGAGAAAGAGAAGAAGAGAGAGGATAAAGAGAAGAGAAGGAGAGGAGGAGAGGGAAGATGAGAAGGAGAGGGGACTCCTCTCTCTATGTCCTCTTTCCCTTCTTCGCTCCTCTCCCCGTTCTCTCTCTCCCTTCTCCCTCTCCTTACCTTCTCACTCCTTCTCCCTCTCCTTACCTTCTCACTCCTTCTCCCTCCTATCCTCTTCTCTCCCCACTGCCCTCCTTTCTCTCTCTCGCTTCTCTATCTCCTTATCCCTCTCCTCCACTCACCTCTCTCGTTTCCTCTCTCCTCCTCTATCTCTCTTGCTTGTCTCCTACTCTATCTCTACTCTCCCTTCTCTATCTCGTTCCCTTCCCCTTCCCTCTTCTCCTCCTTTCCTTCTCTGTCCTCCTCTCATTATCTTGTTTCCTCTCCCCTCCTCTCTTGTTCCCTCTCTCCTTCTTCTTCTCTCTCTCTCCCCCTCTTCTCCCTCTATCCTCCCCTCTTGTCCTCTCCTTCTCTCTCCCTCCTTCTCCGCTCTCTCCTCTTATCCCTCCGTCTCCTCTCGTTCCCTCTCTCTTCTCCTTCTCTCTCTCCTCCCCTCTCTTCCTCTCCTCTCCCTCCTCTTCTCTCTCTCCTTTAATCCCTTCATCTCCTCTCCTTTCCCCTCTCTTCTCCTTCTCTTTTTTTCTCTCACCTTCCCTTCTCTGTCTCCTCCTCTCCCTCTCGTCTTCTCCATTTCCCTCTCTCTCCTTCTCCCTCTTATTATCTCTCTCTTTCTCTCTCCTCTTATCTTTCCTCTCTTCTTTCTCCTTCTCTATCTCCCTCTTATCCCTCTCCTTCTCTCCTTTTCTCTCTCCCTCTTATCCCTTTCCTCCACTCCCTCCTTCTCTTCCTTCTCTCGCTCTCTCTCCCTACTTCTCCCTCCTATCTCTTCTCTTCTCTCTCTCCTCTTTTCTGTTCTCCTTCTCTCTTCTCTCCTTATCCTTGTCCCTATTCTCTCTACTCTGCCCCTATCATTCTCTCTCTCTCCCTTCTCCTTTCTCCTAGGTTATCTACCTCTCTCTCTTCTCCTTCTCTCCCCCCTCTTCTTCTTCACCTTCTCTCTTTTCCCTCTTCTCTGCCTTCTCATTATCCTTATCCTTCTCCTCCTCTCTCCCTTCTCATTTCTCTCACCTTTTCTTTCTCTCTCTTCCTTCTCTCCCTCTCTCCTTATCCCTTTCTCCTTATGCCACTCTCTTTATCTCTCTCTCCTGTCTCCTTCCCCCTCTTCTTCTCTCCCTCCTCTCGCTTCTCCTTTTCTCCCAATCCTTCTCTCTGTCCTCGTCCCATTCTGTAGAGCCACTCTCTCTCTCTCTCTCTCTCTCTCTCTCTCTCTCTCTCTCGTTCTACCCCTCTCTTATCTCCTTCTCTACCACTCTCCTCTCTCATTCTTCCCTCTTCTCTTTCTCTCATCTCCCTTGCCTCATCTCTATCTCCCTAATATTCCCTCTCCTCTCCCTTCCCTCTTATCCCGCTCCCCTTCTTCTTCTCTCCTTATCCTTCTCTCTTCTTCTTCTTCTTCTACTTCTTCTTCTTCTTCTCTCTCCCCATTTTATCCTTCTTCATCAACCTCTTTCCCTTCTCCTTCTCTCTCTCGTCTCTACCTCTCTCCTTCCCTCCCATTCCTTCACCCCCTCTCCCCTCTACTTTCCTATCCTCCTCTCTCCCTTGTCTCCTTCTCTCTCCTCCTTCCCTCTCTTCTCTACCTCTCTTCTCTCCCTCCTCTTCCCTCTTCTCCTTCATTTTCTATCTCCCTCCTCCTTCTCTCGCTCTCTCTCTCCCTTCCTCTCCCTCTTCTCTCCTCCCTCTCCTTTTCTCTCTCTTTCCCTTCTCTATCCTCCCTCCCTCTCTGCTCTTGTCTATTCTCGTGTTCTCTCTCTCCCTCTTCCTTCTATCTCCTTCTCCTCTCTCTGCTCTTCTTATCCTCTTTTCTCCACTGGCCTTCTCTCTCCCTTCTCTACCTCTCACTCTCGTTCTCCATATCTCTTCTCTCTCTCTCTCTCCCTCTCCCTTTCCTCTCTTTTCTTCTCTCTCTTCCCATTTCAACTCTTCTCTACCACTCTTCTCCTCCTCCTCCCTCTTCTCCTCCTCCCTCTTCTCCTTCTCTCCTTCTCCTTGTTCTACCCCTCACCTTTTCTCTCTTCTCCTTTTCTCACTCTCCCTCTACATACTCTTTCTCTTCTCTTTCTCTCTCGTTCACTCCCTCCTCATCTTTCTCCTTATCTCTCTTTCCTTCTCTCTCTTTCTCCCTCTCTCCTCCCTTCCTCTTCTCTCTCACTCTCCTTCTCTCCCTCTCCTCCGCTCCCCCTTCTCTCTCTTCTCTCCCTCCTCTCTCCTTCTCTCTCTCCTCTTCTCTCGTTTCCTCCCTCCTCTGTTCTCCTTCGTTCTCCCTCTTCCTTATCTCTTCTTCTCTCTCTTTCCTCTTTCCCCATCTCTCCTCTTCCCTCTTCTCGTTCCCTATCTCCCTCTTATGCTCTCATTCTATCCTAATGAGGATACGGAGAGAAGGAAGAGATGAGCGAGAAGGAGAGAAAGAGAAGAAGAGAGAGGATAAGGAGAAGAGAAGGAGAGGAGGACAGGAAAGATGAGAAGGAGAGGGGACTCCTCTCTCTATGTCCTCTTTCCCTTCTTCGCTCCTCTCCCCGTTCTCTCTCTCTCCCTTCTCCCTCTCCTTACCTTCTCTCTCCTTCTCCCTCCTATCTTCTTCTCTTCCCACTACCCTCCTTTCTCTCTCTTGCTTCTCTATCTCCTTATCCCTCTCCTCCACTCACCTCTCTCGTTTCCTCTCTCCTCCTCTATCTCTCTTGCTTCTCTCCTACTCTATCTCTACTCTCCCTTCTCTATCTCGTTCCCTTCCCCTTCCCTCTTCTCCTCCTTTCCTTCTCTGTCCTCCTCTCATTCTCTTGTTTCCTCTCACCTCCTCTCTTGTTCCCTCTCTCCTTCTTCTCTCTCTCCCCCTCTTCTCCCTCTCTCCTCCCCTCTTGTCCTCTCCTTCTCTCTCCCTCCTTCTCCGTTCTCTCCTCTTATCCCTCTGTCTCCTCTCGTTCCCTCTCTCTTCTCCTTCTCTCTCTCCTCCCCTCTCTTCCTCTCCTCTCCCTCCTCTTCTCTCTCTCCTTTAATCCCTTCATCTCCTCTCCTTGCCCCTCTATTCTCCTTCTCTTTTTTTCTCTCACCTTCCCTTCTCTATCTCCTCCTCTCCCTCTCGTCTTCTCCATTTCCCTCTCTCTCCTTCTCCCTCATATTATCTCTCTCTTTCTCTCTCCTCTTATCTTTCCTCTCTTCTTTCTACTTCTCTATCTCCCTCTTATCCCTCTCCTTCTCTCCTTTTCTCTCTCCCTCTTATCCCTTTCCTCCACTCCCTCCTTCTCTTCCTTCTCTCGCTCTCTCTCCCTACTTCTCCCTCCTATCTCTTCTCTTCTCTCTCTCTCCTCTTTTCTGTTCTCCTTCTCTCTTCTCTCCTTTTATCCTTGTCCCTATTTTCTCTTCTCTGCCCCTATCCTTCTCTCTCTCTCCCTTCTCCTTTCTCCTAGGTTGTCTACCTCTCTCTCTTCTCCTTCTCCCCCCCCCCCCTCTTCTTCTTCACCTTCTCTCTTTTCCCTCTTCTCTGCCTTCTCATTATCCTTATCCTTCTCCTCCTCTATCCCTTCTCATTTCTCTCACCTTTTCTTTCTCTCTCTTCCTTCTCTCCCTCTCTCCTTATCCCTTTCTCCTTATGCCACTCTCTTTATCTCTCTCTCCTCTCTCCTTCCCCCTCTTCTTCTCTCCCTCCTCTCGCTTCTCCTTTTCTCCCAATACTTCTCTCTCTCCTCGTCCCATTCTGTAGAGCCATTCTCTCTCTCTCCCTCTCTCTCTCTCTCTCTCTCTTTCTACCCCTCTCTTATCTCCTTCTCTACCACTCTCCTCTCTCATTCTTCCCTCTTCTCTTTCTCTCATCTCCCTTGCCTCATCTCTATCTCCCTAATATTCCCTCTCCTCTCCCTTCCCTCTTATCTCGCTCCCCTTCTTCTTCTCTCCTTATCCTTCTCTCTTCTTCTTCTTCTTCTTCTTCTCTCTCCCCATTTTATCCTTCTTCATCATCCTCTTTCCCTTCTCCTTCTCTCTCTCGTCTCTACCTCTCTCCTTCCCTCCCATTCCTTCACCCCCTCTCCCCTCTACTTTCCTATCCTCCTCTCTCCCTTGTCTCCTTCTCTCTCCTTCTCTCTCCTCCTTCCCTCTCTTCTCTGCCTCTCTTCTCTCCCTCCTCTTCCCTCTTCTCCTTCATTTTCTATCTCCCTCCTCCTTCTCTCGCCCTCTCTCTCCCTTCCTCTCCCTCTTCTCTCCTCCCTCTCATTTTCGCTCTCTTTCCCTTCTCTATCCTCCCTCCCTCTCTGCTCTTGTCTATTCTCGTGTTCTCTCTCTCCCTCTTCCTTCTATCTCCTTCTCCTCTCTCTGCTCTTCTTATCCTCTTTTCTCCACTGGCCTTCTCTCTCCCTTCTCTACCTCTCACTCTCGTTCTCCATATCTCTTCTCTCTCTCTCTCTCTCCCTCTCCCTTTCCTCTCTTTTCTTCTCTCTCTTCCCATTTCTACTCTTCTCTACCACTCTTCTCCTCCTCCTCCCTCTTCTCCTCCTCCCTCTTCTCCTTCTCTCCTTCTCCTTGTTCTACCCCTCACCTTTTCTCTCTTCTCCTTTTCTCACTCTCCCTCTAGATACTCTTTCTCTTCTCCTTCTCTCTCGTTCACTCTCTCCTCATCTTTCTCCTTATCTCTCTTTCCTTCTCTCTCTCTTTCTCCCTCTCTCCTCCCTTCCTCTTCTCTCTCACTCTCCTTCTCTCCCTCTCCTCTGCTCCCCCTTCTCTCTCTTCTCTCCGTCCTCTCTCCTTCTCTCTCTCCTCTTCTCTCGTTTCCTCCCTCCTCTGTTCTCCTTCGCTCTCCCTCTTCCTTGTCTCTTCTTCTCTCTCTTTCCTCTTTCCCCATCTCTCCTCTTCCCTCTTCTCGTTCCCTATCTCCCTCTTATGCTCTCATTCTCTCCTTATGAGGATACGGAGAGAAGGAAGAGATGAGCGAGAAGGAGAGAAAGAGAAGAAGAGAGAGGATAAAGAGAAGAGAAGGAGAGGAGGAGAGGGAAGATGAGAAGGAGAGGGGACTCCTCTCTCTATGTCCTCTTTCCCTTCTTCGCTCCTCTCCCCGTTCTCTCTCTCTCCCTTCTCCCTCTCCTTACCTTCTCTCTCCTTCTCCCTCCTATCTTCTTCTCTTCCCACTACCCTCCTTTCTCTCTCTTGCTTCTCTATCTCCTTATCCCTCTCCTCCACTCACCTCTCTCGTTTCCTCTCTCCTCCTCTATCTCTCTTGCTTCTCTCCTACTCTATCTCTACTCTCCCTTCTCTATCTCGTTCCCTTCCCCTTCCCTCTTCTCCTCCTTTCCTTCTCTGTCCTCCTCTCATTCTCTTGTTTCCTCTCACCTCCTCTCTTGTTCCCTCTCTCCTTCTTCTTCTCTCTCTCCCCCTCTTCTCCCTCTCTCCTCCCCTCTTGTCCTCTCCTTCTCTCTCCCTCCTTCTCCGCTCTCTCCTCTTATCCCTCCGTCTCCTCTCGTTCCCTCTCTCTTCTCCTTCTCTCTCTCCTCCCCTCTCTTCCTCTCCTCTCCCTCCTCTTCTCTCTCTCCTTTAATCCCTTCATCTGCTCTCCTTGCCCCTCTCTTCTCCTTCTCTTTTTTTCTCTCACCTTCCCTTCTCTATCTCCTCCTCTCCCTCTCGTCTTCTCCATTTCCCTCTCTCTCCTTCTCCCTCTTATTATCTCTCTCCTTCTCTCTCCTCTTATCTTTCCTCTCTTTTTTCTCCTTCTCTATCTCCCTCTTATCCCTCTCCTTCTCTCCTTTTCTCTCTCCCTCTTATCCCTTTCCTCCACTCCCTCCTTCTCTTCCTTCTCTCGCTCTCTCTCCCTACTTCTCCCTCCTATCTCTTCTCTTCTCTCTCTCCTCTTTTCTGTTCTCCTTCTCTCTTCTCTCCTTATCCTTGTCCCTATTCTCTCTTCTCTGCCCTATCATTCTCTCTCTCTCCCTTCTCCTTTCTCCTAGGTTGTCTGCCTCTCTCTCTTCTCCTTCTCTCCCCCCTCTTCTTCTTCACCTTCTCTCTTTTCCCTCTTCTCTGCCTTCTCATTATCCTTATCCTTCTCCTCCTCTCTCCTTTCTCATTTCTCTCACCTTTTCTTGCTCTCTCTTCCTTCTCTCCCTCTCTCCTTATCCCTTTCTCCTTTTGCCACTCTCTTTATCTCTCTCTCCTCTCTCCTTCCCCCTCTTCTTCTCTCCCTCCTCTCGCTTCTCCTTTTCTCCCAATCCTTCTCTCTCTCCTCGTCCCATTCTGTAGAGCCATTCTCTCTCTCTCTCTCGTTCTACCCCTCTCTTATCTCCTTCTCTACCACTCTCCTCTCTCATTCTTCCCTCTTCTCTTTCTCTCATCTCCCTTCCCTCATCTCTATCTCCCTAATATTCCCTCTCCTCTCCCTTCCCTCTTATCCCGCTCCCCTTCTTCTTCTCTCCTTATCCTTCTCTCTTCTTCTTCTTCTTCTTCTTCTCTCTCCCTATTTTATCCTTCTTCATCATCCTCTTTCCCTTCTCCTTCTCTCTCTCGTCTCTACCTCTCTCCTTCCCTCCCATTCCTTCACCCCCTCTCCCCTCTACTTTCCTATCCTCCTCTCTCCCTTGTCTCCTTCTCTCTCCTTCTCTCTCCTCCTTCTCTCTCTTCTCTGCCTCTCTTCTCTCCCTCCTCTTCCCTCTTCTCCTTCATTTTCTATCTCCCTCGTCCTTCTCTCGCTCTCTCTCTCCCTTCCTCTCCCTCTTCTCTCCTCCCTCTCCTTTTCTCTCTCTTTCCCTTCTCTATCCTCCCTCCCTCTCTGCTCTTGTCTATTCTCGTGTTCTCTCTCTCCCTCTTCCTTCTATCTCCTTCTCCTCTCTCTGCTCTTCTTATCCTCTTTTCTCCACTGGCCTTCTCTCTCCCTTCTCTACCTCTCACTCTCGTTCTCCATATCTCTTCTCTCTCTCTCTCTCCCTCTCCCTTTCCTCTCTTTTCTTCTCTCTCTTCCCATTTCTACTCTTCTCTAGCACTCTTCTCCTCCTCCTCCCTCTTCTCCTCCTCCCTCTTCTCCTTCTCTCCTTCTCCTTGTTCTACCCCTCACCTTTTCTCTCTTCTCCTTTTCTCACTCTCCCTCTAGATACTCTTTCTCTTCTCCTTCTCTCTCGTTCACTCTCTCCTCATCTTTCTCCTTATCTCTCTTTCCTTCTCTCTCTCTTTCTCCCTCTCTCCTCCCTTCCTCTTCTCTCTCACTCTCCTTCTCTCCCTCTCCTCCGCTCCCCCTTCTCTCTCTTCTCTCCGTCCTCTCTCCTTCTCTCTCTCCTCTTCTCTCGTTTCCTCCCTCCTCTGTTCTCCTTCGCTCTCCCTCTTCCTTGTCTCTTCTTCTCTCTCTTTCCTCTTTCCCCATCTCTCCTCTTCCCTCTTCTCGTTCCCTATCTCCCTCTTATGCTCTCATTCTCTCCTTATGAGGATACGGAGAGAAGGAAGAGATGAGCGAGAAGGAGAGAAAGAGAAGAAGAGAGAGGATAAAGAGAAGAGAAGGAGAGGAGGAGAGGGAAGATGAGAAGGAGAGGGGACTCCTCTCTCTACGTCCTCTTTCCCTTCTTCGCTCCTCTCCCCGTTCTCTCTCTCTCCCTTCTCCCTCTCCTTACCTTCTCTCTCCTTCTCCCTCCTATCTTCTTCTCTTCCCACTACCCTCCTTTCTCTCTCTTGCTTCTCTATCTCCTTATCCCTCTCCTCCACTCACCTCTCTCGTTTCCTCTCTCCTCCTCTATCTCTCTTGCTTCTCTCCTACTCTATCTCTACTCTCCCTTCTCTATCTCGTTCCCTTCCCCTTCCCTCTTCTCCTCCTTTCCTTCTCTGTCCTCCTCTCATTCTCTTGTTTCCTCTCACCTCCTCTCTTGTTCCCTCTCTCCTTCTTCTTCTCTGTCCTCCTCTCATTCTCTTGTTTCCTCTCACCTCCTCTCTTGTTCCCTCTCTCCTTCTTCTTCTCTCTCTCCCCCTCTTCTCCCTCTCTCCTCCCCTCTTGTCCTCTCCTTCTCTCTCCCTCCTTCTCCGCTCTCTCCTCTTATCCCTCCGTCTCCTCTCGTTCCCTCTCTCTTCTCCTTCTCTCTCTCCTCCCCACTCTTCCTCTCCTCTCCCTCCTCTTCTCTCTCTCCTTTAATCCCTTCATCTGCTCTCCTTGCCCCTCTCTTCTCCTTCTCTTTTTTTCTCTCACCTTCCCTTCTCTATCTCCTCCTCTCCCTCTCGTCTTCTCCATTTCCCTCTCTCTCCTTCTCCCTCTTATTATCTCTCTCTTTCTCTCTCCTCTTATCTTTCCTCTCTTTTTTCTCCTTCTCTATCTCCCTCTTATCCCTCTCCTTCTCTCCTTTTCTCTCTCCCTCTTATCCCTTTCCTCCACTCCCTCCTTCTCTTCCTTCTCTCGCTCTCTCTCCCTACTTCTCCCTCCTATCTCTTCTCTTCTCTCTCTCCTCTTTTCTGTTCTCCTTCTCTCTTCTCTCCTTATCCTTGTCCCTATTCTCTCTTCTCTGCCCTATCATTCTCTCTCTCTCCCTTCTCCTTTCTCCTAGGTTGTCTGCCTCTCTCTCTTCTCCTTCTCTCCCCCCTCTTCTTCTTCACCTTCTCTCTTTTCCCTCTTCTCTGCCTTCTCATTATCCTTATCCTTCTCCTCCTCTCTCCTTTCTCATTTCTCTCACCTTTTCTTTCTCTCTCTTCCTTCTCTCCCTCTCTCCTTATCCCTTTCTCCTTTTGCCACTCTCTTTATCTCTCTCTCCTCTCTCCTTCCCCCTCTTCTTCTCTCCCTCCTCTCGCTTCTCCTTTTCTCCCAATCCTTCTCTCTCTCCTCGTCCCATTCTGTAGAGCCATTCTCTCTCTCTCTCGCGTTCTACCCCTCTCTTATCTCCTTCTCTACCACTCTCCTCTCTCATTCTTCCCTCTTCTCTTTCTCTCATCTCCCTTCCCTCATCTCTATCTCCCTAATATTCCCTCTCCTCTCCCTTCCCCCTTATCCCGCTCCCCTTCTTCTTCTCTCCTTATCCTTCTCTCTTCTTCTTCTTCTTCTTCTTCTTCTTCTCTCTCCCATTTTATCCTTCTTCATCATCCTCTTTCCCTTCTCCTTCTCTCTCTCGTCTTTACCTCTCTCCTTCCCTCCCATTCCTTCACCCCCTCTCCCCTCTACTTTCCTATCCTCCTCTCTCCCTTGTCTCCTTCTCTCTCCTTCTCTCTCCTCCTTCTCTCTCTTCTCTGCCTCTCTTCTCTCCCTCCTCTTCCCTCTTCTCCTTCATTTTCTATCTCCCTCCTCCTTCTCTCGCTCTCTCTCTCCCTTCCTCTCCCTCTTCTCTCCTCCCTCTCCTTTTCTCTCTCTTTCCCTTCTCTATCCTCCCTCCCTCTCTGCTCTTGTCTATTCTCGTGTTCTCTCTCTCCCTCTTCCTTCTATCTCCTTCTCCTCTCTCTGCTCTTCTTATCCTCTTTTCTCCACTGGCCTTCTCTCTCCCTTCTCTACCTCTCACTCTCGTTCTCCATATCTCTTCTCTCTCTCTCTCTCCCTCTCCCTTTCCTCTCTTTTCTTCTCTCTCTTCCCATTTCTACTCTTCTCTAGCACTCTTCTCCTCCTCCTCCCTCTTCTCCTCCTCCCTCTTCTCCTTCTCTCCTTCTCCTTGTTCTACCCCTCACCTTTTCTCTCTTCTCCTTTTCTCACTCTCCCTCTAGATACTCTTTCTCTTCTCCTTCTCTCTCGTTCACTCTCTCCTCATCTTTCTCCTTATCTCTCTTTCCTTCTCTCTCTCTTTCTCCCTCTCTCCTCCCTTCCTCTTCTCTCTCACTCTCCTTCTCTCCCTCTCCTCCGCTCCCCCTTCTCTCTCTTCTCTCCCTCATCTCTCCTTCTCTCTCTCCTCTTCTCTCGTTTCCTCCCTGTTCTGTTCTCCTTCGCTCTCCCTCTTCCTTATCTCTTCTTCTCTCTCTTTCCTCTTTCCCCATCTCTCCTCTTCCCTCTTCTCGTTCCCTATCTCCCTCTTATGCTCTCATTCTCTCCTTATGAGGATACGGAGAGAAGGAAGAGATGAGCGAGAAGGAGAGAAAGAGAAGAAGAGAGAGGATAAAGAGAAGAGAAGGAGAGGAGGAGAGGGAAGATGAGAAGGAGAGGGGACTCCTCTCTCTATGTCCTCTTTCCCTTCTTCGCTCCTCTCCCCGTTCTCTCTCTCTCCCTTCTCCCTCTCCTTACCTTCTCTCTCCTTCTCCCTCCTATCCTCTTCTCTTCCCACTACCCTCCTTTCTCTCTCTCGCTTCTCTATCTCCTTATCCCTCTCCTCCACTCACCTCTCTCGTTTCCTCTCTCCTCCTCTATCTCTCTTGCTTCTCTCCTACTCTATCTCTACTCTCCCTTCTCTATCTCGTTCCCTTCCCCTTCCCTCTTCTCCTCCTTTCCTTCTCTGTCCTCCTCTCATTCTCTTGTTTCCTCTCACCTCCTCTCTTGTTCCCTCTCTCCTTCTTCTTCTCTCTCTCCCCTTCTTCTCCCTCTCTCCTCCCCTCTTGTCCTCTCCTTCTCTCTCCCTCCTTCTCCGCTCTCTCCTCTTAACCCTCCGTCTCCTCTCGTTCCCTCTCTCTTCTCCTTCTCTCTCTCCTCCCCTCTCTTCCTCTCCTCTCCCTCCTCTTCTCTCTCTCCTTTAATCCCTTCATCTCCTCTCCTTGCCCCTCTCTTCTCCTTCTCTTTTTTTCTCTCACCTTCCCTTCTCTGTCTCCTCCTCTCCCTCTCGTCATCTCCATTTCCCTCTCTCTCCTTCTCCCTCTTATTATCTCTCTCTTTCTCTCTCCTCTTATCTTTCCTCTTTTCTTTCTCCTTCTCTATCTCCCTCTTATCCCTCTCCTTCTCTCCTTTTCTCTCTCCCTCTTATCCCTTTCCTCCACTCCCTCTCTTCCTTCTCTCGCTCTCTCTCCCTACTTCTCCCTCCTATCTCTTCTCTTCTCTCTCTCCTCTTTTCTGTTCTCCTTCTCTCTTCTCTCCTTATCCTTGTCCCTATTCTCTCTTCTCTGCCCCTATCATTCTCTCTCTCTCCCTTCTCCTTTCTCCTAGGTTGTCTACCTCTCTCTCTTCTCCTTCTCTCCCCCCTCTTCTTCTTCACCTTCTCTCTTTTCCCTCTTCTCTGCCTTCTCATTATCCTTATCCTTCTCCTCCTCTCTCCCTTCTCATTTCTCTCACCTTTTCTTTCTCTCTCTTCCTTCTCTCCCTCTCTCCTTATGCCACTCTCTTTATCTCTCTCTCCTCTCTCCTCCCCCCCTTCTTCTCTCCCTCCTCTCGCTTCTCCTTTTATCCCAATCCTTCTCTCTCTCCTCGTCCCATTTTGTAGAGCCATTCTCTCTCTCTCTCTCTCTCTCTCTCTCTCTCTCTCTCTCTCTCTCTCTCTCTCTCTCGTTCTACCCCTCTCTTATCTCCTTCTCTACCACTCTCCTCTCTCATTCTTCCCTCTTCTCTTTCTCTCATCTCCCTTGCCTCATCTCTATCTCCCTAATATTCCCTCTCCTCTCCCTTCCCTCTTATCCCGCTCCCCTTCTTCTTCTCTCCTTATCCTTCTCTCTTCTTCTTCTTCTTCTTCTTCTTCTCTCTCCCCATTTTATCCTTCTTCATCATCCTCTTTCTCTCGTCTCTCTTCTCCTTCTCTCTCTCCTCCCCTCTCTTCCTCTCCTCTCCCTCCTCTTCTCTCTCTCCTTTAATCCCTTCATCTCCTCTCCTTGCCCCTCTCTTCTCCTTCTCTTTTTTTCTCTCACCTTCCCTTCTCTGTCTCCTCCTCTCCCTCTCGTCTCTACCATTTCCCTCTCTCTCCTTCTCCCTCTTATTATCTCTCTCTTTCTCTCTCCTCTTATCTTTCCTCTTTTCTTTCTCCTTCTCTATCTCCCTCTTATCCCTCTCCTTCTCTCCTTTTCTCTCTCCCTCTTATCCCTTTCCTCCACTCCCTCCTTCTCTTCCTCCTCTCACTCTCTCTCCCTACTTCTCCCTCCTATCTCTTCTCTTCTCTCTCTCCTCTTTTCTGTTCTCCTTCTCTCTTCTCTCCTTATCCTTGTCCCTATTCTCTCTTCTCTGCCCCTATCATTCTCTCTCTCTCCCTTCTCCTTTCTCCTAGGTTGTCTACCTCTCTCTCTTCTCCTTCTCTTCCCCCTCTTCTTCTTCACCTTCTCTCTTTTCCCTCTTCTCTGCCTTCTCATTATCCTTATCCTTCTCCTCCTCTCTCCCTTCTCATTTCTCTCACCTTTTCTTTCTCTCTCTTCCTTCTCTCCCTCTCTCCTTATCCCTTTCTCCTTATGCCACTCTCTTTATCTCTCTCTCCTCTCTCCTTCCCCCTCGTCTTCTCTCACTCCTCTCGCTTCTCCTTTTCTCCCAATCCTTCTCTCTCTCCTCGTCCCATTCTGTAGAGCCATTCTCTCTCTCTCTCTCTCGTTCTACCCCTCTCTTATCTCCTTCTCTACCACTCTCCTCTCTCCTTCTTCCCTCTTCTCTTTCTCTCATCTCCCTTCCCTCATCTCTATCTCCCTAATATTCCCTCTCCTCTCCCTTCCCTCTTATCCCGCTCCCCTTCTTCTTCTCTCCTTATCCTTCTCTCTTCTTCTTCTTCTTCTTCTTCTTCTTCTCTCTCCCCATTTTATCCTTCTTCATCATCCTCTTTCCCTTCTCCTTCTCTCTCTCGTCTCTACCTCTCTCCTTCCCTAACATTCCTTCACCCCCTCTCCCCTCTACTTTCCTATCCTCCTCTCTCCCTTGTCTCCTTCTCTCTCCTTCTCTCTCCTCCTTCCCTCTCTTCTCTGCCTCTCTTCTCTCCCTCCTCTTCCCTCTTCTCCTTCATTTTCTATCTCTCTCCTCCTTCTCTCGCTCTCTCTCCCTTCCTCTCCCTCTTCTCTCCTCCCTCTCCTTTTCTCTCTCTTTCCCTTCTCTATCCTCCCTCCCTCTCTGCTCTTGTCTATTCTCGTGTTCTCTCTCTCCCTCTTCCTTCTATCTCCTTCTCCTCTCTCTGCTCTTCTTATCCTCTTTTCTCCACTGGCCTTCTCTCTCCCTTCTCTATCTCTCACTCTCGTTCTCCATATCTCTTCTCTCTCTCTCTCTCCCTCTCCCTTTCCTCTCTTTTCTTCTCTCTCTTCCCATTTCTACTCTTCTCTACCACTCTTTTCCTCCTCCTCCCTCTTCTCCTCCTCCCTCTTCTCCTTCTCTCCTTCGCCTTGTTCTACCCCTCACCTTTTCTCTCTTCTCCTTTTCTCACTCTCCCTCTAGATACTCTTTCTCTTCTCCTTCTCTCTCGTTCACTCTCTCCTCATCTTTCTCCTTATCTCTCTTTCCTTCTCTCTCTCTTTCTCCCTCTCTCCTCCCTTCCTCTTCTCTCTCACTCTCCTTCTCTCCCTCTCCTCCGCTCCCCCTTCTCTCTCTTCTCTCCCTCCTATCTCCTTCTCTCTCTCCTCTTCTCTCGTTTCCTCCCTCCTCTGTTCTCCTTCGCTCTCCCTCTTCCTTATCTCTTCTTCTCTCTCTTTCCTCTTTCCCCATCTCTCCCCTTCCCTCTTCTCGTTCCCTATCTCCCTCTTATGCTCTCATTCTCTCCTTATGAGGATACGGCGAGAAGGAGAGAAAGAGAAGAAGAGAGAGGATAAAGCGAAGAGAAGGAGAGGAGGAGAGGGAAGATGAGAAGGAGAGGAGGAGAGGGAAGATGAGAAGGAGAGGGGACTCCTCTCTCTGTCCTCTTTCCCTTCTTTGCTCCTCTCCCCGTTCTCTCTCTCTCCCTTCTCCCTTTCCTTACCTTCTCTCTCCTTCTCCCTCCTATCCTCTTCTCTTCCCACTACCCTCCTTTCTCTCTCTCGCTTCTCTATCTCCTTATCCCTCTCCTCCACTCACCTCTCTCGTTTCCTCTCTCCTCCTCTATCTCTGTTGCTTCTCTCCTACTCTATCTCTACTCTCCCTTCTCTATCTCGTTCCCTTCCCCTTCCCTCTTCTCCTCCTTTCCTTCTCTGTCCTCCTATCATTCTCTTGTTTCCTCTCACCTCCTCTCTTGTCCTCCTTCTCCGCTCTCCTTCTTCTCTCTCTCCCCCTCTTCTCCCTCTCTCCTCCCCTCTTGTCCTCTCCTCTCTCCCTCCTTCTCCGCTCTCTCCTCTTATCCCTCCGTCTCCTCTCGTTCCCTCTCTCTTCTCCTTCTCTCTCTCCTCCCCTCTCTTCCTCTCCTCTCCCTCCTCTTCTCTCTCTCCTTTAATCCCTTCATCTCCTCTCCTTGCCCCTCTCTTCTCCTTCTCTTTTTTTCTCTCACCTTCCCTTCTCTGTCTCCTCCTCTCCCTCTCGTCTTCTCCATTTCCCTCTCTCTCCTTCTCCCTCTTATTATCTCTCTCTTTCTCTCTCCTCTTATCTTTCCTCTCTTCTTTCTCCTTCTCTATCTCCCTCTTATCCCTCTCCTTCTCTCCTTTTCTCTCTCCCTCTTATCCCTTTCCTCCACTCCCTCCTTCTCTTCCTTCTCTCGCTCTCTCTCCCTACTTCTCCCTCCTATCTCTTCTCTTCTCTCTCTCCTCTTTTCTGTTCTCCTTCTCTCTTCTCTCCTTATCCTTGTCCATATTCTCTCTTCTCTGCCGCTATCATTCTCTCTCTCTCCCTTCTCCTTTCTCCTAGGTTGTCTACCTCTCTCTCTTCTCCTTCTCTCCCCCCTCTTCTTCTTCACCTTCTCTCTTTTCCCTCTTCTCTGCCTTCTCATTATCCTTATCCTTCTCCTCCTCTCTCCTTTTTCTCATTTCTCTCACCTTTTCTTTCTCTCTCTTCCTTCTCTCCCACTCTCCTTATCCCTTTCTCCTTATGCGACTCTCTTTATCTCTCTCTCCTCTCTCCTTCCCCCTCTTCTTCTCTCCCTCCTCTCGCTTCTCCTTTTCTCCCAATCATTCTCTCTCTTCTTCTTCTTCTTCTTCTTCTCTCCCCATTTTATCCTTCTTCATCATCCTCTTTCCCTTCTCCTTCTTTCTCTCGTCTCTACCTCTCTCCTTCCCTCCCATTCCTTCACCCCCTCTCCCCTCTACTTTCCTATCCTCCTCTCTCCCTTGTCTCCTTCTCTCTCCTCCTTCCCTCTCTTCTCTGCCTCTCTTCTCTCCCTCCTCTTCCCTCTTCTCCTTCATTTTCTATCTCCCTCCTCCTTCTCTCGCTCTCTCTCTCCCTTCCTCTCCCTCTTCTCTCCTCCCTCTCCTTTTTTTTGCAAAATAAAAGGGCGGTCTCGGCAGAGCCGCTAAATTTATCGATGCCTCAATAAACGTACATGCAAAAAAGCATACAATGGAGTGCTAGGAACTGCCCTAGCTTGAGCAGTTCATATCGCAAAAATTTAAACGTTACATCGACTCGTGCTAATCTAACAACAGATCCTAGATCCTACGTCTCGAGTATAGCACTCGTTCACTCATCGTCTCCCTTTCCTTCGCTTCTCCTTCTTCTTTGATTTCTTTTGTCTCGTCTCGTCTTTTCCAAGGTAGCCTCTCACGACTTGACTCCCCGAGCCATAGCTCCATGGCTCCTCTGGATCTTCGTAGTCTGTCTCCATGCTTTCAAACTTATCCCTCAGGCGTTTATACTCAGCATGGTCAAGGCCAAAGATCGCAGCCTCCTCAATATCACTCGGCGTGAGGTCCTCACGTATTGGTGTACTTGGCTCCCCAATCTTTGCTCGTTGTTGCCTTAGCGCGGCCTCACGAACGCCTTGGAATCCAGCTTGAGGGGATATCTCATCTAGATCCACCGAGGGTGGTGGGGAGCGTAGTCGAGCTTTCTCCCTCCCGGTATCTCCATGAAGTTTCTCCACCTGAATTGCCCCCTCTTCTTCATGACCCCTATGTGGTCCAATGTGCCCAAATTGTAGCCCACGATTCAGCCCAAGGGAAGGCCCATCACATAAATTTTCACCTTCAAAATGAGAGCCCAAAGAAAACTCCTCTTCCCTCCACATTTGAAATTCGTGGTCCCCAAGTGCACCATGTGGTCCATGGTCCCCATTTTTTCCTCCATGGTCCCCATGTGCACACACATGCCTTTGGTCCCCACACATTTGAATTTCTCTTCCAACCTTATCCTCATTGTGGTCCCTAAAGAGGAAAACAGCCTTTTGCCTCTTCTCCCCTCCACGTGGCGCCTCCCTAGTGGCTGTCATGGCTGCCAAAGCTTCCTCTCCATTCTTCTTTTGATGTGGCAAATCCTCATTGGCTCCTTTTGCTTTCCCTCCAACAACCATGGAAGAACTTGTCCCCCCTAGCACACATGACCCCTCACGTGCCCCCTCCTCCTCCTCATCCAGGAGGACCGTTCCTCCTCCTCCTCCTCCTGTGGCCTGGCCGGTGGCAGCTCTGGCGGCAACTCCGGCGAGTTCCACCACCACCAATTCTTCGCATTTCCCTTCCTCCCCCGCATCATTCTTCACGTCCTCATCCCCATCTACCTCGGATGGGTGTTGTTTGTCCATTAACATGGCTGGTTTTTTCGGATTTTCCTTCCTCACTGGCGGCTTTGCCACTTGTGCTCCACTAACTTCCCGCCATTCGCGTCGAGTGGCCTTCTTGCCACAAGGCTCACCCGAGTGGACAAAGGAGGCACACTTTGGGCATGACTTTGGTCTCCATTCGAATTGCACCTCCACCTCTTCAACGTTCCCATCCTCATCCCTCATCTTCACCTTTCTCGGGTAGTCAAAACCGGCACATATTTCGACACACACCCGAGCAAATCCTAGCCTCCTCCGGAGTTTTGTGTCTTCATCAAGAGTAATAGGCCTACCAAGCACACTCGCAATGGTGGAGATGAGCTCCGGCGACCAAAATTTCAGCTCAAGTTCCGGCAAGCGCACCCAAATGGGTATCTTCGTCACCTTTTCTTGTCGCATGCACAACATCCTTGACCAAGGTTGGACGGCAAGTGGGGCTCCCCTCACCATCCACGGTCCACCCTCTAGTGGGAGTTTCATGTCCTCAACAATGGAGAAACGAATGAGAAAATACCCATGTTGGCGGCGGAAGATGGAGAGCTCTCCTTTGATCTTCCAAATGCGTTTCAAATGTTGTTCGAGAGTTGACATGTGTGGTCGGAATCCCACCAAGCACCCTACAGACATCATATCCCATTGTTGCACAAGTTCCTTCACCTTGTATTGGCCGAAACTTTCACCCCCTTCAACGACCGGTGGCACGAAAGCAAGTTTCTCAGCCATGGGAGGTGAGGGGCTGAAAAGTGACGCCCAAGTCTTGGCTAGACGAGTCTTTTCCGGCCATTCTCGCCTTCCCTCACGTTCCTTCTCTTTGTCCTTCTCATTTGCTCCCTTTCTCTCCTCGCCGGAGTTCTCACCGTCCGGCGGTGGCAGCAGGCCGGAGCCGGTGATGGGTGGTCGGCCAGCGACCGGGGGTGGCCGGCCAGCAGTCCCGGCAGTCAGGGGTGGCAAAGGTGGTTGCTCCCCCATCCACTTCTCCTTCTCACTCTCCTCCTTCTCCTTCTCCTCTTCTCTCCTTCTCTCCTCGCCGGAGCTCTCGCCGTCCGGCGGTGCCAGAACGCCGGAGTCGCTGGTGGTGGGCCGGCCGGAGACCTGGGGTGGCCGGACGGTGGACGTGGCAGCCATGGGAGGCCTAGGCAAGAGAAGTCCCAAGCCTTCCCATGCTCACCTCCTCTCCCCTCAACTTTCTCTCTCTAGGATTCCCTTTTCTCCAGAGCTTCTCTCTCTAGAAACTCTCACCCTCTTATTCCTCACTCTCTTCACGCTCTGCTTATCTCTCTTTCCTTCTCTCTCATTCTCCCTCTCTCCTCCCTTCCTCTTCTCTCTCCCTCTCCTTCCCTCCCTCTCCTCCACTCTCCCTTCTCTCTCTTCTCTCCCTCCTCTCTCCTTCTCTGTCTCTCTACCCTTCTCACTCTCCTCTTCTCTCGTTTCCTCCCTCCTCTGTTCTCCTTCTCTCTCCCTCTTCCTTATCTCTTCTTCTCTCTCTTTCCTCTTTCCCCCTCTCTCCTCTTCCCTCTTCTCGTTCCCTATCTCCCTCTTATGCTCTCATTCTCTCCGTATAAGGACAAGGAGAGAAGGAAGAGAGGAGCGAGAGCGAGAGAAGGGGAAAAAGAGAGAGGATAAAACAAAATTCTCTCCTCTTCCCTCTTCTCGTTCCCTCTTCCCTCTTCTCTCATTCTCTCCTTATAAGGACAAGGAGAGAAGGAAGAGAGAGGCTAAAACAAAATTCTCCCTCTTCCCTCTTCTCGTTCCCTATCTCCCTCTTATGCTCTCATTCTCTCCTTTTCTCTCTCTTTCCCTTCTCTATCCTCCCTCCCTCTCTGCTCTTGTCTATTCTCGTGTTCTCTCTCTCCCTCTTCCTTCTATCTCCTTCTCCTTTCTCTGCTCTTCTTATCCTCTTTTCTCCACTGGCCTTCTCTCTCCCTTCTCTACCTCTCACTCTCGTTCTCCATATCTCTTCTCTCTCTCTCTCTCCCTCTCCCTTTCCTCTCTTTTCTTCTCTCTCTTCCCATTTCTACTCTTCTCTACCACTCTTCTCCTCCTCCTCCCTCTTCTCCTCCTCCCTCTTCTCCTTCTCTCCTCCTTGTTCTACCCCTCACCTTTTCTCTCTTCTCCTTTTCTCACTCTCCCTCTAGATACTCTTTCTCTTCTCCTTCTCTCTCGTTCACTCTCTCCTCATCTTTCTCCTTATCTCTCTTTCCTTCTCTCTCTTCTCTCCCTCCTCTCTCCTTCTCTCTCTCCTCTTCAATCGTTTCCTCCCTCCTCTGTTCTCCTTCGCTCTCCCTCTTCCTTATCTCTTCTTCTCTCTCTTTCCTCTTTCCCCATCTCTCCTCTTCCCTCTTCTCGTTCCCTATCTCCCTCTTATGCTCTCATTCTCTCCTTATGAGGATACGGAGAGAAGGAAGAGATGAGCGAGAAGGAGAGAAAGAGAAGAAGAGGGAGGATAAAGAGAAGAGAAGGAGAGGAGGAGAGGGAAGATGAGAAGGAGAGGGGACTCCTCTCTCTATGTCCTCTTTCCCTTCTTCGCTCCTCTCCCCATTCTCTCTCTCTCCCTTCTCCCTCTCTTTACCTTCTCTGTCCTTCTCCCTCTTATCCTCTTCTCTTCCCACTACCCTCCTTTCTCTCTCTCGCTTCTCTATCTCCTTATCCCTCTCCTCCACTCACCTCTCTCGTTTACTCTTTCCTCCTCTATCTCTCTTGCTTCTCTCCTACTCTATCTCTACTCTCCCTTCTCTATCTCGTTCCCTTCCCCTTCCCTCTTTTCCTCCTTTCCTTCTCTGTCCTCCTCTCATTCTCTTGTTTCCTCTCACCTCCTCTCTTGTTCCCTCTCTCCTTCTTCTTCTCTCTCTCGCCCTCTTCTCCCTCTCTCCTCCCCTCTTGTCCTCTCCTTCTCTCTCCCTCCTTCTCCGCTCTCTCCTCTTATCCCTCCGTCTCCTCTCGTTCCCTCTCTCTTCTCCTTCTCTCTCTCCTCCCCTCTCTTCCTCTCCACTCCCTCCTCTTCTCTCTCTCCTTTAATCCCTTCATCTCCTCTCCTTGCCCCTCTCTTCTCCTTCTCTTTTTTTCTCTCACCTTCCCTTCTCTGTCTCCTCCTCTCCCTCTCGTCTTCTCCATTTCCCTCTCTCTCCATCTCCCTCTTATTATCTCTCTCTTTCTCTCTCCTCTTATCTTTCCTCTCTTCTTTCTCCTTCTCTATCTCCCTCTTATCCCTCTCCTTCTCTCCTTTTCTCTCTCCCTCTTATCCCTTTCCTCCACTCCCTCCTTCTCTTCCTTCTCTCGCTCTCTCTCCCTACTTCTCCCTCCTATCTCTTCTCTTCTCTCTCTCCTCTTTTCTGTTCTCCTTCTATCTTCTCTCCATATCCTTGTCCCTATTCTCTCTTCTCTGCCCCTATCCTTCTCTCTCTCTCCCTTCTCCTTTCTCCTAGGTTGTCTACCTCTCTTTCTTCTCCTTCTCTCCCCCTCTTCTTCTTCACCTTCTCTCTTTTCCCTCTTCTCTGCCTTCTCATTATCCTTATCCTTCTCCTCCTCTCTCCCTTCTCATTTCTCTCACCTTTTCTTTCTCTCTCTTCCTTCTCTCCCTCTCTCCTTATCCCTTTCTCCTTATGCCACTCTCTTTATCTCTCTCTCCTCTCTCCTTCCCCCTCTTCTTCTCTCCCTCCTCTCGCTTCTCCTTTTCTCCCAATCCTTCTCTCTCTCCTCGTCCCATTCTGTAGAGCCATTCTCTCTCTCTCTCTCTCTCTCTCTCTCTCTCTCTCTCGTTCTACCCCTCTCTTATCTCCTTCTCTACCACTCTCCTTTCTCATTCTTCCCTCGTCTCTTTCTCTCATCTCCCTTGCCTCATCTCTATCTCCCTAATATTCCCTCTCGTCTCCCTTCCCTCTTATCCCGCTCCCCTTCTTCTTCTCTCCTTATCCTTCTCTCTTCTTCTTCTCTCTCCCCATTTTATCCTTCTTCATCATCCTCTTTCCCTTCTCCTTCTCTCTCTCGTCTCTACCTCTCTCCTTCCCTCCAATTCCTTCACCCCCTCTCCCCTCTACTTTCCTATCCTCCTCTCTCCCTTGTCTCCTTCTCTCTCCTCCTTCCCTCTTCTCCTTCATTTTCTAACTCCCTCCTCCTTCTCTCGCTCTCTCTCTCCCTTCCTCTCCCTCTTCTCTCCTCCCTCTCCTTTTCTCTCTCTTTCCTTTCTCTATCCTCCCTCCCTCTCTGCTCTTGTCTATTCTCGTGTTCTCTCTCTCCCTCTTCCTTCTATCTCCTTCTCCTCTCTCTGCTCTTCTTATCCTCTTTTCTCCACTGGCCTTCTCTCTCCCTTCTCTACCTCTCACTCTCGTTCTCCATATCTCTTCTCTCTCTCTCTCTCTCTCTCCCTCTCCCTTTCCTCTCTTTTCTTCTCTCTCTTCCCATTTCTACTCTTCTCTACCACTCTTCTCCTCCTCCTCCCTCTTCTCCTCCTCCCTCTTCTCCTTCTCTCATTCTCCTTGTTCTACCCCTCACCTTTTCTCTCTTCTCCTTTTCTCACTCTCCCTTTAGATACTCTTTCTCTTCTCCTTCTCTCTCGTTCACTCTCTCCTCATCTTTCTCCTTATCTCGCTTTCATTCTCTCTCTTTCTCCCTCTCTCCTCCCTTCCTCTTCTCTCTCACTCTCCTCCGCTACCCCTTCACTCTCCCTCTCCCTCCTCTCTCTCCTCTTCTCTCGTTTCCTCCCTCCTCTGTTCTCCTTCGCTCTCCCTCTTCCTTATCTCTTCTTCTCTCTCTTTCCTCTTTCCCCATCTCTCCTCTTCCCTCTTCTCATTCCCTATCTCCCTCTTATGCTCTCATTCTCTCCTTATGAGGATAAGGAGAGAAGGAAGAGATGAGCGAGAAGGAGAGAAAGAGAAGAAGAGAGAGGATAAAGAGAAGAGAAGGAGAGGAGGAGAGGGAAGATGAGAAGGAGAGGGGACTCCTCTCTCTATGTCCTCTTTCCCTTCTTCGCTCCTCTCCCCGTTCTCTCTCTCTCCCTTCTCCCTCTCGTTACCTTCTCTCTCCTTCTCCCTCCTATCCTCTTCCTCTCCCACTACCATCCTTTCTCTCTCTCGCTTCTCTATCTCCTTATCCCTCTCCTCCACTCACCTCTCTCGTTTCCTCTCTCCTCCTCTATCTCTCTTGCTTCTCTCCTACTCTATCTCTACTCTCCCTTCTCTATCTCGTTCCCTTCCCCTTCCCTCTTCTCCTCCTTTCTTCTCTGTCCTCCTCTCATTCTCATGTTTCCTCTCACCTCCTCTCTTGTTCCCTCTCTCCTTCTTCTTCTCTCTCTCCCCCTCTTCTCTCTCTCCCCCTCTTCTCCCTCTCTCCTTCTTCTTCTCTCTCTCCCCCTCTTCTCCCCCTCTCCTTTCCTCTCTCCCTCTTATCCCTTTCCTCCACTCCCTCCTTCTCTTCCTTCTATCGCTCTCTCTCCCTACTTCTCCCTCCTATCTCTTCTCTTCTCTCTCTCTTCTTTTCTGTTCTCCTTCTCTCTTCTCTCCTTATCCTTGTCCCTATTCTCTCTTCTGTGCCTCTATCCTTCTCTATCTCTCCCTTCTCTTTTCTCCTAGGTTGTCTACCTCTCTCTCTTCTCCTTCTCTCCCCCCTCTTCTTCTTCTTCACCTTCTCTCTTTTCCCTCTTCTCTGCCTTCTCATTATCCTTATCCTTCTGCTCCTCGCTCCCTTGTCTCCTTCACCCCCTCTCCCCTCTACTCTCCCGTCCTCCTCTCTCCCTTGTCTCCTTCTCTCTCCCTCTTCTCTCCTCCTTGAAGCTTCTCCCCACTATCCGCACTCCTTCCTTCACACTTTGAATAACATCCACCAGGCTCCTCTTCTCATCATCAAAGATGCGCCTATTTCTTTCTTGCAAACATTCATGGACCACCGCTCCCAAGGCTAGCCTTATGATATTTACTATCCCAGCCCCTCCTCTAATCCGGATAACCCGTTGTACCTCGGCTCCATTGTATCTTCTACATCCATGCTTAGCTTTAGCACCCCCGAATTTGTGCCCACACATGTGTTGTATACTCGCATTTCCAAAAAAGATGTGCCATATCTTCCTCTCCGTCCTCGCAAAGTACACACGTGGTATCATGCGTGGCTCCCCTCTGCTTCATGAGGCACTTTGTTGTGAGTCTTCCACGTAAAGCCCTCCAAAGTGTCATTGCGTGCTTCGGGACATGGTTGTTATGCCACACCAAGGGGGCCCAAACCACATCCTCCTTCTCTTGAATTACCCATGTCCACGCCTCCGTGGTTGTGAAGTTGTCACTCCTCATTCCAATTCGGGTCGGTTTGTCAATCCCACCCGAAATGGGGGTACCCATAATACGTGGCCAAAGTTCCTCCATCTCCAAACTACGTGGGAAGGGGAGGTTCCACACCCCATCCCGAATAAAATAAGACACATAAGTGTCAATAGGAACACCCATATTATGTATGGGCATAGTGAGGTGAAATCTTCTTGTAATAAGTAGTAGAATGGGTAGTCGTGCATGGCGATAGAATTGTAATAGTGGTCGGGTGTTCATGTGGCACCCCCCGCAGACTTAAGCCTCATATTTTGTAGGTTGTAATTTACACACACTTAATAGATTTAGAGGCTAAGCGTCCCTTTTGCTTTGCAAAAAAAAGAAGGAAGAGAAGGAGGGAGTGGAGGAAAGGGATAAGAGGGAGAGAGAAAAGGAGAGAAGGAGAGGGATAAGAGGGAGATAGAGAAGGAGAAAGAAGAGATGAAAGATAAGAGGAGAGAGAAAGAGAGAGATAAAAAGAGGGAGAAGGAGAGAGAGGGAAATAGAGAAGACGAGAGGGAGAGGAGGAGGCAGAGAAGGGAAGGTGAGAGAAATAAGAGAAGGAGAAGAGAGGGGCAAGGAGAGGAGATGAAGGGATTAAAGGAGAGAGAGAAGAGGAGGGAGAAGGAGAGGAGAGGAAGAGAGGGGAGGAGAGAGAAGGAGAAGAGAGAGGGAACGAGAGGAGACGGAGGGATAAGAGGAGAGAGCGGAGAAGGAGAGAGAGAGCGTGTGGGAGGGAGAGAGAAGGAGAGGACAAGAGGGGAGGAGAGAGAGAGGGAGAAGAGGGGGAGAGAGAGAAGAAGAAGGAGTGAGGGAACAAGAGAGGAGGTGAGAGGAAACAAGAGAATGAGAGGAGGACAGAGAAGGAAAGGAGGAGAAGAGGGAAGGGGAAGGGAACGAGATAGAGAATGGAGAGTAGAGATAGAGTAGGAGAGAAGCAAGAGAGATAGAGGAGGAGAGAGGAAACGAGAGAGGTGAGTGGAGGAGAGGGATAAGGAGATAGAGAAGCGAGAGAGAGAAAGGAGGGTAGTGGGAAGAGAAGAGGATAGGAGGGAGAAGGAGAGAGAAGGTAAGGAGAGGGAGAAGGGAGAGAGAGAACGGGGAGAGGAGCGAAGAAGTTAAAGAGGACATAGAGAGAGGAGTCCCCTCTCTTTCTCATCTTCCCTCTCCTCCTCTCCTTCTCTTCTCTTTATCCTCTCTCTTCTTCTCTTTCTCTCGCTCTCGCTCCTCTCTTCCTTCTCTCCTTATCCTTATAAGGAGAGAATGAGAGCATAAGAGGGAGATAGGGAACGAGAAGAGGGAAGAGGAGAGATGGGGAAAGAGAAAAGAGAGAGAAGAAGAGATAAGGAAGAGGGAGAGGGAAGGAGAACAGAGGAGGGAGGAAACGAGAGAAGAGGAGAGAGAGAAGTAGAGAGGAGGGAGAGAAGACAGAGAAGGGGGAGTGGAGGAGAGGGAGAGAAGGAGAGTGAGAGAGAAGAGGAAGGGAGGAGAGAGAGAAGGAAAGAGAGATAAGGAGAAAGATGAGGAGAGAGTGAACGAGAGAGAAGGAGAAGCGAAAGATTATCTAGAGGGAGAGTGAGAAAAGGAGAAGAGAGAAAAGGTAAGGGGTAGAACAAGGAGAAGGAGAGAAGGAGAAGAGGGAGGAGGAGGAGAAGAGTGGTAGAGAAGAGTAGAAATGGGAAGAGAGAGAAGAAAAGAGAGGGAAAGGGAGGGAGAGAGAAGAGATATGGAGAACGAGAGTGAGAGGTAGAGAAGGGAGACAGAAGGAGAGTGGAGAAAAGAGGATAAGAAGAGCAGAGAGAGGAGAAGGAGATAGAAGGAAGACGGAGAGAGAGAACACGAGAATAGACAAGAGCAGAGAGGGAGGGAGGATAGAGAAGGGAAAGAGAGAGAGAAGGAGAGGGAGGAGAGAAGAGGGAGAGGAAGGAGCGAGAGGAGGAGGGAGATAGAAAATGAAGGAGAAGAGGGAAGAGGAGGGAGAGAAGAGAGGCAGAGAAGAGAGGGAAGGAGGAGAGAAGAGGGAGAGAGTAGACAAGGGAGAGAGGAGGATAGGAAAGTAGAGGGGAGAGGGGGTGAAAGAATGGGAGAGAAGGACAGAGGTAGAGACGAGAGAGAGAAGGAGAAGGGAAAGAGGATGATGAAGAAGGATAAAATGGGGAGAGAGAAGAAGAATAAGAAGAAGAAGAAGAAGAAGAAGAGAGAAGGATAAGGAGAGAAGAAGAATGGAGCGGGATAAGAGGGAAGGGAGAGGAGAGGGAATATGAGGGAGATAGAGATGATGCGAGGGAGATGAGAGAAAGAGAAGAGGGAAGAATGAGAGATGAGAGTGGTAGAGTAGGAGATAAGAGAGGGGTAGAACGAGAGAGAGAGAGAGAGAATGGGTCTACAGAATGGGACGAGGAGAGAGAGAAGGATTGGGAGAAAAGGAGAAGCGAGAGGAGGGAGAGAAGAAGAGGGAGAAGGAGAGAAGAGAGAGATTAAGAGAGTGGCATAAGGAGAAAGGGATAAGGAGAGAGGGAGAGAAGGAAGAGAGAGAAAGAAAAGGTGAGAGAAATGAGAAGGGAGAGAGGAGGAGAAGGATAAGGATAATGAGAAGGCAGAGAAGATGCAAGAGAGAGAAGGAGAAGAAGAGAGGGAGAGAAGGAGAAGAGAGAGAGGTAGACAACCTAGGAGAAAGGAGAAGGGAGAGAGAGAAGGATAGAGGCAGAGAAGAGAGAATTGGGTAAGAATAAGGAGAGAAGAGAGAAGGAGAACAGAAAAGAGGAGAGAGAGGAGAGAAGAGAGGAGGGAGAAGTAGGGAGAGAGAGCGAGAGAAGGAAGAGATGGAGGGAGTGGAGGAAAGGGATAAGAGGGAGAGATAAAAGGGGAGAAGGAAAGAAGGAGAGGGATAAGAGGGAGATAGAGAAGGAGAAAGAAGAGAGGAAAGATAAGAGGAGAGAGAAAGAGAGAGATAATAAGAGGGAGAAGGAGAGAGAGGGAAATGGAGAAGACGAGAGGAGAGGAGGAGACAGAGAAGGGAAGGTGAGAAAAAAAGAGAAGGAGAAGAGAGGGGCAAGGATAGGAGATGAAGGGATTAAAGGAGAGAGAGAAGAGGAGGGAGAAGGAGAGGAGAGGAAGAGTGGGGAGGAGAGAGAGAAGGAGAAGAGAGAGGGAACGAGTGGAGACGGAGGGATAAGAGGAGAGAGCGGAGAATGAGGGAGGAAGGCAGAGAGAGAGCGAGAGAAGGAGGAGGGAGATAGAAAATGATGGAGAAGAGGGAAGAGGAGGGAGAGAAGAGAGGGAAGGAGGAGAGAAGAGGGAGAGAGAAAGAGACAAGGGAGAGAGGAGGATAGGAAAGTAAAGGGGAGAGGGGGTGAAGGAATGGGAGAGAAGGAGAGAGGTAGAGACGAGAGAGAGAAGGAGAAGGGAAAGAGGATGATGAAGAAGGATAAAATGGGGAGAGAGAAGAAGAAGAAGAAGAAGAAGAAGAAGAAGAAGAGAGAAGGATAAGGAGAGAAGAAGAAGGGGAGCGGGATAAGAGGGAATGGAGAGGAGAGGGAATATGAGGGAGATAGAGATGAGGCAGGGGAGATGAGAGAAAGAGAAGTGGGAAGAATGAGAGAGGAGAGTGGTAGAGAAGTAGATAAGAGAGGGGTAGAACGAGAGAGAGAGAGAGAGAGAGAGAGAGAGAGAGAGAGAGAGAGAGAGAGAGAATGGCTCTACAGAATGGGACGCGGAGCGAGAGAAGGCTTGGGAGAAAAGGAGAAGCGAGAGGAGGGAGAGAAGAAGAGGGAGAAGGAGAGAGAGAGAGAGATAAAGAGAGTGGCATAAGGAGAAAGCGATAAGGAGAGAGGGAGAGAAGGAAGAGAGAGAAAGAAAAGGTGAGAGAAATGATAAGGGAGAGAGGAGGAGAAGGATAAGGATAATGAGAAGGCAGAGAAGAGGGAAGAGAGAAAAGGAGAAGAAGAAGGGGGGGGAGAGAAGGAGAAGAGAGAGAGGTAGTCAAGCTAGGAGAAAGGAAAAGGGAGAGAGAGAGAGAGAGAGAAGGATAGAGGCAGAGAAGAGAGAAGGAGAACAGAAAAGAGGAGAGAGAGAAGAGATAGGAGGGAGAAGTAGGGAGAGAGAGCGAGAGAAGGAAGAGAAGGAGGGAGTGGAGGAAAGGGATAAGAGGGAGAGAGAAAAGGAGAGAAGGAGTGGGATAAGAGGGAGATAGAGAAGGAGAAAGAAGAGAGGAAAGATAAGAGGAGAGAGAAAGAGAGAGATAATAAGAGGGAGAAGGAGAGAGAGGGAAATGGAGAAGACGAGAGGAAGAGGAGGAGACAGAGAAGGGAGGTGGGAGAAAAAAAGAGAAGGAGAAGAGAGGGGCAAGGAGAGGAGATGAAGGGATTAAAGGAGAGACAGAAGAGGAGGGAGAGAAGGATGAGAGGAGAGAGAGGGAGAAGAGGGGGAGAGAGAGAAGAAGAAGGAGAGAGGGAACAAGTGAGGAGGTGAGAGGAAACAAGAGAATGAGAGGTGGACAGAGAAGGAAAGGAGGAGAAGAGGGAAGGGGAAGGGAACGAGATATTGAAGGGAGAGTAGAGATAGAGTAGTAGAGAAGCAAGAGAGATAGAGGAGGAGAGAGGAAACGAGAGAGGTGAGTGGAGGAGAGGGATAAGGAGATAGAGAAGCGAGATAGAGAAAGAAGGGTAGTGGGAAGAGAAGAGGATAGGAGGGAGAAGGAGAGAGAAGGTAAAGAGAGGGAGAAGGGAGAGAGAGAGAACGGGGAGAGGAGCGAAGAAGGGAAAGAGGAGATAGAGAGAGGAGTCCCCTCTCCTTCTCATCTTCCCTCTCCTCCTCTCCTTCTCTTCTCTTTATCCTCTCTCTTCTTCTCTTTCTCTCCCTCTCGCTCGTCTCTTCCTTCTCTCCTTATCCTTATAAGGAGAGAATGAGAGCATAAGAGGGAGATAGGGAACGAGAAGAGGGAAGAGGAGAGATGGGGAAAGAGGAAAGAGAAAGAAGAAGAGATAAAGAAGAGGGAGAGGGAAGGAGAACAGAGGAGGGTGGGAACGAGAGAAGAGGAGAGGGGGCAGAAGGAGAGAGAGGAGAAGGAATGAGAGGAGAGAGAAGCTCTGGGGTTGCGTATGGGGAACCTAGGGTTTTCTAGGGTTTTCAACCTCATTTTTCCACCAAATCTCTTAATTTCTTCACCAAAATGGATCCTAAGTCTAGTTCTACACGTTTGAAACAACAAGATGGAGATTGTGGCATCATTAAGGATCTCCATCATGCATCAAAGAAAGCACCACCCTAGGGTTTGGAGGGTGAAGCTTCTACGCCACTTCTAGGGAGTACTTCAATCCCCCAAGGAAGTGGTTCGACCTCTTTGGGGCCAGCGCAAGGGCATCCACGGCCCTTGATCCACCGGCCGTTAAGGGAGGGGAGAAGGTCGCCATTTGCACAAAGGTTGAAGTCGTGGAGGCACTAAGAAGATGGGACAAGGTCTTGGTTGGTCACTTCATAGCCTTCAAGCTGCACTTGCCGACGTTAGAAAAACATCTCCACAAGTTGTGGGGCATAGTTGGAAGCATGGAAATCATTAGGAGGAGTCAAGGTTTCATGCTTTTTCGTTTTACACTTGGGGAGGATAGAAAGAAGGTGCTTGAAGGAGGGCCTTGGTTCGTTAAAGGAGCTCCCCTTGTGGTTCAAGAGTGGGTGCCGGAGATGACATTGAAGAAGGCCAACATAACCACGGTGCCCATTTGGGTTCGTTTGCCGGAGCTAGATCTACGATTTTGGTCGGTAAAAACCTTGAGCAATATTGCAAGTGTTCTTGGAAGACCACTCTACATGGATGAACACACGGCGGGCGGGAGAAGGCTAGCTTTTGCGCGAGTTTGCATTGAGGTTAGTCACGATTTCTTATACCCTAGTTGGGTAGAGGTGCAAGTGGAAGAAGGTGAGATGCATATGGTGCATGTGGAATATGAATGGCGCCCCGGGTATTGCAAGGATTGCCAAGAATTCGGCCATTATGTGGAGAAGTGCCCAAAGAGGAGGATGCCTAGTACCATGCTTGGTCCTCCACAAAGAAATGCCGAAAAATGGGTTGTGGTAAATCGAGGAAAGGCCGGAAAAATGGATGTGAGGGAAGAAGGATTGCAAATAGGGATTGGTAGTGCGAAACACCAAAGTTTGGTGGGATTGTTGGGGGAGGCCATGATGGAAGAGAGTTTCGTTGGTGAGGGAGGTGAGGGAAGGGGTGTTGGAAGGGATTATGACGTGGAGCCCCTTGGGGCTGACGTGGAATCGAAGGCAAATGAGAGGAGGACACATGGGAAGGAGTGTGGGAGGGAAAATGAGGAGGGAAACGTGAAAGAAGGTGGGGGAAAGCTTTGTGCATCTCTTTAGGGCAAGCAAATGAGAATGGGACACGTGGCAGGGGAGAGGAGGGAAATGAAGACAAAAAGAAGGTTTGCTTTGGTGAGATAACGGTCACAAGGGGGGGAGCCTACGAGGAAGCGACAAGTGGCAGTCAAGGGAAGGAAATAGAATTGCAAAAGAAAGATTTGTGCTTCACATTGGGAGGAACCAATGGGGAAGGAGATGCACGTCATAGGAGTGTAGGGGCCAATGAGGAGGGAGATGAGTGCTCAATTTTTGAAGGGACCAATGAGGAGGGAGTTGAGTGCTCACAAGATAAAGGGACCAATGAGGAGGGAGTTGAGTGCTCACAAGATAAAGGGGCCAATAAGGAGGGAGTTGAGTGCTCAATTATAGGAGCCAATGAGAAAGGAGGTGAGTGCTCCATGCTTGGGGGGACCAATGAGGATAAAGCTAGTACTACATTTGAAGACATAGATGGGGACCACGTTTTCTCTAGTGGGAAGAAAGGAAAAAGAGAAACATTGGATAGGAAATCACGTGATTCTCAAGGGAGTGTGGGGTTTCAAGTGGGAAAGGGTATGCATGGGAATAACGTGCATGAGAAAAAAAGTGTGGGTGATGGGTTGAGTGGTGTAGTATCCCTAGTGTCTCAAGAGAAAGGATGGGTTTCACTCAAAAGAGTGGCTAGAGAGAAGGAGAAGGGGAAAGAGATCTCGAGCATAAACAAAAATGGAGGAAGGTTTGATGTGCTCAACGAAGCCGAGAAGGAAAGTGGAGTAGAAGATGGGGAAATTTCGAAGCAAGAAATGGAGATATCGTTGCGAGAAGACACTAGTGTTGGGCAACCAAGGAGAGGGTGCTCCACACCACCTCCGGTTGATTTGGAAACAATCTCACCACAACCCGAAGTTTTCAAGGCCATACGTGAGAAGGGTTTGAGGCAACAAAAGAACACACGTGGAGGCAAGGGGTGCGCCCCCTCACCTTGAATCCATGAATGTCCTAATATGGAACGTGCGCGGTGCAAATGGACCCGGCGGAGCACATATGACAAGGGGTCGACTAAGGAAGGAGAAACCGGACATTGTTTGTCTTGTGGAGCACAAAGTGAAATTGAAGAAATTGGCAAGATTCAAGCGTGCAATTTGGCCCCATGCGTGGGTGGGAAATAACTTGATTGTTGACTCTGGGAGAATCCTAGTACTTTGGAATGAACATGTGGTTGATCTTGAAGTAAAGTTTGAGTCAACCCAAATGCTCCACTTCAAAGGTTGCTTGAAAAACGGAGTTGCGTTCGTCCTCATGGCCATATATATAGAGAATGGACACATTGATAGACGAATCTTGTGGAGGGACCTTGAATCCGTGGAGCCTACAACGTCAATGCCTTGGTTGGTAGGAGGCGATTTTAATTGCATTCGATGGCCGTGGGAAAAAACGAGGAGGAGGGGGAGTAAATGAGGCTGCTATAAAAGATTTTAACGAGAGTGTGGATGCCCGACAACTCCTAGAGATGCCTTCCTCGGGTGGAGAGTTCACTTGGTCGAATTCTTCCGAAGGAAGTGCTTGCATTGAAACTCGAATTGATCGGACCTTGATGAATAACGCATGGTTAGAAAAGTTTCCACAATCTCACTATGTAGTGGGGGAGAAGGCTTTAAGTGACCATGCGACACTTATCATGAGAACGGAAGGAAACGAGAGACGGAAGGCGCGGATGTTTAGGTTCGAAAACCATTGGGTGGAGCATGAGGATTTCCTTTCGATGGTGGAAGGGGCTTGGGCAACACTTGTAAATGGCACTCCTATGTTTCGTGTGGTGGAGAAATCGAATGATGTCAAGGAGGCACTCAAGATGTGTAGTGCGAGTATGTTTGGGAATGTTGAAAACAAAGTGAAGCAAGCCCGGGAAGCTCTTGAAGATGTAAGGAGAAGAAGGAGTAATAATCCGGTGGATGGATCACTTGAAGTTGTTGAGGGGGCTGCAAAAGGCGAGCTTGCACGTGTCCTTGCTTCGGAGGAATCCATTGTTAGGCAAAAATCAAGAGTTAAGTGGTTAAAGGAGGGGGATCGGAATACCCAGTTTTTCCATACGCAACTTCGAGTGAGGAGAGCCACCAACCAAGTGAGAAGAGTGTGTGAGGGTGAGAGCATTGCGGAGGAGGAGGGGGAAATCCGTGAAGTGTTTCGACGTTTTTTTTCTAACTTGTTTGCTAGTGATTTTCAGGTACAACCTATTAAGCCGTCGATAACTTTGCCTCTCCTTGAACCCTCGGAAGGGGATGGCCTAGTTCGAAAGCTGACCATGAAGGAGTTGGAGGATGTTGTTTTGAATGCAAATGTGGACAAAGCACCGGGGCCCGATGGCTTTAATGCCATGTTCTTCAAGGCGGCATGGAGGATAGTAAAGAAGGACGTGTTTAAGGAGGTGGATTCTTGCTTGAGTAGCGGGAAGTTATTGGCCAAGTGGAACTACACATCCATCACGATCATACCAAAAAAGAAAGCACCGTCCATGGTAGAAGACTATAGGCCCATAGCCTTATGCAACATGACGTACCGATTCAGCTCAAAGGTCCATGCAAATCGATTGAAGGGGTTACTCCCAAAGCTAGTAGGAGAACATCAAAGTGCTTTCATCCAAGGAAGGAGAATTGGGGATAATATCCTCCTTGCACACGAATTGTGCCATAATCTTCATCTCGGCAAGGGGAAAGGAAGAATGTGTATCAAGCTTGATATTAGAAAGGCTTATGACTCCATCTCGTGGGAGTTTCTTGAGCATGTGATGCTGAAATTTGGCTTCCCCAAGAAGTGGAGGACGACCATCTTGGCTTGTGTGAAGCATCATTTGTTGTGACGGTAAATGGAGCAAACTCTACACCTTTTCGAGCAACAAATGGGTTGCGACAAGGAGACCCGTTAGCCCCATATTTGTTCGTTATGTGCATGGAGGTCTTGAGTAAGATGGTGAACATGGCGGTGGAGGAAGGAAGGATAGAACCCATAGTTTGTGGAGACATGGTCGTGTCCCACTTATTGTTCGCCGATGATGTTCTATTATTTGCAAAGGCCACAAGAGAGAATGCACACGCAATTAAAGAGGTACTTGCAGAATTTACGGCATGTTCGGGACTGAAATTCAACGTCTCAAAAAGTCAGATTTTCATGGGAGGCGATATCCAACATGGGCAATGGATTTTCCGGTTGTCTACCTAGGCTTGCCGCTCTTTTCGGGAAGAATGGGAAGAAATCATTGCACATCCCTTGTAAACAAAGTGAAGGCTCGCCTTAGCTCATGGCAGCAACACTTTCTCTCCATTGCCGGAAGAGTGGAGCTTGTGAGAAGCGTGTTGATTTCCCTTAGCATATATTGGACATCCGCTTTTCTTCTTCCAAGGCGAGTCCTACACGAATTGGAGAGCATCATGAGTAGATTCATATGGGGGGACCGAAGAAGTGGGTGGCAGTCGCTTGGAAAGACGTGTGTACTCCAAAGGATGAAGGAGGACTTGGCCTTAAACGCTTAACGGAGTGGAACGATGTGGGACTCCTTCGCTTGTTTTGGCTAGTCGTGGAAGGTGGTAACTCACTTTGGGTGAAGTGCATTCGCCAAAAATACTTAAAGACACGCACTATTTGGCTTGCAAGACACCCATCTTCCTCCTCGTGGGCTTGGCGAGGGATACTTCGAGTGCGTGACATTGCAAGACGGCATATTCATTACAAGGTTGGAAATGGGGAGGACATAAGATTCTTCCAATATCCATGGTGTGGGGAGCCTTTCCAATGCACAACTTGGGGGGAACGTTTACACTATTAAGTGGGGGTACCATGGGACGTCAAAGTGGCTTTCTTCATCAAGGAGGGTCGTTGGGCTCTACCCCCACCAAGGTCATGTATAATGGAGGAGTTATGGGACAAGATTAGGCATATACCCATCCTTGGAGGACGTGATGGGCCAGCAAGGATAAATGGAAGAGGTGAAACATTTGGGATGAAAGAGGCTTGGAAGTGGGTGAGGGAACCGGGCACCAAAGTGGGATGGACGAAAGTGTTGTGGCACAAACACGCCATCCCAAAGCATGCCCTCACGGCTTGGAGAGCACTAAGGGGCCGACTTGTCACGAAGAAGCTTATGAATCAAAGAGGAGCCACACATGACCCCACTTACGTTCTTTGTGAGGAAATGGAGGAGGATATAGAACACCTATTTTGGGGATGTCTATACACGAGAGAGGTATGGAAAAGGATCCTTGCAAGCCTACAACTCAGCCCAAACTTTGCAAGTACTCTTGAGGGGGAGGCATCACGACTCTTACATGCTAGTGGTAGTAAAGTAGACAAGGTAGTCCGAAGATGGGCATTTAGTGCTATGGTACATGAAAGTTGGCAAGAGAGGAATAGAAGGATCTTCGAGGGAGAGAAGAAAAGGCCGGAGGAACTCATGAGGCTCATCAAGGATACAATCCGATACATGGGAGACAAGATCAAGGAATTAGCAAGGAATGAAGAAGAACTCACGCACTTTGAGCTTATTTGGTTGTAATAAAATGTAGCGTGGTTGTCTTTGCGCATGGGAACATTGTAATAGATTTTTGTGTAGCGCATAGGTAGAAATACGGATTTCATTGTAGGGTGTGGCTGGTTTATGCGTGTGGCATAACCTGCGCTCAAAACACTCATTTTTGTAGGCTGTAAACAATACTTATCAATAGATTTAGAGGCTAAGCCTCCCTTTTTGCTTTGCAAAAAAAAGAAAGAAGAGGAGAGAGAGAAGGAGAGAGGAGCGAGAGAAGAGAGAGAAGGGGGAGCGGAGGAGAGGGAGAGAAGGAGAGTGAGAGAGAAGAGGAAGGGAGGAGAGAGGGAGAAAGAGAGAGAAGGAAAGAGAGATAAGGAGAAAGATGAGGAGAGAGTGAACGAGAGAGAAGGAGAACAGAAAGAGTATCTAGAGGGAGAGTGAGAAAAGGAGAAGAGAGAAAAGGTGAGGGGTAGAACAAGGAGAAGGAGAGAAGGAGAAGAGGGAGGAGGAGGAGAAGAGTGGTAGAGAAGAGTAGAAATGGGAAGAGAGAGAAGAAAAGAGAGGGAAAGGGAGAGAGAGAGAGAAGAGATATGGAGAACGAGAGTGAGAGGTAGAGAAGGGAGAGAGAAGGAGAGTGGAGAAAAGAGGATAAGAAGAGCAGAGAGAGGAGAAGGAGATAGAAGGAAGAGGGAGAGAGAGAACACGAGAATAGACAAGAGCAGAGAGGGAGGGAGGATAGAGAAGGGAAAGGGAGAGAAAAGGAGAGGGAGTAGAGAAGAGGGAGAGGAAGGGAGAGAGAGAGAGAGAGAGAGAAGGAGGAGGGAGATAGAAAATGAAAGAGAAGAGGGAAGAGGAGGGAGAGAAGAGAGGCAGAGAAGAGAGGGAAGGAGGAGAGAAGAGGGAGAGAGAAGGAGACAAAGGAGAGAGGAGGATAGGAAAGTAGAGGGGAGAGGGGGTGAAGGAATGGGAGAGAAGGAGAGAGGTAGAGACGAGAGAGAGAAGGATAAGGGAAAGAGGATGATGAAGAAGGATAAAATGGGAGAGAGAAGAAGAAGAAGAAGAAGAAGAGAGAAGGATAAGGAGAGAAGAAGAAGGGGAGCGGGATAAGAGAGAAGGGAGTGGAGAGGGAATATGAGGGAGATATACATGAGGCAAGGGAGATGAGAGAAAGAGAAGAGGGAAGAATGAGAGAGGAGAGTTGTAGGGAAGGAGATAAGAGAGGGGTAGAACGAGAGAGAGAGAATGACTCTACAGAATGGGACGAGGAGAGAGAGAAGGATTGGGAGAAAAGGAGAAACGAGAGGAGGGAGAGAAGAAGAGGGAGAAGAAGAGAGGAGAGAGAGATAAAGAGAGTGGCATAAGGAGAAAGGGATAAGGAGAGAGGGAGAAGGAAGAGAGAGAAAGAAAAGGCGAGAGAATTGAGTAGGGAGAGAGGAGGAGAAGGACAAGGCTAATGAGAAGGCAGAGAAGAGAGAAGAGAGAGAAGGAGAAGAAGAAGAGGGGGGAGAGAAGGAGAAGAGAGAGAGGTAGACAACCTAGGAGAAAGGAGAAGGGAGAGAGAGAGAAGGATAGAGGCAGAGAAGAGAGAATAGGGATAAGGATAAGGAGAGAAGAGAGAACGGGAATAGAAAAGAGGAGAGAGAGAAGAGAAGAGATAGGAGGGAGAAGTAGGGAGAGAGAGCGAGAGAAGGAAGAGGAGGGAGTTGAGGAAAGGGATAAGAGGGAGAGTGAAAAGGAGAAAAGGAGAGGGATAAGAGGGAGATAGAGATGGAGAAAGAAGAGAGGAAAGATAAGAGGAGAGAGAAAGAGAGAGGTAATAAGAGGGAGAAGGAGAGAGAGAGAAGGATAGAGGCAGAGAAGAGAGAAGGAGAACATAAAAGAGGAGAGAGAGAAGAGAAAGAGATAGGAGGGAGAAGTAGGGAGAGAGAGCGAGAGAAGGAAGAGAAGGAGGGAGTGGAGGAAAGGGATAAGAGGGAGAGATAAAAGGAGAGAAGGAAAGAAGGAGAGGGATAAGAGGGAGATAGAGAAGGAGAAAGAAGAGAGGAAAGATAAGAGGAGAGAGAAAGAGAGAGATAATAAGAGGGAGAAGGAGAGAGAGGGAAATGGAGAAGACGAGTGGGAAAGGAGGAGACAGAGAAGGGAAGGTGAGAGAAAAAAAGAAGAAGGAGAAGAGAGGGGCAAGTAGAGGAGATGAAGGGATTAAAGGAGAGAGTGAAGAGGAGGGAGAGGAGAGGAAGAGAGGGGAGGAGAGAGAGAAGGAGAAGAGAGAGGGAACGAGAGGAGACGGAGGGATAAGAGGAGAGAGCGGAGAAGGAGGGAGAGAGCGGGTGGGAGGGAGAGAGAAGGAGAGGACAAGAGGGGAGGAGAGAGAGAGGGAGAAGAGGGGAGAGAGAAGAAGAAGGAGAGAGGGAACAAGAGCGGAGGTGAGAGGAAACAACAGAATGAGAGGAGGACAGAGAAGGAAAGGAGGAGAAGAGGGAAGGGGAAGGGAACGAGATAGAGAAGGGAGAGTAGAGATAGAGTAGGACAGAAGCAAGAGAGATAGAGGAGGAGAGAGGAAACGAGAGAGGTGAGTGGAGGAGAGGGATAAGGAGATAGAGAAGCGAGAGAGAGAAAGGAGGGTAGTGGGAAGAGAAGAGGATAGGAGGGAGAAGGAGAGAGATGGTAAGGAGAGGGAGAAGGGAGAGAGAGAGAACGGGGAGAGGAGCAAAGAAGTGAAAGAGGAGATAGAGAGGGGAGTCCCCTCTCCTTCTCATCTTCCCTCTCCTCCTCTCCTTCTCTTCTCTTTATCCTCTCTCTTCTTCTCTTTCTCTCACTCTCGCTCGTCTCTTCCTTCTCTCCTTATCCTTATAAGGAGAGAATGAGAGCATAAAAGGGAGATAGGGAACGAGAAGAGGGAAGAGGAGAGATGGGGAAAGAGGAAAGAGAGAGAAGAAGAGATAAGGAAGAGGAAGAGGGAAGGAGAACAGAGGAGGGAGGAAACGAGAGAAGAGGAGACAGAGAAGGATAGAGGAGGGAGAGAAGAGAGAGAAAGGGGAGCGGAGGAGAGGGAGAGAAGGAGAGTGAGAGAGAAGAGGAAGGGAGGAGAGAGGGAGAAAGAGAGAGAAGGAAAGAGAGATAAGGAGAAAGATGAGGAGAGAGTGAACTAGAGAGAAGGAGAAGAGAAAGAGTATCTAGAGGGAAAGTGAGAAAAGGAGAAGAGAGAAAAGGTGAGGGGTAGAACAAGGAGAAGGAGAGAAGGAGAAGAGGGAGGAGGAGGAGAAGAGTGGTAGAGAAGAGTAGAAATGGGAAGAGAGAGAAGAAAAGAGAGGGAAAGGGGGAGAGAGAGAGAGAGAGAGAAGAGATATGGAGAACGAGAGTGAGAGGTAGAGAAGGGAGAGAGAAGGAGAGTGGAGAAAAGAGGATAAGAAGAGCAGAGAGAGGAGAAGGAGATTGAAGGAAGAGGGAGAGAGAGAACACGAGAATAGACAAGAGCAGAGAGGAAGGGCGGATAGAGAAGGGAAAGAGAGAGAAAAGGAGAGGGAGGAGAGAAGAGGGAGAGGAAGGGTGAGAGAGAGCGAGAGAAGGAGGAGGGAGATAGAAAATGAAGGAGAAGAGGGAAGAGGAGGGAGAGAAGAGAGGGAGAGAAGACTGGGAAGGAGGAGAGAAGAAGGAGAGAGAAGGAGACAATGGAGAGAGGAGGATAGGAAAGTAGAGGGGAGAGGGGGTGAAGGAATGGGAGGGAAGGAGAGAGGTAGAGACGAGAGGGAGAAGGGAAAGAGGATGATGAAGAAAGATAAAATGGGGAGAGAGAAGAAGAAGAAGAAGAAGAAGAAGAAGAAGAGAGAAGGATAAGGAGAGAAGAAGAAGTGAACCCCCTGTCTTTTCTGACTAAACCAAGCCTTTGTTGGTTGATATTGATTGAGTTGGAGGGCCCCCCACGGAATCATCAAACAACCATCACCCAACAAGCAACTCCAGAGCGCGCTAGTGCGACGTTGCTGGCCGGCTCTGGCCTTCGTGACCTACACTCTGACCGTCACCGTAGCTCGTTCTTCGGCTAGCACCTCCTCTCGTCCTCGTTCATTAGTACAACAAGCAACGGATTGAGCGATCTGCTATCAGTTGCTGGCTTGCTTTGGCTAACGCCTACACGCCTTCGTGAACAAGCAACGGACGGTAACGAAGTGAGTGTTGCTTTGCTGCTCCGGTTACGAAGCGAGTGAGTGAGCGGGATAAGAGGGAAGGGAGAGGAGAGGGAATATGAGGGAGATAGAGATGGCCCAAGGGAGATGAGAGAAAGAGAAGAGGGAAGAATGAGAGAGGAGAGTGGTAGAGAACGAGATAAGAGAGGGGTAGAACGAGAGAGAGAGAGAGAGAGAGAACGAGAAGGATTGGGAGAAAAGGAGAAGCGAGAAAAGGGAGAGAAGAAGAGGGAGAAGGAGAGAGGAGAGAGAGAACGAGAGTGGCATAGGGAGAAAGGGATAAGGAGAGTGGGAGAGAAGGAAGAGAGAGAAAGAAAAGGGGAGAGAAATGAGAAGGGAGAGAGGAGGAGAAGGATAAGGATAATGAGAAGGTAGAGAAGAGGGAAGAGAGAGGAGGAGAAGAAGAAGAGGGGGGAGAGAAGGAGAAGAGAGAGAGGTAGAAAACCTAGGAGAAAGGAGAAGGGAGAGAGAGAGAAGGATAGAGGTAGAGAAGAGAGAATAGGGACAAGGATAAGGAGAGAAGAGAGAAGGAGAACAGAAAAGAGGAGAGAGAGAAGAGAAGAGATAGGAGGGAGAAGTAGGGGGAGAGAGCGAGAGAAGGAAGAGAACGAGGGAGTGGAGGAAAGGGATAAAAGGGAGAGAGAAAAGGAGAGAAGGAGAGGGATAAGAGGGAGATAGAGAAGGAGAATGAAGAGAGGAAAGATAAGAGGAGAGAGAAAGAGAGAGATAATAAGAGGGAGAAGGAGAGAGAGGGAAATGGAGAAGACGAGAGGGAGAGGAGGAGACAGAGAAGGGAAGGTTAGAGAAAAAAAGTGAAGGAGAAGAGAGGGGCAAGGAGAGGACTTACCCGTGTGTGGGGAGCCTAATTTGTTTTGGTAGGATAGACATGTTTGTAATGCTGACCTAGCACGCTTTGGTATCCGATTATGCAGAGTAGCATAATCCGAATTTGTAAATTTCTGCACCTTTGTGCTATATATACACATGGAGGCTCGCCTCCCTTTTTGCATTGCATAAGAAAAAGGAGAGGAGATGAAGGGATTAAAGGAGAGAGAGAAGAGGAGGGAGAAGGAGAGGAGAGGAAGAGAGGGGAGGAGAGAGAGAAGGAGAAGAGAGAGGGAACGAGAGGAGACGGAGGGATAAGAGGAGAGAGCGGAGAAGGAGGGAGAGAGCAGGTGGGAGGGAGAGAGAAGGAGAGGACAAGAGGGGAGGAGAGAGAGAGGGAGAAGAGGGGGAGAGAGAAGAAGAAGGAGAGAGGGAACAAGAGAGGAGGTGAGAGGAAACAAGAGAATGAGAGGAGGACAAAGAAGGAAAGGAGGAGAAGAGGGAAGGGGAAGGGAACGAGATAGAGAAGGGAGAGTAGAGATAGAGTAGGCGAGAAGCAAGAGAGATAGAGGAGGAGAGAGGAAACGAGAGAGGTGAGTGGAGGAGAGGGATAAGGAAATAGAGAAGCGAGAGAGAGAAAGGAGGGTAGTGGGAAGAGAAGAGGATAGGAGGTTGAAGGAGAGAGAAGGTAAGAAGAGGGAGAAGGGAGAGAGAGAACGGGGAGAGGAGCGAAGAAGGGAAAGAGGAGATAGAGAGAGGAGTCCCCTCTCCTTCTCATCTTCCCTCTCCTCCTCTCCTTCTCTTCTCTTTATACTCTCTCTTCTTCTCTTTCTCTCCCTCTCGCTCGTCTCTTCCTTCTCTCCTTACCCTTATAAGGAGAGAATGAGAGCATAAGAGGGAGATAGGGAACGAGAAGAGGGAAGAGGTGAGATGGGGAAAGAGGAAAGAGAGAGAAGAAGAGATAAGGAAGAGGGAGAGGGAAGGAGAACAGAGGTGGGAGGAAACGAGAGAAGAGGAGAGAGAGAAGGAGAGGGAGAGAGAAGGGGTAGCGGAGGAGAGGGAGAGAAGGAGAGTGAGAGAGAAGAGGAAGGGAGGAGAGAGGGAGAAAGAGAGAGAAGGAAAGAGAGATAACGAGAAAGATGAGGAGAGAGTGAACAAGAGAGAAGGAGAAGAGAAAGAATATCTAGAGGGAGAGTGAGAAAAGGAGAAGAGAGAGAAGGTGAGGGGTAGAACAAGGAGAAGGAGAGAAGGAGAAGAGGGAGGAGGAGGAGAAGAGTGGTAGAGAAGAGTAGAAATGGGAAGAGAGAGAAGAAAAGAGAGGGAAAGGGAGAGAGAGAGAAGAGATATGGAGAACGAGAGTGAGAGGTAGAGAAGGGAGAGAGAAGGAGAGTGGGGAAAAGAGGATAAGAAGAGCAGAGAGAGGAGAAGGAGATAGAAGGAAGAGGGAGAGAGAAAACACGAGAATAGACAAGAGCAGAGAGGGAGGGAGGGAGGATAGAGAAGGGAAAGAGAGAGAAAAGGAGAGGGAGGAGAGAAGAGGGAGAGGAAGGGAGAGAGAGAGCGAGAGAAGGAGGAGGGAGATAGAAAATGAAGGAGAAGAGGGAAAAGGAGGGAGAGAAGAGAGGCAGAGAAGAGAGAAGGAGAACAGAAAAGGGGAGAGAGAGAAGAGAAGAGATAGGAGGGAGAAGTATGGAGAGAGAGCGAGAGAAGGAAGAGAAAGAGGGAGTGGAGGAAAGGGATAAGAGGGAGAGAGAAAAGGAGAGAAGGAGAGGGATAAGAGGGAGATAGAGAAGGAGAAAGAAGAGAGGAAAGATAAGAGGAGAGAGAAAGAGAGAGATAATAAGAGGGAGAAGGAGAGATAGGGAAATGGAGAAGACGAGAGGGAGAGGAGGAGACAGAGAAGGGAAGGTGAGAGAAAAAAATAGAAGGAGAAGAGAGGGGCAAGGAGAGGAGATGAAGGGATTAAAGGAGAGAGAGAAGAGGAGGGAGAGGACAGGAAGAGAGGGGAGGAGAGAGAAGGAGAAGAGAGAGGGAACGATAGGAGACAGAGGGATAAGAGGAGAGAGCGGAGAAGGAGGGAGAGAGAAGGAGAGGACAAGAGGGGAGGAGAGAGGGAGAAGAGGGGTAGAGAGAGAAGAAGAAGGAGAAAGGGAACAAGAGAGGTGGTGAGAGGAAACAAGAGAATGAGAGGAGGACAGAGAAGGAAAGGAGGAGAAGAGGGAAGGGGAAGGGAACGTGATAGAGAAGGGAGAGTAGAGATAGAGTAGGAGAGAAGCAAGAGAGATAGAGGAGGAGAGAGGAAACGAGAGAGGTGAGTGGAGAAGAGGGATAAGGAGATAGAGAAGCGAGAGAGAGAGAGAGAGAAAGGAGGGTAGTGGGAAGAGAAGAGGATAGGAGGGAGAAGGAGAGAGAAGGTAAGGAGAGGGAGAAGGGAGAGATAGAGAACGGGGAGAGGAGCGAAGAAGGGAAAGAGGAGATAGAGAGAGGAGTCCCCTCTCCTTCTCTTCTCTTTATCCTCTCTCTTCTTCTCTTTCTCTCCCTCTCGCTCGTCTCTTCCTTCCCTCCTTATCCTTATAAGGAGAGAATGAGAGCATAAGAGGGAGATAGGGAACGAGAAGAGGGAAGAGGAGAGATGGGGAAAGAGGAAAGAGAGAGAAGAAGAGATAAGGAAGAGGGAGAGGGAAGGAGAACAGAGGAGGGAGGAAACGAGAGAAGAGGAGAGAGAGAGAAGGAGAGAAGGGGGAGCGGAGGAGAGGGAGAGAAGGAGAGTGAGAGAGAAGAGGAAGGGAGGAGAGAGGGAGAAAGGGAGAGAAGGAAAGAGAGATAAAGAGAAAGATGAGGAGAGAGTGAACGAGAGAGAAGGAGAAGAGAAAGAGTATCTAAAGGGAGAGTGAGAAAAGGAGAAGAGAGAAAAGGTGAGGGGTAGAACAAGGAGAATGAGAGAAGGAGAAGAGGGAGGAGGAGGAGAAGAGTGGTAGAGAAGAGTAGAAATGGGAAGAGAGAGAAGAAAAGAGAGGGAAAGGGAGAGAGAGAAGAGATATGGAGAACGAGAGTGAGAGGTAGAGAAGGGAGAGAGAAGGAGAGTGGAGAAAAGAGGATAAGAAGAGCAGAGAGAGGAGAAGGAGATTGAAGGAAGACGGAGAGAGAGAACACGAGAATAGACAAGAGCAGAGAGGGAGGGAGGATAGAGAAGGGAAAGAGAGAGAAAAGGAGAGGAAGGGGGAGAGAGGGAGAGAAGGAGAGAAGAGATAGAAAATGAAGGAGAAGAGGGAAGAGGAGGGAGAGAAGAGAGGTAGGGAAGGGGAAGAGATAAACAATGCATGGCTTGAAGCTTTCCCGGATTCCTTCTATGAGATAGGGGAGAAGGACTTGAGTGACCATGCTATGCTCACATTGAAAACGGAATGAAATGGGTTGAGAAAGAAGAGGATATTTCGGTTTCAAAATCATTGGGTCGAGCACGAAGAGTTTGGTGAGGTTGTTAAAGAGGCGTGGACTAGACTTGTTAATGGGACACCCATGTTTCGTGTGGTGGCAAAATTGAAGGAAGTAAAGGATGCTCTCAAGAAGTGGAGTGGGGATAAGTTCGGTAACATTGCACATAAGGTTGGGGGGCTGCCACCAATGCCCTTGCAGATGTGAGGGCTAGGAGGAGTGCAAATCCGGAGGTCGATGCTCTAGCCCTTGAGGAAGTAGAGGCTAAGGATGAGCTAGCACGAGTTCTTGAATGTGAGGAGTCCTTGATTAGGCAAAAATCGCGAGTCAAGTGGTTGAAGGAGGGTGATCGAAACACGAGGTTCTTCCATGCGCACCTAAGAAGTAGGAGAGCCACCAACCAAGTGAGGAGAGTTTGTGAGGGAGAGAACATTATCGAGGAGGAGGGTGGCATCCGCGAGGCATTCCGGTGTTTTTTTGCTAATTTGTTTGCTAATGGTTTTCAGGTACAACCCGTCCCCACATCATTAATATTGCCCATTCTTGACCCACGGGAAGGTGACTTGTTGGTGCGCAAGCTGACTTTAAAGGAGTTGGAGGACGTGGTGTTGTTTGCAAATGTGGACAAGGCACCGGGTCCGGATGGTTTCAATGCAAAATTTTTCAAGGCGGCTTGGGGAATAATCAAGAGAGATGTCTTCAAGGCCGTGGACTCATGCTTGAGCAATGGAAAGATGTTGGCACAACTAAATTATACCTCCATCACAATCATTCCTAAGAAGAAGGCCCCCGCGGTGGTTGAGGATTATCGACCTATTGCATTGTGTAATATGATGTATAGGTTCATTGCGAAGGTGCTTGCAAACCGGTTGAAGAGTCTATTACCAAAGCTGGTTGGAAACACTCAAAGTGCCTTTGTTCAAGGAAGACGAATCAGCGATAACATACTCCTTGCACATGAGCTTTGCCACAACATTCACCTTGCAAGGGGTCGATGGCGTATGTGTATTAAGTTGGACATCCGGAAAGCCTATGATTCTCTATCGTGGGAGTTCTTGGAACAAGTTATGGTGAGATTTGGGTTCCCGGGCAAGTGGAGGAGAGTGATCATGGCGTGTGTTGAAGCCTCATTTGTGGTAACGGTGAATGGAGCCAACTCAACACCATTTCGAGTGAGGAATGGATTGCGGCAAGGGGACCCTTTGGCACCATATTTGTTTGTCTTATGCATGGAGGTGTTGAGTGAAATGGTGAAGATGGCGGTGAGAGATGGGCAAATCGAGCCGTTAGAGTGTGGGGATGTGGCCGTGTCACATTTGTTATTCGCCGACGATGTCCTCATGTTTGCAAAGGCCACAAAGGAGAATGCAAGAGGAATCAATAAAGTCCTTGATGAATTCACGGCTTGCTCGGGGCTGCGGTTTAGTGTCTCGAAGAGTCAAATCTTTATGGGTGGGGAAGTCACACATGGAGAGTGGATTGTGGAGCACCTTGGTATGGAACGTAAGGAGTTTCCGGTGGTGTATCTTGGCCTTCCTCTATTTTCAGGAAGGATGGGGAAAAGCCATTGTGGGGTTCTTATAAACAAGGTAAAAGCTCGCCTAAGCACGTGGCCACAAAATTACCTTTCCATTGCCGGGAGGGTTGAGCTTGTGAGAAGCGTCCTTGTCTCGCTTAGCATATATTGGACCTCCGCATTCTTGATCCCAAGAAAGGTTCTTCATGAGATGGATAGTATCATGAGCCACTTCATTTGGAGAGGGCCGAAGAAATGGGTGGCCGTTGCTTGGAAAGATGTTTGCACCCCAAAGGACGAGGGTGGCCTCGGCCTAAAGAAGCTCACGGAGTGGAATGATGTGGGTCTCCTTAGACTCTTTTGGCTTGTGGTGGAGGATGAAAACTCGTTGTGGGTGAAGTGTATGCGTCATAAGTACTTGAAGAATCGATCAATATGGCAAGCAAGACCACCGTCGACATGTTCTTGGGCTTGGAGGGGGATCCTTCGGGTCCGCGAGATGGCTTGCAAGCACATTTCCTATGAGGTGGGCAATGGAGAGAATATCCGTTTCTTTCACTTTCCATGGTGTGGAACACCATTCCAAGGGCAGCCTTGGGGGGAGAGGCTTCATTACGAGTTGGGGGTACCTTGGGATACCAAGGTATCTTTCTTCATTCGAGAGGGTGCGTGGAGGCTCCCCTTCCCGAGATCAAATACCATGGAGGAGTTATGGGAGAGGGTGAAACATATCCCTATTACGGGAGGAATGGATAGACCGACAAGGCTTCATGGGAATGGAGGCTCTCTCGGCATGAAAGAGGTTTGGAAATGGGTTAAGGAACCGGGAACCAAGGTTAGTTGGGCGGACATGGTGTGGCACAAGCATGGGATACCAAAGCATGCACTCACAACATGGAGAGCAATGCGAGGCCGACTACTAACGAAGACACTCATGATCAAAAGGGGAGCAAAGCACGACCCGACATGTGTCCTTTGTATGAGTGTGGAGGAAGATATAGAACACTTATTTTGGGGATGCACGTTCACTAGAGAGGTATGGGGCCAGCTCCTCTTGCACCTTCAAATCAGCCCCAACATTGACACTTCTCTTGCGCGAGAAGCAAATCGCATCCTACACATTCGAGGCAAGCGCCTTGCAGACATAACAAGGAAGTGGGTGTTCAATGCCATGATACATGAGTGTTGGCAAGAACGAAACCGAAGAATCTTTGAGGGAGATAGGAAGAAACCGGGGGACATCATTTCAGCAATTAAAGATACGATCCGATGTATGGGAGACAAAGGAAAAGACATAGTGAAGAACAAAGAAGAACACAAGACCTTTATAGATACGTGGAAGTAGGGTAGCCTCTTGTGAGGTTTGATGTAATCACGTTTGTAAAACGGAGTAGATGTGGCCGGCTTTGCATGTAGCACAAGCCCGCGCACCAAAAACTTATCATTTTTGTAGGTTGTAAACACTTAGTTTATTAATACAATTAGAGGCCAAGCCTCCCTTTTGCTTTGCAAAAAAAAAAGAAAAAAGGCATAGAAGAGAGGGGAGGAGAGAAGAGAAGAGGGAGAGAGAAGGAGACAAGGGAGAGAGGAGGATAGGAAAGTAGAGGGGAGAGGGGGTGAAGGAATGGGAGAGAAGGACAGAGGTAGAGACGAGAGAGAGAAGGAGAAGGGAAAGAGGATGATGAAGAAGGATAAAATGGGGAGAGAGAGGAAGAAGAAGAAGAAGAGAGAAGGATAAGGAGAGAAGAAGAAGGGGAGCGGGATAAGAGGGAAGGGAGAGGAGAGGGAATATGAGGGAGATAGAGATGAGGCAAGGGAGATGAGAGAAAGAGAAGAGGGAAGAATGAGAGAGGAGAGTGGTAGAGAAGGAGATAAGAGAGGGGTAGAACGAGAGAGAGAGAGAGAGAGAGAGAGAGAGAGAGAGAGAGAGAGAGAATGGCTCTACAGAATGGGACGAGGACAGAGAGAAGGATTGGGAGAAAAGGAGAAGCGACAGGAGGGATAGAAGATGAGGGAGAAGGAGAGAGGAGAGAGAGATAAAGAGAGTGGCATAAGGAGAAAGGGAGAAGGAGAGAGGGAGAGAAGGAAGAGTGAGAAAGAAAAGGTGAGAGAAATGAGAAGGGAGAGAGGAGGAGAAGGATACGGATAATGAAAAGGCAGAGAAGAGGGAAGAGAGAGAAGGAGAAGAAGAAGAGGGGGGAGAGAAGGAGAAGAGAGAGAGGTAGACAACCTATGAGAAAGGAGAAGGGAGAGAGAGAGAGAGAAGGATAGAGGCAGAGAAGAGAGAATACGGATAAGGATAAGGAGAGAAGAGAGAAGGAGAACAGAAAAGAGGAGAGAGAGGAGAAGAGATAGAAGGGAGAAGTAGGGAGAGAGAGCGAGAGAAGGAAAAGAAGGAGGGAGTGGAGGAAAGGGATAAGAGGGAGAGAGAAAAGGAGAGAAGGAGAGGGATAAGAGGGAGATAGAGAAGGAGAAAGAAGAGAGGAAAGATAAGAGGAGAGAGAAAAGAGAGAGATAATAAGAGGGAGAAGGAGAGAGAGAGGAATGGAGAAGACGAGAGGGAGAGGAGGAGACAGAGAAGGGAAGGTGAGAGAAAAAAAGAGAAGGAGAAGAGAGGGGCAAGGAGAGGAGATGAAGGGATGAAAGGAGAGAGAGAAGAGGAGGGAGAAGGAGAGGAGAGGAAGAAGAAGGGAGAGAGAGCGAAAAAAGTAGGAGAGAGAAGCTCTGGGGATAGCATGGGGAAACCTATGGTGTTTCTAGGTTACTTTTAACGTTTTTCCACCGAAACACTCGATTTCTTTAGCAAATGGAGCATTTGCAACGTTCTAACACCATTGGGTGGCCGGTTGGAGATGGTGGCACTAACAAGCATCTCCAAGAGGCAAGCTTAAGTCGTGGAAACGCGGGGAAGGATGGAGATGGTGGTGCGCACTCCACTTTTGAAGAGGAACACCGACCTAGGAAGTGGTCAGAGCTCTTCTCGGCCGGTGCTATGGCATCAACGGTGTTAAACTACAGGACACCGGAGGAGAAGGATGGGATGAAGGTGGCGGTGTGCACTAGAGAAGAAGTGGAGGATGCACTTAAGTCATGGGATAAGTTACTTTTTGGTTACTTTGTGGATTTCAAGCCGCATTTGCCGACGTTGGAGCGTTATCTTCATAAGCTATGGAGACTTTCCGGTGTCGTGGAGGTGATTAAAAGGCAAGAGGAGTTCTTGTTATTTCGCTTTACTTTGGAAGATGACCGAAAACACGTCTTGGAGCATGGACCTTGGTTCGTTAGGGGAACCCCACTAGTAGTGCAAAAGTGGACGGCGGAAAGGGAGATGAAGAGGAGCAAGATATCGACCCTACCAATTTGGGTAAGATTGTCGGAACTTAACCTTCGGTTTTGGTCACCAAGAATCTTGGGGAATATCATTAGTGTGCTTGGGAAACCGTTATACATGGATGCAAACACCTCATCCGGGAGGAGGCTATCCTATGCTCGTGTGTGTGTGGAAGTGGGGAACACTTTCTCTTACCCGGCGTTTGTGGGAGTGCAAGTCGAGGGGGGGAGGGTGGAATCGGTGGAAGTGGAATACGAATGGAAACCGGAACATTGTGGGGGGGTGCAATGAATTTGGCCATAGTTTGGAGAGATGCCCGAAGCAACCAAGGGGAGGGGGAAGTCGACTGCAAAGGTGGTGGGGGAAAGCACCTAAGGTGTCGCATGAGTGGGTCCAAGTGGGAAGGAAGGGAAGCAAAGATGCATCTCGATCGAAGGAGTGTTTGGATGAAGGAATCACTTGGGCCAAGGATGATGCCGACACTAGAGAGGGAGAGGAGGAGCACGTTCAAGTGGGGGAGGAGATGGGAACGGAATCCGTCAAGGGAGGAACGGAAAAGGTGGGCCAAGGGATGGTAAAGTTAACAGAGAAGGAACAAAACGTGGTTGAAGAAGAGCCAAACTTTGTGCAACAAATTTTCGTGGTCCAAGAGGGAGCAAGTTCAAATGAGCCAATCATGGAGGAGACACAAAAGGTGGAAGGAGTAGAACCAATAAAAATGCAGCAAAATTTCGTGGTCCACCATGGAGCATGTTCAAATGAGCCAATCATGGAGGAGTTCCCACCTTTGGGGGGGACAAAGGCTGCCACAAGTAAGGAAGGGACACTTGGCCCCAATTGGAGCACTAGTGGAGACAAAAGCACAAAAGGACAAAAAGAAAAGCAACCTTCCTCCACACCAATCATTGGGGAGCATTCCAAAGGGGATTCTCTAGTATTAAAGAGTGGACAAGAGTGCAATATTTCCCACTTAACGCATGAAGGAGATAAAAGAGGAAAAGGAGGATTAATTGAAAAGGTTAGTTCAACGATTGGTGCTAATCACGGATTAAGTGAAGTGTGTGATGTTTTTTCGGATCCGACCCATTACCGAAACAAGGGAGGTGTTGTGTCCCATTCTAAATCAGCCCAAGTTAGTATTACAAGAGGAAAAGGAAGGTTTGATATCCTAGCCGCACTAGATGGGGAAGCCGAGGCAAAGGAGAAGAACGGAAGTGAAGAAGAGGAAAATGGGAAAGAAACGTGTGATGAACATAGAAGAAAGCTCGTGTCCCCACCTATGGACGTGGATCTTGAAGCCATCTCACCTCAACCCGATGTGTTTCGTGCTATTCGTGAGAAGGGATTGGAGAAACAGAAGACAATTCGGGGTGGTAAGGGACGTAAGTCACCTAGTGCGCAATGATGAACATCCTAGTGTGGAATGTGCGCGGAGCTAATGGCCCCGGCCGTGCGCATATGATTAGGGGGCGAATAAGAGAAGTAAAGGCGGATATTGTTTGTCACTTGGAGCACAAAGTGAAGACAAAAAAACTAGAGAGGTTTCGGAAGGCTCTTGGGGCAAAAGCTTGGGCGGCAAACAATGTGGTGGTTGACTCGGGAAGGATCTTAGTTCTTTGGGATGAGAGCAAGGTTGACCTTAAGTTGGTGTACGAGACTACACAACTACTCCAATTTGAAGGGCGGGAGAAGACTCTCGATTGCAATATAGTGATTACGGCGGTGTATGGGGAGAATAGTCACTTGGAGAGGCGTGCGTTGTGGGAAGACCTTGCAAGGGCTGCCCCCTCCGACTCAATCCCATGGCTAGTAGGTGGTGATTTCAATTGCATTCGATGGCCACGTGAAAAATGTGGAGGTTGCGGAGTGCAACATGTTGGCTATGGATGACTTTAATCGTTGTGTGGACCAATTCACATGGACTAATTCATCGCATGGGGAAGCTTGTATTGAGACACGCATTGACCGGATCCTCATGTCCCATGCATGGTTGGAGGCTTTTCCAGAGTCGTTCTACGTCGTGGGTGCGAAGGACCTTAGTGACCATGCTATGCTTAACCTTTCTACGGTTAATGAGGGACCAAGGAAGAAGAAGAATTTTCGGTTTGTAAATTTTTGGCCGGACCATGAACAATTTCCGGAGGTGGTGAAAGAGGCGTGGGCTACGTGGGTGGAGGGTACTCCAATGTTTAGAGTTACGGCAAATCTTACTTTGGTCAAAGAGGCACTCAAGAAGTGGAGCTTTGAAAATTTCGGAAACGTTGAAGAAAGAGTGCGTGAAGCTCGATTAGCACTTGAGGATGTGAGGTGTTGGAGGACAACCCATCGGGATGATGAGGGACTTGTGTTTCAAGAAGTGGAATGTAAGGAGATTTTGCAACTTGCGTTGGCACGAGAGGAAGCATTTGTGAGACAGAAATCGAGGGTGAGGTGGTTACGTGAAGGTGACCAAAACTCAAGGTTTTTCCATGCATCCCTTAGAGTGAGGAGAGCCACCAATCATGTGAGAAGAGTGAGTGAGGGAGAGACATTGTTGAATAGGAGGGAGCCATCCGGGAAGCCTTCCGGAGGAGATACTCTAACTTGTTTGCTAGTGGTTTTCAGGTACACTCCTTGGACACGACAATCCAACTCTCTCATTTGGAGGAAGTGGAGGCAAGGGTGCTCATCAAACCTTTGGCCATCCAAGAGCTTGAACGCGTGGTGAAAAGGGCAAATGTGGACAAGGCACCGGGGCCCGATGGTTTTAATGCTAAATTCTTTCGAGTGGCATGGGATTGGATCAAAGATGACATGTTCAAGACTGCCGAGTCCTTCTTCAAGAGTCGGAAACTCCTTCGATAGTTCAACTACACATCCATCACCTTAATCCCGAAGAAAGCAACACCCACAACGGTGGATGACTACCGGCCTATCTCTCTTTGTAATATGGTGTATCGGTACTTGTCGAAGATCCTAGCGAATCGGTTAAAGGAAGTGTTACCAAAGTTGGTGGGAGAAACTCAAAGCGCTTTTGTAAGTGGGAGAAGAATTGGGGATAACATCCTCCTCGCACATGAGATTTGTCACAATATGCACTTGGGTAGAGGCAAACGACGCATGTGTTTGAAGTTGGACCTCCGGAAGGCGTATGATTCAGTGTCGTGGGAGTTTCTTGAGGAAGTACTAAGGAGATTTGGGTTCCTTCCCCTTTGGCAGAAGCTTATCATGATGTGCGTCCGAGCTTCCTTTGTGGTGACAGTTAATGGGGAGAACTCAAGACCGTTTGGTGCCACGAATGGACTTCGACAAGGTGACCCACTTGCCCCTTATCTTTTGTGATGTGCATGGAGGTGTTGAGTGCTATGTTTCGAATGGAAGTGGAATGTGGGAACCTTGACCCGACAACATGTGGGGATATCCCGGTATCACACCTATTATTTGCGGATGATGTTATGGTGTTTGCAGCAGCAACAAAGGAAAATGCTCGAGTGATTAAAAGGGTACTCATGGATTTCTCTTCATCATCGGGGTTGCAACTAAATGTGGCCAAGAGCCAGGTGTTTATGGGGGGAATGGTCACGGATGGTGAATGGATTTGTGCACACTTGGGCATGCAAAGAGTGGAGTTTCCGGTTATGTACTTGGGATTACCATTCTTCTCTTCGCGGCTTGCAAGGCAGCATTGCATGGGATTGATAAACAAGGTACATGCTCGACTTAGCACTTGGAAGCGGAATCATTTGTCTATGGCGGGCCGAGTGGAGCCTGTGAGGAGTATCCTAGTTTCACTTAGTATCTATTGGACCTCAGCTTTCCTCATTCCACGAAAGGTATTGAAGGAAGTAGAGAGTATTATGATCCATTTCGTATGGGGTGGACCAACAAAATGGGTAGCTGTGGCTTGGCGGGACATATGCATGCCAAAGGACGAAGGAGGGTTAGTTCTTCAGCAACTCACAGATTGGAATAATGCTGGCCTCCTACATCTCTTGTGGTTGGTTGTGGAGGAAACTCTCTTTGGGTGCGATGTGTGCGAAGAAAGTACCTTAGAAACCGAAGTATTTGGACAGCCCGGCCCCCTTCACTTTGTTCGTGGGCATGGAGAGGCATACTACGTGTGCGTGAGTTGGCAAAGGAGAAGATCCAATACCAAGTTGGAGATGGGACATCCATTCGGTTCTTCACAAATCCGTGGTGTGGTAGGCCGGTGGTTTGTCTACCTCGAGGTGACCGCATCCATTACGATATGGGTGTCCCAAAGGATGTTTGGGTCTCATATTTTATTCGTGACGGTACTTGGAGACTACCTTTCCCTCGCTCCATGGACATGGAGGAGCTATGGGCAAAGATTTGGCAAACTAAGATCCATGGTGGGCAGGATTTACCTACAAGAGTGGGAGCTACGAATGACAAGTTTACTATGAAGGACGCATGGAGTTGGGTGATACCAAGGCGGAGTAAAGTGGGCTGGAGTTCTATGGTGTGGCATAAGAATCACATCCCAAAGCATGGTATGACGCTTTGGAGGGCAATGAGGGGTAGGTTGGTAACGAAGGTGATGATGCGAGCTCGAGGAGCTTTACACGACCCCACGTGCTCACTATGCAGAATTGGCGAGGAGGACCAGCAACATCTCTTTTGGGCTTGCCATTTCACACGAAAAGTGCAGTCGATGATATTACGGGTGCTAAGTATTGATGCACGTATTGGGGGCACAATTGAAGAAGAGGTCAAGACTCATGGGGAGAAGGGGAAATGATACACATAAAGCCACGAGGAAGCTTGCATTTGCTGCCGCGATATACGAGTGTTGGCAAGAGAGGAACCGAAGAATTTTTTACAATGAGGAGAAGAGGTCGGGAGATATCTTCTCTTTAGTCAAGGAGACGGTGCTAGTGATGGGGCCGAAGATAAAAGGACTACAACAGAGCTCGGAGGGGCTGAAAATATATGAGAGCATGTGGAGCTAGAAGATGCACCAATTGTTGGGTTGCACATAGCATGAGTGTAGGGTCTAGTTCTGTACTTAAGCACAACTCGAGGGTGTAATCGAAACATTTTTTTGGGAGATAGGGAACGAGAAGAGGGAAGAGGAGAGATGGGGAAAGAGGAAAGAGGAAAGAGAGAGAAGAAGAGATAAGGAAGAGGGAGAAGGAAGGAGAACAGAGGAGGGAGGAAACGAGAGAAGAGGAGAGAGAGAAGGGGGAGCGGAGGAGAGGGAGAGAAGGAGAGTGAGAGAGAAGAGGAAGGGAGGAGAGAGGGAGAAAGAGAGAGAAGGAAAGAGAGATAAGGAGAAAGATGAGGAGAGAGTGAACGAGAGAGAAGGAGAAGAGAAAGAGTATCTAACTAGAGGGAGAGTGAGAAAAGGAGAAGAGGGAAAAGGTGAGGGGTAGAACAAGGAGGAGAGAAGGAGAAGAGGGAGGAGGAGGAGAAGAGTGGTAGAGAAGAGTAGAAATGGGAAGAGAGAGAAGAAAAGAGAGGGAAAGGGAGAGAGAGAGAGAGAAGAGATATGGAGAACGAGATTGAGAGGTAGAGAAGGGAGAGAGAAGGAGAGTGGAGAAAAGAGGATAAGAAGAGCAGAGAGAGGAGAAGGAGATAGAAGGAAGACGGAGAGAGAGAACACGAGAATAGACAAGAGCAGAGAGGGAGGGAGGATAGAGAAGGGAAAGAGAGAGAAAATGAGAGGGAGGAGAGAAGAGGGAGAGGAAGGGGGAGAGAAGGAGGGAGATAGAAAATGAAGGAGAAGAGGGAGAGAAGAGAGGCAGAGAAGAGAGGGAAGGAGGAGAGAAGAGGGAGAGAGAAGGAGACAAGGGAGAGAGGAGGATAGGAAAGTAGAGGGGAGAGGGGGTGAAGGAATGGGAGAGAAGGAGAGAGGTAGAGACGAGAGAGAGAAGGAGAAGGGAAAGAGGATGATGAAGAAGGATAAAATGGGGAGAGAGAAGAAGAAGAAGAAGAGAGAAGGATAAGGAGAGAAGAAGAAGGGGAGCAGGATAAGAGGGAAGGGAGAGGAGAGGGAATATGAGGGAGATAGAGATGAGGCAAGGGAGATGAGAGAAAGAGAAGAGGGAAGAATGAGAGAGGAGAGTGGTAGAGAAGGAGATAAGAGAGGGGTAGAACGAGAAAGAGAGAGAGAGAGAGAGAGAGAGAGAGAGAGAGATAGAGAATGGCTCTACAGAATGGGACGAGGAGAGAGAGAAGGATTGGGAGAAAAGTAGAAGAGAGGAGGGAGAGAAGAAGAGGGAGAAGGAGAGAGGAGAGAGAGATAAAGAGAGTGGCATAAGGAGAAAGGGATAAGGAGAGAGGGAGAGAAGGAAGAGAGAGAAAGAAAAGGTGAGAGAAATGAGAAGGGTGAGAGGAGGAGAAGGATAAGGATAATGAGAAGGCAGAGAAGAGGGAAGAGAGAGAAGGAGAAGAAGAAGAGGGGGGAGAGAAGGAGAAGAGAGAGAGAGGTAGACAACCTAGGAGAAAAGAGAAGGGAGAGAGAGAGAAGGATAGAGGCAGACAAGAGAGAAGGAGAACAGAAAAGAGGAGAGAGAGAAGAGAAGAGATAGGAGGGAGAAGTAGGGAGAGAGAGCGAGAGAAGGAAGAGAAGGAGGGAGTCGAGGAAAGGGATCAGTGGGAGAGAGAAAAGGGGAGAAGGAGAGGGATAAGAGGGAGATAGAGAAGGAGAAAGAAGAGAGGAAAGATAAGAGGAGAGAGAAAGAGAGAGATAATAAGAGGGAGAAGGAGAGAGAGGGAAATGGAGAAGACGAGAGGGAGAGGAGGAGACAGAGAAGGGAAGGTGAGAGAAAAAAAGAAGAAGGAGAAGAGAGGGGCAAGGAGAGGAGATGAAGGGATTAAAGGAGAGAGAGAAGAGGAGGGAGAAGGAGAAGAGAGAGGGAACGAGAGGAGACAGAGGGATAAGAGGAGAGAGCGAAGAAGGAGGGAGAGAGAAGGAGAGGACAAGAGGGGAGGAGAGAGTGGGAGAAGAGGGGGAGAGAGAAGAAGAAGGAGAGAGGGAACAAGAGAGGAGGTGAGAGGAAACAACAGAATGAGAGGAGGACAGAGAAGGAAAGGAGGAGAAGAGGGAAGGGGACGAGATAGAGAAGGGAGAGTAGAGATAGAGTAGGAGAGAAGCAAGAGAGATAGAGGAGGAGAGAGGAAACGAGAGAGGTGAGTGGAGGAGAGGGATAAGGAGATAGAGAAGCGAGAGAGAGAAAGGAGGGTAGTGGGAAGAGAAGAGGATAGGAGGGAGAAGTAGAGAGAAGGTAAGGAGAGGGAGAAGGGAGGGAGAGAGAACGGGGAGAGGAGCGAAGAAGGGAAAGAGGAGATCGAGAGAGGAGTCCCCTCTCCTTCTCATCTTCCCTCTCCTCCTCTCCTTCTCTTCTCTTTATCCTCTCTCTTCTTCTCTTTCTCTCCCTCTCGCTCGTCTCTTCCTTCTCTCCTTATCCTTATAAGGAGAGAATGAGAGCATAAGAGGGGATAGGGAACGAGAAGAGGGAAGAGGAGAGATGGGGAAAGTGGAAAGAGAGAGAAGAAGAGATAAGGAAGAGGGAGAGGGAAGGAGAACGGAGGAGGGAGGAAACGAGAGAAGAGGAGAGAGAGATGGAGAGAGGAGGGAGAGAAGAGAGAGAAGGGGGAGCGGAGGAGAGGGAGAGAAGGAGAGTGAGAGAGAAGAGGAAGGGAGGAGAGAGGGAGACAGAGAGAGAAGGAAAGAGAGATAAGGAGAAAGATGAGGAGAGAGTGAACGAGAGAGAAGGAGAAGAGAAACATTATCTAGAGGGAAAGTGAGAAAAGGAGAAGAGAGAAAAGGTGAGGGGTAGAACAAGAAGAAGGAGAGAAGGAGAAGATGGAGGAGGAGGAGAAGAGTGGTAGAGAAGAGTAGAAATGGGAAGAGAGAGAAGAAAAGAGGGGGAAAGGTAGAGAAAGAGAGAAGAGATATGGAGAACGAGAGTGAGAGGTAGAGAAGGGAGAGAGAAGGAGAGTGGAGAAAAGAGGATAAGAAGAGCAGAGAGAGGAGAAGAGCAAAGAGAGGAACACGGAGAGAGAGAACACGAGCATAGACAAGAGCAGAGAGGGAGGGAGGATAGAGAAGGGAAAGAGAGAGAAAAGGAGAGGGAGGAGAGAAGAGGGAGAGGAAGGGAGAGAGAGCGAGAGAAGTAGGAGGGGAGATAGAAAATGAAGGAGAAGAGGGAAGAAGAGGGAGAGAAGAGAAGCAGAGAAGAGAGGGAAGGAGGAGAGAAGAGGGAGAGAGAAGGAGACAAGGGATAGAGGAGGATATGAAAGTAGAGGGGAGAGGGGGTGAAGGAATGGGAGAGAAGGAGAGAGGCAGAGACGAGAGAGAGAAGGAGAAGGGAAAGAGGACGCTTAAGAAGGATGAAATGGGGAGAGAAGAAGAAGAAGAAGAGAGAAGGATAAGGAGAGAAGAAGAAGGGGAGCGAGATAAGAGGGAAGGGAGAGGAGAGGGAATATGAGGGAGATAGAAATAAGGCAAGGGAGATGCGAGAAAGAGAAGAGGGAAGAATGAGAGAGGAGACTGGTAGAGAAGGAGATAAGAGAGGGGTAGAACGAGAGAGAGAGAATGGCTCTACAGAATGGGACGAGGAGAGAGAGAAGGATTGGGAGAAAAGGAAAAGCGAGAGGAGGGAGAGAAGAAGAGGGAGAAGGAGAGAGGAGAGAGAGCTAAAGAGAGTGGCATAAGGAGAAAGGGATAAGGAGAGGGGGAGAGAAGGAAGAGAGAGAGAAAGAAAAGGTGAGAGAAATGAGAAGAAGAAGAGGGGGAGGGGGAGGAGAGAAAGAGAAGAGAGAGAGGTAGACAACCTAGGAGAAAGGAGAACGGAGAGAGAGAGAGAAGGATAGAGGCAGATAAGAGAGAATAGGGACAAGGATAAGGAGAGAAGAGAGAAGGAGAACAGAAAAGAGGAGAGAGAGAAGAGAATAGATAGGAGGGAGAAGTAGGGGGAGAGAGCGAGAGAAGGAAGAGAACGAGGGAGTGGAGGAAAGGGATAAAAGGGAGAGAGAAAAGGAGAGAAGGAGAGGGATAAGAGGGAGATAGAGAATGAGAAAGAAGAGAGGAAAGATAAGAGGAGAGAGAAAGAGAGAGATAATAAGAGGGAGAAGGAGAGAGAGGGAAATGGAGAAGACGAGAGGGAGAGGAGGAGACAGAGAAGGGAAGGTTAGAGAAAAAAAGAGAAGGAGAAGAGAGGGGCAAGGAGAGGACTTACCCGTGTGTGGGGAGCCTAATTTGTTTTGGTAGGATAGACATGTTTGTAATGCTGACCTAGCACGCTTTGGTATCCGATTATGCAGAGTAGCATAATCCGAATTTGTCAAATTCTGTACCTTTGTGCTATATATACACATGGAGGCTCGCCTCCCTTTTTGCAGTGCATAAGAAAAAGGAGAGGAGATGAAGGGATTAAAGGAGAGAGAGAAGAGGAGGGAGAAGGAGAGGAGAGGAGAGGAAGAGAGGGGAGGAGAGAGAGAAGGAGAAGAAAGAGGGAACGAGAGGAGACGGAGGGATAAGAGGAGAGAGCGGAGAAGGAGGGAGAGAGCAGGTGGGAGGGAGAGAGAAGGAGAGGACAAGAGGGGAGGAGAGAGAGAGGGAGAAGAGGGGGAGAGAGAAGAAGAAGGAGAGAGGGAACAAGGAGAGAAAGAGAGAGAGGTCGCATGAGGGTTCCTAGGGCTTTCCGGAGCCAAAACTCTCGTTTTTCCACCTAATTCCCTTGTTTTCGTCTCAAAATGGAGCGTGGAGAGCGCTCTACTACAACAAACACGCCGATTGGAGAGGGTGGCACGATAAAGCTTCTCCATGGACAAAGTTCGCGTTTGGAGGTACATGAGAAGGTAGCTTGTCAAGGCAACATTTCGGAAGGTGAGAGGGCTAGGAAGTGGTCGGATCTATTCACAACGGGAGAAAGAGCTTCCACCGCTTTGGAGTTCATCATGCCGGAGAAGGAAGGTGGGAGCAAGGTGGCGGTATGCTCAAAGCAAGAAGTGGAGAACGCGTTAAGGAAATGGGAGAAGGTTCTTGTTGGATACTTCTTGGGTTTCAAGCCCCACCTCCCAACCTTGGAGCGGTTCTTGCCGAAACTATGGGGGCTCAATGGAAGTGTGGAGATCATTAGAAGGCCGCAAGGGTTCTTGCTCTTCAAGTTCACGTCGGATGAGGATAGGCACCATGTCCTCGAGAAGGGGCCATGGTTCGTTCGGGGTGCACCCCTTGTGGTGCAAAAGTGGTCACCGGAGACGACATTGAAGAGGGCCGAGATCACCTCCATGCCGATTTGGGTAAGGTTTCCCGATCTCGATCTCCGTTTTTGGTCGGCCCACAATCTAAGTGCTATAGCTAGTACCCTAGGACGGCCACTTTACATGGATGACAACACCGCCATGGGGAGGAGGCTAGCGTTTGCGCTAGTTTGTGTTGAGGTGGACCTCGACTTTGAGTACCCCTCGAGGGTGGAAGTGCGGATTGAAGGTGTGAGTAGGGAGGAGGTTATGGTTGAATACGAGTGGAGACCGGGGTATTGCGGGGATTGCAAGGAGTTGGGGCATACAAAGGAGGGTTGTCCACGCAAGAGGAAGGAGAAGGTGGATGAAAGGGAGGCGGGGAAGAAAAGCGAGTGGGTCCAAGTGGGAAAGAAGCGTGGTGCTCGGGTTTCCTCACTTGGTGACGCACGTGGTGAGCTAGCCGGGGAGAAGGAGAACGCCGACATTGCAAATGAGGTGGCAAAGATGGACGGTGAGAAGGCCGGCCGGCCTAACGGAGAAGAAACGGAGGATAACGGAGAAGAAGGGTTGGGTGTAACGTTGGAGGATGAGGGGGGACCATTGGTGGGGGCACAAAAAGCCAAAAGTGGAAAGCAAGTGTGCTTTTTGGAAGAACCAATGATAGGGGAGCAATTCAAAAATGATTCTTTGGCAATCATGGGCACACAAAAAGGGACAAATGAGGAGCACACACATGGCTTGGTGGGGGGACAAAAAGCAAAAAGTGGAAAGCAAGTGTGCATTTTGGAAGAGCCAATGATAGGGGAGCAATTCAAAAATGATTCTTTGGCAATCATGGGCACACAAAAAGGGACAAATGAGGAGCACACACATGGCTTGGTGGGGGGACAAAAAGAGAAAAGTGGAAAGCAAGTGTGCTTTTTGGAAGAGCCAATGGGAAGGGAGCATGTGAAGGATGATTCCATGGCAACCATAGGCACACAAAAAGGGACATATGAGGAGCACCCACGTGGATTGGAGGGGACAAAGGATAAGGGAGAAATGTTGGGGTCCAATAGCACCTCGCCACGTGGAAAGAAAGGGGGAAAATATAAAGGGAAGAATAATGCAATGCCATGTGGTGATGTTTTTGGAGAGAAATGTTTCTTTGGAAGGAGGAAACGTGGGAATAGAGGAGGGTGACTTAGTAAGGGAAGAGGCCCCTATTGGGGCCTAGGGATGAGGTTCATGGAAATTCACGTGAAGAGAAGCAAAGGGCGTTGGTGGGCCTTCTCGGGGGAAATGCGGGTAAAGGAGGGGAGGGCAATGCATGCCACTTGGGAAAGAAGGGATGGGTGTCCCCACCACCTTCCTTGGACCTTGAAGAGTTATCGCCTCAACCGGAGAAGTTTAAAGCGGTGCGCGAGAAGGCTTTGGAGAAACAACGGGCTCACAAGGGGGGAAGGGGACTTGTTCCCCATCTTCATCACCATGATTATGCTTGTATGGAATGTGCGTGGGGTAAACCTTCCCAGTCGTGCGCACATGATAAGAGGGAGGATAAAGGAGGCCAAAGCAAATATCATTATCCTAGTGGAACACAAGGTGAAGAAGAAGAGATTGGCAAGATTTTGTCGAGCAATTTGGGCACACAAGTGGGAATCAAACCATGATGAGGTCGATTCGGGGCGCATTTTGGTACTTTGGAACGAACTTGAGATGGAGCTTGATGTCACGTTTAAGTCCACACAATTGGTCCATCTTGAAGGAAGAGACTTGAGGAGCGGGCATGACATAGCCATTACCGGGGTGTATGGGGCAAATGGTATTGTGGAGAGGCGAGAGTTATGGGAAGATCTTTTGAGGGCTCGGCCTCGGGATGCTAGACCATGGATGATTGGTGGGGATTTCAATTGCATTAGACACCCTAGCGAGAAACATGGAGGAGCGGAGCCAAATTGGGGAGCAATGAGTGACTTCAATGCTTGTATTGACCGAGCACACTTGATGGAGGTGCCGGCTATTGGAGGCGACTTTACTTGGTCCAATTCATCACGAGGAGAGGAGTTGATAGAAACTCGTATTGACCGAATGTTGATGTCGATGGAGTGGCTCGTAGCTTTCCCAGAAAGTTTCTATGAGGTTGGCGCAAGGGATCTTAGTGACCACTCGATGCTTGTCATGGATACGGAGAGGACACGGGATCGGAAGAAGAAATTGTTCCGATTTGCGAATCATTGGGCCAGCCACGAGGGGTTTATGGAGGAGATCGAGAAGGAATGGGGGACGTATATTGAGGGCACACCCATGTTTCGGCTAGTGGAGAAGCTTGATCTAGTAAGAAGATTGCTAGTGAGGTGGAGTGGAGATGTCTTTGGGAACGTTGAGAGGAAGGTGGAGGAGGCACAATGCAAGTTGTGATTGGCGCAACAAGCTAGAAGAGCAAATCCCATGGATGAGGAGGCACGTTAAATGGAGAATAAGTGTAAGGATATTTTGGACCGGAGGCTAGCCTATGAAGAATCACTATTGAGACAGAAATCAAGGGTGCGGTGGCTAAATGAGGGTGACCGGAATACTAGGTTCTTCCATGCGACCTTGAAAGTGAGGAGAGCCACCAATAATGTGAGGCGAGTGTGTGTGGAGGGACAAAATATTGAGGAAGAGGGCCGGATTCGGGAGGCGTTCAAACGGTTTTTCTCTAACTTGTTTGCTAATGGTTTTCAGGTTTCTCGACTTCCCGAAAGTTTATCCCTACCCCGACTTGGGGATGGAAAGGCGGCCGAGCTCATCAAACCAATAACTTTTCAGGAGGTTGAGCATGTGATTATGCACGCAAATGTGGACAAAGCACCAGGCCCGGATGGGTTTAATGCTAAGTTCTTCAAAGTTGCATGGCCTATCATCAAGAATGATGTGTTCAAAGCATTGGAATCCAGCTTTCAGAGTGGGAAAATTCTTCGACGTGCCAACTATACATCCATCACACTAATCCCTAAGAAGAAGGTGGCGACACAACTTGAGGATTTTAGACCAATATCCTTGTGCAATATGGTATATCGGTTCTTATCTAAGGTGGTGGCAAACCGGTTGAAGAGTGTGCTCCCCGATCTTGTTGGAGAAGCCCAAAGCGCCTTTGTGAAAGGGAGAAGGATTAGTGACAACATCTTACTTGCGCATGAGATATGTCACAACATGCACCTTGACCGAGGGAGAGGAAGGATGTGCGTGAAGCTTGACCTAAGGAAGGCCTATGACTCTATCTCATGGGAGTTCATGGAGAGTGTCCTTGAGAGGTTTGGATTCCCACGGCATTGGATCAAGTTTATAATGGCGTCGGTGCGTGCTTCTTTCGTGGTAACGGTAAACGGGGCGAACTCCGGAGTGTTCAAAGCTACAAATGGTCTTCGGCAAGGTGATCCGATAGCACCCTTTCTTTTTGTTTTATGTATGGAGGTGTTGAGCATGATGATTACTCGGGAGGTTGAGGCGGGACATCTTGAGCTTGCGCAAGGAAGGGGGGTCCAAGTTTCACACCTTCTATTTGCGGATGATGTGATGATCTTCGTGGCTGCCACACGAGCAAATGCTTGCACATTGAAGAGGATATTTTCAGAATTTTCAGCATGCTCGGGACTCCATTTCAGCACGACCAAGAGCCAAATATTCTTGGGGGGAGAGGCGCCGGATGGGGAATGGATATGCTCACACCTTGGGATGGAGAGGGTTGCGTTCCCGGTTATGTTTCTTGGCCTTCCACTCTTCACCTCTCGGATGGCTAAAGGGCATTGTGCGGGACTGGTTGATAAGGTACGGGCCAGGTTGAGCTCGTGGACTCGAAGTCTCCTTTCCATGGCGGGCCGGGTTGAGCTCGTGAAGAGTGTGCTTGTTTCTTTGAGCATTTATTGGACGTCGGCTTTCCTACTTCCACGGTCAGTGCTTCATGAAATTGAGCAACTTATGTGCCGCTTCATTTGGGGAGGGGCGAAGAAGTGGGTGGCAGTTGCTTGGAGGGATATTTGTACCCCAAAAGTTGAAGGTGGTTTGGGGCTTCGACGACTCCAACATTGGAACGAGGTGGGCATGCTACGTCTCTTTTGGTACGTGATTGCGGATGAAGGCTCCCTATGGGTCCGGTTTGTTCGCGAGAAGTACCTTAGAAGCCGATCTATATGGTTAGCTCGGCCCCCTTCGGGGTGCTCATGGGCATGGCGAGGGATTTTGGGAGTAAGAGACATTGCTCGGGAATGGATTCGGTACAAGATTGGAGATGGCTCTACTATCTGATTTTTTCAACATCCATGGTGTGGTAGACCACTTCTTTGTGAGCATGAAGGGGAGAGATTACAGTATGACATGGGTGTCCCCAAGGACACACTTGTCTCCTATTTTATACGAGATGGAGCTTGGCAACTCCCACCACCACGCTCCTCCGAGATGTTTGCATTATGGCCACGCATTCTTGGCACACCTATTCATGGAGGGCGGGATGGGCCTTTCCGGCTTGATGCACCACGCGAGGGGCTCACCATAAAGGAGCTTTGGACATGGGTAGTACCAAAGGGCGTTGCACGTCGATGGACAAAGCTTGTTTGGTTCCCACACCATATACCAAAACATGCAATCACATTGTGGAGGGCATTGAGGGGAAGGCTGGTTACCAAAGCCTTCATGCGTCAACGGGGAGCAACACATAGCCTTGTATGTGCTTTATGTGAGAGGGCTGATGAGGACATGGATCATTTGTTCTGGGCGTGCCCCTATACTAGGGGAGTTTGGACGTGTGTGCGTCTTTTGGTGGGGCTTGGAGCGAGCATAGGAACCAGTCTCATTGAGGAGGGCGTGTGGGTCTTGGCCCATAAGCAGGACTCCCAAATAGCAAAATGGGCCTACGGTGCGGTGGTTTATGAGTGTTGGCAAGAGCACAACCGACGAATCTTTGATGAGGAGAAGTCTCGAGTACAAGATGTGGTCACTAGGGTGAAGGACGTGATGCGAGTCGTGGGTACCTCGATGAAGCAATTTCAGGATGATGAGAGGGCACGAGAATGTTTTTTGAAGAAATGGGCTTAGGAGTTATACGTGTTTTGAGAGTAATACGTGTTAAGGGTTATGTAGTAGATCTATGACCATGTTGGTCGTGTTATGTGTAATAAGTGTAATATGTCGGGTATGCGCTCGGTATGCCCCACAAACGATCACGCTCTTTAGTTTGTAGATTGTACAAATTTACATACTTAATACATTCGAGGCTAAGCCTCCCTTTTTGCTTTGCAAAAAAAAGGAGAGAGGGAACAAGAGAGGAGGTGAGAGGACACAAGAGAATAAGAGGAGGACAAAGAAGGAAAGGAGGAGAAGAGGGAAGGGGAAGGGAACGAGATAGAGAAGGGAGAGTAGAGATAGAGTAGGCGAGAAGCAAGAGAGATAGAGGAGGAGAGAGGAAACAAGAGAGGTGAGTAAAGGAGAGGGATAAGGAGATAGAGAAGCGAGAGAGAGAAAGGAGGGTAGTGGGAAGAGAAGAGGATAGGAGGGAGAAGGAGAGAGAAGGTAAGGAGAGGGAGAAGGGAGAGAGAGAACGGGGAGAGGAGCGAAGAAGGGAAAGAGGAGATAGAGAGAGGAGTCCCCTCTCCTTCTCATCTTCCCTCTCCTCCTCTCCTTCTCTTCTCTTTATACTCTCTCTTCTTCTCTTTCTCTCCCTCTCGCTCGTCTCTTCCTTCTCTCCTTACCCTTATAAGGAGAGAATGAGAGCATAAGAGGGAGATAGGGAACGAGAAGAGGGAAGAGGTGAGATGGGGAAAGAGGAAAGAGAGAGAAGAAGAGATAAGGAAGAGGGAGTGGGAAGGAGAATAGAGGAGGGAGGAAACGAGAGAAGAGGAGAGAGAGAAGGAGAGGAAGAGAGAAGGGGTAGCAGAGGAGAGGGAGAGAACGAGAGTGAGAGAGAAGAGGAAGGGAGGAGAGAGGGAGAAAGAGAGAGAAGGAAAGAGAGATAAGAAGAAAGATGAGGAGAGAATGAACGAGAGAGAAGGAGAAGAGAAAGAGTATCTAGAGGGAGAGTGAGAAAAGGAAAAGAGAGAAAAGGTGAGGGGTAGAACAAGGAGAATGAGAGAAGGAGAAGAGGGAGGAGGAGGAGAAAAGTGGTAGAGAAGAGTAGAAATGGGAAGAGAGAGAAGAAAAGAGTGGGAAAGGGAGAGAGAGAGAAGAGATATCGAGAACGAGAGTGAGAGGTAGAGAAGGGAGAGAGAAGGAGAGTGGGGAAAAGAGGATAAGAAGAGCAGAGAGAGGAGAAGGAAGAGGGAGAGAGAGAACACAAGAATAGACAAGAGCAGAGAGGGAGGGAGGATAGAGAAGGGAAAGAGAGAGAAAAGGAGAGGGAGGAGAGAAGAGGGAGAGGAAGGGAGAGAGAGAGCGAGAGAAGGAGGGAGATAGAAAATGAAGGAGAAGAGGGAAAAAGAGGGAGAGAAGAGAGGCAGAGAAGAGAGGGAAGGAGGAGAGAAGAGGGAGAGAGAAGGAGACAAGGGAGAGAGGAGGATAGGAAAGTAGAGGGGAGAGGGGGTGAAGGAATGGGAGAGAAGGAGAGAGGTAGAGACGAGAGAGAGAAGGAGAAGGGAAAGAGGATGATGAAGAAGGATAAAATGGGGAGAGAGAAGAAGAAGAAGAGAGAAGGATAAGGAGAGAAGAAGAAGAAGAGCGGGATAAGAGGGAAGGGAGAGGAGAGGGAATATGAGGGAGATAGAGATGAGGCAAGGGAGATGAGAGAAAGAGAAGAGGGAAGAATGGGAAAGGAGAGTGGTAGAGAAGGAGATAAAAGAGGGGTAGAACGAGAGAGAGAGAGAGAGATAGAGAGAGAATGGCTCTACAGAATGGGACGAGGAGAGAGAAGGATTGGGAGAAAAGGAAAAGTGAGAGGAGGGAGAGAAGAAGAGGGAGAAGGAGAGAGGAGAGAGAGATAAAGAGAGTGGCATAAGGAGAAAGGGATAAGGAGAGAGGGAGAGAGGGAGAGAAGGAAGAGAGAGAAAGAAAAGGTGAGAGAAATGAGAAGAAGAAGAGGGGGAGGAGAGAAAGAGAAGAGAGAGAGGTAGACAACCTAGGAGAAAGGAGAACGGAGAGAGAGAGAAGGATAGAGGCAGAGAAGAGAGAATAGGGACAAGGATAAGGAGAGAGAAGAGAGAAGGAGAACAGAAAAGAGGAGAGAGAGAAGAGAAGAGATAGGAGGGAGAAGTAGGGGGAGAGAGCAAGAGAAGGAAGAGAACGAGGGAGTGGAGGAAAGGGATAAAAGGGAGAGAGAAAAGGAGAGAAGGAGAGGGATAAGAGGGAGATAGAGAAGGAGAAAGAATAGAGGAAAGATAAGAGGAGGGAGAAAGAGAGAGATAATAAGAGGGAGAAGGAGAGAGAGGGAAATGGAGAAGACGAGAGGGAGAGGAGGAGACAAAGAAGGGAAGGTTAGAGAAAAAAATAGAAGGAGAAGAGAGGGGCAAGGAGAGGACTTACCCGTGTGTGGGGAGCCTAATTTGTTTTGGTAGGATAGACATGTTTGTAATGCTGACCTAGCACGCTTTGGTATCCGATTATGCAGAGTAGCATAATCCGAATTTCTAAAATTCTGCACCTTGGTGCTATATGTACACATGGAGGCTCGCCTCCCTTTTTGCATTGCATAAGAAAAAGGAGAGGAGATGAAGGGATTAAAGGAGAGAGAGAAGAGTAGGGAGAAGGAGAGGAGAGGAAGAGAGGGAAGGAGAGAGAGAAGGAGAAAAGAGAGGGAACGAGAGGAGACGGAGGGATAAGAGGAGAGAGCGGAGAAGGAGGGAGAGAGCAGGTGGGAGGGAGAGAGAAGGAGAGGACAAGAGGGGAGGAGAGAGAGAGGGAGAAGAGGGGGAGAGAGAAGAAGAAGGAGAGAGAGAGGGAACAAGAGAGGAGGTGAGAGGAAACAAGAGAATGAGAGGAGGACAGAGAAGGAAAGGAGGAGAAGAGGGAAGGGGAAGGGAACGAGATAGAGAAGGGAGAGAAGAGATAGAGTAGGCGAGAAGCAAGAGAGATAGAGGAGGAGAGAGAAAACGAGAGAGGTGAGTGGAGGAGAGGGATAAGGAGATAGAGAAGCGAGAGAGAGAAAGGAGGGTAGTGGGAAGAGAAGAGGATAGGAGGGAGAAGGAGAGAGAAGGTAAGGAGAGGGAGAAGGGAGAGAGAGAACGGGGAGAGGAGCGAAGAAGGGAAAGAGGAGATAGAGAGAGGAGTCCACTCTCCTTCTCATCTTCCCACTCCTCCTCTCCTTCTCTTCTCTTTATACTCTCTCTTCTTCTCTTTCTCTCCCTCTCGCTCGTCTCTTCCTTCTCTCCTTACCCTTATAAGGAGAGAATGAGAGCATAAGAGGGAGATAGGGAACGAGAAGAGGGAAGAGGTGAGATGGGGAAACAGGAAAGAGAGAGAAGAAGAGATAAGGAAGAGGGAGAGGGAAGGAGAACAGAGGAGGGAGGAAACGAGAGAAGAGGAGAGAGAGGAGGGAGAGGGAGAGTGAAGGGGTAGCGGAGGAGAGTGAGAGAGAAGAGGAAGGGAGGAGAGAGGGAGAAAGGGAGAGAAGGAAAGCGAGATAAGGAGAAAGATGAGGCGAGAGTGAACGAGAGAGAAGGAGAAGAGAAAGAGTATCTAGAGGGAGAGTGAGAAAAGGAGAAGAGAGAAAAGGTGAGGGGTAGAACAAGGAGAAGGAGAGAAGGAGAAGAGGGAGGAGGAGGAGAAGAGTGGTAGAGAAGAGTAGAAATGGGAAGAGAGAGAAGAAAAGAGAGGGAAAGGGAGAGAGAGAGAGAGAAGAGTTATGGAGAACGAGAGTGAGAGGTAGTGAAGGGAGAGAGAAGGAGAGTGGGGAAAAGAGGATAAGAAGAGCAGAGAGAAGAGAAGGAGATAGAAGGAAGAGGGAGAGAGAGAACACGAGAATAGACAAGAGCAGAGAGGGAGGGAGGATAGAGAAGGGAAAGAGAGAGAAAAGGAGAGGGAGGAGAGAAGAGGGAGAGGAAGGGAGAGAGAGAGCGAGAGAAGGAGGGAGATAGAAAATGAAGGAGAAGAGGGAAAAGGTGGGAGAGAAGAGAGGAAGAGAAGAGAGGGAAGGAGGAGAGAAGAGGGAGAGAGAAGGAGACAAGGGAGAGAGGAGGATAGGAAAGTAGAGGGGAGAGGGGGTGAAGGAATGGGAGGGAAGGAGAGAGGTAGAGACGAGAGAGACAAGGAGAAGGGAAAGAGGATGATGAAGAAGGATAAAATGGGGAGAGAGAAGAAGAAGAAGAGAGAAGGATTAGGAGAGAAGAAGAAGAAGAGCGGGATAAGAGGGAAGGGAGAGGAGAGGGAATATGAGGGAGATAGAGATGAGGTAAGGGAGATGAGAGAAAGAGAAGAGGGAAGAATGGGAGAGGAGAGTGGTAGAGAAGGAGATAAGAGAGTGGTAGAACGAGAGAGAGAGAGAGAGAGAGAGAGAGAGAGAGAGAGAGAGAGAATGGCTCTATAGAATGGGACGAGGAGAGAGAGAAGGATTGGGAGAAAAGGAAAAGCGAGAGGAGGGAGAGAAGAAGAGGGAGAAGGAGAGAGGAGAGAGAGATAAAGAGAGTGGCATAAGGAGAAAGGGATAAGGAGAGAGGGAGAGAGGGAGAGAAGGAAGAGAGAGAGAAAGAAAAGGTTAGAGAAATGAGAAGAAGAAGAGGGGGAGGAGAGAAAGAGAAGAGAGAGAGGTAGACAACCTAGGAGAAAGGAGAACGGAGAGAGAGAGAAGGATAGAGGCAGAGAAGAGAGAATTGGGACAAGGATAAGGAGAGAAGAGAGGAGAGGAGAACAGAAAAGAGGAGAGAGAGAAGAGAAGAGATAGGAGGGAGAAGTAGGGGGAGAGAGCGAGAGAAGGAAGAGAACGAGGGAGTGGAGGAAAGGGATAAAAGGGAGAGAGAAAAGGAGAGAAGGAGAGGGATAAGAGGGAGATAGAGAAGGAGAAAGAAGAGAGGAAAGATAAGAGGAGAGAGAAAGAGAGAGATAATAAGAGGGAGAAGGAGAGAGAGGGAAATGGAGAAGACGAGAGGGAGAGGAGGAGACAGAGAAGGGAAGGTTAGAGAAAAAAAGTGAAGGAGAAGAGAGGGGCAAGGAGAGGACTTACCCGTGTGTGGGGAGCCTAATTTGTTTTTGTAGGATAGACATGTTTGTAATGCTGACCTAGCACGCTTTGGTATCCGATTATGCATAGTAGCATAATCCGAATTTGTAAATTTCTGCACCTTTGTGCTATATATACACATGGAGGCTCGCCTCCCTTTTTGCATTGCATAAGAAAAAGGAGAGGAGATGAAGGGATTAAAGGAGAGAGAGAAGTGGAGGGAGAAGGAGAGGAGAGGAAGAGAGGGGAGGAGAGAGAGAAGGAGAAGAGAGAGGGAACGAGAGGAGACGGAGGGATAAGAGGAGAGAGCGGAGAAGGAGGAAGAGAGCAGGTGGGAGGGAGAGAGAAGGAGAGGACAAGAGGGGAGGAGAGAGAGAGGGAGAAGAGGGGGAGAGAGAAGAAGAAGGAGAGAGGGAACAAGAGAGGAGGTGAGAGGAAACAAGATAATGAGAGGAGGACAAAGAAGGAAAGGAGGAGAAGAGGGATGGGGAAGGGAACGAGATAGAGAAGGGAGAGTAGAGATAGAGTAGGCGAGAAGCAAGAGAGATAGAGGAGGAGAGAGGAAACGAGAGAGGTGAGTGGAGGAGAGGGATAAGGAAATAGAGAAGCGAGAGAGAGAAAGGAGGGTAGTGGGAAGAGAAGAGGATAGGAGGGAGAACGAGAGAGAAGGTAAGGAGAGGGAGAAGGGAGAGAGAGAACGGGGAGAGGAGCGAAGAAGGGAAAGAGGAGATAGAGAGAGGAGTCCCCTCTCCTTCTCTTCTCTTTATACTCTCTCTTCTTCTCTTTCTCTCCCTCTCGCTCGTCTCTTCCTTCTCTCCTTACCCTTATAAGGAGAGAATGAGAGCATAAGAGGGAGATAGGGAACGAGAAGAGGGAAGAGGTGAGATGGGGAAAGAGGAAAGAGAGAGAAGAAGAAATAAGGAAGAGGGAGAGGGAAGGAGAACAGAGGTGGGAGGAAACGAGAGAAGAGGAGAGAGAGAAGGAGAAGGAGAGAGAAGGGGTAGCGGAGGAGAGGGAGAGAAGGAGAGTGAGAGAGAAGAGGAAGGGAGGAGAGAGGGAGAAAGAGAGAGAAGGAAAGAGAGATAAGGAGAAAGATGAGGAGAGAGTGAACGAGAGAGAAGGAGAAGAGAAAGAATATCTAGAGGGAGAGTGAGAAAAGGAGAAGAGAGAGAAGGTGAGGGGTAGAACAAGGAGAAGGAGAGAAGGAGAAGAGGGAGGAGGAGGAGAAGAGTGGTAGAGAAGAGTAGAAATGGGAAGAGAGAGAAGAAAAGAGAGGGAAAGGGAGAGAGAGAGAAGAGATATGGAGAACGAGAGTGAGAGGTAGAGAAGGGAGACAGAAGGAGAGTGGGGAAAAGAGGATAAGAAGAGCAGAGAGAGGAGAAGGAGATAGAAGGAAGAGGGAGAGAGAAAACACGAGAATAGACAAGAGCAGAGAGGGAGGGAGGGAGGATAGAGAAGGGAAAGAGAGAGAAAAGGAGAGGGAGGAGAGAAGAGGGAGAGGAAGGGAGAGAGATAGCGAGAGAAGGAGGAGGGAGATAGAAAATGAAGGAGAAGAGGGAAAAGGAGGGAGAGAAGAGAGGCAGAGAAGAGAGGGAAGGAGGAGTGAAGAGGGAGAGAGAAGGAGACAAGGGAGAGAGGAGGATAGGAAAGTAGAGGGGAGAGGGGGTGAAGGAATGGGAGAGAAGGAGAGAGGTAGTGACGAGAGAGAGAAGGAGAAGGGAAAGAGGATGATGAAGAAGGATAAAATGGGGAGAGAGAAGAAGAAGAAGAGAGAAGGATAAGGAGAGAAGAAGAGCGGGATAAGAGGGAAGGGAGAGGAGAGGGAATATGAGGGAGATAGAGATGAGGCAAGGGAGATGAGAGAAAGAGAAGAGGGAAGAATGAGAGAGGAGAGTGGTAGAGAAGGAGATAAGAGAGGGGTAGAACGAGATAGAGAGAGAGAGAGAATGGCTCTACAGAATGGGACGAGGAGAGAGAGAAGGATTGGGAGAAAAGGAAAAGCGAGAGGAGGGAGAGAAGAAGAGGGAGAATGAGAGAGGAGAGAGAGATAAAGAGAGTGGCATAAGGAGAAAGGGATAAGGAGAGAGGGAGAGAAGGAAGAGAGATAGAAAGAAAAGGTGAGAGAAATGAGAAGAAGAAGAGGGTAAGGAGAGAAAGAGAAGAGAGAGAGGTAGACAACCTAGGAGAAAGGAGAACGGAGAGAGAGAGAAGGATAGAGGCAGAGAAGAGAGAATAGGGACAAGGATAAGGAGAGAATAGAGAAGGAGAACAGAAAAGCTGAGAGAGAGAGAAGAGAAGAGATAGGAGGGAGAAGTAGGGAGAGAAGGAAGAGAAGGAGGGAGTGGAGGAAAGGTATAAAAGGGAGAGAGAAAAGGAGAGAAGGAGAGGGATAAGAGGGAGATAGAGAAGGAGAAAGAAGAGAGGAAAGATAAGAGGAGAGAGAAAGAGAGAGATAATAAGAGGGAGAAGGAGAGAGAGGGAAATGGCGAAGACGAGAGGGAGAGGAGGAGACAGAGAAGGGAAGGTGAGAGAAAAAAAGAGAAGGATAAGAGAGGGGCAAGGAGAGGACTTACCCGTGTGTGGGGAGCCTAATTTGTTTTGGTAGGATAGACATGTTTGTAATGCTGACCTAGCACGCTTTGGTATCCGATTATGCAGAGTAGCATAATCCGAATTTGTAAATTTCTGCACCTTTGTGCAATAATATATACACATGGAGGCTCGCCTCCCTTTTTGCAATTCATAAAAAAAAGGAGAGGAGATGAAGGGATTAAAGGAGAGAGAGAAGAGGGAGAAGGAGAGGAGAGGAAGTGAGGGGAGGAGAGAGAGAAGGAGAAGAGAGAGGGAACGAGAGGAGACGGAGGGATAAGAGGAGAGAGCGGAGAAGGAGGGAGAGAGCGGGTGGGAGGGAGAGAGAAGGAGAGGACAAGAGGGGAGGAGAGAGAGAGGGAGAAGAGGGGGAGAGAGAAGAAGAAGGAGAGAGGGAACAAGAGAGGAGGTGAGAGGAAATAAGAGAATGAGAGGAGGACAGAGAAGGAAAGGAGGAGAAGAGGGAAGGGGAAGGGAACGAGATAGAGAAGGGAGAGTAGAGATAGAGTAGGAGAGAAGCAAGAGAGATAGAGGAGGAGAGATGGAGAAGTAGAGAGAACAATAGAGAGTGAGAAGGGCAAGGAGAGAGGGAGTGAGAAGGGCAAGGAGAGAGGGAGGACAGAGGGGGAGAGAGTAAGAAGGGCAAGGAGAGAGGGAGGAGAGATGGAGAAGTAGAGAGAACAATAGAGAAGGAGAGCGATAAGGAGTGAAACGGAGAAGGGGAGAGAGTAAATTAGAGCGAGAAGTGGAGAGAGGAGAGAGAAGGAGACTGTGAATGAAGGAAAAGGAGAGAGACAAAAGGAGAGGACGGAGAGCGGAGGAGAGGAAAAAAAACCAAATCCTAGAGAGAGAAGCTCTGGGGAAAACAAAATCCTAGAGTGAGAAAGGCGAGAGGAGCGAGGGTGTGCATGGGGGAGCCTCCTCCATGGCCCTCCTTGGAAGCCACGGCCGCCAGCCGGCCACCCCAGGTCGCCGGCCGGTCCGCCCTTGCCGTCTCTGGCGGGATGCCACCGCCGGACAACCGGAACTCCGGCGAGCAATGGAGACTTGAAGAAAATGAAGAGAAGGAGAAGGAGATGGGAGTGAGAGAAGCGTGGGGGAGCCTCCCTCCAGCCCCTCCCCGGATATGGACGCCGGCTGGCCACCTCTGGACGCCGGCCGGCCCACCACCTTCACCGGCGCCCACGGTGGTGGCCGGAATCAAACAAAATCCAGCCATCTCGTGTTAGCTTCGGTTATTGAAGATGTGGGTATTCAAGGAATGCCTTCGCCTCCCCTGGCTGTCGGGGCTGCCGGCCGACCACCCCAGGACGTCGGCGACCTACTCTTGCCGGCTCCGGTGGTCTGGCACCGCCGGACGGCGAGAACTCCGGCGAGGTGAAAAATGGAGGGAATGAGAAGGAGAATGTGGAGGGAAGACAACCAAGGAAGTGGTCGGAGTTGTTCTCCTCCACACGAAGGGTGCAAATGGTGCAAACGGAGCTGAAGTTCGTCCAACCGGTGACGAAAGAGGGGATGAAGGTGACCATTTGCTCCAAAGTTGAAGTGGAAGACGCACTTAAGAAGTGGGACAAGGTTTTGTATGGGTATTTTGTTGCTTTCAAGCCACATTTGCCTACTTTGGAAAACTATCTCCGACGGCTATGGCGGCTCTCCGGTCATCTCGAGGTGATAAGAAGGAATAACGGATTCCTCTTGTTCCGGTTCTCATAGAAGAAGATAAGAAGTCGGTGCTAGAGAGAGGACCATGCTTTGTGCGAGGCTCACCTTTGGTGGTTCAACAATGGTCACCGGAGGTAGCAATGAAGAAGGCGGTGATCTCGATGGTGCCAATTTGGGTTCGCTTTCCGGACCTTGATCTAAGGTTTTGGTCACCAAAGACTCTTAGCTCCATTGCAAGTGTGCTTGGCCGCCCACTATACATGGATGATAATACGGCGACTGGCCGGAGATTAGCTTATGCACGGCTTTGTGTGAAGGTTGATAAGGAGTTTACATACCCTTCGAAGGTAGACCTAAAGGTTGAAGGAGATGGTATGGTGGAAATTGAAATAGAATATGAGTGGAAGCCGGGCCATTGCAAGGAGTGCAACGAGTTTGGTCACGAGTCCTTCAAGTGTCCAAGAAAGGTGAAGGTGGTGCAACAAAGGGGAGCTCCGGCCAAAGAATGGATCCCGACGAGTAAGATGGGGGGGGGGGGGGGGGGGGGGGAATGGCAAAGAATGGTGCTAGAAACGAAATAAGAGAGAAGGAGGCAAGGAGAAATGCGATGGGAAAAGAAGGGGATCCAAATTTTGGGTCACTGGAAAAGGACGCCGGCGAGGAGGAGGCTGCCGGAGGAGCACCGGCGGTGGTCTCCGGAGGGGATACCGGAGGGGAGGTGTTTGTTGGTGGGGGACCACTTGGGAATGAGCTAGGGGGACAAAAAGTAAAAGTAAGGGGACAAAAAGAAAAAGCAAAAGCAAAAGTTGTCATAGAAAGCACTAAAGGGTGCTCCATGGAAGAACCAATCATGGGTGAGGATTTCAAAATTGATGGGGGGACCCCAACCTCTTTGGGCAGCAAAGGACCTACTAAGGATGCACCATGTGGCCAAGAGGAAGGGAAAGCAATGGGAGCAACTGGCATGGTGCCAAGTGGAAAGAAAGGTGACAAAGGGAAAGAAATGGAAAAGGTAAATGGCATGGGTAATGAGGCACGTGATTTTGAGGATGTGTATGAGGGGGAGTTGGTGGTCTTAGGTGGAAAGGTGGAAGCTTCTCTTGCACAAAAGGAAGGGCCAAAGGTGACAACAAATGAGGAAGTGCCATGTGGCAATGAGCACAACCAATCATTGTCAAAGGACCCTTTTGCACAAGGAGAGGGAAATCCACGTGATGGGGAGATGGTGCATGCATGTACCATGAGAGGGAAATGCCTTCTACGTGGAAAACAAGGAGGAATGCGGCTTTTGGAGGAGAAATTGCAAGGAGACCCCGGAAGAAGAGAGGAATTAGGAGAAAGAGTAAGGTTGCGATCCCCCCACCTTTGGTGGATCTAAATGACCTCTCCCCTCAATCTACCTTCCAAGGCGTGCGTGAGGTTGCAATGAGACAACAAAACTCAATGAAGATTGGGGGGGCGAGTAAGAAGATGAGTGGGGAGCTCACACCAAGTGATGTTGAAGATGCCGCTCTGATGGGATTAGAGCATAAGGAGTACATACGCCTCAAGAATAAATTTGGCAACGTGCGATCATATGTTGACGAGCCATGGTGCTATGATTCGGAATCAGATGACATGAGCTCGGGAACATATAAGAGTGTGACGGGGTCGCATAAAAAAAGGCAAGAAGAAGGGTCGACGCTAGTCCTGTTATCAACCGAGAATAGGAGTTATGAAATTGTAATGCTTGTGTAGGATTTAGGATCCGTTGTTAGACTAGTAAAAGGTGATGTAGATCTAATGGTCATGAGTACGAACTACCCAACTCAGGGTCGTTCCTAACACATCATGTATGCTCTTTTTTTGCATGTACGTTTATTGAGGCATCAATAAATTTAGCGACTCTGCCGAGCCGCCCTTTTATTTTGCAAAAAAGAAAAAGAAAAAAAGAGAGGAAACGAGAGAGGTGAGTGGAGGAGAGGGATAAGGAGATAGAGAAGCGAGAGAGAGAAAGGAGGGTAGTGGGAAGGGAAGAGGATAGGAGAGAGAAGGTAAGGAGAGGGAGAAGGGAGAGAGAGAGAACGGGGAGAGGAGCGAAGAAGGGAAAGAGGAGATAGAGAGAGGAGTCCCCTCTCCTTCTTATCTTCCCTCTCCTCCTCTCCTTCTCTTCTCTTTATACTCTCTCTTCTCCTCTTTCTCTCCCTCTCGCTCGTCTCTTCCTTCTCTCCTTATCCTTATAAGTAGAGAATGAGAGCATAAGAGGGAGATAGGGAACGAGAAGAGGGAAGAGGAGAGATGGGGAAAGAGGAAAGAAGAAGAGATAAGGAAGAGGGAGTGGAGGGAAGGAGAACAGAGGAGGGAGGAAACGAGCGAAGATGAGAGAGAGAAGGAGAACAGAGGAGAGGAGAACAGAGGAGGGAGGAAACGAGAGAAGAGGAGAGAGAGAAGGAGAGAGGAAGGAGAGAAGAGAGAGAAGGGGTAGCAGAGGAGAGGGAGAGAAGGAGAGTGAGAGTGAAGAGGAAGGGAGAAAGAGAGAGAGAAGGAAAGAGAGATAAGGAGAAAGATGAGGAGAGAGTGAATGAGAGAGAAGGAGAAGAGAAAGAGTATCTAGAGGGAGAGTGAGAAAAGGAGAAGAGAGAAAAGGTGAGGGGTAGAACAAGGAGAAGGAGAGAAGGAGAAGAGGGAGGAGGAGGAGAAGAGTGGAAGAGAAGAGTAGAAATGGGAAGAGAGAGAAGAAGAGCGAGGGAAAGGGAGAGAGAGAGAGAGAGAAGAGATATGGAGAAGGAGAGTGAGAGGTAGAGAAGGGAGAGAGAAGGAGAGTGGAGAAAAGAGGATAAGAAGAGCAGAGAGAGGAGAAGGAGATAGAAGGAAGAGGGAGAGAGAGAACACGAGAATAGACAAGAGCTGAGAGGGAGGGAGGATAGAGAAGGGAAAGAGAGAGAAAAGGAGAGGGAGGAGAGAAGAGGTAGAGGAAGGGAGAGAGAGCGAGAGAAGGAGGAGGGAGATAGAAAATGAAGGAGAAGAGGGAAGAGGAGGGAGAGAAGAATGGCAGAGAAGAGAGGGAAGGAGGAGAGAAGAGGGAGAGAGAAGGAGATAAGGGAGAGAGGAGGATAGGAAAGTAGAGGGGAGAGGTGGTGAAGGAATGGTAGAGAAGGAGAGAGGTAGAGACGAGAGAGAGGAGAAGGGAAAGAGGATGATGAAGATGGATACAATGGGGAGAGAGAAGAAGAAGAAGAAGAAGAAGAAGAAGAAGAGAGAAGGATAAGGAGAGAAGAAGAAGGGGAGCGGGATAAGAGGGAAGGGAGAGGAGAGGGAATAAGAGGGAGATAGAGATGAGGCAAGGGAGATGAGAGAAAGAGAAGAGGGAAGAATGAGAGAGGAGAGTGGTAGAGAAGGAGATAAGAGAGGGGTAGAACGAGAGAAAGAGAGAAAGAGAATGGCTCTACAGAATGGGACGAGGAGAGAGAGAAGGATTGGGAGAAAAGGAGAAGCGAGAGGAGGGAGAGAAGAAGAGGGAGAAGGAGAGAGGAAAGAGAGATAAAGAGAGTGGCATAAGGAGAAAGGGACAAGGAGAGGGGGAGAGACGGAAGAGAGAGAAAGAAAAGGTGAGAGAAATGAGAAGGGAGAGAGGAGGATAAGGATAATGAGAAGGCAGAGAAGAGGGAAGAGAGAGAAGGAGAAGAAGAAGAGGGGGGAGAAAAGGAGAAGAGAGAGAGGCAGACAACCTAGGAGAAAGGAGAAGGGAGAGAGAGAGAAGGATAGATGTAGAGAAGAGAGAATAGGGATAAGGATAAGGAGAGAGGAGAGAAGGAGAACAGTAAAGAGGAGAGAGGGAAGAGAAGAGATTGGAGGGAGAAGTAGGGAGAGAGAGCGAGAGAAGGAAGAGAAGGAGGGAGTGGAGGAAAGGGATAAGAGGGAGAGAGAAAAGGAGAGAAGGAGAGGGATAAGAGGGAGATAGAGAAGGAGAAAGAAGAGAGGAAAGTTAAGAGGAGAGAGAAAGAGAGAGATAATAAGAGGGAGAAGGAGAGAGAGGGAAATGGAGAAGACGAGAGGGAGAGGAGGAGACAAAGAAGGGAAGGTGAGAGAAAAAAAGAGAAGGAGAAGAGAGGGGCAAGGAGAGGAGATGAAGGGATTAAAGGAGAGAGAGAAGAGGAGGGAGAAGGAGAGGAGAGGAAGAGAGGGGAGGAGAGAGAGAAGGAGAAGAGAGAGGTAACGAGAGGAGACGGAGGGATAAGAGGAGAGAGCGGAGAAGGAGGGAGAGAGCGTGTGGGAGGGAGAGAGAAGGAGAGGACAAGAGGGGAGGAGAGAGAGAGGGAGAAGAGGGGAAGAGAGAGAAGAAAAGGAGAGAGGGAACAAGAGAGGAGGTGAGAGGAAACAAGAGAATGAGAGGAGGACATAGAAGGAAAGGAGGAGAAGAGGGAAGGGGAAGGGAGCGAGATAGAGAAGGGAGAGTATAGATAGAGTAGGAGAGAACGGAGAGAGAACAAGGAGAGGAAGATGTTGGCCTTCTTCAATGCCATTTCCGGTGTGTTAGGTGACCAAAAACGGAGGTGAAGCTTCGGCAAGCGAACCCAAATGGAAACCGTGGTGATGTTGGCCTTCTTCAATGCCATTTCCGGTGTCCACTCTTGAACCACAAGTGGTGCCCCTCTAACGAACCAAGGTCCTCCTTGGAGAACTCTCTTTCTATCTTCACTAAGTGTATAACGAAATAATAAGAATCCTTGGCTTCTTCTAATGATTTCCATACCTCCAACTAGTCCCCACAACTTGTGGAGATGCTTCTCCAATGTCGGCAAGTGGGGCTTGAGAGCAACGAAGTACCCTACCAACACCTTGTCCCACCTTTTCAAGTTCTCCCTTACTTCTTGTTTTGAACACACGGCCACCTTCTCGCCTCCCTTGATAACCGGCGGGACAAACTTGAGGGTCGTGGCTGCCCCTGAACTAGGCGTGAATAAGTCCATCCACTTCCTTGGGGGAGTAAGTACACTCCCTAGAGGTGGTGTGGGAGCTTCACCCTCCAAACCCGAGGATAAAACCAACTTGTTTGCATGATGGAGATCCGAAATGGTGCCACCATCTCCATCTTGTAGTTGCAATCGTTTAGGGCTAGATGTAGGATCCATTTTGGTGAGAAAATCAAAGGTTTTGGTGAAGAAACAAGGTGGAGAACCCAAGACAACATGAGGTTCCCCATGCGCAACTAGAGCTTCTCTCTCCTCTCATAACTTTTTCTGTCCTCTCTCCTTCTCTTCCTATCCTTTTCTCCTCTTTTATGTTCTCCTCTTCCTCTCCTTGTTCTCCTCTTCCTCTTTTATGTTCTCCTTCTCTCCTCTCCTTATCCTTATCCCTATTCTCTCTTCTCTGCCTCTATCCTTCTCTCTCTCCTTTCTCCTAGGTTGTCTACCTCTCTCTCCTCTCCTTCTCTCCCCCCTCTTCTTCTTCTTCTTCTCATTCTCTCTGTTCCCTCTTCTCTGCCTTCTCATTATCCTTATCCTTCTACTCCTCTCTCCCTTCTCATTTCTCTCACCTTTTCTTTCTCTCTCTTCCTACTCTCCCTCTCTCCTTATCCCTTTCTCCTTATGCCACTCTCTTTATCTCTCTCTCCTCTCTCCTTCTCCCTCTTCTTCTCTCCCTCCTCCCGCTTCTCCTTTTCTCCCAATCCTTCTCTCTCTCCTCGTCCCATTCTGTAGAGTCATTCTCTCTCTCTCTCGTTCTACCCTTCTCTTATGTCCTTCTCTACCACTCTCCTCTCTCATTCTTCCCTCTTCTCTTTCTCTCATCTCCCTTGCCTCATCCCTATCTCCCTCATATTCCTTCTCCTCTCCCTTCCCTCTTATCCCGCTCCCCTTCTTCTTCTCTCCTTATCCTTCTCTCTTCTTCTTCTTCTTCTTCTTCTTCTTCTTCTCTCTCCCCATTTTATCCTTCTTCATCATCCTCTTTCCCTTCTCCTTCTCTCTCTCGTCTCTACCTCTCTCCTTCTCTCCCATTCCTTCACCCCCTCTCCCCTCTACTTTCCTATCCTCCTCTCTCCCTTGTCTCCTTCTCTCTCCCTCTTCTCTCCTCCTTCCCTCTCTTCTTTGCCTCTCTTCTCTCCCTCCTCTTCCCTCTTCTCCTTCATTTTCTATCTCCCTCCTTCTCTCACTCTCTCTCTCCCTTCCTCTCCCTCTTCTCTCACTCTCTCTCTCCCTTCCTCTCCCTCTTCTCTCCTCCCTCTCCTTTTCTCTCTTTTTCCCTTCTCTATCCTTCCTCCCTCTCTGCTCTTGTCTATTCTCGTGTTCTCTCTCTCCCTCTTCCTTCTATCTCCTTCTCCTCTCTCTGCTCTTCTTATCCTCTTTTCTCCACTCTCCTTCTCTCTCCCTTCTCTACCTTTCACTCTCGTTATCCATATCTCTTCTCTATCTCTCCCTTTCCCTCTCTTTTCTTCTCTCTCTTCCGATTTCTACTTCTCTACCACTCTTCTCCTCCTCCTCCCTCTTCTCCTTCTCTCCTTCTCCCTGTTCTACCCCTCACCTTTTCTCTCTTCTCCTTTTCTCACTCTCCCTCTAGATACTCTTTCTCTTCTCCTTCTCTCTCGTTCACTCTCTCCTCATCTTTCTCCTTATCTCTCTTTCCTTCTCTCTCTTTCTCCCTCTCTCCTCCCTTCCTCTTCTCTCTCACTCTCCTTCTCTCTTCTTCTTCTTCTTCTTCTTCTTCTTTTTTTTGCAAAGCAAAAGGGAGGCTTAGCCTCTAATTTTATAAATAAATGGGTGTTTACAACCTACAAAACTTGAGAAATTTGTTCGCAGGTTTATGCCATGTGAAAAAACCGGCCACTACTACTACGTATTACATACATGAGTTACATCATTTGATAAGAAATTTCAGGCCTAACTCCACGTTGTTACAAATCTCTTGTACTCCTCCTCGTTCTTAGCAATGTCCTTCACTTTATCTCCCATACACCGGATAGTGTCCTTGATGATTTCACATATATCCGCCGGTTTCTTTGCTTCCCCTTCAAAGATTCTTCTATTGCGTTCTTGCCAACATTCGTGTACCATGGCGTTGAAGGCCCATTTCCTCTCTAATCTTTCAATGCACCCTCCTCGAGCATGGATGATGCGGTTTGCTTCTCCCACAAGCGTGCTAGCAATGCCGGGGCTGACGTGTAGGCGTGTAAGGAGGCCTCCCCAAACCGCTCTAGTGAATGAACAAAGCCAAAACAAGTGCTCCACATCCTCCTCCATGGTTGCACAAAGGGCACAAACCGGGTCATGCTTTGCTCCCCTTTGATTCCTAAGTTTCTTAGTGAGGAGTCGACCCCTCAATGCTCGCCAAGTCGTGAGGGCGTGTTTGGGAATGCCATGCTTGTGCCACACCATATCCCCCCAACTTATCTTGATTCAATCTTGCCGAGGATACCATTTCCAAACCTCCTTCATGTCGAGGATACCATCCTTGCCATTCAATCTTGCCGGTTTGTCCACCCCTCCTCGAATAGGGATGTTTTTAATCTTCACCCATAGTGTCTCCATAATGCTAGAACGAGGATATGGAAGTCGCCACTCTCCCTCCTCAATGAAAAACGAAACCTTGGTGTCCCATGGCACACCTAACTCGTAGTGTAGCCGCTCTCCCCACGGTTCAACTTGGAATGGGTCCCCGCACCATGGATATTGAAAGAATCAGATGTCCTCCCCATTTCCCACCTTGTAATGAATGTTCCTTCTTGCCACCTCTCGGACTCGGAGAATCCCACGCCAAGCCCATAAGGAGGAAGCCGGTGGTCTTGCTTGCCAAATGGACCGGTTCTTTAAGTATTTGTGCCTCATGCATTTCACCCATAGTGAGTTTCCGCCTTCCACCACAAGCCAAAAGAGTCGAAGGAGTCCTACATCATTCCATTCCGTGAGCTTCTTAAGGCCAAGCCCGCCTTCACTTTTGGGGGTGTAAACATCCTTCCAAGCTATCGCCACCCATTTCTTCGGTCCCCCCAAATGAAGTGACTCATGAGACCATCCAATTCGTGAAGTACCTTCCGGGGAACCATGAATGCAGATGTCCAATATATGCTAAGTGAGACAAGCACACTCCTCACAAGCTCTATTCGCCCGGCTATGGATAGGAAGTTTTGTTGCCATGTGCTCAACCGGGCCTTCACTTTATTAATAAGTGCTCCACAATGGCTTCTCCCCATCCGACCAGAGAATAGAGGGAGTCCAAGGTAGACAACCGGGAACTCCTTGCGTTCCATCCCAAGGTGCTCTACGATCCACTCTCCATATGTCACTTCCCCACCCATGAAAATTTGACTCTTTGAAGCACTAAAACTCAACCCCGAGCACGCCGTGAAGTCATCTTGGACCCTCTTGATTTCTTTGGCATTCTCCTTCGTTGCCCTCGCAAATAAGAGTACATCATCGGCAAACAACAAGTGAGAAACATTAATGTCACCACAAGCAAGAGGCTCAATTCTTCCTTCCACCACCGCTAACTTCACCATCTCACTCAAGACCTCCATGCACAAGACAAACAAGTACGGTGCTAAGGGGTCTCCTTGCCTCAAGCCATTGCCCGCACGAAAGGGTTTCGAATTTGCTCCATTAACCGTAACAACAAAAGAGGCTTCCACGCATGCCATAATAGTCTTTCTCCACTTATCCGGGAACCGAAATCTCAGCATCACTTGATCTAAGAACTCCCATGAAATGGAGTCATAAGCTTTCCAAATGTCCAATTTGATGCACATACGTCCCCTTCCTCTAGCAAGGTGAAGGTTGTGGCAAAGCTCGTGCGCAAGGAGGATGTTATCGCTGATTCTTGTTCCTTGAACAAAGGCACTTTGGGTTTCCCCAACAAGTTTTGGTAACAAGCTTTTCAACCGATTTGCGAGCACCTTTGGAATGAACCTATACATCATGTTGCACAAAGCAATAGGTCGAAAATCTTCTACCTTCATGGGTGTCGTCTTCTTTGGAATTATGGTGATGGACGTATAGTTCAATTGTGCCAACATCTTTCCATTACTCAAACATGAGTCCACGGCTTTGAACACATCCCTCTTAATTATCCCCCAAGCCGCCTTGAAGAATTTAGCATTGAACCCATCCGGACCAGGTGCCTTATCTACATTTGCATTCAACACCACCTCCTCCAACTCCTTCATGTCCAATTTCCGAACTAAGCTCTCTCCCTCCCTTGGATCGAGTTGGGGCAAGATAATGGATGTCATAAGGGGTTGTACCTGAAAACCATTAGCAAACAAATTAGAAAAAAACTGTCGGAAGGCCTCCCGGATTTCACATTCCTCCTCGAGAATAAGCTCTCCCTCACACAATCTCCTCACTTTATTGGTGGCTCTCCTCACTCTTAGGTGTGCATGAAAGAACCTAGTGTTCCAGTCACCCTCCTTTAACCACTTTACTCGCGATTTTTGCCGAATGATAGATTCTTCACGCTCAAGAACTCTATTTAACTCCTCCTTTGCCTTCACCTCAGCTTGTGCAAGGGATATATCCCATGGAGAGGCCAACCTAAGCCTCCGCACCTCCGCAAGGGTACTAGTGGCCGTGCCCACCATGTTGACAACGTTTCCAAACTTCACGCCACTCCACCTTTTAAGTGCTTCTTTCACCTCTTTCAGCTTTGCAACAACTCTAAACATTGGTGTACCATTGACTAGTGTTGCCCACGCCCCTTTAACCACCTCGCAAAACTCCTCGTGCTCACCCCAATGATTCTCAAAACGGAAGGTCTTCTTCTTTCTAACCCCTTGCCCCTCCGTTTTCATTGTAAGCATAGTGTGATCACTTAAGTCCTTCTCCCCCACTATGTAGAACGTCTCCGGGAAAGCTTCAAGCCATGCATTTGTCATCAATATGCGGTCGATCTTGGTTTCGATGCGTGCACTTCCTTCGGATGAGTTTGACCACGTAAACTCCCCTCCCACCGAGGGTGTCTCTAAAAGTTGGAGTGCATCGACGCACTCATTGAACTCCCTTATTGCAATCTCATTTATTTCTCCCCCCCCCCCCCCCCCCCCCCCCCCCCCCCCCACATTTTTCACTCGCCCTCCGGATGCAATTGAAATCCCCCCCCCCCCCCCCCCCCCACAATCCACGGCTTAGCGTCACTTGGAGCAAAGGAGGCAAGGTCCTTCCACAATGCCCTCCTATCCATGTGTGCATTTGCACCATAAATTGCCGAGAACTCAAATTCAACTCCTTCCTTCTTCATTCTCCCTTGGAAGTGAAGTACTTGTGTAGTTTCGAAAGTGACTTTAAGATCAACAAGGTTGTCGTTCCAAAGTACCAAAATTCTACCGGAATCCTCAATTTCACTATTTGCTACCCATGCATGTGGCCAAATTGCACGTTTGAACTTTGCAAGCCTCTTTAATTTAACTTTGTGCTCGAGAAGGCAAATCACCTCCTGTTGAAGCTCCTAATGCGACCCTAATCATGAGTGCACGGCCGGGTCCATTTGCACCGCGCACATTCCACACTAAGAGATTCATGGATTTAAGGTGTAGGGGCGATCCCCTTTACCTCCATGCGTGATCTTTTGTTGCGCCAACCCTCCATTCTTCTTCTTCTTCTTCTTCTTCTTCTTCTTCTCTCTCCCCATTTTATCCTTCTTCGTCATCCTCTTTCCCTTCTCCTTCTCTCTCTCGTCTCTACCTCTCTCCTTCTCTCCCATTCCTTCACCCCCTCTCCCCTCTACCTTCCTATCATCCTCTCTCCCTTGTCTCCTTCTCTCCCTCTTCTCTACTCCTTCCCTCTCTTCTCTCCCTCCTCTTCCCTCTTATCCCCCTCTTCGTCTTCTTCTCTCCTTATCCTTCTCTCTTCTTTTTCTTCTTCTCTCTCCCCATTTTATCCTTCTTCATCATCGTCTTTCCCTTCTCCTTCTCTCTCGTCTCTACCTCTCTCCTTCTCTCCCATTCCTTCACCCCCTCTCCCCTCTACTTTCCTATCCTCCTCTCTCCCTTGTCTCCTTCTCTCTCCCTCTTCTCTCCTCCTTCCCTCTCTTCTCTGCCTCTCTTCTCTCCCTCCTCTTCCCTCTTCTCCTTCATTTTCTATCTCCCTCCTCCTTCTCTCGCTCTCTCTCTCCCTTCCTCTCCCTCTTCTCTCCTCCCTCTCCTTTTCTCTCTCTTTCACTTCTCTATCCTCCCTCCCTCTCTGCTCTTGTCTATTCTCGTGGACTCTCTCTCCCTCTTCCTTCTATCTCCTTCTCCTCTCTCTGCTCTTCTAATCCTCTTTTCTCCACTCTCCTTCTCTCTCCTTTCTCTACCTCTTACTCTCGTTCTCCATATCTCTTCTCTTTTTTTTGCAAAGCAAAAAGGGAGGCTTAGCCTCGAATTTCTATTAATTAGCAAAGTTTACAACCTACAAAATTTTTCGTTTAGTCTCGCGGGAGTATGCTACATGCATATCCGGCTACTACAATAATATATCCCGACATACAAGTATTGCATCATGACATTGCTACATCAAATCAGCCCTACATCACACAATGTATCATCCTTGCTACGCCCAAGTCTCCTTAAATTTCTGGTATTCCTCGTCGTTTCTTGCTAGGCTCTTCACTCTTTGTCCCATACATCGGACTATATCCTTAATTGCTGCCACAATGTCATCCGGCTTCTTCTTTTCATCTTCGAAAATTCTGCGATTTCGTTCTTGCCACACTTCATGTATCATTGCATTAAAGGCCCATCTTCGTGTTACCTTAGCCACCCGGCGCCCCCTAGCATGGGAGACACGATTTGCTTCACTTTCTAGATTCCTTGCAAGGATTGGTTTGAGTTTCAAAAGTCGAAGGATTTGGGCCCATACCTCCTTTGTATAATGGCAGCCCCAAAATAAGTGTTGAATGTCTTCTTCCATCTCGTCACATAGGACACATGTCGGGTTATGGCTTGCCCCTCTTTGGTTCATTAGCTTTTTGGTGACTAGCCGCCCTCTCAAAGCTCTCCATGTCGTGAGTGCATGTTTTGGTATAGCCTCCTTGTGCCACACCATATCCGCCCATGCAACCTTGTTGTCCGGCTTCTTCACCCACTTCCACACCTCCTTCATTCCCAACTTGTCCCCTCGTCCATCAACTCGTGATGGTTTGTCTCTTCCTCCTATGAGGGGAATATTGTTGATCTTTGTCCAAAGTTCCTCCATGATGGTCGATTTTGGGAAGGGGAGAGTCCACTCTCCATTTCGAATGAAATATGCTACTTTTGTATCCCAAGGTACCCCCAAATCGTAATGTAGCTGCTCACCCCACTCTTCACAATGGAAAGGATCCCACACATGGATGATGAAAGAAACTAATGGCTTCACCATCTCCCACTTGGTATTGAATATGTTGCCACTCTCCATATCTCTTCTCTTCTCCTCCATGATGGTCGATTTTGGGAAGGGGAGAGTCGACTCTCCATATCTCTTCTCTCTCTCCATTTCCCTCTCTTTTCTTCTCTCTCTTCCCATTTCTACTCTTCTCTACCACTCTTCTCCTCCTCCTCCCTCTTCTCCTTCTCTCCTTCTCCTTGTTCTACCCCTCACCTTTTCTCTCTTCTCCTTTTCTCACTCTCCCTCTTTATACTCTTTCTCTTCTCCTTCTCTCTCGTTCACTCTCTCCTCATCTTTCTCCTTATCTCTCTTTCCTTCTCTCTCTTTCTCCCTCTCTCCTCCCTTCCTCTTCTCTCTCACTCTCCTTCTCTCCCTCTCCTCCGCTCCCCTTCTCTCTCTTCTCTCCCTCCTCTCTCCTTCTCTCTCTCCTCTTCTCTCGTTTCCTCCCTCCTCTGTTCTCCTTCCCTCTTCCTTATCTCTTCTTCTCTCTCTTTCCTCTTTCCCCATCACTCCTCTTCCCTCTTCTCGTTCCCTATCTCCCTCTTATGCTCTCATTCTCTCCTTATAAGGATAAGGAGAGAAGGAAGAGAGGAGCGAGAGGGAGAGAAAGAGAAGAAGAGAGAGGATAAAGAGAAGAGAAGGAGAGGAGGAGAGGGAAGATGAGAAGGAGAGGGGACTCCTCTCTCTATCTCCTCTTTAACTTCTTCGCTCCTGTCCCCGTTCTCTCTCTCCCTCTCCTTACCTTCTCTCTCCTTCTCCCTCCTATCCTCTTCTCTTCCCACTACACTCCTTTCTCTCTCTCGCTTCTCTATCTCCTTATCCCTCTCCTCCACTCACCTCACTCGTTTCCTCTCTCCTCCTCTAACTCTCTCTTGCTTCTCTCCTACTCTATCTCTACTCTCCCTTCTCTATCTCGTTCCCTTCCCCCTCCCTTCTCCTCCTTTCCTTCTCTGTCCTCCTCTCATTCTCTTGTTTCCTCTCACCTCCTCTCTTGTTCCCTCTCTCCTTCTTCTTCTCTCTCTCCCCCTCTTCTCCCTCTCTCTCCTCCCCTCTTGTCCCCTCCTTCTCTCTCCCTCCCACCCGCTCTCTCCCTCCTTCTCCGCTCTCTCCTCTTATCCCTCCGTCTCCTCTCGTTCCCTCTCTCTTCTCCTTCTCTCTCTCCTCCCCTCTCTTCCTCTCCTCTCCCTCCTCTTCTCTCTCTCCTTTAATCCCTTCATCTCCTCTCCTTGCCCCTCTCTTCTCCTTCTCTTTTTTTCTCTCACCTTCCCTTCTCTGTCTCCTCCTCTCCCTCTCGTCTTCTCCATTTCCCTCTCTCACCTTCTCCCTCTTATTATCTCTCTCTTTCTCTCTCCTCTTATCTTTCCTCTCTTCCTTCTCCTTCTCTATCTCCCTCTCATCCCTCTCCTTTTCTCTCTCCCTCTTATCCCTTTCCTCCACTTCCTTCTCTCGCTCTCTCTCCCAACTTCTCTTCCTTCTCTTCTCCCCACTTCTTCTCTTCCTTCTCTCGCTCTCTCTCCCTACTTCTCCCTCCTATCTCTTCTCTTCTCTCTCTCCTCTTTTCTGTTCTCCTTCTCTCTTCTCTCCTTATCCTTATCCCTATTCTCTCTTCTCTCCCTCTATCCTTCTCTCTCTCTCTCTCTCTCTCTCTCCCTTCTCCTTTCTCCTAGGTTGTCTACCTCTCCTCTCTTCTCCTTCTCTCCCCCCTCTTCTTCTTCTCCTTCTCTCTTCCCTCTTCTCTGCCTTCTCATTATCCTTCTCCTCCTCTCTCCCTTCTCATTTCTCTCACCTTTTCTTTCTCTCTCTTCCTTCTCTCCCTCTCTCCTTATCCCTTTCTCCTTATGCCACTCTCTTTATCTCTATCTCCTCTCTCCTTCTCCCTCTTCTTCTCTCCTTCCTCTCGCTTCTCCTTTTCTCCCAATCCTTCTCTCTCTCCTCGTCCCATTCTGTAGAGCCATTCTCTCTCTCTCTCTCTCTCTCTCTCTCTCTCTCTCTCTCTCGTTCTACCCCTCTCTTATCTCCTTCTATACCACTCTCCTCTCTCTCTCTCTCTCTCTCTCTCTCTCTCTCTCTCTCGTTCTACCCCTCTCTTATCTCCTTCTGTACCACTCTCCTCTCTCATTCTTCCCTCTTCTCTTTCTCTCATCTCCCTTGCCTCATCTCTATCTCCCTAATATTCCCTCTTCTCTCCCTTCCCTCTTATCCCGCTACCCTCCTTCTTCTCTCCTTATCCTTCTCTCTTCTTCTTCTTCTTCTTCTTCTTCTTCTTCTTCTCTCCCCATTTTATCCTTCTTCATCATCCTCTTTCCCTTCTCCTTCTGTCTCTCGTCTCTACCTCTCTCCTTCTCTCCCATTCCTTCACCCCCTCTCCCCTCTACTTTCCTATCCTCTCTCCCCCTTGTCTCTTTCTCTCTCCCTCTTCTCTCCTCCTTCCCTCTCTTCTCTGCCTCTCTTCTCTCCCTCCTCTTCCCCCTTCTCCTTCATTTTCTATCTCCCTCCTCCTTCTCTCGCTCTCTCTTCCTCTCCCTCTTCTCTCCTCCCTCTCCTTTTCTCTCTCTCTCTCTTCCTCTCCCTCTTCTCTCCTCCCTCTCCTTTTCTCTCTCTCTCTTCCTCTCCCTCTTCTCTCCTCCCTCTCCTTTTCTCTCTCTTTCCGTTATCTATCCTCCCTCCCTCTCTTCTCTTGTCTATTCTCGTGTTCCCTCTCTCCCTCTTCCTTCTATCTCCTTCTCCTCTCTCTGCTCTTCTTATCCTCTTTTCTCCACTCTCCTTCTCTCTCCCTTCTCTACCTCTCACTGTCCTTCTCCATATCTCTTCTATCTCTCCCTTTCCCTCTCTTTTCTTCTCTCTCTTCCCATTTCTACTCTTCTCTACAACTCTTCTCCTCCTCCTCCCTCTTCTCCTTCTCTCCTTCTCATTGTTCTACCCCTCACCTTTTCTCTCTTCTCCTTTTCTCACTCTCCCTCTAGATACTCTTTCTCTTCTCCTTCTCTCTCGTTCACTCTCTCCTCATCTTTCTCCTTATCTCTCTTTCCTTCTCTCTCTTTCTCCCTCTCTCCTCCCTTCCTCTTCTCTCTCACTCTCCTTCTCTCCCTCTCCTCCGCTCCCCTTCTCTCTCTTCTCTCCCTCCTCTCTCCTTCTCTCTCTCCTCTTCTCTCGTTTCCTCCCTCCTCTGTTCTCCTTCCCTGTTCCTTATCTCTTCTTCTCTCTCTTTCCTCTTTCCCCATCACTCCTCTTCCCTCTTCCCGTTCCCTATCTCCCTCTTATGCTCTCATTCTCTCCTTATAAGGATAAGGAGAGAAGGAAGAGAGGAGCGAGAGGGAGAGAAAGAGAAGAAGAGAGAGGATAAAGAGAAGAGAAGGAGAGGAGGAGAGCGAAGATGAGAAGGAGAGGGGACTCCTCTCTCTATCTCCTCTTTAACTTCTTCGCTCCTGTCCCCGTTCTCTCTCTCCCTCTCCTTACCTTCTCTCTCCTTCTCCCTCCTATCCTCTTCTCTTCCCACTACACTCCTTTCTCTCTCTCGCTTCTCTATCTCCTTATCCCTCTCCTCCACTCACCTCACTCGTTTCCTCTCTCCTCCTCTAACTCTCTCTTGCTTCTCTCCTACTCTATCTCTACTCTCCCTTCTCTATCTCGTTCCCTTCCCCCTCCCTTCTCCTCCTTTCCTTCTCTGTCCTCCTCTCATTCTCTTGTTTCCTCTCACCTCCTCTCTTGTTCCCTCTCTCCTTCTTCTTCTCTCTCTCCCCCTCTTCTCCCTCTCTCTCCTCCCCTCTTGTCCCCTCCTTCTTTCTCCCTCCCACCCGCTCTCTCCCTCCTTCTCCGCTCTCTCCTCTTATCCCTCCGTCTCCTCTCGTTCCCTCTCTCTTCTCCTTCTCTCTCTCCTTTAATCCCTTCATCTCCTCTCCTTGCCCCTCTCTTCTCCTTCTCTTTTTTTCTCTCACCTTCCCTTCTCTGTCTCCTCCTCTCCCTCTCGTCTTCTCCATTTCCCTCTCTCACCTTCTCCCTCTTATTATCTCTCTCTTTCTCTCTCCTCTTATCTTTCCTCTCTTCCTTCTCCTTCTCTATCTCCCTCTCATCCCTCTCCTTTTCTCTCTCCCTCTTATCCCTTTCCTCCACTTCCTTCTCTCGCTCTCTCTCCCAACTTCTCTTCCTTCTCTTCTCCCCACTTCTTCTCTTCCTTATCTCGCTCTCTCTCCCTACTTCTCCCTCCTATCTCTTCTCTTCTCTCTCTCCTCTTTTCTGTTCTCCTTCTCTCTTCTCTCCTTATCCTTATCCCTATTCTCTCTTCTCTCCCTCTATCCTTCTCTCTCTCTCTCTCTCTCCCTTCTCCTTTCTCCTAGGTTGTCTACCTCTCCTCTCTTCTCCTTCTCTCCCCCCTCTTCTTCTTCTCCTTCTCTCTCTTCCCTCTTCTCTGCCTTCTCATTATCCTTCTCCTCCTCTCTCCCTTCTCATTTCTCTCACCTTTTCTTTCTCTCTCTTCCTTCTCTCCCTCTCTCCTTATCCCTTTCTCCTTATGCCACTCTCTTTATCTCTATCTCCTCTCTCCTTCTCCCTCTTCTTCTCTCCCTCCTCTCGCTTCTCCTTTTCTCCCAATCCTTCTCTCTCTCCTCGTCCCATTCAGTAGAGCCATTCTCTCTCTCTCTCTCTCTCTCTCTCTCTCGTTCTACCCCTCTCTTATCTCCTTCTATACCACTCTCCTCTCTCTCTCTCTCTCTCTCTCTCCCTCTCTCTCTCTCTCTCTCGTTCTACCCCTCTCTTATCTCCTTCTGTACCACTCTCCTCTCTCATTCTTCCCTCTTCTCTTTCTCTCATCTCCCTTGCCTCATCTCTATCTCCCTAATATTCCCTCTCCTCTCCCTTCCCTCTTATCCCGCTACCCTCCTTCTTCTCTCCTTATCCTTCTCTCTTCTTCTTCTTCTTCTTCTCTCCCCATTTTATCCTTCTTCATCATCCTCTTTCCCTTCTCCTTCTGTCTCTCGTCTCTACCTCTCTCCTTCTCTCCCATTCCTTCACCCCCTCTCCCCTCTACTTTCCTATCCTCTCTCCCCCTTGTCTATTTCTCTCTCCCTCTTCTCTCCTCCTTCCCTCTCTTCTCTGCCTCTCTTCTCTCCCTCCTCTTCCCCCTTCTCCTTCATTTTCTATCTCCCTCCTCCTTCTCTCGCTCTCTCTTCCTCTCCCTCTTCTCTCCTCCCTCTCCTTTTCTCTCTCTCTCTTCCTCTCCCTCTTCTCTCCTCCCTCTCCTTTTCTCTCTCTCTCTTCCTCTCCCTCTTCTCTCCTTCCTCTCCTTTTCTCTCTCTTTCCCTTATCTATCCTCCCTCCCTCTCTTCTCTTGTCTATTCTCGTGTTCCCTCTCTCCCTCTTCCTTCTATCTCCTTCTCCTCTCTCTGCTCTTCTTATCCTCTTTTCTCCACTCTCCTTCTCTCTCCCTTCTCTACCTCTCACTGTCCTTCTCCATATCTCTTCTATCTCTCCCTTTCCCTCTCTTTTCTTCTCTCTCTTCCCATTTCTACTCTTCTCTACCACTCTTCTCCTCCTCCTCCCTCTTCTCCTTCTCTCCTTCTCCTTGTTCTACCCCTCACCTTTTCTCTCTTCTCCTTTTCTCACTCTCCCTCTAGATACTCTTTCTCTTCTCCTTCTCTCTCGTTCACTCTCTCCTCATCTTTCTCCTTATCTCTCTTTCCTTCTCTCTCTTTCTCCCTTCCTCTTCTCTCTCACTCTCCTTCTCTCCCTCTCCTCCGCTCCCCCTTCTCTCTCTTCTGTCCCTCCTCTCTCCTTCTCTCTCTCATCTTCGCTCGTTTCCTCCCTCCTCTGTCCTCCTTCCCTCCTCTCCCTCTTCCTTATCTCTTCTTCTCTCTCTTTCCTCTTTCCCCATCTCTCCTCTTCCCTCTTCTCGTTCCCTATCTCCCTCTTATGCTCTCATTCTCTCCTTATAAGGATAAAGAGAGAAGGAAGAGACGAGCGAGAGGGAGAGAAAGAGAAGAAGAGAGAGGATAAAGAGAAGAGAAGGAGAGGAGGAGAGGGAAGATGAGAAGAAGAGGCGACTCCTCTCTCCATCTCCTCTTTCCCTTCTTCGCTCCTCTCCCCGTTCTCTCTCTCTCCCTTCTCCCTCTCCTTACCTTCTCTCTCCTTCTCCCTCCTATCCTATTCTCTTCCCACTACCCTCCTTTCTCTCTCTCGCTTTTCTATCTCCTTATCCCTCTCCTCCACTCACCTCTATCGTTTCCCCTCCTCCTCTATATCTCTTTCTTCTCTCCTACTCAATCTCTACTCTCCCTTCTCTATCTCGTTCCTTTCCCCTTCCCTCTTCTCCTCCTTTCCTTCTCTGTCCTCCTCTCATTCTCTTGTTTCCTCTCACCTCCTCTCTTGTTCCCTCCCTCTATCTTCTTCTTCTCTCTCTCCCCCTCTTCTCCCTCTCTCTCCTCCCCTCTTGTCCTCTCCTTCTCTCTCCCTCCCACCCGCTCTCTCCCTCCTTCTCCGCTCTCTCCTCTTATCCCTACGTCTCCTCTCGTTCCCTCTCTCTTCTCCTTCTCTCTCTCTTCCTCTCCTCTCCTTCTCCCTCCTCTTCTCTCTCTCCTTTAATCCCTTCATCTCCTCTCCTTGCCCCTCTCTTCTCCGTCTTTTTTTTCTCTCACGTTCCCTTCTCTGTCTCCTCCTCTCCCTTTCGTCTTCTCCATTTCCCTCTCTCTCCTTCTCCCTCTTATTATCTCTCTCTCCTCTTATCTTTCCTCTCGTCTTTCTCCTTCTCTATCTCCCTCTTATCCCTCTCCTTCTCTCCTTTTCTCTCTCCCTCTTATCCCTTTCCTCCACTCCCTCCTCCTTCTCTTCCTTCTCTCGCTCTCTCTCCCTATTTCTCCCTCCTATCTCTTCTCTTCTCTCTCTCCTCTTTTCTGTTCTCCTTCTCTCTTCTCTCCTTATCCTTATCCCTATTCTCTCTTCTCTACCTCTATCCTTCTCTCTCTCCCTTCTCCTTTCTCCTAGGGTTGTCTACCTCTCTCTCTTCTCCTTCTCTCCCCCCCTCTTCTTCTTCTCCTTCTCTCTCTTCCCTCTTCTCTGCATTCTCATTATCCTTATCCTTCTTCTCCTCTCTCCCTTCTCATTTCTCTCACCTTTTCTTTCTCTCTCTTCCTTCTCTCCCTCTCTCCTTATCCCTTTCTCCTTATGCCACTCGCTTTATCTCTATCTCCTCTCTCCTTCTCCCTCTTCTTCTCTCCCTCCTCTCGCTTCTCCTTTTCTCCCAATCGTTCTCTCTCTCCTCGTCCCATTCTGTAGAGCCATTCTCTCTCTCTTTCTCTCTCTCTCTCTCTCTCTCTCTCTCTCTCTCTCTCTCTCTCTCGTTCTACCCCTCTCTTATCTCCTTCTATACCACTCTCCTCTCTCATTCTTTCATCTTCTCTTTCTCTCATATTCTCTCTTTTCTTTCTCTCATCTCCCTTGCCTCATCTCTATCTCCCTCATATTCCCTCTCCTCTCCCTTCCCTCTTATCCCACTCCCCTTCTTCTTCTCTCCTTATCCTTCTCTCTTCTTCTTCTTCTCTCCCCATTTTATCCTTCTTCATCATCCTCTTTCCCTTCTCCTTCTCTCTCTCGTCTCTACCTCTCTCCTTCTCTCCCATTCCTTCACCCCCTCTCCCCTCTACTTTCCTATCCTCTCTCCCCCTTGTCTCTTTCTCTCTCCCTTTTCTCTCCTCCTTCCCTCTCCTCTCTGCCTCTCTTCTCTCCCTCCTCTTCCCCCTTCTCCTTCATTTTCTATCTCCCTCCTCCTTCTCTCGCTCTCTCTTCCTCTCCCTCTTCTCTCCTCCCTCTCCTTTTCTCTCTCTTCCTCTCCCTCTTCTCTCCTCCCTCTCCTTTTCTCTCTCTCTCTTACTCTCCCTCTTCTCTCCTCCCTCTCCTTTTCCCTATCTTTCCCTTATCTATCCTCCCTCCCTCTCTTCTCTTGTCTATTCTCGTGTTCCCTCTCTCCCTCTTCCTTCTATCTCCTTCTCCTCTCTCTGCTCTTCTTATCCTCTTTTCTCCACTCTCCTTCTCTCTCCCTTCTCTACCTCTCACTGTCCTTCTCCATATCTCTTCTCTCTCTCTCTCTCTCCCTTTCCCTCTCTTTTCTTCTCTCTCTTCCCATTTCTACTCTTCTCTACCACTCTTCTCCTCCTCCTCCCTCTTCTCCTTCTCTCCTTCTCCTTGTTCTACCCCTCACCTTTTCTCTTTTCTCCTTTTCTCACTCTCCCTCTAGATACTCTTTCTCTTCTCCTTCTCTCTCGTTCACTCTCTCCTCATCTTTCTCCTTATCTCTCTTTCATTCTCTCTCTTTCTCCCTCTCTCCTCCCTTCCTCTTCTCTCTCACTCTCCTTCTCTCACTCTCCTCCGCTACCCCTTCTCTCTCCCTCTCCTTCTCTCTCTCCTCTTCTCTCGTTTCCTCCCACCTCTGTTCTCCTTCCCTCTCCCTCTTCCTTATCTCTTCTTCTCTCTCTTTCCTCTTTCCCCATCTCTCCTCTTCCCTCTTCTCGTTCTCTATCTCCCTCTTATGCTCTCATTCTCTCCTTATAAGGATAAGTAGAGAAGGAAGAGACGAGTGAGAGGGAGAGAAAGAGAAGAAGAGCGAGGATGAGGATGGGGAAAGAGGAAAGAGAGAGAGAAGAAGAGATAAGGAAGAGGGAGAGGGAAGGAGAACAGAGGAGGGAGGAAACGAGAGAGGAGTAGACAGAGAAGGAGAGAGGAGGGAGAGAAGAGAGAGAAGGGGGAGCAGAGGAGAGGAAGAGAAGGAGAGTGAGAGAGAAGAGGAACGGAGGAGAGAGGGAGAAAGAGAGAGAAGGAAAGAGAGATAAGGAGAAAGATGAGGAGAGAGTGAACGAGAGAGAAAGAGAAGAGAAAGAGTATCTAGAGGGAGAGTGAGAAAAGGAGAAGAGAGAAATGGTGAGGGGTAGAATAAGGAGAAGGAGAGAAGGAGAAGAGGGAGGAGGAGGAGAAGAGTAGAAATGGGAAGATAGAGAAGAAAAGAGAGGGAAAGGGAGAGAGAGAGAGAAGAGATATGGAGAACGAGAGTGAGAGGTAGAGAAGGGAGAGAGAAGGAGAGTGGAGAAAAGTGGATAAGAAGAGCAGAGAGAGGAGAAGGAGATAGAAGGAAGAGGGAGAGAGAGAACACGAGAATAGACAAGAGCAGAGAGGGAGGGAGGATAGAGAAGGGAAAGAGAGAGAAAAGGAGAGGGAGGAGAGAGGGAGAGGAAGGGAGAGAGAGAGAGCGTGAGGAGGAGGGAGATAGAAAATGATGGAGAAGAGGGAAGAGGAGGGAGAGAAGAGAGGCAAAGAAGAGAGGGAAGGAGGAGAGAAAAGGGAGAGAGAATGAGACAAGGGAGGAGGATAGGAAAGTAAAGGGGGAGGGGGTGAAGGAATGGGAGAGAAGGAGAGAGGTAGAGACGAGAGAGAGAAGGAGAAGGGAAAGAGGATGATGAAGAAGGATAACATGGTGAGAGAGAAGAAGAAGAAGAAGAAGAGAGAAGGATAAGGAGAGAAGAAGAAGGGGAGCGGGATAAGAGGGAAGGGAGAGGAGAGGGAATATGAGGGAGATAGAGATGAGGCAAGGGAGATGAGAGAAAGAGAAGATGGAAGAATGAGAGAGGAGAGTGGTAGAGAAGGAGATAAGAGAGGGGTAGAACGAGAGAGAGAGAGAGAGAGAGAGAGAGAATGGCTCTACAGAATGGGACGAGGAGAGAGAGAAGGATTGGGAGAAAAAGAGAAGCGAGAGGAGGGAGAGAAGAAGAGGGAGAAGGAGAAAGAGATAAAGAGAGTGGTATAAGGAGAAAGGGATAAGGTGAGAGGGAGAGAAGGAAGAGAGAGAAAGAAAAGGTGAGAGAAATGAGAAGGGAGAGAGGAGGAGAAGGATAAGGATAATGAGAAAGCAGAGAAGAGGGAAGAGAGAGAAGGAGAAGAAGAAGAGGGGGGAGAGAAGGAGAAGAGAGAGAAGGAGAAGAAGAAGAAGAGGGGGGAGAGAAGGAGAAGAGAGAGGTAGACAACCTAGGAGAAAGGAGAAGAGAGAGAGAGAGAGAAGGATAGAGGCAGAGAAGAGAGAAGGAGAACAGAAAAGAGGAGAGAGAGAAGAGATAGGAGGGAGAAGTATGGAGAGCGAGCGAGAGAAGGAAGAGAAGGAGGGAGTGGAGGAAAGGGATAAGAGGGAGAGAGAAAAGGAGAGAAGGAGAGGGATAAGAGGGAGATAGAGAAGGAGAAAGAAGAGAGGAAAGATAAGAGGAGAGAGAAAGAGAGAGATAATAAGAGGGAGAAGGAGAGAGAGGGAAATGGAGAAGACGAGAGGGACAGGAGGAGACAGAGAAGGGAATGTGGGAGAAAAAAGAAGAAGGAGAAGAGAGGGGCAAGGAGAGGAGATGAAGGGATTAAAGGAGAGACAGAAGAGGAGGGAGAAGGAGATGAAGAGAGGGGAGGAGAGAGAGAAGGAGAAGAGAGGGGAGGAGAGAGCGGAGAAGGAGGGAGAGAGAAGGAGAGGACAAGAGGGGAGGAGAGAGAGGGAGAAGAGGGGGAGAGAGAGAAGAAGAAGGAGAGCGGGAACAAGAGAGGAGGTGAGAGGAAACAAGAGAATGAGAGGAGGACAGAGAAGGAAAGGAGGAGAAAAGGGAAGGGGAAGGGAACGAGATAGAGAAGGGAGAGTAGAGATAGAGTAGGAGAGAAGCAAGTGAGATAAAGGAGGAGAGAGGAAACGAGAGAGGTGAGTGGAGGAGAGGGATAAGGAGATAGAGAAGCGAGGAGAGAAAGGAGGGTAGTGGGAAGAGAAGAGGATAGGAGGGAGAAGGAGAGAGATGGTAAGGAGAGGGAGAAGGGAGTGAGAGAGAACGGGGAGAGGAGCGAAGAAGGGAAAGAGGAGATAGAGAGAGGAGTTCCCTCTCCTTCTCATCTTCCCTCTCCTCTTCTCTTTATCCTCTCTCTTCTTCTCTTTCTCTCCCTCTCGCTCGTCTCTTCCTTCTCTCCTTATCCTTATAAGGAGAGAATGAGAGCATAAGAGGGAGATAGGGAACGAGAAGAGGGAAGAGGGGAGATGGGGAAAGAGGAAAGAGAGAGAAGAAGAGATAAGGAAGAGGGAGAGGGAAGGAGAACAGAGGAGGGAGGAAATGAGAGAAGAGGAGAGAGGGGCAGAAGGAGAGAGAGGAGAAGGAATGAGAGGAGAGAGAAGCTCTGGGGTTTCGTATGGGGAACCTAGGGTTTTCTAGGGTTTTCAACCTCATTTTCCACCAAATCTCTTGATTTCTTCACCAAAATGGATCCTAAGTCTAGTTCTACACGTTTGCAACAACAAGATGGAGATTGTGGCATCATTAAGGATCTCCATCATGCATCAAAGAAAGCACCACCCTCGGGTTTGGAGGGTGAAGCTTCTACGCCACTTCTAGGGAGTACTTTTACTCCCCCAAGGAAGTGGTCCGACCTCTTTGGGGCCAGCCCAAGGGCATCCACGACCCTTGATCCACCGGCCATTAAGGGAGGGGAGAAGGTCTCCATTTGCACAAAGGTTGAAGTCGTGGAGGCACTAAGAAGATGGGACAAGGTCTTGGTTGGTCACTTCATAGCCTTCAAGCCGCACTTGCCGACATTAGAAAAACACCTCCGCAAGTTGTGGGGCTTAGTTGGAAGCATGGAATTCATTAGGAGGAGTCAAGGTTTCATGCTTTTTCGTTTTACACTTGGGGAGGATAGAAAGAAGGTGCTTGAAGGAGGGCCTTGGTTTGTTAAAGGAGCTCCCCTTGTGGTTCAAGAGTGGGGGCCGGAGATGACATTGAAGAAGTCCAACATAACCACGGTGCCCATTTGGGTTCGTTTGCCGGAGCTAGATCTACGATTTTGGTCGGCGAAAACCTTGAGCAATATTGCAAGTGTTATTGGAAGACCACTCTACATGGATGAACACACGGCGGGCGGGAGAAGGCTAGCTTTTGCGCGAGTTTGCATTGAGGTTAGTCACGATTTCTTATACCCTAGTTGGGTAGAGGTGCAAGTGGAAAAAGGTGAGACGCATAAGGTGCATGTGGAATACGAATGGCACCCCGGGTATTGCAAGGATTGCCAAGAATTCGGCCATTATGTGGAGAAGTGCCCAAAGAGGAGGATGCCTAGTACCATGCTTGGTCCTCCACAAAGAAATGCCGAAAAATGGGTTGTGGTAAATCGAGGAAAGGCCGGAAAAATGGATGTGAGGGAAGAAGGATTGCAAATAGGGATTGGTAGTACGAAACACCAAAGTTTGGTGGGATTGTTGGGGGAGGCCATGATGGAATAGAGTTTCGTTGGTGAGGGAGGTGAGGGAAGGGGGTTAGAAGGGATAATGACGTGGAGCCCCTTGGGGCTGACGTGGAATCAAGGGCAAATGAGAGGAGGACACATGGGAAGGAGTGTGGGAGGGAAAATGAGGAGGGAAACGTGAAAGAAGGTGGGGGGAAAGCTTTGTGCATCTCTTTAGGGCAAGCAAATGAGAATGGGACACATGGCAGGGGAGAGGAGGGAAATGGAGACAAAAAGAAGGTTTGCTTTGGTGAGATAACAGTCACAAGGGGGGAGCCTACGAGGAAGCGACAAGTGGCGGTCAAGGGAAGGAAATAGAATTGCAAAAGCAAGATTTGTGCTTCACATTGGAAGGAACCAATGGGGAAGGAGATGCATGTCCTAGGAGTGTAGGGGCCAATGAGGAGGGAGATGAGTGCTCAATTTTTGAAGGGACCAATGAGGAGGGAGTTGAGTGCTCACAAGATAAAGGGACCAATGAGGAGGGAGTTGAGTGCTCACAAGATAAAGGGGCCAATAAGGAGGGAGTTGAGTGCTCCATTATTGGAGCCAATGAGAAAGGAGGTGAGTGCTCCATGCTTGGGGGACCAATGAGGATAAAGCTAGTACTGCATTTGAAGACATAGATCCCACGTTTTCTCTAGTGGGAAGAAAGGAAAAAGAGAAATATTGGATAGGAAATCACATGATTCTCAAGGGAGTGTGGGATTTCAAGTGGGAAAGGGTATGCATGGGAATAACGTGCATGAGAAAACAAGTGTGGGTGATGGGTTGAGTGGTGTAGTATCCCTAGTGTCTCAAGAGAAAGGATGAGTTTCACTCAAAAGAGTGGCTAGAGAGAAGGAGAAGGGGAAAGAGATCTCGAGCATAAACAAAAATGGAGGAAGGTTTGATGTGCTCAACGAAGCCGAGAAGGAAAGTGGAGTAGAAGATGGGGAAATTTCGAAGCAAGAAATGGAGATATCGTTGCGAGAAGACACTAGTGTTGGGCAACCAAGGAGAGGGTGCTCCCCACCACCTCCGGTTGATTTGGAAACAATCTCACCACAACCCGAAGTTTTCAAGGCCATACGTGAGAAGGGTTTGAGGCAACAAAATAACACACGTGGAGGCAAGGGGTGCACCCCCTCACCTTGAATCCATGAATGTCCTAATATGGAACGTGCGCGGTGCAAATGGACCCGGCCGGGCACATATGATAAGGGGTCGACTAAGGGAGGAGAAACCGGACATTGTTTGTCTTGTGGAGCACAAAGTGAAATTGAAGAAATTGGCAAGATTCAAGCATGCAATTTAGCCCCATGCGTGGGCGGGAAATAACTTGATTGTTGACTCCGGGAGAATCCTAGTACTTTGGAATGAACATGTGGTTGATCTCGAAGTAAAGTTTGAGTCAACCCAAATGCTCCACTTCGAAGGTTGCTTGAAAAACGGAGTTGCGTTCGTCCTCACGACCATATATGTAGAGAATGGACACATTGATAGACGAATCTTGTGGAGGGACCTTGAATCCGTGGAGCCTACAACGTCAATGCCTTGGTTGGTAGGAGGTGATTTTAATTGCATTCGATGGCCGTGGGAAAAACGAGGAGGAGGGGGAGTAAATGAGGCTGCTATAAAAGATTTTAACGAGAGTGTGGATGCTCGACAACTCCTAGAGATGCCTTCCTCGGGTGGAGAGTTCACTTGGTCGAATTCTTCCGAAGGAAGTGCCTGCATTGAAACTCGAATTGATCGGATCTTGATGAATAACGCATGGTTAAAAAAGTTTCCACAATCTCACTATGTAGTGGGGGAGAAGGCTTTAAGTGACCATGCGACACTTATCATGAGAACGGAAGGAAACGAGAGACGGAAGGCGCGGATGTTTAGGTTCGAAAACCATTGGGTGGAGCATGATGATTTCCTTTCGATAGTCGAAGGGGCTTGGGCAACACTTGTAAATGGCACTCCTATGTTTCGTGTGGTGGAGAAATTGAATGAAGTCGAGGAGGCACTCAAGAGGTGGAGTGCGAGTAAGTTTGGGAATGTTGAAAACAAAGTGAAGCAAGCCCGGGAAGCTCTTGAGGATGTAAGGAGAAGAAGGAGTGATAATCCGGTGGATGGATCACTTGAAGTTGTTGAGGGGCTGCAAAAGACGAGCTTGCACGTGTCCTCGCTTGGGAGGAATCCATTGTTAGGCAAAAATCAAGAGTTAAGTGGTTAAAGGAGGATGATCAGAATACCCGGTTTTTCCATGCGCAACTTCGAGTGAGGAGAGCCACCAACCAAGTGAGAAGAGTGTGTGAGGGTGAGAGCATTGCGGAGGAGGAGGGGGAAATCCGTGAAGCGTTTCGACGCTTTTTTTCTAACTTGTTTGCTAGTGATTTCCAGGTACAACCTATTAAGCCGTCGATAACTTTGCCTCTCCTTGAACCCTCGGAAGGGGATGGCCTAGTTCGAAAGCTGACCATGAAGGAGTTGGAGGATGTTGTTTTGAATGCAAATATGGACAAAGCACCGGGGCCCGATGGCTTTAATGCCATGTTCTTCAAGGCGGCATGGAGTATAGTAAAGAAGGACGTGTTTAAGGCGGTGGATTCTTGCTTGAGTAGCGGGAAGTTATTGGCCAAGTGGAACTACACATCCATCACGATCATACCAAAAAAGAAAGCACCGTCCATGGTAGAAGACTATAGGCCCATAGCCTTATGCAACATGACGTACTGATTCACCTCAAAGGTCCTTGCAAATCGATTGAAGGGGTTACTCCCAAAACTAGTAGGAGAACATCAAAGTGCTTTCATCCAAGGAAGGAGAATTGGGGATAATATCCTCCTTGCACACGAATTGTGCCATAATCTTCATCTCGGCAAAGGGAAAGAAAGAATGTGTATCAAGCTTGATATTAGAAAGGCTTATGACTCCATCTCGTGGGAGTTTCTTGAGCATGTGATGCTGAAATTTGGCTTCCCCAAGAAGTGGAGGACGACCATCTTGGCTTGTGTGAAGGCATCATTTGTTGTGACGGTAAATGGAGCAAACTCTACACCTTTTCGAGCAACAAATGGGTTGCGACAAGGAGACCCGTTAGCCCCATATTTGTTCGTTATGTGCATGGAGGTCTTGAGTAAGATGGTGAACATGGCGGTGGAGGAAGGAAGGATAGAACCCTTAGTTTGTGGAGACATGGTCGTGTCCCACTTATTGTTCGCCGATGATGTTCTATTATTTGCAAAGGCCACAAGAGAGAATGCCCACGCAATTAAAGAGGTACTTGCAGAATTTACGGCATGTTCGGGACTGAAATTCAACGTCTCAAAAAGTCAGATTTTCATGGGAGGCGATATCCAACATGGGCAATGGATTTTCCGGTGGTCTACCTAGGCTTGCCGCTCTTTTCGGGAAGAATGGGAAGAAATCATTGCACATCCCTTGTAAACAAAGTGAAGGCTCGCCTTAGCTCATGGCAGCAACACTTTCTCTCCATTGCCGGAAGAGTGGAGCTTGTGAGAAGCGTGTTGATTTCCCTTAGCATATATTGGACATCCGCTTTTCTTCTTCCAAGGCGAGTCCTACACGAATTGGAGAGCATCATGAGTAGATTCATATGGGGGGACCGAAGAAGTGGGTGGCGGTGGCTTGGAAAGACGTGTGTACTCCAAAGGATGAAGGAGGACTTGGCCTTAAACGCTTAACGAAGTGGAGCGATGTGGGCCTCCTTCACTTGTTTTGGCTAGTCTTGGAAGGTGGTAACTCACTTTGGGTGAAGTGCATTCGCCAAAAATACCTAAAGACACGCTCTATTTGGCTTGCAAGACCCCCATCTTCCTCCTCGTGGGCTTGGCGAGGGATACTTCGAGTGCGTGACATTGCAAGACGGCATATTCATTACAAGGTGGGAAATGGGGAGGACATAAGATTCTTCCAATATCCATGGTGTGGGGAGCCTTTCCAATGCACAACTTGGGGGGAACGTTTACACTATGAAGTGGGGGTACCATGGGACGTCAAAGTGGCTTTCTTCATCAAGGAGGGTCGTTGGGCTCTACCCCCACCAAGGTCATGTATAATGGAGTTATGGGACAAGATTAGGCATATACCCATCCTTGGAGGACGTGATGGGCCAGCAAGGATAAATGGAAGAGGTGAAGCATTTGGGATGAAAGAGGCTTGGAAGTGGGTGAGGGAATCGGGCACCAAAGTGGGATGGACGAAAGTGGTGTGGCACAAACACGCCATCCCAAAGCATGCCCTCACGGCTTGGAGAGCACTAAGGGGCCGACTTGTCACGAAGAAGCTTATGAATCAAAGACGAGCCACACATGACCCCACTTACGTTCTTTGTGAGGAAATGGAGGAGGATATAGAACACCTATTTTGGGGATGTCTATACACTAGAGAGGTATGGAAAAGGATCCTTGCAAGCCTACAACTCAGCCCAAACTTTGCAAGTACTCTTGAGAGGGAGGCATCACGACTATTGCATGTTAGTGGTAGTAAAGTAGACAAGGTAGTCCGAAGATGGGCATTTAGTGCTATGGTACATGAAAGTTGGCAAGAGAGGAATAGAAGGATCTTCGAGGGAGAGAAGAAAAGGCCGGAGGAACTCATGAGGCTCATCAAGGATACAATCCGATACATGGGAGACAAGATCAAGGTATTAGCAAGGAATGAAGAAGAACTCACACACTTTGAGCTGATTTGGTTGTAATAAAATGTAGCGTGGTTGTCTTTGCACATGGGAACATTGTAATAGATTTTTGTGTAGCGCATAGGTAGAAATACGGATTTCATTGTATGGTTTGGCTGGTTTATGCGTGTGGCATAAACCCGCGCTCAAAACACTCATTTTTGTAGGTTGTAAACAATACTTATCAATAGAATTAGAGGCTAAGCCTCCCTTTTTGCTTTGCAAAAAAAAAGAGAAGAGGAGAGAGAGGAGGGAGAGAAGAGAGAGAAGGGGGAGCGGAGGAGAGGGAGAGAAGGAAAGTGAGAGAGAAGAGGAAGGGAGGAGAGAGGGAGAACGAGAGAGAAGGAAAGAGAGATAAGAAGAAAGATGAGGAGAGAGTGACCGAGAGAGAAAGAGAAGAGAAAGAGTATCTAGAGGGAGAGTGAGAAAAGGAGAAGAGAGAAAAGGTGAGGGGTAGAACAAGGAGAAGGAGAGAAGGACAAGAGGGAGGAGGAGGAGAAGAGTGGTAGAGAAGAGTAGAAATGGGAAGAGAGAGAAGAAAAGAGAGGGAAAGGGAGAGAGAGAGAGAAGAGATATGGAGAACGAGAGTGAGAGGTAGAGAAAGGAGATAGAAGGAGAGTGGAGAAAAGAGGATAAGAAGAGCAGAGAGAGGAGAAGGAGATTGAAGGAAGACGGAGAGAGAGAAAACGAGAATAGACAAGAGCAGAGAGGGAGGGAGGATAAAGAAGGGAAAGAGAGAGAAAAGGAGAGGGAGGAGAGAAGAGGGAGAGGAAGGGAGAGAGAGGGAGAGAAGGAGGTGGGAGATAGAAAATGAAGGAGAAGAGGGAAGAGGAGGGAGAGAAGAGAGGCAGAGAAGAGAGGGAAGGAGGAGAGAAGAGGGAGAGAGAAGGAGACAAGGGAGAGAGGAGGATAGGAAAGTAGAGGGGAGAGGGGGTGAAGAAATGGTTGAGAAGGAGAGAGGTAGAGACGAGAGAGAGAAGGAGAAGGGAAAGAGGATGATGAAGAAGGATAAAATGGCGAGAGAGAAGAAGAAGAAGAAGAAGAAGAAGAAGAGAGAAGGATGTAGAGAGAGAAGCTCTGGAGAAAAGGGAATCCTAGAGAGAGAAAGTTGAGGGGAGAGGAGGTGAGCATGGGAAGGCTTGGGGCTTCTCTTGCCTAGGCCTCCCATGGCTGCCACGTCCACCGTCCGGCCACCCCAGGTCGCCGGCCGGCCCACCACCAGCGACTCCGGCGTTCTGGCACCGCCGGACGGCGAGAGCTCCGGCGAGGAGAGAAGGAGAGAAGAGGAGAAGGAGAAGGCGAAGGAGAGTGAGAAGGAGAAGTGGATGGGGGAGCAACCACCTTTGCCACCCCTGACTGCCGGCCGGCCACCCCCGGTCGCCGGCCGACCACCCATCACCGGCTCCGGCCTGCTGCCACCGCCGGACGGTGAGAACTCCGGCGAGGAGAGAAAGGGAGCAAATGAGAAGGACAAAGAGAAGGAACGTGAGGGAAGGCGAGAATGGCCGGAAAAGACTCCTCTAGCCAAGACTTGGGCGTCACTTTTCAGCCCCTCACCTCCCATGGCTGAGAAACTTGCTTTCGTGCCACCGGTCGTTGAAGGGGGTGAAAGTTTCGGCCAATACAAGGTGAAGGAACTTGTGCAACAATGGGATATGATGTTGGTAGGGTGCTTGGTGGGATTCCGACCACACATGCCAACTCTCGAACAACATTTGAAACGCATTTGGAAGATCAAAGGAGAGCTCTCCATCTTCCGCCGCCAACATGGGTATTTTCTCATTCGTTTCTCCATTGTTGAGGACATGAAACTCCCACTAGAGGGTGGACCGTGGATGGTGAGGGGAGCCCCACTTGCCGTCCAACCTTGGTCAAGGATGTTGTGCATGCGACAAGAAAAGGTGACGAAGATACCCATTTGGGTGCGCTTGCCGGAACTTGAGCTGAAATTTTGGTCGCCGGAGCTCATCTCCACCATTGCGAGTGTGCTTGGTAGGCCTATTACTCTTGATGAAGACACAAAGCTCCGGAGGAGGCTAGGATTTGCTCGGGTGTGTGTCGAAATTTGTGCCGGTTTTAACTACCCGAGAAAGGTGAAGATGAGGGATGAGGATGGGAACGTTGAAGAGGTGGATGTGCAATACAAATGGAGACCAAAGTCATGCCCAAAGTGTGCCTCCTTTGGCCACTCGGGTGAGGCTTGTGGCAAGAAGGCCACTCGACGCGAATGGCGGGAAGTTAGTGGAGCACAAGTGGCAAAGCCGCCGGTGAGGAAGGAAAATCCGAAAAAAACCGCCATGTTAATGGACAAACAACACCCATCCGAGGTAGATGGGGATGAGGACGTGAAGAATGATGCGGGGGAGGAAGGGAAATGCGAAGAATTGGTGGTGGTGGAGCTCGCCGGAGTTGCCGCCGGAGCTGCCGCTGGCCAGGCCACAGGAGGAGGAGGAGGAGGAACGGTCCTCCTGGATGAGGAGGAGGAGGGGGCACGTGAGGGGTCATGTGTGCTAGGGGGGACAAGTTCTTCCATGGTTGTTGGAGGGAAAGCAAAAGGAGCCAATGAGGATTTGCCACATCAAAAGAAGAATGGAGAGGAAGCTTTGGCAGCCATGACAGCCACTAGGGAGGCGCCACGTGGAGGGGAGAAGAGGCAAAAGACTATTTTCCTCTTTAGGGACCACAATGAGGATAAGGTTGGAAGAGAAATTCAAATGTGTGGGGACCAAAGGCATGTGTGTGCACATGGGAACCATGGAGGAAAAAATGGGGACCATGGACCACATGGTGCACTTGGGGACCACGAATTTGAAATGTGGAGGGAAGAGGAGTTTTCTTTGGGCTCTCATTTTGAAGGTGAAAATTTATGTGATGGGCCTTCCCTTGGGCTGAATCGTGGGCTACAATTTGGGCCCATTGGACCAGATAGGGGTCATGAAGAAGAGGGGGCAATTCAGGTGGAGAAACTTCATGGAGATACCGGGAGGGAGAATGCTCGACTACGCTCCCCACCACCCTCGGTGGATCTAGATGAGATATCCCCTCAAGCTGGATTCCAAGGCGTTCGTGAGGCCGCGCTAAGGCAACAAGAGCAAAGATTGGGGAGCCAAGTACACCAATACGTGAGGACCTCACGCCGAGTGATATTGAGGAGGCTGCGATCTTTGGCCTTGACCATGCCGAGTATAAATGCCTGAGGGATAAGTTTGAAAGCATGGAGACAGACTACGAAGATCCAGAGGAGCCATGGAGCTATGGCTCGGGGAGTCAAGTCGTGAGAGGCTACCTTGGAAAAGACGAGACGAGTCAAAAGAAATCAAAGAAGAAAGAGAAGCGAAGGAAAGGGAGACGATGAGTGAATGAGTGCTATACTCGAGACGTAGGATCTAGGATCTGTTGTTAGATTAGCGCGAGTCGATGTAACGTTTAAATTTTCGCGATATGAACTGCTCAAGCTAGGGCAGTTCCTAGCACTCCATTGTATGCTTTTTTGCATGTACGTTTATTGAGGCATCAATAAATTTAGCGGCTCTGCCGAGACCACCCTTTTATTTTGCAAAAAAAAGAAGAGAGAAGGATAAGGAGAGAAGAAGAAGAAGAGCGGGATAAGAGGGAAGGGAGAGGAGAGGGAATATGAGGGAGATAGAGATGAGACAAGGGAGATGAGAGAAAGAGAAGAGGGAAGAATGAGAGAGGAGAGTGGTAGAGAAGGAGATAAGAGAGGGGTAGAACGAGAGAGAGAGAGATAGAGAGAATGGCTCTACAGAATGGGACGAGGAGAGAGAGAAGGATTGGGAGAAAAGGAAAAGCGAGAGGAGGGAGAGAAGAAGAGGGAGAAGGAGAGAGGAGAGAGAGATAAAGAGAGTGGCATAAGGAGAAAGGGATAAGGAGAGAAGAAAGAGATAGAGAACGAGAAGAGGGGGGTTTCTATGGGTTTCTTAGGTCTTTTTTCACGTTTTTCCACTTAAATCTTCGTTTTTTCCACTCAAATGGAGCGATTTAGTCGCTCTTCTCAAGATTTGATGCATGATGGAGGTTGTGGCAAGCATTTGGACCTCCAAAATGCTCATTTGGACCGTCAAGACGTGTCGGAGGAGGGGAGGCCGAGCCACATTGGGAAAGAAGGGGGTTCTACTCCAAAGAAATGGACGGATTTGTTCTCCTCTTGTCCAAGGGCATCCACGGCCCTTGAGTTTGTGGAGCCGGAAGTGAAGGAGGGGGTGCGCATGGCAAGGTGCTCAAAAGAAGAGGTGGTGGAGGCATTGAAGAAATGGGACAAGGTATTGCTTGGTTACTTTGTTGATTTCAAACCACATCTTCCCACGTTAGAGAAGTACTTGCAAAGGGTGTGGAAGCTCACCGGAGGTTTGGAAGTGATCCGACGGCAAGAGGGGTTACTTTTATATAGGTTCACGATTTACAAGGACTTGGAGTATGTTCTTGAGAATGGTCCTTGGTTTGTGAGGGGCACACCTCTAGTTGTGCAAAGATGGACGCCCACCACCATGATGAAGAGGGAGAAGATGTCCACGATGCCCATTTGGATTCGCTTGCCGGAGTTAGATTTGAGGTTTTTGTCACCAAAAAATTTGAGCACCATACCTAGTGTTATCGGAAGGCCACTCTACATGGATGAGAACACGGCGGTGGGGAGGAGATTGGCTTATGCACGTTTGTGTGTGGAGGTACCATGCACATTTTATTACCCATCAAAAATCCGAGTTCAAGTGGAGGATGGCGAGGAGGAGGACATTGTGGTGGAGTATGAGTGGAGATTGGGATATTGTGTTGATTGCAAGGAATTTGGCCATACTCCGGTCAAGTGCCCAAACAAAGTCCGAGAGGAGGTGCAAGAGAAGCCGGCCGGGAAGAAGAAGATTAAAAAATGGGTTATCGTTGGAAAAGGAGGAAGAGGAATAAGAGCAAGAGAGGAGGAGGGCGAAGCCGAGGTGATTGGATTGGGCGTTGAGAGAGAGGAATTGGAGCTGCCGGAATTGGTCACCGGCGAGGAGGGGCTGGTCGGAGGTGGGTTGGGAAAGGTCACCGGTGGTGTCCTTGGGGGTGAGGTGGCCATGGAGGTTGGTGCACATGGTCCAAACCATGAGGGACAAAAAGTTAGTGGAGGGGGACAAAAAGCAAGAGAAGGACAAAAAGGAAAAGGTGTCATAGGAAAAGGAAAGGCTGATTTGGTTGAGCCAATCATGGGTGGGGATTTCGAAATTGGTCTTATTCCTCCTCCTTTGGGCAGCCATGAAGCAAATCAAAATGAGACACATGGTGAGGTGGCCATGGAGGTTGGTGCATATGGTCCAAACCATGAGGGACAAAAAGTTAGTGGAGGGGGACAAAAAGCAAGAGAAGGACAAAAAGGAAAAGGTGTCATAGGAAAAGGAAAGACTGATTTGGTTGAGCCAATCATGGGTGGGGATTTCGAAATTGGTCTTATTCCTCTTCCTTTGGGCAGCCATGAAGCAAATCAAAATGAGACACATGGAAAGGGGAAAGCAAATGATGGGAGGCCAAACCAAAATGAGACAAGTGGCAAGGGAGTAAGTGGAGGGAATGGAATTGATATGCATGCACATGAGGGGGTGCTACTCTCTACACGTGAAGAGGAAAAACAAGATGGGGATTTCGAAATTGCTCTTATTCCTCCTCCTTTGGGCAGCCATGAAGCAAATAAAAATGTGACACATGGAAAGGGGAAAGCAAATGATGGGAAGTCAAACCAAAATGCGACAAAATGCAAGGGAGTAAGTGGAGGGAATGGAATTGATATGCATGCACATGAGGGGGTGCTATTCTCTACACGTGAAGAGGAAACACAAGATGAGAGGTGGATTTCTCCAAAGCATGGGGTTCGAAATATGGAGAAGGGAGGCTCTATTGTGGTGCTCACTCGAAGTGGTGCGTTGGGACGGGGTACAAGTGGTCGGTTCGAAGCTCTTATGGGTTTGGTTGACGTGGGTCAGCCCGAGGGAGGAGATAAGGATGTGGAGCAACGAATCGGGGAGAAGAGGCCGGGAATTAAAGTGTTATCACCACCACCACCGGTGGACTTGTCATCTATCTCCCCACAACCGGAGGTGTTTAAAGCCGTTTGTGAGAAGGCGTTGGGACAACAACGAGCAAATCGAGGTGGGAAGGGATCTCGATCCCCTACTCCAAAGCCATGAATGTCCTTGTTTGGAATGTGCGTTGCGCAAATCTCCCCGGTCGTGCACTTATGATAAGGGGTAAAATAAAGGAAGCAAAGGCGGATGTAGTGTGCATCGTGGAACACAAAGTCAAAACAAAAAAGTTGGATAGATTTCGAAAGGCAATATGGGGGAATAACAAGTGGGCGGCGAATAATATGATTGTGGACTTCGGAAGAGTGCTTGTGATGTGGGATGAATGCAAAGTGGATCTCCATGTTACATGGGAGACATCGCAATTACTACAACTTGAAGGAAGGGAATTAAGAAATGGGAAACACATTGTTATTACGGCGGTGTATGGGGAAAATGGATACATGGAACACCGAAGGTTATGGGAGGACTTGGAAGGCGCGGCACCTTTGGATACCACACCTTGGCTTGTGTGTGGTGACTTCAATTGCATACGAGGGCGGGGTGAAAAGAGGGGTGGTTCGGGTTTCAACATCACGGCTATGGATGATTTTAATGTATGTTTGGATCGTTTGCAACTACTTGAAGTACCGTCAACGGGTGGGGAATTCACATGGACTAACTCATCAAAGGGAGAGGCGTGCATTGAAACTAGGATTGATACGATCCTTATGACATAAGCATGGTTGGCTGAATTTCCGGATGTAGCCTATGTCGTGGGCGAAAGGGAGCTTAGTGATCATTCGCCACTTCTCATGACAACAGAAAATAAGGGTGAGAGGAAGGCAAGAATGTTTCGATTTGCTAATTTTTGGGCCGATCATGAGGGGTTTGAGGAGGTGGCAAGCTCGGCATGGGCAAACTTGGTAGATGGGACGCCCATGTTCCGGGTCGTAGCAAAATTGGGCATGGTCAAGGAGGCGTTGAAGAAGTGGAGTAAGGAAACGTTTGGGAATCCAAAAAGTAGAGTGGGAGAAGCGAAGCATGCACTTGAAGAAGTGCGGCATCAAAGAAGGACATATCCGGAGGATGATAGGTTACAAGAGCAAGAGACTAGATGCAAAGAGGAGCTCAATCGTGCACTAGTTTGGGAGGAATCCATCTTGAGGCAAAAATCGAGGATTAAGTGGTTACGTGAAGGAGACCGGAACTCGAGATTCTTTCATGCTTCCCTTCGTGTGAGGAGAGCCACCAATAATGTGAGACGAGTGTTGGAAGGGGGAAATACATTCGAGAGTGAGGAGGAGATTCGAGAGGCGTTTAGGCGTCGTTACTCTAACTTGTTTGCTAATGGTTTTCAGGTACAAAATCTTGACACACAAATCCTCTTCCCACGACTTGAGGAGGGGGAAGCAACAACACTAGTGAAGGACTTGTCCATGGAAGAATTGGAGAAAGTGGTGATGAATTCAAATGTGGACAAGGCGCCGGGACCCGATGGCTTCAATGCAAAGTTTTTCAGGTGCTCTTGGTCGTGGCTGAAAAGTGATGTTTTTAAAGCGTTGGACTCCTTCATGCGAAGTGGGAAATTGCTAGCTCAAGCCAACTACACATCAATCACACTCATCCCGAAGAAGACGACACCATGCACGGTGGATGATTACTGGCCCATCTCCTTATGCAACATGATCTACCGATATCTATCCAAGGTGTTGGCGAATAGATTAAAGAAGGTTTTGCCAAGGTTGGTGGGGGAAACACAAAGTGCGTTCGTGAGTGGTTGAAGGATTAGTGACAACATCTTGCTTGCACATGAAGTCTATCACAACATGCACTTGAACCGTGGGAAAGGGCGTATGTGTCTCAAGTTAGATCTTCGGAAAGCATACGATTCAGTGTCTTGGAAGTTCCTTGAAGAGGTGCTGAAGAGGTTTGGGTTCCCAAGTACATGGAGGAAGTGGATGATGGCGTGTGTGAGGGCATCGTTTGTGGTGACGGTGAATGGAGGCAACTCAAAGCCATTTCGAGCAACAAATGGACTTCGGCAAGGGGACCCTCTAGCTCCCTACTTGTTTGTACTTTGCATGGAGACATTGAGCGTCATGATAAAAAACGAGGTGGAGGAAGGAGCGATCAAACCAAGTAGATGTGGGGACATTCCGATATCCCACCTTTTGTTCGCCGATGATGTGATGGTGTTCGTGGATGCTACACGAGCTAATGCCTGTGCTATAAAAGAGGTTCTCTCCAAATTCTCAGCCATGTCGGGTCTTAAATTGAATACAACTAAGAGCCAAGTGTTCCTTGGGGGTGATGCACAAGATGGGCAATGGATATGTGAACACTTGGAGATGGGAGGGTGGAATTCCCTGTTATCTATTTGGGACTGCCATTGTTCTCATCACGCTTGGGAAAACAACATTGTTCGAGCCTCATTGAGAAGGTGAAAGCTAGATTGAGCACTTGGAAGCGAAATCACCTTTCCATGGCGGGTAGGGTGGAGTTGGTGCGAAGTGTCTTGGTCTCGTTTAGCATATATTGGACTTCAGCTTTCTTACTACCCAAAACCGTCTTGAGGGAGGTGGAGAGTATCATGATACACTTTGTGTGGGGGGCCCAAAAAAGTGGGTGGCCGTGGCGTGGAAAGACATATGCACACCAAAGAAGAAGGGCAGCTTGGGGCTGAAGAGACTCACGGAATGGAATGAAGTAGGTATGTTACGCCTCTTTTGGTTGGTAGTTGAGAATGGAGGCTCGTTATGGGTGTGTTGCATGCGACGGAAATACTTGAGAAATCGGTCCATTTGGCTAGCTCGGCCACCATCGACTTCCTCGTGGGCATGGAGAGGCATCCTAAGTGTTCGTGACATAGCGAAGGAGAAAATTCAGTACCAAGTTGGGGATGGGAAGTCTATTCGTTTCTTCCTTGACCCATGGTGTGGAATGTCGTTCATAAGCCGACCGGGGGGAGATTGGCTCAAACATAATATGGGTGTTCCAATTGACACTTATGTGTCTTATTTTATTCGGGATGGGGTGTGGAACCTCCCCTTCCCACGTAGTTTGGAGATGGAGGAACTTTGGCCACGTATTATGGATACCCCCATCTCGGGTGGGATTGACAAACCGACCCGAATTGGAATGAGGAGTAACAACTTCACAACCAAGGAGGCGTGGACATGGGTAACTCAAGAGAAGGAGGATGTGGTTTGGGCCCCTTGGTGTGGCATAAACACCATGTTCTGAAGCACGCAATGACAATTTGGAGGGCTTTACGTGGAAGACTCACAACAAAGTGCCTCATGAAGCAGAGGGGAGCCACGCATGATACCACATGAGTACTTTGTGAGGACGGAGAGGAAGATATGGTACATCTTTTTTGGAAATGCGAGTACACAAGACATGTGTGGGCACAAATTCGGGGGGTGCTAAAGTTAAGCATGGATGTAGAAGAAACAATGGAAGCCGAGGTACAACGGGTTATCCGGATTGGAGGAGGGGCTGCAACAGTAAATATCATGCGGTCAGCCTTTGGAGCAGTGGTCCATGAATGTTGGCAAGAAAGAAATAGGCGCATCTTTGATGACGAGAAGAGGCGCCGGTGGATGTTATTCAGAGTGTGAAGGAAGGAGCGCGAATCGTGGGGAGGAGCTTCAAGGACATTCGAGAAGATCCCGCGAGTTGGAGTGACTTTCAAAGAGCATGGACATAGTGAGGTGAAATATTTTGTAATAAGTAGTAGAATGGGAAGCCTTGCATGGCGATAGAATTGTAATAGTGGCCGGGTGTGCATATGGCACCCCCCGCGGACTTTAGACTCAAATTATGTAGGTTGTAATTTACACACACTTAATTGATTTAGAGGCTAAGCCTCCCTTTTGCTTTGCAAAAAAAAAGAGAGAGATAATAAGAGGGAGAAGGAGAGAGAGGGAAATGGAGAAGACGAGAGGGAGAGGAGGAGACAAAGAAGGGAAGGTGAGAGAAAAAAGAGAAGGAGAAGAGAGGGGCAAGGAGAGGAGATGAAGGGATTAAAGGAGAGAGAGAAGAGGAGGGAGAAGGAGAGGAGAGGAAGAAGAAGGGAGAGAGAGCGAAAAAAGTAGGAGAGAGAAGCTCTGGGGATAGCATGGGGAAACCTATGGTGTTTCTAGGTTACTTTTAACGTTTTTTCCACCAAAACACTCGATTTCTTTAGCAAATGGAGCATTTGCAACGTTCTAACACCATTGGGAGGCCGGTTGGAGATGGTGGCGCTAACAAGCATCTCCAAGAGGCAAGCTTAAGTCGTGGAAACGCGGGGAAGGATGGAGAAAGTGGTGCGTACTCCACTTTTGAAGAGGAACACCAACCTAGGAAGTGGTCGGAGCTCTTCTCGGTCGGTGCTATGGCATCAACGGTGTTAAACTACAGGCCACCGGAGGAGAAGGATGGGATGAAGGTGGCAGTGCACTAGAGAAGAAGTGGAGGATGCACTTAAGTCATGGGATAAGTTACTTTTTGGTTACTTTGTGGATTTCAAGCCGCATTTGCCGACGTTGAAGCGTTATCTTCATAAGCTATGGAGACTTTCTAGTGCCGTGGAGGTGATTAAAAGGCGAGAGGAGTTCTTGTTATTTCGCTTTACTTTGGAAGATGACCGGAAACACGTCTTGAGCATGGACCTTGGTTCGTTAGGGGAACCCCACTAGTAGTGCAAAAGTGGACGGCGGAAACGGAGATGAAGAGGAGCAAGATATCGACCATACCAATTTGGGTAAGATTGCCGGAACTTAACCTTCGGTTTTGGTCACCAAGAATCTTGGGGAATATCATTAGTGTGCTTGGGAAACCGTTATACATGGATGCAAACACCGCATCCGGGAGGAGGCTATCCTATGCTCGTGTGTGTGGAAGTGGGGAACACTTTCTCCTACCTGGCGTTGTGGGAGTGCAAGTCGAGGGGGGGAGGGTGGAATCGGTGGAAGTGGAATACGAATGGAAACCGGAACATTGTGGGGGGTGCATTGAATTTGGCCATAGTTTGGAGAGATGCCCGAAGCAACCAAGGGGAGGGGGAAGTCGACGGCAAATGTGGTGGCGAAAGCACCTAAGGTGTCGCATGAGTGGGTCCAAGTGGGAAGGAAGGGAAGCAAAGATGCATCTCGGTCGAAGGAGTGTTTGGATGAAGGAATCACTTGGGCCAAGGATGATGCCGACACTAGAGAGGGAGAGGAGGAGCACGTTCAAGTGGGGGAGGAGATGGGAACGGAATCCGTCAAGGGAGGAACGGAAAAGGTGGGCCAAGGGATGGTAAAGTTAGCGGAGAAGGTACAAAACGTGGTTGAAGAAGAGCCAAACTTTGTGCAACAAATTTTCGTGGTCCAAGAGGGAGCAAGTTCAAATGAGCCAATCATGGAGGAGACACAAAAGGTGGACGGAGTAGAACCAATAAAAATGCAGCAAAATTTCGTGGTCCACCATGGAGCATGTTCAAATGAGCCAATCATGGAGGAGTTCCCACCTTTGGGGGGGACAAAGGCTGCCACAAGTAAGGAAGGGACACTTGGCCCCAATTGGAGCACTAGTGGAGACAAAAGCACAAAAGGACAAAAAGAAAAGCAACCTTCCTCCACACCAATCATTGGGGAGCATTCCAAAGGGGATTCTCCAGTATTAAAGAGTGGACAAGAGTGCAATATTTCCCACTTAACGCATGAAGGAGATAAAAGAGGAAAAGGAGGATTAATTGAAAAGGTTAGTCCAACGATTGGTGCTAATCACGGATTAAGCGAAGTGTGTGATGTTTTTTCAGATCCGACCCATTACCGAAACAAGGGAGGTGTTGTGTCCCATTCTGAATCAGCCCAAGTTAGTATTACAAGAGGAAAAGGAAGGTTTGATATCCTAGCCGCACTAGATGGGGACGTCGAGGCAAAGGAGAAGAACGGAAGTGAAGAAGAGGAAAATGGGAAAGAAACGTGTGGTGAACATAGAAGAAAGCTCGTGTCCCCACTTATGGACGTGGATCTTGAAGCCATCTCACCTCAACCCGATGTGTTTCGTGCTATTCGTGAGAAGGGATTGGAGAAACAGAAGACAATTCGGGGTGGTAAGGGGCGTAAGTCCCCTAGTGCGCAATGATGAACATCCTAGTGTGGAATGTGCGCGGAGCTAATGGCCCCGGCCGTGCGCATATGATTAGGGGGCGAATAAGAGAAGTAAAGGCGGATATTGTTTGTCTCTTGGAGCACAAAGTGAAGACAAAGAAACTAGAGAGGTTTCGGAAGGCTCTTGGGGCAAAAGCTTGGGCGGCAAACAATGTGGTGGTTGACTCGGGAAGGATCTTAGTTCTTTGGGATGAGAGCAAGGTTGACCTTAAGTTGGTGTACGAGACTACACAACTACTCCAATTTGAAGGGCGGGAGAAGACTCTCGATTGCAATATAGTGATCACGGCGGTGTATGGGGAGAGTAGTCACTTGGAGAGGCGTGCGTTGTGGGAAGACCTTGCAAGGGCTGCCAACTCCGACTCAAGCTCGTGGCTAGTAGGTGGTGATTTCAATTGCATTCGATGGCCACGTGAAAAATGTGGAGGTGCGGAGTGCAACATTGTGGCTATGGATGACTTTAATCGTTGTGTGGACCATTTGCAACTCGTGGAGGTGCCATCTACCGGGGGGGAATTCACATGGACAGATTCATCGCAAGGGGAAGCTTGTATTGAGACACGCATTGACCGGATCCTCATGTCCCATGCATGGTTGGAGGCTTTTCCGGAGTCATTCTACGTCGTGGGTGCGAAGGACCTTAGTACCATGCTATGCTTAACCTTTCTACGGTTAATGAGGGACCAAGGAAGAAGAAGATTTTTCGGTTTGTAAATTTTTGGCCGGACCATGAACAATTTCCGGAGGTGGTGAAAGAGGCGTGGGCTACGTGGGTGGAGGGTACTCCAATGTTTAGAGTTGCGGCAAAGCTTACTTTGGTCAAAGAGGCACTCAAGAAGTGGAGCTTTGAAAATTTCGGAAACGTTGAAGAAAGAGTGCGTGAAGCTCGATTAGCACTTGAGGATGTGAGGTGTTGGAGGACAACCCATCGGGATGATGAGGGACTTGTGTTTCAAGAAGTGGAATGTAAGGAGATTTTGCAACTTGCGTTGGCACGAGAGGAAGCATTGGTGAGACAGAAATCGAGGGTGAGGTGGTTACGTGAAGGTGACCAAAATTCAAGGTTTTTCCATGCATCCCTTAGAGTGAGTGAGGGAGAGACATTGTTTGAAGAGGAGGGAGCCATCCGGGAAGCCTTCCGGAGGAGATACTCTAACTTGTTTGCTAGTGGTTTTCAGGTACACTCCTTGGACACGACAATCCAATTCCCTCATTTGGAGGAAGTGGAGGCAAGGGCGCTCATCAAACCTTTGGCCATCCAAGAGCTTGAACGCGTGGTGAAAAGGGCAAATGTGGACAAGGCACCGGGGCCCGATGGTTTTAATGCTAAATTCTTTCGAGTGGTATGGGATTGGATCAAAGATGACATGTTCAAGGCTGCCGAGTCCTTCTTCAAGAGTGGGAAACTCCTCCGATAGTTCAACTACACATCCATCACCTTAATCCCGAATAAAGCAACACCCGCAACGGTGGATGACTACCGGCCTATCTCTCTTTGTAATATGGTGTATCGGTACTTGTCGAAGATCCTAGCGAATCGGTTAAGGAAGTGTTACCAAAGTTGGTGGGAGAAACTCAAAACGCTTTTGTAAGTGGGAGAAGAATTGGGGATAACATCCTCCTCGCACATGAGATTTGTCACAATATGCACTTGGGTAGAGGCAAAGGACGCATGTGTTTGAAGTTGGACCTCCGGAAGGCGTATGATTCTGTGTCGTGGGAGTTTCTTGAGGAAGTACTAAGGAGATTTGGGTTCCTTCCCCTTTGGCGGAAGCTTATCATGACGTGCGTCCGAGCTTCCTTTGTGGTGACAGTTAATGGGGAGAACTCAAGACCGTTTGGTGCCACGAATGGACTTCGACAAGGTGACCTACTTGCCCGTTATCTTTTTGTGATGTGCATGGAGGTGTTGAGTGCTATGTTTCGAAAGGAAGTGGAATGTGGGAACCTAGACCCGACAACATGTAGGGATATCCCGGTATCACACCTATTATTTGCGGATGATGTTATGGTGTTTGCAGCAGCAACAAAGGAAAATGCTCGAGTGATTAAAAGGGTACTCATGGATTTCTCTTCATCATCGGGGCTGCAACTAAATGTGGCCAAGAGCCAGGTGTTTATGGGGGGAATGGTCACGGATGGTGAATGGATTTGTGCACACTTGGGCATGCAAAGAGTGGAGTTTCCGGTTATGTACTTGGGATTACCACTCTTCTCTTCGCGGCTTGCAAGGCAGCATTGCATGGGATTGATAAACAAGGTACATGCTCGACTTAGCACTTGGAAGCAGAATCATTTGTCTATGGCGGGCCGAGTGGAGCTTGTGAGGAGTATCCTAGTTTCACTTAGTATCTATTGGACCTCAACTTTCCTCATTCCACGAAAGGTGTTGAAGGAAGTAGAGAGTATTATGATCCATTTCGTATGGGGTGGACCAACAAAATGGGTAGTTGTGGCTTGGCGGGACATATGCATGCCAAAGGACGAAGGAGGATTAGGTCTTAAGCAACTCACAGATTGGAATAATGCTGGCCTCCTACGTCTCTTGTGGTTGGTTGTGGAGGATGGAAACTCGCTTTGGGTGTGATGTGTGCGAAGAAAGTACCTTAGAAACCGAAGTATTTGGACAGCCCGGCCCCCTTCACTTTGTTCGTGGGCATGGAGAGGCATACTACGTGTGCGTGAGTTGGCAAAGGAGAAGATCCAATACCAAGTTGGAGATGGGACATCCATTCGGTTCTTCACAGATCCGTGGTGCGGTAGGCCGATGGTTTGTCTACCTCGAGGTGACCGCATCCATTACGATATGGGTGTCCCAAAGGATGCTTGGGTCTCATATTTTATTCGTGACGGTACTTGGAGACTACCTTTCCCTCGCTCCATGGACATGGAGGAGCTATGGGCAAAGATTTGGCAAACTAAGATCCATGGTGGGCAGGATTTACCTACAAGAGTGGGAGCTACGAATGACAAGTTTACTATGAAGGAGGCATGGAGTTGGGTGATACCAAGGCGGAGTAAAGTGGGCTGGAGTTCTATGGTGTGGCATAAGAATCACATCCCAAAGCATGCTATGACGCTTTGGAGGGCAATGAGGGGTAGGTTGGTAACGAAGGTGATGATGCGAGCTCGAGGATCTTTACACGACCCCACATGCTCACTATGCAGAATTGGCGAGGAGGACCAGCAACATCTCTTTTGGGCTTGCCATTTCACACGAAAAGTGTGGTCGATGATATTACGGGTGCTAAGTATTGATGCACGTATTGGGGGCACAATTGAAGAAGAGGTCAGGACTCATGGGGAGAAGGGGAAATGACACACATAAAGCCGCGAAGAAGCTTGCATTTGCTGCCACGATATACGAGTGTTGGCAAGAGAGGAACCGAAGAATTTTTGACAATGAGGAGAAGAGGCCGGGATATGTCTTCTCTTTAGTCAAGGAGACGGTGCGAGTGATGGGGCCGAAGATAAAAGGACTACAACAGAGCTCGGAGGCGCTGAAAATATATGAGAGCATGTGGAGCTAGAAGGTGCACCAATTGTCGGGTTGCACGTAGCATGAGTGTAGGGTCTAGTTGTGTACTTAAGCACAACTCGAGGGTGTAATCGAAACATTTTTGTAGGTTGTAAATTTACAAATACTTAATGAATTTAGAGGCTAAGCTTCCCTTTTACTTTGCAAAAAAAGAGGAGAGGAAGAGAGGGGAGGAGAGAGAGGAGGAGAAGAGAGAGGGAACGAGAGGAGACGGAGGGATAAGAGGAGAGAGCGGAGGAGGGAGAGAGCGGGTGGGAGGGAGAGAGAAGGAGAGGACAAGAGGGGAGGAGAGAGAGAGGGAGAAGAGGGGGAGAGAGAGAGAAGAAGAAGGAGAGAGGGAACAAGAGAGGAGGTGAAAGGAAACAAGAGAATGAGAGGAGGACAGAGAAGGAAAGGAGGAGAAGAGGGAAGGGGAAGGGAACGAGATAGACAAGGGAGAGTAGAGATAGAGTAGGAGAGAAGCAAGAGAGATAGAGGAGGAGAGAGGAAACGAGAGAGGTGAGTGGAGGAGAGGGATAAGGAGATAGAGAAGCGAGAGAGAGAAAGGAGGGTAGTGGGAAGAGAAGAGGATAGGAGGGAGAAGGAGAGAGAAGGTAAGGGGAGGGAGAAGGGAGAGAGAGAGAACGGGGAGAGGAGCGAAGAAGGGAAAGAGGAGATAGAGAGAGGAGTCCCCTCTCCTTCTCATCTCTTTATCCTCTCTTCTTCTCTTTCTCTCCCTCTCGCTCGTCTCTTCCTTCTCTCCTTATCCTTATAAGGAGAGAATGAGAGCATAAAAGGGAGATAGGGAACGAGAAGAGGGAAGAGGAGAGATGGGGAAAGAGGAAAGAGAGAGAAGAAGAGATAAGGAAGAGGGAGAGGGAAGGAGAACAGAGGAGGGAGGAAACGAGAGAAGAGGAGAGAGAGAAGGAGAGAGGAGGGAGAGAAGTGAGAGAAGGGGGAGCGGAGGAGAGGGAGAGAAGGAGAGTGAGAGAGAAGAGGAAGGGAGGAGAAAGGGAGAAAGAGAGAGAAGGAAAGAGAGAAAAGGAGAAAGATGAGGAGAGAGTAAACGAGAGAGAATGAGAAGAGAAAGAGTATCTGACTAGAGGGAGAGTGAGAAAAGGAGAAGAGAGAAAAGGTGAGGGGTAGAACAAGGAGAAGGAGAGAAGGAGAAGAGGGAGGAGGAGGAGAAGAGTGGTAGAGAAGAGTAAAAATGGGAAGAGAGAGAAGAAAAGAGAGGGAAAGGGAGAGAGAGAGAAGAGATATGGAGAACGAGAGTGAGAGGTAGATAAGGGAGAGAGAAGGAGAGTGGAGAAAAGAGGATAAGAAGAGCAGAGAGAGGAGAAGGAGATAGAAGGAAGACGGAGAGAGAGAACAAGAGAATAGACAAGAGCAGAGAGGGAGGGAGGATAGAGAAGGGAAAGAGAGAGAAAAGGAGAGGGAGGAGAGAAGAGGGAGAGGAAGGGGGGAGAGAGGGAGAGAAGGGGGAGGGAGATAGAAAATGAAGGAGAAGCGGGAAGAGAAGGGAGAGAAGAGAGGCAGAGAAGAGAGGGAAGGAGGAGAGAAGAGGGAGAGAGAAGGAGACAAGGGAGAGAGGAGGATAGGAAAGTAGAGGGGAGAGGGGGTGAAGGAATGGGAGAGAAGGAGAGAGGTAGAGACGAGAGAGAAGGAGAAGGGAAAGAGGGTGATGAAGAAGGATAAAATGGGGAGAGAGAAGAAGAAGAAGAGAGAAGGATAAGGAGAGAAGAAGAAGGGGAGCGGGATAAGAGGGAAGGGAGAGGAGAGGGAATATGAGGGAGATAGAGATGATGCAAGGGAGATGATAGAAAGAGAAGAGGGAAGAATGAGAGAGGAGACTGGTAGAGAAGGAGATAAGAGAGGGGTAGAACGAGAGAGAGAGAGAGAGAGAGAGAGAGAGAGAGAGAGAGAGAGAGAGAGAGAGAGAGAGAGAAGGATTGGGAGAAAAGGAGAAGCGAGAGGCGGGAGAGAAGAAGAGGGAGAAGGAGAGAGAGATAAAGAGAGTGGTATAAGGAGAAAGGGATAAGGAGAGAGGGAGAGAAGGAAGAGAGAGAAAGAAAAGGTGAGAGAAATGAGAAGGGAGAGAGGAGGAGAAGGATAAGGATAATGAGAAGGCAGAGAAGAGGGAAGAGAGAGAAGGAGAAGAAGAAGAAGAAGAAGAGGAGGAGAGAAGGAGAAGAGAGAGAGGTAGACAACCTAGGAGAAAGGAGAAGGGAGAGAGAGAGAGGAGAGAAGGAGAACAGAAAAGAGGAGAGAGAGAAGAGAAGAGATAGGAGGGAGAAGTAGGGAGAGAGAGCGAGAGAAGGAAGAGAAGGAGGGAGTGGAGGAAAGGGATAAGAGGGAGAGAGAAAAGGAGAGAAGGAGAGGGATAAGAGGGAGATAGAGATGGAGAAAGAAGAGAGGAAAGATAAGAGGAGAGAGAAAGAGAGAGATAATAAGAGGGAGAATGAGAGAGAGGGAAACGGAGAAGACGAGAGGGAGAGGAGGAGACAGAGAAGGGAAGGTGAGAGAAAAAAAGAGAAAGAGAAGAGAGGGGCAAGGAGAGGAGATGAAGGGATTAAAGGGGAGAGAGAAGAGGAGGGAGAAGGAGAGGAGAGGAAGATAGGGGAGGAGAGAGAGAAGGAGAAGAGAGAGGGAACGAGAGAAGACGGAGGTATAAGAGGAGAGGGCGGAGAAGGAGGGAGAGAGAAGGAGAGGACAAGAGGGGAGGAGAGAGAGGGAGAAGAGGGGGAGAGAGAGAAGAAGAAGGAGAGAGGGAACAAGAGAGGAGGTGAGAGGAAACAAGAGAATGAGAGGAGGACAGAGTAGGAAAGGAGGAGAAGAGGGAAGGGGAAGGGAACAAGATAGACAAGGGAGAGTAGAGATAGAGTAGGAGAGAAGCAAGAGAGATAGAGGAGGAGAGAGGAAACGAGAGAGGTGAGTGGAGGAGAGGGATAATGAGATAGAGAAGCGAGAGAGAGAAAGGAGGGTAGTGGGAAGAGAAGAGGATAGGAGGGAGAAGGAGAGAGAAGGTAAGGAGAGGGAGAAGGGAGAGAGAGAGAACGGGGAGAGGAGCGAAGAAGGGAAAGAAGAGATAGAGAGAGGAGTCCCCTCTCCTTCTGATCTTCCCTCTCCTCCTCTCCTTCTCTTCTCTTTATCCTCTCTCTTCTTCTCTTTCTCTCCTTCTCGCTCATCTCTTCCTTCTCTCCTTATCCTTATAAGGAGAGAATGAGAGCATAAGAGGGAGATAGGGAACGAGAAGAGGGAAGAGGAGAGATGGGGAAAGAGGAAAGAGAGAGAAGAGATAAGGAAGAGGGAGAGCGAAGGAGAACAGAGGAGGGAGGAAACGAGAGAAGAGGAGAGAGAGGAGACAGGAGGGAGAGAAGAGAGAGAAGGGGGAGCGGAGGAGAGGGAGAGAAGGAGAGTGAGAGAGAAGAGGAAGGGAGAAAGAGAGAGAAGGACAGAGAGATAAGAAGAAAGATGAGGAGAGAGTGAACTAGAGAGAAGGAGAAGAGAAAGAGTATATAGAGGGAGAGTGAGAAAAGGAGAAGAGAGAAAAGTTGTGGGGTAGAACAAGGAGAAGGAGAAGAGGGAGGAGGAGGAGAAGAGTGGTAGAGAAGAGTAGAAATGCGAAGAGAGAGAAGAAAGGATAGGAAAAGGGAGAGAGAGAGAGAAGAGATATGGAGAACGAGAGTGAGAGGTAGAGAAGGGAGAGAAGGAGAGTGGACAAAAGAGGATAAGAAGAGCAGAGATAGGAGAAGGAGATAGAAGGAAGACGGAGAGAGAGAATGAGAGCGTAAGAGGGAGATAGGGAACGAGAAGAGGGAAGATGAGAGATGGGGAAAGAGGAAAGAGAGAGAAGAAGAGATAAGGAAGAGGGGGAGGGAAGGAGAACAGAGGAGGGAGGAAACGAGAGAAGAGGAGAGAGGAGGGTGAGAAGAGAGAGAAGGGGGAGCGGAGGAGAGGGAGAGAAGGAGAGTGAGAGAGAAGAGGAAGGGAGGAGAGAGGGAGAAAGAGAGAGAAGGAAAGAGAGATAAGGAGAAAGATGAGGAGAGTGAACGAGAGAGAAGGAGAAGAGAAAGAGTATCTGGAGGGAGAGTGAGAAAAGGAGAAGATAGAAAAGGTGAGGGGTAGAACAAGAGAAGGAGAGAAGGAGAAGAGGGTGGAGGAGGAGGAGAAGAGTGGTAGAGAAGAGTAGAAATGGGAAGAAAGTGAAGAAAAGAGAGGGACAGGGAGAGAGAGAGAAGGAAGAGATAAGTAGAGTGGAGAAAAGAGGATAAGAAGAGCAAAGAGAGGAGAAGGAGATAGAAGGAAGACGGAGGAGAGGGAGGGAGGATAGAGAAGGGAAAGGAGAGAAGAGGGAGAGGAAGGGAGAGAGAGAGCGAGAGAAGGAGGAGGGAGATAGAAAATGAAGGAGAAGAGGGAAGAGGAGGGAGAGAAGAGAGGCAGATAAGAGAGGGAAGGAGGAGGGAAGGGGGAGAGAGAAGGACACAAGGGAGAGAGGAGGATAGGAAAGTAGAGGGGAGAGGGGGTGAAGGAATGGGAGAGAAGGAGAGAGGTAGAGACGAGAGAGAGAAGGAGAAGGGAAAGAGGATGATGAAGAAGGATAAAATGGGGAGAGAGAAGAAGAAGGAAGGATAAGGAAGGATAAGGAGAGAAGAAGAAGGGGAGTGGGATAAGAGGGAAGGGAGAGGAGAGAGAATGTGAGGGAGATAGAGAAGAGGCAAGGGAGATGAGAGAAAGAGAAGAGGGAAGAATGAGAGTGGAGAGTGGTAGAGAAGGAGATAAGAGAGGGGTAGAACGAGAGAGAGAGAGAATGATTCTATAGAATGGGACGAGGAGAGAGAAAATGATTGGGAGAAAAGGAGAAGCGAGAGGAGGGAGAGAAGAAGAGGGAGAAGGAGAGAGGAGAGAGGAGAGAGAGAAAAAGAGAGTGGCATAAGGAGAAATGGATAAGAAGAGAGGGAGAGAAGGAAGAGAGAGAAAGAAAAGGTGAGAGAAATGAGAAGGGAGAGAGGAGGAGAAGGATAAGGATAATGAGAAGGCAGAGAAGAGGGAAGAGAGAGAAGGAGATGAGAGAGAGGTAGACAACCTAGGAGAAAGGAGAAGAGAAAGAGAGAGAGAGAGAAGGATAGAGGCAGAGAAGAGAGAATATGGATAAGGATAAGGAGAGAAGAGAAGAGAGAAGGAGAACAGAAAAGAGGAGAGAGAGAAGAGAAGAGATAGGAGGGAGAAGTAGGGAGAGAGAGCGAGAGAAGGAAGAGAAGGAGGGAGTGGAGGAAAGGGATAAGAGGGAGAGAGAAACGGACAGAAGGAGAGGGATAAGAGGGAGATAGAGAAGGAAAAAGAAGAGAGGAAAGATAAGAGAGAGAAAGAGAGAGACAATAAGAGCGAGAAGGAGAGAGAGGGAAATGGAGAAGACGAGAGGGAGAGGAGGAGACCGAAAAGGGAAGGTGAGAGAAAAAAGAGAAGGAGAAGAGAGGGGCAAGGAGAGGAGATGAAGGGATTAAAGGAGAGAGAGAGAAGAGGAGGGAGAAGGAGAGGAGAGGAAGAGAGGGGAGGAGAGAGAGAAGGAGAAGAGAGAGGGAACGAGAGGAGACGGAGGGATAAGAGGAGAGAGCAGAGAAGGAGGGAGAGAGCGGGTGGGAGGGAGAGAGAAGGAGAGGACAAGAGGGGAGTAGAGAGAGAGGGAGAAGAGGGGGAGAGAGAAGAAGAAGGAGAGAGGGAACAAGAGAGGAGGTGAGAGGAAACAAGAGGATAAGAGGGAGAAGGAGAGAGAAGGTAAGGAGAGGGAGAAGGGAGAGAGAGAGAACGGGGAGAGGAGCGAAGAAGGGAAAGAGGACATAGAGAGAGGAGTCCCCTCTCCTTCTGATCTTCCCTCTCCTCCTCTCCTTCTCTTCTCTTTATCCTCTCTCTTCTTCTCTTTCTCTCCTTCTCGCTCATCTCTTCCTTCTCTCCTTATCCTCATAAGGAGAGAATGAGAGCATAAGAGGGAGATAGGGAACGAGAAGAGGGAAGAGGAGAGATGGGGAAAGAGGAAAGAGAGAGAAGAAGAGATAAGGAAGAGGGAGAGGGAATGAGAACAGAGGAGGGAGGAAACGAGAGAAGAGGAGAGAGAGAAGGAGAGAGGAGAGAGAGAAGAGAGAGAAGGGGGAGAGAAGCAGAGTGAGAGAGAAGAGGAAGGGAGGAGAGATGGAGAAAACGAGAGAAGGAAAGAGAGATAAAGAGAAAGATGAGGTGAGAGTGAACGAGAGAGAAGGAGAAGAGAAAGAGTATCTAGACGGAGAGTGAGAAAAGGAGAAGAGAGAAAAGGTAAGGGGTAGAACAAGGAGAAGGAGAGAAGGAGAAAAGGGAGGAGGAGGAGAAGAGTGGTAGAGAAGAGTAGAAATGGGAAGAGAGAGACGAAAAGAGAGGGAAAGGGAGAGAGAGAGAAGGGAGAGAGAAGGAGAGTGGAGAAAAGAGGATAAGAAGAGCAGAGAGAGGAGAAGGAGATAGAAGGAAGAGGGAGAGACAGAACAAGAGAATTGACAAGAGCAGAGAGTGGGAGGGAGGGTAGAGAAGGGAAAGAGAGAGAAAAGGAGAGGGAGAGAGAAGAGTGAGGGGAAGGGAGAGAGAGAGTGAGAGAAGGAGGAGGGAGATAGAAAATGAAGGAGAAGAGGGAAGAGGAGGGAGAGAAGAGAGGCAGAGAAGAGAGGGAAGGAGGGGAGAAGAGGGAGAGAGAAGGAGACAAGGGAGAGAGGAGGATAGGGAAGTAGAGTGGAGAGGGGGTGAAGGAATGGGAGAGAAGGACAGAGGTAGAGACGAGAGAGAGAAGGAGAAGGGAAGAGGATGATGAAGAAGGATAAAATGGGGAGAGAGAAGAAGAAGAAGAAGAAGAAGAAGAAGAAGAAGAAGAATAAGAGAGAAGGATAAGGAGAGAAGAAGAAGGGGAGCGGGATAAGAGGGAAGGGAGAGGAGAGGGAATATGAGGGAGATCGAGATGATGCAAGGGAGCTGAGAGAAAGAAAAGAGGGAAGAATGAGAGAGGAGAGTGGTAGACAAGGAGATAAGGGAGGGGTAGAACGAGAGAGACAGAGAGAGAAGGGCTCTACAGAATGGGACGAGGAGAGTGAGAAGGATTGGGAGAAAAGGAGAAGCGAGAGGAGGGAGAGAAGAAGAGGGAGAAGGAGAGAGAGAGATAAGGAGAGTGGCATAAGTAGAAAGGGATAAGGAGAGAGGGAGCGAAGGAAGAGAGAGAAAGAAAAGGTGAGAGAAACGAGAAGGGAGAGAGGAGGAGAAGGATAAGGATAATGAGAAGGCAGAGAAGAGGGAAGAGAGAGAAGGAGAAGAAGGAGAGGGGCGAGAGAAGGAGAAGAGAGAGAGGTAGACAACCTAGGAGAAAGGAGAAGGGAGAGAGAGAGAAGGATAGAGGCAGAGAAGAGAGAATAGGGATAAGGATAAGGAGAGAAGAGAGAAGGAGAACAGAAAAGAGGGGAGAGAGAAGAGAAGTGATAGGAGGGAGAAGAAGGGGGAGAGAGCGAGAGAAGGAAGAGAAGGAGGGAGTGGAGGAAAGGGATAAGAGGGAGAGAGAAAAGGAGAGAAGGAAAGGGATAAGAGGGATAGAGAAAAGGAGAGAAGGAGAGGGATAAGAGGGAGATAGAGAAGGAGAATGAAGAGAGGAAAGATAAGAGGAGAGAGAAAGATAGAGATATTAAGAGGTAGAAGGAGAGAGAGGAAAATGGAGAACACGAGAGGGAGAGGAGGAGACAGAGAAGGGAAGGTGAGAGAAAAAAAGAGAAGAAGAAGAGAGGGGCAAGGAGAGGAGATGAAGGGATTAAAGGAGAGAGAGAAGAGGAGGGAGAGGAGAGGAAGAGAGGGGAGGAGAGGAGAGAGAGAAGGAGAAGAGAGAGGGAACGAGAGGAGACGGAGGGATAAGAGGAGAGTGCGGAGAAGGAGGGAGAGAGCGGGTGGGAGGGAGAGACAAGGAGAGGACAAGAGGGGAGGAGAGAGAGGGGGAGAGAGAAGAAAAAGGAGAGAGGGAACAAGAGAGGAGGTGAGAGGAAACAAGAGAATGAGAGGAGGACAGAGAAGCAAAGGAGGAGAAGAGGGAAGGGGAAGGGAACGAGATAGAGAAGGGAGAGTAGAGATAGAGTAGGAGAGAAGCAAGAGAGATAGAGGAGGAGAGAGGAAACGAGAGAGGTGAGTGGAGGAGAGGGATATGGAGATAGAGAAGCGAGAGAGAGAAAGGAGGGTAGTGGGAAGAGAAGAGGATAGGAGGGAGAAGGAGAGAGAAGGTAAGGAGAGGGAGAAGTGAGAGAGAGAGAAAGGGGAGAGGAGCGAAGAAGGGAAAGAGGAGATAGAGAGAGGAGTCCCCTCTCCTTCTCATCTTCCCTCTCCTCCTCACCTTCTCTTCTGTTTATCCTCTCTCTTCTTCTCTTTCTCTCCCTCTCGCTCGTCTCTTCCTTCTCTCCTTATCCTTATAAGGAGAGAATGAGAGCATAAGAGGGAGATAGAGAACGAGAAGAGAGAAGAGGAGAGATGGGGAAAAAGGAAAGAGAGAGAAGAAGAGATAAGGGAGACGGAAGGAGAACAGATGAGGGAGGAAACAAGAGAAGAGGAGAGAGAGAAGGAGAGAGGAGGGAGAGAAGAGAGAGAAGAGGGTGCGGAGGAGAGGGAGAGAAGGAGAGTGAGAGAGAAGAGGAAGGGAGGAGAGAGGGAGAAAGAGAGAGATAATAAGAGGGAGAAGGAGAAAGAAGAGAGGAAACATAAGAGGAGAGAGAAGGAGACATGGGAAATGGAGAAGACGAGAGGGAGAGGAGGAGACAGAGAAGGGAAGGTGAGAGAGAAAAAAGAGAAGGAGATGAGAGGGGCAAGGAGAGGAGATGAAGGGATTAAAGGAGAGAGAAGAGGAGGGAGAGGAGAGGAAGAGAGGGGAGGAGAGAGAGAAGGAGAAGAGAGAGGGAACGAGAGGAGAAGGAGGGATAAGAGGAGAGAGCGGAGAATGAGGGGAGAGAGAAGGAGAGGACAAGAGGGGAGGAGAGAGAGGGAGAAGAGGGGGGGAGAGAGAAGAAGAAGGTGAGAGGGAACAAGAGAGGAGGTGAGAGGAAACAAGACAGTGAGAGGAGGACAGAGAAGGAAAGGAGGAGAAGAGGGAAAGGGAGGGAACGAGATAGAGAAGGGAGAGTAGAGATATAGTAGGAGAGAAGCAAGAGAGATAGAGGAGGAGAGAGGAAACGAGAGAGGTGAGTGGAGGAGAGGGATAAGGAGATAGAGAAGCGAGAGATAGAAAGGAGGGTAGTGGGAAGAGAAGAGGATAGGAGGGAGAAGGAGAGAGAAGGTAAGGAGAGGGAGAAGGGAGAGAGAGAGAACGGGGAGAGGAGCGAAGAAGGGAAAGAGGAGATAGAGAGAGGAGTCCCCGCTCCTCTGCTCTCGTTTCCTCCCTCCTCTGTTCTCCTTCCCTCTCCGTCTTCCTTATCTCTTCTTCTCTCTCTTTCCTCTTTCCCCATCTCTCCTCTTCCCTCTTCTCGTTCCCTATCTCCCTCTTATGCTCTCATTCTCTCCTTATAAAGATAAGGAGAGAAGGAAGAGACGAGCGAGAGGGAGAGAAAGAGAAAAAGAGAGAGGATAAAGAGAAGAGAAGGAGAGGAGGAGAGGGAAGATGAGAAGGAGAGGGGACTCCTCTCTCTATCTCCTCTTTCCCTTCTTCGCTCCTCTCCCCTTTCTCTCTCTCTCACTTCTCCCTCTCCTTACCTTCTCTCTCCTTCTCCCTCCTATCCTCTTCTCTTCCCACTACCCTCCTTTCTTTCTCTCGCTTCTCTATCTCCTTATTCCTCTCCTCCACTCACCTCTCTCGTTTCCTCTCTCCTCCTCTATCTCTCTTGCTTCTCTCCTACTCTATCTCTACTCTCCCTTCTCTATCTCGTTCCCTTCCCCTTCCCTCTTCTCCTCCTTTCCTTCTCTGTCCTCCTCTCATTCTCTTGTTTCCTCTCACCTCCTCTCTTGTTCCCTCTCTCCTTCTTCTTCTCTCTCTCCCCCTCTCTCTCCTTCCCTCTTGTCCTCTCCTTCTCTCTCCCTCCCACCCGCTCTCTCCCTCCTTCTCCGCTCTCTCCTCTTATCCCTCCGTCTCCTCTCGTTCCCTCTCTCTTCTCCTTCTCTCTCTCCGCCCCTCTCTTCCTCTCCTCTCCCTCCTCTTCTCTCTCCTTTAATCCCTTCATCTCCTCTCCTTGCCCCTCTCTTCTCCTTCTCTTTTTTCTCTCACCTTCCCTTCTCTGTCTCCTCTCCCTCTCGTCTTCTCCATTTCCCTCTCTCTCCTTCTCCCTCTTATTATCTCTCTCTTTCTCTCTCCTCTTATATTTCATCTCTTCTTTCTCCTTCTCTATCTCCCTCTTATCCCTCTCCTTCTCTCCTTTTCTCTCTCCCTCTTATCCCTTTCCTCCACTCCCTACTTCTCCCTCCTATCTCTTCTCTTCTCTCTCTCCTCTTTTCTGTTCTCCTTCTCTATTCTCTCCTTATCCTTATCCCTATTCTCTCTTCTCTGCCTCTTTCCTTCTCTTGCTCTCCCTTCTCCTTTCTCCTAGGTTGTCTCTACCTCTCTCTCTTCTCCTTCTCTCCCCCCCTCTTCTTCTTCTCCTTCTCTCTCTTCCCTTTTCTCTGCCTTCTCATTATCCTTATTTATCCTTCTCCTCCTCTCTCCCTTCTCATTTCTCTCACCTTTTCTTTCTCTCTCTTCCTTCTCTCCCTCTCTCCTTATCCCTTTCTCCTTATGCCACTCTCTTTATCTCTCTCTCCTCTCTCCTTCTCCCTCTTCTTCTCTCCCTCCTCTCGCTTCTCCTTTTCTCCCAATCCTTCTCTTTCTCCTCGTTCAATTATGTAGAGCCATTCTCTCTCTCTCTCTCTCTCTCTCTCTCTCTCTCTCTCTCTCTCTCTCTCTCTCTCTCGTTCTACCCCTCTCTTATCTCCTTTTCTACCACTCTCCTCTCTCATTCTTCCCTCTTTCTCTTTCTCACTTCTCCCGCTCCCCTTTTTTTTTTGCAAAAGTAAAAGGGAGGCTTAGCCTCGAATTGTATTTATGAAAGTTGTTTACAACCTACAAAATTTGAGTGTTTTGGTCTGCGGGTTGATGCTATGTGCATAACCGGCTGCCCATACTAAATATTACATACAACCGTGAGTCTAGTTTACTTTTCTACTCTTCCTAGCCTACGTCCATGTCTTCTCAAATTGCTGAAGTTCTTCATCATCTTTGGCTAGTGCCTTCACTTGTCCTCCCATGCACCGGATAGTGTCTTTGATGCTGCCCATGATGTCCACCGTCCTCTTTTTCTCTCCATCAAAGATTCTTCTATTTCGTTCTTGCCAACATTCGTGTATCGTGGCATTTAATCCCCATCTTCGTACCACTCTTTCTATCTTTCCTCCTCGAGCATGACACACTCGATTTGCTTCTCCTTCAAGAGTGTTTGCTATGCGGTGACTAAGTTGTAGAATATCTAGGAGTTGTCGCCAAACCTCTTTTGTGAAATTGCAGCCCCAAAAAAGGTGAGTGATGTCCTCATCCATCTCTTCACATAGCACACAAACCGGATCATAGCCTCCCCCTTTGATTCATGAGTTGTTTAGTAACAAGGCGACCCCTCATTGCTCTCCATGCCGTGAGTGCATGTTTCGGGATAGCATATTTGTGCCACACAAAATCTGCCCACACCACCTTATTGCCCGGTGCCTTCACCCATCCCCACACTTCCTTCATTCCAAGCTTCTCTCCTCTTCCGTTTAACCTAATCGGTTTGTCCCCTCCACCAACAATGGGTATGCATCGAATCTTGGCCCATAGCTCCTCCATAATCCCGGAACGTGGGAATGGTAGGTTCCACTCCCCATCACGAATGAAATAAGATACGTGAGTGTCCCAAGGTATACCCAAATCATAGTGTAATCGTTCACCCCATGGTTCACATTTGAGTGGTGTTCCACACCACGGATAATGAAAGAATTGTATTGCCTTTCCATCCCCCACTTGATAACGGACATGCCTACTAGCAATCTCCCGGACTCGGAGAATTCCACGCCACGCCAAAGAGGAGGTGGATGGCGGCCGAACAATCCATATAGAGCGGTTCTTCAAGTATTTGTGTCGCATGCACTTCACCCATAGAGTATTACCATCTTCGACAACAAGCCAAAACAAACGTAGAAGACCCACATCATTCCACTCCACTAGTCGTTTGAGACCAAGGCCTCCTTCATGTTTAGGTGTACATACGTCTCTCCAAGCTACCGCCACCTACTTCTTTGGCCCTCCCCAAATGAATCTACTCATGAGGCTATCAATCTCATGTAGGACACTCCTTGGGACAAGAAAAACGGATGTCCAATAGATACTAAGTGAGGTGAGAACACTTCTAACCAACTCCACCCTCCCGGCTATGGATAAAAAATTTTGTTGCCATGTGCTCAACCTTCCTTTCACCTTGTTTATGAGTGTCAAACAATGATTTCTGCTCATCCTTCCCGAGAAGAGTGGTAGGCCAAGGTAAACCACCGGGAAGTCTAGGCGCTCCATGCCGAGGTGCTCAATGATCCACTCCCCATGTGTCACGTTTCCACCCATAAAGATTTGACTTTTGGATGCGTTGAAACTCAGCCCCGAGCACGCCGTAAACTCCTCAAGGACCTCCTTAATTGCTATGGCATTTCCTTTGGTGGCCTTTGCAAAGAGAAGGCTCTCCCCTTCTTCTTCTCTCCTTATCCTTCTCTCTTCTTCTTCTTCTTCTTCTTCTCTCTCCCCATTTTATCCTTCTTCATCATCCTCCTTCCCTTCTCCTCTCTCTCGTTTCTACCTCTCTCCTTCTCTCCCATTCCTTCACCCCCTCACCCCTCTACTTTCCTATCCTCCTCTCTCCCTTGTCTCCTTCTCTCTCCCTCTCTTCTCTGCCTCTCTTCACTCCCCCCTCTTCCCTCTTCTCCTTCATTTTCTATCTCCCTCCTCCTTCTCTCCCTCTTTCTCTCCCTCTTCTATCCTCCCTCTCCTTTTCTCTCTGTTTCCCTTCTCTATCTTCCCTCCTTCTCTGCTCTTGTCTATTCTCGTGTTCTCTCTCTCCGTCTTCCTTCCATCTCTTCTCCTCTCTCTGCTCTTATTATCCTCTTTTCTCCACTCTCCTTCTCTCTCCCTTCTCTACCTCTCACTCTCGTTCTCCATATCTCTTCTCTCTCTCTGTCCCTTTCCCTCTCTTTTCTTCTTTCTCTTCCCATTTCTACTCTTCTCTACCACTCTTCTCCTCCTCCTCCCTCTTCTCCTTCTCTCCTTCTCCTTGTTCTACCCCTCACCTTTTCTCTCTTCTCCTTTTCTCACTCTCCCTCTAGATACTCTTTCTCTTCTCCTTCTCTCTCGTTCAATCTCTCCACATCTTTCTCCTTATCTCTCTTTCTCCCTCTCTCCTCCCTTCCTCTTCTCACGCACTCTCCTTCTCTCCCTCTCCTCCACTCCCCCTTCTCTCTCTTCTCTCCCTCCTCTCTCCTTCTCTCTCTCCTCTTCTCTCGTATCCTCCCTCCTCTGTTCTCCTTCCCTCTCCCTCTTCCTTATCTCTTCTTCTCTCTCCTTCCTCTTTCCCCATCTCTCCTCTTCCCTCTTCTCGTTCCCTATCTCCCTCTTATACTCTCATTCTCTCCTTATAAGGATAAGGAGGGAAGGAAGAGACGAGCGAGAGGGAGAGAAAGAGAAGGAGAGAGAGGATAAAGAGAAGAGAAGGAGAGGAGGAGAGGGAAGATGAGAAGGAGAGGGGACTCCTCTCTATCTCCTCTTTCCCTTCTTCGCTCCTCTCCCTGTTCTCTCACTCTCCCTTCTCCCTCTCCTTACCTTCTCTCTCCTTCTCCCTCCTATCCTCTTCTCTTCCCACTACCCTCCTTTCTCTCTCTCGCTTCTCTATCTCCTTATCCCTCTCCTCCACTCATCACTCTCGTTTCCTCTCTCCTCCTCTATATCTCTTGCTTCTCTCCTACTCTATCTCTACTCTCCCTTCTCTATCTCGTTCCCTTCCCCTTCCATCTTCTCCTCCTTTCCTTCTCTGTCCTCCTCTCATTCTTTTGTTTCCTCTCACCTCCTCTCTTGTTCCCTCTCTCCTTCTTCTTCTCTCTCCCCCCTCTTCTCCCTCTCTCTCTCCTCCCCTCTTGTCCTCTCCTTCTCTCTCCCTCCCACCCGCTCTCTCCCACCTTCTCCGCTCTCTCCTCTTATCCCTCCGTCTCCTCTCGTTCCCTCTCTCTTCTCCTTCTCTCTCTCCTACCCTCTCTTCCTCTCCTCTCCTTCTCCCTCCTCTTCTCTCTCTCCTTTAATCGCTTCATCTCCTCTCCTTGCCCCTCTCTTCTCCTTCTCTTTTTTTCTCTCACCTTCCCTTCTCTGTCTCCTCCTCTCCCTCTCGTCTTCTCCATTTCCCTCTCTCTCCTTCTCCCTCTTATTATCTCTCTCTTTCTCTCTCCTCTTATCTTTCCTCTCTTCTTTCTCCTTCTCTATCTCCCTCTTATCCCTCTCCTTCTCTCCTTTTCTCTCTCCCTCTTATCCCTTTCCTCCACTCCCTCCTTATCTTCCTTCTCTTGCTCTCTCTCCCTCCTATCTCTTCTCTTCTCTCTCCTCTTTTATGTTCTTTTTTTTGCAAAGCAAAAAGGGAGGCTTAGCCTCGAATTTCTATTAATTAGCAAGGTTTACAACCTACAAAAAAATCCGTTTAGTCTCGCGGGAGTATGCTACATGCATATCCGGCTACTACAATAATATATCCCGACATACAAGTATTGCATCATGACATTGCTACATCAAATCAGCCCTACATCACACACTGTATCATCCATGCTACGCCCCAAGTATCCTTAAATTTCTGGTATTCCTCGTCGTTTCTTGCTAGGCTCTTCACTCTTTGTCCCATACATCGGACTATATCTTTAATTGCTGCCACAATGTCATCCGGCTTCTTCTTTTCATCTTCGAAAATTCTGCGATTTCGTTCTTGCCACACTTCATGTATCATTGCATTAAAGGCCCATCTTCGTGTTACCTTGTCCACCTGGCGCCCCCTAGCATGGGAGACACGATTTGCTTCACTTTCTAGATTCCTTGCAAGGTTTGGTTTGAGTTTCAAAAGTCGAAGGATTTGGGCCCATACCTCCTTTGTATAATGGCAGCCCCAAAATAAGTGTTGAATGTATTCTTCCATCTCGTCACATACGACACATGTTGGGTTATGGCTGGCCCCTCTTTGGTTCATTAGCTTTTTGGTGACTAACCGCCCTCTCAAAGCTCTCCATGCCGTGAGTGCATGTTTTGGTATAGCCTCCTTGTGCCACACCATATCCGCCCATGCAACCTTGTTTCCCGACTTCTTCACCCACTTCCACACCTCCTTCATTCCCAACATGTCCCCTCGTCCATCAACTCGTGATGGTTTATCTCTTCCTCCTATGATGGGAATATTGCTGATCTTTGTCCAAAGTTCCTCCATAATTGTCGATTTTGGGAAGGGGAGAGTCCACTCTCCATTTCGAATGAAATATGCTACTTTTGTATCCCAAGGTACCCCCAAATCATAATGTAGCCGCTCACCCCACTCTTGACAATGGAAAGGTACCCCACACCATGGGTGATGAAAGAAACTAATGGCTTCACCATCTCCCACTTGGTATTGAATATGTTGCCTTGCTATGTCACGAACCCGGGTGATTCCTCTCCATGCCCACGAGGAGGTGGATGGTGGTCTTGCGAGCCAAATGGATCTATTCTTCAAGTATTTTTGGCGAATGCATTTCACCCAAAGAGAGCTTCCATCTTCCACCACTAGCCAAAACAATCGTAGAAGGCCCACTTCATTCCATTCTACTAAGCGCTTAAGCCCGAGTCCCCCTTCCGATTTTGGGGTACACACATCCTTCCACGCCACCGCCACCCACTTTTTAGGCCCTCCCCAAATAAATCTAGACATAAGGTTGTCCATCTCTTGTAGCACTTTCCGAGGAATGAGAAATGCGGATGTCCAATATATGCTAAGAGAAACTAGTACACTCCTTACGAGTTCCACCCGACCGGCGATGGATAAAAAATTCCGCTTCCAAGTGCTCAATCGTGCCTTTAGCTTGTTGACAAGTGACATGCAATGACTTCTTGCCATCCTTCCCGAGAATAAGGGCAAACCTAAGTATATCACCGGGAAAAACTTTTTCTCCATACCTAGATGTTCAACTATCCAATCCCCATGTTGGACTTCACCACCCATGAATATTTGACTCTTGGATGTGTTAAATTGCAGCCCCGAATATGCCGTGAAGTCATCAAGAACTTGTTTAAGAGCTTGGGCGTTCTCCTTTGTAGCCTTTCCAAAAAGTAGCACATCATCCGCAAACATCAAATGTGAGACGAGAGTGTCTCCACACAACAAAGGTTCAAGCTTGCCTTCCTCCACCGCCATCTTCACCATCTTACTCAAGACTTCCGTGCACATTACAAACAAATATGGGGCTAGTGGATCTCCTTGCCTCAACCCATTCCTTGCTTTAAACGGTGCTGAATTTGCCCCATTCACGGTCACAACAAAGGAAGCTCGAACACATGCCATGATGGTCCTCCTCCACTTGTCCGGCAACCCAAATTTCTGCATTACTTGATCAAGGAACTCCCACGAGATGGAATCATAGGCCTTTCGAATATCAAGCTTGATGTACATTCTTCCTCTTCCTTTATCAAGATGGAGGTTGTGACATAGCTCATGTGCAAGGAGGATGTTGTCACTAATTCTTCTTCCATGGACAAATGCACTTTGATTTTCCCCAACAATTTGTGGTAGCAATATCTTCAACCGGTTTGCAAGCACTTTAGAAGTGAATCTATATATCATGTTGCAAAAAGCTATGGGTCTATAATCTTCCACCAACATTGGTGCCTTCTTCTTTGGTATGAGAGTGATAGACGTGTAATTCCACTTGGCCAAAACCTTTCCACTCGTCATGCATGACTCCACGGCTTTGAAAATGTCCTTCTTTATTATTCCCCATGCCACTTTTAAGAACTTAGCATTGAACCCATCGGGCCCCGGCGCCTTGTCCACATTTGCATTCAAGATAACATCTTCAAGCTCCTTCATATGCAATTTGCTCACTAAACATTCTCCATCCGATGCTGCAATTTGGGGTAACTCAATCGTTGAGTTGATCTTACAAACCTGAAATTCATTAGCAAACAAGTTAGAAAAAAAGTGTCGAAACGCTTCACGAATTTCTCCTTCCTCCTCGAAGGCGTGCTCTCCCTCACACACACTCCTCACTTGGTTGGTGGCCCTCCTCACTCTAAGTTGCGCATGAAAGAACCGGGTGTTTCGGTCCCCCTCCTTTAACCACCTAACTCTTGATTTTTGCCGAATTAATGATTCCTCCCACATAAGAACGTGGTTTAGCTCCTCTTTTGCTGCCCTCTCTTCGTTTCCTAGGTGCTCATCATCCGGCCCCTCACTTCTCCTTCTCCTAATATCCGCAAGGGCATCTCTAGCTACTCCCACCTTGTTTATAACATTTCCAAACTTGAGCCCACTCCATCTCTTTAGAGCCTTTTTTGCTTCATTCAATTTTTCCACCACTCTAAACATGGGAGTACCATCCACAAGTGTTGCCCACACACCCTCTACAACCCCTAAGAACTCTTCATGATCCGCCCAATAGTTTTCAAACCTAAACATCTTCGGCTTCCTCCTCTCATTTCCCTCCGTTTTCATGGATAGCGTCGCATGGTCACTCAAGTCCTTTGCCCCCACCACATAATAAACCTCCGGGAACCTCTCTAACCAAGCATTGTTCATCAATATGCGGTCAATTTTCGTTTCGATACGAGCGGCGCCCTCGGAGGAGTTGGACCAAGTGAATTCGTCACCCACCCAAGGCATCTCAAGGAGTTGAAGGGCATCCGCACACTCATTGAATTCCTGAATTGCAGCCTCATTTACCAGCCCTCCTCCCCTCTTCTCGCTTGCCATACGAATACAATTGAAGTCCCTCCCACTACCCAAGGTATCGAGGCGCTTGGTTCCACGGAGGCAAGGTCGTGCCAAAGTTTCATTCTCTCTATATGACCATTCTCTCCATAAATTGCCGTGAAAGCAAACTCAATCCCATCCTTCCTCATGAGCCCCTCGAAATGAAGCATTTGGGCCGATTCAAATTTAGTATTAAGGCCTACCACTTGATCATTCCAAAGCACAAGTATTCTCCCTGAGTCCACGATCAAACTATTTCCCACCCATTCATGATGCCATATTGCTCGCTTGAATCTTGCGAGCTTCTTCAATTTCACTTTGTGTTCCACAAGACACACTATATCCGGCTTCACCTCCCTTATTCGACCCCTTATCATAAGTGCGCGGCCGGGTCCATTTGCTCCACGCACATTCCACACAAGGATATTCATGGGTTCAAGGTGTGGGCATACGCCCCTTCCCTCCACGCATGTTTTTTTGTTGTCTCATTCCTTTCTCACGAATTGCTTTGAAAGCTTCGGGTTGTGGTGAAATTGAAGCCAAATCCACCAGGGGTGGTGGGGAGCAACTTCGCACATGGCTTGCTATGGACGACGGAACCTTCATTTCATGTATTTCTTCGTGTTTTCCCTTCCCGTCCTCCATCTCACTATCCTTCTCGAGGTCACCTAACACCACTACCATGATCCCACATTGCTTTTTCCACGAGTTTTCCTTCCTTTGTTCGTTCTCCCTTGCCAATTTCTTAGGCGTTTCCCATCCTTCATCATCATGTATCAAGGAAGCTAAGCCACTTGAGCCATTTCCCACGCCATTTACATCCAAAGCCTCCCTCACATTTCCTTTGTTGCATACCTCATGGTGTTCCACTAATTTTGTGCCCATCCCATGCACAAGATGCCCATGCAATGTTTCTATCATGAAAGACCCCTCCAAGTTGAGTGAGTCACGTGATTCCCCACCCCATTCCTCTATGGGCTGGTCCCCACGAAAGCTACCTTGGTCCCCCTCCCTTTCTTTTATGAAGGACTCCTCCATGTGTGGTGGTTCACGTGATCCACCCCATTCCTCTTTTGGTATGTCCCCACGAAAAGTACCTTGGTCCCCCTCTACTTCTTCACAAGGCTCACTTGCTCTCTCCCCATTGGCCCATTCAAACATGGAGCACTCAACACCCTCATCATTGGTTCTTCCAAAAGTAGAGCACCCACCTTTGTTTTGCTTTCCCTTTTGCTCTTCTAGACGTCCACATGGCCTCCTCTCCTTGGCTTCCTCCAACTTATTTGTTTCCTCACGAAAATGGACTCTCTTCTTGTCTCCATTCTTATCCTCCTCCATGCCACGTGCCTTCCTCTCATTTGCTCCCACTAGAGTGGAGCATACCACCAAATCTTGTGGTCCCCTTGATTTTCCCTCCTCATTTTCCCTCCCACATGAGCTCCTACGTGTCACCTCCCCATTTGCTGATGTGGCCACGTCCTCCTCCAAGGGATCCACGTCATCATCCCTTCCATCCATCCTCCCTCCACCATCCTCCACGGCAGCCACCTCCTTTGCCTCCACACCATGCAAACATCCTTCTTCTAAGACCCTTTCCTTTCTTCGCACCTCACCTCCATCCTTCTCGAGGTGTTTTCCACCCTTTGCACGGCCTACCTCCACTCATTTCTCGGCCTTCCTTTGTGGGACTTCATGGACATTTGCAAGCACCCTCTTCCTTGGGCATCACTCCACCACATGCCCAAACTCGAGGCACTCCATGCAATACCCGGGTCTCCACTCATATTCCACAAACACTTTATGCATTTCGCCCCCCTCCACTTGCACATCCACCCAACATGGATAGGAGAACTCATGGCTGACCTCAATGCAAACTCTTGCAAACGCCAATCTACACCCGGAAGCCGTATAATCATCCATGTAGAGGGGCCTTCCAAGCACACTTGCTATGTTACTCAATGTGTTAGGTGACCAAAAACGGAGGTCAAGCTCCGGCAAGCGAACCCAAATGGGAACCGTGGTGATGTTGGCCTTCTTCAATGTCATTTCCGGTGTCCACTCTTGAACCACAAGTGGTGCCCCTCTAACGAACCAAGGTCCTCCTTGGAGAACTCTCTTTCTATCTTCACTAAGTGTAAAACGAAATAATAAGAATCCTTGTCTTCTTCTAATGATTTCCATACCTCCAACTAGTCCCCACAACTTGTGGAGATGCTTCTCCAATGTCGGCAAGTGGGGCTTGAGAGCAACGAAGTACCCTACCAACACCTTGTCCCACCTTTTCAAGTTCTCCCTTACTTCTTGTTTTGAACACACGGCCACCTTCTCGCCTCCCTTGATAACCGGCGGGACAAACTTGAGGGTCATGGCTGCCCTTGAACTAGGCGTGAATAAGTCTGTCCACTTCCTTGGGGGAGTAAGTACACTCCCTAGAGGTGGTGTGGGAGCTTCACCCTCCAAACCCGAGGATAAAACCAACTTGTTTGCATGATGGAGATCCGAAATGGTGCCACCATCTCCATCTTGTAGTTGCAATCGTGTAGGGCTAGATGTAGGATCCATTTTGTTGAGAAAATCAAAGGTTTTGGTGAAGAAACGAGGCGGAGAACCCTAGACAACCTTAGGTTCCCCATGCGCACCTAGAGCTTCTCTCTCCTCTCATAACTTTTTCTCTCCTCTCTCCTTCTCTTCCTCTCCTTGTGTTCCTCTTTTATGTTCTCCTCTTCCTCTCCTTGTTCTCCTCTTCCTATTTTATGTTCTCCTTCTCTCTTCTCTCCTTATCCTTATCCCTATTCTCTCTTCTCTGCCTCTATCCTTCTCTCTCTCTCCCTTCTCCTTTCTCCTAGGTTGTCTACATCTCTCTTTTCTCCTTCTCTCCCCCCCCCCCTCTTCTTCTTCTTCTTTTCTCTGTTCCCTCTTCTCTGCCTTCTCATTATCCTTATCCTTCTCCTCCTCTCTCCCTTCTCATTTCTCTCACCTTTTCTTTCTCTCTCTTCCTTCTCTCCCTCTCTCCTTATCCCTTTCTCCTTATGCCACTCTCTTTATCTCTCTCTCCTCTCTCCTTCTCCCTCTTCTTCTCTCCCTCCTCTCGCTTCTCCTTTTCTCCCAATCCTTCTCTCTCTCCTCGTCCCATTCTGTAGAGCCATTCTCTCTCTCTCGTTCTACCCCTCTCTTATCTCCTTCTCTACCACTCTCCTCTCTCATTCTTCCCTCTTCTCTTTCACTCATCTCCTTTGCCTCATCTCTATCACCCTCATATTCCCTCTCCTCTCCCTTCCCTCTTATCCCGCTCCTCTTCTTCTTCTCTCCTTATCCTTCTCTCTTCTTCTTCTCTCTCCCCATTTTATCCTTCTTCATCATCCTCTTTCCCTTCTCCTTCTCTCTCTCGTCTCTACCTCTCTCCTTCTCTCCCATTCCTTCACCCCCTCTCCCCTCTACTTTCCAATCCTCCTCTCTCCCTTGTCTCCTTCTCTCTCCCTCTTCTCTCCTCCTTCCCTCTCTTCTCTCCCTCCTCTTCCCTCTTCTCCTTCATTTTCTATCTCCCTCCTCCTTCTCTCGCTCTCTCTCTCCCTTCCTCTCCCTCTTCTCTCCTTCCTCTCCTTTTCTCTCTCTTTCCGTTCTCTATCCTCCCTCCCTCTCTACTCCTGTCTATTCTTGTGTTCGCTCTCTCCCTCTTCCTTCTATCTCCTTCTCCTCTCTCTGCTCTTCTAATCCTCTTTTCTCCACTCTCCTTCTCTCTCCCTTCTCTACCTCTCACTCTCCTTCTCCATATCTCTTCTCTCTCTCTCTCCCTTTCCCTCTCTTTTCTTCTCTCTCTTCCCATTTCTACTCTTCTCTACCACTCTTCTCCTCCTCCTCCTCCCTCTTCTCCCTCTCTCCTTCTCCTTGTTCTACCCCTCACCTTTTCTCTCTTCTCCTTTTCTCACTCTCCCTCTAGATACTCTTTCTCTTCTCCTTCTCTCTCGTTCACTCTCTCCTCATCTTTCTCCTCATCTCTCTTTCCTTCTCTCTCTTTCTCCCTTCCTCTTCTCTCTCACTCTCCTTCTCTCCCTCTCCTCCGCTCCCCCTTCCCTCTCTGCTCTCCCTCCTCTCTCCTTCTCTCTCTCCTCTTCTCTCGTTTCCCCCCTCCTCTGTTCTCCTTCCCTCTCCCTCTACCTTATCTCTTCTTCTCTCTCTTTCCTCTTTCCCCATCTCTCCTCTTCCCTCTTCTCGTTCCCTATCTCTCTCTTATGCTCTCATTCTCTCGTTATAAGGATAAGGAGAGAAGGAAGAGACGAGCGAGAGGGAGAGAAAGAAAAGAAGAGAGAGGATAAAGAGAAGAGAAGGAGAGGAGGAGAGGGAAGATGAGAAGAAGACGGAAGATGAGAAGGAGAAGGGACTCCTCTCTATCTCCTCTTTGCTTTCTTCGCTCCTCTCCCCGTTCTCTCTCTCTCTCCCTTCTCCCTCTCCTTACCTTCTCTCTCCTTCTCCCTCCTATCCTCTTCTCTTCCCACTACCCTCCTTTCTCTCTCTCGCTTCTCTATCTCCTTATCCCTCTCCTCCACTCACCTCTCTCGTTTCCTCTCTCCTCCTCTATCTCTCTTGCTTCTCTCCTGCTCTATCTCTACTCTCCCTTCTCTATCTCGTTCTGATTCCCTTCCCGCTTCTCCTCCTTTCCTTCAATGTCCTCCTCTCATTCTCTTGTTTCCTCTCACCTCCTCTCTTGTTCCCTCTCTCCTTCTTCTTCTCTCTCCCCCTCTTCTCCCTCTCTCTCTCCTCCCCTCTTGTCCTCTCCTTCTCTTTCCCTCCCACCCGCTCTCTCCTCTTATCCCTCCGTCTCCTCTCGTTCCCTCTCTCTTCCCCTTCCCTCTCTCCTCCCCTCTCTTCCTCTCCTCTCCTTCTCCCTCCTCTTCTCTCTCTCCCCCTCTTCTCCCTCTCTCCTCCCCTCTTGTCCTCTCCTTCTCTCTCCCTCCTTCTCCGCTCTCTCCTCTTATCCCTCCGTCTCCTCTCGTTCCCTCTCTCTTCTCCTTCTCTCTCTCCTCCCCTCTCTTCCTCTCCTCTCCCTCCTCTTCTCTCTCTCCTTAAATCCCTTCATCTCCTCTCCTTGCCCCTCTCTTCTCCTTCTCTTTTTTTCTCTAACCTTCCCTTCTCTGTCTCCTCCTCTCCCTCTCGTCTTCTCCATTTCCCTCTCTCTCCTTCTCCCTCTTATTATCTCTCTCTTTCTCTCTCCTCTTATCTTTCCTCTCTTCTTTCTCCTTCTCTATCTCCCTCTTATCCCTCTCCTTCTCTCCTTTTCTCTCTCCCTCTTATCCCTTTCCTCCACTCCCTCCTTCTCTCGCTCTCTCTCCCTAGTTCTCCCTCCTATCTCTTCTCTTCTCTCTCTCCTTTTTTCTGTTCTCCTTCTCTCTTCTCTCCTTATCCTTGTCCTTATTCTCTCTTCTCTGCCTCTATCCTTCTCTCTCTCTCTCCCTTCTCCTTTCTCCTAGGTTGTCTACCTCTCTCTCTTCTCCTTCACTCCCCCCCCTCTTCTTCTCATTTCTCTCACCTTTTCTTTCTCTCTCTTCCTTCTCTCCGTCTCTCCTTATCCCTTTCTCCTTATGCCACTCTCTTTATCTCTCTCTCCTCTCTCCTTCTCCCTCTTCTTCTCTCCCTCCTCTCGCTTCTCCATTTCTCCCAATCCTCTCTCTCTCCTCGTCCCACTCTGTAGAGCCATTCTCTCTCTCTCTCTCTCTCTCTCTCTCTCTCTCTCTCTCTCGTTCTACCGCTCTCTTATCTCCTTCTCTACCACTCTCCTCTCTCATTCTTCCCTCTTCTCTTTCTCTCATCTCCCTTGCCTCATCTCTATCTCCCTCATATTCCCTCTCCACTCCCTTCCCTCTTATCCCGCTCCCCTTCTTCTTCTCTCCTTATCCTTCTCTCTTCTTGTTCTTCTTCTTCTTCTTCTTTTTTTCTCTCCCCATTTTATCCTTCTTCATCATCCTCTTTCCCTTCTCCTTCTCTCTCTCGTCTCTACCTTCTCTCCCATTCCTTCACCCCCTCTCCCCTCTGCTTTCCTATCCTCCTCTCTCCCTTGTCTCCTTCTCTCTCCCTCTTCTCTCCTCCTTCCCTCTCTTCTCTGCGTCTCTTCTCTCCCTCCTCTTCCCTCTTCTCCTTCATTTTCTATCTCCCTCCTCCTTCTCTCGCTCTCTCTCTCCCTTCCTCTCCCTCTTCTCTCCTCCCTCTCCTTTTCTCTCTCTTTCCCTTCTCTATCCTCCCTCCCTCTCTGCTCTTGTCTATTCTCGTGTTCTCTCTCTCCCTCTTCCTTCTCCTCTCTCTGCTCTTCTTATCCTCTTTTCTCCACAGTCTTTTTCTCTCCCTTCTCTACCTCTCACACTCATCCTCCATATCTCTTCTCTCTCTCCCTTTCCCTCTCTTTTATTCTCTCTCTTCCCATTTCTACTCTTCTCTACCACTCTTCTCCTCCTCCCTCTTCTCCTTCTCTCCTTCTCCTTGTTCTACCCCCCACCTTTTCTCTCTTCTCCTTTTCTCACTCTCCCTCTTATCCTCTTTCTCTTCTCCTTCTCTCTCGTTCACTCTCTCCTCATCTTTCTCCTTATCTCTCTTTCTTTCTCTCTCTTTCTCTCATCTCCCTTGCCTCATCTCTACCTCCCTCATATTCCCTCTCCTCTCCCTTCCCTCTTATCCCGCTCCCCTTCTTCTTCTCTCCTTATCCTTCTCTCTTCTTCTTCTTCTTCTTCTTCTTCTTCTTCTCTCTCCCCATTTTATCCTTCTTCATCATCCTCTTTCCCTTCTCCTCTCTCTCGTCTCTACCTCTCTCCTTCTCTCCCATTCCTTCACCCCCTCTCCCCTCTACTTTCCTATCCTCCTCTCTCCCTTGTCTCCTTCTCTCTCCCTCTACTCTCCTGCTTCCCTCTCTTCTCTGCCTCTCTTCTCTCCCTCCTCTTCCCTCTTCTCCTTCATTTTCTATCTCCCTCCTCCTTCTCTCGCTCTCTCTGCGTTCCTCTCCCTCTTCTCTCCTCCCTCTCCTTTTCTCTCTCTTTCCCTTCTCTATCCTCCCTCTCTGCTCTTGTCTATTCATGTGTTCTCTCTCTCCCTCTTCCTTTTATCTCCTTCTCCTCTCTCTGCTCTTCTTATCCTCTTTTCTCCACTCTCCTTCTCTCTCCCTTCTCTACCTCTCACTCTCGTTCTCCATATCTCTTCTCTCTCTCCCATTCCCTCTCTTTTCCTCTCTCTCTTCCCATTTCTACTCTTCTCTACCACTCTTCTCCTCGTCCTCCCTCTTCTCCTTCTCCTTGTTCCACCCCTCACCTTTTCTCTCTTCTCCTTTTCTCAATCTCCCTCTTATCCTCTTTCTCTTCTCCTTCTCTCTCGTTCACTCTCTCCTCATCTTTCTCCTTATCTCTCTTTCCTTCTCTCTCTTTCTCCCTCTTCCTTATCTCTTTCCTCTTTCCCCATCTCTCCTCTTCCCTCTTCTCATTCCCTATCTCCCTCTTATGCTCTCATTCTCTCGTTATAAGGATAAGGAGAGAAGGAAGAGACGAGCGAGAGGGATAGAAAGAGAAGAAGAGAGAGGATAAAGAGAAGAGAAGGAGAGGAGGAGAGGGAAGATGAGAAGGAGAGGGCAGTCCTCTCTCTATCTCCTCTTTCCCTTCTTCGCTCCTCTCCCCGTTCTCTCTCTCTCCCCTCTCCCTCTCCTTACCTTCTCTCTCCTCCTTCCTATCCTCTTCTCTTCCCACTACCCTCCTTTCTCTCTCTCGCTTCTCTATCTCCTTATGCCTCTCCTCAACTCACCTCTCTCGTTTCCTCTCTCCTCCTCTATCTCTCTTGCTTCTCTCCTACTCTATCTCTACTCTCCCTTCTCTATCTTGTTCCCTTCCCCTTCCCTCTTCTCCTCCTTTCCTTCTTTGTCCACCTTTCATTCTCTTGTTTCCTCTCACCTCCTCTCTTGTTCCCTCTCTCCTTCTTCTCTCTCTCCCCCTCTTCTCCCTCTCTCTCCTCCCCTCTTGTCCTCTCCTTCTCTCTCCCTCCCACCCGCTCTCTCCCTCCTTGTTCGCTCTCTCCTCTTATCCTTCCGTCTCCTCTCGTTCCCTCCCACTTCTCATTCTCTCTCTCCTCCCCTCTCTTCCTCTCCTCTCCTTCTCCTTCCTCTTCTCTCTCTCCTTTAATCCCTTCATGTCCTCTCCTTGCCGCTCTCTTCTCCTTCTCCTCTTCTCTCCTTCTCTCCTCGCCGGAGCTCTCGTCGTCCGGCGGTGCCAGAACGCCGGAGTCGCTGGTCGTGGGCCGGCCGGCGACCTGGGGTGGCCGGACGGTGGACGTGGCAGCCATGGGAGGCCTAGGCAAGAGAAGCCCCAAGCCTTCCCATGCTCACCTACTCTCCCCTCAACTTTCTCTCTCTAGGATTCCCTTTTCTCTAGAGCTTCTCTCTCTAGAAATGAAAATTCTCTCCCCCTTCTCCTTCTCCTTCTTTTTTTCCCCTCTTATTCCCTTTTCTCCCAATGCTTTTCTGTTCTCCTTCTCTCTTCTCTCCTTATCCTTGTCCCTATTCTCTATTCTCTGCCTCTATCCTTCTCTATCTCTCCCTTCTCCTTTCTCCTAGGTTGTCTACCTCTCTCTCTTCTCCTTCTCTCCCCCCTCTTCTTCTTCACCTTCTCTCTTTTCCCTCTTCTCTGCCTTCTCATTATCCTTATCCTTCTCCTCCTCTCTCCCTTCTCATTTCTCTCACCTTTTCTTTCTCTCTCTTCCTTCTCTCCCTCTCTCCTTATCCCTTTCTCCTTATGCCACTCTCTTTATCTCTCTCTCTCCTCTCTCCTTCTCCCTCATCTTCTCTCCCTCCTCTCGCTTCTCCTTTTCTCCCAATCCTTCTCTCTCTCCTCGTCCCATTCTGTAGAGCCATTCTCTCTCTCTCATTCTACCCCTCTCTTATCTCCTTCTCTACCACTATCCTCTCTCATTCTTCCCTCTTCTCTTTCTCTCATCTCCCTTGCCTCATTTCTATCTCCCTCATATTCCCTCTCCTCTCCCTTCCCTCTTATTCCGCTCCCCTTCTTCTTCTCTCCTTATCCTTCTCTCTTCTTCTTCTTCTTCTTCTCTCTCCCCATTTTATCCTTCTTCATCATCCTCTTTCCCTTCTCCTTCTCTCTCTCGTCTCTACCTCTCTCCTTCCCTCCCATTCCTTCACCCCCTCTCCCCTCTACTTTCCTATCCTCCTCTCTCCCTTGTATCCTTCTCTCTCCCTCTTCTCTCCTCCTTCCCTCTCTTCTCTGCCTCTCTTCTCTCCCTCCTCTTCCCTCTTCTCCTTCATTTTCTATCTCCCTCCTCCTTCTCTCGCTCTCTCTCTCCCTTCCTCTCCCTCTTCTCTCCTCCCTCTCCTTTTCTCTCTCTTTCCCTTCTCTATCCTCCCTCCCTCTCTGCTCTTGTCTATTCTCGTGTTCTCTCTCTCCCTCTTCCTTCTATCTCCTTCTCCTCTCTCTGCTCTTTTTATCCTCTTTTCTCCACTGTCCTTCTCTCTCCCTTCTCTACCTCTCACTCTCGTTCTCCATATCTCTTCTCTCTCTCCCTTTCCTCTCTTTTCTTCTCTCTCTTCCCATTTCTACTCTTCTCTACCACTCTTCTCCTCCTCCCTCTTCTCCTTCTCTCCTTCTCCTTGTTCTACCCCTCAACTTTTCTATCTTCTCCTTTTCTCACTCTCCCTCTAGATACTCTTTCTCTTCTCCTTCTCTCTCGTTCACTCTCTCCTCATCTTTCTCCTTATCTCTCTTTCCTTCTCTCTTTCTCCCTCTCTCCTCCCTTCCTCTTCTCTCTCACTCTCCTTCTCTCCCTCTCCTCCGCTCCCCCTTCTCTCTCTTCTCTCCCTCCTCTCTCCTTCTCTCTCTCCTCTTCTCTCGTTTCCTCCCTCCTCTGTTCTCCTTCGCTCTCCCTCTTCCTTATCTCTTCTTCTCTCTCTTTCCTCTTTCCCCATCTCTCCTCTTCCCTCTTCTCGTTCCCTATCTCCCTCTTATGCTCTCATTCTCTCCTTATGAGGATAAGGAGAGAAGCAAGAGATGAGCGAGAAGGAGAGAAAGAGAAGAAGAGAGAGGATAAAGAGAAGAGAAGGAGAGGAGGAGAGGGAAGATGAGAAGGTGAGGGGACTCCTCTCGCTATCTCCTTTTTCCCTTCTTCGCTCCTCTCCCCGTTCTCTCTCTCTCCCTTCTCCCTCTCCTTACCTTCTCCCTCCTATCCTCTTCTCTTCCCACTACCCTCCTTTCTCTCTCTCGCTTCTCTATCTCCTTATCCCTCTCCTCCACTCACCTCTCTCGTTTCCTCTCTCCTCCTCTATCTCCCTTGCTTCTCTCCTACTCTATCTCTACTCTCCCTTCTCTATCTCGTTCCCTTCCCCTTCCCTCTTCTCCTCCTTTCCTTCTCTGTCCTCCTCTCATTCTCTAGTTTCCTCTCACCTCCTCTCTTGTTCCCCTCTCTCCTTCTTCTTCTCTCTCCCCCTCTTCTCCCTCTCTCCTCCCCTCTTGTCCTCTCCTTCTCTCTCCCTCCTTCTCCTCTCTCTCCTCTTATCCCTCCGTCTCCTCTCGTTCCCTCTCTCTTCTCCTTCTCTCTCTCCTCCCCTCTCTTCCTCTCCTCTCCCTCCTCTTCTCTCTCTCCTTTAATCCCTTCATCTCCTCTCCTTGCCCCTCTCTTCTCCTTCTCTTTTTTTCTCTCACCTTCCCTTCTCTGTCTCCTCCTCTCCCTCTCGTCTTCTCCATTTCCCTCTCTCTCCTTCCCCCTCTTATTATCTCTCTCTTTCTCTCTCCTCTTATCTTTCCTCTCTTCTTTCTCCTTCTCTATCTCCCTCTTACCCCTCTCCTTCTCTCCTTTTCTCTCTCCCTCTTATCCCTTTCCTCCACTCCCTCCTTCTCTTCCTTCTCTCGCTCTCTCTCCCTACGTCTCCCTCCTATCTCTTCTCTTCTCTCTCTCCTCTTTTCTGTTCTCCTTCTCTCTTCTCTCCTTATTCTTGTCCCTATTCTCTCTTCTCTGCCTCTATCCTTCTCTCTCTCTCTCCCTTCTCCTTTCTCCTAGGCTGTCTACCTCTCTCTCTTCTCCTTCTCTCCCCCCTCTTCTTCACCTTCTCTCTTTTCCCTCTTCTCTGCCTTCTCATTATCCTTATCCTTCTCCTCCTCTCTCCCTTCTCATTTCTCTCACCTTTTCTTTCTCTCTCTTCCTTCTCTCCCTCTCTCCCTATCCCTTTCTCCTTATGCCACTCTCTTTATCTCTCTCTCCTCTCTCCTTCTCCCTCTTCTTCTCTCCCTCCTCTCGCTACTCCTTTTCTCCCAATCCTTCTCTCTCTCCTCGTCCCATTCTGTAGAGCCATTCTCTATCTCTCTCTCTCTCTCTCTCTCTCTCTCTCTCTCTCTCTCGTTCTACCCCTCTCTTATCTCCTTCTCTACCACTCTCCTCTCTCATTCTTCTCTCTTCTCATTCTCTCATCTCCCTTGCCTCATCTCTATCTCCCTCATATTCCCTCTCCTCTTCCTTCCCTCTTATCCCGCTCCCCTTCTTCTTCTCTCCTTATCCTTCTCTCTTCTTCTTCTTCTTCTTCTTCTTCTTCTTCTTCTCTCTCCCCATTTTATCCTTCTTCATCATCCTCTTTCCCTTCTCCTTCTCTCTCTCGTCTCTACCTCTCTCCTTCCCTCTCATTCCTTCACCCCCTCTCCCCTCTACTTTCCTATCCTCCTCTCTCCCTTGTCTCCTTCTCTCTCCCTCTTCTCTCCTCCTTCCCTCTCTTCTCTGCCTCTCTTCTCTCCCTCCTCTTCCCTCTTCTCCTTCATTTTCTATCTCCCTCCTCCTTCTCTCGCTCTCTCTCTCTCCCTTCCTCTCCCTCTTCTGTCCTCCCTCTCCTTTTCTCTCTCTTTCCCTTCTCTATCCTCCCTCCCTCTCTGCTCTTGTCTATTCTCGTGTTCTCTCTCTCCCTCTTCCTTCTATCTCCTTCTCCTCTCTCTGCTCTTCTTATCCTCTTTTCTCCACTGTCCTTCTCTCTCCCTTCTCTACCTCTCACTCTCGTTCTCCATATCTCTTCTCTCTCTCTCTCTCCCTTTCCTCTCTTTTCTTCTCTCTCTTCCCATTTCTACTCTTCTCTACCACTCTTCTCCTCCTCCCTCTTCTCCTCCTCCTCCCTCTTCTCCTTCTCTCCTTCTCCTTGTTCTACCCCTCACCTTTTCTCTCTTCTCCTTTTCTCACTCTCCCTCTAGATACTCTTTCTCTTCTCCTTCTCTCTCGTTCACTCTCTCCTCATCTTTCTCCTTATCTCTCTTTTCTTCTCTCCCTTTCTCCCTCACTCCTCCCTTCCTCTTCTCTCTCACTCTCCTTCTCTCCCTCTCCTCCGCTCCCCCTTCTCTCTCTTCTCTCCCTCCTCTCTCCTCTTCTCTCGTTTCCTCCCTCCTTTGTTCTCCTTCGCTCTCCCTTTTCCTTTTTTTTGCAAGGCAAAAAGGGAGGCGAGCCTCCATGTGTATATATAGCACAAAGGTGCTGAAAATTACAAATTCGGATTATGCTACTATGCATAATCAGATACAAAACATGCTAGGTCAGCATTACAAACATGTCTATCCTACCAAAAAATAGGCTCCCCACACACGGGTAAGTCACATTACAACCATCTCACTCTAATCTCCTCACACACATCATGATCATTCCGCTTGCTAGTAGTGGCCTTCAATCTCACCATCTCCTTGATATTTTGTACCACAAGGGATGCCGGTCGTTGCTGCCCCTCCATCACCCGCATATTCCTCTCTTGCCAGAGTAAATAAATGGTGCTACCATATGCTAGCCTTGCCATGTGCTTGTCCATCGTGGTCCTTGATGCCGAAGTAATCCTTTCAAGTTCATCATGGATTCCATGACTTCCCACTCCATGAATCCGTAATACATCAAGAATCCCATGCCACACTTCTTTTGAAAACCTACACTCCCAAAATAGGTGCTCCACACTCTCCCCCGCACACTTGCAAAGTGCACACCGAGAGATCACATGTTTGTGTCGTGCCCAAAGTAAGTCCATGGTAGGTAACCGATTTCTCATAGCTCTCCATACACATAAGGAGACTCGAGGGATAGCAAGGGAGTGCCACACCCCATGAGACCAGCCCACTCGCGACCCCTCTCTTCGGATTAATTTCCATGCGGCCTTTAGGGAGAAAGTCTTCCCCCTACTCTCCTCCCAACAAAGTACATCCTCTCCCCCCGTAGGCTTAATTTCTCGCACCCTTTGCAAAGTTTCCTCCATGAAGCATGACTTAGGGAATGGCAGCCGCCATCCCTCCTCTCCCAAGAAGTGGGACACCCGTGTATCCATGGGTACCCCCATATCACAGTGGAACCTAGATCCTTGCTCCTCACAAATGAAAGGCCTCCCACACCATGGGTCCTCAAAGAAGCGCACAATCGTGCCATCCCCAATCTCAAAGAAGAATGTTTCCCGTGCTTTGGCTTGGAGTCGTAGTACACCTCTCCAAGCCCATGAGCAACTAGCCGGTGGCCTAGCATGCCACACACTTTTGTTGCGCAAATACTTGCTCCGAATGGCCTTAACCCAAAGTGATGAGTGGTTTGCTGCTACCAACCAAAATAATCGCAGCAACCCGGCATCATTCCACTCGGTGAGACGTCGAAGACCAAGCCCACCCTCTTGCTTTGTAGTACAAATGTCCTTCCAAGATACGAGCACCATCTTTTTTTCTCCCCCCCCAAATGAAATGCGACATAATACGCTCAATCTCATACAATATACTTCGTGGGATGTAGAAGGCCGAAGTCCAAAATACACTAAAGGAGACAAGCACACTCCTAACCAACTCCACCCTACCCGCCATAGATAGAAGACCCCTCCTCCACTCACTTAACTTTGCCCTCACCTTGTCCACAAGGCTTTGGCAATGTTGTTTGCTCAAACGAGAGGATATCAATGGCAGCCCAAGATACCTAACTGGTAGTGCCGCCGGCGTCATTTGAAGGAAATCAGCAATCCACTCTTTCTCCCTATGGTCCCCTCCTAAGAATAGGTTGCTCTTCTCCGTATTTAGTCGGAGACCCGACATAGTTTCAAATTTGTCCATGATGCGCTTAATAGTAATCGTGTTCTCCCTTGTAGCTTCGGCAAAAACCATCACATCATCGGCAAATAAGAGGTGAGAGATCCGTTCCCTTCCACACCTTAGTGGGGTGAGTCGTCCGGCAGCCACCTCCTCCTTGAAAAGGGCACTAAGAACTTCCATGCTAAGCACAAAGAGGTAAGGTGCCATCGGGTCTCCTTGCCTTAACCCATTGGTTGCCACGAATGAAGCTGAATTTTGTCCATTCACATTCACCACAAAAGAAGCTCTCAAACAAGCCGTCACCCATCTTCTCCATTTCGAGGGGAAGTTAAAGCGTGCAAGAACCGCATCCAAGAACTCCCAAGATAGCGAGTCATACGCCTTCCTAAGGTCAAGTTGTAGGCACATGCGTCCCCTCCCCACGTCAAGATGCATATTATGGCACAACTCATGTGCCAAAAGAATATTATCCCCGATATTGCGCCCCTTAACGAACGCGCTTTGCTCCTCTCCCACCAACCGTGGCAAGACACTCTTCAAGCGATTGGCCATGATCTTCGACATATACCGGTAGAGCATGTTGCATAATGATATGGGCCTATAGTCATCTACACACTTTGGAGTTGTCTTCTTTGGAATAAGTGTGATAGACGTGTAGTTGATGCGCTTGAGGATCTTCATGTCCCTCATTGCTGAAGCAACACCATTAAACACCTTTTTTATCACCGGCCAAGAGGCTTTAAAGAAGCGTGCATTAAAATCATCCGGCCCCGGTGCCTTATCATCATTACTCCGCATCACCACCCCTTCCAACTCCTCCTCGGACACGGCATGGGTGAGGAATTCACCCTCGGACCTAGTAAGACATGGAAAGCAAACGTTAGTGTAAAATGGTGTTGTTTGGGCTTGGTTGGAGAAGAGCAAGGCAAAACGATTCCGAAATGCCTCCCGAATTGCCCCCTCCTCCTCGATCACCTCGCCTCCCTCCTCCACGCATCTTATTGTATTTATCGCCCTCCTCACTCGCAAGGTTGCATGGAAGAAGCGAGAGTTTGAGTCACCCTCATTCAACCATCAGATTCTTGACTTTTGTCGCACAAGTGACTCCTCAAAAGCCAAAGCTCTTGTGAATTCATCTATGCATGCACGCTCCTGAACACCCAACGTAGCCGAATTTGGGTCCACCATGAGGTCTCTCCGCACCTCCTCAAGGGCCTCCCTCGCCTTGCTTGCCCAATCCTTTGTGTTGCCAAATTTCTCATGAGCCCAACACTTAAGCGCCACTCGCACCTCATCAAGCTTGCCCACCACTTTGAACATTGGTGTGCCCTCCACATACACTCCCCACGCTTTCCGAACCACATCAAGGAAGTCCTCCTCTCTTGTCCATGCATTTACAAACCGAAATGCCTTCTGCTTTTTCATGCCCTCCCGGTCACATCGAATCACCAAGGGTCGGTGATCACTTAGTTCATTTGCCCCAACCGTGCAAAAGCATTCCGGAAAGCTCTCCACCCATTCTTTAGAACATAGTGCCCGATCAATTCGTGTCTCGATTCGTGCCACTCCCCTTGACGAATTGGACCAAGTGAACTCCTCGCCAACCGTGCGCACCTCCAAAAGCTCGGAGTCCTCGATGAAATCATTGATGTCCTTCATAGCCCTCAAGTTGAAACCTCCTCCTCCACTCTTTTCATGATCCCAACGAATACAATTGAAATCACCTACCACCAACCAAGGAATGTCTATAGGTGGTCGGCTAGCTTTAACCTCCTCCCAAAGTCTTCTCCTCTCCAAGTAGTTGTTGGCACCATAGATGACGAAGAGGTCCACTTTGAGACCATTTGCGCAAACTTCACCCCTCATTTGAATGTATTGGCTCGATGCACTTTGTCGTTCCATCTTTATCACCTCCTCCTTCCACATGATTATTATTCGACCACAAGGACACACATTATTATTCGTGCACCATCTCCCATTTCCCCACACCGCGCGTGCAAAATTTGGAAGTTTACCGCTCTTCACTTTGTGCTCAACAAAGCAAACCACATCCGGATTCTCTCGTCTTATTTTGCTACGAAACATATGCGTGCGCCCCAAGAGATTGGCACGCCGCACGTTCCAACAAAGTAGCTTCATGATTGTGGTGGAGGGGACCGAGGTCCCTTCATACCCTTGCTTGCTTTCTTTCGTTTAACCAATTCACCTTCCCGCACATGCCTAAATGTATCCGGAGGAGAGGCATTTTCAAGATCAACCGAAGATGGTGGGGAGTGCAATATGCTTGCCAAACCGACTTCCTTTCCACTTGAATCCTCCTCCTCCATTCTACCTCCTTCATTTTCGTGCACTTTTTCCTCCCCACATGAGGCCAATACATCATATTTATTTGGAGAGCACAAACTCGTAGAGGTCTTGCATGGTGATGCATGCGACACCTCCATCCTCCCATGCGTTACATTTCCCTTCCCCACATCAAAATCACGTGCTTCCATAGACCCACACTCCCCACGCACACTCTTCCCACGTAAACTTCCACAAACACCCCCTTATTTTGGTGCACCCTCAATTTCGGACTCTACATCCCCTACCACATGGATTAGATGCAATTCCCCACTCACCTCAGCCCTTCCACTCACCTTTTGTCCCATTAGGTGAGCCAAGCTCCCACTCCCTTTTGCCCCTCCACTCATCTCTTGTTCCATTGGTTGAAACTTTTCCCCATTTGGTTGTAACGAAAAGAGGCATTCCTCCCTTCCCATTATGCATGCTAGTGGTACCACCTTGTCCTTGCCATTAAAATCCACTCTCCCTAGTGTACTTTCAGCCCCACAAGAGACAAGAAGTGTTGGAGACCGTTGCAAGCTTTCCCCAACCATGGTAGTGGGTGGAAAGTTGCCTTGTCCCCTCCTATATATAGCCTTCACGTGATTTTCCCCATTTGGACCTCTTTTCCCACCTACCAACGACCAACCCTCTTCGTTTGCCTCATGTGGACCACCCAAACCACCATTCTCCTTCGTTTGTGGGCCATCTTCTTCAACCTCTAGCTCCCTCCTTTCTCCTCTAACTCCCTCTTCAACCTCGAGCTCCTTTGGTAGGGTCCCATGCATATTTTCGTGCCCCTCACCACCTCTACTTCCCTCCTTTGTGTTGCTCCCCTTCACTACCCATGTTTTCTTTCCCATGTTTCGTGAACCCCCACCCTTGCACACACCTTCATTATGTCCAAAGGTGGAGCAAAGTGAGCAATAAAGTGGCTTCCATTCGTACTCAACGCGCACCACCTCTCCTTCTTCCTTCTCATTTGCAACAAGAACATGTGGTGGATAATCAAAGGTACCTTGGACTTCAATACAAACCCGAGCATATGCAAGCCTTCTACCCATCGCCGTATTTTCATCCATGAAGAGGGGGTTGCCTAAGACACTAGCAAGGGTTCCAATAAGCTTCCTCGACCAAAATTTGAGATCAAGCTCGGGGAAGCGAATCCAAATCGGGACAGCCCCAATGTTGTCTTGGTCCTTCTTCTCGGCCGACCATGGTTTGAGTATGAGAGGAGCCCCCTTAACGAACCATGGCCAATTCTCTAGAGCAAAACACCGGTCGGAATCCAACGTAAACCGGAAGATCATCATGTTGCCCCCTCGCCTAACAATCTCCAAGGACCCGGACACCCTCCATAGCTTAGTGAGATTCTTCTCAAGGGTGGGAAGGTGAGGGTTGAACCCCACAAAGGACCCCATTAGAACCTTCTTCCACGCGCCAAGAGCTTCCTCTATATCCTCACATGTAATGGCTGCCATCTTTGCTCCTCCACGCTCCATTGGTGGAACAAACTCCAACGACGTTCGTGGCTTTGGTTGTTGAGTGAAAAGCTCGGACTACTTTCGTGGAGGTGATGGAGGAACCACCTCCTTTCCTTGTGCATAATGTTGTTGTTGTTGGTGTTGCTGCCCTACCCGCAACCTTAGACCCCCATTTTCTACTGTTGTTGCATGAATCTTTGTATGAATCGGTAAAAACCACTCCCACAATCAAAGGTGAACAAGGAATCACCTCCTTTTCTTGTTGAGGATGTTGTGCATATTGTTTTTGTTGTTGTTGGTGCCCAACCCACGAACTTGGAGCCCCATTTTCTCCATCTTGTTGACGTGAATCTTGGTAGGAATCGGTAGAACCCACAATCATAGCACGCTCCATAATAGCAAGAAAGAGAAAGAAAACGCTGGATTTAGGTGGAATTAGATGGAAACATGGTGAAAAACGGCCCTAGAAACCCTAGGGACGCACATCTCGCTCCCTTCCCTCTCTCTCTCTCTCTGCTCTCCGTCCCCCTTCTCTGTCTCTCTACCCTTCTCGCTCTCCCTCTTCCTTATCTCTTCCTTATCTCTTCTTATCTCTTCTTCTCTCTCTTTCCTCTTTCCCCATCTCTCCTCTTCCCTCTTCTCGTTCCCTATCCCTCTTATGCTCTCATTCTCTCCTTATGAGGATAAGGAGAGAAGGAAGAGATGAGCGAGAAGGAGAAAAAAGAGAAGAAGAGAGAGGACAAAGAGAAGAGAAGGAGAGGAGGAGAGGGAAGATGAGAAGGAGAGGGGACTCCTCTCTCTATCTCCTCTTTCCCTTCTTCGCTCCTCTCCCCGTTCTCTCTCTCCCCTCCCTCTCCTTACCTTCTCTCTCCTTCTCCCTCCTATCCTTTTCTCTTCCCACTACCCTCCTTTCTCTCTCTCGCTTCTCTATCTCCTTATCCCTCTCCTCCACTCACCTCTCTCGTTTCCTCTCTCCTCCTCTATCTCTCTTGCTTCTCTCCTACTCTATCTCTACTCTCCCTTCTCTATCTCGTTCCTTTCCCCTTCCCTCTTCTCCTCCTTTCCTTCTCTGTCCTCCTCTCATTCTCTTGTTTCCTCTCACCTCCTCTCTTGTCCCCTCTCTCCTTCTTCTTCTCTCTCTCCCCCTCTTCTCCATCTCTCCTCCCCTCTTGTCCTCTCCTTCTCTCTCCCTCCTTCTCCGCTCTCTCCTCTTATCCCTCTGTCTCCTCTCGTTCCCTCTCTCTTCTCCTTCTCTCTCTCTCCTCCCCTCTCTTCCTCTCCTCTCCCTCCTCTTCTCTCTCTCTCTCCTTTAATCCCTTCATCTCCTCTCCTTGCCCCTCTCTTCTCCTTCTCTTTTTTTCTCTAACCTTCCCTTCTCTGTCTCCTCCTCTCCCTCTCGTCTTCTCCATTTCCCTCTCTCTCCTTCTCCCTCTTATTATCTCTCTCTTTCTCTCTCCTCTTATCTTTCCTCTCTTCTTTCTCCTTCTCTATCTCCCTCTTATCCCTCTCCTTCTCTCCTTTTCTCTCTCCCTCTTATCCCTTTCCTCCACTCCCTCCTTCTCTTCCTTCTCTCGCTCTCTCTCCCTACTTCTCCCTCCTATCTCTTCTCTTCTATCTCTCCTCTTTTCTGTTCTCCTTCTCTCTTCGTTCCTTATCCTTGTCCCTATTCTCTCTTCTCTGCCTCTATCCTTCTCTCTCTCTCCCTTCTCCTTTCTCCTAGGCTGTCTACCTCTCTCTCTTCTCCTTCTCTCCCCCCTCTTCTTCTTCCCCTTCTCTCTTTTCCCTCTTCTCTGCCTTCTCATTATCCTTTTCCTTCTCCTCCTCTCTCCCTTCTCATTTCTCTCACCTTTTCTTTCTCTCTCTTCCTTCTCTCCCTCTCTCCTTATCCCTTTCTCCTTATGCCACTCTCTTTATCTCTCTCTCCTCTCTCCTTCTCCCTCTTCTTCTCTCCCTCCTCTCGCTTCTCCTTTTCTCCCAATCCTTCTCTCTCTCCTCGTCCCATTCTGTAGAGCCATTGTCTCTCTCTCTCTCTCTCGTTCTACCCCTCTCTTATCTCCTTCTCTACCACTCTCCTCTCTCATTCTTCCCTCTTCTCTTTCTCTCATCTCCCTTGCCTCATCTCTATCTCCCTCATATTCCCTCTCCTCTCCCTTCCCTCTTATCCTGCTCCCCTTCTTCTTCTCTCCTTACCCTTCTCTCTTCTTCTTCTTCTTCTTCTTCTTCTTCTTCTCTCTCCACATTTTATCCTTCTTCATCATCCTCTTTCCCTTCTCCTTCTCTCTCTCATCTCTACCTTTTTTTTGCAAAGCAAAAGGGAGGCTTGGCCTCTAAATTCTATTAAGTATGTGTGTAAAATTACATCCTACCAAAATTTAAAGCTGAAGTTTGCGGGACATACAAGGTGCACATCCAACCACTAACATACTCTCCTTCTATCTCGCCCAATGGGCTACAAAATTCTACGCTTTCCTACGTCCTATATATTATTCGCACTCATGGAATTTCGCCAAAAGTCTTCAAAAATCTTCAACTTTTCGGGGTCTTCTTTGATTGCCTTTATGTCCACCCCCATAACCCTTACCGCCTCTTTTGCGATTTCCGCAACCTCCTTTGATCTTTTCTCCTCATCCTCAAAGATACGTCTATTTCTTTCCATCCAACACTCATGCACCACCGCACTCAATGCTAAGCTCATGATATCCCTCTCCAAACCCGTCACATGGGCTGCAAGTATCCCAATAGCTTCAGCCTCCAAGGACTCTTTGATGGTGCGGTGCAAAAGGCATACCGAAACGGACTTGGTGCCATACTTGTCGAGTGAAATCACAAGCCCAAAACAAATGGGTCATATCTTCCACTCCCGTTTTGCAAAGGACACATGTGGTATCATATTTCGCCCCTCTTTGTCTCATCAAGCACTTCGTCATCAACCTTCCTCTTAGTGCCCGCCACAAAGTGAAAGAGAATTTTGGAACGTGGTGCTTGTGCCACACTACTCGCGTCCACCTCACTTCCTCCTTTCTTTTGAGAACCCATGTCCATGCCTCACACATGGTGAATTTTTCGGTCGTGTCCCCTACACGCACGGGTTTATCCCGTCCTCCATGGATTTTAATCCCTAAAATATGTGGCCACAACTCGATCATTTCAGACGACCTTGGGTATGGGAGACTCCATTCTCCCCCTCGAATGAAATATGACACCCAAGTGTCCTTTGGCACACCCATATCATAGTGTAATCTCTCACCCTCCGGTCGGCTAAGCAATGGTATACCACACCAAGGATCAAGGAAGAACCGAATACTTGTCCCATCTCCCACTTGGTATTGAATCTTTTCCTTCACTTGTTCTCGGACACTCAAGAGGCCCCTCCGTGCCCACGAACATGATGACGGGGGTCGAGCAAGCCAAATACTCCCATTTCGCATGTACTTCCGCCGAATGCATCTAACTCACAAGGATTGATCATTTTCCACCACCAACCAAAATAACCGCATCATCCCGGTGGTATTCCAATCAACTAGTCGCCGAAGCCCCAAGCCACCTTCCATTTTGGGTGTACAAATATCCTTCCACGCCACGGCCACCCACTTCTTCTCACCTCCCCAAACAAAATGGACCATAAGCCGCTCCACCTCATGTAAGACACTTCTAGGCACCAAGAAAGCCGAGGTCCAATAGATACTCATTGACGTGATCACACTCCTAATCAACTCCACTCGTCCCGCCATTGATAGAAAATTCCTCTTCCATGTGCTCAACCGTGCTCTCACCTTCTCAACTAAGTCCACACAATGGATTCACCCAAGTCTAGCCGAGAACAAGGGGAGTCCCAAGTATAGAACCGGAAAGGCAACTCGCTCCATTCCCAAGTGCTCGCAAATCCATGCCCCATGTGTCGCATCTCCTCCCATAAAAACTTGACTCTTCGATGTGTTAAGTTGCAGCCCGGACGTAGAGGAGAAGCTCTCAAGGATTCTCTTGATGACTCTTGCGTTAGCCCTTGTAGCCTTTGCAAAAACCATCACATCATCGGCGAATAGAAGGTGGGAAACTCGGACATCACCACATCTTGTCGGCTCAAGTGTTCCTTCTTCAACTTCCTTTGTAATCATAGTACTTAGAACTTCCATGCAAAGTACAAATAAGTATGGCGCAAGAGGGTCACCTTGCCTAAGGTCATTTGTTGCTCGAAAAGCTTTTGAATTTGCTCCATTCACTGTGACCACAAAAGATGCACGAACACAAGCCATGATTCACTTCCTCCACTTGCTCGGGAACCCAAATCTTTGGAGCACTTCTTCAAGGAAAGACCACGAGATCGAGTCATACGCTTTCCTCAGATCCAACTTTAGACACATTCTCCCATGTCCTCTCTCCAAATGCATGTTGTGACAAATCTCATGAGCGAGAAGGATGTTGTCGCTGATCCTCCGGCCACTCACAAATGCACTTTGAGACTCACCAACCAACCGAGGAAGCACCTTCTTCAGCCTACAAGCCAAGACATTTGAGAGGTAGCGGTACATCATATTGCAAAGAGATATAGGGCGGTAATCGTCGATCGATTGTGGCGTAGACTTCTTTGGTATAACCGTGATGGAAGTATAGTTGATTTGCGCAAGGAGTTTTCCATTTCTCACGAACGAGTCCACCGCCTTGAACAAGTCATGCTTCACACACGACCAAGATGCCTTGAAGAATTTGGCATTGAAGCCGTCGGGACCCGGCGCCTTGTCCACATTTGAGTGCATCACAACCCTCTCTAGCTCTTCCATTGTGACAGCCTTGATGAGGTCGTTTGCTTCCACCCCCTCAAGTTGTGGCAACTCAAGGGTTGGATCTATGCTTCGTACCTGAAAACCATTAGCAAACAAGTTAGAGTAACGGCGCCGAAACGCCTCACGAATATCTATCTCACTTTCAATGGCCACTCCCTCCACTAACACTCGCCTCACATGATTGGTGGCTCTCCTCACTCTAAGGGAAGAATGGAAAAATCTAGAGTTTCGGTCTCCTTCTCGTAACCATCTCACCCTCGATTTTTGTCTCACAATGGATTCTTCTCGAACTATTGCTTCGTTTAGGCCATTCTTGCACTCAATTTCCGATTCTAATAGACTCGCCTCCTCAGGTTCCTCCCTTCTCTTTAGCCACACCACCTCAAGGGCGTGCCTAGCTTCCACCACTCTTTGCTCCACATTACCAAAAGTAGACCCACTCCACTTCTTTAAAGCCTTCTTGACTTCCTCTAATTTTGCAACCACTCGAAACATGGGTGTGCCTTCTACAAGAGTAGACCAAGCCGTGCCCACCACATTTAAAAAGTCCTCATGCTCAGCCCAAAAATTCTGAAAACGAAACATTCGAGCCTTTCTTTTACCCATCTTCTCCGTATTCATGACAAGAGGCGCATGGTCACTCAAGTCCTTCCCTCCCACTTCATAAAAAGACTCCGGAAATTCAGCTATCCATGCATGTGAAATGAGCATCCGGTCGATACGTGTCTATTGTCCAAGTGAACTCGTCCCCCGTTGATGGTGCCTCCAAAAGTTGTAGACGATCGATACAAGTGTTGAATTCAGCCATGGCCGTCATATTCAGCCCCGCTCCTCCCTTCTCACTCCCCTTCCTAATGCAATTGAAATCACCACATACAAGCCAAGGAGTGTCATCACCCGGTGCCGCTCTCCCAAGATCCTCCCAAAGTGCTCGTCTTTCAACATGTCCATTTGCACCATACACCATTGTCAACACAATCACCTTTCCACTCACCAAATCATTTCCTTCAAGTTGCACCATTTGAGCTGATTCCCATGTAACCCGGAGATCCACTTTGCTATCATTCCACATAACTAAAATCCGACCCGAATCCACAATTATATTATTTGCAGCCCATTGTTGTTGTCCCCAAATTGATCTCCGAAATCGATCCAACTTCTTTGTCTTCACCTTGTGCTCCACAATACATACCACATCCGCCTTAACTTCCTTTATTTTCCCCCTTATCATGTGTGCTCGGCCGGGGAGATTTGCGCTGTGCACATTCCATACTAAGACTATCATGATTTTGGTGTAGGGGACCGGGGTCCCTTCTCGCCTCGCATTGCCTTTTGTTGTGCCCCCACATTCGCGCGTATAGCTTTGAATGCCTCGGGTTGTGGAGAAATAGATTCAAGGTCCACCGAAGGAGGTGGAGAGGAAACCCTTGCAACCATTCCTTGCTTCTCCACCTTTCCTTCACCCTCCTCTTCGTCAAAAAAACCCACATCCTCCAATCCACTCAACACTTCAAACCGGCCCTTACTCGGTGCTTCTCCAAGGTGACACTCCACACTAGGTAACCCCTCCTCTAGTTGACGCACCAATTTTCTTGGTGCAATCCAGCCGTCCTTTGCATGAGAAATATGCAATTCCCTCTCCTCAAAATCACGTGACACCTCCTCATCCACCACAACCCCACATAAATTTCCACTCCCATTTTTAATTCCCTCACTAGAGCATAACTCCAATCCCTTCTCTTTAACCATGCCAAGTGTCACCTCCTTGTTTGTTTCTTTCTCTTGCAAGGCACTTTTGGTCCCCCCATGATTTTTGAATTCCACCCCTATGATTGGCACTTCCACAAAGCACACCTTAGTACCTTTTATGATACCCTTTTGCTTTTTCATAATTTGTCCCCCTTCTTTTGCTTTTTGTCCCCCTTGCTCATTCCCACTTGGTCCAACTCCGGCATACACCTCCCCTCCGACTCCGTGACCAGCCATCGCCGGTGAGCCGGCGGCAGCAGCCGCCCCAACTCCGGCGAGCTCAACTACCACCAAATTTTCCTCATTTTCCTTGTCTTCGACGCCCATCACCCCTCCCTCGCCTCCTAGATCATCGGAACCACCCACTTCCCTTCCTTTCCTTCCAACTACCACCCATTCCTTCCTCTTTCCCTTCACACCCACTCCACCATGATTTTCTCCTTTTGCTCCCCTCGGGCACTTCTCATGAACGTGACCAAACTCCTAGCACTCATCACAATAGCCTAGCCTCCATTCATACTCTATTACAATTTCCTCCACCTCTCCTCCTACAATTTGCACTCGAACCATTGGAGGGTAATCAAACGTACATGGCACCTCCACACACACATGCATACGCCAACCTTCTACCCAAAGCCGTATTTTCGTCCATGTAGAGTGGTCTTCCCATAACACTTGCAATGATACTAAGATTCTTTGAAGACCAAAACCTAAGATCAAGCTCTGGCATACGTAACCATATAGGAACCGTAGACATGGATGCACGCCTCATCACCGTCGATGGAGTCCACCTTTGCACCACAAGCGGTGTTCCTCGAACAAACCATGGCCCATTTTCGAGAACCATCTCTAAATCTTTCATCGTGGTGAAGCGAAACAACAAGAAGCCCTCCTTGCGCCGAATGACCTCCAAACCACCGGACAACTTCCACAAACGTGGCAAGAATCTCTCAAGGGTGGGGAGATGAGGCCGAAAATCAACAAAATATCCAAGAAGAACTTTGTCCCACCTCTTGAGAGCATCCACCACCTCTTCACGTGAACAATGGCCCATACGAACCCCCTCCTTCACCATCGGCTCCACAAACTCCAAGGCCGTAGATGCCCTTGGTGTGGATGTGAAAAGATCCGTCCATTTCTTAGGAACAAGTGGTGCATCACCCATTGCACCCTCCTTTCCCGAGGCCTCACCCAACATGGCCTCTCCACCCTCCTTTTGCGCATGTTGGAGATGCAAAACCATGCCACCATCTCCCCCACACGTCATAGCTAGAGAAGAACGAAGAAAACGCACCAAAAGAGTGAAAAACGAAGGTTTTAGATGGAAAAACGAAGAAAACGACCCCAAAAACCCCTAGAATCGCCCATGTCTCCCCTCTCTCGTCTCTACCTCTCTCCTTCCCTCCCATTCCTTCACCCCCTCTCCCCTCTACTTTCCTATCCTCCTCTCTCCCTTGTCTCCTTCTCTCTCCCTTCCCTCTCTTCTCTGCCTCTCTTCTCTCCCTCCTCTTCCCTCTTCTCCTTCATTTTCTATCTCCCTCCTCCTTCTCTCGCTCTCTCTCCCTTGCTCTCCCTCTTCTCTCCTCCCTCTCCTTTTCTCTCTCTTTCCCTTCTCTATCCTCCCTCTCTCTCTGCTCTTGTCTATTCTCGTGTTCTCTCTCTCCCTCTTCCTTCTATCTCCTTCTCCCCTCTCTGCTCTTCTTATCCTCTTTTCTCCACTTTCCTTCTCTCTCCCTTCTCTACCTCTCACTCTCGTTCTCCATATCTCTTCTCTCTCTCTCTCTCCCTTTCCTCAATTTTCTTCTCTCTCTTCCCATTTCTACTCTTCTCCACCACTCTTCTCCTCCTCCCTCTTCTCCTTCTCTCCTTCTCCTTGTTCTACCCCTCACCTTTTCTCTCTTCTCCTTTTCTCACTCTCCCTCTAGATACTCTTTCTCTTCTCCTTCTCTCTCGTTCACTCTCTCCTCATCTTTCTCCTTATCTCTCTTTCCTTCTCTCTCTTTCTCCCTCTCTCCTCCCTTCCTCTTCTCTCTCACTCTCCTTCTCTCCCTCTCCTCCGCTCCCCCTTCTCTCTCTTCTCTCCCTCCTCTCTCTTTCTCTCTCTCCTCATCTCTCGTTTCCTCCCTCCTCTGTTCTCCTTCGCTCTCCCTCATCCTTATCTCTTCTTCTCTCTCTTTCCTCTTTCCCCATCTCTCCTCTTCCCTCTTCTCGTTCCCTATCTCCCTCTTATGCTCTCATTCTCTCCTTATGAGGACAAGGAGAGAAGGAAGAGATGAGCGAGAAGGAGAGAAAGATAAGAAGAGAGAGGATAAAGAGAAGGGAAGGAGAGGAGGAGAGGGAAGATGAGAAGGAGAGGGGACTCCTCTCTCTATCTCCTCTTTCCCTTCTTCGCTCCTCTCCCCGTTCTCTCTCTCTCTCCCTTCTCCCTCTCCTTACCTTCTCTCTCCTTCTCCCTCCTATCCTCTTCTCTTCCCACTACCCTCCTTTCTCTCTCTCGCTTCTCTATCTCCTTATCCCTCTCCTCCACTCACCTCTCTCGTTTCATCTCTCCTCCTCTATCTCTCTTGCTTCTCTCCTAATCTATCTCTACTCTCCCTTCTCTATCTCGTTCCCTTCCCCTTCCCTCTTCTCCTCCTTTCCTTCTCTGTCCTCCTCTCATTCTCTTGTTTCCTCTCACCTCCTCTCTTGTTCCCTCTCTCCTTCTTCTCTCTCTCCCCCTCTTCTCCCTCTCTCCTCCCCTCTTGTCCTCTCCTTCTCTCTCCCTCCTTCTCCGCTCTCTCCTTTTATCCCTCCGTCTCCTCTCGTTCCCTCTCTCTTCTCCTTCTCTCTCCTCCCCTCTCTTCCTCTCCTCTCCCTCCTCTTCTCTCTCTCCTTTAATCCCTTCATATCCTCTCCTTGCCCCTCTCTTGTCCTTCTCTTTTTTTTCTCTCACCTTCCCTTCTCTGTCTCCTCTTCTCCCTCTCGTCTTCTCCATTTCTCTCTCTCTCCTTCTCCCTCTTATTATCTCTCTCTTTCTCTCTCCTCTTATCTTTCCTCTCTTCTTTCTCCTTCTCTATCTCCCTCTTATCCCTCTCCTTCTCTCCTTTTCTCTCTCCCTCTTATCCCTTTCCTCCACTCCCTCCTTCTCTTCCTTCTCTCGCTCTCTCTCCCTACTTCTCCCTCCTATATCTTCTCTTCTATCTCTCCTCTTTTCTGTTCTCCTTCTCTCTTCTCTCCTTACCCTTGTCCCTATTCTCTCTTCTCTGCCTCTATCCTTCTCTCTCTCTCCCTTCTCCTTTCTCCTAGGCTGTCTACCTCTCTCTTCTCCTTCTCCCCCCCCTCTTCTTCTTCACCTTCTCTCTTTTCCCTCTTCTCTGCCTTCTCATTATCCTTATCCTTCTGCTCCTCTCTCCCTTCTCATTTCTCTCACCTTTTCTTTCTCTCTCTTCCTTCTCTCCCTCTCTCCTTATCCCTTTCTCCTTATGTCACTCTCTTTATCTCTCTCCTCTCTCCTTCTCCCTCTTCTTCTCTCCCTCCTCTCGCTTCTCCTTTTCTCCCAATCCTTCTCTCTCTCCTCGTCCCATTCTGTAGAGCCATTCTCTCTCTCTCTCTCTCTCGTTCTACCCCTCTCTTATCTCCTTCTCTACCACTCTCCTCTCTCATTCTTCTCTCTTTTCTTTCTCTCATCTCCCTTGCCTCATCTCTATCTCCCTAATATTCCCTCTCCTCTCCCTTCCCTCTTATCCCGCTCCCCTTCTTCTTCTCTCCTTATCCTTCTCTCTTCTTCTTCTTCTTCTTCTTCTTCTTCTCTCTCCCCATTTTATCCTTCTTCATCATCCTCTTTCCCTTCTCCTTCTCTCTCTCGTCTCTACCTCTCTCCTTCCCTCCCATTCCTTCACACCCTCTCCCCTCTACTTTCCTATCCTCCTCTCTCCCTTGTCTCCTTCTCTCTCCCTCTTCTCTCCTCCTTCCCTCTCTTCTCTGCCTCTCTTCTCTCCCTCCTCTTCCCTCTTCTCCTTCATTTTCTATCTCCCTCCTCCTTCTCTCGCTCTCTCTCTCTCCCTTCCACTCCCTCTTCTCTCCTCGCTCTCCTTTTCTCTCTCTTTCCCTTCTCTATCCTCCCTCCCTCTCTGCTCTTGTCTATTTTCGTGTTCTCTCTCTCCCTCTTCCTTCTATCTCCTTCTCCTCTCTCTGCTCTTCTTATCCTCTTTTCTCCACTGTCCTTCTCTCTCCCTTCTCTACCTCTCACTCTCGTTTTCCATATCTCTTTTCTCTCTCTCTCTCTCCCTTTCCTCTATTTTCTTCTCTCTCTTCCCATTTCTACTCTTCTCTACCACTCTTCTCCTCCTCCTCCCTCTTCTCCTTTTTTTTTGCAAAGCAAAAAGGGAGGCGAGCCTCCATGTGTATATATAGCACAAAGGTGCTGAAAATTACAAATTCGGATTATGCTACTCTACATAATCGGATACAAAAACATGCTAGGCCAGCATTACAAACATGTCTATCCTACCAAACTTCAAGTAGGCTCCCCACACACGGGTAAGTCACATTACAACCATCTCACTCTAATCTCCTCACACACATCATGATCATTTTGCTTGCTTGTAGTTGCCTTCAATCTCACCATCTCCTTGATGTTGTGGACCACGAGGGAGGCCGGTCGTTGCTGCCCCTCCATCACCCGCATGTTCCTCTCTTGCCAGAGTAAGTAAATTGTGCTACCATATGCTAGTCGTGCCATGTGCTTGTCCATCGTGGTCCTTGATGACGAAATAATCCTTTCAAGCTCGTCATGGATTACATCACTTCCCACTCCACGAATCCGTAATACATCAAGAATCCCATGCCACACTTCTTTTGAAAAGCTACACTCCCAAAATAGGTGCTCCATACTCTCCCCCGCACACTTGCAAAGTGCACACCCCTCTTCTCCTTCTCTCCTTCTCCTTGTTACCCCTCACCTTTTCTCTCTTCTCCTTTTCTCACTCTCCCTCTAGATACTCTTTCTCTTCTCCTTCTCTCTCGTTCACTCTCTCCTCATCTTTCTCCTTATCTCTCTTTCCTTCTCTCTCTTTCTCCCTCTCTCCTCCCTTCCTCTTCTCTCTCACTCTCCTTCTCTCCCTCTCCTCCGCTCCCCCTTCTCTATCTTCTCTCCCTCCTCTCTCCTTCTCTCTCTCCTCTTCTCTCGTTTCCTCCCTCCTCTGTTCTCCTTCGCTCTCCCTCTTCCTTATCTCTTCTTCTCTCTCTTTCCTCTTTCCCCATCTCTCCTCTTCCCTCTTCTCGTTCCCTATCTCCCTCTTATGCTCTAATTCTCTCCTTATGAGAATAAGGAGAGAAGGAAGAGATGAGCGAGAAGGAGATAAAGAGAAGAAGAGAGAGGATAAAGAGAAGAGAAGGAGAGGAGGAGAGGGAAGATGAGAAGGAGAGGGGACTCCTCTCTCTATGTCCTCTTTCCCTTCTTCGCTCATCTCCCCGTTCTCTCTCTCTCCCTTCTCCCTCTCCTTACCTTCTCTCCCCTTCTCCCTCCTATCCTCTTCTCTTCCCACTACCCTCCTTTCTCTCTCTCGCTTCTCTATCTCCTTATCCCTCTCCTCCACTCACCTCTCTCGTTTCCTCTCTCCTCCTCTATCTCTCTTGCTTCTCTCCTACTCTATCTCTACTCTCCCTTCTCTATCTCGTTCCCTTCCCCTTCCCTCTTCTCCTCCTTTCCTTCTCTGTCCTCCTATTATTCTCATGTTTCCTCTCACCTCCTCTCTTGTTCCCTCTCTCCTTCTTCTTCTCTCTCTCCCCCTCTTCTCCCTCTCTCCTCCCCTCTTGTCCTCTCCTTCTCTCTCCCCCCTTCTCCGCTCTCTCCTCTTATCCCTCCGTCTCCTCTCGTTCCCTCTCTCTTCTCCTTCTCTCTCCCCTCCCCTCTCTTCCTCTCCTCTCCCTCCTCTTCTCTCTCTCCTTTAATCCCTTCATCTCCTCCCCTTGCCCCTCTCTTCTCCTTCTCTTTTTTTCTCTCACCTTCCCTTCTCTATCTCCTCCTCTCCCTCTCGTCTTCTCCATTTCCCTCTCTCTCCTTCTCCCTCTTATTATCTCTCTCTTTCTCTCTCCTCTTATCTTTCCTCTCTTCTTTCTCCTTCTCTATCTCCCTCTTATCCCTCTCCTTCTCTCCTTTTCTCTCTCCCTCTTATCCCTTTCCTCCACTCCCTCCTTCTCTTCCTTCTCTCGCTCTCTCTCCCTACTTCTCCCTCCTATCTCTTCTCTTCTCTCTCTCCTCTTTTCTGTTCTCCTTCTCTCTTCTCTCCTTATCCTTGTCCCTATTCTCTCTTCTCTGCCTCTATCCTTCTCTCTCTCTCCCTTCTCCTTTCTCCTAGGCTGTCTACCTCTCTCTCTTCTCCTTCTCTCCCCCCTCTTCTGCTTCACCTTCTCTCTTTTCCCTCTTCTCTGCCTTCTCATTATCCTTATCCTTCTGCTCCTCTCTCCCTTCTCATTTCTCTCACCTTTTCTTTCTCTCTCTTCCTTTTCTCCCTCTCTCCTTATCCCTTTCTCCTTATGCCACTCTCTTTCTCTCTCTCTCCTCTCTCCTTCTCCCTCTTCTTCTCTCCCTCCTCTCGCTTCTCCTTTTCTCTCAATCCTTCTCTCTCTCCTCGTCCCATTCTGTAGAGCCATTCGCTCTCTCTCTCTCTCTCTCTCTCTCTCTCTCTCTCTCTCTCTCTCTCTCTCGTTCACTGTCTCCCTCTTCTCTCTCCCTCCTTCTCCGCTCTCTCCTGTTATCCCTCCCTCCTCTCGTGCCCTCTCTCTTCTCCTTCTCTCTCTCCTCCCCTCTCTTCCTCTCCTCTCCCTCCTCTTCTCTCTCCTTTAATCCCTTCATCTCCTCTCCTTGCCCCTCTCTTCCCCTTCTCTTTTTTTCTCTCACCTTCCCTTCTCTGTCTCCTCCTCTCCCTCTCGTCTTCTCCATTTCCCTCTCTCTCCTTCTCCCTCTTATTATCTCTCTCTTTCTCTCTCCTCTTATCTTTCCTCTCTTCTTTCTCCTTCTCTATCTCCCTCTTATCCCTCTCCTTCTCTCCTTTTCTCTCTCCCTCTTATCCCTTTCCTCCACTCCCTCCTTCTCTTCCTTCTCTCGCTCTCTCTCCCTACTTCTCCCTCCTATCTCTTCTCTTCTCTCTCTCCTCTTTTCTGTTCTCCTTCTCTCTTCTCTCCTTATCCTTGTCCCTATTCTCTCTTCTCTGCCTCTATCCTTCTCTCTCTCTCTCCCTTCTCCTTTCTCCTAGGCTGTCTACCTCTCTCTCTTCTCCTTCTCTCCCCCTCTTCTTCTTCACCTACTCTCTTTTCCCTCTTCTCTGCCTTCTCATTATCCTTATCCTTCTCCTCCTCTCTCCCTTCTCATTTCTCTCACCTTTTCTTTCTCTCTCTTCCTTCTCTCCCTCTCTCCTTATCCCTTTCTCCTTATGCCACTCTCTTTATCTCTCTCTCCTCTCTCCTTCTCCATCTTCTTCTCTCCCTCCTCTCGCTTCTCCTTTTCTCCCAATCCTTCTCTCTCCCCTCGTCCCATTCTGTAGAGCCATTCTCTCTCTCTCTCTCGTTCTACCCCTCTCTTATCTCCTTCTCTACCACTCTCCTCTCTTATTCTTCCCTCTTCTCTTTCTCTCATCTTCCTTGCCTCATCTCTATCTCCCTCATATTCCCTCTCCTCTCCCTTCCCTCTTATCCCTTTCCCCTTCTTCTTCTCTCCTTATCTTTCTCTCTTCTTCTTCTTCTTCTTCTTCTTCTTCTTCTTCTTCTTCTCTCTCCCCATTTTATCCGTCTTCAACATCCTCTTTCCCTTCTCCTTCTCTCTCTCGTCTCTACCTCTCTCCTTCCCTCCCATTCCTTCACCCCCTCTCCCCTCTACTTTCCTATCCTCCTCTCTCCCTTGTCTCCTTCTCTCTCCCTCTTCTCTCCTCCTTCCCTCTCTTCTCTGCCTCTCTTCTCTCCCTCCTCTGCCCTCTTCTCCTTCATTTTCTATCTCCCTCCTCCTTCTCTCGCTCTCTCTCTCCCTTCCTCTCCCTCTTCTCTCCTCCTTCTCCTTTTCTCTCTCTTTCCCTTCTCTATCCTCCCTCCCTCTCTGCTCTTGTCTATTCTCGTGTTCTCTCTCTCCCTCTTCCTTCTATCTCCTTCTCCTCTCTCTGCTCTTCTTATCCTCTTTTCTCCACCGTCCTTCTCTCTCCCTTCTCTACCTCTTACTCTCGTTCTCCATATCTCTTCTCTCTCTCTCCCTTTCCTCTCTTTTCTTCTCTCTCTTCCCATTTCTACTCTTCTCTACCACTCTTCTCCTCCTCCTCCCTCTTCTCCTTCTCTCCTTCTCCTTGTTCTACCCCTCACCTTTTCTCTCTTCTCCTTTTCTCACTCTCCCTCTAAATACTCTTTCTCTTCTCCTTCTCTCTCGTTCACTCTCTCCTCATCTTTCTCCTTATCTCTCTTTCCTTCTCTCTCTTTCTCCCTCTCTCCTCCCTTCCACTTCTCTCTCACTCTCCTTCTCTCCCTCTCCTCCGCTCCCCCTTCTATCTTTTCTCTCCCTCCTCTCTCCTTCTCTCTCTCCACTTCTCTCGTTTCCTCCCTCCTCTGTTCTCTATCGCTCTCCCTCTTCCTTATCTCTTCTTCTCTCTCTTTCCTCTTTCCCCATCTCTCCTCTTCCCTCTTCTCGTTCCCTATCTCCCTCTTATGCTCTCATTCTCTCCTTATGAGGATCAGGAGAGAAGGAAGAGATGAGCGAGAAGGAGACAAAGAGAAGAAGACAGAGGATAAAGAGAAGAGAATGAGAGGAGGAGAGGGAAGATGAGAAGGAGAGGGGACTCCTCTCTCTATCTCTTCTTTCCCTTCTTCGCTCCTCTCCCCGTTCTCTCTCTCTCCCTTCTCCCTCTCCTTACCTTCTCTCTCCTTCTCCCTCCTATCCTCTTCTCTTCCCACTACCCTCCTTTCTCTCTCTCGCTTCTCTATCTCCTTATCCCTCTCCTCCACTCACCTCTCTCCTTTCCTCTCTCCTTCTCTATCTCTCTTGCTTCTCTCCTACTCTATCTCTACTCTCCCTTCTCTATCTCGTTCCCTTCCCCTTCCCTCTTCTCCTCCTTTCCTTCTCTGTCCTCCTCTCATTCTCTTGTTTCATCTCACCGCCTCTCTTGTTCCCTCTCTCCTTCTTCTTCTCTCTCTCCCCCTCTTCTCCCTGTCTCCTCCCCTCTTGTCCTCTCCTTCTCTCTCCCTCCATCTCCGCTCTCTCCTCTTATCCCTCCGTCTCCTCTCGTTCCCTCTCTCTTCTCCTTCTCTCTCCTCCCCTCTCTTCCTCTCCTCTCCCTCCTCTTCTCTCTCTCCTTTAATCCCTTCATCTCCTCTCCTTCTCTTTTTTTTCTCTCACCTTCCCTTCTCTGTCTCCTCTCTCTCCCTCTTCCTTCTATCTCCTTCTCCTCTCTCTGCTCTTCTTATCCTCTTTTCTCCAATGTCCTTCTCTCTCCCTTCTCTACCTCTCACTCTCGTTTTCCATATCTCTTTTCTCTCTCTCTCTCTCCCTTTCCTCTCTTTTCTTCTCTCTCTTCCCATTTCTACTCTTCTCTACCACTCTTCTCCTCCTCCTCCCTCTTCTCCTTTTTTTTGCAAAGCAAAAAGGGAGGCGAGCCTCCATGTGTATATATAGCACAAAGGTGCTGAAAATTAGAAATTCGGATTATGCTACTCTACATAATCGGATACAAAAACATGCTAGGCCAGCATTACAAACATGTCTATCCTACCAAACTTCAAGTAGGCTCCCCACACACGGGTAAGTCACATTACAACCATCTCACTCTAATCTCCTCACACACATCATGATCATTTTGCTTGCTTGTAGTGGCCTTCAATCTCACCATCTCCTTGATGTTGTGGACCACGAGGGAGGCCGGTCGTTGCTGCCCCTCCATCACCCGCATGTTCCTCTCTTGCCAGAGTAAGTAAATTGTGCTACCATATGCTAGTCGTGCCATGTGCTTGTCCATCGTGGTCCTTGATGACGAAATAATCCTTTCAAGCTCGTCATGGATTACATCACTTCCCACTCCACGAATCCGTAATACATCAAGAATCCCATGCCACACTTCTTTTGAAAAGCTACACTCCCAAAATAGGTGCTCCACACTCTCCCCCGCACACTTGCAAAGTGCACACCCCTCTTCTCCTTCTCTCCTTCTCCTTGTTACCCCTCACCTTTTCTCTCTTCTCCTTTTCTCACTCTCCCTCTAGATACTCTTTCTCTTCTCCTTCTCTCTCGTTCACTCTCTCCTCATCTTTCTCCTTATCTCTCTTTCCTTCTCTCTCTTTCTCCCTCTCTCCTCCCTTCCTCTTCTCTCTCACTCTCCTTCTCTCCCTCTCCTCCGCTCCCCCTTCTCTCTCTTCTCTCCCTCCTCTCTCCTTCTCTCTCTCCTCTTCTCTCGTTTCCTCCCTCCTCTGTTCACCATCGCTCTACCTCTTCCTTATCTCTTCTTCTCTCTCTTTCCTCTTTCCCCATCTCTCCTCTTCCCTCTTCTCGTTCCCTACCTCCCTCTTATGCTCTCATTCTCTCCTTATGAGGATGAGGAGAGAAGGAAGAGATGAGCGAGAAGGAGATAAAGAGAAGAAGAGAGAGGATAAAGAGAAGAGAAGGAGAGGAGGAGAGGGAAGATGAGAAGGAGAGGGGACTCCTCTCTCTATGTCCTCTTTCCCTTCTTCGCTCATCTCCCCGTTCTCTCTCTCTCCCTTCTCCCTCTCCTTACCTTCTCTCCCCTTCTCCCTCCTATCCTCTTCTCTTCCCACTACCCTCCTTTCTCTCTCTCGCTTCTCTATCTCCTTATCCCTCTCCTCCACTCACCTCTCTCGTTTCCTCTCTCCTCCTCTATCTCTCTTGCTTCTCTCCTACTCTATCTCTACTCTCCCTTCTCTATCTCGTTCCCTTCCCCTTCCCTCTTCTCCTCCTTTCCTTCTCTGTCCTCCTCTTATTCTCTTGTTTCCTCTCACCTCCTCTCTTGTTCCCTCTCTCCTTCTTCTTCTCTCTCTCCCCCTCTTCTCCCTCTCTCCTCCCCTCTTGTCCTCTCCTTCTCTCTCCCCCCTTCTCCGCTCTCCTCTTATCCCTCCGTCTCCTCTCGTTCCCTCTCTCTTCTCCTTCTCTCTCTCCTCCACTCTCTTCCTCTCCTCTCCCTCCTCTTCTCTCTCTCCTTTAATCCCTTCATCTCCTCCCCTTGCCCCTCTCTTCTCCTTCTCTTTTTTTCTCTCACCTTCCCTTCTCTGTCTCCTCCTCTCCCTCTCGTCTTCTCCATTTCCCTCTCTCTCCTTCTCCCTCTTATTATCTCTCTCTTTCTCTCTCCTCTTATCTTTCCTCTCTTCTTTCTCCTTCTCTATCTCCCTCTTATCCCTCTCCTTCTCTCCTTTTCTCTCTCCCTCTTATCCCTTTCCTCCACTCCCTCCTTCTCTTCCTTCTCTCGCTCTCTCTCCCTACTTCTCCCTCCTATCTCTTCTCTTCTCTCTCTCCTCTTTTCTGTTCTCCTTCTCTCTTCTCTCCTTATCCTTGTCCCTATTCTCTCTTCTCTGCCTCTATCCTTCTCTCTCTCTCCCTTCTCCATTCTCCTAGGCTGTCTACCTCTCTCTCTTCTCCTTCTCTCCCCCCTCTTCTTCTTCACCTTCTCTCTTTTCCCTCTTCTCTGCCTTCTCATTATCCTTATCCTTCTGCTCCTCTCTCCCTTCTCATTTCTCTCACCTTTTCTTTCTCTCTCTTCCTTCTCTCCCTCTCTCCTTATCCCTTTCTCCTTATGCCACTCTCTTTCTCTCTCTCTCCTCTCTCCTTCTCCCTCTTCTTCTCTCCCTCCTCTCGCTTCTCCTTTTCTCTCAATCCTTCTCTCTCTCCTCGTCCCATTCTGTAGAGCCATTCTCTCTCTCTCTCTCCTCTCTCTCTCTCTCTCTCTCTCTCTCTCTCTCTCTCTCTCTCTCTCTCTCTCTCGTTCACTGTCTCCCTCTTCTCTCTCCCTCCTTCTCCGCTCTCTCCTGTTATCCCTCCCTCCTCTCGTGCCCTCTCTCTTCTCCTTCTCTCTCTCCTCCCCTCTCTTCCTCTCCTCTCCCTCCTCTTCTCTCTCCTTTAATCCCTTCATCTCCTCTCCTTGCCCCTCTCTTCCCCTTCTCTTTTTTTCTCTCACCTTCCCTTCTCTGTCTCCTCCTCTCCCTCTCGTCTTATCCATTTCCCTCTCTCTCCTTCTCCCTCTTATTATCTCTCTCTTTCTCTCTCCTCTTATCTTTCCTCTCTTCTTTCTCCTTCTCTATCTCCCTCTTATCCCTCTCCTTCTCTCCTTTTCTCTCTCCCTCTTATCCCTTTCCTCCACTCCCTCCTTCTCTTCCTTCTCTCGCTCTCTCTCCCTACTTCTCCCTCCTATCTCTTCTCTTCTCTCTCTCCTCTTTTCTGTTCTCCTTCTCTCTTCTCTCCTTATCCTTGTCCCTATTCTCTCTTCTCTGCCTCTATCCTTCTCTCTCTCTCCCTTCTCCTTTCTCCTAAGCTGTCTACCTCTCTCTCTTCTCCTTCTCTCCCCCTCTTCTTCTTCACCTTCTCTCTTTTCCCTCTTCTCTGCCTTCTCATTATCCTTATCCTTCTCCTCCTCTCTCCCTTCTCATTTCTCTCACCTTTTCTTTCTCTCTCTTCCTTCTCTCCCTCTCTCCTTATCCCTTTCTCCTTATGCCACTCTCTTTATCTCTCTCTCCTCTCTCCTTCTCCATCTTCTTCTCTCCCTCCTCTCGCTTCTCCTTTTCTCCCAATCCTTCTCTCTCTCCTCGTCCCATTCTGTAGAGCCATTCTCTCTCTCTCTCTCGTTCTACCCCTCTCTTATCTCCTTCTCTACCACTCTCCTCTCTTATTCTTCCCTCTTCTCTTTCTCTCATCTCCCTTGCCTCATCTCTATCTCCCTCATATTCCCTCTCCTCTCCCTTCCCTCTTATCCCTCTCCCCTTCTTCTTCTCTCCTTATCCTTCTCTCTTCTTCTTCTTCTTCTTCTTGTTCTCTCTCCCCATTTTATCCGTCTTCAACATCCTCTTTCCCTTCTCCTTCTCTCTCTCGTCTCTACCTCTCTCCTTCCCTCCCATTCCTTCACCCCCTCTCCCCTCTACTTTCCTATCCTCCTCTCTCCCTTGTCTCCTTCTCGCTCCCTCTTCTCTCCTCCTTCCCTCTCTTCTCTGCCTCTCTTCTCTCCCTCCTCTGCCCTCTTCTCCTTCATTTTCTATCTCCCTCCTCCTTCTCTCGCTCTCTCTCTCCCTTCCTCTCCCTCTTCTCTCCTCCTTCTCCTTTTCTCTCTCTTTCCCTTCTCTATCCTCTCTCCCTCTCTGCTCTTGTCTATTCTCGTGTTCTCTCTCTCCCTCTTCCTTCTATCTCCTTCTCCTCTCTCTGCTCTTCTTATCCTCTTTTCTCCACCGTCCTTCTCTCTCCCTTCTCTACCTCTCACTCTTGTTCTCCATATCTCTTCTCTCTCTCTCTCCCTTTCCTCTCTTTTCTTCTCTCTCTTCCCATTTCTACTCTTCTCTACCACTCTTCTCCTCCTCCTCCCTCTTCTCCTTCTCTCCTTCTCCTTGTTCTACCCCTTACCTTTTCTCTCTTCTCCTTTTCTCACTCTCCCTCTAAATACTCTTTCTCTTCTCCTTCTCTCTCGTTCACTCTCTCCTCATCTTTCTCCTTATCTCTCTTTCCTTCTCTCTCTTTCTCCCTCTCTCCTCCCTTCCTCTTCTCTCTCACTCTCCTTCTCTCCCTCTCCTCCGCTCCCCCTTCTATCTTTTCTCTCCCTCCTCTCTCCTTCTCTCTCTCCTCTTCTCTCGTTTCCTCCCTCCTCTGTTCTCTATCGCTCTCCCTCTTCCTTATCTCTTCTTCTCTCTCTTTCCTCTTTCCCCATCTCTCCTCTTCCCTCTTCTTGTTCCCTATCTCCCTCTTATGCTCTCATTCTCTCCTTATGAGGATCAGGAGAGAAGGAAGAGATGAGCGAGAAGGAGACAAAGAGAAGAAGACAGAGGATAAAGAGAAGAGAATGAGAGGAGGAGATGGAAGACGAGAAGGAGAGGGGACTCCTCTCTCTATCTCTTCTTTCCCTTCTTCGCTCCTCTCCCCGTTCTCTCTCTCTCCCTTCTCCCTCTCCTTACCTTCTTTCTCCTTCTCCCTCCTATCCTCTTCTCTTCCCACTACCCTCCTTTCTCTCTCTCGCTTCTCTATCTCCTTATCCCTCTCCTCCACTCACCTCTCTCCTTTCCTCTCTCCTTCTCTATCTCTCTTGCTTCTCTCCTACTCTATCTCTACTCTCCCTTCTCTATCTCGTTCCCTTCCCCTTCCCTCTTCTCCTCCTTTCCTTCTCTGTCCTCCTCTCATTCTCTTGTTTCCTCTCACCTCCTCTCTTGTTCCCTCTCTCCTTCTTCTTCTCTCTCTCCCCCTCTTCTCCCTCTCTCCTCCCCTCTTGTCCTCTCCTTCTCTCTCCCTCCATCTCAGCTCTCTCCTCTTATCCCTCCGTCTCCTCTCGTTCCCTCTCTCTTCTCCTTCTCTCTCCTCCCCTCTCTTCCTCTCCTCTCCCTCCTCTTCTCTCTCTCCTTTAATCCCTTCATCTCCTCTCCTTGCCCCTCTCTTCTCCTTCTCTTTTTTTCTCTCACCTTCCCTTCTCTGTCTCCTCCTCTCCCTCTCGTCTTCTCCATTTCCCTCTCTCTCCTTCTCCCTCTTATTATCTCTCTCTTTCTCTCTCCTCTTATCTTTCCTCTCTTCTTTCTTCTTCTCTATCTCCCTCTTATCCCTCTCCTTCTCTCCTTTTCTCTCTCCCTCTTATCCCTTTCCTCCACTCCCTCCTTCTCTTCCTTCTCTCGCTCTCTCTCCCTACTTCTCCCTCCTATCTCTTCTCTTCTCTCTCTCCTCTTTTCTGTTCTCCTTCTCTCTTCTCTCCTTATCCTTGTCCCTATTCTCTCTTCTCTGCCTCTATCCTTCTCTCTCTCCCTTCTCCTTTCTCCTAGGCTGTCTACCTCTCTCTCTTCTCCTTCTCTCCCCCCTCTTCTTCTTCTCCTTCTCTCTTTTCCCTCTTCTCTGCCTTCTCATTATCCTTATCCTTCTCCTCCTCTCTCCCTTCTCATTTCTCTCACCTTTTCTATCTCTCTCTTCCTTCTCTCCCTCTCTCCTTATCCCTTTCTCCTTATGCCACTCTATTTATCTCTCTCTCCTCTCTCCTTCTCCCTCTTCTTCTCTCCCTCCTCTCACTTCTCCTTTTCTCCCAATCCTTCTCTCTCTCCTCGTCCCATTTTGTAGAGCCATTCTCTCTCTCTCTCTCTCTCTCTCTCTCTCTCTCTCTCTCTCTCTCTCTCTCTCTCTCTCTCTCTCTCTCTCTCTCTCTCTACCCCTCTCTTATCTCCTTCTCTACCACTCTCCTCTCTCATTCTTCCCTCTCCTCTTTCTCTCATCTCCCTTGCCTCATCTCTATCTCCCTCATATTCCCTCTCCTCTCCCTTCCCTCTTGTCCCGCTCCCCTTCTTCTTCTCTCCTTATCCTTCTCTCTTCTTCTTCTTCTTCTTCTTCTTCTCTCTCCCCATTTTATCCTTCTTCATCATCCTCTTTCCCTTCTCTCTCTCTCTCTCGTCTCTACCTCTCTCCTTCCCTCCCATTCCATCACCCCCTCTCCCCTCTACTTTCCTATCCTCCTCTCTCCCTTGTCTCCTTCTCTCTCCCTCTTCTCTCTTCCTTCCCTCTCTTCTCTGCCTCTCTTCTCCCCTCCTCTTCCCTCTTCTCCTTCATTTTCTATCTCCCTCCTCCTTCTCTCGCTCTCTCTCTCCCTTCCTCTCCCTCTTCTCTCCTCCCTCTCCTTTTCTCTCTCTTTCCCTTCTCTATCCTCCCTCCCTCTCTGCTCTTGTCTATTCTCGTGTTCTCTCTCTCTCCCTCTTCCTTCTATCTCCTTCTCCTCTCTCTGCTCTTCTTATCCTCTTTTCTCCACTGTCCTTCTCTCTCCCTTCTCTACCTCTCACTCTCGTTCTCCATATCTCTTTTCTCTCTCTCTCTCTCTCTCTCTCTCTCTCTCTCTCTCTCTCTCCCTTTCCTCTCTTTTCTTCTCTCTCTTCCCATTTCTACTCTTCTCTACCACTCTTCTCCTCCTCCTCCCTCTTCTCCTTCTCTCCTTCTCCTTGTTCTACCCCTCACCTTTTCTCTCTTCTCCTTTTCTCACGCTCCCTCTAGATACTCTTTCTCTTCTCCTTCTCTCTCATTCACTCTCTCCTCATCTTTCTCCTTATCTCTCTTTCCTTCTCTCTCTTTCTCCCTCTCTCCTCCCTTCCTCTTCTCTCTCACTCTCCTTCTCTCCCTCTCCTCCGCTCCCCCTTCTCTCTCTTCTCTCCCTCCTCTCTCCTTCTCTCTCTCCTCTTCTCTCGTTTCCTCCCTCCTCTGTTCACCATCGCTCTACCTCTTCCTTATCTCTTCTTCTCTCTCTTTCCTCTTTCCCCATCTCTCCTCTTCCCTCTTCTCGTTCCCTACCTCCCTCTTATGCTCTCATTCTCTCCTTATGAGGATGAGGAGAGAAGGAAGAGATGAGCGAGAAGGAGACAAAGAGAAGAAGAGAGGGGATAAAGAGAAGAGAATGAGAGGAGGAGAGGGAAGATGAGAAGGAGAGGGGACTCCTCTCTCTATCTCCTCTTTCCCTTCTTCGCTCCTCTCCCCGTTCTCCCTCTCTCTCCCTTCTCCCTCTCCTTACCTTCTCTCTCCTTCTCCCTCCTATCCTCTTCTCTTCCCACTTTCCTCCTTTCTCTCTCTCGCTTCTCTATCTCCTTATCCCTTTCCTCCACTCACCTCTCCTCCACTCACCTCTCTCGTTTCCTCTCTCCTCCTCTATCTCTCTTGCTTCTCTCCTACTCTATCTCTACTCTCCCTTCTCTATCTCGTTCCCTTCCCCTTCCCTCTTCTCCTCCTTTCCTTCTCTGTCCTCCTCTCATTCTCTTGTTTCCTCTCACCTCCTCTCTTGTTCCCTCTCTCCTTCTTCTTCTCTCTCTCCCCCTCTTCTCCCTCTCTCCTCCCCTCTTGTCCTCTCCTTCTCTCTCCCTCCATCTCAGCTCTCTCCTCTTATCCCTCCGTCTCCTCTCGTTCCCTCTCTCTTCTCCTTCTCTCTCCTCCCCTCTCTTCCTCTCCTCTCCCTATTCTTCTCTCTCTCCTTTAATCCCTTCATCTCCTCTCCTTGCCCCTCTCTTCTCCTTCTCTTTTTTTCCTCTCACCTTCCCTTCTCTGTCTCCTCCTCTCCCTCTCGTCTTCTCCATTTCCCTCTCTCTCCTTCTCCCTCTTATTATCTCTCTCTTTCTCTCTCCTCTTATCTTTCCTCTCTTCTTTCTTCTTCTCTATCTCCCTCTTATCCCTCTCCTTCTCTCCTTTTCTCTCTCCCTCTTATCCCTTTCCTCCACTCCCTCCTTCTCTTCCTTCTCTCGCTCTCTCTCCCTACTTCTCCCTCCTATCTCTTCTCTTCTCTCTCTCCTCTTTTCTGTTCTCCTTCTCTCTTCTCTCCTTATCCTTGTCCCTATTCTCTCTTCTCTGCCACTATCCTTCTCTCTCTCCCTTCTCCTTTCTCCTAGGCTGTCTACCTCTCTCTCTTCTCCTTCTCTCCCCCTCTTCTTCTTCACCTTCTCTCTTTTCCCTCTTCTCTGCCTTCTCATTATCCTTATCCTTCTCCTCCTCTCTCCCTTCTCATTTCTCTCACCTTTTCTATCTCTCTCTTCCTTCTCTCCCTCTCTCCTTATCCCTTTCTCCTTATGCCACTCTATTTATCTCTCTCTCCTCTCTCCTTCTCCCTCTTCTTCTCTCCCTCCTCTCACTTCTCCTTTTCTCCCAATCCTTCTCTCTCTCCTCGTCCCATTCTGTAGAGCCATTCTCTCTCTCTCTCTCTCTCTCTCTCTCTCTACCCCTCTCTTATCTCCTTCTCTACCACTCTCCTCTCTCATTCTTCCCTCTCCTCTTTCTCTCATCTCCCTTGCCTCATCTCTATCTCCCTCATATTCCCTCTCCTCTCCCTTCCCTCTTGTCCCGCTCCCCTTCTTCTTCTCTCCTTATCCTTCTCTCTTCTTCTTCTTCTTCTTCTTCTTCTCTCTCCCCATTTTATCCTTCTTCATCATCCTCTTTCCCTTCTCTCTCTCTCTCTCTCGTCTCTACCTCTCTCCTTCCCTCCCATTCCTTCACCCCCTCTCCCCTCTACTTTCCTATCCTCCTCTCTCCCTTGTCTCCTTCTCTCTCCCTCTTCTCTCTTCCTTCCCTCTCTTCTCTGCCTCTCTTCTCCCCCTCCTCTTCCCTCTTCTCCTTCATTTTCTATCTCCCTCCTCCTTCTCTCGCTCTCTCTCTCCCTTCCTCTCCCTCTTCTCTCCTCCCTCTCCTTTTCTCTCTCTTTCCCTTCTCTATCCTCCCTCCCTCTCTGCTCTTGTCTATTCTCGTGTTCTCTCTCTCTCCCTCTTCCTTCTATCTCCTTCTCCTCTCTCTGCTCTTCTTATCCTCTTTTCTCCACTGTCCTTCTCTCTCCCTTCTCTACCTCTCACTCTCGTTCTCCATATCTCTTTTCTCTCTCTCTCTCTCTCTCTCTCTCTCTCTCTCTCTCTCTCTCCCTTTCCTCTCTTTTCTTCTCTCTCTTCCCATTTCTACTCTTCTCTACCACTCTTCTCCTCCTCCTCTCTCTTCTCCTTCTCTCCTTCTCCTTGTTCTACCCCTCACCTTTTCTATCTTCTCCTTTTCTCACTCTCCCTCTAGATACTCTTTCTCTTCTCCTTCTCTCTCATTCACTCTCTCCTCATCTTTCTCCTTATCTCTCTTTCCTTCTCTCTCTTTCTCCCTCTCTCCTCCCTTCCTCTTCTCTCTCACTCTCCTTCTCTCCCTCTCCTCCGCTCCCCCTTCTCTCTCTTCTCTCCCTCCTCTCTCCTTCTCTCTCTCCTCTTCTCTCGTTTCCTCCCTCCTCTGTTCTCCTTCGCTCTCCCTCTTCCTTATCTCTTCTTCTCTCTCTTTCCTCTTTCCCCATCTCTCCTCTTCCCTCTTCTCGTTCCCTACCTCCCTCTTATGCTCTCATTCTCTCCTTATGAGGATGAGGAGAGAAGGAAGAGATGAGCGAGAAGGAGACAAAGAGAAGAAGAGAGAGGATAAAGAGAAGAGAATGAGAGGAGGAGAGGGAAGATGAGAAGGAGAGGGGACTCCTCTCTCTATCTCCTCTTTCCCTTCTTCGCTCCTCTCCCCGTTCTCTCTCTCTCTCCCTTCTCCCTCTCCTTACCTTCTCTCTCCTTCTCCCTCCTATCCTCTTCTCTTCCCACTTTCCTCCTTTCTCTCTCTCGTTTCTCTATCTCCTTATCCCTTTCCTCCACTCACCTCTCTCGTTTCCTCTCTCCTCCTCTATCTCTCTTGCTTCTCTCCTACTCTATCTCTACTCTCCCTTCTCTATCTCGTTCCCTTCCCCTTCCCTCTTCTCCTCCTTTCCTTCTCTGTCCTCCTCTCATTCTCTTGTTTCCTCTCACCTCCTCTCTTGTTCCCTCTCTCCTTCTTCTTCTCTCTCTCTCCCCCTCTTCTCCCTCCCTCCTCCCCTCTTGTCCTCTCCTTCTCTCTTCCTCCTTCTCCGCTCTCTCCTCTTATCCATCCGTCTCCTCTCGTTCCCTCTCTCTTCTCCTTCTCTCTCCTCCCCTCTCTTCCTCTCCTCTCCCTCCTCTTCTCTCTCTCCTTTAATCCCTTCATCTCCTCTCCTTGCCCCTCTCTTCTCCTTCTCTTTTTTTCACTCACCTTCCCTTCTCTGTCTCCTCCTCTCCCTCTCGTCTTCTCCATTTCCCACTCTCCTTCTCCCTCTTATTATCTCTCTCTTTCTCTCTCCTCTTATCTTTCCTCTCTTCTTTCTCCTTCTCTATCTCCCTCTTATCCCTCTCCTTCTCTCCTTTTCTCTCTCCCTCTTATCCCTTTATTCCACTCCCTCCTTCTCTTCCTTCTCTCGCTCTCTCTCCCTACTTCTCCCTCCTATCTCTTCTCTTCTCTCTCCTCTTTTCTGTTCTCCTTCTCTCTTCTCTCCTTATCCTTGTCCCTATTCTCTCTTCTCTGCCTCTATCCTTCTCTCTCTCTCCCTTCTCCTTTCTCCTAGGCTGTCTACCTCTCTCTCTTCTCCTTCTCTCCCCCCTCTTCTTCTTCACCTTCTCTCTTTTCCCTCTTCTCTGCCTTCTCATTATCCTTATCCTTCTCCTCCTCTCTCCCTTCTCATTTCTCTCACCTTTTCTTTCTCTCTCTTCCTTCTCTCCCTCTCTCCTTATCCCTTTCTCCTTATGCCACTCTCTTTATCTCTCTCTCCTCTCTCCTTCTCCCTCTTCTTCTCTCCCTCCTCTCGCTTCTCCTTTTCTCCCAATCCTTCTCTCTCCTCGTCCCATTCTGTAGAGCCATTCTCTCTCTCTCTCTCTCTCTCTCTCTCTCTCTACCCCTCTCTTATCTCCTTCTCTACCACTCTCCTCTATCATTCTTCCCTCTTCTCTTTCTCTCATCTCCCTTGCCTCATCTCTATCTCCCTCATATTCCCTCTCCTCTCCCTTCCCTCTTATCGCGCTCCCCTTCTTCTTCTCTCCTTATCCTTCTCTTTTTTTTGCAAAGCAAAAAGGGAGGCGAGCCTCCATGTGTATATATAGCACAAAGGTGCTGAAAATTACAAATTCGGATTATGCTACTCTACATAATCGGATACAAAAACATGCTAGGCCAGCATTACAAACATGTCTATCCTACAAAACTTAAAGTAGGCTCCCCACACACGGGTAAGTCACATTACAACCATCTCACTCTAATCTCCTCACACACATCATGATCATTTTGCTTGCTTGTAGTGGCCTTCAATCTCACCATCTCCTTGATGTTGTGGACCACGAGGGAGGCCGGTCGTTGCTGCCCCTCCATCACCCGCATGTTCCTCTCTTGCCAGAGTAAGTAAATTGTGCTACCATATGCTAGTCGTGCCATGTGCTTGTCCATCGTGGTCCTTGATGCTGAAATAATCCTTTCAAGCTCGTCATGGATTACATCACTTCCCACTCCACGAATCCGTAATACATCAAGAGTCCCATGCCACACTTCTTTTGAAAAGCTTCACTCCCAAAATAGGTGCTCCACACTCTCCCCCGCACACTTGCAAAGTGCACACCGAGAGATCACATGTTTGTGTCGTGCCCAAAGTAAGTCCATGGGTAGCCGATTTCTCATAGCTCTCCACACACATAAGGAGACTCGAGGGATAGCAAGGGAGTGCCACACCACATGGGACCAGCCCACTCTCGGCCCCTCTCTTCGGATTGATTTCCATGCGGCCTTTAGGGAGAAGGCCTTCCTCCTAATCTCCTCCCAACAAAGTACATCCCCTCCCCCCGTAGGCTTAATTCCTCGCACCCTTTGCCAAAGGTCCTCCATGAAGCGTGACTTAGGAAATGGCAGCTGCCATCCCTCCTCTCCCAAGAAGTAGGACACCCTTGTGTCCATGGGTACCCCCATATCGTATTGGAACCTAGAGCATTGCTCCTCGCAAATGAAAGGCCTCCCACACCATGGGTCCTCAAAGAAGCGCACATTTGTGCCATCCCCAATCTCAAAGAAGAATGTTTCCCTTGCTTTGGCTTGGAGTCGTAGTACGCCTCTCCAAGCCCATGAACAACTAGCCGGTGGCCTAGCATGCCACACACTCTTGTTGCGCAAATACTTGCTCCGGATGGCCTTAACCCAAAGTGATGATTGGTTTGCCGCAACCAACCAAAATAATCGCAGCAACCCGGCATCATTCCACTCGGTGAGACGTCGAAGGCCAAGCCCACCCTCTTGCTTTGTAGTACATGTGTCCTTCCAAGATACTAGCACCATCTTTTTTTCTCCCCCCCAAATGAAGTGCGGCATGATATGCTCAATCTCATACAATATGCTTCGTGGGATGTAGAAGGCCGAAGTCCAAAATACACTAAAGGAGACAAGCACACTCCTAACCAACTCCACCCTACCCGCCATAGATAGAAGACCCCTCCTCCACTCACTTAACTTCGCCCTCACCTTCTCCACAAGGCTTTGGCAATGTCGTTTACTCAAACGAGAGGATATCAATGGCAGCCCAAGGTACCTAACCGGTAGTGCCGCCGGTTTCATTTGAAGGAATTCAGCAATCCACTCTTTCTCCCTATGGTCCCCTCCTAAGAATAGGTTGCTCTTCTCCGTATTTAGCCGGAGACCCGACATAGCTTCAAACTTGTCCATGATGCGCTTAATAGTAATCGCGTTCTCCTTTGTAGCTTCGGCGAAAACCATCACGTCATCGGCAAATAAAAGGTGAGAAATTCGTTCTCTTCCACACCTTAGTGGGGTGAGTCGTCCGGCAGCCACCTCCTCCTTGAAAAGGGCACTAAGAACTTCCATGCCTTATAACAAAGAGGTAGGGTGCCATCGGGTCCCCTTGCCTTAACCCATTGGTTGCCACAAACGAGGCTGAATTTTGTCCATTCACATTCACCACAAAAGAAGCTCTCAAACAAGCCGCCACCCATCTTCTCCATTTTGAGGGGAAGTTAAAGCGTGCAAGAACCGCATCCAAGAACTCCCAAGATAGCGAGTCATACGCCTTCCTAAGGTCAAGTTGTAGGCACATGCGTCCCCTCCCCACGTCAAGATGCATATTATGGCACGACTCATGTGCCAAGAGAATATTATCCCCGATATTGCGCCCCTTAACGAACGCACTTTGCTCCTCTCCCACCAACCGTGGCAATACACTCTTCAAGCGATTGGCCATAATCTTCGACATATACCGGTAGAGCATGTTGCATAATGAGATGGCCCTATAGTCATCTACACACTTTGGAGTTGTCTTCTTTGGAATGAGTGTAATAGACGTGTAGTTGATGCGCTTGAGGATCTTCATGTCCCTCATTGCTGAAGCAACACCATTGAACACCTCCTTTTTTATCACCGACCAAGAGGCTTTAAAGAAACGTGCATTAAACCCATCCGGCCCCGGTGCCTTATCATCATTACTTCTCATCACCACCCCTTCCAACTCCTCCTCGGACACGGCATGGGTGAGAAATTCACCCTCGGACCTAGTAAGACAAGGAAAACAAACGTTAGTGTAAAATGGTGTCGTTGGGGCTCGGTTGGAGAAGAGCAAGGCAAAACGATTCCGAAACGCCTCCCGAATTGCCCCCTCCTCCTCGATCACCTTGCCTCCCTCCTCCACGCATCTTATTGTATTTATCGCCCTCCTCACACGCAAGGTTGCATGGAAGAAGCGAGAGTTTGAGTCACCCTCATTCAGCCATCAGATTCTTGACTTTTGTCGCACAAGTGACTCCTCAAAGGACAAAGCTTTTGTGAAGTCATCTATGCATGCCCGCTCCTTGACACCCAACGTGGCTGAGTTTGGATCCACCATGAGGTCTCTCCGCACCTCCTCAAGTGCCTCCCTCGCCTTGCTTGCCCATTCCTTTGTGTTCCCGAATTTCTCATGAGCCCAACTCTTAAGCGCCACTCGCACCTCATCAAGCTTTCCCACCACTTTGAACATTGGTGTGCCCTCCACATACACTCCCCACGCTTTCCGAACCACATCAAGGAAGTCCTCCTCTCTTGTCCATGCATTCACAAACCGAAATGGCTTCTTCTTTTTCACGCCCTCCCGATCACATCTAACCACCAAGGGTCGGTGATCACTTAGTTCATTCTCCCCAACCGTGCAAAAGCATTCCGGAAAGCATTCCACCCATTCTTTGGAGCATAATGCCCGATCAATTCGTGTCTCGATTCGTGCCACTCCCCTCGACGAATTGGACCAAGTGAACTCCTCCCCAGCCGTGCGCACCTCCAAAAGCTCGGATTCCTCAATGAATTCATTGAAGTCCTTCATAGCCCTCACTCAAGTTGAAGCCTCCTCCTCCACTCTTTTCATGATCCCAACGAATACAATTAAAGTCACTTACCACCAACCAAGGAATGTCTATAGGTGGTCGGCTAGCTTTAACCTCCTCCCAAAGTCTTCTCCTCTCCAAGTAGTTGTTAGCACCATAGATGAAGAAAAGGTCCACTTTGAGGCCATTTGCGCAAACTTCACCCCTCATTTGAATGTATTGATTCGATGCGCTTCGTCGTTCCATCTTTATCACCTCCTCCTTCCACATGATTATTATTCGACCACATGGACACACATCATTATCCGTGCACCAACTCCCATTTCCCCAAACCGCGCGTGCAAAATTTGGAAGTTTACCGCTCTTCACTTTGTGCTCAACAAAGCAAACCACATCCGGATTCTCTCGTCTTATCTTGCTACGAAACATATGCGTACGCCCCGAGAGATTGGCACCCCGCACGTTCCACCAAAGTAGCTTCATGATTGTGGTGGAGGGGACCGAGGTCCCTTCATACCCTTGCTTGCTTTCTTTCGTTTCACCAATTCACCTTCCCGCACATGCCTAAATGTATCCGGAGGAGAGGCATTCTCTAGATCAACCGAAGATGGGGGGGAGTGCAATATGCTTGCCAAACCGACTTCCTTCCCACTAGAAGCCTCGTCCTCCATCCTACTTCCTTCCTTTTCGTGCACACTTTCCTCCCCACATGAGGCTAACACATCATATTTATTTGGAGAGCACAAGGTCGTAGAGGTCTTGCATGGTGGTGCATGCGACACCTTCATCCTCCCATGCTTTGCATTACCCTTCCCCACATCAAAATCACGTGCTTCCATAGACCCACACTCCCCATGCACACTCTTCCCACGTAAACTCCCACAAACACCCCCTTCCTTTGGTGCACCCTCAATTTCGTTTTCTCCATCCCCTAACACATGGATTAGATGCAATTCCCCACTCACCTCAGCCCCTCCACTCACCTTTTGTCCCATTAGGTGATCCAAACTCTCACTCCCTTTTGCCCCTCCACTCATCTCTTGTTCCATTGGTTGAAAACCTTCCCCATTTGTTTGTGACGAAAAGAGATCTTCCTCCCTTCCCATTGTGCATGCTAATGGTACCTCCTTGTCCTTGCCATTAAAATCCACTTCCCCTAGTGTACTTTCAGCCCCACAAGAGACAAGAAGTGTTGGAGACCGTTGCAAGCTTTCCCCAACCTTGGTAGTGGGTGGAAAGTTGCCTTGTCCCCTCCTATATATAGCCTTCACGTGATTTTCCCCATTTGGACCTCTTTTCCCACCTACCAACGACCAACCCTCTTTGTTTTCCTCATGTGGACCCCCCAAACCAACGAAATCTCCCCCATTCTCCTTTGTTTGTGGGCCATCTTCTTCAACCTCTAGCTCCCTCCTTTCTCCTCTAGCTCCCTCTTCAAACTCGAGCTCCTTTGGTAGGGTTCCATGCATGCTTTCGCTTCCCTCACCACCTCTACTTCCCTCCGTTGTGTTGCTTCCCTTCACTACCCATGTTTTCTTTCCCATGTTGCGTGATCCCCCACCCTTGCACACACCTTCATTATGTCCAAAGGTGGAACAAAGTGAGCAATGTGGTGGTTTCCATTCATACTCAACGCGCACCACCTCTCCTTCTTCCTTCTCATTTGCAACAAGAACATGTGGTGGATAATCAAACGTACCTTGGACTTCAATACAAACCCTAGCATATGCAAGCCTTCTACCCATCGCCGTGTTTTCATCCATGAAGAGTGGATTGCCTAGGACACTAGCAAGGGTTCCAATAAGCTTCCTCGACCAAAACTTGAGATCGAGCTCGGGGAAGCGAATCCAAATCGGGACAGCCCCTATTTTGTGTTGGTCCTTCTTCTCGGCCGACCATGGTTTTAGTATGAGAGGCGCCCCCTTAACGAACCATGGCCCATTCTTTAGAGCAAAACGCCGGTCGGAATCCAACGTGAACCGGAAGATCATCATGTTGCCCCCTCGCCTAACAATCTCCAAGGACCCGGACACCCTCCATAGCTTAGTGAGATGCTTCTCAAGGGTGGGAAGGTGGGGGTTGAACCCCACAAAAGACCCCATTAGCACCTCCTTCCACGCGCCAAGTGCTTCCTCCATATCCTCACATGTAATTGCTGCCACCTTTGCTCCTCCACGCTCCATTGGTGGAACAAACTCCAACGACGTTCGTGGCTTTGGTTGTTGAGTGAAAAGCTCGGACCACTTTCGTGGAGGTGATGGAGGAGCCACCTCCTTTCCTTTTGCAAGTTGTTTTTGTTGTTGTTGCTGCCCTACCCGCAACCTTGGACTCCCATTTTCTCCATTTTGTTGGCATGGATCTTTGTATGAATCGGTAGAAATCACTCCTACAATCAAAGGTGAAGGAGGAATCACCTCCTTTTCTTGTTGTGCATGTTGTTCATGTTGTTGTTGTTGATGTTGTTGTTGTTGTTTTTGTTGCCCAACCCGCGAACTTTGACACCCATCTTTCCCATCTTGTTGACGTGAATCTTTGTGGGAATCGGTAGAAACCACTCCCACAATCAAAGCACGCTCCATAACAGGAAGAAAAAGAAAGAAAACGCTCGATTTAGGTGGATTTAGGTGGAAAAATGATGAAAAACGGCCCTAGAAACCCTAGGGACGCACATCTCTCTCCCCAAAAGTCTCTCCACATGCTAGAGGACAGAAACCCTAGGGACGCACATCTCTCTTCTTCTTCTTCTTCTTCTTCTTCTTCTTCTCTCTCCCCATTTTATCCTTCTTCATCATCCTCTTTCCCTTCTCCTTCTCTCTCTCGTCTCTACCTCTCTCCTTCCCTCCCATTCCTTCACCCCCTCTCCCCTCTACTTTCCTATCCTCCTTTCTCCCTTGTCTCCTTCTCTCTCCCTCTTCTCTCCCTCCTCTTCCCTCCCTCTTCTCCTTCATTTTCTATCTCCCTCCTTCTCTCGCTCTCTCTCTCTCTCCCTTCCTCTCCCTCTTCTCTCCTCCCTCTCCTTTTCTCTCTCTTTCCCTTCTCTATCCTCCCTCCCTCTCTGCTCTTGTCTATTCTCGTGTTCTCTCTCTCCCTCTTCCTTCTATCTCCATCTCCTCTCTCTGCTCTTCTTATCCTCTTTTCTCCACTGTCCTTCTCTCTCCCTTCTCTACCTCTCACTCTCGTTCTCCATATCTCTTCTCTCTCTCTCTCTCTCTCTCTCTCCCGTTCCTCTCTTTTCTTCTCTCTCTTCCCATTTCTACTCTTCTCTACCACTCTTCTCCTCCTCCTCCATCTTCTCTTTCTCTCCTTCTCCTTGTTCTACCCCTCACCTTTTCTCTCTTCTCCTTTTCTCACTCTCCCTCTAGATACTCTTTCTCTTCTCCTTCTCTCTCGTTCACTCTCTCCTCATCTTTCTCCATATCTCTCTTTCCTTCTCTCTCTTTCTCCCTCTCTCCTCCCTTCCTCTTCTCTCTCACTCTCCTTCTCTCCCTCTCCTCCGCTCCCCCTTCTCTCTCTTCTCTCCCTCCTCTCTCCTTCTCTCTCTCCTCTTCTCTCGTTTCCTCCCTCCTCTGTTCTCCTTCGCTCTCCCTCTTCCTTATCTCTTCTTCTCTCTCTTTCCTCTTTCCCCATCTCTCCTCTTCCCTCTTCTCGTTCCCTATCTCCCTCTTATGCTCTCATTCTCTCCTTATGAGGATAAGGAGAGAAGGAAGAGATGAGCGAGAAGGAGAGAAAGAGAAGAAGAGAGAGGATAAAGAGAAGAGAATGAGAGGAGGAGAGGGAAGATGAGAAGGAGAGGGGACTCCTCTCCCTATCTCCTCTTTCCCTTCTTCGCTCCTCTCCCCGTTCTCTCTCTCTCCCTTCTCCCTCTCCTTACCTTCTCTCTCCTTCTCCCTCCTATCCTCTTCTCTTCCCACTACCCTCCTTTCTCTCTCTCGCTTCTCTATCTCCTTATCCCTCTCCTCCACTCACCTCTCTCGTTTCCTCTCTCCTCCTCTATCTCTCTTCCTTCTCTCCTACTCTATCTCTACTCTCCCTTCTCTATCTCGTTCCCTTCCCCTTCCCTCTTCTCCTCCTTTCCTTCTCTGTCCTCCTCTCATTCTCTTGTTTCCTCTCACCTCCTCTCTTGTTCCCTCTCTCCTTCTTCTTCTCTCTCTCTCTCCCCCTCTTCTCCCTCTCTCCTCCCCTCTTGTCCTCTCCTTCTCTCTCCCTCCTTCTCCGCTCTCTCCTCTTATCCCTCCGTCTCCTCTCGTTCCCTCTCTCTTCTCCTTCTCTCTCTCCTCCCCTCTCTTCCTCTCCTCTCCCTCCTCTTCTCTCCCTCCTTTAATCCCTTCATCTCCTCTCCTTGCCCCTCTCTTCTCCTTCTCTTTTTTTCTCTCACCTTCCCTTCTCTGTCTCCTCCTCTCCCTCTCGTCTTCTCCATTTCCCTCTCTCTCCTTCTCCCTCTTATTATCTCTCTCTTTCTCTCCTCTTATCTTTCCTCTCTTCTTTCTCCTTCTCTATCTCCCTCTTATCCCTCTCCTTCTCTACTTTTCTCTCTCCCTCTTATCCCTTTCCTCCACTCCCTCCTTCTCTTCCTTCTCTCGCTCTCTCTCTCTACTTCTCCCTCCTATCTCTTCTCTTCTCTCTCTCCTCTTTTCTGTTCTCCTTCTCTCTTCTCTCCTTATCCTTGTCCCTATTCTCTCTTCTCTGCCTCTATCCTTCTCTCTCTCTCCCTTCTCCTTTCTCCTAGGTTGTCTACCTCTCTCTCTTCTCCTTCTCTCCCCCCTCTTCTTCTTCTTCACCTTCTCTCTTTTCCCTCTTCTCTGCCTTCTCATTATCCTTATCCTTCTCCTCCTCTCTCCCTTCTCATTTCTCTCACCTTTTCTTTCTCTCTCTTCCTTCTCTCCCTCTCTCCTTATCCCTTTCTCCTTATGCCACTCTCTTTATCTCTCTCTCCTCTCTCCTTATCCCTTTCTCCTTATGCCACTCTCTTTATCTCTCTCTCCTCTCTCCTTCTCCCTCTTCTTCTCTCCCTCCTCTCGCTTCTCCTTTTCTCCCAATCCTTCTCTCTCTCCTCGTCCCATTCTGTAGAGCCATTCTCTCTCTCTCTCTCTCTCTCTCTCTCCCGTTCCTCTCTTTTCTTCTCTCTCTTCCCATTTCTACTCTTCTCTACCACTCTTCTCCTCCTCCTCCATCTTCTCTTTCTCTCCTTCTCCTTGTTCTACCCCTCACCTTTTCTCTCTTCTCCTTTTCTCACTCTCCCTCTAGATACTCTTTCTCTTATCCTTCTCTCTCGTTCACTCTCTCCTCATCTTTCTCCTTATCTCTCTTTCCTTCTCTCTCTTTCTCCCTCTCTCCTCCCTTCCTCTTCTCTCTCACTCTCCTTCTCTCCCTCTCCTCCGCTCCCCCTTCTCTCTCTTCTCTCCCTCCTCTCTCCTTCTCTCTCTCCTCTTCTCTCGTTTCCTCCCTCCTCTGTTCTCCTTCGCTCTCCCTCTTCCTTATCTCTTCTTCTCTCTCTTTCCTCTTTCCCCATCTCTCCTCTTCCCTCTTCTCGTTCCCTATCTCCCTCTTATGCTCTCATTCTCTCCTTATGAGGATAAGGAGAGAAGGAAGAGATGAGCGAGAAGGAGAGAAAGAGAAGAAGAGAGAGGATAAAGAGAAGAGAATGAGAGGAGGAGAGGGAAGATGAGAAGGAGAGGGGACTCCTCTCCCTATCTCCTCTTTCCCTTCTTCGCTCCTCTCCCCGTTCTCTCTCTCTCCCTTCTCCCTCTCCTTACCTTCTCTCTCCTTCTCCCTCCTATCCTCTTCTCTTCCCACTACCCTCCTTTCTCTCTCTCGCTTCTCTATCTCCTTATCCCTCTCCTCCACTCACCTCTCTCGTTTCCTCTCTACTCCTCTATCTCTCTTGCTTCTCTCCTACTCTATCTCTACTCTCCCTTCTCTATCTCGTTCCCTTCCCCTTCCCTCTTCTCCTCCTTTCCTTCTTTGTCCTCCTCTCATTCTCTTGTTTCCTCTCACCTCCTCTCTTGTTCCCTCTCTCCTTCTTCTTCTCTCTCTCCCCCTCTTCTCCCTCTCTCCTCCCCTCTTGTCCTCTCCTTCTCTCTCCCTCCTTCTCCGCTCTCTCCTCTTATCCCTCCGTCTCCTCTCGTTCCCTCTCTCTTCTCCTTCTCTCTCTCCTCCCCTCTCTTCCTCTCCTCTCCCTCCTCTTCTCTCTCTCCTTTAATCCCTTCATCTCCTCTCCTTGCCCCTCTCTTCTCCTTCTCTTTTTTTCTCTCACCTTCCCTTCTCTATCTCCTCCTCTCCCTCTCGTCTTCTCCATTTCCCTCTCTCTCCTTCTCCCTCTTATTATCTCTCTCTTTCTCTCCTCTTATCTTTCCTCTCTTCTTTCTCCTTCTCCCTCTTATTATCTCTCTCTTTCTCTCCTCTTATCTTTCCTCTCTTCTTTCTCCTTCTCTATCTCCCTCTTATCCCTCTCCTTCTCTACTTTTCTCTCTCCCTCTTATCCCTTTCCTCCACTCCCTCCTTCTCTTCCTTCTCTCGCTCTCTCTCCCTACTTCTCCCTCCTATCTCTTCTCTTCTCTCTCTCCTCTTTTCTGTTCTCCTTCTCTCTTCTCTCCGTATCCTTGTCCCTATTCTCTCTTCTCTGCCTCTATCCTTCTCTCTCTCTCCCTTCTCCTTTCACCTAGGTTGTCTACCTCTCTCTCTTCTCCTTCTCTCCCCCTTCTTCTTCTTCTTCACCTTCTCTCTTTTCCCTCTTCTCTGCCTTCTCATTATCCTTATCCTTCTCCTCCTCTCTCCCTTCTCATTTCTCTCACCTTTTCTTTCTCTCTCTTCCTTCTCTCCCTCTCTCCTTATCCCTTTCTCCTTATGCCACTCTCTTTATCTCTCTCTCCTCTCTCCTTCTCCCTCTTCTTCTCTCCCTCCTCTCGCTTCTTCATTTCTCCCAATCCTTCTCTCTCTCCTCGTCCCATTCTGTAGAGCCATTCTCTCTCTCTCTCTCTCTCTCTCTCTCTCTCTCTCTCTCTCTCTCTCTCTCTCTCGTTCTACCCCTCTCTTATCTCCTTCTCTACCACTCTCCTCTCTCATTCTTCCCTCTTCTCTTTCTCTCATCTCCCTTGCCTCATCTCTATCTCCCTCATACTCCCTCTCCTCTCCCTTCCCTCTTATCCCGCTCCCCTTCTTCTTCTCTCCTTATCCTTCTCTCTTCTTCTTCTTCTTCTTCTCTCTCCCCATTTTATCCTTCTTCATCATCCTCTTTCCCTTCTCTCTCTCTCTCTCGTCTCTACCTCTCTCCTTCCCTCCCATTCCTTCACCCCCTCTCCCTTCTACTTTCCTATCCTCCTCTCTCCCTTGTCTCCTTCTCTCTCCCTCTTCTCTCTTCCTTCCCTCTCTTCTCTGCCTCTCTTCTCCCCCTCCTCTTCCCTCTTCTCCTTCATTTTCTATCTCCCTCCTCCTTCTCTCGCTCTCTCTCTCCCTTCCTCTCCCTCTTCTCTCCTCCCTCTCCTTTTCTCTCTCTTTCCCTTCTCTATCCTCCCTCCCTCTCTGCTCTTGTCTATTCTCGTGTTCTCTCTCTCCCTCTTTCTTCTATCTTCTTCTCCTCTCTCTGCTCTTCTTATCCTCTTTTCTCCAATGTCCTTCTCTCTCCCTTCTCTACCTCTCACTCTCGTTCTCCATATCTCTTCTCTCTCTCTCTCTCTCTCTCTCTCTCTCTCTCTCTCTCCCTTTCCTCTCTTTTCTTCTCTCACTTCCCATTTCTACTCTTCTCTACCACTCTTCTCCTCCTCCTCCCTCTTCTCCTCCTCCTCCCTCTTCTCCTTCTCTCCTTCTCCTTGTTCTACCCCTCACCTTTTCTCTCTTCTCCTTTTCTCACTCTCCCTCTAGATACTCTTTCTCTTCTCCTTCTCTCTCGTTCACTTTCTCCTTATCTCTCTTTCCTTCTCTCTCTTTCTCCCTCTCTCGTCCCTTCCTCTTCTCTCTCACTCTCCTTCTCTCCCTCTCCTCCGCTCCCCCTTCTCTCTCTTCTCTCCCTCCTCTCTCCTTCTCTCTCTCCTCTTCTCTCGTTTCCTCCCTCCTCTGTTCTCCTTCGCTCTCCCTCTTCCTTATCTCTTCTTCTCTCTCTTTCCTCTTTCCCCATCTCTCCTCTTCTCGTTCCCTATCTCCCTCTTATGCTCTCATTCTCTCCTTATGAGGATAAGGAGAGAAGGAAGAGATGAGCGAGAAGGAGACAAAGAGAAGAAGAGAGAGGATAAAGAGAAGAGAAGGAGAGGAGGAGAGGGAAGATGAGAAGGAGAGGGGACTCCTCTCTCTATCTCCTCTTTCCCTTCTTCGCTCCTCTCCCCGTTCTCTCTCTCTCCCTTCTCCCTCTCCTTACCTTCTCTCTCCTTTTCCCTCCTATCCTCTTCTCTTCCCACTACCCTCCTTTCTCTCTCTCGCTTCTCTATCTCCTTATCCCTCTCCTCCACTCACCTCTCTCCTTTCCTCTCTCCTCCTCTATCTCTCTTGCTTCTCTCCTACTCTATCTCTACTCTCCCTTCTCTATCTCGTTCCCTTCCCCTTCCCTCTTCTCCTCCTTTCCTTCTCTGTCCTCCTCTCATTCTCTTGTTTCCTCTCACCTCCTCTCTTGTTCCCTCTCTCCTTCTTCTTCTCTCTCTCCCCCTCTTCTCCCTCTCTCCTCCCCTCTTGTCCTCTCCTTCTCTCTCCCTCCTTCTCCGCTCTCTCCTCTTATCCCTCCGTCTCCTCTCGTTCCCTCTCTCTTCTCCTTCTCTCTCTCCTCCCCTCTCTTCTCCTTCTCTCTCTCCTCCCCTCTCTTCCTCTCCTCTCCCTCCTCTTCTCTCTCTCCTTTAATCCCTTCATCTCCTCTCCTTGCCCCTCTCTTCTCCTTCTCTTTTTTTCTCTCACCTTCCCTTCTCTGTCTCCTCCTCTCCCTCTCGTCTTCTCCATTTCCCTCTCTCTCCTTCTCCCTCTTATTATCTCTCTCTTTCTCTCCTCTTATCTTTCCTCTCTTCTTTCCCCTTCTCTATCTCCCTCTTATCCCTCTCCTTCTCTCCTTTTCTCTCTCCCTCTTATCCTTTTCCTCCACTCCCTCCTTCTCTTCCTTCTCTCGCTCTCTCTCCCAACTTCTCCCTCCTATCTCTTCTCTTCTCTCTCTCCTCTTTTCTGTTCTCCTTCTCGCTTCTCCTAGGTTGTCTACCTCTCTCTCTTCTGCTTCTCTCCCCCCTCTTCTTCTTCACCTTCTCTCTTTTCCCTCTTCTCTGCCTTCTCATTATCCTTATCCTCCTCTCTCCCTTCTCATTTCTCTCACCTTTTCTTTCTCTCTCTTCCTTCTCTCCCTCTCTCCTTATCCCTTTCTCCTTATGCCACTCTCTTTATCTCTCTCTCCTCTCTCCTTCTCCCTCTTCTTCTCTCCCTCCTCTCGCTTCTCCTTTTCTCCCAATCCTTCTCTCTCTCCTCGTCCCATTCTGTAGAGCCATTCTCTCTCTCTCTCTCTCTCTCTCTCTCTCTCTCTCTCTCTCTCTCTCTCTCTCTCTCTCTCTCTCTCGTTCTACCCCTCTCTTATCTCCTTCTCTACCACTCTCCTCTCTCATTCTTCCCTCTTCTCTTTCTCTCATCTCCCTTGCCTCATCTCTATCTCCCTCATATTCCCTCTCCTCTCCCTTCCCTCTTATCCCGCTCCCCTTCTTCTTCTCTCATTATCCTTCTCTCTTCTTCTTCTTCTTCTTCTTCTTCTTCTCTCTCCCCATTTCATCCTTCTTCATCATCCTCTTTCCCTTCTCCTTCTCTCTCTCGTCTCTACCTCTCTCCTTCCCTCCCATTCCTTCACCCCCTCTCCCCTCTACTTTCCTATCCTCCTCTCTCCCTTGTCTCCTTCTCTCTCCCTCTTCTCTCCTCCTTCCCTCTCTTCTCTGCCTCTCTTCTCTCCCTCCTCTTCCCTCTTCTCCTTCATTTTCTATCTCCCTCCTCCTTCTCTCGCTCTCTCTCTCCCTTCCTCTTCCTCTTCTCTCCTCCCTCTCCTTTTCTCTCTCTTTCCCTTCTCTATCCTCCCTCCCTCTCTGCTCTTGTCTATTCTCGTGTTCTCTCTCTCCCTCTTCCTTCTATCTCCTTCTCCTCTCTCTGCTCTTCTTATCCTCTTTTCTCCACTGTCCTTCTCTCTCCTTTCTCTACCTCTCACTCTCATTCTCCATATCTCTTCTCTCTCTCTCTCCCTTTCCTCTCTTTTCTTCTCTCTCTTCCCATTTCTACTCTTCTCTACCACTCTTCTCCTCCTCCTCCCTCTTCTCCTTCTCTCCTTCTCCTTGTTCTACCCCTCACCTTTTCTCTCTTCTCCTTTTCTCACTCTCCCTCTAGATACTCTTTCTCTTCTCCTTCTCTCTCGTTCACTCTCTCCTCATCTTTCTCCTTATCTCTCTTTCCTTCTCTCTCTTTTGTTGGATTTCGTGCCCTATTATATGTATATATTTTTCGAAATTTTATAAACATACAGGATCGAAACATTCATATTTTCTTCGATTTTCATATAGACATGCATTTATTTGTCCTAATTATTTAACATGCATTAGAACAAACAAACAATTGCAAAGAGAACCATACCTAGAGGTTCTCTAAAACCTCTTGAAGATCCGGAGTCGCGTTGCCATTCGTATCGCCCGGTGGATTGCCTCCGAGTGTTCACCAAACTCTAAACAAGGTTGGAGAGAAAGGAGCTAGCCAATCAATCTCCAAACGGGTTTAGAATCTAGCTAATAACCCCCTTTTTCTTTCCTGAGATTTTACTCTCCAAAAACTCAAATTAACTAAAGAATTTCGGATGGATTAATTGGGGTGGTTAGAGAGAGAGAATTTTGCATACACTTATTTTTAATGAAGGAAATTAGGCCTATTTATAGGCTCCTTTAATTTCCACATCATGGGCCATGCATTGACCCATTCTTCCATGTTTTTCTCTCTTAAGACCAATTCCCAATATTAAATTTATTAATCCACATCCAAATATAATCATAATTGACCAAGTCAAAACCATGATCAATAATTCCTTAATTAATTTGCATTTATCGAATTTTGGATTAATTCCCAACAAAATTCGTTTTTTTGTTTTAGGAAATTTAATTAATTTGCCTTTATCGAATTTTAGTTTAATTCCCAACAAAATTCGTATTTGGGGTTTTAGCAAATTTAATTAATTAATTTGCCTTATCGAATTTTGGATTAATTCCCAACAAAATTCGATCTTTGGGGTTATAGCTAATTTATATATCCTATGCAATATATCATCATATGTAATATCAAACAATCACACCCCATGATATATTTACATCTCATATATAAATTCATGATTCTAAATATGTCATTTTCATGACATAATGATTTTATCCATTCACCACATGTATACGAAACTCGATACATCATATGAACATAAAATCACCTTCTTGTTTCCCAGTTTTATGGTGTGACCTATGGGAGGATCTAAGCTAAATTGGCAGTGATATTAATAGCTTAACATCACAAACTATAAGCGGTATCTAGCTACACATTATAGTTCTCAATTAGCTAGATGTCTTAATTCAGCTCGAACGAAAACCCGATCCAATTAGTGATGGAGTGCACCACTTGTGTCCGTCCCTTGCCTCATGATATTAAGAATACACACAAAGTAGTATTGTGTCATCTTTGTATTAGTATTCATTTCTTGATCTCTTTAAGTTAGTTATAAATATGTGACTTAACTCAAATCACATTGTGCACATTATAACTTTGCTTTATCAAGGGGCCCATTAATATCATTACTCAATTAAGAAGGGCAATGATAATCTTTTGACTAAGTATCTTCTCCAACAAAAGTCATACTTAACCAACCAATGTCTTTACACTACACTTATCGATAGCTCAAGACACTAGCCTAATCAAGTATTTCTTAAGTGATCGGATATAAGTCTCATATCAAAGGACCAAGGACACAGTAAAATATTAATGACACAGAAACACATTTCTATAATATTTTACTTACTAGGTCTATTCAGTATACAGAAGTAATACTTTCATCTTTTGCGTACCTGTGTTGTCACTCACTTGTAGAGCTACAATGATCTATGACCAACACGACAATCTTAACTCGGTAATAAATGTCCCATGTTTATTACCATGATTGCGAATATCTTTTGTTTTATGCAAACCAATATCTTTTAGAGCTCTACGGTTAAGGACCAAGAGCTTCTTCCTTAACACTTCTAAAAGACGAATAACATAAACAAGGAACAAAATGATTTCTCATTCAATTTATAATAGTTGACATTTAAAAGTAAAACTTTTAGAACACATTCCCTTCAATCTCTCACTTGTTATCAAAGTTTTCTTTCACATACATTCTCAATGCATAAAACATTAATAACTAGGGTAACCTTCTCAAATCACCTATCAAGCCAATCTACATGGATCCTTGGATCCATGGACTCGAAATATATTTCGTCTCTTAGCTTGGTATGAAGGTTTGTTGAATGGATCAGTTGTGTTACTGTTGTGTCCACCTATTTATTTATTTTGTCTTTCGTTGGTGGTTGAGTTAGCCATAGTGATATTACTCATAACTACACTAGCTCATGCCTCCACCTTCGATAATGATGACGCATCATCATCCCAACCTCCTATTGTTAAGAATTCCTATAAGAATTGCATCAAAATAGCTCTCGGCTATTTTTTCCTTTGTCTTCCATAAACAAGAACCTTATCTTCAGTCCAGTTAAGGTACTTTAGAATATTCTTGACCGCAATCCTACAATTAGGACTTGCGTTGGATTGGTGACATCTTGTCACGTTTAGAGCATTCGAGATATTGAGTCTTGTGCAAGTCATTGTGTACATGGTCCTTCCTTTTGCTGAAGCATAAGGGCTACCTTCATGTACTCCAAGTTTCTGCGTGATTGAGCACGTTGAGACTCCTTGAGTTGCACACTTATACTCATACTTATTGGCACATTGTCCACATCGGAATTGTTCACCCTGAACATTTCCAAGACCTTGTCAATGTATGCACGTTGACTGAAGCCAATGAGTCTACGGGATGTATCTCAATGTATCTTGATTCTCAAGATGTGTTGAGCCTCATCCATTTCTTTTCATTGAGAATGTCGATTTCAATGAAATTTCTCGTTTGCTAATGTTAAGGTATATGATTGCTCATGAGCAATATGTCATCGACATATAAGATCAAAAGTATTGCATGGCTCCCACTAATCTCCTTGTATGAACAAGGCTTTCCTTTACTTTGAATGAAGTGAATCTTCTTCACCTCTTCGTCAAAGCGTTTGTTCCAACTCCTCGATGCTTGCTTCAATCCATAAATGGATCATCGAAACTTGCATTTCTTCTCGCTATTATTTGGATCATCAAAACCTTGAGGTTGTACCATGTACAAATCCTCCTCCAAGTTCCCGTTTAGGGAACACCATTTTGATATCAATCTTCCATATCTCACAATTGTGAAATGCGGTAATAGTGAGCATAATCCGAATAGATTTTAACATGACAACCTCTCAAAAATCTCATCAAAGTCAATTTCTTGAATTTGAGTATAACTTTTACTACAAGGTTTGCTTCGTAGGTTGTCAAGTTACTATCCATGTGTTTCTTCCTCCTAAAAGCTCATTTATACCAAATGATATTTTCTCTTGAGGAAGGCAAATCAAGTTCCATACTTGATTATCATACATGGATTCTACTTCGGATTCCATGGCTTTTCACCATAGTTTGGAGTCTTTTCTTTCCATTGCTTCTTGGAAGGTCGAGAGATATTTGGTATCTAGTACCATGATCTCATGAAGTCCCACATACTTATTGGGTTTCTTCCTTTCCCTCGTCAACCTTCTCTATTCTTTTGGTTATTCTCGTGTCTCTTGAACTTCTCCCACAATTTCTTGAGGAACAGGTTCATGTTCGACTCTCGAACGTACACTAGGTGGGGATGATTGAGATTCTCTCACAATTTTTGTAAGAATCTCTTGCTCGTGCCCCCACTAACCAAATGAATCTCGGTTGGGCCTTCATAATTTTGAATGTCATCATTCATGTCATGATCTTGTAGTACTTTTCTCTGTTTTCCAGAAATTCTAGAAAAATCATATCTCTCTCTATAATCTTTCGATTGGAGGTGATACACCAAAAGTAGTATCCTCTTGTCACACGAGGACAACCTATAAAGAATCACTTATCCGCTTTTGGTTGAAGTTTGGTTGACATCAATCTCTTGATGTACACCTTACAACCACAAATCTTGAGAAAGTCGAGCCTAGGTGTCTTTCAACTCCATAGCTCACAAGACATTTTCTCCACGAATTTGGATGGAACATTATTTAGTGAGTTTGTCTTTATTTGTAGTGCATAATTCCAAAAGTAAATAGGCAATTTAGATTGACTTATTATTGATCAAACCATGTCGAGCAATATCATGTTCCTACTTTAGGAATGAGTCAATTAGGTATCCTAAGCACTCACCCCTACGAACCATTCATAGAGACTCGATATTCTTGTTGAGTTGGTTCACTACTCCATCCTCGAATTCCTTGAAATTGTCAAAGAATTCACTTTTGCTTCCCATTAGACAAACATAGCCATAATGACTATAGTTGTCCGTGAACAAAATGAAGTACCTTAAAACGTCTATTGCACTTGTACTTATCGGACCACATACATTAGAATGTATCATATCCAATTAGTCATTCGGTTTCGTTCCTTTCTTCTTGAAAGGTCTCTTGGTCATCTATTTGACTAATCCGATAGTGCTACAAGATTGTATCATTCACGTGAGTTATCTTAGTTCCTTTTGTTATTGTTTGTTTGAGTTTGTTTATTATTCATCTCAAGCAAATAGAAATCATTCTATATGAATGTATTTGCATAGAAAAATCCATTCTTCGACATAGTCAAGCAAGAATTAAAATATTTATTAAAATTTATCTATATCTAAAACTTGATACAGAAATGTTCTTGCTAATCGAAGGCATATAACAAACATTCTTCAAAGCATAAATTTAAATCACTAGACTATTGAAGTTCCATAGAATCTTGTACAATCGCAGCGATGCTTGTACTATTTCCAATCTTCAACATCATCTCGTTCTCCACGAGTTCCTTCCTATCCTTTAATAGCTGCACATCATAATTATGTGAGCACAAGATCTGGTAACTATTACCAAATCAAGGACAGAGGTGATTAAATTTATCTCAATAACAAACATACCTACGGCGTTTATCAGGCGCCTACGTTCAATCATCCCATTTTCAAGGTCTTCCTTATACTTGAGGCAATTAAGTCGGATGTGTCCCTTTTCACCGCAGTGAAAGCACTCCGTGTTGGGAGTTGGAGATTTGAAAGATTTCCCCCTTGACGCACTCCCATGAGCACATCCTACTCCCTTGCTCTTGATTGACGTATCTTTGGTAAATTTGCCTTTACCTTTGTTGATCGTTTTGCTCCTCTCATGGACGGCTAGGACGTGATTGTCTCGACCCTTGCCCATGTCAACTTCTGCAGTTTTGAGTGCGTTGTGAAGCTCCTCAAGACTCACCCCCTTTTCACGCACGTGATAGTGCATCACAAAGTCCTTAAAGGACGGGGCTAGAGAGCCAAGAATCAGATCTTCGGCAATGTCCTCGGGCATTGGAGAAGAGAGTTTCGACAATTTCTCAAGTTATCCTTGCATCGTGAGAAAATGCATGGATACCGATGTTCCCTCCGCCATGTGGCACCTTGTGAGTGCGATGGTGGTCTTATAGCGCTCCTTTCGGGCACTATCCATGAACATCTTTGTTAAAGCTTCCATGATCTTCTTGGGTTTTGAATCCAAGTATTTCGCTTGAAACGAGTCACCCATGGATGCCAACATTAGACCGTGAACTTGGTTCTCTTGGTCTTCTCACTTGGCTATCGCCTCTTTCTCATTACCGGTTGCCTTCTCATTCAATTTTGGGATTTCACCATCCAAAATATGAGATAGTTTTTCAAACCTCAACACGATATTAAGATTGAGTTGCCATTTCATGAAGTTTGAGCCATCATTTTGCAAAGGATTCTTTTTTATCATAGAACACACAATTGGTTGGATATTAGACATTTCTACAAAATAAATTATACAGGTTTTTAATGTCAATTTTATGTTTTAAATTACATACATATATATATCGAATATAAATGTAAATACTGCAAATAAAATTTTGCCCATAAATGCAGTAATCCAAGATCCCATCAATTGTAATATAGACTAGCTAAGGGCTATCGAATACATTACAATATCAAGGTAAGAAAAACTCTTTCTAATCACAACCTTTTTGAATTTTAGCAATATTAGCATCTTCAAACTCTTGTGATTCTTGTCGTTTTAATTATGAGGGAATGCGACCCATCCTCGTAAGAAAAACTTTTTCCCAAAACCGAGCGAGGGCTCTAGGTAATGTTAAGAAAACTTATTTTCATTTGATACGAGATACGTTTATCCATTGTATTCACAACTAAACATACTTGGGGTTCACTAGGGTGAAACACACCTCATATATTTAATCGTGGCACAACAATAGACAACCATTATATCTCCCACTATTCCCAAAGATGGAGGGAGCTATCTCCCGCTAAGGGCGAGCAGAGTATCCCTCGATCAATGACTGCTAGTGGATGAAATAAGAAGGAAAATTACTCTTAATTGTGTTGGACAATTTCATTTATTAACATGTGATTCGGAATTTTAGTTATCATGCATATTATCATTCATACACATCCTAACATTCAATCACATTCATCACATGCATAGCAGAAATTTAAAAAAAAAGAAATTAAACCATTCACACAATCCACATCGTGTGAGTTTATATGTTCCATTTGATCCTTGATCCTCGATCCCTGATCCTCGATCCTTGATCGATGCGCTACAGCGGCGACTTCCTCTTGCACCGGAGACGTAGATTTTACAGAAAATAAACATGCTCCTCACATTCGATAAAAACCGACTAGTGCAAGTCCTATGTAAAAACCTCTCAAATGCAATGCAATTATCTAGAGATAGAAAAAGAGAATTTGGCCTTTACATATAAATAAGCCCCTGTATAATAATAATTAAATACATTCATAGTTGCTGATTTGGAACATATAAACTCACAATTCCTGCAAAAACAACCCGAGCAACGCATACACGCATGTCCAATCTAAACTATTTAATCTAGATTATCAAGCATCTAAAATCAAACAATTCTAGAAAAATCATTTGAAATCCATTAAAATGTTTTTCATGCATCCATAGTTCAAAATTAATTATTTTGAACCGATGTTCATCCAATTTCCAAAAGGAAAGATGAACATTAGTCCTTTTTGGTTTTGTTGATTCCTTTATAAAATAATCATTTAAAATAAAACGAAAATTCTATAAATTAGACAAATGTCTAAATTTCAATTCTAACAATCATGTATGATGTTTTAAAACATATAAAACCATCAAAACGAATTTATTAGAATTTTATCAACAAAACATCGAAAAACTCGAAAAAGACATAAAACCGAATTGTTTTTATTCTACATGGTAGCCTAAATTGATTTTATAGTTTAAATCAAAGATAATATGAATCAAAAGCTCTGATACCACTGTTGGATTTCGTGCTCTATTATATGTATATATTTTTCGAAATTTTATAAACATACAGGATCGAAACATTCATATTTTTTTCGATTTTCATATAGACATGCATTTGTTTGTCCTAATTATTTAACATGCATTAGAACAAACAAACAATTGCAAAGAGAATCATACCTAGAGGTTCTCTAAAACCTCTTGAAGATCCGGAGTCGCGTTGCCGTTCGAATCGCCCGGTGGATTGCCTCCGAGTGTTCACCGAACTCTAAACAAGGTTGGAGAGAAAGGAGCTAGCCAATCAATCTCCAAACGGGTTTAGAATCTAGCTAATAACCCCTTTTTCTTTCCTGAGATTTTACTCTCCAAAAACTCAAATTAACTAAGGAATTTCGGATGGATTAATTGGGGTGGTTAGAGAGAGAGAATTTTGCATACACTTATTTTTAATGAAGGAAATTAGGCCTATTTATAGGCTCCTTTAATTTCCACATCATGGGCCATGCATTGACCCATTCTTTCATGTTTTTCTCTCTTAAGACCAATTCCCAATATTAAATTTATTAATCCACATCCAAATATAATCATAATTGACCAAGTCAAAACCATGATCAATAATTCCTTAATTAATTTGCATTTATCGAATTTTGGATTAATTCCCAACAAAATTCGTTTTTTTTGTTTTAGGAAATTTAATTAATTTGCCTTTATCGAATTTTAGTTTAATTCCCAACAAAATTCGTATTTGGGGTTTTAGCAAATTTAATTAATTAATTTGCCTTATCGAATTTTGGATTAATTCCCAACAAAATTCGATCTTTGGGGTTATAGCTAATTTATATATCATATGCAATATATCATCATATGTAATATCAAACAATCACACCCCATGATATATTTACATCTCATATATAAATTCATGATTCTAAATATGTCATTTTCATGACATAATGATTTTATCCATTCACCACATGTATACGAAACTCGATACATCATATGAACATAAAATCACCTTCTTGTTTCCCAGTTTTATGGTGTGACCTATGGGAGGATCTAAGCTAAATTGGCAGTGATATTAATAGCTTAACATCACAAACTATAAGCGGTATCTAGCTACACATTATAGTTCTCAATTAACTAGATGTCTTAATTCAGCTCGAACGAAAACCCGATCCAATTAGTGATGGAGTGCACCACTTGTGTCCGTCCCTTGCCTCATGATATTAAGAATACACACAAAATAGTATTGTTACATCTTTGTATTAGTATTCATTTCTTGATCTCTTTAAGCTAGTTATAAATATGTGACTTAACTCAAATCACATTGTGCACATTATAACTTTGTTTTATCAAGGGGCCCATTAATATCATTACTCAATTAAGAAGGGCAATGATAATCTTTTGACTAAGTATCTTCTCCAACAAAAGTCATACTTAACCAACCAATGTCTTTACACTACACTTATCGATAGCTCAAGACACTAGCCTAATCAAGTATTTCTTAAGTGATCGGATATAAGTCTCATATCAAAGGACCAAGGACACAGTAAAATATTAATGACACAGAAACACATTTCTATAATATTTTACTTATTAGGTCTATTCAGTATACAAAAGTAATATTTTCCTCTTTTGCGTACATGTGTTGTCACTCACTTGTAGAGCTACAATGATCTATGACCAACACGACAATCTTAACTCGGTAATAAATGTCACATGTTTATTACCATGATTGCGAATATCTTTTGTTTTATGCAAACCAATATCTTTTAGAGCTCTACGGTTAAGGACCAAGAACTTCTTCCTTAACACTTCTAAAAGACGAATAACATAAACAAGGAACAAAATGATTTCTCATTCAATTCATAATAGTTGACATTTAAAAGTAAAACTTTTAGAACACATTCCCTTCATCTTTCTCCCTCTCTCCTCCCTTCCTCTTCTCTCTCACTCTCCTTCTCTCCCTCTCTCCCTCTCCTCCGCTCCCCCTTCTCTCTCTTCTCTCCCTCCTCTCTCCTTCTCTCTCTCCTCTTCTCTCGTTTCCTCCCTCCTATGTTCTCCTTCGCTCTCCCTCTTCCTCATCTCTTCTTCTCTCTCTTTCCTCTTTCCCCATCTCTCCTCTTCCCTCTTCTCGTTCCCTATCTCCCTCTTATGCTCTCATTCTCTCCTTTTGAGGATAAGGAGAGAAGGAAGAGATGAGCGAGAAGGAGACAAAAAGAAGAAGAGAGAGGATAAAGAGAAGAGAAGGAGAGGAGGAGAGGGAAGATGAGAAGGAGAGGGGACTCCTCTCTCTATCTCCTCTTTCCCTTCTTCGCTCCTCTCCCCGTTCTCTCTCTCTCCCTTCTCCCTCTCCTTACCTTCTCTCTCCTTCTCCCTCCTATCCTCTTCTCTTCCCACTACCCTCCTTTCTCTCTCGCTTCTCTATCTCCTTATCCCTCTCCTCCACTCACCTCTATCCTTTCCTCTCTCCTCCTCTATCTCTCTTGCTTCTCTCCTACTCTATCTCTACTCTCCCTTCTCTATCTCGTTCCCTTCCCCTTCCCTCTTCTCCTCCTTTCCTTCTCTGTCCTCCTCTCATTCTCTTGTTTCCTCTCACCTCCTCTCTTGTTCCCTCTCTCCTTCTTCTTCTCTCTCCCCCTCTTCTCCCTCTCTCCTCCCCTCTTGTCCTCTCCTTCTCTCTCCCTCCTTCTCCGCTCTCTCCTCTTATCCCTCCGTCTCCTCTCGTTCCCTCTCTTCTCCTTCTCTCTCTCCTCCTCTCTCTTCCTCTCCTCTCCCTCCTCTTCTCTCTCTCTCCTTTAATCCCTTCATCTCCTCTCCTTGCCCCTCTCTTCTCCTTCTCTTTTTTTCTCTCACCTTCCCTTCTCTGTCTCCTCCTCTCCCTCTCGTCTTCTCCATTTCCCTCTCTCTCCTTCTCCCTCTTATTATCTCTCTCTCTCTCCTCTTATCTTTCCTCTCTTCTTTCTCCTTCTCTATCTCCCTCTTATCCCTCTCCTTCTCTCCTTTTCTCTCTCCCTCTTATCCCTTTCCTCCACTCCCTCCTTCTCTTCCTTCTCTCGCTCTCTCTCCCTACTTCTCCCTCCTATCTCTTCTCTTCTCTCTCTCCTCTTTTCTTTTCTCCTTCTCTCTTCTCTCCTTATCCTTGTCCCTATTCTCTCTTCTCTGCCTCTATCCTTCTCTCTCTCCCTTCTCCTTTCTCCTAGGATGTCTACCTCTCTCTCTTCTCCTTCTCTCCCCCCTCTTCTTCTTCACCTTCTCTCTTTTCCCTCTTCTCTGCCTTCTCATTATCCTTATCCTTCTCCTCCTCTCTCCCTTCTCATTTATCTCACCTTTTCTTTCTCTCTCTTCCTTCTCTCCCTCTCTCCTTATCCCTTTCTCCTCATGCCACTCTCTTTATCTCTCTCTCCTCTCTCCTTGTCCCTCTTCTTCTTTTTTTTGCTAAGCAAAAAGGGAGGCTTAGCCTCGAATTTCTATTAATTGGCAAAGTTTACAACCTACAAAAATTTTCGTTTAGACTCGCGGGAGTATGCTACATGCATATCCGGCTACTACAAGTAATATAACCCGACATACAAAGTATCACAACATTACATCTCTACGTCAATTCAGCATTACATCCCACGATGTATCATCCATGTTACACCCAATTCTCCTCAAATTTCTGGAATTCCTCGTCGTTTCTTGCTAGTCTCTTCACTCTTTGGCCCATACACCGGACCATGTCCTTAATGGCTCCCACAATGTCCTCCGGTTTCTTCTTTTCATCCTCGAATATTCTACGATTTCGCTCTTGCCACGTTTCATGTACCATTGCATTAAAGGCCCATCTTCTTGTGACCTTGTCCACCCGGCTCCCTCTAGCATGGGAGACACGATTTGCTTCACTTTCTAGACTCCTTGCTTGGTTTGGTTTTAGTTTCAAGAGTCGAAGAAGTTGGGCCCATACCTCCTTTGTATACTTGCAGCCCCAAAATAAGTGTTGCATGTCTTCCTCCATCTCGTCACAAAGAACACATGTAGGGTCATGGCTGGCCCCTCTTTTGTTCATTAGCTCTTTGGTGAGTAGCCGGCCTCTCAAAGCTCTCCATGCCGTAAGTGCATGTTTCGGTATAGCCTCCTTGTGCCACACCATATCCGCCCATGCCACCTTGCAACCCGGTGCCTTCACCCACTTCCACACCTCCTTCATTCCCAACTTGTCCCCTTGTCCATCAACTCGTGATGGTTTGTCTATCCCTCCTTTGATGGGAATGTTGTTGATCTTTGTCCATAGTTCCTCCATGGTGGCCGATTTTGGGAAGGGTAGATTCCATTCTCCATTTCGAATGAAATGTGCAACTTTTGTATCCCAAGGTACACCCAAGTCGTAATGTAGCCGCTCACCCCATTCTTCACAATGGAATGGCCTCCCACACCAAGGATGATGAAAGAAGCTAATGTGTTCCCCATCTCCCACTTGATATTGAATATGTTGCCTTGCTATATCACGCACTCGAGTGATTCCTCTCCATGCCCACGAGGAGGTGGAAGGTGGTCTTGCAAGCCAAATAGACCGGTTCTTCAAATATTTTTGGCGAATGCACGTCACCCAAAGAGAGCTTCCGTCTTCCACCACTAGCCAAAACAAGCGTAGGAGGCCTACTTCGTTCCAATCTACTAAACGCTTCAGCCCAAGTCCCCCTTCAATTTTTGGTGTACACACATCCTTCCACGCAACCGCCACCCACTTCTTAGGCCCTCCCCAAATAAATCTAGACATAAGGCTGTCCATCTCTTGTAGCACTTTGCGAGGGATGAGGAAAGCAGATGTCCAATAAATGCTAAGAGAGACTAGTACACTCCTTACGAGCTCGACCCGGCCGACTATAGATAAAAAAATTTGCTTCCAAGTGCTCAAACGCACCTTTAGTTTGTTGATAAGGGACATGTAATGACTTCTTCCCATCCTTCCCGAGAATAAGGGCAACCCAAGGTAAGTCACCGGAAAGAGCTTTTTCTCCATACCTAGATGTTCGACTATCCATTCCCCATGTGCGACATCACCTCCCATGAATATTTGACTCTTTGAAGCATTAAATTGCAGCCCCGAGTATGCCGTGAAATCATCAAGAACCTGTTTAAAAGCTTTGGCATTTTCCTTTGTAGCCTTTGCAAAAAGTAGCACATCATCCGCAAACATCAAATGTGAGACGATAGTGTCTCCACATGATAAGGGGTCAAGTTTTCCTTCCTCCACCGCCATCTTCACCATCTTGCTCAAGACTTCCATGCACATTACAAACAAATATGGTGCTAGTGGATCACCTTGCCTCAACCCATTCTTTGCTCTAAACGGTGCTGAATTTGCCCCATTCACGGTCACAACAAAGGAAGCTTTTACACATGCCATGATGGTCCTCCTCCACTTGTCCGGGAACCCAAATTTCTCCATTACTTAATCAAGGAACTCCCACGAGATGGAGTCATAAGCCTTTCGAATATCTAGCTTGATGCACATTCTCCCTCTTCCTTTATCAAGATGAAGGTTGTGGCATAGCTCGTGTGCGAGGAGGACGTTGTCACTAATTCTTCTTCCATGAACAAATGCACTTTGATTTTCCCCAACAATTTGTGGTAGCAATTTCTTCAACCGGTTTGCAAGCACTTTTGAGGTGAATCTATATGTCATGTTGCACAAAGCTATGAGCCTATAATCTTCCACCAACATTGGTGCCTTCTTTTTTGGTATGAGTGTGATAGACGTGTAGTTCCACTTGGCCAAAACCTTTCCACTCATCATGCATGATTCCACGGCTTTGAAGATATCCTTCTTTATGATTCCCCATGCCACTTTGAAGAACTTAGCATTGAACCCATCGGGCCCCGGCGCCTTGTCCACATTTGCATTTAAAATAACATGTTCAATCTCCTTCATGTGTAATTTGCGAACTAAACATTCTCCATCCGATGCCTCAATTTGGGGTAACTCAATCGATGATTTGATCTTACAAACCTGAAATTCATTAGCAAACAAGTTAGAAAAAAAGCGTCGAAACGCATCACGAATCTCTCATTCCTCCTCGAAAGTGTGCTCGCCCTCACACACACTCCTCACTTGGTTGGTGGCCCTCCTCACTCTAAGTTGCGCATGAAAGAACCGGGTGTTTCGGTCCCCCTCTTTCAACCACCTAACTCTTGATTTTTGCCGAATTAGGGATTCCTCCCAAGCAAGAACTCAGTTTAGCTCCTCTTTTGCTGCCCTCTCTTCACTTCCTAGGTGCTCAAGATCCGGCCCCTCACTTCTCCTTCTCCTAATCTCCGCAAGGGCATCTCTAGCTATTCCCACCTTGTTTGTAATATTTCCAAATTTCAGCCCACTCCATCTCTTGAGAGCCTTCTTTGCTTCATTCAATTTTTCCACCACTCTAAACATGGGTGTACCATCCACAAGTGTTGCCCACGCACCCTCCACAACCCCTAGGAAGTCTTCATGATCCGCCCAATAGTTTTCAAACCTAAACATCTTCGGCTTCCTCCTCTCATTTCCCTCCGTTTTCATGGTAAGGGTTGCATGGTCACTCAAGTCCTTTGCCCCCACCACATAGTAAGCCTCCGGGAACCTCTCAAGCCAAGCATTGTTCATCAAGATGCGGTCAATTTTTGTTTCAATACGAGCGGCTCCCTCGGAGGAGTTGGACCAAGTGAATTCCTCACCCAACCATGGCATCTCAAGGAGTTGAAGGGCATCCGCACACTCATTGAAGTCCTGAATTGCAGCCTCGTTTACATCCCCTCCTCCCCTCTTCTCACTTGTCATACGAATACAATTAAAGTCCCCTCCCACTACCCAAGGTATCGAGGTGTTTGGTTCCACGGAAGCAAGATCTTGCCATAGTTTCCTTCTCTCCACATGACCATTCTCTCCATAAATTGCCGTGAAAGCAAACTCTATTCCGTCCTTCCTCATGAGCCCCTCGAAGTGAAGCATGTGGGCGGATTCAAATTTGGTATCAAGGCCTACCACTTGATCATTCCAAAGCACAAGTATTCTCCCGGAATCGACAATCAAGCTATTTCCCACCCATTCATGGGGCCATATGGCACGCTTGAATCTTGCAAGCTTCTTCCATTTTACTTTGTGTTCCACGAGACACACTATATCCGGCTTTACCTTCCTTATTCGACCCCTTATCATAAGTGTCCGGCCGGGTCCATTTGCTCCGGCACATTCCACACAAAGATATTCATGGGTTCAAGGTGTGGGCATACGCCCTTTCCCTCCACGCAAGTTCTTTTGTTGTCTCAATCCTTTCTCACGAATTGCTTTGAAAGCCTCGGGTTGTGGTGAAATTGATGCCAAGTCCACCGGGGGTGGTGGGGAGCAACCTCTCTCATGGCTTGCTAATGTCGACGCTCCCTCAATCTCATGAGGTTCTTCTTGTTTTCCCATTTCAGCCCCCATCTCACTCTCCTTCTCGAGTTCATCTAACGCCCCAAACATGTTCCCACTTTGCTTTGTCCACGAGCTATCCTTCCATTTCTCCTTCTCCCTTGCCACAATTGTAGGCGTTGCCCATCCTTCTTCATCATGAATCAAGGAAGCTAATCACCTTATGTCAACTCCCACATCCTTTACTTCCAAGGCCTCCCTCACAATTCCTTTGTTTCTTACCTCATGGTGCTCCACTAAATTCGTGTCCATTCCATGCCCAAATTTACCATGCAAGGTTTCTATCATGAGTGACTCTTCTAAATGTTGTGGTTCACGTGATTTCCCACCCCAATCCCCTTTGGGCTGGTCCCCACGAAAGCCACCTTTGTTTCCCTCTATTTCTTGCATGAGTGACTCCTCCTTGTGTGGTGGTTCACGTGATCCCCCCCCCCCCCATTCCTCTTTTGAATGGTCCCCACGAAAGGTACTTTGGTCCCCCTCTCTTTTTTGCATGAAGGACTTCTCCATGTGTGGTGGTTCACGTGATTCTCCACCCCATTCCTCATTTGGTTGGTCCCCACGAAAAGTATCATGGTCCCCCTCTACTTCTTCACAAGACTCCCTTGCTCTCTCCCCATTTGCCCATTCAAACATGGAGCACTCAACACCCTCCTCATTGGTTCTTCCAAAAGTAGAGCACCCACCTTTGTTTTGCTTTGCCTTTTGCTTTTCTAGATGTCCACTTGGCATCCTCTCCTTGGCTTCCTCCCGTGTGGTCCTTTCCTCACGAAAATGGACTCTCTTTCTGTCTCCATTCTTATCCTCCTTTATGCCACATGCCCTCCTCTCATTTGCTCCCGCTACCATGGAACACCCAACGAATTCTAGTGATCCTCTTGATTTTCCCTCCTCATCTTCCCTCCCACATGAGCTCCTACGTGTCACCTCCCCATTTGCTGATGTGGCCATGTCACCTACCAAAGGATCCACGTAATCATCCCTTCCATCCATCCTCCCTTCACCACCCTCCTCGGCAGCCACCTCCTTGGCCTTCGCTCCATCCGAAGACCTCTCATCTATCACCTTTTCATTCCCTTCCTTCGTTTGCACCTCACGCCCATCCTTCTCAAGGTTTCTCCCACCCTTAGCACGGCCTACCATCACCCATTTCTCAGCCTTTTTTTTGTGGAGCTTCATGAACTTTCACAAGCACCCTCTTCCTTGGGCATCTCTCCACCTCATGCCCAAACTCAAGGCACTCCATGCAATACCCGGGTCTCCACTCATATTCCACGTGAACTTTATGCATTTCACCTTCCTCCACTTGCACCTCCACCCAACTTGGGTAGGAGAACTCGTGGCTGACCTCAATGCAAACCCTTGCAAACGCCAACCTACACCCGGAGGCCGTGTATTCATCCATGTAGAGGGGCCTTCCAAGCACACTTGCAATGTTGCTCAATGTGTTAGGTGACCAAAAACGGAGGTCAAGCTCCGGCAAGCGAACCCAAATGGGAACCGTGGTGATGTTGGCCTTCTTCAATGACATTTCCGGTGTCCACTCTTGCACCACAAGTGGTGCCCCTCTAACGAACCAAGGTCCACCTTGAAGAACTTTCTTTCTATCTTCACTAAGTGTGAAACGAAATAATAAGAAACCTTGGCTTCTTCTAATGATTTCCATACCTCCAACTAATCCCCACAACTTGTGGAGATGCTTCTCCAATGTCGGCAAGTGAGGCTTGAGAGCAACGAAATACCCTACCAACACCTTATCCCACCGTTTCAAGGCATCAAGCACTTCTTGCTTTGAACACAAGGCCACCTTCTCTCCTCCCTTGACAACCGGAGGAACAAACTTGAGGGTCGTGGCTGCCCTTGAACTAGACGTGAATAAATCCGACCACTTCCTTGGGGGAGTAAGGACACTCCCTAGAGGTGGTGTAGGAGCTTCTCCCTCCAAGACCGAGGAAGAAACAAGCTTGTTTGCATGATGGAGATCCGTAATGGTGCCACCATCTCCATCTTGTAGTTGCAATCGTGTAGGACTAGATGTAGGATCCATTTTGGTGGAAAAATCAAAGGTTTTGGTGAAAAAACGAGGTGGAAAACCCTAAACAACCTTAGGTTCCCCATGCGCACCTAGAGTTTCTCTCTCCTCTCATACCTCTCCCTCTTCTCCTTCTCCTCCTCCTCCTTCTCTCGCTCTCTCTTCCTCCCTCCCTCTTCTTCTCTCCCTCCTCTCGCTTCTCCTTTTCTCCCAATCCTTCTCTCTCCCCTCGTCCCATTCTGTAGAGCCATTCTCTCTCTCTCTCTCGTTCTACCCCTCTCTTATCTCCTTCTCTACCACTCTCCTCTCTCATTCTTCCCTCTTCTCTTTCTCTCATCTCCCTTGCCTCATCTCTATCTCCCTCATATTTCCTCTCCTCTCCCTTCCCTCTTATCCCGCTCCCCTTCTTCTTCTCTCCTTGTCCTTCTCTCTTCTTCTTCTTCTTCTCTCTCCCCATTTTATCATTCTTCATCATCCTCTTTCCCTTCTCCTTCTCTCTCTCGTCTCTACCTCTCTCCTTCTCTCCCATTCCTTCACCCCTCTCCCTCTTCTCTCTTCCCTCTCCTTTTCTCTCTCTTTCCCTTCTCTATCCTCGCTCCCTCTCTGCTCTTGTCTGTGTTCTCCTCCCCTCTCTTCCTCTCCTCTCCCTCCTCTTCTCTCTCTCCTTTAATCCCTTCATCTCCTCTCCTTGCCCCTCTCTTCTCCTTCTCTTTTTTTCTCTCACCTTCCCTTCTCTGTCTCCTCCTCTCCCTCTCGTCTTCTCCATTTCCCTCTCTCTCCTTCTCCCTCTTATTATCTCTTTCTTTCTCTCTCCTCTTATCTTTCCTCTCTTCTTTCTCCTTCTCTATCTCCCTCTTATCCCTCTCCTTCTCTCCTTTTCTCTCTCCCTCTTATCCCTTTCCTCAACTCCCTCCTTCTCTTCCTTCTCTCGCTCTCTCTCCCTACTTCTCCCTCCTATCTCTTCTCTTCTCTCTCTCCTCTTTTCTGTTCTCATTCTCTCTTCTCTCCTTATCCTTGTCCCTATTCTCTCTTCTCTGCCTCTATCCTTCTCTCTCTCTCTCTCTCTCTCCCTTCTCCTTTCTCCTAGGCTGTCTACCTCTCTCTCTTCTCCTTCTCTCCCCCCTCTTCTTCTTCACCTTCTCTCTTTTCCCTCTTCTCTGCCTTCTAATTATCCTTATCCTTCTCCTCCTCTCTCCCTTCTCATTTCTCTCACCTTTTCTTTCTCTCTCTTCCTTCTCTCCCTCTCTCCTTATCCCTTTTTCCTTATGCCACTCTCTTTATCTCTCTCTCCTCTCTCCTTCCCCCTCTTCTTCTCTCCCTCCTCTCGCTTCTCCTTTTCTCCCAATCCTTCTCTCTCTCCTCGTCCCATTCTGTAGAGCCATTCTCTCTCTCTCTCTCTCTCTCTCTCTCTCTCGTTCTACCCCTCTTATCTCCTTCTCTACCACTCTCCTCTCTCATTCTTCCCTCTTCTCTTTCTCTCATCTCCCTTGCCTCATCTCTATCCCCCTCATATTCCCTCTCCTCTCCCTTCCCTCTTATCCCGCTCCCCTTCTTCTTCTCTCCTTATCCTTCCCTTCTTCTTCTTCTTCTTCTTCTTCTTCTTTTCTTCTCTCTCCCCATTTTATCCTTCTTCATCATCCTCTTTCCCTTCTCCTTCTCTCTCTCGTCTCTACCTCTCTCCTTCCCTCCCATTCCTTCACCCCCTCTCCCCTCTACTTTCCTATCCTCCTCTCTCCCTTGTCTCCTTCTCTCTCCCTCTTCTCTCCTCCTTCCCTCTCTTCTCTGCCTCTCTTCTCTCCCTCCTCTTCCCTCTTCTCCTTCATTTTCTATCTCCCTCCTCCTTCTCTCGCTCTCTCTCCCTTCCTCTCCCTCTTCTCTCCTCCCTCTCCTTTTCTCTCTCTTTCCCTTCTCTATCCTCCCTCCCTCTCTGCTCTTGTCTATTCTCATGTTCTCTCTCTCCCTCTTCCTTCTATCTCCTTCTCCTCTCTTTGCTCTTCTTATCCTCTTTTCTCCACTGTCCTTCTCTCTCCCTTCTCTACCTCTCACTCTCGTTCTCCATATCTCTTCTCTCTCTCTCTCCCTTTCCTCTATTTCTTCTCTCTATTCCCATTTCTACTCTTCTCTACCACTCTTCTCCTCCTCCTCCTCCCTCTTCTCCTCCTCCTCCCTCTTCTCCTTCTATCCTTCTCCTTGTTCTACCCCTCACCTTTTCTCTCTTCTCCTTTTCTCACTCTCCCTCTAGATACTCTTTCTCTTCTCCTTCTCTCTCGTTCACTCTCTCCTCATCTTTCTCCTTATCTCTCTTTCCTTCTCTCTCTTTCTCCCTCTCTCCTCCCTTCCTCTTCTCTCTCACTCTCCTTCTCTCCCTCTCCTCCGCTTCCCCTTCTCTCTCTTCTCTCCCTCCTCTTTCCTTCTCTTTCTCCTCTTCTCTCGTTTCCTCCCTCCTCTGTTCTCCTTCGCTCTCCCTCTTCCTTATCTCTTCTTCTCTCTCTTTCCTCTTTCCCCATCTCTCCTCTTCCATCTTCTCGTTCCCTATCTCCCTCTTATGCTCTCATTCTCTCCTTATGAGGATAAGGAGAGAAGGAAGAGATGAGAGAGAAGGAGAGAAAGAGAAGAAGAGAGAGGATAAAGAGAAGAGAAGGAGAGGAGGAGAGGGAAGATGAGAAGGAGAGGGGACTCTCCCTCTCTCTATCTCCTCTTTCCCTTCTACGCTCCTCTCCCCGTTCTCTCTCTCTCTCCCTTCTCCCTCTCCTTACCTTCTCTCTCCTTCTCCCTCCTATCCTCTTCTCTTCCCACTACCCTCCTTTCTCTCTCTCGCTTCTCTATCTCCTTATCCCTCTCCTCTACTCACCTCTCTCCTTTCCTCTCTCCTCCTCTATCTCTCTTGCTTCTCTCCTACTCTATCTCTACTCTCCCTTCTCTATCTCGTTCCCTTCCCCTTCCCTCTTCTCCTCCTTTCCTTCTCCGTCCTCCTCTCATTCTCTTGTTTCCTCTCACCTCCTCTCTTGTTCCCTCTCTCCTTCTTCTTCTCTGTCTCCCCCTCTTCTCCCTCTCTCCTCCCCTCTTGTCCTCTCCTTCTCTCTCCCTCCTTCTCCGCTCTCTCCTCTTATCCCTCTGTCTCCTCTCGTTCCCTCTCTCTTCTCCTTCTCTCTCTCCTCCCATCTCTTCCTCTCCTCTCCCTCCTCTTCTCTCTCTCCTTTAATCCCTTCATCTCCTCTCCGTGCCCCTCTCTTCTCCTTCTCTTTTTTTCTCTCACCTTCCCTTTTCTATCTCCTCCTCTCCCTCTCGTCTTCTCCATTTCCCTCTCTCTCCTTCTCCCTCTTATTATCTCTCTCTTTCCTCTCTTCTTTATCCTTCTCTATCTCCCTCTTATCCCTCTCCTTCTCTCCTTTTCTCTCTCCCACTTATCCCTTTCCTCCACTCCCTCCTTCTCTTCCTTCTCTCGCTCTCTCTCCCTACTTCTCCCTCCTATCTCTTCTCTTCTCTCTCTCCTCTTTTCTGTTCTCCTTCTCTCTTCTCTCCTTATCCTTGTCCCTATTCTCTCTTCTCTGCCGCTCTCCTTCTCTCTCTCTCCCTTCTCCTTTCTCCTAGGCTGTCTACCTCTCTCTCTTCTCCTTCTCTCCCCCCTCTTCTTCTTCACCTTCTCTCTTTTCCCTCTTCTCTGCCTTCTCATTATCCTTATCCTTCTCCTCCTCTCTCCCTTCTCATTTCTCTCACCTTTTCTTTCTCTCTCTTCCTTCTCTCCCTCTCTCCTTATCCCTTTCTCCTTATGCCACTCTCTTTATCTCTCTCTCCTCTCTCCTTCCCCCTCTTCTTCTCTCCCTCCTCTCGCTTCTCCTTTTCTCCCAATCCTTCTCTCTCTCCTCGTCCCATTCTGTAGAGCCATTCTCTCTCTCTCTCTCTCTCTCTCTCTCTCTCTCTCTCTCTCTCGTTCTACCCCTCTCTTATCTCCTTCTCTACCACTCTCCTCTCTCATTCTTTCCTCTTCTCTTTCTCTCATCTCCCTTGCATCATCTCTATCTCCCTCATATTCCCTCTCCTCTCCCTTCCCTCTTATCCTGCTCCCCTTCTTCTTCTCTCCTTATCCTTTTCTCTTCTTCTTCTTCTTCTTCTTCTTCTTCTTCTTCTTTTCTTCTCTCTCCCCATTTTATCCTTCTTCATCATCCTCTTTCCCTTCTCCTTCTCTCTCTCGTCTCTACCTCTCTCCTTCCCTCCCATTCCTTCACCCCCTCTCCCCTCTACTTTCCTATCCTCCTCTCTCCCTTGTCTCCTTCTCTCTCCCTCTTCTCTCCTCCTTCCCTCTCTTCTCTGCCTCTCTTGTCTCCCTCCTCTTCCCTCTTCTCCTTCATTTTCTATCTCCCTCCTCCTTCTCTCGCTCTCTCTCCCTTCCTCTCCCTCTTCTCTCCTCCCTCTCCTTTTCTCTCTCTTTCCCTACTCTATCCTCCCTCCCTCTCTGCTCTTGTCTATTCTCGTGTTCTCTCTGTCCCTCTTCCTTCTATCTCCTTCTCCTCGCTCTGCTCTTCTTATCCTCTTTTCTCCACTGTCCTTCTCTCTCCCTTCTCTACCTCTTACTCTCATTCTCCATATCTCTTCTCTCTCTCTCTCCCTTTCATCTCTTTTCTTCTCTCTCTTCCCATATCTACTCTTCTCTACCACTCTTCTCCTCCTCCTCCCTCTTCTCCTTCTCTCATTCTCCATGTTCTACCCCTCACCTTTTCTCTCTTCTCCTTTTCTCACTCTCCCTCTAGATACTCTTTCTCTTCTCCTTCTCTCTCGTTCACTCTCTCCTCATCTTTCTCCTTATCTCTCTTTCCTTCTCTCTCTTTCTCCCTCTCTCCTCCCTTCCTCTTCTCTCTCACTCTCCTTTTCTCCCTCTCCTCCGCTCCTTTTCTCTCTTTCCTTCTCTCTCTTTCTCCCTCTCTCCTCCCTTCCTCTTCTCTCTCACTCTCCTTTTCTCCCTCTCCTCCGCTCCTTTTCTCTCTTTCCTTCTCTCTCTTTCTCCCTCTCTCCTCCCTTCCTCTTCTCTCTCACTCTCCTTTTCTCCCTCTCCCCCCCCCCCCCCCCCCACAATCCACGGCTTAGCGTCACTTGGAGCAAAGGAGGCAAGGTCCTTCCACAATGCCCTCCTATCCATGTGTGCATTTGCACCATAAATTGCCGAGAACTCAAATTCAACTCCTTCCTTCTTCATTCTCCCTTGGAAGTGAAGTACTTGTGTAGTTTCGAAAGTGACTTTAAGATCAACAAAGTTGTCGTTCCAAAGTACCAAAATTCTACCGGAATCCTCAATTTCACTATTTGCTACCCATGCATGTGGCCAAATTGCACGTTTGAACTTTGCAAGCCTCTTTAATTTAACTTTGTGCTCGAGAAGGCAAATCACCTCCTATTGAAGCTCCTTAATGCGACCCCTAATCATGAGTGCATGGCCGGGTCCATTTGCACCGCGCACATTCCACACTAAGAGATTCATGGATTTAAGGTGTAGGGGCGATCCCCTTTACCTCCATGCGTGATCTTTTGTTGCGCCAACCCTCCATTCTTCTTATTCTTCTTCTTCTTCTCTCTCCCCATTTTATCCTTCTTCATCATCCTCTTTCCCTTCTCCTTCTCTCTCTCGTCTCTACCTCTCTCCTTCTCTCCCATTCCTTCACCCCCTCTCCCCTCTACCTTCCTATCATCCTCTCTCCCTTGTCTCCTTCTCTCCCTCTTCTCTACTCCTTCCCTCTCTTCTCTCCCTCCTCTTCCCTCTTATCCCCCTCTTCTTCTTTTTCTCTCCTTATCCTTCTCTCTTCTTCTTCTTCTTCTTCTTCTTCTCTCTCCCCATTTTATCCTTCTTCATCATCGTCTTTCCCTTCTCCTTCTCTCTCTCGTCTCTACTTCTCTCCTTCTCTCCCATTCCTTCACCCCCTCTCCCCTCTACTTTCCTATCCTCCTCTCTCCCTTGTCTCCTTCTCTCTCCCTCTTCTCTCCTCCTTCCCTTTCTTCTCTGCCTCTCTTCTCTCCCTCCTCTTCCCTCTTCTCCTTCATTTTCTATCTCCCTCCTCCTTCTCTCGCTCTCTCTCTCCCTTCCTCTCCCTCTTCTCTCCTCCCTCTCCTTTTCTCTCTCTTTCACTTCTCTATCCTCCCTCCCTCTCTGCTCTTGTCTATTCTCGTGGACTCTCTCTCCCTCTTCCTTCTATCTCCTTCTCCTCTCTCTGCTCTTCTAATCCTCTTTTCTCCACTCTCCTTCTCTCTCCTTTCTCTACCTCTTACTCTCGTTCTCCATATCTCTTCTCTTTTTTTTGCAAAGCAAAAAGGGAGGCTTAGCCTCGAATTTCTATTAATTAGCAAAGTTTACAACCTACAAAATTTTTCGTTTAGTCTCGCGGGAGTATGCTACATGCATATCCGGCTACTACAATAATATATCCCGACATACAAGTATTGCATCATGACATTGCTACATCAAATCAGCCCTACATCACACAATGTATCATCCATGCTACGCCCAAGTCTCCTTAAATTTCTGGTATTCCTCGTCGTTTCTTGCTAGGCTCTTCACTCTTTGTCCCATACATCGGACTATATCCTTAATTGCTGCCACAATGTCATCCGGCTTCTTCTTTTCATCTTCGAAAATTCTGCGATTTCGTTCTTGCCACACTTCATGTATCATTGCATTAAAGGCCCATCTCCTCTTTCCCTTCTTCGCTCCTCTCCCCGTTCTCTCTCTCTCCCTTCTCCCTCTCCTTACCTTCTCTCTCCTTCTCCCTCCTATCCTATTCTCTTCCCACTACCCTCCTTTCTCTCTCTCGCTTTTCTATCTCCTTATCCCTCTCCTCCACTCACCTCTATCGTTTCCCCTCCTCCTCTATCTCTCTTTCTTCTCTCCTACTCAATCTCTACTCTCCCTTCTCTATCTCGTTCCCTTCCCCTTCCCTCTTCTCCTCCTTTCCTTCTCTGTCCTCCTCTCATTCTCTTGTTTCCTCTCACCTCCTCTCTTGTTCCCTCCCTCTATCTTCTTCTTCTCTCTCTCCCCCTCTTCTCCCTCTCTCTCCTCCCCTCTTATCCTCTCCTTCTCTCTCCCTCCTTCTCCGCTCTCTCCTCTTATCCCTACGTCTCCTCTCGTTCCCTCTCTCTTCTCTTTCTCTCTCTCTTCCTCTCCTCTCCTTCTCCCTCCTCTTCTCTCTCTCCTTTAATCCCTTCATCTCCTCTCCTTGCCCCTCTCTTCTCCTTCTTCTTTTTTTCTCTCACCTTCCCTTCTCTGTCTCCTCCTCTCCCTCTCGTCTTCTCCATTTCCCTCTCTCTCCTTCTCCCTCTTATTATCTCTCTCTCCTCTTATCTTTCCTCTCTTCTTTCTCCTTCTCTATCTCCCTCTTATCCCTCTCCTTCTCTCCTTTTCTCTCTCCCTCTTATCCCTTTCCTCCACTCCCTCCTCCTTCTCTTCCTTCTCTCGCTCTCTCTCCCTATTTCTCCCTCCTATCTCTTCTCTTCTCTCTCTCCTCTTTTCTGTTCTCCTTCTCTCTTCTCTCCTTATCCTTATCCCTATTCTCTCTTCTCTACCTCTATCCTTCTCTCTCTCCCTTCTCCTTTCTCCTAGGGTTGTCTACCTCTCTCTCTTCTCCTTCTCTCCCCCCTCTTCTTCTTCTCCTTCTCTCTCTTCCCTCTTCTCTGCCTTCTCATTATCCTTATCCTTCTCCTCCTCTCTCCCTTCTCATTTCTCTCACCTTTTCTTTCTCTCTCTTCCTTCTCTCCCTCTCTCCTTATCCCTTTCTCCTTATGCCACTCTCTTTATCTCTATCTCCTCTCTCCTTCTCCCTCTTCTTCTCTCCCTCCTCTCGCTTCTCCTTTTCTCCCAATCGTTCTCTCTCTCCTCGTCCCATTCTGTAGAGCCATTCTCTCTCTCTCTCTCTCTCTCTCTCTCTCTCTCGTTCTACCCCTCTCTTATCTCCTTCTATACCACTCTCCTCTCTCATTCTTTCATCTTCTCTTTCTCTCATCTCCCTTGCGTCATCTCTATCTCCCTCATATTCCCTCTCCTCTCCCTTCCCTCTTATCCCACTCCCCTTCTTCTTCTCTCCTTATCCTTCTCTCTTCTTCTTCTTCTCTCCCCATTTTATCCTTCTTCATCATCCTCTTTCCCTTCTCCTTCTCTCTCTCGTCTCTACCTCTCTCCTTCTCTCCCATTCCTTCACTCCCTCTCCCCTCTACTTTCCTATCCTCTCTCCCCCTTGTCTCTTTCTCTCTCCCTTTTCTCTCCTCCTTCCCTCTCCTCTCTGCCTCTCTTCTCTCCCTCCTCTTCCCCCTTCTCCTTCATTTTCTATCTCCCTCCTCCTTCTCTCGCTCTCTCTTCCTCTCCCTCTTCTCTCCTCCCTCTCCTTTTCTCTCTCTCTCTTCCTCTCCCTCTTCTCTCCTCCCTCTCCTTCTCTCTCTCTCTCTCTTGCTCTCCCTCTTCTCTCCTCCCTCTCCTTTTCTCTCTCTTTCCCTTATCTATCCTCCCTCCCTCTCTTCTCTTGTCTATTTTCGTGTTCCCTCTCTCCCTCTTCCTTCTATCTCCTTCTCCTCTCTCTGCTCTTCTTATCCTCTTTTCTCCACTCTCCTCTCTCCCTTCTCTACCTCTCACTGTCCTTCTCCATATCTCTTCTCTCTCTCTCTCCCTTTCCCTCTCTTTTCTTCTCTCTCTTCCCATTTCTACTCTTCTCTACCACTCTTCTCCTCCTCCTCCCTCTTCTCCTTCTCTCCTTCTCCTTGTTCTACCCCTCACCTTTTCTCTCTTCTCCTTTTCTCACTCTCCCTCTAGATACTCTTTCTCTTCTCCTTCTCTCTCGTTCACTCTCTCCTCATCTTTCTCCTTATCTCTCTTTCATTCTCTCTCTTTCTCCCTCTCTCCTCCCTTCCTCTTCTCTCTCACTCTCCTTCTCTCCCTCTCTTCTGCACCCCCTTCTCTCTCTTCTCTCCCTCGTCTCTCCTTCTCTCTCTCCTCTTCTCTCGTTTCCTCCCTCCTCTGTTCTCCTTCCCTTTCCCTCTTCCTTATCTCTTCTTCTCTCTCTTTCCTCTTTCCCCATCTCTCCTCTTCCCTCTTCTCGTTCCCTATCTCCCTCTTATGCTCTCATTCTCTCCTTATAAGGATAACTAGAGAAGGAAGAGACGAGTGAGAGGGAGAGAAATAGAAGGAGAGGAGGAGAGGGAAGATGAGAAGGAGAGGGGACTCCTCTCTCTATCTCCTCTTTCCCTTCTTCGCTCCTCTCCCCATTCTCTCTCTCTCCCTTCTCCCTGTCCTTACCTTCTATCTCCTTCTCCCTCCTATCCTCTTCTCTTCCCACTACCCTCCTTTCTCTCTTGCTTCTCTATCTCCTTATCCCTCTCCTCCACCTTCTCTCCTACTCTATCTCTACTCTCCCTTCTCTATCTCGTTCCCTTCCCCTTCCATCTTCTCCTCCTTTCCTTCTCTGTCCTCTCATTCTCTTGTTTCCTCTCACCTCCTCTCTTGTTACCTCTCTCCTTCTTCTCTCTCTCCCCCTCTTCTCCCTCTCTCTCTCCTCCCCTCTTCTCCTCTCCTTCTCTCTCCCTCCCACCCGCTCTCTCCCTCCTTCTCCACTCTCTCCTCTTATCCCTCCGTCTCCTCTCGTTCCCTCTTCTCCTCCTTTCCTTCTCTGTCCTCCTCTCATTCTCTTGTTTCCTCTCACCTCCTCTCTTGTTCACTCTCTCCTTCTTCTTCTCTCTCTCCCCTGACTGCCAGGACTGCCGGTCGGCCACCCCCGATCGCCGGCCGACCACCCATCACCGGCTCCGGCCTGCTGCCACCGCCGGACGGTGAGAACTCCGGCGAGGAGAGAAAGGGAGCAAATGAGAAGGACAAAGAGAAGGAACGTGAGGGAAGGCGAGAATGGCCGGAAAAGACTGACTCCTCTAGCCAAGACTTGGGCGTCACTTTTCAGCCCCTCACCTCCCATGGCTGAGAAACTTGCTTTCGTGCCACCGGTCGTTGAAGGGGGTGAAAGTTTCGGCCAATACAAGGTGAAGGAACTTGTGCAACAATGGGATATGATGTTGGTAGGGTGCTTGGTGGGATTCCGACCACACATGCCAACTCTCGAACAACATTTGAAACGCATTTGGAAGATCAAAGGAGAGCTCTCCATCTTCCGCCGCCAACATGGGTATTTTCTCATTCGTTTCTCCATTGTTGAGGACATGAAACTCCCACTAGAGGGTGGACCGTGGATGGTGAGGGGAGCCCCACTTGCCATCCAACCTTGGTCAAGGATGTTGTGCATGCGACAAGAAAAGGTGACGAAGATACCCATTTGGGTGCGCTTGCCGGAACTTGAGCTGAAATTTTGGTCGCCGGAGCTCATCTCCACCATTGCGAGTGTGCTTGGTAGGCCTATTACTCTTGATGAAGACACAAAGCTCCGGAGGTGGCTAGGATTTGCTCGGGTGTGTGTCGAAATTTGTGCCGGTTTTGACTACCCGAGAAAGGTGAAGATGAGGGATGAGGATGGGAACGTTGAAGAGGTGGAGGTGCAATACGAATGGAGACCAAAGTCATGCCCAAAGTGTGCCTCCTTTGGCCACTCGGGTGAGGCTTGTGGCAAGAAGGCCACTCGACGCGAATGGCGGGAAGTTAGTGGAGCACAAGTGGCAAAGCCGCCGGTGAGGAAGGAAAATCCGAAAAAAACAGCCATGTTAATGGACAAACAACACCCATCCGAGGTAGATGGGGATGAGGACGTGAAGAATGATGCGGGGGAGGAAGGGAAATGCGAAGAATTGGTGGTGGTGGAGCTCGTCGGAGTTGCCGCCGGAGCTGCCGCTGGCCAGGCCACAGGAGGAGGAGGAGGAACGGTCCTCCTGGATGAGGAGGAGGAGGGGGCACGTGAGGGGTCATGTGTGCTAGGGGGGACAAGTTCTTCCATGGTTGTTGGAGGGAAAGCAAAAAGAGCCAATGAGGATTTGCCACATCAAAAGAAGAATGGAGAGGAAGCTTTGGCAGCCATGACAGCCACTAGGGAGGCGCCACGTGGAGGGGAGAAGAGGCAAAAGACTGTTTTCCTCTTTAGGGACCACAATGAGGATAAGGTTGGAAGAGAAATTCAAATGTGTGGGGACCAAAGGCATGTGTGTGCACATGGGGACCATGGAGGAAAAAATGGGGACCATGGACCACATGGTGCACTTGGGGACCACGAATTTGAAATGTGGAGGGAAGAGGAGTTTTCTTTGGGCTCTCATTTTGAAGGTGAAAATTTATGTGATGGGCCTTCCCTTGGGCTGAATCGTGGGCTACAATTTGGGCCCATTGGACCACATAGGGGTCATGAAGAAGAGGGGGCAATTCAGGTGGAGAAACTTCATGGAGATACCGGGAGGGAGAAAGCTCGACTACGCTCCCCACCACCCTCGGTGGATCTAGATGAGATATCCCCTCAAGCTGGATTCCAAGGCGTTCGTGAGGCCGTGCTAAGGCAACAACGAGCAAAGATTGGGGAGCCAAGTACACCAATACGTGAGGACCTCACGCCGAGTGATATTGAGGAGGCTGCGATCTTTGGCCTTGACCATGCCGAGTATAAACGCCTGAGGGATAAGTTTGAAAGCATGGAGACAGACTACGAAGATCCAGAGGAGCCATGGAGCTATGGCTCGGGGAGTCAAGTCGTGAGAGGCTACCTTGGAAAAGACGAGACGAGTCAAAAGAAATCAAAGAAGAAAGAGAAGCGAAGGAAAGGGAGACGATGAGTGAACGAGTGCTATACTCGAGACGTAGGATCTAGGATCTGTTGTTAGATTAGCGCGAGTCGATGTAACGTTTAAATTTTCGCGATATGAACTGCTCAAGCTAGGGCAGTTCCTAGCACTCCATTGTATGCTTTTTTGCATGTACGTTTATTGAGGCATCAATAAATTTAGCGGCTCTGCCGAGACCGCCCTTTTATTTTGCAAAAAAAAAGAAGAGAGAAGGATAAGGAGAGAAGAAGAAGAAGAGCGGGATAAGAGGGAAGGGAGAGGAGAGGGAATATGAGGGAGATAGAGATGAGACAAGGGAGATGAGAGAAAGAGAAGAGGGAAGAATGAGAGAGGAGAGTGGTAGAGAAGGAGATAAGAGAGGGGTAGAACGAGAGAGAGAGAGATAGAGAGAATGGCTCTACAGAATGGGACGAGGAGAGAGAGAAGGATTGGGAGAAAAGGAAAAGCGAGAGGAGGGAGAGAAGAAGAGGGAGAAGGAGAGAGGAGAGAGAGATAAAGAGAGTGGCATAAGGAGAAAGGGATAAGGAGAGAAGAAAGAGATAGAGAACGAGAAGAGGGGGGTTTCTATGGGTTTCTTAGGTCTTTTTTCACGTTTTTCCACTTAAATCTTCGTTTTTTCCACTCAAATGGAGCGATTTAGTCGCTCTTCTCAAGATTTTATGCATGATGGAGGTTGTGGCAAGCATTTGGACCTCCAAAATGCTCATTTTGACCGTCAAGACGTGTCGGAGGAGGGGAGGCCGAGCCACATTGGGAAAGAAGGGGGTTCTACTCCAAAGAAATGGACGGATTTGTTCTCCTCTTGTCCAAGGGCATCCACGGCCCTTGAGTTTGTGGAGCCGGAAGTGAAGGAGGGGGTGCGCATGGCAAGGTGCTCGAAAGAAGAGGTGGTGGAGGCATTGAAGAAATGGGACAAGGTATTGCTTGGTTACTTTGTTGATTTCAAACCACATCTTCCCACGTTAGAGAAGTACTTGCAAAGGGTGTGGAAGCTCACCGGAGGTTTGGAAGTGATCCGACGGCAAGAGGGGTTACTTTTATTTAGGTTCACGATTTACAAGGACTTGGAGTATGTTCTTGAGAATGGTCCTTGGTTTGTGAGGGGCACACCTCTAGTTGTGAAAAGATGGACGCCCACCACCATGATGAAGAGGGAGAAGATGTCCACGGTGCCCATTTGGATTCGCTTGCCGGAGTTAGATTTGAGGTTTTGGTCACCAAAAAATTTGAGCACCATACCTAGTGTTATCGGAAGGCCACTCTACATGGATGAGAACACGGCGGTGGGGAGGAGATTGGCTTATGCACGTTTGTGTGTGGAGGTACCATGCACATTTTATTACCCATCAAAAATCCGAGTTCAAGTGGAGGATGGCGAGGAGGAGGACATTGTGGTGGAGTATGAGTGGAGATTGGGATATTGTGTTGATTGCAAGGAATTCGGCCATACTCCGGTCAAGTGCCCAAACAAAGTCCGAGAGGAGGTGCAAGAGAAGCCGGCCGGGAAGAAGAAGATTAAAGAATGGGTTGTCGTTGGAAAAGGAGGAAGAGGAATAAGAGCAAGAGAGGAGGAGGGCGAAGCCGAGGTGATTGGATTGGGCGTTGAGAGAGAGGAATTGGAGCTGCCGGAATCGGTCACCGGCGAGGAGGGGCTGCTCGGAGGTGGGCTGGGAAAGGTCACCGGTGGTGTCCTTGGGGGTGAGGTGGCCATGGAGGTTGGTGCACATGGTCCAAACCATGAGGGACAAAAAGTTAGTGGAGGGGGACAAAAAGCAAGAGAAGGACAAAAAGGAAAAGGTGTCATAGGAAAAGGAAAGGCTGATTTGGTTGAGCCAATCATGGGTGGGGATTTCGAAATTGGTCTTATTCCTCCTCCTTTGGGCAGCCATGAAGCAAATCAAAATGAGACACATGGTGAGGTGGCCATGGAGGTTGGTGCATATGGTCCAAACCATGAGGGACAAAAAGTTAGTGGAGGGGGACAAAAAGCAAGAGAAGGACAAAAAGGAAAAGGTGTCATAGGAAAAGGAAAGACTGATTTGGTTGAGCCAATCATGGGTGGGGATTTCGAAATTGGTCTTATTCCTCTTCCTTTGGGCAGCCATGAAGCAAATCAAAATGAGACACATGGAAAGGGGAAATCAAATGATGGGAGGCCAAACCAAAATGAGACAAGTGGCAAGGGAGTAAGTGGAGGGAATGGAATTGATATGCATGCACATGAGGGGGTGCTACTCTCTACACGTGAAGAGGAAAAACAAGATGGGGATTTCGAAATTGCTCTTATTCCTCCTCCTTTGGGCAGCCATGAAGCAAATAAAAATGTGACACATGGAAAGGGGAAAGCAAATGATGGGAAGTCAAACCAAAATGCGACAAAATGCAAGGGAGTAAGTGGAGGGAATGGAATTGATATGCATGCACATGAGGGGGTGCTATTCTCTACACGTGAAGAGGAAACACAAGATGAGAGGTGGATTTCTCCAAAGCATGGGGTTCGAAGCTCTATTGTGGTGCTCACTCGAAGTGGTGCATTGGGAGGGGGTACAAGTGGTCGGTTCGAAGCTCTTATGGGTTTGGTTGACGTGGGTCAGCCCGAGGGAGGAGATAAGGATGTGGAGCAACGAATCGGGGAGAAGAGGCCGGGAATTAAAGTGTTATCACCACCACCACCGGTGGACTTGTCATCTATCTCCCCACAACCGGAGGTGTTTAAAGCCGTTTGTGAGAAGGCGTTGGGGCAACAACGAGCAAATCGAGGTGGGAAGGGATCTCGATCCCCTACTCCAAAGCCATGAATGTCCTTGTTTGGAATGTGCGTTGCGCAAATCTCCCCGGTCGTGCACTTATGATAAGGGGTAAAATAAAGGAAGCAAAGGCGGATGTAGTGTGCATCGTGGAACACAAAGTCAAAACAAAAAAGTTGGATAGATTTCGAAGGGCAATATGGGGGAATAACAAGTGGGCGGCGAATAATATGATTGTGGACTCCGGAAGAGTGCTTGTGATGTGGGATGAATGCAAAGTGGATCTCCATGTTACATGGGAGACATCGCAATTACTACAACTTGAAGGAAGAGAATTAAGAAATGGGAAACACATTGTTATTACGGCGGTGTATGGGGAAAATGGATACATGGAACACCGAAGGTTATGGGAGGACTTGGAAGGAGCGGCACCTTTGGATACCACACCTTGGCTTGTGTGTGGTGACTTCAATTGCATACGAGGGCGGGGTGAAAAGAGGGGTGGTTCGGGTTTCAACATCACGGCTATGGATGATTTTAATGTATGTTTGGATCGTTTGCAACTACTTGAAGTACCGTCAACGGGTGGGGAATTCACATGGACTAACTCATCAAAGGGAGAGGCGTGCATTGAAACTAGGATTGATACGATCCTTATGACATAAGCATGGTTGGCTGAATTTCCAGATGTAGCCTATGTCGTGGGTGAAAGGGAGCTTAGTGATCATTCGCCACTTCTCATGACAACAGAAAATAAGGGTGAGAGGAAGGCAAGAATGTTTCGATTTGCTAATTTTTGGGCCGATCATGAGGGGTTTGAGGACGTGGCAAGCTCGGCATGGGCAAACTTGGTAGATGGGACGCCCATGTTCCGGGTCGTAGCAAAATTGGGCATGGTCAAGGAGGCGTTGAAGAAGTGGAGTAAGGAAACGTTTGGGAATCCAGAAAGTAGAGTGGGAGAAGCGAAGCATGCACTTGAAGAAGTGCGGCATCAAAGAAGGACATATCCGGAGGATGATAGGTTACAAGAGCAAGAGACTAGATGCAAAGAGGAGCTCGATCGTGCACTAGTTTGGGAGGAATCCATCTTGAGGCAAAAATCGAGGATTAAGTGGTTACGTGAAGGAGACCGGAACTCGAGATTCTTTCATGCTTCCCTTCGTGTGAGGAGAGCCACCAATAATGTGAGACGAGTGTTGGAAGGGGGAAATACATTCGAGAGTGAGGAGGAGATTCGAGAGGCGTTTAGGCGTCGTTACTCTAACTTGTTTGCTAATGGTTTTCAGGTACAAAATCTTGACACACAAATCCTCTTCCCACGACTTGAGGAGGGGGAAGCAACAACACTAGTGAAGGACTTGTCCATGGAAGAATTGGAGAAAGTGGTGATGAATTCAAATGTGGACAAGGCGCCGGGACTCGATGGCTTCAATGCAAAGTTTTTCAGGTGCTCTTGGTCGTGGCTGAAAAGAGATGTTTTTAAAGCGTTGGACTCCTTCATGCGAAGTGGGAAATTGCTAGCTCAAGCCAACTACACATCAATCACACTCATCCCGAAGAAGACGACACCATGCACGGTGGATGATTACTGGCCCATCTCCTTATGCAACATGATCTACCGATATCTATCCAAGGTGTTGGCGAATAGATTAAAGAAGGTTTTGCCAAGGTTGGTTGGGGAAACACAAAGTGCGTTCGTGAGTGGTTGAAGGATTAGTGACAACATCTTGCTTGCACATGAAGTCTATCACAACATGCACTTGAACCGTGGGAAAGGGCGTATGTGTCTCAAGTTAGATCTTCGGAAGGCATACGATTCAGTGTCTTGGAAGTTCCTTGAAGAGGTGCTGAAGAGGTTTGGGTTCCCGAGTACATGGAGGAAGTGGATGATGGCGTGTGTGAGGGCATCGTTTGTGGTGACGGTGAATGGAGGCAACTCAAAGCCATTTCGAGCAACAAATAGACTTCGGCAAGGGGACCCTCTAGCTCCCTACTTGTTTGTACTTTGCATGGAGACATTGAGCGTCATGATAAAAAACGAGGTGGAGGAAGGAGCGATCAAACCAAGTAGATGTGGGGACATTCCGATATCCCACCTTTTGTTCGCCGATGATGTGATGGTGTTCGCGGATGCTACACGAGCTAATGCCTGTGCTATAAAAGAGGTTCTCTCCAAATTCTCAGCCATGTCGGGTCTTAAATTGAATACAACTAAGAGCCAAGTGTTCCTTGGGGGTGATGCACAAGATGGGCAATGGATATGTGAACACTTGGAGATGGAGAGGGTGGAATTCCCTGTTTTCTATTTGGGACTGCCATTGTTCTCATCACGCTTGGGAAAACAACATTGTTCGAGCCTCATTGAGAAGGTGAAAGCTAGATTGAGCACTTGGAAGCGAAATCACCTTTCCATGGCGGGTAGGGTGGAGTTGGTGCGAAGTGTCTTGGTCTCGTTTAGCATATATTGGACTTCAGCTTTCTTACTACCCAAAACCGTCTTGAGGGAGGTGGAGAGTATCATGATACACTTTGTGTGGGGGGCCCAAAAAAGTGGGTGGCCGTGGCATGGAAAGACATATGCACACCAAAGAAGAAGGGCGGCTTGGGGCTGAAGAGACTCACGGAATGGAATGAAGTAGGCATGTTACGCCTCTTTTGGTTGGTAGTTGAGAATGGAGGCTCGTTATGGGTGTGTTGCATGCGACGGAAATACTTGAGAAATCGGTCCATTTGGCTAGCTCGGCCACCATCGACTTCCTCGTGGGCATGGAGAGGCATCCTAAGTGTTCGTGACATAGCGAAGGAGAAAATTCAGTACCAAGTTGGGGATGGGAAGTCTATTCGTTTCTTCCTTGACCCATGGTGTGGAATGTCGTTCATAAGCCGACCGGGGGGAGATTGGCTCAAACATAATATGGGTGTTCCAATTGACACTTATGTGTCTTATTTTATTCGGGATGGGGTGTGGAACCTCCCCTTCCCACGTAGTTTGGAGATGGAGGAACTTTGGCCACGTATTATGGATACCCCCATCTCGGGTGGGATTGACAAACCGACCCGAATTGGAATGAGGAGTAACAACTTCACAACCAAGGAGGCGTGGACATGGGTAACTCAAGAGAAGGAGGATGTGGTTTGGGCCCCCTTGGTGTGGCATAAGCACCATGTTCTGAAGCACGCAATGACAATTTGGAGGGCTTTACGTGGAAGACTCACAACAAAGTGCCTCATGAAGCAGAGGGGAGCCACGCATGATACCACATGTGTACTTTGTGAGGACGGAGAGGAAGATATGGCACATCTTTTTTGGAAATGCGAGTACACAAGACATGTGTGGGCACAAATTCGGGGGGTGCTAAAGTTAAGCATGGATGTAGAAGAAACAATGGAAGCCGAGGTACAACGGGTTATCCGGATTGGAGGAGGGGCTGCAACAGTAAATATCATGCGGTCAGCCTTGGGATTGGTGGTCCATGAATGTTGGCAAGAAAGAAATAGGCGCATCTTTGATGACGAGAAGAGGCGCCGGTGGATGTTATTCAAAGTGTGAAGGAAGGAGCGCGAATCGTGGGGAGGAGCTTCAAGGACATTCGAGAAGATCCCGCGAGTTGGAGTGACTTTCAAAGAGCATGGACATAGTGAGGTGAAATATTTTGTAATAAGTAGTAGAATGGGAAGCCTTGCATGGCGATAGAATTGTAATAGTGGCCGGGTGTGCATATGGCACCCCCCGCGGACTTTAGACTCAAATTATGTAGGTTGTAATTTACACACACTTAATTGATTTAGAGGCTAAGCCTCCCTTTTGCTTTGCAAAAAAAAAAAGAGAGATAATAAGAGGGAGAAGGAGATAGAGGGAAATGGAGAGGACGAGAGGGAGAGGAGGAGACAAAGAAGGGAAGGTGAGAGAAAAAAGAGAAGGAGAAGAGAGGGGCAAGGAGAGGAGATGAAGGGATTAAAGGAGAGAGAGAAGAGGAGGGAGAAGGAGAGGAGAGGAAGAAGAAGGGAGAGAGAGCGAAAAAAGTAGGAGAGAGAAGCTCTGGGGATAGCATGGGGAAACCTATGGTGTTTCTAGGTTACTTTTAACGTTTTTTCCACCAAAACACTCGATTTCTTTAGCAAATGGAGCATTTGCAACGTTCTAACACCATTGGGAGGCCGGTTGGAGATGGTGGCGCTAACAAGCATCTCCAAGAGGCAAGCTTAAGTCGTGGAAACGCGGGGAAGGATGATGAAAGTGGTGCGCACTCCACTTTTGAAGAGGAACACCGACCTAGGAAGTGGTCGGAGCTCTTCTCGGTCAGTGCTATGGCATCAACGGTGTTAAAGTACAGGCCACCGGAGGAGAAGGATGGGATGAAGGTGGCAGTGCACTAGAGAAGAAGTGGAGGATGCACTTAAGTCATGGGATAAGTTACTTTTTGGTTACTTTGTGGATTTCAAGCCGCATTTGCCGACGTTGAAGCGTTATCTTCATAAGCTATGGAGACTTTCCGGTGCCGTGGAGGTGATTAAAAGGCGAGAGGAGTTCTTGTTATTTCGCTTTACTTTGGAAGATGACCGGAAACACGTCTTGAGCATGGACCTTGGTTCGTTAGGGGAACCCCACTAGTAGTGCAAAAGTGGACGGCGGAAACGGAGATGAAGAGGAACAAGATATCGACCATACCAATTTGGGTAAGATTGCCGGAACTTAACCTTCGGTTTTGGTCACCAAGAATCTTGGGGAATATCATTAGTGTGCTTGGGAAACCGTTATACATGGATGCAAACACCGCATCCGGGAGGAGGCTATCCTATGCTCGTGTGTGTGGAAGTGGGGAACACTTTCTCCTACCTGGCGTTGTGGGAGTGCAAGTCGAGGGGGGGAGGGTGGAATCGGTGGAAGTGGAATATGAATGGAAACCGGAACATTGTGGGGGGTGCAATGAATTTGGCCATAGTTTGGAGAGATGCCCGAAGCAACCAAGGGGAGGGGGGAAGTCGACGGCAAATGTGGTGGGGAAAGCACCTAAGGTGTCGCATGAGTGGGTCCAAGTGGGAAGGAAGGGAAGCAAAGATGCATCTCGATCGAAGGAGTGTTTGGATGAAGGAATCACTTGGGCCAAGGATGATGCCGACACTAGAGAGGGAGAGGAGGAGCACGTTCAAGTGGGGGAGGAGATGGGAACGGAATCCGTCAAGGGAGGAACGGAAAAGGTGGGCCAAGGGATGGTAAAGTTAACGGAGAAGGAACAAAACGTGGTTGAAGAAGAGCCAAACTTTGTGCAACAAATTTTCGTGGTCCAAGAGGGAGCAAGTTCAAATGAGCCAATCATGGAGGAGACACAAAAGGTGGAAGGAGTAGAACCAATAAAAATGCAGCAAAATTTCGTGGTCCACCATGGAGCATGTTCAAATGAGCCAATCATGGAGGAGTTCCCACCTTTGGGGGGGACAAAGGCTGCCACAAGTAAGGAAGGGACACTTGGCCCCAATTGGAGCACTAGTGGAGACAAAAGCACAAAAGGACAAAAAGAAAAGCAACCTTCCTCCACACCAATCATTGGGGAGCATTCCAAAGGGGATTCTCTAGTATTAAAGAGTGGACAAGAGTGCAATATTTCCCACTTAACGCATGAAGGAGATAAAAGAGGAAAAGGAGGATTAATTGAAAAGGTTAGTCCAACGATTGGTGCTAATCACGGATTAAGTGAAGTGTGTGATGTTTTTTCGGATCAGACCCATTACCGAAACAAGGGAGGTGTTGTGTCCCATTCTAAATCAGCCCAAGTTAGTATTACAAGAGGAAAAGGAAGGTTTGATATCCTAGCCGCACTAGATGGGGACGTCGAGGCAAAGGAGAAGAACGGAAGTGAAGAAGAGGAAAATGGGAAAGAAACGTGTGGTGAACATAGAAGAAAGCTCGTGTCCCCACTTATGGACGTGGATCTTGAAGCCATCTCACCTCAACCCGATGTGTTTCGTGCTATTCGTGAGAAGGGATTGGAGAAACAGAAGACAATTCGGGGTGGTAAGGGACGTAAGTCCCCTAGTGCGCAATGATGAACATCCTAGTGTGGAATGTGCGCGGAGCTAATGGCCCCGGCCGTGCGCATATGATTAGGGGGCGAATAAGAGAAGTAAAGGCGGATATTGTTTGTCTCTTGGAGCACAAAGTGAAGACAAAGAAACTAGAGAGGTTTCGGAAGGCTCTTGGGGCAAAAGCTTGGGCGGCAAACAATGTGGTGGTTGACTCGGGAAGGATCATAGTTCTTTGGGATGAGAGCAAGGTTGACCTTAAGTTGGTGTACGAGACTACACAACTACTCCAATTTGAAGGGCGGGAGAAGACTCTCGATTGCAATATAGTGATCACGGCGGTGTATGGGGAGAATAGTCACTTGGAGAGGCGTGCGTTGTGGGAAGACCTTGCAAGGGCTGCCCCCTCCGACTCAAGCCCGTGGCTAGTAGGTGGTGATTTCAATTGCATTCGATGGCCACGTGAAAAATGTGGAGGTGCGGAGTGCAACATTGTGGCTATGGATGACTTTAATCGTTGTGTGGACCATTTGCAACTCGTGGAGGTGCCATCTACCGGGGGGAATTCACATGGACAAATTCATCGCAAGGGGAAGCTTGTATTGAGACACGCATTGACCGGATCCTCATGTCCCATGCATGGTTGGAGGCTTTTCCGGAGTCGTTCTACGTCGTGGGTGCGAAGGACCTTAGTGACCATGCTATGCTTAACCTTTCTACGGTTAATGAGGGACCAAGGAAGAAGAAGAATTTTCGGTTTGTAAATTTTTGGCCGGACCATGAACAATTTCCGGAGGTGGTGAAAGAGGCGTGGGCTACGTGGGTGGAGGGTACTCCAATGTTTAGAGTTGCGGCAAAGCTTACTTTGGTCAAAGAGGCACTCAAGAAGTGGAGCTTTGAAAATTTCGGAAACGTTGAAGAAAGAGTGCGTGAAGCTCGATTAGCACTTGAGGATGTGAGGTGTTGGAGGACAACCCATCGGGATGATGAGGGACTTGTGTTTCAAGAAGTGGAATGTAAGGAGATTTTGCAACTTGCGTTGGCACGAGAGGAAGCATTGGTGAGACAGAAATCGAGGGTGAGGTGGTTACGTGAAGGTGACCAAAACTCAAGGTTTTTCCATGCATCCCTTAGAGTGAGGAAAGCCACCAATCATGTGAGAAGAGTGAGTGAGGGAGAGACATTGTTTGAAGAGGAGGGAGCCATCCGGGAAGCCTTCCGGAGGAGATACTCTAACTTGTTTGCTAGTGGTTTTCAGGTACACTCCTTGGACACGACAATCCAATTCCCTCATTTGGAGGAAGTGGAGGCAAGGGCGCTCATCAAACCTTTGGCCATCCAAGAGCTTGAACGCGTGGTGAAAAGGGCAAATGTGGACAAGGCACCGGGGCCCGATGGTTTTAATGCTAAATTCTTTCGAGTGGTATGGGATTGGATCAAAGATGACATGTTCAAGGCTGCCGAGTCCTTCTTCAAGAGTGGGAAACTCCTCCGATAGTTCAACTACACATCCATCACCTTAATCCCGAATAAAGCAACACCCGCAACGGTGGATGACTACCGGCCTATCTCTCTTTGTAAGGTGTATCGGTACTTGTCGAAGATCCTAGCGAATCGGTTAAGGAAGTGTTACCAAAGTTGGTGGGAGAAACTCAAAGCGCTTTTGTAAGTGGGAGAAGAATTAGGGATAACATCCTCCTCGCACATGAGATTTGTCACAATATGCACTTGGGTAGAGGCAAAGGACGCATGTGTTTGAAGTTGGACCTCCGGAAGGCGTATGATTCAGTGTCGTGGGAGTTTCTTGAGGAAGTACTAAGGAGATTTGGGTTCCTTCCCCTTTGGCGGAAGCTTATCATGACGTGCGTCCGAGCTTCCTTTGTGGTGACAGTTAATGGGGAGAACTCAAGACCGTTTGGTGCCACGAATGGACTTCGACAAGGTGACCTACTTGCCCCTTATCTTTTTGTGATGTGCATGGAGGTGTTGAGTGCTATGTTTCGAAAGGAAGTGGAATGTGGGAACCTTGACCCGACAACATGTAGGGATATCCCGGTATCACACCTATTATTTGCGGATGATTTTATGGTGTTTGCAGCAGCAACAAAGGAAAATGCTCGAGTGATTAAAAGGGTACTCATGGATTTCTCTTCATCATCGGGGCTGCAACTAAATGTGGCCAAGAGCCAGGTGTTTATGGGGGGAATGGTCACGGATGGTGAATGGATTTGTGCACACTTGGGCATGCAAAGAGTGGAGTTTCCGGTTATGTACTTGGGATTACCACTCTTCTCTTCGCGGCTTGCAAGGCAGCATTGCATGGGATTGATAAACAAGGTACATGCTCGACTTAGCACTTGGAAGCAGAATCATTTGTCTATGGCGGGCCGAGTGGAGCTTGTGAGGAGTATCCTAGTTTCACTTAGTATCTATTGGACCTCAACTTTCCTCATTCCACGAAAGGTGTTGAAGGAAGTAGAGAGTATTATGATCCATTTCGTATGGGGTGGACCAACAAAATGGGTAGTTGTGGCTTGGCGGGACATATGCATGCCAAAGGACGAAGGAGGGTTAGGTCTTAAGCAACTCACAGATTGGAATAATGCTGGCCTCCTACGTCTCTTGTGGTTGGTTGTGGAGGATGGAAACTCGCTTTGGGTGTGATGTGTGCGAAGAAAGTACCTTAGAAACCGAAGTATTTGGACAGCCCGGCCCCCCTTCACTTTGTTCGTGGGCATGGAGAGGCATACTACGTGTGCGTGAGTTGGCAAAGGAAAAGATCCAATACCAAGTTGGAGATGGGACATCCATTCGGTTCTTCACAGATCCGTGGTGCGGTAGGCCGATGGTTTGTCTACCTCGAGGTGACCGCATCCATTACGATATGGGTGTCCCAAAGGATGTTTGGGTCTCATATTTTATTCGTGACGGTACTTGGAGACTACCTTTCCCTCGCTCCATGGACATGGAGGAGCTATGGGCAAAGATTTGGCAAACTAAGATCCATGGTGGGCAGGATTTACCTACAAGAGTGGGAGCTACGAATGACAAGTTTACTATGAAGGAGGCATGGAGTTGGGTGATACCAAGGCGGAGTAAAGTGGGCTGGAGTTCTATGGTGTGGCATAAGAATCACATCCCAAAGCATGCTATGACGCTTTGGAGGGCAATGAGGGGTAGGTTGGTAACGAAGGTGATGATGCGAGCTCGAGGAGCTTTACACGACCCCACGTGCTCACTATGCAGAATTGGCGAGGAGGACCAGCAACATCTCTTTTGGGCTTGCCATTTCACACGAAAAGTGTGGTCGATGATATTACGGGTGCTAAGTATTGATGCACGTATTGGGGGCACAATTGAAGAAGAGGTCAGGACTCATGGGGAGAAGGGGAAATGACACACATAAAGCCGCGAAGAAGCTTGCATTTGCTGCCACGATATATGAGTGTTGGCAAGAGAGGAACCGAAGAATTTTTGACAATGAGGAGAAGAGGCCGGGATATGTCTTCTCTTTAGTCAAGGAGACGGTGCGAGTGATGGGGCCGAAGATAAAAGGACTACAACAGAGCTCGGAGGCGCTGAAAATATATGAGAGCATGTGGAGCTAGAAGGTGCACCAATTGTCGGGTTGCACGTAGCATGAGTGTAGGGTCTAGTTGTGTACTTAAGCACAACTCGAGGGTGTAATCGAAACATTTTTGTAGGTTGTAAATTTACAAATACTTAATGAATTTAGAGGCTAAGCTTCCCTTTTGCTTTGCAAAAAAAGAGGAGAGGAAGAGAGGGGAGGAGAGAGAGGAGGAGAAGAGAGAGGGAACGAGAGGAGACGGAGGGATAAGAGGAGAGAGCGGAGGAGGGAGAGAGCGGGTGGGAGGGAGAGAGAAGGAGAGGACAAGAGGGGAGGAGAGAGAGAGGGAGAAGAGGGGGAGAGAGAGAGAAGAAGAAGGAGAGAGGGAACAAGAGAGGAGGTGAAAGGAAACAAGAGAATGAGAGGAGGACAGAGAAGGAAAGGAGGAGAAGAGGGAAGGGGAAGGGAACGAGATAGACAAGGGAGAGTAGAGATAGAGTAGGAGAGAAGCAAGAGAGATAGAGGAGGAGAGAGGAAACGAGAGAGGTGAGTGGAGGAGAGGGATAAGGAGATAGAGAAGCGAGAGAGAGAAAGGAGGGTAGTGGGAAGAGAAGAGGATAGGAGGGAGAAGGAGAGAGAAGGTAAGGGGAGGGAGAAGGGAGAGAGAGAGAACGGGGAGAGGAGCGAAGAAGGGAAAGAGGAGATAGAGAGAGGAGTCCCCTCTCCTTCTCATCTTCCCTCTCCTCCTCTCCTTCTCTTCTCATTATCCTCTCTTCTTCTCTTTCTCTCCCTCTCGCTCGTCTCTTCCTTCTCTCCTTATCCTTATAAGGAGAGAATGAGAGCATAAAAGGGAGATAGGGAACGAGAAGAGGGAAGAGGAGAGATGGGGAAAGAGGAAAGAGAGAGAAGAAGAGATAAGGAAGAGGGAGAGGGAAGGAGAACAGAGGAGGGAGGAAACGAGAGAAGAGGAGAGAGAGAAGGAGAGAGGAGGGAGAGAAGTGAGAGATGGGGGAGCAGAGGAGAGGGAGAGAAGGAGAGTGAGAGAGAAGAGGAAGGGAGGAGAAAGGGAGAAAGAGAGAGAAGGAAAGAGAGAAAAGGAGAAAGATGAGGAGAGAGTAAGCGAGAGAGAATGAGAAGAGAAAGAGTATCTGACTAGAGGGAGAGTGAGAAAAGGAGAAGAGAGAAAAGGTGAGGGGTAGAACAAGGAGAAGGAGAGAAGGAGAAGAGGGAGGAGGAGGAGAAGAGTGGTAGAGAAGAGTAAAAATGGGAAGAGAGAGAAGAAAAGAGAGGGAAAGGGAGAGAGAGAGAAGAGATATGGAGAACGAGAGTGAGAGGTAGATAAGGGAGAGAGAAGGAGAGTGGAGAAAAGAGGATAAGAAGAGCAGAGAGAGGAGAAGGAGATAGAAGGAAGACGGAGAGAGAGAACAAGAGAATAGACAAGAGCAGAGAGGGAGGGAGGATAGAGAAGGGAAAGAGAGAGAAAAGGAGAGGGAGGAGAGAAGAGGGAGAGGAAGGGGGGAGAGAGGGAGAGAAGGAGGAGGGAGATAGAAAATGAAGGAGAAGCGGGAAGAGAAGGGAGAGAAGAGAGGCAGAGAAGAGAGGGAAGGAGGAGAGAAGAGGGAGAGAGAAGGAGACAAGGGAGAGAGGAGGATAGGAAAGTAGAGGGGAGAGGGGGTGAAGGAATGGGAGAGAAGGAGAGAGGTAGAGACGAGAGAGAAGGAGAAGGGAAAGAGGGTGATGAAGAAGGATAAAATGGGGAGAGAGAAGAAGAAGAAGAAGAAGAAGAAGAAGAGAGAAGGATAAGGAGAGAAGAAGAAGGGGAGCGGGATAAGAGGGAAGGGAGAGGAGAGGGAATATGAGGGAGATAGAGATGATGCAAGGGAGATGAGAGAAAGAGAAGAGGGAAGAATGAGAGAGGAGACTGGTAGAGAAGGAGATAAGAGAGGGGTAGAACGAGAGAGAGAGAGAGAGAGAGAGAGAATGGCTCTACATAATGGGACGAGGAGAGAGAGAGAGAGAGAGAGAGAGAAGGATTGGGAGAAAAGGAGAAGCGAGAGGCGGGAGAGAAGAAGAGGGAGAAGGAGAGAGAGATAAAGAGAGTGGCATAAGGAGAAAGGGATAAGGAGAGAGGGAGAGAAGGAAGAGAGAGAAAGAAAAGGTGAGAGAAATGAGAAGGGAGAGAGGAGGAGAAGGATAAGGATAATGAGAAGGCAGAGAAGAGGGAAGAGAGAGAAGGAGAAGAAGAAGAAGAAGAAGAAGAAGAGGGGGGAGAGAAGGAGAAGAGAGAGAGGTAGACAACCTAGGAGAAAGGAGAAGGGAGAGAGAGAGAGGAGAGAAGGAGAACAGAAAAGAGGAGAGAGAGAAGAGAAGAGATAGGAGGGAGAAGTAGGGAGAGAGAGCGAGAGAAGGAAGAGAAGGAGGGAGTGGAGGAAAGGGATAAGAGGGAGAGAGAAAAGGAGAGAAGGAGAGGGATAAGAGGGAGATAGAGATGGAGAAAGAAGAGAGGAAAGATAAGAGGAGAGAGAAAGAGAGAGATAATAAGAGGGAGAATGAGAGAGAGGGAAACAGAGAAGACGAGAGGGAGAGGAGGAGACAGAGAAGGGAAGGTGAGAGAAAAAAAGAGAAGGAGAAGAGAGGGGCAAGGAGAGGAGATGAAGGGATTAAAGGGGAGAGAGAAGAGGAGGGAGAAGGAGAGGAGAGGAAGATAGGGGAGGAGAGAGAGAAGGAGAAGAGAGAGGGAACGAGAGGAGACGGAGGTATAAGAGGAGAGGGCGGAGAAGGAGGGAGAGAGAAGGAGAGGACAAGAGGGGAGGAGAGAGAGAGGGAGAAGAGGGGGAGAGAGAGAAGAAGAAGGAGAGAGGGAACAAGAGAGGAGGTGAGAGGAAACAAGAGAATGAGAGGAGGACAGAGAAGGAAAGGAGGAGAAGAGGGAAGGGGAAGGGAACAAGATAGTCAAGGGAGAGTAGAGATAGAGTAGGAGAGAAGCAAGAGAGATAGAGGAGGAGAGAGGAAACGAGAGAGGTGAGTGGGAGGAGAGGGATAATGAGATAGAGAAGCGAGAGAGAGAAAGGAGGGTAGTGGGAAGAGAAGAGGATAGGAGGGAGAAGGAGAGAGAAGGTAAGGAGAGGGAGAAGGGAGAGAGAGAGAACGGGGAGAGGAGCGAAGAAGGGAAAGAAGAGATAGAGAGAGGAGTCCCCTCTCCTTTTGATCTTCCCTCTCCTGCTCTCCTTCTCTTCTCTTTATCCTCTCTCTTCTTCTCTTTCTCTCCTTCTCGCTCATCTCTTCCTTCTCTCCTTATCCTCATAAGGAGAGAATGAGAGCATAAGAGGGAGATAGGGAACGAGAAGAGGGAAGAGGAGAGATGGGGAAAGAGGAAAGAGAGAGAAGAAGAGATAAGGAAGAGGGAGAGCGAAGGAGAACAGAGGAGGGAGGAAACGAGAGAAGAGGAGAGAGAGGAGAGAGGAGGGAGAGAAGAGAGAGAAGGGGGAGCGGAGGAGAGGGAGAGAAGGAGAGTGAGAGAGAAGAGGAAGGGAGAAAGAGAGAGAAGGACAGAGAGATAAGAAGAAAGATGAGGAGAGAGTGAACTAGAGAGAAGGAGAAGAGAAAGAGTATATAGAGGGAGAGTGAGAAAAGGAGAAGAGAGAAAAGGTGAGGGGTAGAACAAGGAGAAGGAGAAGAGGGAGGAGGAGGAGAAGAGTGGTAGAGAAGAGTAGAAATGCGAAGAGAGAGAAGAAAGTAGAGGAAAAGGGAGAGAGAGAGAAGAGATATGGAGAACGAGAGTGAGAGGTAGAGAAGGGAGAGAAGGAGAGTGGACAAAAGAGGATAAGAAGAGCAGAGATAGGAGAAGGAGATAGAAGGAAGACGGAGAGAGAGAATGAGAGCATAAGAGGGAGATAGGGAACGAGAAGAGGGAAGAGGAGAGATGGGGAAAGAGGAAAGAGAGAGAAGAAGAGATAAGGAAGAGGGGGAGGGAAGGAGAACAGAGGAGGGAGGAAACGAGAGAAGAGTAGAGAGGAGGGTGCGAAGAGAGAGAAGGGGGAGCGGAGGAGAGGGAGAGAAGGAGAGTGAGAGAGAAGAGGAAGGGAGAAAGAGAGAGAAGGAAAGAGAGATAAGGAGAAAGATGAGGAGAGTGAACGAGAGAGAAGGAGAAGAGAAAGAGTATCTGGAGGGAGAGTGAGAAAAGGAGAAGATAGAAAAGGTGAGGGGTAGAACAAGAGAAGGAGAGAAGGAGAAGAGGGTGGAGGAGGAGGAGAAGAGTGGTAGAGAAGAGTAGAAATGGGAAGAAAGAGAAGAAAAGAGAGGGACAGGGAGAGAGAGAGAGAGAGAAGAGATATGGAGAACGAGAGTGAGAGGTAGAGAAGGAAAAGATAAGTAGAGTGGAGAAAAGAGGATAAGAAGAGCAGAAAGAGGAGAAGGAGATAGAAGGAAGACGGAGAGAGAGAACACGAGAATAGACAAGAGTAGAGAGGGAGGGAGGATAGAGAAGGGAAAGAGAGAGAAAAGGAGAGGGAGGAGAGAAGAGGGAGAGGAAGGGAGAGAGAGAGCGAGAGAAGGAGGAGGGAGATAGAAAATGAAGGAGAAGAGGGAAGAGGAGGGAGAGAAGAGAGGCAGAGAAGAGAGGGAAGGAGGAGAGAAGAGGGAGAGAGAAGGAGACAAGGGAGAGAGGAGGATAGGAAAGTAGAGGGGAGAGGGGGTGAAGGAATGGGAGAGGAGAGAGGTAGAGACGAGAGAGAGAAGGAGAAGGGAAAGAGGATGATGAAGATGGATAAAATGGGGAGAGAGAAGAAGAAGGAAGGATAAGGAAGGATAAGGAGAGAAGAAGAAGGGGAGCGGGATAAGAGGGAAGGGAGAGGAGAGAGAATATGAGGGAGATAGAGAAGAGGCAAGGGAGATGAGAGAAAGAGAAGAGGGAAGAATGAGAGAGGAGAGTGGTAGAGAAGGAGATAAGAGAGGGGTAGAACGAGAGAGAGAGAGAATGATTCTACAGAATGGGACGAGGAGAGAGAAAATGATTGGGAGAAAAGGAGAAGCGAGAGGAGAAAGGAGAAGGGAGAGAGAGAAGGATAGAGGCAGAGAAGAGAGAATAGGTATAAGGATAAGGAGAGAAGAGAGAAGGAGAACAGAAAAGAGGGGAGAGAGAAGAGAAGTGATAGGAGGGAGAAGAAGGGGGAGAGAGCGAGAGAAGGAAGAGAAGGAGGGAGTGGAGGAAAGGGATAAGAGGGAGAGAGAAAAGGAGAGAAGGAAAGGGATAAGAGGGAGAGAGAAAAGGAGAGAAGGAGAGGGATAAGAGGGAGATAGAGAAGGAGAATGAAGAGAGGAAAGATAAGAGGAGAGAGAAAGATAGAGATATTAAGAGGTAGAAGGAGAGAGAGGAAAATGGAGAACACGAGAGGGAGAGGAGGAGACAGAGAAGGGAAGGTGAGAGAAAAAAAGAGAAGGAGAAGAGAGGGGCAAGGAGAGGAGATGAAGGGATTAAAGGAGAGAGAGAAGAGGAGGGAGAGGAGAGGAAGAGAGGGGAGGAGAGGAGAGAGAGAGAAGGAGAAGAGAGAGGGAACGAGAGGAGACGGAGGGATAAGAGGAGAGTGCGGAGAAGGAGGGAGAGAGCGGGTGGGAGGGGGAGAGAAGGAGAGGACAAGAGCGGAGGAGAGAGAGGGGGAGAGAGAGAAGAAAAAGGAGAGAGGGAACAAGAGAGGAGGTGAGAGGAAACAAGAGAATGAGAGGAGGACAGAGAAGGAAAGGAGGAGAAGAGGTAAGGGGAAGGGAACGAGATAGAGAAGGGAGAGTAGAGATAGAGTAGGAGAGAAGTAAGAGAGATAGAGGAGGAGAGAGGAAACGAGAGAGGTGAGTGGAGGAGAGGGATAAGGAGATACAGAAGCGAGAGAGAGAGAGAGGAGGGTAGTGGGAAGAGAAGAGGATAGGAGGGAGAAGGAGAGAGAAGGTAACGAGAGGGAGAAGGGAGAGAGAGAACGGGGAGAGGAGCGAAGAAGGGAAAGAGGAGATAGAGAGAGGAGTACCCTCTCCTTCTCATCTTCCCTCTCCTCCTCTCCTTCTCTTCTGTTTATCCTCTCTCTTCTTCTCTTTCTCTCCCTCTCGCTCGTCTCTTCCTTCTCTCCTTATCCTTATAAGGAGAGAATGAGAGCATAAGAGGGAGATAGAGAACGAGAAGAGAGAAGAGGAGAGATGGGGAAAGAGGAAAGAGAGAGAAGAAGAGATAAGGGAGAGGGAAGGAGAACAGATGAGGGAGGAAACAAGAGAAGAGGAGAGAGAGAAGGAGAGAGGAGGGAGAGAAGGAGAGTGAGAGAGAAGAGGAAGGGAGGAGAGAGGGAGAAAGAGAGAGATAATAAGAGGGAGAAGGAGAAAGAAGAGAGGAAACATAAGAGGAGAGAGAAAGAGAGAGATAATAAGACGGAGAAGGAGACAGAGGGAAATGGAGAAGACGAGAGGGAGAGGAGGAGACAGAGAAGGGAATGTGAGAGAAAAAAAGAGAAGGAGAAGAGAGGGGCAAGGAGAGGAGATGAAGGAATTAAAGGAGAGAGAAGAGGAGGGAGAGGAGAGGAAGAGAGGGGAGGAGAGAGAGAAGGAGAAGAGAAGGAGAAGAGAGAGGGAACGAGAGGAGAAGGAGGGATAAGAGGAGAGAGCGGAGAAGGAGGGGAGAGAGAAGGAGAGGACAAGAGGGGAGGAGAGAGAGGGAGAAGAGGGGGGGAGAGAGAAGAAGAAGGTGAGAGGGAACAAGAGAGGAGGTGAGAGGAAACAAGAGAATGAGAGGAGGACAGAGAAGGAAAGGAGGAGAAGAGGGAAAGGGAGGGAACGAGATAGAGAAGGGAGAGTAGAGATAGAGTAGGAGAGAAGCAAGAGAGATAGAGGAGAGAGGAAACGAGAGAGGTGAGTGGAGGAGAGGGATAAGGAGATAGAGAAGCGAGAGAGAGAAAGGAGGGTAGTGGGAAGAGAAGAGGATAGGAGGGAGAAGGAGAGAGAAGGTAAGGAGAGGGAGAAGGATGAGAGAGAGAACGGGGAGAGGAGTCCCTTCTCCTCTGCTCTCGTTTCCTCCCTCCTCTGTTCTCCTTCCCTCTCCGTCTTCCTTATCTCTTCTTCTCTCTCTTTCCTCTTTCCCCATCTCTCCTCTTCCCTCTTCTCATTCCCTATCTCCCTCTTATGCTCTCATTCTCTCCTTATAAAGATAAGGAGAGAAGGAAGAGACGAGCGAGAGGGAGAGAAATAGAAAAAGAGAGAGGATAAAGAGAAGAGAAGGAGAGGAGGAGAGGGAAGATGAGAAGGAGAGGGGACTCCTCTCTCTATTTCCTCTTTCCCTTCTTCGCTCCTCTCCCCTTTCTCTCTCTCTCACTTCTCCCTCTCCTTACCTTCTCTCTCCTTCTCCCTCCTATCCTCTTCTCTTCCCACTACCCTCCTTTCTCTCTCTCGCTTCTCTATCTCCTTATCCCTCTCCTCCACTCACCTCTCTCGTTTCCTCTCTCCTCCTCTATCTCTCTTGCTTCTCTCCTACTCTATCTCTACTCTCCCTTCTCTATCTCGTTCCCTTCCCCTTCCCTCTTCTCCTCCTTTCCTTCTCTGTCCTCCTCTCATTCTCTTGTTTCCTCTCACCTCCTCTCTTGTTCCCTCTCTCCTTCTTCTTCTCTCTCACCCCCTCTCTCTCCTCCCCTCTTGTCCTCTCCTTCTCTCTCCCTCCCACCCGCTCTCTCCCTCCTTCTCCGCTCTCTCCTCTTATCCCTCCGTCTCCTCTCGTTCCCTCTCTCTTCTCCTTCTCTCTCTCCTCCCCTCTCTTCCTCTCCTCTCCCTCCTCTTCTCTCTCCTTTAATCCCTTCATCTCCTCTCCTTGCCCCTCTCTTCTCCTTCTCTTTTTTCTCTCACCTTCCCTTCTCTGTCTCCTCTCCCTCTCGTCTTCTCCATTTCCCTCTCTCTCCTTCTCCCTCTTATTATCTCTCTCTTTCTCTCTCCTCTTATCTTTGCTCTCTTCTTTCTCCTTCTCTATCTCCCTCTTATCCCTCTCCTTCTCTCCTTTTCTCTCTCCCTCTTATCCCTTTCCTCCACTCCCTACTTCTCCCTCCTATCTCTTCTCTTCTCTCTCTCCTCTTTTCTGTTCTCCTTCTCTCTTCTCTCCTTATCCTTATCCCTATTCTCTCTTCTCTGCCTCTTTCCTTCTCTTGCTCTCCCTTCTCCTTTCTCCTAGGTTGTCTCTACCTCTCTCTCTCTCTTCTCCTTCTCTCCCCCCTCTTCTTCTTCTCCTTCTCTCTCTTCCCTTTTCTCTGCCTTCTCATTATCCTTACTTATCCTTCTCCTCCTCTCTCCCTTCTCATTTCTCTCACCTTTTCTTTCTCTCTCTTCCTTCTCTCCCTCTCTCCTTATCCCTTTCTCCTTATGCCACTCTCTTTATCTCTCTCTCCTCTCTCCTTCTCCCTCTTCTTCTCTCCCTCCTCTCGCTTCTCCTTTTCTCCCAATCCTTCTCTTTCTCCTCGTTCAATTCTGTAGAGCCATTCTCTCTCTCTCTCTCGTTCTACCCCTCTCTTATCTCCTTTTCTACCACTCTCCTCTCTCATTCTTCCCTCTTTCTCTTTCTCACTTCTCCCGCTCCCCTTTTTTTTTTGCAAAAGTAAAAGGGAGGCTTAGCCTCGAATTGTATTTATGAAAGTTGTTTACAACCTACAAAATTTGAGTGTTTTGGTCCGCGGGTTGATGCTATGTGCATAACCGGCTGCCCATACTAAATATTACATACAACCGTGAGTCTAGTTTACTTTCCTACTCTTCCTAGCCTACGTCCATGTCTTCTCAAATTGCTGAAGTTCTTCATCATCTTTGGCTAGTGCCTTCACTTGTCCTCCCATGCACCGGATAATGTCTTTGATGCTGCCCATGATGTCCACCGTCCTCTTTTTCTCTCCATCAAAGATTCTTCTATTTCGTTCTTGCCAACATTCGTGTATCGTGGCATTTAATCCCCATCTTCGTACCACTCTTTCTATCTTTCCTCCTCGAGCATGACACACTCGATTTGCTTCTCCTTCAAGAGTGTTTGCTATGCGGTGACTAAGTTGTAGAATATCTAGGAGTTGTCGCCAAACCTCTTTTGTGAAATTGCAGCCCCAAAAAAGGTGAGTGATGTCCTCATCCATCTCTTCACATAGCACACAAACCGGATCATAGCCTCCCCCTTTGATTCATGAGTTGTTTAGTAACAAGGCGACCCCTCATTGCTCTCCATGCCGTGAGTGCATGTTTCGGGATAGCATATTTGTGCCACACAAAATCTGCCCACACCACCTTATTGCCCGGTGCCTTCACCCATCCCCACACTTCCTTCATTCCAAGCTTCTCTCCTCTTCCGTTTAACCTAATCGGTTTGTCCCCTCCACCAACAATGGGTATGCATCGAATCTTGGCCTATAGCTCCTCCATAATCCCGGAACGTGGGAATGGTAGGTTCCACTCCCCATCACGAATGAAATAAGATACGTGAGTGTCCCAAGGTATACCCAAATCATAGTGTAATCGTTCACCCCATGGTTCACATTTGAGTGGTGTTCCACACCACGGATAATGAAAGAATTGTATTGCCTTTCCATCCCCCACTTGATAACGGACATGCCTACTAGCAATCTCCCGGACTCGGAGAATTCCACGCCACGCCCAAGAGGAGGTGGATGGCGGCCGAACAATCCATATAGAGCGGTTCTTCAAGTATTTGTGTCGCATGCACTTCACCCATAGAGTATTACCATCTTCGACAACAAGCCAAAACAAACGTAGAAGACCCACATCATTCCACTCCACTAGTCGTTTGAGACCAAGGCCTCCTTCATGTTTAGGTGTACATACGTCTCTCCAAGCTACCGCCACCTACTTCTTTGGCCCTCCCCAAATGAATCTACTCATGAGGCTATCAATCTCATGTAGGACACTCCTTGGGACAAGAAAAGCAGATGTCCAATAGATACTAAGTGAGGTGAGAACACTTCTAACCAACTCCACCCTCCCGGCTATGGATAAAAATTTTTGTTGCCATGTGCTCAACCTTCCTTTCACCTTGTTTATAAGTGTCAAACAATGATTTCTGCTCATCCTTCCCGAGAAGAGTGGTAGGCCAAGGTAAACCACCGGGAAGTCTAGGCGCTCCATGCCGAGGTGCTCAATGATCCACTCCCCATGTGTCACGTTTCCACCCATAAAGATTTGACTTTTGGATGCGTTGAAACTCAGCCCCGAGCACGCCGTAAACTCCTCAAGGACCTCCTTAATTGCTATGGCATTTCCTTTGGTGGCCTTTGCAAAGAGAAGGCTATCCCCTTCTTCTTCTCTCCTTATCCTTCTCTCTTCTTCTTCTTCTTCTTCTCTCTCCCCATTTTATCCTTCTTCATCATCCTCCTTCCCTTCTCCTTCTCTCTCTCGTCTCTACCTCTCTCCTTCTCTCATTCCTTCACCCCCTCACCCCTCTACTTTCCTATCCTCCTCTCTCCCTTGTCTCCTTCTCTCTCCCTCTCTTCTCTACCTCTCTTCACTCCCCCCTCTTCCCTCTTCTCCTTCATTTTCTATCTCCCTCCTCCTTCTCTCCGTCTTTCTCTCCCTCTTCTCTCCTCCCTCTCCTTTTCTCTCTGTTTCCCTTCTCTATCTTCCCTCCTTCTCTGCTCTTGTCTATTCTCGTGTTCTCTCTCTCCGTCTTCCTTCTATCTCTTCTCCTCTCTCTGCTCTTATTATCCTCTTTTCTCCACTCTCCTTCTCTCTCCCTTCTCTACCTCTCACTCTCGTTCTCCATATCTCTTCTCTCTCTCTCTCTCCCTTTCCCTCTCTTTTCTTCTTTCTCTTCCCATTTCTACTCTTCTCTACCACTCTTCTCCTCCTCCTCCCTCTTCTCCTTCTCTCCTTCTCCTTGTTCTACCCCTCACCTTTCCTGTCTTCTCCTTTTCTCACTCTCCCTCTAGATACTCTTTCTCTTCTCTTTCTCTCTCGTTCAATCTCTCCTCATCTTTCTCCTTATCTCTCTTTCTCCCTCTCTCGTCCCTTCCTCTTCTCTCTCACTCTCCTTCTCTCCCTCTCCTGCGCTCCCCCTTCTCTCTCTTCTCTCCCTCCTCTCTCCTTCTCTCTCTCCTCATCTCTCGTATCCTCCCTCCTCTGTTCTCCTTCCCTCTCCCTCTTCCTTATCTCTTCTTCTCTCTCCTTCCTCTTTCCCCATCTCTCCTCTTCCCTCTTCTCGTTCCCTATCTCCCTCTTATACTCTCATTCTCTCCTTATAAGGATAAGGAGGGAAGGAAGAGACGAGCGAGAGGGAGAGAAAGAGAAGGAGAGAGAGGATAAAGAGAAGAGAAGGAGAGGAGGAGAGGGAAGATGAGAAGGAGAGGGGACTCCTCTCTATCTCCTCTTTCCCTTCTTCGCTCCTCTCCCTGTTCTCTCACTCTCCCTTCTCCCTCTCCTTACCTTCTCTCTCCTTCTCCCTCCTATCCTCTTCTCTTCCCACTACCCTCCTTTCTCTCTCTCGCTTCTCTATCTCCTTATCCCTCTCCTCCACTCACCTCTCTCGTTTCCTCTCTCCTCCTCTATCTCTCTTGCTTCTCTCCTACACTATCTCTACTCTCCCCTTCTCTATCTCGTTCCCTTCCCCTTCCCTCTTCTCCTCCTTTCCTTCTCTGTCCTCCTCTCATTCTCTTGTTCCCTCTCTCCTTCTTCTTCTCTCTCTCCCCCTCTTCTCCCTCTCTCTCTCCCCCTCTTCTTCCTCTCTCTCTCCTCCCCTCTTGTCCACTCCTTCTCTCTCCCTCCCACCCGCTCTCTCCCTCCTTCTCCGCTCTCTCCTCTTTTCCCTTTGTCTCCTCTCGTTCCCTCTCTCTTCTCCTTCTCTCTCTCTCCTCCCCTCTCTTTCTCTCCTCTCCTTCTCCTTCCTATCCTCTTCTCTTCCCACTACCCTCCTTTCTCTCTCTCGCTTCTCTATCTCCTTATCCCTCTCCTCCACTCACCTCTCTCGTTTCCTCTCTCCTCCTCTATCTCTCTTGCTTCTCTCCTGCTCTATCTCTACTCTCCCTTCTCTATCTCGTTCTGATTCCCTTCCTGCTTCTCCTCCTTTCCTTCTCTGTCCTCCTCTCATTCTCTTGTTTCCTCTCACCTCCTCTCTTGTTCCCTCTCACCTTCTTCTTCTCTCTCCCCACCTCTTCTCCCTCTCTCTCCTCCCCTCTTGTCCTCTCCTTCTCTCTCCCCTCCTTCTCCGCTCTCTCCTCTTATCCCTCCTTCTCTTCTCGTTCCCTCTCTCTTCTCCTTCTCTCTCTCCTCCCCTCTCTTCCTCTCCTCTCCCTCCTCTTCTCTCTCCTTTAATCCCTTCATCTCCTCTCCTTGCCCCTCTCTTCTCCTTCTCTTTTTTCTCTCTCACCTTCCCTTCTCTGTCTCCTCCTCTCCCTCTCGTCTTCTCCATTTCCCTCTGTCTCCTTCTCCCTCTTATTATCTCTCTCTTTCTCTCTCCTCTTATCTTTCCTCTCTTCTTTCTCCTTCTCTATCTCCCTCTTATCCCTCTCCTTCTCTCATTTTCTCTATCCCTCTTATCCCTTTCCTCCACTCCCTCCTTCTCTTCCTTCTCTCGCTCTCTCTCCCTACTTCTCCCTCTTATCTCTTCTCTTCTCTCTCTCCTCTTTTCTGTTCTCCTTCTCTCTTCTCTCCTTATCCTTTTCCCTATTCTCTCTTCTCTGCCTCTATCCTTCTCTCTCTCTCCCTTCTCCTTTCTCCTAGGTATTCTACGTCTCTCTCTTCTCCTTCTCTCCCCCCCTCTTCTTCTTCTCCTTCTCTCTCTTCCCTCTTCTCTGCCTTCTTATTATCCTTATCCTTCTCCTTCCCTCTTCTCCTCCTTTCCTTCTCTGTCCTCCTCTCATTCTCTTGTTTCCTCTCACCTCCTCTCTTGTTCCCTCTCTCCTTCTTCTTCTCTCTCTCCGCCTCTTCTCCCTCGCTCTCCTCCCCTCTTGTCCTCTCCTTCTCTCCCTCCCACCCGCTCTCTCCCTCCTTCTCCGCGCTCTCCTCTTATCCCTCCGTCTCCTCTCGTTCCCTCTCTCTTCTCCTTCTCTCTCCTTCTCTCTATCTCCTCTTTCCCTTCTTCGCTCCTCTCCCCGTTCTCTCTCTCCCTTCTCCCTCTCCTTACCTTCTCTCTCCTTCTCCCTCCTATCCTCTTCTCTTGCCACTACCCTCCTTTCTCTCTCTCGCTTCTCTATCTCCTTATCCCTCTCCTCCACTCACCACTCTCGTTTCCTCTCTCCTCCTCTATATCTCTTGCTTCTCTCCTACTCTATCTCTACTCTCCCTTCTCTATCTCGTTCCCTTACCCTTCCATCTTCTCCTCCTTTCCTTCTCTGTCCTCCTCTCATTCTTTTGTTTCCTCTCACCTCCTCTCTTGTTCCCTCTCTCCTTCTTCTTCTCTCTCCCCCCCTCTTCTCCCTCTCTCTCTCCTCCCCTCTTGTCCTCTCCTTCTCTCTCCCTCCCACCCGCTCTCTTCCACCTTCTCCGCTCTCTCCTCTTATCCCTCCGTCTCCTCTCGTTCCCTCTCTCTTCTCCTTCTCTCTCTCCTACCCTCTCTTCCTCTCCTCTCCTTCTCCCTCCTCTTCTCTCTCTCCTTTAATCGCTTCATCTCCTCTCCTTGCCCCTCTCTTCTCCTTCTCTTTTTTTCTCTCACCTTCCCTTCTCTGTCTCCTCCTCTCCCTCTCGTCTTCTCCATTTCCCTCTCTCTCCTTCTCCCTCTTATTATCTCTCTCTTTCTCTCTCCTCTTATCTTTCTCTCTTCTTTCTCCTTCTCTATCTCCCTCTTATCCCTCTCCTTCTCTCCTTTTCTCTCTCCCTCTTATCCCTTTCCTCCACTCCCTCCTTATCTTCCTTCTCTCGCTCTCTCTCCCTCCTATCTCTTCTCTTCTCTCTCCTCTTTTATGTTCTTTTTTTGCAAAGCAAAAAGGGAGGCTTAGCCTCGAATTTCTATTAATTAGCAAGGTTTACAACCTACAAAAAATTTCGTTTAGTCTCGCGGGAGTATGCTACATGCATATCCGGTTACTACAATAATATATCCCGACATACAAGTATTGCATCATGACATTGCTACATCAAATCAGCCCTATATCACACAATGTATCATCCATGCTACGCCCAAGTATCCTTAAATTTCTGGTATTCCTCGTCGTTTCTTGCTAGGCTCTTCACTCTTTGTCCCATACATCGGACTATATCTTTAATTGCTGCCACAATGTCATCCGGCTTCTTCTTTTCATCTTCGAAAATTCTGCGATTTCGTTCTTGCCACACTTCATGTATCATTGCATTAAAGGCCCATCTTCGTGTTACCTTGTCCACCTGGCGCCCCCTAGCATGGGAGACACGATTTGCTTCACTTTCTAGATTCCTTGCAAGGTTTGGTTTGAGTTTCAAAAGTCGAAGGATTTGGGCCCATACCTCCTTTGTATAATGGCAACCCAAAATAAGTGTTGAATGTATTCTTCCATCTCGTCACATAGGACACATGTTGGGTTATGGCAGGCCCCTCTTTGATTCATTAGCTTTTTGGTGACTAACCGCCCTCTCAAAGCTCTCCATGCCGTGAGTGCATGTTTTGGTATAGCCTCCTTGTGCCACACCATATCCGCCCATGCAACCTTGTTTCCCGACTTCTTCACCCATTTCCACACCTCCTTCATTCCCAACATGTCCCCTCGTCCATCAACTCGTGATGGTTTGTCTCTTCCTCCTATGATGGGAATATTGCTGATCTTTGTCCAAAGTTCCTCCATAATTGTCGATTTTGGGAAGGGGAGAGTCCACTCTCCATTTCGAATGAAATATGCTACTTTTGTATCCCAAGGTACCCCCAAATCGTAATGTAGCCGCTCACCCCACTCTTGACAATGGAAAGGTACCCCACACCATGGGTGATGAAAGAAACTAATGGCTTCACCATCTCCCACTTGGTATTGAATATGTTGCCTTGCTATGTCACGAACCCGGGTGATTCCTCTCCATGCCCACGAGGAGGTGGATGGTGGTCTTGCGAGCCAAATGGATCTATTCTTCAAGTATTTTTGGCGAATGCATTTCACCCAAAGAGAGCTTCCATCTTCCACCACTAGCCAAAACAATCGTAGAAGGCCCACTTCATTCCATTCTACTAAGCGCTTAAGCGCGAGTCCCCCTTCCGATTTTGGGGTACACACATCCTTCCACGCCACCGCCACCCACTTTTTAGGCCCTCCCCAAATAAATCTAGACATAAGGTTGTCCATCTCTTGTAGCACTTTCCGAGGAATGAGAAATGCGGATGTCCAATATATGCTAAGAGAAACTAGTACACTCCTTACGAGTTCCACCCGACCGGCGATGGATAAAAAATTCCGCTTCCAAGTGCTCAATCGTGCCTTTAGCTTGTTGACAAGTGACATGCAATGACTTCTTGCCATCCTTCCCGAGAATAAGGGCAAACCTAAGTATATCACCGGGAAAAACTTTTTCTCCATACCTAGATGTTCAACTATCCAATCCCCATGTTGGACTTCACCACCCATGAATATTTGACTCTTGGATGTGTTAAATTGCAGCCCCGAATATGCCGTGAAGTCATCAAGAACTTGTTTAAGAGCTTGGGCATTCTCCTTTGTAGCCTTTCCAAAAAGTAGCACATCATCCGCAAACATCAAATGTGAGACGAGAGTGTCTCCACACAACAAAGGTTCAAGCTTGCCTTCCTCCACCGCCATCTTCACCATCTTACTCAAGACTTCCATGCACATTACAAACAAATATGGGGCTAGTGGATCTCCTTGCCTCAACCCATTCCTTGCTTTAAACGGTGCTGAATTTGCCCCATTCACGGTCACAACAAAGGAAGCTCGAACACATGCCATGATGGTCCTCCTCCACTTGTCCGGGAACCCAAATTTCTGCATTACTTGATCAAGGAACTCCCACGAGATGGAATCATAGGCCTTTCGAATATCAAGCTTGATGTACATTCTTCCTCTTCCTTTATCAAGATGGAGGTTGTGACATAGCTCATGTGCAAGGAGGATGTTGTCACTAATTCTTCTTCCATGGACAAATGCACTTTGATTTTCCCCAACAATTTGTGGTAGCAATATCTTCAACCGGTTTGCAAGCACTTTAGAAGTGAATCTATATATCATGTTGCAAAAAGCTATGGGTCTATAATCTTCCACCAACATTGGTGCCTTCTTCTTTGGTATGAGAGTGATAGACGTGTAATTCCACTTGGCCAAAACCTTTCCACTCGTCATGCATGACTCCACGGCTTTGAAAATGTCCTTCTTTATTATTCCCCATGCCACTTTTAAGAACTTAGCATTGAACCCATCGGGCCCCGGCGCCTTGTCCACATTTGCATTCAAGATAACATCTTCAAGCTCCTTCATATGCAATTTGCTCACTAAACATTCTCCATCCGATGCTGCAATTTCGGGTAACTCAATCGTTGAGTTGATCTTACAAACCTGAAATTCATTAGCAAACAAGTTAGAAAAAAAGTGTCGAAACGCTTCACGAATTTCTCCTTCCTCCTCGAAGGCGTGCTCTCCCTCACACACACTCCTCACTTGGTTGGTGGCCCTCCTCACTCTAAGTTGCGCATGAAAGAACCGGGTGTTTCGGTCCCCCTCCTTTAACCACCTAACTCTTGATTTTTGCCGAACTAATGATTCCTCCCACATAAGAACGCGGTTTAGCTCCTCTTTTGCTGCCCTCTCTTCGTTTCCTAGGTGCTCATCATCCGGCCCCTCACTTCTCCTTCTCCTAATATCCGCAAGGGCATCTCTAGCTACTCCCACCTTGTTTATAACATTTCCAAACTTGAGCCCACTCCATCTCTTTAGAGCCTTTTTTGCTTCATTCAATTTTTCCACCACTCTAAACATGGGAGTACCATCCACAAGTGTTGCCCACACACCCTCTACAACCCCTAAGAACTCTTCATGATCCGCCCAATAGTTTTCAAACCAAAACATCTTCGGCTTCCTCCTCTCATTTCCATCCGTTTTCATGGATAGCGTCGCATGGTCACTCAAGTCCTTTGCCCCCACCACATAATAAACCTCCGGGAACCTCTCTAACCAAGCATTGTTCATCAATATGCGGTCAATTTTCGTTTCGATACGAGCGGCGCCCTCGGAGGAGTTGGACCAAGTGAATTCGTCACCCACCCAAGGCATCTCAAGGAGTTGAAGGGCATCCGCACACTCATTGAATTCCTGAATTGCAGCCTCATTTACCAGCCCTCCTCCCCTCTTCTCGCTTTCCATACGAATACAATTGAAGTCCCCTCCCACTACCCAAGGTATCGAGGCGCTTGGTTCCACGGAGGCAAGGTCGTGCCAAAGTTTCATTCTCTCTATATGACCATTCTCTCCATAAATTGCCGTGAAAGCAAACTCAATCCCATCCTTCCTCATGAGCCCCTCGAAATGAAGCATTTGGGCCGATTCAAATTTAGTATTAAGGCCTACCACTTGATCATTCCAAAGCACAAGTATTCTCCCTGAGTCCACGATCAAACTATTTCCCACCCATTCATGAGGCCATATTGCTCGCTTGAATCTTGCGAGCTTCTTCAATTTCACTTTGTGTTCCACAAGACACACTATATCCGGCTTCACCTCCCTTATTCGACCCCTTATCATAAGTGCGCGGCCGGGTCCATTTGCTCCACGCACATTCCACACAAGGATATTCATGGGTTCAAGGTGTGGGCATACGCCCCTTCCCTCCACGCATGTTTTTTTGTTGTCTCATTCCTTTCTCACGAATTGCTTTGAAAGCTTCGGGTTGTGGTGAAATTGAAGCCAAATCCACCGGGGGTGGTGGGGAGCAACTTCGCACATGGCTTGCTATGGACGACGGAACCTTCATTTCATGTATTTCTTCGTGTTTTCCCTTCCCGTCCACCATCTCACTATCCTTCTCGAGGTCACCTAACACCACTACCATGCTCCCACATTGCTTTTTCCACGAGTTTTCCTTCCTTTGTTCGTTCTCCCTTGCCAATTTCTTAGGCGTTTCCCATCCTTCATCATCATGTATCAAGGAAGCTAAGCCACTTGAGCCATTTCCCACGCCATTTACATCGAAAGCCTCCCTCACATTTCCTTTGTTGCATACCTCATGGTGTTCCACTAATTTTGTGCCCATCCCATGCACAAGATGCCCATGCAATGTTTCTATCATGAAAGACCCCTCCAAGTTGAGTGAGTCACGTGATTCCCCACCCCATTCCTCTATGGGCTGGTCCCCACGAAAGCTACCTTGGTCCCCCTCCCTTTCTTGTATGAAGGACTCCTCCATGTGTGGTGGTTCACGTGATCCGCCCCATTCCTCTTTTGGTATGTCCCCACGAAAAGTACCTTGGTCCCCCTCTACTTCTTCACAAGGCTCACTTGCTCTCTCCCCATTGGCCCATTCAAACATGGAGCACTCAACACCCTCATCATTGGTTCTTCCAAAAGTAGAGCACCCACCTTTGTTTTGCTTTCCCTTTTGCTCTTCTAGACGTTCACATGGCCTCCTCTCCTTGGCTTCCTCCAACTTATTTGTTTCCTCACGAAAATGGACTCTCTTCTTGTCTCCATTCTTATCCTCCTCCATGCCACGTGCCTTCCTCTCATTTGCTCCCACTAGAGTGGAGCATACCACCAAATCTTGTGGTCCCCTTGATTTTCCCTCCTCATTTTCCCTCCCACATGAGCTCCTACGTGTCACCTCCCCATTTGCTGATGTGGCCACGTCCTCCTCCAAGGGATCCACGTCATCATCCCTTCCATCCATCCTCCCTCCACCATCCTCCACGGCAGCCACCTCCTTTGCCTCCACACCATGCAAACATCCTTCCTCTAAGACCCTTTCCTTTCTTCGCACCTCACCTCCATCCTTCTCGAGGTGTTTTCCACCCTTTGCACGGCCTACCTCCACTCATTTCTCGGCCTTCCTTTGTGGGACTTCATGGACATTTGCAAGCACCCTCTTCCTTGGGCATCACTCCACCACATGCCCAAACTCGAGGCACTCCATGCAATACCCGAGTCTCCACTCATATTCCACAAACACTTTATGCATTTCGCCCCCCTCCACTTGCACATCCACCCAACATGGATAGGAGAACTCATGGCTGACCTCAATGCAAACTCTTGCAAACGCCAATCTACACCCGGAAGCCGTATAATCATCCATGTAGAGGGGCCTTCCAAGCACACTTGCTATGTTACTCAATGTGTTAGGTGACCAAAAACGGAGGTCAAGCTCCGGCAAGCGAACCCAAATGGGAACCGTGGTGATGTTGGCCTTCTTCAATGTCATTTCCGGTGTCCACTCTTGAACCACAAGTGGTGCCCCTCTAACGAACCAAGGTCCTCCTTGGAGAACTCTCTTTCTATCTTCACTAAGTGTAAAACGAAATAATAAGAATCCTTGTCTTCTTCTAATGATTTCCATACCTCCAACTAGTCCCCACAACTTGTGGAGATGCTTCTCCAATGTCGGCAAGTGGGGCTTGAGAGCAACGAAGTACCCTACCAACACCTTGTCCCACCTTTTCAAGTTCTCCCTTACTTCTTGTTTTGAACACACGGCCACCTTCTCGCCTCCCTTGATAACCGGCGGGACAAACTTGAGGGTCATGGCTGCCCTTGAACTAGGCGTGAATAAGTCTGTCCACTTCCTTGGGGGAGTAAGTACACTCCCTAGAGGTGGTGTGGGAGCTTCACCCTCCAAACCCGAGGATAAAACCAACTTGTTTGCATGATGGAGATCCGAAATGGTGCCACCATCTCCATCTTGTAGTTGCAATCGTGTAGGGCTAGATGTAGGATCCATTTTGTTGACAAAAAATCAAAGGTTTTGGTGAAGAAACGAGGTGGAGAACCCTAGACAACCTTAGGTTCCCCATGCGCACCTAGAGCTTCTCTCTCCTCTCATAACTTTTTCTCTCCTCTCTCCTTCTCTTCCTCTCCTTGTGTTCCTCTTTTATGTTCTCCTCTTCCTCTCCTTGTTCTCCTCTTCCTATTTTATGTTCTCCTTCTCTCTTCTCTCCTTATCCTTATCCCTATTCTCTCTTCTCTGCCTCTATCCTTCTCTCTCTCTCCCTTCTCCTTTCTCCTAGGTTGTCTACCTCTCTCTTTTCTCCTTCTCTCCCCCCCCCCCTCCTCTTCTTCTTCTTTTCTCTGTTCCCTCTTCTCTGCCTTCTCATTATCCTTATCCTTCTCCTCCTCTCTCCCTTCTCATTTCTCTCACCTTTTCTTTCTCTCTCTTCCTTCTCTCCCTCTCTCCTTATCCCTTTCTCCTTATGCCACTCTCTTTATCTCTCTCTCCTCTCTCCTTCTCCCTCTTCTTCTCTCCCTCCTCTCGCTTCTCCTTTTCTCCCAATCCTTCTCTCTCTCCTCGTCCCATTCTGTAGAGCCATTCTCTCTCTCTCGTTCTACCCCTCTCTTATCTCCTTCTCTACCACTCTCCTCTCTCATTCTTCCCTCTTCTCTTTCACTCATCTCCTTTGCCTCATCTCTATCACCCTCATATTCCCTCTCCTCTCCCTTCCCTCTTATCCCGCTCCTCTTCTTCTTCTCTCCTTATCCTTCTCTCTTCTTCTTCTCTCTCCCCATTTTATCCTTCTTCATCATCCTCTTTCCCTTCTCCTTCTCTCAGTCACTACCTCTCTCCTTCTCTCCCATTCCTTCACCCCCTCTCCCCTCTACTTTCCAATCCTCCTCTCTCCCTTGTCTCCTTCTCTCTCCCTCTTCTCTCCTCCTTCCCTCTCTTCTCTCCCTCCTCTTCCCTCTTCTCCTTCATTTTCTATCTCCCTCCTCCTTCTCTCTCTCTCTCTCTCTCCTCTCCCTCTTCTCTCCTTCCTCTCCTTTTCTCTCTCTTTCCGTTCTCTATCCTCCCTCCCTCTCTACTCCTGTCTATTCTCGTGTTCGCTCTCTCCCTCTTCCTTCTATCTCCTTCTCCTCTCTCTGCTCTTCTAATCCTCTTTTCTCCACTCTCCTTCTCTCTCCCTTCTCTACCTCTCACTCTCCTTCTCCATATCTCTTCTCTCTCTCTCTCCCTTTCCCTCTCTTTTCTTCTCTCTCTTCCCATTTCTACTCTTCTCTACCACTCTTCTCCTCCTCCTCCTCCCTCTTCTCCCTCTCTCCTTCTCCTTGTTCTACCCCTCACCTTTTCTCTCTTCTCCTTTTCTCACTCTCCCTCTAGATACTCTTTCTCTTCTCCTTCTCTCTCGTTCACTCTCTCCTCATCTTTCTCCTTATCTCTCTTTCCTTCTCTCTCTTTCTCCCTTCCTCTTCTCTCTCACTCTCCTTCTCTCCCTCTCCTCCGCTCCCCCTTCCCTCTCTGCTCTCCCTCCTCTCTCCTTCTCTCTCTCCTCTTCTCTCGTTTCCTCCCTCCTCTGTTCTCCTTCCCTCTCCCTCTACCTTATCTCTTCTTCTCTCTCTTTCCTCTTTCCCCATCTCTCCTCTTCCCTCTTCTCGTTCCCTATCTCTCTCTTATGCTCTCATTCTCTCGTTATAAGGATAAGGAGAGAAGGAAGAGACGAGCGAGAGGGAGAGAAAGAAAAGAAGAGAGAGGATAAAGAGAAGAGAAGGAGAGGAGGAGAGGGAAGATGACAAGAAGATGGAAGATGAGAAGGAGAAGGGACTCCTCTCTATCTCCTCTTTGCCTTCTTCGCTCCTCTCCCCGTTCTCTCTCTCTCCCTTCTCCCTCTCCTTACCTTCTCTCTCTTTCTCCCTCCTATCCTCTTCTCTTCCCACTACCCTCCTTTCTCTCTCTCGCTTCTCTATCTCCTTATCCCTCTCCTCCACTCACCTCTCTCGTTTCCTCTCTCCTCCTCTATCTCTCTTGCTTCTCTCCTGCTCTATCTCTACTCTCCCTTCTCTATCTCGTTCTGATTCCCTTCCCGCTTCTCCTCCTTTCCTTCTCTGTCCTCCTCTCATTCTCTTATTTCCTCTCACCTCCTCTCTTGTTCCCTCTCTCCTTCTTCTTCTCTCTCCCCCTCTTCTCCCTCTCTCTCTCCTCCCCTCTTGTCCTCTCCTTCTCTCTCCCTCCCACCCGCTCTCTCCTCTTATCCCTCTGTCTCCTCTCGTTCCCTCTCTCTTCCCCTTCTCTCTCTCCTCCCCTCTCTTCCTCTCCTCTCCTCTCCTTCTCCCTCCTCTTCTCTCTCTCTCCCCCTCTTCTCCCTCTCTCCTCCCCTCTTGTCCTCTCCTTCTCTCTCCCTCCTTCTCCGCTCTCTCCTCTTATCCCTCCGTCTCCTCTCGTTCCCTCTCTCTTCTCCTTCTCTCTCTCCTCCCCTCTCTTCCTCTCCTCTCCCTCCTCTTCTCTCTCTCCTTAAATCCCTTCATCTCCTCTCCTTGCCCCTCTCTTCTCCTTCTCTTTTTTTCTCTCACCTTCCCTTCTCTGTCTCCTCCTCTCCCTCTCGTCTTCTCCATTTCCCTCTCTCTCCTTCTCCCTCTTATTATCTCTCTCTTTCTCTCTCCTCTTATCTTTCCTCTCTTCTTTCTCCTTCTCTATCTCCCTCTTATCCCTCTCCTTCTCTCCTTTTCTCTCTCCCTCTTATCCCTTTCCTCCACTCCCTCCTTCTCTCGCTCTCTCTCCCTACTTCTCCCTCCCATCTCTTCTCTTCTCTCTCTCCTTTTTTCTGTTCTCCTTCTCTCTTCTCTCCTTATCCTTGTCCTTATTCTCTCTTCTCTGCCTCTATCCTTCTCCCTCTCTCCCTTCTCCTTTCTCCTAGGTTGTCTACCTCTCTCTCTTCTCCTTCACTCCTCCCCCCCCCCCTCTTCTTCTCATTTCTCTCACCTTTTCTTTCTCTCTCTTCCTTCTCTCCCTCTATCCTTATCCCTTTCTCCTTATGCCACTCTCTTTATCTCTCTCTCCTCTCTCCTTCTCCCTCTTCTTCTCTCCCTCCTCTCGCTTCTCCTTTTCTCCCAATCCTCTCTCTCTCCTCGTCCCACTCTGTAGAGCCATTCTCTCTCTCTCTCTCTCTCTCTCTCTCTCATCTCCTTCTCTACCACTCTCCTCTCTCATTCTTCCCTCTTCTCTTTCTCTCATCTCCCTTGCCTCATCTCTATCTCCCTCATATTCCCTCTCTACTCCCTTCCCTCTTATCCCGCTCCCCTTCTTCTTCTCTCCTTATCCTTCTCTCTTCTTCTTCTTCTTCTTCTTCTTCTTCTTCTTCTTCTTCTTCTTTTCTCTCCCCATTTTATCCTTCTTCATCATCCTCTTTCCCTTCTCCTTCTCTCTCTCGTCTCTACCTTCTCTCCCATTCCTTCACCCCCTCTCCCCTCTACTTTCCTATCCTCCTCTCTCCCTTGTCTCCTTCTCTCTCCCTCTTCTCTCCTCCTTCCCTCTCTTCTCTGCGTCTCTTCTCTCCCTCCTCTTCCCTCTTCTCCTTCATTTTCTATCTCCCTCCACCTTCTCTCGCTCTCTCTGCGTTCCTCTCCCACTTCTCTCCTCCCTCTCCTTTTCTCTCTCTTTCCCTTCTCTATCCTCTCTCTCTGCTCTTGTCTATTCATGTGTTCTCTCCCTTCTCTATCCTCCCTCCCTCTCTGCTCTTGTCTATTCTCGTGTTCTCTCTCTCCCTCTTCCTTTTATCTCCTTCTCCTCTCTCTGCTCTTCTTATCCTCTTTCCTCCACTCTCCTTCTCTCTCCCTTCTCTACCTCTCACTCTCGTTCTCCATATCTCTTCTCTCTCTCCCTTTCCCTCTCTTTTCCTCTCTCTCTTCCCATTTCTACTCTTCTCTACCACTCTTCTCCTCGTCCTCCCTCTACTACACAACGTATTACAAGCATGCTTACATCTTTCAAAAAGAAATTGCTGCCTCTATTTTCTCTTCTCTCTCTCCTCTTTTCTGTTCTCCTTCTCTCTTCTCTCCTTATCCTTGTCCCTATTCTCTCTTCTCTACCTCTATCCTTCTCTATCTCTCCCTTCTCCTTTCTCCTAGGCTGTCTACCTCTCTCTCTTCTCCTTCTCTCCCCCCTCTTCTTCTTCACCTTCTCTCTTTTCCCTCTTCTCTGCCTTCTCATTATCCTTATCCTTCGCCTCCTCTCTCCCTTCTCAACTCTCTCACCTTTTCTTTCTCTCTCTTCCTTCTCTCCCTCTCTCCTTATCCCTTTCTCCTTATGCCACTCTCTTTATCTCTCTCTCCTCTCTCCTTCTCCCTCTTCTTCTCTCCCTCCTCTCGCTTCTCCTTTTCTCCTAATCCTTCTCTCTCTCCTCGTCCCATTCTGTAGAGCCATTCTCTCTCTCTCTCTCGTTCTACCCCTCTCTTATCTCCTTCTCTACCACTCTCCTCTCTCATTCTTCCCTCTTCTCTTTCTCTCATCTCCCTTGCCTCATCTCTATCTCCCTCATATTCCCTCTCCTCTCCCTTCCCTCTTATCCCGCTCCCCTTCTTCTTCTCTCCTTATCCTTCTCTCTTCTTCTTCTTCTTCTTCTTCTTCTCTCCCCATTTTATCCTTCTTCATCATCCTCTTTCCCTTCTCCTTCTCTCTCTCGTCTCTACCTCTCTCCTTCCCTCCCATTCCTTCACCCCCTCTCCCCTCTACTTTCCTGTCCTCCTCTCTCCCTTGTCTCCTTCTCTCTCCCTCTTCTCTCCTCCTTTTTTTTGCAAGATAAAAGGGCGGACTCAGCGGAGCCGCTAATTTTATTGACGCTTCAATAAAGTACAAGCAAAAGGAGCATACATTTGGTACTAGGAGTTGCCCTGAATGGGCAGTTCGTATCTCACACGTAACACGTTACATCGACTCACTCTATTCTAACAATGAGTCCTACGACGTCCCTACACAAGTGCCATACACGCTAAAGCATTAAAGAAAATCCTTTATGCGTCGTGGTAGTGCTCATCTCCGTCCTTTGCCTTTCTTCTTCTTCGACTTCTTTTTGTGGGATCCCATAGAATGTCGAGATCCACTCACGTCCATATCATCAGAATCATCGTCCCATATGTTGTCATTATAGGTCCTCTCATTTCCATACTTCTTCTTTAGACGCATGAAATCTGCAGGTTGTAGTCCCATTAGTGTCGCATCTTCAATGTCACTCTGTGTCGGATCATCGCCCGGCTCCGCCCCTTGTAGTTGCCTGAGCGCGGCCTCTCGAACTCCTTTAAATGTTAACTCGGGTGATATTTCGCTCAGGTCCACCAGTGGAGGAGGGGATCGCAACCTATTCCTCGCACAAGGGTTACTATGTAATTTTTCCTCAAATATTCCTTCATTGTGCACTCCATTATGCACTATATCTCCCACGTTTTTTGTACTTGGTTTCCCATGCAAACCATTCACAAAATCCTCACAAATACCATGTGGTCCACTTCCATCCCCATGCCCACTTACCTTGCCTCCTATTGGTTGGGCCCTTTCCTCTTGTGCATGCAACGGAAAGGTGCACTCACCCTTGCTATTTCTACCCTCCACTAGGCCAGCCTTGTCCTTGGCACTTATCTCCACTCCTATTGGTGCAATTTCCCCACTAGGGACGAGATTTGTTGGAGACAAAAGTGTGTCCCTCCTCTTTTGTGCATGTGACACAAAGGTGCACTTCCCATTACTATTTCCGTCCTCCACTATCTCTTCCTTGTACTTCCCATGCAGTCCCACTCCTATTGGTGTTGCCTCTCCACTTTTACCCCCACAAAGGAAGAAATTCGTTAGAAGTTGTTGCTTGTAGCCTACCTTCTCAAGCACTCCATCTCCACGTGGCCTAACCCCATTGGCTTGTCCAAAAGATGCACACCCATCCTTATCCTCCTCTTGGTTTGAATTTCCCTCCCTTGCACCATGTGGGCTTGGTGTGCCACGTGTTTCCTCCTGATTTGGCACAACTTCCACGTCAGCCATCACCTCCAACACCCCCTCATCGGCGTTGGCATTTCCAGCCACTTCTATGGCCATCTCTGACGCCTTCGTTTGGTGCTTGTAGCCGAAAGCACGCCCCTCCTCACCTCTAGCAACCTTTGTTGAGGCTTCACTACCACTTTTGTTAGCTAGGGCGTGCATCCTTGCCTCTCCACTACGCCGGCGTCCCACCTTGACCCATTTGGCCGCCGGTTTATGGTGCATTTCTTCTTGTGTCGCCGGAATTGTAGCAAGCTTCCTTGGACACTTCTCCTTATCATGACCAAACTCCTCACAAACCTCGCAATAGGCTGGTTTCCACTCGTATTCCACCTCCACTCGCTCCACCTCCGCTCCCTCCACTTGAACCTCTACCAATTTGGGGTAGGAGAAGTCGTGGGGGACTTCCACGCATACACGAGCATATGCTAACCTCCGGCCACTCGCCGTAGTTTCATCCATGTAAAGTGGTTTCCCAAGCACACTAGTGATAGTGCTCAAGTTCTTCACCGACCAAAACCTCAAGTCTAGCTCCGGTAGTCTAAGCCAAATCGGCATTGTCATCATCCTTTCTCGGTGCATCCCTTGCTCCGGCGACCAAGCTTGAATAATGAGTGGTGCACCTCGGATGAACCATGGACCTCCCTCGAGAGCCCTCTTTCTATCCTCCCCAAGCGAAAACCGGAAGAGTAGGAACCCATTTGCACGTCTAGTGACCTCCACCTCCCCCTCTAGCCTCCAAATCTTGTGTAGATGTCGCTCAAGAGTGGGAAGGTGAGCCTTGAAGTCGATGAAGTACCCAAGGACCACGTTTTCCCATCTTCTTAGTGCTTGGTCGACCTCCTCCTTGGAACACACCGCCACTTTTCCTCCCTCTTTCACCGCCGACGGGATGTACATCAAGGTAGTCTCGGTGCCGGTGGAGAAGAGGTCCGACCACCTCTTTTGTGGAGGCATGGGAGCTCCTTGAGATGGCTGATGTGCACCACCATCTAAACCCGTGGGTTCATGGTGTTGTGGTGCCCCATGAGGATGCTCAAACGTGCCACCATCCCCATTTGGCTGCCTTGGCTGAGAACTCTCGTTTCTTTGCTGCATTCTCGTATCCGTCCATTTTCTTCCTTCCACATTCTCCTTCTCCTTCTCTCCATTTTCCACCTCGCCGGAGTTCTCGCCGTCCGGCGGTGCCAGCACGCCGGAGACAGCGAGGTTGGGGTGGCCGGCGACCTGGGGTGGCCGGCCGGCAGCCCCAGCAGCCAAGGGGGGCCAAAGTGATTGCTCCCCCATCCATGCTCTCTCTTGCCTCCCTTCACTCTCCTCCTTGTCTCTCTTTCTCCCCTCGCCGGAGTTCTCGCCATCCGTCAGTGCCAGCACGCCGGGGATGGTGGTGGTCGGCCGCCTGGTGACCTGGGGTGGCCGGCCGGCAACCGTGGTAGCCATCGGACGCCTAGGCAAGTGCTTCCCCATGCCTTCCCATGCCCACCTCCTCTCCCTTCTCTCTCCCTCTCTCTCCGCCCCTCTCTTCCTCTCCTCTCCTCCTCTCTTTCTCTCTCCCCTTTCTCTCTCCTTCTCTCTATATTCTCCCTATCCTTTCTTTTCTCTCCTCCTTCCCTCTCTTCTCTGCCTCTCTTCTCTCCCTCCTCTTCCCTCTTCTCCTTCATTTTCTATCTCCCTCCTCCTTCTCTCGCTCTCTCTCTCCCTTCCTCTCCCTCTTCTCTCCTCCCTCTCCTTTTCTCTCTCTTTCCCTTCTCTAACCTCCCTCCCTCTCTGCTCTTGTCTATTCTCGTGTTCTCTCTCTCCCTCTTCCTTCTATCTCCTTCTCCTCTCTCTGCTCTTTTTATCCTCTTTTCTCCACTGTCCTTCTCTCTCCCTTCTCTACCTCTCACTCTCGTTCTCCATATCTCTTCTCTCTCTCTCCCTTTCCTCTCTTTTCTTCTCTCTCTTCCCATTTCTACTCTTCTCTACCACTCTTCTCCTCCTCCTCCCTCTTCTCCTTCTCTCCTTCTCCTTGTTCTACCCCTCACCTTTTCTCTCTTCTCCTTTTCTCACTCTCCCTCTAGATACTCTTTCTCTTCTCCTTCTCTCTCGTTCACTCTCTCCTCATCTTTCTCCTTATCTCTCTTTCCTTCTCTCTTTCTCCCTCTCTCCTCCCTTCCTCTTCTCTCTCACTCTCCGTCTCTCCCTCTCCTCCGCTCCCCCTTCTCTCTCTTCTCTCCCTCCTCTCTCCTTCTCTCTCTCCTCTTCTCTCGTTTCCTCCCTCCTCTGTTCTCCTTCGCTCTCCCTCTTCCTTATCTCTTCTTCTCTCTCTTTCCTCTTTCCCCATCTCTCCTCTTCCCTCTTCTCATTCCCTATCTCCCTCTTATGCTCTCATTCTCTCCTTTTGAGGATAAGGAGAGAAGGAAGAGATGAGCGAGAAGGAGAGAAAGAGAAGAAGAGAGAGGATAAAGAGAAGAGAAGGAGAGGAGGAGAGGGGACTCCTCTCTCTATCTCCTCTTTCCCTTCTTCGCTCCTCTCCCCGTTCTCTCTCTCTCCCTTCTCCCTCTCCTTACCTTCTCTCTCCTTCTCCCTCCTATCCTCTTCTCTTCCCACTACCCTCCTTTCTCTCTCTCGCTTCTCTATCTCCTTATCCCTCTCCTCCACTCACCTCTCTCGTTTCCTCTCTCCTCCTCTATCTCTCTTGCTTCTCTCCTACTCTATCTCTACTCTCCCTTCTCTATCTCGTTCCCTTCCCCTTCCCTCTTCTCCTCCTTTCCTTCTATGTCCTCCTCTCATTCTCTTGTTTCCTCTCACCTCCTCTCTTGTTCCCTCTCTCCTTCTTCTTCTCTCTCCCCCTCTTCTCCCTCTCTCCTCCCCTCTTATCCTCTCCTTCTCTCTCCCTCCCACCCGCTCTCTCCCTCCTTCTCCGCTCTGTCCTCTTATCCCTCCGTCTCCTCTCGTTCCCTCTCTCTTCTCCTTCTCTCTCTCCTCCCCTCTCTTCCTCTCCTCTCCTTCTCCCTCGTCTTCTCTCGCTCCTTTAATCCCTTCATCTCCTCTCCTTGCCCCTCTCTTCTCCTTCTCTTTTTTTCTCTCACCTTCCCTTCTCTGTCTCCTCCTCTCCCTCTCGTCTTCTCCATTTCCCTCTCTCTCCTTCTCCCTCTTATTATCTCTCTCTTTCTCTCTCCTCTTATCTTTCCTCTCTTCTTTCTGCTTCTCTATCTCCCTCTTATCCCTCTCCTTCTCTCCTTTTCTCTCTCCCTCTTATCCCTTCCCCTCACTCCCTCCTTCTCTTCCTTCTCTCGCTCTCTCTCCCTACTTCTCCCTCCTCTCTCTCCTCTTCTCTCTCTCCTCTTTTCTGTTCTCCTTTTTTTTTGCAAAATAAAAGGGCGGTCTCGGCAGAGCCGCTAAATTTATTGATGCCTCAATAAACGTACATGCAAAAAAGCATACAATGGAGTGCTAGGAACTGCCCTAGCTTGAGCTGTTCATATCGTGAAAATTTAAACGTTACATCGACTCGCGCTAATCTAACAACAGATCCTTGATCCTACGTCTCGAGTATAGCACTCGTTCACTCATCGTCTCCCTTTCCTTCGCTTCTCCTTCTTCTTTGATTTCTTTTGACTCGTCTCGTCTTTTCCAAGGTAGCCTCTCACGACTTGACTCCCCGAGCCATAGCTCCATGGCTCCTCTGGATCTTCGTAGTCTGTCTCCATGCTTTCAAACTTATCCCTCAGGCGTTTATACTCGGCATGGTCAAGGCCAAAGATCGCAGCCTCCTCAATATCACTCGGCGTGAGGTCCTCACGTATTGGTGTACTTGGCTCCCCAATCTTTGCTCGTTGTTGCCTTAGCGCGGCCTCACGAACGCCTTGGAATCCAGCTTGAGGTGATATCTCATCTAGATCCACCGAGGGTGGTGGGGAGCGTAGTCGAGCTTTCTCCCTCCCGGTATCTCCATGAAGTTTCTCCACCTGAATTGCCCCATCTTCTTCATGACCCCTATGTGGTCCAATGGGCCCAAATTGTAGCCCACGATTCAGCCCAAGGGAAGGCCCATCACATAAATTTTCACCTTCAAAATGAGATCCCAAAGAAAACTCCTCTTCTCTCCACATTTCAAATTCGTGGTCCCCAAGTGCACCATGTGGTCCATGGTCCCCATTTTTTCCTCCATGGTCCCCATGTGCACACACATGCCTTTGGTCCCCACACATTTGAATTTCTCTTCCAACCTTATCCTCATTGTGGTCCCTAAAGAGGAAAACATCCTTTTGCCTCTTCTCCCCTCCACGTGACGCCTCCCTAGTGGCTGTCATTGCTGCCAAAGCTTCCTCTCCATTCTTCTTTTGATGTGGCAAATCCTCATTGGCTCCTTTTGCTTTCCCTCCAACAACCATGGAATTGTCCCCCCTAGCACACATGACCCCTCACGTGCCCCCTCCTCCTCCTCATCCAGGAGGACCGTTCCTCCTCCTCCTCCTGTGGCCTGGCCGGTGGCAACTCCGGCGAGCTCCACCACCACCAATTCTTCGCATTTCCCTTCCTCCCCCGCATCATTCTTCACGTCCTCGTCCCCATCTACCTCAGATGGGTGTTGTTTGTCCATTAACATGGCTGGTTTTTTCGGATTTCCTTCCTCACCGGCGGCTTTGCCACTTGTGCTCCACTAACTTCCCGCCATTCACGTCGAGTGGCCTTCTTGCCACAAGCCTCACCCGAGTGGCCAAAGGAGGCACACTTTGGGCATGACTTTGGTCTCCATTCGTATTGCACCTCCACCTCTTCAACGTTCCCATCCTCATCCCTCATCTTCACCTTTCTCGGGTAGTCAAAACCGACACATATTTCGACACACACCCAGGCAAATCCTAGCCTCCTCCGGAGCTTTGTGTCTTCATCAAGAGTAATAGGCCTACCAAGCACACTCGCAATGGTGGAGATGAGCTCCGGCGACCAAAATTTCAGCTCAAGTTCCGGCAAGCGCACCCAAATGGGTATCTTCGTCACCTTTTCTTGTCGCATGCACAACATCCTTGACCAAGGTTGGACGGCAAGTGGGGCTCCCCTCACCATCCACGGTCCACCCTCTAGTGGGAGTTTCATGTCCTCAACAATGGAGAAACGAATGAGAAAATACCCATGTTGGCGGCGGAACATGGAGAGCTCTCCTTTGATCTTCCAAATGCGTTTCAAATGTTGTTCGAGAGTTGGCATGTGTGGTCGGAATCCCACCAAGCACCCTACCAACATCATATCCCATTGTTGCACAAGTTCCTTCACCTTGTATTGGCCGAAACATTCACCCCCTTCAACGACCGGTGGCACGAAAGCAAGTTTCTCAGCCATGGGAGGTGAGGGGCTGAAAAGTGACACCCAAGTCTTGGCTAGAGGAGTCTTTTCCGGCCATTCTCGCCTTCCCTCACGTTCCTTCTCTTTCTCCTTCTCATTTGCTCCCTTTCTCTCCTCGCCGGAGTTCTCACCGTCCGGCGGTGGAAGTAGGCCGGAGCCGGTGATGGGTGGTCGGCCGGTGACCAGGGGTGGCCGGCCGGCAGTCCCGGCAGTCAGGGGTGGCAAAGGTGGTTGCTCCCCCATCCACTTCTCCTTCTCACTCTCCTTCTCCTTCTCCTCTTCTCTCCTTCTCTCCTCGCCGGAGCTCTCGCCGTCCGGCGGTGCCAGAACGCCGGAGTCGCTGGTCGTGGGCCGGCCAGCAACCTGGGGTGGCCGGACGGTGGACGTGGCAGCCATGGGAGGCCTAGGCAAGAGAAGCCCCAAGCCTTCCCATGCTCACCTACTCTCCCCTCAACTTTCTCTCTCTAGGATTCCCTTTTCTCCAGAGCTTCTCTCTCTAGAAACGAAAATTCTCTCCCCCTTCTCCTTCTTTTTTTCCCCCTCTTATTCCCTTTTCTCCCAATGCTTTTCTGTTCTCCTTCTCTCTTCTCTCCTTATCCTTGTCCCTATTCTCTATTCTCTGCCTCTATCCTTCTCTATCTCTCCCTTCTCCTTTCTCCTAGGTTGTCTACCTCTCTCTCTTCTCCTTCTCTCCCCCCTCTTCTTCTTCACCTTCTCTCTGTTCCCTCTTCTCTGACTTCTCATTATCCTTATCCTTCTCCTCCTCTCTCCCTTCTCATTTCTCTCACCTTTTCTTTCTCTCTCTTCCTTCTCTCCCTCTCTCCTTATCCCTTTCTCCTTATGCCACTCTCTTTATCTCTCTCTCCTCTCTCCTTCTCCCTCTTCTTCTCTCCCTCCTCTCGCTTCTCCTTTTCTCCCAATCCTTCTCTCTCTCCTCGTCCCATTCTGTAGAGCCATTCTCTCTCTCTCTCGTTCTACCCCTCTCTTATCTCCTTCTCTACCACTATCCTCTCTCATTCTTCCCTCTTCTCTTTCTCTCATCTCCCTTGCCTCATCTCTATCTCCCTCATATTCCCTCTCCTCTCCCTTCCCTCTTATTCCGCTCCCCTTCTTCTTCTCTCCTTATCCTTCTCTCTTCTTCTTCTTCTTCTTCTTCTTCTCTCTCCCCATTTTATCCTTCTTCATCATCCTCTTTCCCTTCTCCTTCTCTCTCTCGTCTCTACCTCTCTCCTTCCCTCCCATTCCTTCACCCCCTCTCCCCTCTACTTTCCTATCCTCCTCTCTCCCTTGTCTCCTTCTCTCTCCCTCTTCTCTCCTCCTTCCCTCTCTTCTCTGCCTGTCTTCTCTCCCTCCTCTTCCCTCTTCTCCTTCATTTTCTATCTCCCTCCTCCTTCTCTCGCTCTCTCTCTCCCTTCCTCTCCCTCTTCTCTCCTCCCTCTCCTTTTCTCTCTCTTTCCCTTCTCTATCCTCCCTCCCTCTCTGCTCTTGTCTATTCTCGTGTTCTCTCTCTCCCTCTTCCTTCTATCTCCTTCTCCTCTCTCTGCTCTTCTTATCCTCTTTTCTCCACTGTCCTTCTCTCTCCCTTCTATACCTCTCACTCTCGTTCTCCATATCTCTTTTCTCCACTGTCCTTCTCTCTACTCTTCTCTACCACTCTTCTCCTCCTCCTCCCTCTTCTCCTTCTCTCCTCCTCCCTCTTCTCCTTCTCTCCTTCTCCTTGTTCTACCCCTCACCTTTTCTCTCTTCTCCTTTTCTCACTCTCCCTCTAGATACTCTTTCTCTTCTCCTTCTCTCTCGTTCACTCTCTCCTCATCTTTCTCCTTATCTCTCTTTCCTTCTCTCTTTCTCCCTCTCTCCTCCCTTCCTCTTCTCTCTCACTCTCCTTCTCTCCCTCTCCTCCGCTCCCCCTTCTCTCTCTTCTCTCCCCCCTCTCTCCTTCTCTCTCTCCTCTTCTCTCGTTTCCTCCCTCCTCTGTTCTCCTTCGCTCTCCCTCTTCCTTATCTCTTCTTCTCTCTCTTTCCTCTTTCCCCATCTCTCCTCTTCCCTCTTCTCGTTCCCTATCTCCCTCTTATGCTCTCATTCTCTCCTTATGAGGATAAGGAGAGAAGGAAGAGATGAGCGAGAAGGAGAGAAAGAGAAGAAGAGAGAGGATAAAGAGAAGAGAAGGAGAGGAGGAGAGGGGACTCCTCTCGCTATCTCCTTTTTCCCTTCTTCGCTCCTCTCCCCGTTCTCTCTCTCTCCCTTCTCCCTCTCCTTACCTTCTCCCTCCTATCTTCTTCTCTTCCCACTACCCTCCTTTCTCTCTCTCGCTTCTCTATCTCCTTATCCCTCTCCTCCACTCACCTCTCTCGTTTCCTCTCTCCTCCTCTATCTCTCTTGCTTCTCTCCTACTCTATCTCTACTCTCCCTTCTCTATCTCGTTCCCTTCCCCTTCCCTCTTCTCCTCCTTTCCTTCTCTTTCCTCCTCTCATTCTCTAGTTTCCTCTCACCTCCTCTCTTGTTCCCCTCTCTCCTTCTTCTTCTCTCTCCCCCTCTTCTCCCTCTCTCCTCCCCTCTTGTCCTCTCCTTCTCTCTCCCTCCTTCTCCTCTCTCTCCTCTTATCCCTCCGTCTCCTCTCGTTCCCTCTCTCTTCTCCTTCTCTCTCTCCTCCCCTCTCTTCCTCTCCTCTCCCTCCTCTTCTCTCTCTCCTTTAATCCCTTCATCTCCTCTCCTTGCCCCTCTCTTCTCCTTCTCTTTTTTTTCTCTCACCTTCCCTTCTCTGTCTCCTCCTCTCCCTCTCGTATTCTCCATTTCCCTCTCTCTCCTTCTCCCTCTTATTATCTCTCTCTTTCTCTCTCCTCTTATCTTTCCTCTCTTCTTTCTCCTTCTCTATCTCCCTCTTATCCCTCTCCTTCTCTCCTTTTCTCTCTCTCCCTCTTATCCCTTTCCTCCACTCCCTCCTTCTCTTCCTTCTCTCGCTCTCTCTCCCTACGTCTCCCTCCTATCTCTTCTCTTCTCTCTCTCCTCTTTTCTGTTCTCCTTCTCTCTTCTCTCTTCTCTCCTTATTCTTGTCCCTATTCTCTCTTCTCTGCCTCTATCCTTCTCTCTCTCTCTCTCCCTTCTCCTTTCTCCTAGGCTGTCTACCTCTCTCTCTTCTCCTTCTCTCCCCCCTCTTCTTCTTCACCTTCTCTCTTTTCCCTCTTCTCTGCCTTCTCATTATCCTTATCCTTATCCTTCTCCTCCTCTCTCCCTTCTCATTTCTCTCACCTTTTCTTTCTCTCTCTTCCTTCTCTCCCTCTCTCCCTATCCCTTTCTCCTTATGCCACTCTCTTTATCTCTCTCTCCTCTCTCCTTCTCCCTCTTCTTCTCTCCCTCCTCTCGCTTCTCCTTTTCTCCCAATCCTTCTCTCTCTCCTCGTCCCATTCTGTAGAGCCATTCTCTCTCTCTCTCTCTCTCTCTTTCTCTCTCGTTCTACCCCTCTCTTATCTCCTTCTCTACCACTCTCCTCTCTCATTCTTCTCTCTTCTCATTCTCTCATCTCCCTTGCCTCATCTCTATCTCCCTCATATTCCCTCTCCTCTTCCTTCCCTCTTATCCCGCTCCCCTTCTTCTTCTCTCCTTATCCTTCTCTCTTCTTCTTCTTCTTCTTATTCTTCTTCTTCTCTCTCCCCATTTTATCCTTCTTCATCATCCTCTTTCCCTTCTCCTTCTCTCTCTCGTCTCTACCTCTCTCCTTCCCTCCCATTCCTTCACCCCCTCTACTTTCCTATCCTCCTCTCTCCCTTGTCTCCTTCTCTCTCCCTCTTCTCTCCTCCTTCCCTCTCTTCTCTGCCTGTCTTCTCTCCCTCCTCTTCCCTCTTCTCCTTCATTTTCTATCTCCCTCCTCCTTCTCTCGCTCTCTCTCTCCCTTCCTCTCCCTCTTCTCTCCTCCCTCTCCTTTTCTCTCTCTTTCCCTTCTCTATCCTCCCTCCCTCTCTGCTCTTGTCTATTCTCGTGTTCTCTCTCTCCCTCTTCCTTCTATCTCCTTCTCCTCTCTCTGCTCTTCTTATCCTCTTTTCTCCACTGTCCTTCTCTCTCCCTTCTCTACCTCTCACTCTCGTTCTCCATATCTCTTCTCTCTCTCTCTCCCTTTCCTCTCTTTTCTTCTCTCTCTTCCCATTTCTACTCTTCTCTACCACTCTTCTCCTCCTCCCTCTTCTCCTTCTCTCCTTCTCCTTGTTCTACCCCTCACCTTTTCTCTCTTCTCCTTTTCTCACTCTCCCTCTAGATACTCTTTCTCTTCTCCTTCTCTCTCGTTCACTCTCTCCTCATCTTTCTCCTTATCTCTCTTTTCTTCTCTCCCTTTCTCCCTCACTCCTCCCTTCCTCTTCTCTCTCACTCTCCTTCTCTCCCTCTCCTCCGCTCCCCCTTCTCTCTCTTCTCTCCCTCCTCTCTCCTCTTCTCTCGTTTCCTCCCTCCTTTGTTCTCCTTCGCTCTCCCTTTTCCTTTTTTTTGCAAGGCAAAAAGGGAGGCGAGACTCCATGTGTATATATAGCACAAAGGTGCTGAAAATTACAAATTCGGATTATGCTACTATGCATAATCAGATACAAAACATGCTAGGTCAGCATTACAAACATGTCTATCCTACCAAAAAATAGGCTCCCTACACACGGGTAAGTCACATTACAACCATCTCACTCTAATCTCCTCACACACATCATGATCATTCCGCTTGCTAGTAGTGGCCTTCAATCTCACCATCTCCTTGATATTTTGTACCACAAGGGATGCCGGTCGTTGCTGCCCCTCCATCACCCGCATATTCCTCTCTTGCCAGAGTAAATAAATGGTGCTACCATATGCTAGCCTTGCCATGTGCTTGTCCATCGTGGTCCTTGATGCCGAAGTAATCCTTTCAAGTTCATCATGGATTCCATGACTTCCCACTCCATGAATCCGTAATACATCAAGAATCCCATGCCACACTTCTTTTGAAAAGCTACACTCCCAAAATAGGTGCTCCACACTCTCCCCCGCACACTTGCAAAGTGCACACCGAGAGATCACATGTTTGTGTCGTGCCCAAAGTAAGTCCATGGTAGGTAACCGATTTCTCATAGCTCTCCATACACATAAGGAGACTCGAGGGATAGCAAGGGAGTGCCACACCCCATGAGACCAGCCCACTCGCGACCCCTCTCTTCGGATTAATTTCCATGCGGCCTTTAGGGAGAAAGTCTTCCCCCTACTCTCCTCCCAACAAAGTACATCCTCTCCCCCCGTAGGCTTAATTTCTCGCACCCTTTGCAAAGTTTCCTCCATGAAGCATGACTTAGGGAATGGCAGCCGCCATCCCTCCTCTCCCAAGAAGTGGGACACCCGTGTATCCATGGGTACCCCCATATCACAGTGGAACCTAGATCCTTGCTCCTCACAAATGAAAGGCCTCCCACACCATGGGTCCTCAAAGAAGCGCACAATCGTGCCATCCCCAATCTCAAAGAAGAATGTTTCCCGTGCTTTGGCTTGGAGTCGTAGTACACCTCTCCAAGCCCATGAGCAACTAGCCGGTGGCCTAGCATGCCACACACTTTTGTTGCGCAAATACTTGCTCCGGATGGCCTTAACCCAAAGTGATGAGTGGTTTGCTGCTACCAACCAAAATAATCGCAGCAACCCGGCATCATTCCACTCGGTGAGACGTCGAAGACCAAGCCCACCCTCTTGCTTTGTAGTACAAATGTCCTTCCAAGATACGAGCACCATCTTTTTTTCTCCCCCCCCCCCCCCCCCCCCCCCAAATGAAATGCGACATAATACGCTCAATCTCATACAATATGCTTCGTGGGATGTTGAAGGCCGAAGTCCAAAATACACTAAAGGAGACAAGCACACTCCTAACCAACTCCACCCTACCCGCCATAGATAGAAGACCCCTCCTCCACTCACTTAACTTTGCCCTCACCTTGTCCACAAGGCTTTGGCAATGTTGTTTGCTCAAACGAGAGGATATCAATGGCAGCCCAAGATACCTAACTGGTAGTGCCGCCGGCGTCATTTGAAGGAAATCAGCAATCCACTCTTTCTCCCTATGGTCCCCTCCTAAGAATAGGTTGCTCTTCTCCGTATTTAGTCGGAGACCTGACATAGTTTCAAATTTGTCCATGATGCGCTTAATAGTAATCGTGTTCTCCCTTGTAGCTTCGGCAAAAACCATCACATCATCGGCAAATAAGAGGTGAGAGATCCGTTCCCTTCCACACCTTAGTGGGGTGAGTCGTCCGGCAGCCACCTCCTCCTTGAAAAGGGCACTAAGAACTTCCATGCTAAGCACAAAGAGGTAAGGTGCCATCGGGTCTCCTTGCCTTAACCCATTGGTTGCCACGAATGAAGCTGAATTTTGTCCATTCACATTCACCACAAAAGAAGCTCTCAAACAAGCCGTCACCCATCTTCTCCATTTCGAGGGGAAGTTAAAGCGTGCAAGAACCGCATCCAAGAACTCCCAAGATAGCGAGTCATACGCCTTCCTAAGGTCAAGTTGTAGGCACATGCGTCCCCTCCCCACGTCAAGATGCATATTATGGCACAACTCATGTGCCAAAAGAATATTATCCCCGATATTGCGCCCCTTAACGAACGCGCTTTGCTCCTCTCCCACCAACCGTGGCAAGACACTCTTCAAGCGATTGGCCATGATCTTCGACATATACCGGTAAAGCATGTTGCATAATGATATGGGCCTATAGTCATCTACACACTTTGGAGTTGTCTTCTTTGGAATAAGTGTGATAGACGTGTAGTTGATGCGCTTGAGGATCTTCATGTCCCTCATTGCTGAAGCAACACCATTAAACACCTTTTTTATTACCGGCCAAGAGGCTTTAAAGAAGCGTGCATTAAAACCATCCGGCCCCGGTGCCTTATCATCATTACTCCGCATCACCACCCCTTCCAACTCCTCCTCGGACACGGCATGGGTGAGGAATTCACCCTCGGACCTAGTAAGACATGGAAAGCAAACGTTAGTGTAAAATGGTGTTGTTTGGGCTTGGTTGGAGAAGAGCAAGGCAAAACGATACCGAAATGCCTCCCGAATTGCCCCCTCCTCCTCGATCACCTCGCCTCCCTCCTCCACGCATCTTATTGTATTTATCGCCCTCCTCACTCGCAAGGTTGCATGGAAGAAGCGAGAGTTTGAGTCACCCTCATTCAACCATCGGATTCTTGACTTTTGTCACACAAGTGACTCCTCAAAAGCCAAAGCTCTTGTGAATTCATCTATGCATGCACGCTCCTGAACACCCAACGTAGCCGAATTTGGGTCCACCATGAGGTCTCTCCGCGCCTCCTCAAGGGCCTCCCTCGCCTTGCTTGCCCAATCCTTTGTGTTGCCAAATTTCTCATGAGCCCAACACTTAAGCGCCACTCGCACCTCATCAAGCTTGCCCACCACTTTGAACATTGGTGTGCCCTCCACATACACTCCCCACGCTTTCCGAACCACATCAAGGAAGTCCTCCTCTCTTGTCCATGCATTTACAAACCGAAATGCCTTCTTCTTTTTCACGCCCTCCCAGTCACATCGAATCACCAAGGGTCGGTGATCACTTAGTTCATTTGCCCCAACCGTGCAAAAGCATTCCGGAAAGCTCTCCACCCATTCTTTAGAACATAGTGCCCGATCAATTCGTGTCTCGATTCGTGCCACTCCCCTTGACAAATTGGACCAAGTGAACTCCTCGCCAACCGTGGGCACCTCCAAAAGCTCGGAATCCTCGATGAAATCATTGATGTCCTTCATAGCCCTCAAGTTGAAACCTCCTCCTCCACTCTTTTCATGATCCCAACGAATACAATTGAAATCACCTACCACCAACCAAGGAATGTCTATAGGTGGTCGGCTAGCTTTAACCTCCTCCCAAAGTCTTCTCCTCTCCAAGTAGTTGTTGGCACCATAGATGACGAAGAGGTCCACTTTGAGACCATTTGCGCAAACTTCACCCCTCATTTGAATGTATTGGCTCGATGCACTTTGTCGTTCCATCTTTATCACCTCCTCCTTCCACATGATTATTATTCGACCACAAGGACACACATTATTATTCGTGCACCATCTCCCATTTCCCCACACCGCGCGTGCAAAATTTGGAAGTTTACCGCTCTTCACTTTGTGCTCAACAAAGCAAACCACATCCGGATTCTCTCGTCTTATTTTGCTACGAAACATATGCGTGCGCCCCGAGAGATTGGCACGCCGCACGTTCCAACAAAGTAGCTTCATGATTGTGGTGGAGGGGACCGAGGTCCCTTCATACCCTTGCTTGCTTTCTTTCGTTTAACCAATTCACCTTCCCGCACATGCCTAAATGTATCCGGAGGAGAGGCATTTTCAAGATCAACCGAAGATGGTGGGGAGTGCAATATGCTTGCCAAACCGACTTCCTTTCCACTTGAATCCTCCTCCTCCATTCTACCTCCTTCATTTTCGTGCACTTTTTCCTCCCCACATGAGGCCAATACATCATATTTATTTGGAGAGCACAAACTCGTAGAGGTCTTGCATGGTGATGCATGCGACACCTCCATCCTCCCATGCGTTACATTTCCCTTCCCCACATCAAAATCACGTGCTTCCGTAGACCCACACTCCCCATGCACACTCTTCCCACGTAAACTTCCACAAACACCCCCTTATTTTGGTGCACCCTCAATTTCGGACTCTACATCCCCTACCACATGGATTAGATGCAATTCCCCACTCACCTCAGCCCCTCCACTCACCTTTTGTCCCATTAGGTGAGCCAAGCTCCCACTCCCTTTTGCCCCTCCACTCATCTCTTGTTCCATTGGTTGAAACTTTTCCCCATTTGGTTGTAACGAAAAGAGGCATTCCTCCCTTCCCATTATGCATGCTAGTGGTACCACCTTGTCCTTGCCATTAAAATCCACTCTCCCTAGTGTACTTTCAGCCCCACAAGAGACAAGAAGTGTTGGAGACCGTTGCAAGCTTTCCCCAACCATGGTAGTGGGTGGAAAGTTGCCTTGTCCCCTCCTATATATAGCCTTCACGTGATTTTCCCCATTTGGACCTCTTTTCCCACCTACCAACGACCAACCCTCTTCGTTTGCCTCATGTGGACCACCCAAACCACCATTCTCCTTCGTTTGTGGGCCATCATCTTCTTCAACCTCTAGCTCCCTCCTTTCTCCTCTAACTCCCTCTTCAACCTCGAGCTCCTTTGGTAGGGTCCCATGCATATTTTCGTGCCCCTCACCACCTCTACTTCCCTCCTTTGTGTTGCTCCCCTTCACTACCCATGTTTTCTTTCCCATGTTTCGTGAACCCCCACCCTTGCACACACCTTCATTATGTCCAAAGGTGGAGCAAAGTGAGCAATAAAGTGGCTTCCATTCGTACTCAACGCGCACCACCTCTCCTTCTTCCTTCTCATTTGCAACAAGAACATGTGGTGGATAATCAAAGGTACCTTGGACTTCAATACAAACCCGAGCATATGCAAGCCTTCTACCCATCGCCGTATTTTCATCCATGAAGAGGGGGTTGCCTAAGACACTAGCAAGGGTTCCAATAAGCTTCCTCGACCAAAATTTGAGATCAAGCTCGGGGAAGCGAATCCAAATCGGGACAGCCCCAATGTTGTCTTGGTCCTTCTTCTCGGTCGACCATGGTTTGAGTATGAGAGGAGCCCCCTTAACGAACCATGGCCAATTCTCTAGAGCAAAACACTGGTCGGAATCCAACGTAAACCGGAAGATCATCATGTTGCCCCCTCGCCTAACAATCTCCAAGGACCCGGACACCCTCCATAGCTTAGTGAGATTCTTCTCAAGGGTGGGAAGGTGAGGGTTGAACCCCACAAAGGACCCCATTAGAACCTTCTTCCACGCGCCAAGAGCTTCCTCTATATCCTCACATGTAATGGCTGCCATCTTTGCTCCTCCACGCTCCATTGGTGGAACAAACTCCAACGACGTTCGTGGCTTTGGTTGTTGAGTGAAAAGCTCGGACTACTTTCGTGGAGGTGATGGAGGAACCACCTCCTTTCCTTGTGCATAATGTTGTTGTTGTTGGTGTTGCTGCCCTACCCGCAACCTCAGACCCCCATTTTCTACTGTTGTTGCATGAATCTTTGTATGAATCGGTAGAAACCACTCCCACATTCAAAGGTGAACAAGGAATCACCTCCTTTTCTTGTTGAGCATGTTGTGCATATTGTTTTTGTTGTTGTTGGTGCCCAACCCACGAACTTGGAGCCCCATTTTCTCCATCTTGTTGACGTGAATCTTGGTAGGAATCGGTAGAACCCACAATGATAGCACGCTCCATAACAGCAAGAAAGAGAAAGAAAACGCTGGATTTAGGTGGAATTAGGTGGAAAAATGGTGAAAAACGGCCCTAGAAACCCTAGGGACGCACATCTCGCTCCCTTCCCTCTCTCTCTCTGCTCTCCGTCCCCCTTCTCTGTCTCTCTACCCTTCTCGCTCTCCCTCTTCCTTATCTCTTCCTTATCTCTTCTTATCTCTTCTTCTCTCTCTTTCCTCTTTCCCCATCTCTCCTCTTCCCTCTTCTCGTTCCCTATCTCCCTCTTATGCTCTCATTCTCTCCTTATGAGGATAAGGAGAGAAGGAAAAGATGAGCGAGATGGAGAGAAAGAGAAGAAGAGAGAGGATAAAGAGAAGAGAAGGAGAGGAGGAGAGGGAAGATGAGAAGGAGAGGGGACTCCTCTCTCTATCTCCTCTTTCCCTTCTTCGCTCCTCTCCCCGTTCTCTCTCTCTCCCCTCCCACTCCTTACCTTCTCTCTCCTTCTCCCTCCTATCCTTTTCTCTTCCCACTACCCTCCTTTCTCTCTCTCGCTTCTCTATCTCCTTATCCCTCTCCTCCACTCACCTCTCTCGTTTCCTCTCTCCTCCTCTATCTCTCTTGCTTCTCTCCTACTCTATCTCTACTCTCCCTTCTCTATCTCGTTCCCTTCCCCTTCCCTCTTCTCCTCCTTTCCTTCTCTGTCCTCCTCTCATTCTCTTGTTTCCTCTCACCTCCTCTCTTGTCCCCTCTCTCCTTCTTCTTCTCTCTCTCCCCCTCTTCTCCCTCTCTCCTCCCCTCTTGTCCTCTCCTTCTCTCTCCCTCCTCCGCTCTCTCCTCTTATCCCTCTGTCTCCTCTCGTTCCCTCTCTCTTCTCCTTCTCTCTCTCTCCTCCCCTCTCTTCCTCTCCTCTCCCTCCTCTTCTCTCTCTCTCCTTTAATCCCTTCATCTCCTCTCCTTGCCCCTCTCTTCTCCTTCTCTTTTTTTCTCTAACCTTCACTTCTCTGTCTCCTCCTCTCCCTCTCGTCTTCTCCATTTCCCTCTCTCTCCTTCTCCCTCTTATTATCTCTCTCTTTCTCTCTCCTCTTATCTTTCCTCTCTTCTTTCTCCTTCTCTATCTCCCTTTTATCCCTCTCCTTCTCTCCTTTTCTCTCTCCCTCTTATCCCTTTCCTCCACTCCCTCCTTCTCTTCCTTCTCTCGCTCTCTCTCCCTACTTCTCCCTCCTATCTCTTCTCTTCTATCTCTCCTCTTTTCTGTTCTCCTTCTCTCTTCGTTCCTTATCCTTGTCCCTATTCTCTCTTCTCTGCCTCTATCCTTCTCTCTCTCTCCCTTCTCCTTTCTCCTAGGCTGTCTACCTCTCTCTCTTCTCCTTCTCTCCCCCCTCTTCTTCTTCCCCTTCTCTCTTTTCCCTCTTCTCTGCCTTCTCATTATCCTTTTCCTTCTCCTCCTCTCTCCCTTCTCATTTCTCTCACCTTTTCTTTCTCTCTCTTCCTTCTCTCCCTCTCTCCTTATCCCTTTCTCCTTATGCCACTCTCTTTATCTCTCTCTCCTCTCTCCTTCTCCCTCTTCTTCTCTCCCTCCTCTCGCTTCTCCTTTTCTCCCAATCCTTCTCTCTCTCCTCGTCCCATTCTGTAGAGCCATTGTCTCTCTCTCTCTCTCTCTCTCGTTCTACCCCTCTCTTATCTCCTTCTCTACCACTCTCCTCTCTCATTCTTCCCTCTTCTCTTTCTCTCATCTCCCTTGCCTCATCTCTATCTCCCTCATATTCCCTCTCCTCTCCCTTCCCTCTTATCCTGCTCCCCTTCTTCTTCTCTCCTTACCCTTCTCTCTTCTTCTTCTTCTTCTTCTTCTTCTTCTCTCTCCCCATTTTATCCTTCTTCATCATCCTCTTTCCCTTCTCCTTCTCTCTCTCATCTCTACCTTTTTTTTTGCAAAGCAAAAGGGAGGCTTGGCCTCTAAATTCTATTAAGTATGTGTGTAAAATTACATCCTACCAAAATTTAAAGCTGAAGTTTGCGGGACATACAAGGTGCACATCCAGCCACTAACATACTCTCCTTCTATCTCGCCCAATGGGCTACAAAATTCTACGCTTTCCTACGTCCTATATATTATTCGCACTCATGGAATTTCGCCAAAAGTCTTCAAAAATCTTCAACTTTTCGGGGTCTTCTTTGATTTCCTTTATGTCCACCCCCATAACCCTTACCGCCTCTTTTGCGATTTCCGGAACCTCCTTTGATCTTTTCTCCTCATCCTCAAAGATACGTCTATTTCATTCCATCCAACACTCGTGCACCACCGCACTCAATGCTAAGCTCATGATATCCCTCTCCAAACCCGTCACATGGGCTGCAAGTATCCCAATAGCTTCAGCCTCCAAGGACTCTTTGATGGTGCGGTGCAAAAGGCATACCGAAACGGACTTGGTGCCATACTTGTCGAGTGAAATCACAAGCCCAAAACAAATGGGTCATATCTTCCACTCCCGTTTTGCAAAGGACACATGTGGTATCATATTTCGCCCCTCTTTGTCTCATCAAGCACTTCTTCATCAACCTTCCTCTTAGTGCCCGCCACAAAGTGAAAGAGAATTTTGGAACGTGGTGCTTGTGCCACACTACTCGCGTCCACCTCACTTCCTCCTTTCTTTTGAGAACCCATGTCCATGCCTCACACATGGTGAATTTTTCGGTCGTGGCCCCTACACGCACGGGTTTATCCCGTCCTCCATGGATTTTAATCCCCAAAATATGTGGCCACAACTCGATCATTTCCGACGACCTTGGGTATGGGAGACTCCATTCTCCCCCTCGAATGAAATATGACACCCATATCATAGTGTAATCTCTCACCCTCCGGTCGGCTAAGCAATGGTATACCACACCAAGGATCAAGGAAGAACCGAATACTTGTCCCATCTCCCACTTGGTATTGAATCTTTTCCTTCACTTGTTCTCGGACACTCAAGAGGCCCCTCCGTGCCCACGAACATGATGACGGGGGTCGAGCAAGCCAAATACTCCCATTTCGCATGTACTTCCGCCGAATGCATCTAACCCACAAGGATTGATCATTTTCCACCACCAACCAAAATAACCGCATCATCCCGGCGGTATTCCAATCAACTAGTTGCCGAAGCCCCAAGCCACCTTCCATTTTGGGTGTACAAATATCCTTCCACGCCACGGCCACCCACTTCTTCTCACCTCCCCAAACAAAATGGACCATAAGCCGCTCCACCTCATGTAAGACACTTCTAGGCACCAAGAAAGCGGAGGTCCAATAGATACTCATTGACGTGATCACACTCCTAATCAACTCCACTCGTCCCGCCATTGATAGAAAATTCCTCTTCCATGTGCTCAACCGTGCTCTCACCTTCTCAACTAAGTCCACACAATGGATTCGCCCAAGTCTAGCCGAGAACAAGGGGAGTCCCAAGTATATAACCGGAAAGGCAACTCGCTCCATTCCCAAGTGCTCGCAAATCCATGCCCCATGTGTCGCATCTCCTCCCATAAAAACTTGACTCTTCGATGTGTTAAGTTGCAGCCCGGACGTAGAGGAGAAGCTCTCAAGGATTCTCTTGATGACTCTTGCGTTAGCCCTTGTAGCCTTTGCAAAAACCATCACATCATCGGCGAATAGAAGGTGGGAAACTCGGACATCACCACATCTTGTCGGCTCAAGTGTTCCTTCTTCAACTTCCTTTGTAATCATAGTACTTAGAACTTCCATGCAAAGTACAAATAAGTATGGCGCAAGAGGGTCACCTTGCCTAAGGTCATTTGTTGCTCGAAAAGCTTTTGAATTTGCTCCATTCACTGTGACCACAAAAGATGCACGAACACAAGCCATGATTCACTTCCTCCACTTGCTCGGGAACCCAAATCTTTGGAGCACTTCTTCAAGGAAAGACCACAAGATCGAGTCATACGCTTTCCTCAGATCCAACTTTAGACACATTCTCCCATGTCCTCTCTCCAAATGCATGTTGTGACAAATCTCATTAGCGAGAAGGATGTTGTCGCTGATCCTCCGGCCACTCACAAATGCACTTTGAGACTCACCAACCAACCGAGGAAGCACCTTCTTCAGCCTACAAGCCAAGACATTTGAGAGGTAGCGGTCCATCATATTGCAAAGAGATATAGGGCGGTAATCGTCGATCGATTGTGGCGTAGACTTCTTTGGTATAACCGTGATGGAAGTATAGTTGATTTGCGCAAGGAGTTTTCCATTTCTCACGAACGAGTCCACCGCCTTGAACAAGTCATGCTTCACACACGACCAAGATGCCTTGAAGAATTTGGCATTGAAGCCGTCGGGACCCGGCGCCTTGTCCACATTTGAGTGCATCACAACCCTCTCTAGCTCTTCCATTGTGACAGCCTTGATGAGGTCGTTTGCTTCCACCCCCTCAAGTTGTGGCAACTCAAGGGTTGGATCTATGCTTCGTACCTGAAAACCATTAGCAAACAAGTTAGAGTAACGGCACCGAAACGCCTCACGAATATCTATCTCACTTTCAATGGCCACTCCCTCCACTAACACTCGCCTCACATGATTGGTGGCTCTCCTCACTCTAAGGGAAGAATGGAAAAATCTAGAGTTTCGGTCTCCTTCTCGTAACCATCTCACCCTCGATTTTTGTCTCACAATGGATTCTTCTCGAACTATTGCTTCGTTTAGGCCATTCTTGCACTCAATTTCCGATTCTAATAGACTCGCCTCCTCAGGTTCCTCCCTTCTCTTAAGCCGCACCACCTCAAGGGCGTGCCTAGCTTCCACCACTCTTTGCTCCACATTACCAAAAGTAGACCCACTCCACTTCTTTAAAGCCTTCTTGACTTCCTCTAATTTTGCAACCACTCGAAACATGGGTGTGCCTTCTACAAGAGTAGACCAAGCCGTGCCCACCACATTTAAAAAGTCCTCATGCTCAGCCCAAAAATTCTGAAAACGAAACATTCGAGCCTTTCTTTCACCCATCTTCTCCGTATTCATGACAAGAGGCGCATGGTCACTCAAGTCCTTCCCTCCCACTTCATAAAAAGACTCCGGAAATTCAGCTATCCATGCATGTGAAATGAGCATCCGGTCGATACGTGTCTATTGTCCAAGTGAACTCGTCCCCCGTTGATGGTGCCTCCAAAAGTTGTAGACGATCGATACAAGTGTTGAATTCAGCCATGGCCGTCATATTCAGCCCCGCTCCTCCCTTCTCACTCCCCTTCCTAATGCAATTGAAATCACCACATACAAGCCAAGGAGTGTCATCACCCGGTGCCGCTCTCCCAAGATCCTCCCAAAGTGCTCGTCTTTCAACATGTCCATTTGCACCATACACCATTGTCAACACAATCACCTTTCCACTCACCAAATCATTTCCTTCAAGTTGCACCATTTGAGCCGATTCCCATGTAACCCGGAGATCCACTTTGCTATCATTCCACATAACTAAAATCCGACCCGAATCCACAATTATATTATTTGCAGCCCATTGTTGTTGTCCCCAAATTGATCTCCGAAATCGATCCAACTTCTTTGTCTTCACCTTGTGCTCCACAATACATACCACATCCGCCTTAACTTCCTTTATTTTCCCCCTTATCATGTGTGCTCGGCCGGGGAGATTTGCGCCGCGCAGATTCCATACTAAGACTATCATGATTTTGGTGTAGGGGAACGGGGTCCCTTCTCGCCTCGCATTGCCTTTTGTTGTGCCCCCACATTCGCGCGTATAGCTTTGAATGCCTCGGGTTGTGGAGAAATAGATTCAAGGTCCACTGAAGGAGGTGGAGAGGAAACCCTTGCAACCATTCTTTGCTTCTCCACCTTTCCTTCACCCTCCTCTTCGTCAAAAAAACCCACATCCTCCAATCCACTCAACACTTCAAACCGGCCCTTACTCGGTGCTTCTCCAAGGTCACACTCCACACTAGGTAACCCCTCCTCTAGTTGACGCACCAATTTTCTTGGTGCAATCCAGCCGTCCTTTGCATGAGAAATATGCAATTCCCTCTCCTCAAAATCACGTGACACCTCCTCATCCACCACAACCCCACATAAATTTCCACTCCCATTTTTAATTCCCTCACTAGAGCATAACTCCAATCCCTTCTCTTTAACCATGCCAAGTGTCACCTCCTTGTTTGTTTCTTTCTCTTGCAAGGCACTTTTGGTCCCCCCATGATTTTTGAATTCCACCCCTATGATTGGCACTTCCACAAAGCACACCTTAGTACCTTTTATGATACCCTTTTGCTTTTTCATAATTTGTCCCCCTTCTTTTGCTTTTTGTCCCCCTTGCTCATTCCCACTTGGTCCAACTCCGGCATACACCTCCCCTCCGACTCCGTGACCAGCCATCGCCGGCGAGCCGGCGGCAGCAGCCGCCCCAACTCCGGCGAGCTCAACTACCACCAAATTTTCCTCATTTTCCTTGTCTTCGACGCCCATCACCCCTCCCTCGCCTCCTAGATCATCGGAACCACCCACTTCCCTTCCTTTCCTTCCAACTACCACCCATTCCTTCCTCTTTCCCTTCACACCCACTCCACCATGATTTTCTCCTTTTGCTCCCCTCGGGCACTTCTCATGAACGTGACCAAACTCCTAGCACTCATCACAATAGCCTAGCCTCCATTCATACTCTATTACAATTTCCTCCACCTCTCCTCCTACAATTTGCACTCGAACCATTGGAGGGTAATCAAACGTACATGGCACCTCCACACACACGTGCATACGCCAACCTTCTACCCAAAGCCGTATTTTCGTCCATGTAGAGTGGTCTTCCCATAACACTTGCAATGATACTAAGATTCTTTGAAGACCAAAACCTAAGATCAAGCTCTGGCATACGTAACCATATAGGAACCGTAGACATGGATGCACGCCTCATCACCGTCGATGGAGTCCACCTTTGCACCACAAGCAGTGTTCCTCGAACAAACCATGACCCATTTTCGAGAACCATCTCTAAATCTTTCATCGTGGTGAAGCGAAACAACAAGAAGCCCTCCTTGCGCCGAATGACCTCCAAACCACCGGACAACTTCCACAAACGTGGCAAGAATCTCTCAAGGGTGGGGAGATGAGGCCGAAAATCAACAAAATATCCAAGAAGAACTTTGTCCCACCTCTTGAGAGCATCCACCACCTCTTCACGTGAACAATGGCCCATACGAACCCCCTCCTTCACCATCGGCTCCACAAACTCCAAGGCCGTAGATGCCCTTGGTGTGGATGTGAAAAGATCCGTCCACTTCTTAGGAACAAGTGGTGCATCACCCATTGCACCCTCCTTTCCCGAGGCCTCACCCAACATGGCCTCTCCACCCTCCTTTTGCGCATGTTGGAGATGCAAAACCATGCCACCATCTCCCCCACACGTCATAGCTAGAGAAGAACGAAGAAAACGCACCAAAAGAGTGAAAAACGAAGGTTTTAGATGGAAAAACGAAGAAAACGACCCCAAAAACCCCTAGAATCGCCCATGTCTCCCCTCTCTCGTCTCTACCTCTCTCCTTCCCTCCCATTCCTTCACCCCGTCCCCCCTCTACTTTCCTATCCTCCTCTCTCCCTTGTCTCCTTCTCTCTCCCTTCCCTCTCTTCTCTGCCTCTCTTCTCTCCCTCCTCTTCCCTCTTCTCCTTCATTTTCTATCTCCCTCCTCCTTCTCTCGCACTCTCTCCCTTCCTCTCCCTCTTCTCTCCTCCCTCTCCTTTTCTCTCTCTTTCCCTTCTCTATCCTCCCTCTCTCTCTGCTCTTGTCTATTCTCGTGTTCTGTCTCTCCCTCTTCCTTCTATCTCCTTCTCCCCTCTCTACTCTTCTTATCCTCTTTTCTCCACTTTCCTTCTCTCTCCCTTCTCTACCTCTCACTCTCGTTCTCCATATCTCTTCTCTCTCTCTCCCTTTCCTCAATTTTCTTCTCTCTCTTCCCATTTCTACTCTTCTCCACCACTCTTCTCCTCCTCCTCCCTCTTCTCCTTCTCTCCTTCTCCTTGTTCTACCCCTCACCTTTTCTCTCTTCTCCTTTTCTCACTCTCCCTCTAGATACTCTTTCTCTTATCCTTCTCTCTCGTTCACTCTCTCCTCATCTTTCTTCTTATCTCTCTTTCCTTCTCTCTCTTTCTCCCTCTCTCCTCCCTTCCACTTCTCTCTCACTCTCCTTCTCTCCCTCTCCTCCGCTCCCCCTTCTCTCCCTCCTCTCTCTTTCTCTCTCTCCTCATCTCTCGTTTCCTCCCTCCTCTGTTCTCCTTCGCTCTCCCTCTTCCTTATCTCTTCTTCTCTCTCTTTCCTCTTTCCCCATCTCTCCTCTTCCCTCTTCTCGTTCCCTATCTCCCTCTTATGCTCTCATTCTCTCCTTATGAGGACAAGGAGAGAAGGAAGAGATGAGCGAGAAGGAGAGAAAGAGAAGAAGAGAGAGGATAAAGAGAAGAGAAGGAGAGGAGGAGAGGGAAGATGAGAAGGAGAGGGGACTCCTCTCTCTATCTCCTCTTTCCCTTCTTCGCTCCTCTCTCCGTTCTCTCTCTTCCTCTTCTCCCTCTCCTTACCTTCTCTCTCCTTCTCCCTCCTATCCTCTTCTCTTCCCACTACCCTCCTTTCTCTCTCTCGCTTCTCTATCTCCTTATCCCTCTCCTCCACTCACCTCTCTCGTTTCCTCTCTCCTCCTCTATCTCTCTTGCTTCTCTCCTACTCTATCTCTACTCTCCCTTCTCTATCTCGTTCCCTTCCCCTTCCCTCTTCTCCTCCTTTCCTTCTCTGTCCTCCTCTCATTCTCTTGTTTCCTCTCACCTCCTCTCTTGTTCCTCTCTCCTTCTTCTTCTCTCTCTCCCCCTCTTCTCCCTCTCTCCTCCCCTCTTGTCCTCTCCTTCTCTCTCCCTCCTTCTCCGCTCTCTCCTCTTATCCCTCCGTCTCCTCTCGTTCCCTCTCTCTTCTCCTTCTCTCTCTCCTCCCCTCTCTTCCTCTCCTCTCCCTCCTCTTCTCTCTCTCCTTTAATCCCTTCATCTCCTCTCCTTGCCCCTCTCTTCTCCTTCTCTTTTTTTCTCTCACCTTCCCTTCTCTGTCTCCTCCTCTCCCTCTCGTCTTCTCCATTTCCCTCTCTCTCCTTCTCCCTCTTATTATCTCTCTCTTTCTCTCTCCTCTTATCTTTCCTCTCTTCTTTCTCCTTCTCTATCTCCCTCTTATCCCTCTCCTTCTCTCCTTTTCTCTCTCCCTCTTATCCCTTTCCTCCACTCCCTCCTTCTCTTCCTTCTCTCGCTCTCTCTCCCTACTTCTCCCTCCTATCTCTTCTCTTCTCTCTCTCCTCTTTTCTGTTCTCCTTCTCTCTTCTCTCCTTATCCTTGTCCTTATTCTCTCTTCTCTGCCTCTATCCTTCTCTCTCTCTCTCCCTTCTCCTTTCTCCTAGGCTGTCTACCTCTCTCTCTTCTCCTTCTCTCCCCCCTCTTCTTCTTCTTCACCTTCTCTCTTTTCCCTCTTCTCTGCCTTCTCATTATCCTTATCCTTCTCCTCCTCTCTCCCTTCTCATTTCTCTCACCTTTTCTTTCTCTCTCTTCCTTCTCTCCCTCTCTCCTTATCCCTTTCTCCTTATGCCACTCTCTTTATCTCTCTCTCCTCTCTCCTTTTCCCTCTTCTTCTCTCCCTCCTCTCGCTTCTCATTTTCTCCCAATCCTTCTCTCTCTCCTCGTCCCATTTTGTAGAGTCATTCTCTCTCTCTCTCTCTCTCTCTCTCTCTCTCGTTCTACCCCTCTCTTATCTCCTTCTCTACCACTCTCCTCTCTCATTCTTCCCTCTTCTCTTTCTCTCATCTCCCTTGCCTCATCTCTATCTCCCTCATATTCCCTCTCCTCTCCCTTCCCTCTTATCCCGCTCCCCTTCTTCTTCTCTCCTTATCCTTCTCTCTTCTTTTTCTTCTTCTTCTTCTTCTTCTTCTTCTCTCTCCCCATTTTATCCTTTTTCATCATCCACTTTCCCTTCTCCTTCTCTCTTCTCTCCTTATCCTTATTCTCTCTTCTCTGCCTCTATCCTTCTCTATCTCTCCCTTCTCCTTTCTCCTAGGTTGTCTACCTCTCTCTCTTCTCCTTCTCTCCCCCTCTTCTTCTTCTCCTTCGCTCTCTTCCCTCTTCTCTGCCTTCTCATTATCATTATCCTTCTCATCCTCTCTCCCTTCTCATTTCTCTCACCTTTTCTTTCTTTCTCTCTCTTCCTTCTCCTCCTCTCTCCTTCTCCCTCTTCTTCTCTCCCTCCTCTCGCTTCTCCTTTTCTCCCAATCCTTCTCTCTCTCCTCGTCCCATTCTGTAGAGCCATTCTCTCTCTCTCTCTCTCTCTCTCTCTCTCTCTCTCTCGTTCTACCCCTCTCTTATCTTCTTCTCTACCACTCTCCTCTCTCATTCTTCCCTCTTCTCTTTCTCTCATCTCCCTTGCTGTCACCCGGTCGTGTTTATTCAAGGTGGTGACACTTGCCTCATCTCTATCATCCTCATATTCCCTCTCCTCTCCCTTCCCTCTTATCCCGCTCCCCTTCTTCTTCTCTCCTTATCCTTCTCTCTTCTTCTTCTTCTTCTTCTTCTTCTTCTCTCTCCCCATTTTATCCTTTTTCATCATCCACTTTCCCTTCTCCTTCTCTCTCTCGTCTCTACCTCTCTCCTTCCCTCCCATTCCTTCACCCCCTCTCCCCTCTACTTTCCTATCCTCCTCTCTCCCTTGTCTCCTTCTCTCTCCCTCTTCTCTCCTCCTTCCCTCTCTTCTCTCCCTCCTCTTCCCTCTTCTCCTTCATTTTCTATCTCCCTCCTCCTTCTCTCGCTCTCTCTCTCCCTTCCTCTCCCTCTTCTCTCCTCCCTCTCCTTTTCTCTCTCTTTCCCTTCTCTATCCTCCCTCCCTCTCTGCTCTTGTCTATTCTCGTGTTCTCTCTCTCCCTCTTCCTTCTATCTCCTTCTCCTCTCTCTGCTCTTCTTATCCACTTTTCTCCACTGTCCTTCTCTCTCCCTTCTCTACCTCTCACTCTCGTTCTCCATATCTCTTCTCTCTCTCTCTCCCTTTCCTCTCTTTTTTTCTCTCTTCCCATTTCTACTCTTCTCTACCACTCTTCTCCTCCTCCTCCCTCTTCTCCTTCTCTCCTCCTCCCTCTTCTCCTTCTCTCCTTCTCCTTGTTCTACCCCTCACCTTTTCTCTCTTCTCCTTTTCCCACTCTCCATCTAGATACTCTTTCTCTTCTCCTTCTCTCTCGTTCACTCTCTCCTCATCTTTCTCCTTATCTCTCTTTCTCCCTCTCTCCTCCCTTCCTCTTCTCTCTCACTCTCCTTCTCTCCCTCTCCTCCGCTCCCCCTTCTCTCTCTTCTCTCCCTCCTCTCTCTCCTCTTCTCTCGTTTCCTCCGTCCTCTTTTCTCCTTCGCTCTCCCTCTTCCTTATCTCTACTTCTCTCTCTTTCCTCTTTCCCCATCTCTCCTCTTCCCTCTTCTCGTTCCCTATCTCCCTCTTATGCTCTCATTCTCTCCTTATGAGGACAAGGAGAGAAGGAAGAGATGAGCGAGAAGGAGAAAGATAAGAAGAGAGAGGATAAAGAGAAGGGAAGGAGAGGAGGAGAGGGAAGATGAGAAGGAGAGGGGACTCCTCTCTCTATCTCCTCTTTCTTTTCTTCGCTCCTCTCCCCGTTCTCTCTCTCTCCCTTCTCCCTCTCCTTAGCTTCTCTCTCCTTCTCCCTCCTATCCTCTTCTCTTCCCACTACCCTCCTTTCTCTCTCTCGCTTCTCTATCTCCTTATCCCTCTCCTCCACTCACCTCTCTCGTTTCCTCTCTCCTCCTCTATCTCTCTTGCTTCTCTCCTACTCTATCTCTACTCTCCCTTCTCTATCTCGTTCCCTTCCCCTTCCCTCTTCTCCTCCTTTCCTTCTCTGTCCTCCTCTCATTCTCTTGTTTCCTCTCACCTCCTCTCTTGTTCCCTCTCTCCTTCTTCTTCTCTCTCTCCCCCTCTTCTCCCTCTCTCCTCCCCTCTTGTCCTCTCCTTCTCTCTCCCTCCTTCTCCGCTCTCTCCTCTTATCCCTCCGTCTCCTCTCGTTCCCTCTCTCTTCTCCTTCTCTCTCTCCTCCCCTCTCTTCCTCTCCTCTCCCTCCTCTTCTCTCTCTCCTTTAATCCCTTCATCTCCTCTCCTTGCCCCTCTCTTCTCCTTCTCTTTTTTTCTCTCACCTTCCCTTCTCTGTCTCCTCCTCTCCCTCTCGTCTTCTCCATTTCCCTCTCTCTCCTTCTCCCTCTTATTATCTCTCTCTTTCTCTCTCCTCTTATCTTTCCTCTCTTCTTTCTCCTTCTCTATCTCTCTCTTATCCCTCTCCTTCTCTCCTTTTCTCTCTCCCTCTTATCCCTTTCCTCCACTCCCTCCTTCTCTTCCTTCTCTCGCTCTCTCTCCCTACTTCTCCCTCCTATCTCTTCTCTTCTCTCTCTCCTCTTTTCTGTTCTCCTTCTCTCTTCTCTCCTTATCCTTGTCCTTATTCTCTCTTCTCTGCCTCTATCCTTCTCTCTCTCTCCCTTCTCCTTTCTCCTAGGCTGTCTACCTCTCTCTCTTCTCCTTCTCTCCCCCCTCTTCTTCTTCTTCACCTTCTCTCTTTTCCCTCTTCTCTGCCATCTCATTATCCTTATCCTTCTCCTCCTCTCTCCCTTCTCATTTCTCTCACCTTTTCTTTCTCTCTCTTCCTTCTCTCTCCTCTCTCCTTCTCCCTCTTCTTCTCTCCCTCCTCTCGCTTCTCATTTTCTCCCAATCCTTCTCTCTCTCCTCATCCCATTTTGTAGAGTCATTCTCTCTCTCTCTCTCTCTCTCGTTCTACCCCTCTCTTATCTCCTTCTCTACCACTCTCCTCTCTCATTCTTCCCTCTTCTCTTTCTCTCATCTCCCTTGCCTCATATCTATCTCCCTCATATTCCCTCTCCTCTCCCTTCCCTCTTATCCCGCTCCCCTTCTTCTTCGCTCCTTATCCTTCTCTCTTCTTCTTCTTCTTCTTCTTCTTCTCTCTCCCCATTTTATCCTTTTTCATCATCCACTTTCCCTTCTCCTTCTCTCTCTCATCTCTACCTCTCTCCTTCCCTCCCATTCCTTCACCCCCTCTCCCCTCTACTTTCCTATCCTCCTCTCTCGCTTGTCTCCTTCTCTCTCCCTCTTCTCTACTCCTTCCCTCTCTTCTCTCCCTCCTCTTCCCTCGTCTCCTTCATTTTCTATCTCCCTCCTCCTTCTCTCGCTCTCTCTCCCTTCCTCTCCCTCTTCTCTCCTCCCTCTCCTTTTCTCTCTCTTTCCCTTCTCTATCCTCCCTCCCTCTCTGCTCTTGTCTATTCTTGTGTTCTCTCTCTCCCTCTTCCTTCTATCTCCTTCTCCTCTCTCTGCTCTTCTTATCCACTTTTCTCCACTGTCCTTCTCTCTCCCTTCTCTACCTCTCACTCTCGTTCTCCATATCTCTTCTCTTTCTCTCCCTTTCCTCTCTTTTCTTCTCTCTTCCCATTTCTACTCTTCTCTACCACTCTTCTCCTCCTCCTCCTCCCTCTTCTCCTTCTCTCCCCTCTTCTCCTTCTCTCCTTCTCCTTGTTCTACCCCTCACCTTTTCTCTCTTCTCCTTTTCCCACTCTCCCTCTAGATACTCTTTCTCTTCTCCTTCTCTCTCGTTCACTCTCTCCTCATCTTTCTCCTTATCTCTCTTTCTCCCTCTCTCCTCCCTTCCTCTTCTCTCTCACTCTCCTTCTCTCCCTCTCCTCCGCTCCCTCTTCTCTCACTTCTCTCCCTCCTCTCTCTCCTCTTCTCTCGTTTCCTCCGTCCTCTGTTCTCCTTCGCTCTCCCTCTTCCTTATCTCTACTTCTCTCTCTTTCCTCTTTCCCCATCTCTCCCTCTTATCCTTCTCCTTCTCTCCTTTTCTCTCTCCCTCTTATCCCTTTATTCCACTCCCTCCTTCTCTTCCTACTCTCGCTCTCTCTCCCTACTTCTCCCTCCTATCTCTTCTCTTCCCTCTCCTCTTTTCTGTTCTCCTTCTCTCTTTTCTCCTTATCCTTGTCCCTATTCTCTCTTCTCTGCCTCTATCGTTCTCTCTCTCTCCCTTTCTCCTTTCTCCTAGGCTGTCTACCTCTCTCTCTTCTCCTTCTCTCCCCCCTCTTCTTCTTCACCTTCTCTCTTTTCCCTCTTCTCTGCCTTCTCATTATCCTTATCCTTCTGCTCCTCTCTCCCTTCTCATTTCTCTCACCTTTTCTTTCTCTCTCTTCCTTCTCTCCCTCTCTCCTTATCCCTTTCTCCTTATGCCACTCTCTTTATCTCTCTCTCCTCTCTCCTTCTCCCTCTTCTTCTCTCCCTCCTCTCGCTTCTCCTTTTCTCTCAATCCTTCTCTCTCTCCTCGTCCCATTCTGTAGAGCCATTCTCTCTCTCTCTCTCTCTCTCTCTCTCTCTCTCTCTCTCTCTCTCGGTCTACCCCTCTCTTATCTCCTTCTCTACCACTCTCCCCTCTCATTCTTCCCTCTTCTCTTTCTCTCATCTACCTTGCCTCATCTCTATCTCCCTAATATTCCCTATCCTCTCCCTTCCCTCTTATCCCGCTCCCCTTCTTCTTCTCTCCTTATCCTTCTCTCTTCTTCTTCTTCTTCTTCTTCTTTTTCTTCTCTCTCCCCATTTTATCCTTCTTCATCATCCTCTTTTCCTTCTCCTTCTCTCTCTCGTCTCTACCTCTCTCCTTCCCTCCCATTCCTTCACCCCCTCTCCCCTCTACTTTCCTATCCTCCTCTCTCCCTTGTCTCCTTCTCTCTCCCTCTTCTCTCCTCCTTCCCTCTCTTCTCTGCGTCTCTTCTCTCCCTCCTCTTCCCTCTTCTCCTTCATTTTCTATCTCTCTCCTCCTTCTCTCGCTCTCTCTCCCTTCTTCTCCCTCTTCTCTCTTCCCTCTCCTTTTCTCTCTCTTTCCCTTCTCTGTCCTCCCTCCCTCTCTGCTCTTGTCTATTCTCGTGTTCTCTCTCTCCCTCTTCCTTCTATCTCCTTCTCCTCTCTCTGCTCTTCTTATCCTCTTTTTTGTCCACTGTCCTTCTCTCTCCCTTCTCTACCTCTCACTCTCGTTCTCCATATCTCTTCTCTCTCTCTCTCTCTCTCCCTTTCCTCTCTTTTCTTCTCTCTTCCAATTTCTACTCTTCTCTACCACTCTTCTCTCCTTATCCTTGTCCCTGTTCTCTCTTCTCTCCCTCTATCCTTCTCTCTCTCTCCCTTCTCCTTTCTCCTAGGCAATCTACCTCTCTCTCTTCTCCTTCTTTCTCCCCTCTTCTTCTTCTTCACCTTCTCTCTTTTCCCTCTTCTCTGCCTCCTCATTAACCTTATCCTTCTCCTCCTCTCTCCCTTCTCATTTCTCTCACCTTTTCTTTCTCTCTCTTCCTTCTCTCCCTCTCTCCTTATCCATTTCTCCTTATGCCACTCTCTTTATCTCTCTCTCCTCTCTCCTTCTCCCTCTTCTTCTCTCCCTCTTCTCGCTTCTCCTTTTCTCCCAATCCTTCTCTCTCTCCTCATCCCATTCTGTAGAGCCATTCTCTCTCTCTCTCTCTCTCTCTCTCTCTCTCTCTCTCTCTCGTTCTACCCCTCTCTTATCTCCTTCTCTACCACTCTCCTCTCTCATTCTTCCCTCTTCTCTTTCTCTCATCTCCCTTGCCTCATCTCTATCTCCCTCATATTCCCTCTCCTCTCCCTTCCCTCTAATCCCGCTCCCCTTCTTCTTCTCTCCTTATCCTTCTCTCTTCTTCTTCTTCTTCTTCTTCTTCTTCTTCTTCTCTCTCCCCATTTTATCATTCTTCATCATCCTCTTTCCCTTCTCCTCTCTCTCGTCTCTACCTCTCTCCTTCCCTCCCATTCCTTCACCCCTCTCCCCTCTACTTTCCTATCCTCCTCTCTTCCTTGTCTCCTTCTCTCTCCCTCTTCTCTCCTCCTTCCCTCTCTTCTCTGCCTCTCTTCTCTCCCTCCTCTTCCCTCTTCTCCTTCATTTTCTATCTCCCTCCTCCTTCTCTCGCTCTCTCTCTCCCTTCCTCTCCCTCTTCTCTCCTCCCTCTCCTTTTCTCTCTCTTTCCCTTCTCTATCCTCCCTCCCTCTCTGCTCTTGTCTATTCTCGTGTTCTCTCTCTCCCTCTTCCTTCTATCTCCTTCTCCTCTCTCCGCTCTTCTTATCCTCTTTTCTCTACTGTCCTTCTCTCTCCCTTCTCTACCTCTCACTCTCGTTCTCCATATCTCTTCTCTCTCTCTCTCCCTTTCCTCTCTTTTCTTCTCTCTCTTCCAATTTCTACTCTTCTCTACCAGTCTTCTCCTCCTCCTCCCTCTTCTCCTTCTCTCCTTCTCCTTGTTCTACCCCTCACCTTTTCTCTCTTCTCCTTTTCTCACTCTCCCTCTAGATACTCTTTCTCTTCTCCTTCTCTCTCGTTCACTCTCTCCTCATCTTTCTCCTTATCTCTCTTTCCTTCTCTCTCTTTCTCCCTCTCTCCTCCCTTCCTCTTCTCTCTCACTCTCCTTCTCTCCCTCTCCTCCGCTCCCCCTTCTCTATCTTCTCTCCCTCCTTTATCCTTCTCTCTCTCCTCTTCTCTCGTTTCCTCCCTCCTCTGTTCTCCTTCGCTCTCCCTCTTCCTTATCTCTTCTTCTCTCTCTTTCCTCTTTCCCCATCTCTCCTCTTCCCTCTTCTCGTTCCCTATCTCCCTCTTATGCTCTCATTCTCTCCTTATGGGGATAAGGAGAGAAGGAAGAGATGAGCGAGAAGGAAAGAAAGAGAAGAAGAGAGAGGATAAAGAGAAGAGAAGGAGAGGAGGAGAGGGAAGATGAGAAGGAGAGGGGACTCCTCTCTCTATCTCCTCTTTCCCTTCTTCGCTCCTCTCCCCGTTCTCTCTCTCTCCCTTCTCCCTCTCCTTACCTTCTCTCTCCTTCTCCCTCCTATCCTCTTCTCTTCCCACTACCCTCCTTTCTCTCTCCCGCTTCTCTATCTCCTTATCCCTCTCCTCCACTCACCTCTCTCGTTTCCTCTCTCCTCCTCTATCTCTCTTGCTTCTCTCCTATTCTATCTCTACTCTCCCTTCTCTATCTCGTTCCCTTCCCCTTCCCTCTTCTCCTCCTTTCCTTCTCTGTCCTCCTCTCATTCTCTTGTTTCCTCTCACCTCCTCTCTTGTTCCCTCTCTCCTTCATCTTCTCTCTCTCCCCCTCTTCTCCCTCTCTCCTCCCCTATTGTCCTCTCCTCTCTCCCTCCTTCTCCGCTCTCTCCTCTTATCCCTCCGTCTCCACTCGTTCCCTCTCTCTTCTCCTTCTCTCTCTCCTCCCCTCTCTTCCTCTCCTCTCCCTCCTCTTCTCTCTCTCCTTTAATGCCTTCATCTCCTCTCCTTGCCCCTCTCTTCTCCTTCTCTTTTTTTCTCTCACCTTCCCTTCTCTGTCTCCTCCTCTCCCTCTCGTCTTCTCCATTTCCATTTCCCTCTCTCTCCTTCTCCCTCTTATTATCTCTCTCTTTCTCTCCCTCTTATCTTTCCTCTCTTCTTTCTCCTTCTCTTTCTCCCTCTTATCCCTCTCCTTCTCTCCTTTTCTCTCTCCCTCTTATCCCTTTCCTCCACTCTCTCCTTCTCTTCCTTCTCTCGCTCTCTCCCTACTTCTCCCTCCTATCTCTTCTCTTCTCTCTCTCCTCTTTTCTGTTCTCCTTCTCTCTTTTCTCCTTATCCTTGTCCCTATTCTCTCTTCTCTGCCTCTATCCTTCTCTCTCTCTCCCTTCTCCTTTCTCCAAGGCTGTCTACCTCTCTCTCTTCTCCTTCTCTCCCCCCTCTTCTTCTTCACCTTCTCTCTTTTCCCTCTTCTCTGCCTTCTCATTATCCTTATCCTTCTCCTCCTCTCTCCCTTCTCATTTCTCTCACCTTTTCTCTCTCTCGCTTCCTTCTCTCCCTCTCTCCTTATCCCTTTCTCCTTATGCCACTCTCTTTATCTCTCTCTCCTCTCTCCTTCTCCCTCTTCTTCTCTCCCTCCTCTCGCTTCTCCTTTTCTCCCAATCCTTCTCTCTCCTCGTCCCATTCTGTAGAGCCATTCTCTCTCTCTCTCTCTCTCTCATTTACCCCTCTCTTATCTCCTTCTCTACCACTCTCCTCTCTCATTCTTGTTGGCTTTTCGGCCTTAATCTTATGTTTTGATGATTTAATCAACCTAATCTTAATTACAGTAGCACACACTATGCATTGCATATATATTGTATTGTGCTAACCTCTACAAGTGATCAAGACTCAAGAAAGAAGGAAATGAAGTCAAGACATATAATTAAAGCTAAATAGAAGACATGTAATATTGATTTCTTTTGAGTCTTAGGAACAAAGTGTAATTGAGCATACTTGAGCTAAAATCAACTTAATCACACACTAGGTTCCCTATAGAAGTCACACACGAAATTTCACATAATTTGGACTTCAATAGATCACCCAAACTTTAACCGGAAAACACCTAACCTGAAACCTAACTGTCTGCCCACATTCGGTTGACCGCAACATGCCGTTCGGTCGACAGGATGATCAAGTAATCCAGTTTGTGTTTCCCTGTCTAGTTTCGGTCGACCGCACCATATCTTTCGGTCGACCGGTTGAACTTACTGTTCCGACCGTTATTCTTGTCGTATATGCCCAACGGTCGTATTCGTATTAAAACTATATACACCTCCATATACTTAACCAAACGGTCGAACCATGTGCCAAGTTCGGTCGACCGTTTAACCTTGTCAAAAATTCCCTGCTGTCGGTCGATACGATTTCGTTCGACCGATCCAGTTTTCCCTCTACCGAAACGCTTATTCGGTCGACCGGTAACCCTGTTCGGTTGACCGTTTGCTTAATAGACTTAAGTGTTCGGTCGACCTATTCATATTTCGGTCGATCGTATCCTTATCGAACCCAAGCGTTCGGTCGACCGTTCCACTTTTCGGTCGACCGTTCCTGGACAGATTTGCAGCCCGAATTTTCTGCTTTGTGTGCTTTGCACAAAATCCAATCAAATCTTGTCCCAACGGATCTATTCTCTCTAATGCCTATATAAGGAGTTGTAAAACACATTTTAACACAACTCTCCCACTACAAACTTGTCACAAACATTAAAGAGAATCCCAAACACTCAAAGCTTCAAACCTTACACACTTATTGATCAATTCCTTAATCCTACTCAAGTGTGCTCAAGATTTAGAGAGTGTTGCTCCACTCAAGTTCTCATTTGTTGTCAAAAGAGTAAAGGCTCCGGTGAAAGCCCGAAGCATCCTTCTCGGATTGTGAGAAGAGGATTCCAAGCTCGGCGAGGGTTGTTCGCGAGTTTGACGGTTGTAAAGGCATTCTCTCCCGGCCCGGAACGGGTAGTGGTTAGTGAAGTCGTGAGCGGAGCTCGGTGATCCGAGCGGAGCTTGCAAGAGAGGACTAAGACCCGGGTGGGGTGCCGAACCTCTATAAAAATGCCGTGTCTTCTTGTGGTTTGCATTATTCTTCCTTACTTGCTTGTTTGCTTTAAAATTCCGCTGTGCATCTTGACTTGGTTAAACAAGTAGGTGATTAGATTAATAGTGATTGGTGGACCCATAACCCACACGATCCTACATTTGGTATCAGAGCCTTGTTAGCTAAATTCTCATACTTAATCGTATTATTTAGCATGGCCTCTACATCATCGAATCACATAGAAGGATTATGCACCACTAGACCTCCATTGCTTAGTGGGTCAAACTATGATTATTGGAAAAATAGGATGAAAATCTTTTTAATATCAAATGACCTTAAGTATTGGATGTTTCTCCAAAATCCATACACACCCCCAAAAGAAGATGAATTAGATTCACTTACAAGACCGAAAATGAAAGAAATCGAAATGAATTCGAAAATTATGAACATCTTGTATTGTGGCCTTAATGAGGGTGAATATAATAGGATTAAGGGATGTGAAAGTGCACATGAGATATGGCATAGACTTCAAATGCACCATGAGGGGGATAGTAAAACTAAGGAAACACGCATTAGTCTCCTCATGCATAAATATGAGATTTTTTCTATGCAAATCGGTGAAAACATAAGCGAAATGAACACTCGCTTCACCGATATCACTAACTCTCTTTTGGTTCTTGGAAGAAAAATAAATGAATGAGAGATGACAAGGAAGTTCCTCCGGTCACTTAGCATCGATTGGGAAGATAAAGTCGTCGCAATTGAAGAGGCGCATGATCTCTCAAAATTAAAGATGGAGGAGCTCATTGGAAACTTGATGGCTTATGAACTTCAAATCAATCATCGGAAGGAGAAGGAAGCCACCAAGAAAACATCCACCTTGGCATTGCATGCAAATTTTGATGAGCCAAGGAATGTGGAAGATGAGGACATTGAAGTCCTAGCAAAAGACTTCTTCAAATAACTCAAGAATGATAAAGAAGAAAAGAATGAAAGAAGAGGTAGAAGGAGTGAAAAGAGAGAAAAGAAGGAGAAGGAAGAGAGTGGAAATGAGAGAAAAGAGAAGGACAAGAAAAATGAGAGGAGGGAGAGAAGGAGAGAAAAGGAGAAGAGTAAGAGAAAAGATAAGAAGTTGGAAGCTCACAAGGCTACATGAGACGATTAATCGTTTTCATCGTCATCCAAATCAACCACACCTTCATCAACAAAAGAATATGCACACATGTGCTACATGACAATTCAAGATGAAGGAAGTGAGGTAGAATCTAACTCTTGCTCTAGTAATTCATTCTCAACTAAGTCATATTATAGTGATAGCTCACATTCTAGTGTTAATGAAGAAACTTATACACATGATGAGCTTCAAAATGCATTTCATGACTTAGTTAAACAATATGAGATCATTTGTGATAAAAACAAGAATGCTAGAAAGTTAATCAAGGATCTCCAAAGCCAAATTGAAACATGCATGAATGAGAAGAATGAGGTGATTGCCAAATTTGAAAAGAATGCATCAAATTTTGATAAATTAAAAGCAACACCTATAGATGTTGAACAATTAGATCTCCATGCTTGCAATGTGCAATTAAGAAAAGATCTAGAAAAGTTCACCAATGGAACTAAGATGCTTAACATGCTATTAGGAAGTCAAAGACAATCTTTGCAAAAACATGGTTTAGGATTTAATGCAAAATTGAAAAATCATGCTTCCTATACAACTTTAAATGGAAAGCACTTAGTGGTAAAGCATTCTTCCTCAAATGTGTGGGCTCCTAAAACAAAAATGGTTTGGATTCCCAAAGCTAACATTCAAGGACCCAAAGTTGTTTGGGTACCTAAATCTACTCTTGTAGGAGCTTGAGGAGGAGATTGGTGGTGACCGGGTGAGCTCAAGAGTCAAATTCAAATCCGGTTGCATCACTAAATGAGATTGGAGCTAAATTCGAATTCAACATTGGTATAAAATTCCTATCTATACAATTCATGTTAAATTAGCTCTAATCTAGTTTCATATGCTTAATTGACATATCATATAATTTAATTCATTGCAAATCATTAACCCTATTCATTGCAAATCATTTATCACATCCATTGATTTTAAATGTCATTTTTAAATGGATGTTAGAATAAGGCTTAAGTAGAAACTTAATTGAACTTAAAATTTCATCATACTCATTGTTTCAATTTAGCCTTATTGATAGGGGAGCTTAAATGTTATATCTTTTATTAGAGTAATGAAGTGCAAAATTTAGGGAGAGCAACTTCATTACGATGACATCCTTTTGACTTATATAATTATCAATGTTTTTGATGGATGACAAAGGGGGAGAGAGAATTAAGAGGGTAACTTGAAAAACTTGATAAAATTTGAACAAAAACTATGCACATCCATAGGGGGAGCATTTATATGCATAGTTTACATATACAAATTTCAAGTATTAAGATTTCGGTTGCCATCATGAAAAAGGGGGAGATTGTTGGCTTTTTGGCCTTACTCTTATGTTTTGATGATTTAATCAACCTAATCTTAATTAGAGTAGCACACACTATGCATTGCATATATATTGTATTGTGCTAACCTCTATAGGTGATCAAGACTCAAGAAAGAAGGAAATGAAGTCAAGACATGTAATTAAAGCTAAATAGAAGACATGTAATCTTGATTTCTTTTGAGTCTTAGGAACAAAGTGTAATTGAGCATATTTGAGCTAAAATCAACTTAATCACACACTAGGTTCCCTATAGAAGTCACACACGAAATTTCACATAATTTGGACTTCAATAGATCACCCAAACTTTAACCGGAAAACACCTAACCTGAACCTTAACTGTCTGCCCACATTCGGTCGACCGGATGATCAAGTAATCCAGTTTGTGTTTCCCTGTCTAGTTTCGGTCGACGACACCATATCTTTCGGTCGACATGTTGAACTTACTGTTCCGACCGTTATTCTTGTCGTATATGCCCAACGGCCGTATTCGTATTAAAACTATATACACCTCCATATACTTAACCAAACGGTCGAACCATGTGCCAAGTTCGATCGACCGTTTAACCTTGTCAAAAATTCCCTGCTATCGGTCGATACGATTTCGTTCGACCGATCCAGTTTTCCCTCTACCGAAACGCTTATTCGGTCGACCGGTAACCCTGTTCGGCCGACCGTTTTCTTAATAGACTTAAGTGTTCGGTCGACCTATTCATATTTCAGTCGATCGTATCCTGATCGAACCCAAGCGTTCGGTCGACCGTTCCACTTTTCGGTCGACCGTTTCTGGACAGATTTGCAGCCCGAATTTTCTGCTTTGTGTGCTTTGCACAAAATCCAATCAAATCTTGTCCCAACGGATCTATTCTCTCTAATGCCTATATAAGGAGTTGTAAAACACATTTTAACACAACTCTCCCACTACAAACTTGTCACAAACATTAGAGAGAATCTCAAACACTCAAAGCTTCAAACCTTACACACTTAGTGATCAATTCCTTAATCCTACTCAAGTGTGCTCAAGATTTAGAGAGTGCTGCTCCACTCAAGTTCTCATTTGTTGTCAAAAGAGTAAAGACTCCGGTGAAAGCCCGAAGCATCCTTCTCGGATTATGAGAAGAGGATTCCAAGCTCGGCGAGGGTTGTTCGCGAGTTTGACGGTTGTAAAGGCGTTCTCTCCCGGCCCGGAACGGGGAGTGGTTAGTGAAGTCGTGAGCGGAGCTCGGTGATCCGAGCGGAGCTTGCAAGAGAGGACTAGGACCCGGGTGGGGTGCCGAACCTCTATAAAAATGCCGTGTCTTCTTGTGGTTTGCATTATTCTTCCTTAGTTGCTTGTTTGCTATAAAATTCCGCTGTGCATCTTGACTTGGTTAAACAAGTAGGTGATAAGATTAATAGTGATTAGTGGACCCATAACCCACACGATCCTACAATTCTTCCCTCTTCTCTTTCTCTCATCTCCCTTGCCTCATCTCGATCTCCCTCATATTCCCGCTCCTCTCCCTTCCCTCTTATCCCGCTCCCCTTCTTCTTCTCTCCTTATCCTTCTCTCTTCTTCTTCTTCTTCTTCTCTCTCCCCATTTTATCCTTCTTCATCATCCTCTTTCCCTTCTCCTTCTCTCTCTCGTCTCTACCTCTCTCCTTCCCTCCCATTCCTTCACCCCCTCTCCCCTCTACTTTCCTATCCTCCTCTCTCCCTTGTCTCCTTCTCTCTCCCTCTTCTCTCCCTCCTCTTCCCTCTTCTCCTTCATTTTCTATCTCCCTCCTCCTTCTGTCGCTCTCTCTCTCCCGTCCTCTCCCTCTTCTCTCCTCCCTCTCCTTTTCTCTCTCTTTCCCTTCTCTATCCTCCCTCCCTCTCCGCTCTTGTCTATTCTCGTGTTCTCTCTCTCCCTCTTCCTTCTATCTCCTTCTCCTCTCTCTGCTCTTCTTATCCTCTTTTCTCCACTGTCCTTCTCTCTCCCTTCTCTACCTCTCACTCTCGTTCTCCATATCTCTTCTCTCTCTCTCTCTCTCTCTCCTTTTCCTCTCTTTTCTTCTCTCTCTTCCCATTTCTACTCTTCTCTACCACTCTTCTCCTCCTCCTCCCTCTTCTCCTCCTCCTCCCTCTTCTCCTTCTCTCCTTCTCCATGTTCTACCCCTCACCTTTTCTCTCTTCTACTTTTCTCACTCTCCCTCTAGATACTCTTTCTCTTCTCCTTCTCTCTCGTTCACTCTCTCCTCATCTTTCTCCTTATCTCTCTTTCCTTCTCTCTCTTTCTCCCTCTCTCCTCCCTTCCTCTTCTCTCTCACTCTCCTTCTCTCCCTCTACTCCGCTCCCCCTTCTCTCTCTTCTCTCCCTCCTCCCTCCTTCTCTCTCTCCTCTTCTCTCGTTTCCTCCCTCCTCTGTTCTCCTTCGCTCTCCCTCTTCCTTATCTCTTCTTCTCTCTCTTTCCTCTTTCCCCATCTCTCCACTTCCCTCTTCTCGTTCCCTATCTCCCTCTTATGCTCTCATTCTCTCCTTATGAGGATAAGGAGAGAAGGAAGAGATGAGCGAGAAGGAGACAAAGAGAAGAAGAGAGAGGATAAAGAGAAGAGAATGAGAGGAGGAGAGGGAAGATGAGAAGGAGAGGGGACTCCTCTCTCTATCTCCTCTTTCCCTTCTTCGCTCCTCTCCCCGTTCTCTCTCTCTCCCTTCTCCCTCTCCTTACCTTCTCTCTCCTTCTCCCTCCTATCCTCTTCTCTTCCCACTACCCTCCTTTCTCTCTCTTGCTTCTCTATCTCCTTATCCCTCTCCTCCACTCACCTCTCTCCTTTCCTCTCTCTCTCTTGCTTCTCTCCTACTCTATCTCTACTCTCCCTTCTCTATCTCGTTCCCTTCCCCTTCACTCTTCTCCTCCTTTCCTTCTCTGTCCTCCTCTCATTCTCTTGTTTCCTCTCACCACCTCTCTTGTTCCCTCTCTCCTTCTTCTTCTCTCTCTCCCCCTCTTCTCCCTCTCTCCTCCCCTCTTGTCCTCTCCTTCTCTCTCCCTCCTTCTCCGCTCTCTCCTCTTATCCCTCCGTCTACTCTCGTTCCCTCTCTCTTCTCCTTCTCTCTCTCTCCTCCCCTCTCTTCCTCTCCTCTCCCTCCTCTTCTCTCTCCTTTAATCCCTTCTTCTCCTCTCCTTGCCCCTCTCTTCTCCTTCTCTTTTTTTCACTCACCTTTCCTTCTCTGTCTCCTCCTCTCCCTCTCGTCTTCTCCATTTCCCTCTCTCTCCTTCTCCCTCTTATTATCTCTCTCTTTCTCTTTCTCTCTCCTCTTATCTTTCCTCTCTTCTTTGCCTTCTCTATCTCCCTCTTATCCCTCTCCTTCTCTCCTTTTCTCTCTCCCTCTTATCCCTTTATTCCACTCCCTCCTTCTCTTCCTTCTCTCGCTCTCTCTCACTACTTCTCCCTCCTATCTCTTCTCTTCTCTCTCCTCTTTTCTGTTCTCCTTCTCTCTTCTCTCCTTATCCTTGTCCCTATTCTCTCTTCTCTGCCTCTATCGTTCTCTCTCTCTCCCTTTCTCCTTTCTCCTAGGCTGTCTACCTCTCTCTCTTCTCCTTCTCTCCCCCCTCTTCTTCTTCACCTTCTCTCTTTTCCCTCTTCTCTGCCTTCTCATTATCCTTATCCTTCTCCTCCTCTCTCCCTTCTCATTTCTCTCACCTTTTCTTTCTCTCTCTTCCTTCTCTCCCTCTCTCCTTATCCCTTTCTCCTTATGCCACTCTCTTTATCTCTCTCTCCTCTCTCCTTCTCCCTCTTCTTCTCTCCCTCCTCTCGCTTCTCCTTTTCTCCCAATCCTTCTCTCTCTCCTCGTCCCATTCTGTAGAGCCATTCTCTCTCTCTCTCTCTCTCTCTACCCCTCTCTTATCTCCTTCTCTACCACTCTCCTCTCTCATTCTTCCCTCTTCTCTTTCTCTCATCTCCCTTGCCTCATCTCTGTCTCCCTCATATTCCCTCTCCTCTCCCTTCCCTCTTATCCCGCTCCCCTTCTTCTCTCCTTATCCTTCTCTCTTCTTCTTCTTCTTCTTCTTCTTCTCTCTCTCCCCATTTTATCCTTCTTCATCATCCTCTTTCCCTTCTCCTTCTCTCTCTCGTCTCTACCTCTCTCCTTCCCTCCCATTCCTTCACCCCCTCTCCCCTCTACTTTCCTATCCTCCTCTCTCCCTTGTCTCCTTCTCTCTCCCTCTTCTCTCCCTCCTCTTCCCTCTTCTCCTTCATTTTCTATCTCCCTCCACCTTCTCTCGCACTCTCTCTCCCTTCCTCTCCCTCTTCTCTCCTCCCTCTCCTTTTCTCTCTCTTTCCGTTCTCTATCCTCCCTCCCTCTCTGCTCTTGTCTATTCTCGTGTTCCCTCTCTCTCCCTCTTCCTTCTATCTCCTTCTCCTCGCTCTGCTCTTCTTATCCTCTTTTCTCCACTGTCCTTCTCTCTCCCTTCTCTACCTCTCACTCTCGTTCTCCATATCTCTTCTCTCTCTCTCTCTCTCTCTCTCTCTCTCTCTCTCTCCCTTTCCTCTCTTTTCTTCTCTCTCTTCCCATTTCTACTCTTATCTACCACTCTTCTCCTCCTCCTCCCTCTTCTCCTTCTCCTTGTTCTACCCCTCACATTTTCTCTCTTCTCCTTTTCTCACTCTCCCTCTAGATACTCTTTATCTTCTCCTTCTCTCTCATTCACTCTCTCCTCATCTTTCTCCTTATCTCTCTTTCCTTCTCTCTCTTTCTCCCTCTCTCCTCCCTTCCTCTTCTCTCTCACTCTCCTTCTCTCCCTCTCCTCCGCTCGCCCTTCTCTCTCTTCTCTCCCTCCTCTCTCCTTCTCTCTCTCCTCTTCTCTCGTTTCCTCCCTCCTCTGTTCTCCTTCGCTCTCCCTCTTCCTTATCTCTTCTTCTCTCTCTTTCCTCTTTCCCCATCTCTCCTCTTCCCTCTTCTCGTTCCCTATCTCCCTCTTATGCTCTCATTCTCTCCTTATGAGGATAAGGAGAGAAGGAAGAGATGAGCGAGAAGGAGACAAAGAGAAGAAGAGAGAGGATAAAGAGAAGAGAATGAGAGGAGGAGAGGGAAGATGAGAAGGAGAGGGGACTCCTCTCTCTATCTCCTCTTTCCCTTCTTCGCTCCTCTCCCCGTTCTCTCTCTCTCTCCCTTCTCCCTCTCCTTACCTTCTCTCTCCTTCTCCCTCCTATCCTCTTCTCTTCCCACTACCCTCCTTTCTCTCTCTCGCTTCTCTATCTCCTTATCCCTCTCCTCCACTCACCTCTCTCGTTTCCTCTCTCCTCCTCTATCTCTCTTGCTTCTCTCCTACTCTATCTCTACTCTCCCTTCTCTATCTCGTTCCCTTCCCCTTCCCTCTTCTCCTCCTTTCCTTCTCTGTCCTCCTCTCATTCTCTTGTTTCCTCTCACCTCCTCTCTTGTTCCCTCTCTCCTTCTTCTTCTCTCTCTCCCCCTCTTCTCCCTCTCTCCTCCCCTCTTGTCCTCTCCTTCTCTCTCCCTCCTTCTCCGCTCTCTCCTCTTATCCCTCTGTCTCCTCTCGTTCCCTCTCTCTTCTCCTTCTCTCTCTTCTCCCCTCTCTTCCTCTCCTCTCCCTCCTCTTCTCTCTCTCCTTTAATCCCTTCATCTCCTCTCCTTGCCCCTCTCTTCTCCTTCTCTTTTTTTCACTCACCTTCCCTTCTCTGTCTCCTCCTCTCCCTCTCGTCTTCTCCATTTCCCTCTCTCCTTCTCCCTCTTATTATCTCTCTCTTTCTCTCTCCTCTTATCTTTCCTCTCTTCTTTCTCCTTCTCTATCTCCCTCTTATCCCTCTCCTTCTCTCTTTTTCTCTCTCCCTCTTATCCCTTTATTCCACTCCCTCCTTCTCTTCCTTCTCTCGCTCTCTCTCCCTACTTCTCCCTCCTATCTCTTCTCTTCTCTCTCCTCTTTTCTGTTCTCCTTCTCTCTTCTCTCCTTATCCTTGTCCCTATTCTCTCTTCTCTGCCTCTATCCTTCTCTCTCTCTCCCTTCTCCTTTCTCCTAGGCTGTCTACCTCTCTCTCTTCTCCTTCTCTCCCCCCTCTTCTTCTTCACCTTCTCTCTTTTCCCTCTTCTCTGCCTTCTCATTATCCTTATCCTTCTCCTCCTCTCTCCCTTCTCATTTCTCTCACCTTTTCTTTCTCTCTCTTCCTTCTCTCCCTCTCTCCTTATCCCTTTCTCCTTATGCCACTCTCTTTATCTCTCTCTCCTCTCACCTTCTCCCTCTTCTTCTCTCCCTCCTCTCGCTTCTCCTTTTCTCCCAATCCTTCTCTCTCTCCTCGTCCCATTCTGTAGAGCCATTCTCTCTCTCTCTCTCTCTACCCCTCTCTTATCTCCTTCTCTACCACTCTCCTCTCTCATTCTTCCCTCTTCTCTTTCTCTCGTCTCCCTTGCCTCATCTCTATCTCCCTCATATTCCCTCTCCTCTCCCTTCCCTCTTATCCCGCTCCCCTTCTTCTTCTCTCCTTATCCTTCTCTCTTTTTGTTTTGCAAAGCAAAAAGGGAGGCGAGCGTCCATGTGTATATATAGCACAAAGGTGCTGAAAATTACAAATTCGGATTATGCTACCCAACATAATCGGATACAAAAACATGCTAGGCCAGCATTACAAACATGTCTATCCTACAAAACTTAAAGTAGGCTCCCCACACACGGGTAAGTCACATTACAACCATCTCACTCTAATCTCCTCACACACATCATGATCATTTTGCTTGCTTGTAGTGGCCTTCAATCTCACCATCTCCTTGATGTTGTGGACCACGAGGGAGGCCGGTCGTTGCTGCCCCTCCATCACCCGCATGTTCCTCTCTTGCCAGAGTAAGTAAATTGTGCTACCATATGCTAGTCGTGCCATGTGCTTGTCCATCGTGGTCCTTGATGCCGAAATAATCCTTTCAAGCTCGTCATGGATTACATCACTTCCCACTCCACGAATCCATAATACATCAAGAATCCCATGCCACACTTCTTTTGAAAAGCTACACTCCCAAAATAGGTGCTCCACACTCTCCCCCGCACACTTGCAAAGTGCACACCGAGAGATCACATGTTTGTGTCCTGCCCAAAGTAAGTCCATGGGTAGCCGATTTCTCATAGCTCTCCACACACATAAGGAGACTCGAGGGATAGCAAGGGAGTGCCACACCCCATGGGACCAGCCCACTCTCGGCCCCTCTCTTCGGATTGATTTCCATGCGGCCTTTAGGGAGAAGGCCTTCCTCCTACTCTCCTCCCAACAAAGTACATACCCTCCCCCCGTAGGCTTAATTCCTCGCACCCTTTGCCAAAGGTCCTCCATGAAGCGTGACTTAGGAAATGGCAGCCGCCATCCCTCCTCTCCCAAGAAGTAGGACACCCTTGTGTCCATGGGTACCCCCATATCGTATTGGAACCTAGAGCCTTGCTCCTCGCAAATGAAAGGCCTCCCACACCATGGGTCCTCAAAGAAGCGCACATTTGTGTCATCCCCAATCTCAAAGAAGAATGTTTCCCTTGCTTTGGCTTGGAGTCGTAGTACGCCTCTCCAAGCCCATGAACAACTAGCCGGTGGCCTAGCATGCCACACACACTCTTGTTGCGCAAATACTTGCTCCGGATGGCCTTAACCCAAAGTGATGATTGGTTTGCCGCAACCAACCAAAATAATCGCAGCAACCCGACATCATTCCACTCGGTGAGACGTCGAAGGCCAAGCCCACCCTCTTGCTTTGTAGTACATATGTCCTTCCAAGATACTAGCACCATCTTTTTTTCTCCCCCCCAAATGAAGTGCGGCATGATATGCTCAATCTCATACAATATGCTTCGTGGGATGTAGAAGGCCGAAGTCCAAAATACACTAAAGGAGACAAGCACACTCCTAACCAACTCCACCCTACCCGCCATAGATAGAAGACCCCTCCTCCACTCACTTAACTTCGCCCTCACCTTCTCCACAAGGCTTTGGCAATGTCGTTTACTCAAACGAGAGGATATCAATGGCAGCCCAAGGTACCTAACCGGTAGTGCCGCCGGTTTCATTTGAAGGAATTCAGCAATCCACTCTTTCTCCCTATGGTCCCCTCCTAAGAATAGGTTGCTCTTCTCCGTATTTAGCCGGAGACCCGACATAGCTTCAAACTTGTCCATGATGCGCTTAATAGTAATCGCGTTCTCCTTTGTAGCTTCGGCGAAAACCATCACGTCATCGGCAAATAAAAGGTGAGAAATTCGTTCTCTTCCACACCTTAGTGGGGTGAGTCGTCCGGCAGCCACCTCCTCCTTGAAAAGGGCACTAAGAACTTCCATGCTAAGAACAAAGAGGTAGGGTGCCATCGGGTCCCCTTGCCTTAACCCATTGGTTGCCACAAACGAGGCTGAATTTTGTCCATTCACATTCACCACAAAAGAAGCTCTCAAACAAGCCGCCACCCATCTTCTCCATTTTGAGGGGAAGTTAAAGCGTGCAAGAACCGCATCCAAGAACTCCCAAGATAGCGAGTCATACGCCTTCCTAAGGTCAAGTTGTAGGCACATGCGTCCCCTCCCCACGTCAAGATGCATATTATGGCACGACTCATGTGCCAAGAGAATATTATCCCCGATATTGCGCCCCTTAACGAACGCACTTTGCTCCTCTCCCACCAACCGTGGCAATACACTCTTCAAGCGATTGGCCATAATCTTCGACATATACCGGTAGAGCATGTTGCATAATGAGATGGGCCTATAGTCATCTACACACTTTGGAGTTGTCTTCTTTGGAATGAGTGTAATAGACGTGTAGTTGATGCGCTTGAGGATCTTCATGTCCCTCATTGCTGAAGCAACACCATTGAACACCTCCTTTTTTATCACCGACCAAGAGGCTTTAAAGAAACGTGCATTAAACCCATCCGGCCCCGGTGCCTTATCATCATTACTTCTCATCACCACCCCTTCCAACTCCTCCTCGGACACGGCATGGGTGAGAAATTCACCCTCGGACCTAGTAAGACAAGGAAAACAAACGTTAGTGTAAAATGGTGTCGTTGGGGCTCGGTTGGAGAAGAGCAAGGCAAAACGATTCCGAAACGCCTCCCGAATTGCCCCCTCCTCCTCGATCACCTTGCCTCCCTCCTCCACGCATCTTATTGTATTTATCGCCCTCCTCACACGCAAGGTTGCATGGAAGAAGCGAGAGTTTGAGTCACCCTCATTCAGCCATCGGATTCTTGACTTTTGTCGCACAAGTGACTCCTCAAAGGACAAAGCTTTTGTGAAGTCATCTATGCATGCCCGCTCCTTGACACCCAACGTGGCTGAGTTTGGATCCACCATGAGGTCTCTCCGCACCTCCTCAAGTGCCTCCCTCGCCTTGCTTGCCCATTCCTTTGTGTTCCCGAATTTCTCATGAGCCCAACTCTTAAGCGCCACTCGCACCTCATCAAGCTTTCCCACCACTTTGAACATTGGTGTGCCCTCCACATACACTCCCCACGCTTTCCGAACCACATCAAGGAAGTCCTCCTCTCTTGTCCATGCATTCACAAACCGAAATGCCTTCTTCTTTTTCACGCCCTCCCGATCACATCTAACCACCAAGGGTCGGTGATCACTTAGTTCATTCTCCCCAACCGTGCAAAAGCATTCCACCCATTCTTTGGAGCATAATGCCCGATCAATTCGTGTCTCGATTCGTGCCACTCCCCTCGACGAATTGGACCAAGTGAACTCCTCCCCAACCGTGCGCACCTCCAAAAGCTGGGATTCCTCAATGAATTCATTGAAGTCCTTCATAGCCCTCACTCAAGTTGAAGCCTCCTCCTCCACTCTTTTCATGATCCCAAGGAATACAATTAAAGTCACTTACCACCAACCAAGGAATGTCTATAGGTGGTCTGCTAGCTTTAACCTCCTCCCAAAGTCTTCTCCTCTCCAAGTAGTTGTTAGCACCATAGATGAAGAAAAGGTCCACTTTGAGGCCATTTGCGCAAACTTCACCCCTCATTTGAATGTATTGATTCGATGCGCTTCGTCATTCCATCTTTATCACCTCCTCCTTCCACATGATTATTATTCGACCACATGGACACACATCATTATCCGTGCACCAACTCCCATTTCCCCAAACCGCGCGTGCAAAATTTGGAAGTTTACCGCTCTTCACTTTGTGCTCAACAAAGCAAACCACATCCGGATTCTCTCGTCTTATCTTGCTACGAAACATATGCGTACGCCCCGGGAGATTGGCACCCCGCACGTTCCAACAAAGTAACTTCATGATTGTGGTGGAGGGGACCGAGGTCCCTTCATACCCTTGCTTGCTTTCTTTCGTTTCACCAATTCACCTTCCCGCACATGCCTAAATGTATCCGGAGGAGAGGCATTCTCTAGATCAACCGAAGATGGGGGGGAGTGCAACAATATGCTTGCCAAACCGACTTCCTTCCCACTAGAAGCCTCATCCTCCATCCTACTTCCTTCCTTTTCGTGCACACTTTCCTCCCCACATGAGGCCAACACATCATATTTATTTGGAGAGCACAAGGTCGTAGAGGTCTTGCATGGTGGTGCATGCGACCTTCATCCTCCCATGCTTTGCATTACCCTTCCCCACATCAAAATCACGTGCTTCCATAGACCCACACTCCCCATGCACACTCTTCCCACGTAAACTCCCACAAACACCCCCTTCCTTTGGTGCACCCTCAATTTCGTTTTCTCCATCCCCTAACACATGGATTAGATGCAATTCCCCACTCACCTCAGCCCCTCCACCCACCTTTTGTCCCATTAGGTGATCCAAACTCCCACTCCCTTTTGCCCCTCCACTCATCTCTTGTTCCATTGGTTGAAAACCTTCCCCATTTGTTTGTGACGAAAAGAGATCTTCCTCCCTTCCCATTGTGCATGCTAATGGTACCTCCTTGTCCTTGCCATTAAAATCCACTTCCCCTAGTGTACTTTCAGCCCCACAAGAGACAAGAAGTGTTGGAGACCGTTGCAAGCTTTCCCCAACCTTGGTAGTGGGTGGAAAGTTGCCTTGTCCCCTCCTATATATAGCCTTCACGTGATTTTCCCCATTTGGACCTCTTTTCCCACCTACCAACGACCAACCCTCTTTGTTTTCCTCATGTGGACCCCCCAAACCAACGAAATCTCCCCCATTCTCCTTTGTTTGTGGGCCATCTTCTTCAACCTCTAGCTCCCTCCTTTCTCCTCTAGCTCCCTCTTCAAACTCGAGCTCCTTTGGTAGGGTTCCATGCATGCTTTCGCTTCCCTCACCACCTCTACTTCCCTCCTTTGTGTTGCTTCCCTTCACTACCCATGTTTTCTTTCCCATGTTGCGTGATCACCCACCCTTGCACACACCTTCATTATGTCCAAAGGTGGATCAAAGTTAGCAATATGGTGGTTTCCATTCATACTCAACGTGCACCACCTCTCCTTCTTCCTTCTCATTTGCAACAAGAACATGTGGTGGATAATCAAACGTACCTTGGATTTCAATACAAACCCGAGCATATGCAAGCCTTCTACCCATCGCCGTGTTTTCATCCATGAAGAGTGGATTGCCTAGGACACTAGCAAGGGTTCCAATAAGCTTCCTCGACCAAAACTTGAGATCAAGCTCGGGGAAGCGAATCCAAATCGGGACAGCCCCTATTTTGTCTTGGTCCTTCTTCTCGGCCGACCATGGTTTTAGTATGAGAGGCGCCCCCTTAACGAACCATGGCCCATTCTCTAGAGCAAAACGCCGGTCGGAATCCAACGTGAACCGGAAGATCATCATGTTGCCCCCTCGCCTAACAATCTCCAAGGACCCGGACACCCTCCATAGCTTAGTGAGATGCTTCTCAAGGGTGGGAAGGTGGGGGTTGAACCCCACAAAAGACCCCATTAGCACCTCCTTCCACGCGCCAAGTGCTTCTTCCATATCCTAACATGTAATGGTTGCCACCTTTGCTCCACCACGCTCCATTGGTGGAACAAACTCCAACGACGTTCGTGGCTTTGGTTGTTGAGTGAAAAGCTCGGACCACTTTCGTGGAGGTGATGGAGGAGCCACCTCCTTTCCTTTTGCAAGTTGTTTTTGTTGTTGTTGCTGCCCTACCCGCAACCTTGGACTCCGATTTTCTCCATTTTGTTGGCATGGATCTTTGTATGAATCGGTAGAAATCACTCCTACAATCAAAGGTGAAGGAGGAATCACCTCCTTTTCTTGTTGTGCATGTTGTTCATGTTGTTGTTGTTGTTTTTGTTGCCCAACCCGCGAACTTTGACACCCATCTTTCCCATCTTGTTGACGTGAATCTTTGTGGGAATCGGTAGAAACCACTCCCACAATCAAAGCACGCTCCATAACAGCAAGAAAAAGAAAGAAAACGCTCGATTTAGGTGGATTTAGGTGGAAAAATGATGAAAAACGGCCCTAGAAACCCTAGGGACGCACATCTCTCTCCCCAAAAGTCTCTCCACATGCTAGAGGAAAGAAACCCTAGGGACGCACATCTCTCTTCTTCTTCTTCTTCTTCTTCTTCTTCTCTCTCCCCATTTTATCCTTCTTCATCATCCTCTTTCCCTTCTCCTTCTCTCTCTCGTCTCTACCTCTCTCCTTCCCTCCCATTCCTTCACCCCCTCTCCCCTCTACTTTCCTATCCTCCTCTCTCCCTTGTCTCCTTCTCTCTCCCTCTTCTCTCCTCCTTCCCTCTCTTCTCTGCCTCTCTTCTCCCCCTCCTCTTCCCTCTTCTCCTTCATTTTCTATCTCCCTCCTCCTTCTCTCGCTCTCTCTCTCCCTTCCTCTCCCTCTTCTCTCCTCCCTCTCCTTTTCTCTCTCTTTCCCTTCTCTATCCTCCCTCCCTCTCTGCTCTTGTCTATTCTCGTGTTCTCTCTCTCCCTCTTTCTTTTATCTCCTTCTCCTCTCTCTGCTCTTCTTATCCTCTTTTCTCCACTGTCCTTCTCTCTCCCTTCTCTACCTCTCACTCTCGTTCTCCATATCTCTTCTCTCTCTCTCTCTCTCTCTCTCTCTTTTCTTCTCTCACTTCCCATTTCTACTCTTCTCCTCCTCCTCCCTCTTCTCCTCCTCCTCCCTCTTCTCCTTCTCTCCTTCTCCTTGTTCTACCCCTCACCTTTTCTCTCTTCTCCTTTTCTCACTCTCCCTCTAGATACTCTTTCTCTTCTCCTTCTCTCTCGTTCACTCTCTCCTTATCTCTCTTTCCTTCTCTCTCTTTCTCCCTCTCTCGTCCCTTCCTCTTCTCTCTCACTCTCCTTCTTTCCCTCTCCTCCGCTCCCCCTTCTCTATCTTCTCTCCCTCCTCTCTCCTTCTCTCTCTCCTCTTCTCTCGTTTCCTCCCTCCTCTGTTCTCCTTCGCTCTCCCTCTTCCTTATCTCTTCTTCTCTCTCTTTCCTCTTTCCCCATCTCTCCTCTTCTCGTTCCCTATCTCCCTCTTATGCTCTCATTCTCTCCTTATGAGGATAAGGAGAGAAGGAAGAGATGAGCGAGAAGGAGACAAAGAGAAGAAGAGAGAGGATAAAGAGAAGAGAAGGAGAGGAGGAGAGGGAAGATGAGAAGGAGAGGGTACTCCTCTCTCTATCTCCTCTTTCCCTTCTTCGCTCCTCTCCCCGTTCTCTCTCTCTCCCTTCTCCCTCTCCTTACCTTCTCTCTCCTTTTCCCTCCTATCCTCTTCTCTTCCCACTACCCTCCTTTCTCTCTCTCGCTTCTCTATCTCCTTATCCCTCTCCTCCACTCACCTCTCTCCTTTCCTCTCTCCTCCTCTATCTCTCTTGCTTCTCTCCTACTCTATCTCTACTCTCCCTTCTCTATCTCGTTCCCTTCCCCTTCCCTCTTCTCCTCCTTTCCTTCTCTGTCCTCCTCTCATTCTCTTGTTTCCTCTCACCTCCTCTCTTGTTCCCTCTCTCCTTCTTCTTCTCTCTCTCCCCCTCTTCTCCCTCTCTCCTCCCCTCTTGTCCTCTCCTTCTCTCTCCCTCCTTCTCCGCTCTCTCTTCTTATCCCTCCGTCTCCTCTCGTTCCCTCTCTCTTCTCCTTCTCTCTCCTCCCCTCTCTTCCTCTCCTCTCCCTCCTCTTCTCTCTCTCCTTTAATCCCTTCATCTCCTCTCCTTGCCACTCTCTTCTCCTTTCTCTTTTTTTCTCTCACCTTCCCTTCTCTGTCTCCTCCTCTCCCTCTCGTCTTCTCCATTTCCCTCTCTCTCCTTCTCCCTCTTATTATCTCTCTCTTTCTCTCCTCTTATCTTTCCTCTCTTCTTTCTCCTTCTCTATCTCCCTCTTATCCCTCTCCTTCTCTCCTTTTCTCTCTCCCTCTTATCCCTTTATTCCACTCCCTCCTTCTCTTCCTTCTCTCGCTCTCTGTCCCTACTTCTCCCTCCTATCTCTTCTCTTCTCTTTCTCCTCTTTTCTGTTCTCCTTCTCTCTTCTCCTAGGTTGTCTAACTCTCTCTTCTGCTTCTCTCCCCCCTCTTCTTCTTCACCTTCTCTATTTTCCCTCTTCTCTGCCTTCTCATTATCCTTATCCTTATCCTCCTCTCTCCCTTCTCATTTCTCTCACCTTTTCTTTCTCTCTCTTCCTTCTCTCCCTCTCTCCTTATCCCTTTCTCCTTATGCCACTCTCTTTATCTCTCTCTCCTCTCTCCTTCTCCCTCTTCTTCTCTCCCTCCTCTCGCTTCTCCTTTTCTCCCAATCCTTCTCTCTCTCCTCGTCCCATTCTGTAGAGCCATTCTCTCTCTCTCTCTCTCTCTCTCTCTCTCTCTCTCTCTCTCGTTCTACCCCTCTCTTATCTCCTTCTCTACCACTCTCCTCTCTCCTTCTTCCCTCTTCTCTTTCTCTCATCTCCCTTGCCTCATCTCTATCTCCCTCATATTCCCTCTCCTCTCCCTTCCCTCTTATCCCGCTCCCCTTCTTCTTCTCTCCTTATCCTTCTCTCTTCTTCTTCTTCTTCTCTCTCCCCATTTCATCCTTCTTCATCATCCTCTTTCCCTTCTCCTTCTCTCTCTCGTCTCTACCTCTTTCCTTCCCTCCCATTCCTTCACCCCCTCTCCCCTCTACTTTCCTATCCTCCTCTCTCCCTTGTCTCCTTCTCTCTCCCTCTTCTCTCCTCCTTCCCTCTCTTCTCTGCCTCTCTTCTCTCCCTCCTCTTCCCTCTTCTCCTTCATTTTCTATCTCCCTCCTCCTTCTCTCGCTCTCTCTCTCCCTTCCTCTCCCTCTTCTCTCCTCCCTCTCCTTTTCTCTCTCTTTCCCTTCTCTATCCTCCCTCCCTCTCTGCTCTTGTCTATTCTCGTGTTCTCTCTCTCCCTCTTCCTTCTATCTCCTTCTCCTCTCTCTGCTCTTCTTATCCTCTTTTCTCCACTGTCCTTCTCTCTCCCTTCTCTACCTCTCACTCTCATTCTCCATATCTCTTCTCTCTCTCTCTCTCTCCCTTTCCTCTCTTTTCTTCTCTCTCTTCCCATTTCTACTCTTCTCTACCACTCTTCTCCTCCTCCTCCCTCTTCTCCTTCTCTCCTTCTCCTTGTTCTACCCCTCACCTTTTCGCTCTTCTCCTTTTCTCACTCTCCCTCTTGATACTCTTTCTCTTCTCCTTCTCTCTCGTTCACTCTCTCCTCATCTTTCTCCTTATCTCTCTTTCCTTCTCTCTCTTTTGTTGGATTTCGTGCCCTATTATATGTATATATTTTTCGAAATTTTATAAACATACAGGATCGAAACATTCATATTTTCTTCGATTTTCATATAGACATGCATTTATTTGTCCTAATTATTTAACATGCATTAGAACAAACAAACAATTGCAAAGAGAACCATACCTAGAGGTTCTCTAAAACCTCTTGAAGATCCAGAGTCGCGTTGCCAATCGTATCGCCCGGTGGATTGCCTCCGAGTGTTCACCAAACTCTAAACAAGGTTGGAGAGAAAGGAGCTAGCCAATCAATCTCCAAACGGGTTTAGAATCTAGCTAATAACCTCCTTTTTCTTTCCTGAGATTTTACTCTCCAAAAACTCAAATTAACTAAGGAATTTCGGATGGATTAATTGGGGTGGTTAGAGAGAGAGAATTTTGCATACACTTATTTTTAATGAAGGAAATTAGGCCTATTTATAGGCTCCTTTAATTTCCACATCATGGGCCATGCATTGACCCATTCTTCCATGTTTTTCTCTCTTAAGACCAATTCCCAATATTAAATTTATTAATCCACATCCAAATATAATCATAATTGACCAAGTCAAAACCATGATCAATAATTCCTTAATTAATTTGCATTTATCGAATTTTGGATTAATTCCCAACAAAATTCGTTTTTTTTGTTTTAGGAAATTTAATTAATTTGCCTTTATCGAATTTTAGTTTAATTCCCAACAAAATTCGTATTTGGGGTTTTAGCAAATTTAATTAATTAATTTGCCTTATCGAATTTTGGATTAATTCCCAACAAAATTCGATCTTTGAGGTTATAGCTAATTTATATATCCTATGCAATATATCATCATATGTAATATCAAACAATCACACCCCATGATATATTTACATCTCATATATAAATTCATGATTCTAAATATGTCATTTTCATGACATAATGATTTTATCCATTCACCACATGTATACGAAACTCGATACATCATATGAACATAAAATCACCTTCTTATTTCCCAGTTTTATGGTGTGACCTATGGGAGGATCTAAGCTAAATTGGCAGTGATATTAATAGCTTAACATCACAAACTATAAGCGGTATCTAGCTACACATTATAGTTCTCAATTAGCTAGATGTCTTAATTCAGCTCGAACGAAAACCTGATCCAATTAGTGATGGAGTGCACCACTTGTGTCCATCCCTTGCCTCATGATATTAAGAATACACACAAAGTAGTATTGTGTCATCTTTGTATTAGTATTCATTTCTTGATCTCTTTAAGCTAGTTATAAATATGTGAGTTAACTCAAATCACAGTGTGCACATTATAACTTTGCTTTATCAAGGGGCCCATTAATATCATTACTCAATTAAGAAGGGCAATGATAATCTTTTGACTAAGTATCTTCTCCAACAAAAGTCATACTTAACCAACCAATGTCTTTACACTACACTTATCGATAGCTCAAGACACTAGCCTAATCAAGTATTTCTTAAGTGATCGGATATAAGTCTCATATCAAAGGACCAAGGACACAGTAAAATATTAATGACACAGAAAAACATTTCTATAATATTTTACTTATTAGGTCTATTCAGTATACAAAAGTAATATTTTCCTCTTTTGCGTACCTGTGTTGTCACTCACTTGTAGAGCTACAATGATCTATGACCAACACGACAATCTTAACTCGGTAATAAATGTCCCATGTTTATTACCATGATTGCGAATATCTTTTGTTTTATGCAAACCAATATCTTTTAGAGCTCTACGGTTAAGGACCAAGAACTTCTTCCTTAACACTTCTAAAAGACGAATAACATAAACAAGGAACAAAATGATTTCTCATTCAATTTATAATAGTTGACATTTAAAAGTAAAACTTTTAGAACACATTCCCTTCAATCTCCCACTTGTTATCAAAGTTTTCTTTCACATACATTCTCAATGCATAAAACATTAATAACTAGGGTAACCATCTCAAATCACCTATCAAGCCAATCTACATGGATCCTTGGATCCATGGACTCGAAATATATTTCGTCTCTTAGCTTGGTATGAAGGTTTGTTGAATGGATCAGTTGTGTTACTGTTGTGTCCACCTATTTATTTATTTTGTCTTTCGTTGGTGGTTGAGTTAGCCATAGTGATATTACTCCTAACTACACTAGCTCATGCCTCCACCTTCGATAATGATGACGCATCATCATCCCAACCTCCTATTGTTAAGAATTCCTATAAGAATTGCATCAAAATAGCTCTCGGCTATTTTCTCCTTTGTCTTCCATAAACAAGAACCTTATCTTCAGTCCAGTTAAAGTACTTTAGAATATTCTTGACCGCAATCCTACAATTAGGACTTGCGTTGGATTGGTGACATCTTGTCACGTTTAGAGCATTCGAGATATTGAGTCTTGTGCAAGTCATTGTGTACATGGTCCTTCCTTTTGCTGAAGCATAAGGGCTACCTTCATGTACTCCAAGTTTCTGCGTGATTGAGCACGTTGAGACTCCTTGAGTTGCACACTTATACTCATACTTATTGGCACATTGTCCACATCGGAATTGTTCACCCTGAACATTTCCAAGACCTTGTCAATGTATGCACGTTGACTGAAGCCAATGAGTCTACGGGATGTATCTCAATGTATCTTGATTCTCAAGATGTGTTGAGCCTCATCCATTTCTTTTCATTGAGAATGTCGATTTCAATGAAATTTCTCGTTTGCTAATGTTAAGGTATATGATTGCTCATGAGCAATATGTCATCGACATATAAGATCAAAAGTATTGCATGACTCCCACTAATCTCCTTGTATCAACAAGGCTTTCCTTTACTTTGAATGAAGTGAATCTTCTTCACCTCTTCGTCAAAGCGTTTGTTCCAACTCCTCGATGCTTGCTTCAATCCATAAATGGATCATCGAAACTTGCATTTCTTCTCGCTATTATTTGGATCATCAAAACCTTGAGGTTGTACCATGTACAAATCCTCCTCCAAGTTCCCGTTTAGGGAACACCATTTTGATATCAATCTTCCATATCTCACAATTGTGAAATGCGGTAATAGTAAGCATAATCCGAATAGATTTTAGCATGACAACCTCTCAAAAATCTCATCAAAGTCAATTTCTTGAATTTGAGTATAACTTTTACTACAAGGTTTGCTTCGTAGGTTGTCAAGTTACTATCCATGTGTTTCTTCCTCCTAAAAGCTCATTTATACCAAATGATATTTTCTCTTGAGGAAGGCAAATCAAGTTCCATACTTGATTATCATACATGGATTCTACTTCGGATTCCATGGCTTTTCACCATAGTTTGGAGTCTTTTCTTTCCATTGCTTCTTGGAAGGTCGAGAGATATTTGGTATCTAGTACCATGATCTCATGAAGTCCCACATACTTATTGGGTTTCTTCCTTTCCCTCGTCAACCTTCTCTATTCTTTTGGTTATTCTCGTGTCTCTTGAACTTCTCCCACAATTTCTTGAGGAACAGGTTCATGTTCGACTCTCGAACGTACACTAGGTGGGGATGATTGAGATTCTCTCACAATTTTTGTAAGAATCTCTTGCTCGTGCCCCCACTAACCAAATGAATCTCGGTTGGGCCTTCATGATTTTGAATGTCATCATTCATGTCATGATCTTGTAGAGTATCTTGAGTTTCCTCAAGCTTTACTCTACTCCCACTACTTTTCTCTGTTTTCCAGAAATTCTAGAAAAATCATATCTCTCTCTATAATCTTTCGATTGGAGGTGATACACCAAAAGTAGTATCCTCTTGTCACACGAGGACAACCTATAAAGAAGCACTTATCCGCTTTTGGTTGAAGTTTGGTTGACATCAATCTCTTGATGTACACCTTACAACCACAAATCTTGAGAAAGTCGAGCCTAGGTGTCTTTCAACTCCATAGCTCACAAGACATTTTCTCCACGAATTTGGATGGAACATTATTTAGTGAGTTTGTCTTTATTTGTAGTGCATAATTCCAAAAGTAAATAGGCAATTTAGATTGACTTATTATTGATCAAACCATGTCGAGCAATATCATGTTCCTACTTTAGGAATGAGTCAATTAGGTATCCTAAGCACTCACCCCTACGAACCATTCATAGAGACTCGATATTCTTGTTGAGTTGGTTCACTACTCCATCCTCGAATTCCTTGAACTTGTCAAAGAATTCACTTTTGCTTCCCATTAGACAAACATAGCCATAATGACTATAGTTGTCCGTGAACAAAATGAAGTACCTTAAAACATCTATTGCACTTGTACTTATCGGACCACATACATTAGAATGTATCATATCCAATTAGTCATTCGGTTTCGTTCCTTTCTTCTTGAAAGGTCTCTTGGTCATCTATTTGACTAATCCGATAGTGCTACAAGATTGTATCATTCACGTGAGTTATCTTAGTTCCTTTTGTTATTGTTTGTTTGAGTTTGTTTATTATTCATCTCAAGCAAATAGAAATCATTCTATATGAATGTATTTGCATAGAAAAATCCATTCTTCGACATAGTCAAGCAAGAATTAAAATATTTATTAAAATTTATCTATATCTAAAACTTGATACAGAAATGTTCTTGCTAATCGAAGGCATATAACAAACATTCTTCAAAGCATAAATTTAAATCACTAGACTATTGAAGTTCCATAGAATCTTGTACAATCGCAGCGATGCTTGTACTATTTCCAATCTTCAACATCATCTCGTTCTCCACGAGTTCCTTCCTATCCTTTAATAGCTGCACATCATAATTATGTGAGCACAAAATCTGGTAACTATTACCAAATCAAGGACAGAGGTGATTAAATTTATCTCAATAACAAACATACCTACGGCGTTTATCAGGCGCCTACGTTCAATCATCCCATTTTCAAGGTCTTCCTTATACTTGAGGCAATTAAGTCGGATGTGTCCCTTTTCACCGCAGTGAAAGCACTCCGTGTTGGGAGTTGGAGATTTGAAAGATTTCCCCCTTGACGCACTCCCATGAGCACCTCCTACTCCCTTGCTCTTGATTGACGTATCTTTGGTAAATTTGCCTTTACCTTTGTTGATCGTTTTGCTCCTCTCATGGACGGCTAGGACGTGATTGTCTCGACCCTTGCCCATGTCAACTTCTGCAGTTTTGAGTGCGTTGTGAAGCTCCTCAAGACTCACCCCCTTTTCACGCACGTGATAGTGCATCACAAAGTCCTTAAAGGACGGGGCTAGAGAGCCAAGAATCAGATCTTCGGCAATGTCCTCGGGCATTGGAGAAGAGAGTTTCGACAATTTCTCAAGTTATCCTTGCATCGTGAGAAAATGCATGGATACCGATGTTCCCTCCGCCATGTGGCACCTTGTGAGTGCGATGGTGGTCTTATAGCGCTCCTTTCGGGCACTATCCATGAACATCTTTGTTAAAGCTTCCATGATCTTCTTGGGTTTTGAATCCAAGTATTTCGCTTGAAACGAGTCACCCATGGATGCCAACATTAGACCGTGAACTTGGTTCTCTTGGTCTTCTCACTCGGCTATCGCCTCTTTCTCATTACCGGTTGCCTTCTCATTCAATTTTGGGATTTCACCATCCAAAATATGAGATAGTTTTTCAAACCTCAACACGATATTAAGATTGAGTTGCCATTTCATGAAGTTTGAGTCATCATTTTGCAAAGGATTCTTTTTTATCATAGAACGCACAATTGGTTGGATATTAGACATTTCTACAAAATAAATTATACAGGTTTTTAATGTCAATTTTATGTTTTAAATTACATACATATATATCGAATATAAATGTAAATACTGCAAATAAAATTTTGCCCATAAATGCAGTAATCCAAGATCCCATCAATTGTAATATAGACTAGCTAAGGGCTATCGAATACATTACAATATCAAGGTAAGAAAAACTCTTTCTAATCACAACCTTTTTGAATTTTAGCAATATTAGCATCTTCAAACTCTTGTGATTCTTGTCATTTTAATTATGAGGGAATGCGACCCATCCTCGTAAGAAAAACTTTTTCCCAAAACCGAGCGAGGGCTCTAGGTAATGTTAAGAAAACTTATTTTCATTTGATACGAGATACGTTTATCCATTGTATTCACAACTAAACATACTTGGGGTTCACTAGGGTGAAACACACCTCATATATTTAATCGTGGCACAACAATAGACAACCATTATATCTCCCACTATTCCCAAAGATGGAGGGAGCTATCTCCCGCTAAGGGCGAGCAGAGTATCCCTCGATCAATGGCTGCTAGTGGATGAAATAAGAAGGAAAATTAGTCTTAATTGTGTTGGACAATTTCATTTATTAACATGTGATTCGGAATTTTAGTTATCATGCATATTATCATTCATACACATCCTAACATTCAATCACATTCATCACATGCATAGCAGAAATTTAAAAAAAAAGAAATTAAACCATTCACACAATCCACATCGTGTGAGTTTATATGTTCCATTTGATCCTTGATCCTCGATCCCTGATCCTCGATCCTTGATCGATGCGCTACAGCGGCGACTTCCTCTTGCACCGGAGACGTAGATTTTACAGAAAATAAACATGCTCCTCACATTCGATAAAAACCGACTAGTGCAAGTCCTATGTAAAAACCTCTCAAATGCAATGCAATTATCTAGAGATAGAAAAAGAGAATTTGGCCTTTACATATAAATAAGCCCCTGTATAATAATAATTAAATATATTCATAGTTGCTGATTTGAAACATATAAACTCACAATTCCTGCAAAAACAACTCGAGCAACGCATACACGCATGTCCAATCTAAACTATTCAATCTAGATTATCAAGCATCTAAAATCAAACAATTCTAGAAAAATTATTTGAAATCCATTAAAATGTTTTTCATGCATCCATAGTTCAAAATTAATTATTTTGAACCGCTGTTCATCCAATTTCCAAAAGGAAAGATGAACATTAGTCCTTTTTGGTTTTGTTGATTCCTTTATAAAATAATCATTTAAAATAAAACGAAAATTCTATAAATTAGACAAATGTCTAAATTTCAATTCTAACAATCATGTATGATGTTTTAAAACATATAAAACCATCAAAACGAATTTATTAGAATTTTATCAACAAAACATCGAAAAACTCGAAAAAGACATAAAACCGAATTGTTTTTATTCTACCGCCTAAATTGATTTTATAGTTTAAATCAAAGATAATATGAATCAAAAGCTCTGATACCACTGTTGGATTTCGTGCCCTATTATATGTATATATTTTTCGAAATTTTATAAACATACAGGATCGAAACATTCATATTTTCTTCGATTTTCATATAGACATGCATTTGTTTGTCCTAATTATTTAACATGCATTAGAACAAACAAACAATTGCAAAGAGAATCATACCTAGAGGTTCTCTAAAACCTCTTGAAGATCCGGAGTCGCGTTGCCGTTCGAATCGCCCGGTGGATTGCCTCCGAGTGTTCACCAAACTCTAAACAAGGTTGGAGAGAAAGGAGCTAGCCAATCAATCTCCAAACGGGTTTAGAATCTAGCTAATAACCCCTTTTTCTTTCCTGAGATTTTACTCTCCAAAAACTCAAATTAACTAAGGAATTTCGGATGGATTAATTGGGGTGGTTAGAGAGAGAGAATTTTGCATACACTTATTTTTAATGAAGGAAATTAGGCCTATTTATAGGCTCCTTTAATTTCCACATCATGGGCCATGCATTGACCCATTCTTCCATGTTTTTCTCTCTTAAGACCAATTCCCAATATTAAATTTATTAATCCACATCCAAATATAATCATAATTGACCAAGTCAAAACCATGATCAATAATTCCTTAATTAATTTGCATTTATCGAATTTTGGATTAATTCCCAACAAAATTCGTTTTTTTTGTTTTAGGAAATTTAATTAATTTGCCTTTATCGAATTTTAGTTTAATTCCCAACAAAATTCGTATTTGGGGTTTTAGCAAATTTAATTAATTAATTTGCCTTATCGAATTTTGGATTAATTCCCAACAAAATTCGATCTTTGGGGTTATAGCTAATTTATATATCCTATGCAATATATCATCATATGTAATATCAAACAATCACACCCCATGATATATTTACATCTCATATATAAATTCATGATTCTAAATATGTCATTTTCATGACATAATGATTTTATCCATTCACCACATGTATACGAAACTCGATACATCATATGAACATAAAATCACCTTCTTGTTTCCCAGTTTTATGGTGTGACCTATGGGAGGATCTAAGCTAAATTGGCAGTGATATTAATAGCTTAACATCACAAACTATAAGCGGTATCTAGCTACACATTATAGTTCTCAATTAGCTAGATGTCTTAATTCAGCTCGAACGAAAACCCGATCCAATTAGTGATGGAGTGCACCACTTGTGTCCGTCCCTTGCCTCATGATATTAAGAATACACACAAAATAGTATTGTGTCATCTTTGTATTAGTATTCATTTCTTGATCTCTTTAAGCTAGTTATAAATATGTGACTTAACTCAAATCACATTGTGCACATTATAACTTTGCTTTATCAAGGGGCCCATTAATATCATTACTCAATTAAGAAGGGCAATGATAATCTTTTGACTAAGTATCTTCTCCAACAAAAGTCATACTTAACCAACCAATGTCTTTACACTACACTTATCGATAGCTCAAGACACTAGCCTAATCAAGTATTTCTTAAGTGATCGGATATAAGTCTCATATCAAAGGACCAAGGACACAGTAAAATATTAATGACACAGAAACACATTTCTATAATATTTTACTTATTAGGTCTATTCAGTATACAAAAGTAATATTTTCCTCTTTTGCGTACATGTGTTGTCACTCACTTGTAGAGCTACAATGATCTATGACCAACACGACAATCTTAACTCGGTAATAAATGTCCCATGTTTATTACCATGATTGCGAATATCTTTTGTTTTATGCAAACCAATATCTTTTAGAGCTCTACGGTTAAGGACCAAGAACTTCTTCCTTAACACTTCTAAAAGACGAATAACATAAACAAGGAACAAAATGATTTCTCATTCAATTCATAATAGTTGACATTTAAAAGTAAAAACTTTTAGAACACATTCCCTTCATCTTTCTCCCTCTCTCCTCCCTTCCTCTTCTCTCTCACTCTCCTTCTCTCCCTCTCTCCCTCTCCTCCGCTCCCCCTTCTCTCTCTTCTCTCCCTCCTCTCTCCTTCTCTCTCTCCTCTTCTCTCGTTTCCTCCCTCCTCTGTTCTCCTTCGCTCTCCCTCTTCCTCATCTCTTCTTCTCTCTCTTTCCTCTTTCCCCATCTCTCCTCTTCCCTCTTCTCGTTCCCTATCTCCCTCTTATGCTCTCATTCTCTCCTTATGAGGATAAGGAGAGAAGGAAGAGATGAGCGAGAAGGAGACAAAAAGAAGAAGAGAGAGGATAAAGAGAAGAGAAGGAGAGGAGGAGAGGGAAGATGAGAAGGAGAGGGGACTCCTCTCTCTATCTCCTCTTTCCCTTCTTCGCTCCTCTCCCCGTTCTCTCTCTCTCCCTTCTCCCTCTCCTTACCTTCTCTCTCCTTCTCCCTCCTATCCTCTTCTCTTCCCACTACCCTCCTTTCTCTCTCGCTTCTCTATCTCCTTATCTCTCTCCTCCACTCACCTCTATCCTTTCCTCTCTCCTCCTCTATCTCTCTTGCTTCTCTCCTACTCTATCTCTACTCTCCCTTCTCTATCTCGTTCCCTTCCCCTTCCCTCTTCTCCTCCTTTCCTTCTCTGTCCTCCTCTCATTCTCTTGTTTCCTCTCACCTGCTCTCTTGTTCCCTCTCTCCTTCTTCTTCTCTCTCCCCCTCTTCTCCCTCTCTCCTCCCCTCTTGTCCTCTCCTTCTCTCTCCCTCCTTCTCCGCTCTCTCCTCTTATCCCTCCGTCTCCTCTCGTTCCCTCTCTTCTCCTTCTCTCTCTCCTCCTCTCTCTTCCTATCCTCTCCCTCCTCTTCTCTCTCTCTCCTTTAATCCCTTCATCTCCTCTCCTTGCCCCTCTCTTCTCCTTCTCTTTTTTTCTCTCACCTTCCCTTCTCTGTCTCCTCCTCTCCCTCTCGTCTTCTCCATTTCCCTCTCTCTCCTTCTCCCTCTTATTATCTCTCTCTCTCTCCTCTTATCTTTCCTCTCTTCTTTCTCCTTCTCTATCTACCTCTTATCCCTCTCCTTCTCTCCTTTTCTCTCTCCCTCTTATCCCTTTCCTCCACTCCCTCCTTCTCTTCCTTCTCTCGCTCTCTCTCCCTACTTCTCCCTCCTATCTCTTCTCTTCTCTCTCTCCTCTTTTCTTTTCTCCTTCTCTCTTCTCTCCTTATCCTTGTCCCTATTCTCTCTTCTCTGCCTCTATCCTTCTCTCTCTCCCTTCTCCTTTCTCCTAGGCTGTCTACCTCTCTCTCTTCTCCTTCTCTCCCCCCTCTTCTTCTTCACCTTCTCTCTTTTCCCTCTTCTCTGCCTTCTCATTATCCGTATCCTTCTCCTCCTCTCTCCCTTCTCATTTATCTCACCTTTTCTTTCTCTCTCTTCCTTCTCTCCCTCTCTCCTTATCCCTTTCTCCTCATGCCACTCTCTTTATCTCTCTCTTCTCTCTCCTTCTCCCTCTTCTTCTTTTTTTTGCAAAGCAAAAAGGGAGGCTTAGCCTCGAATTTCTATTAATTGGCAAAGTTTACAACCTACAAAAAATTTCGTTTAGACTCGCGGGAGTATGCTACATGCATATCCGGCTACTACAAGTAATATAACCCGACATACAAAGTATCACAACATTACATCTCTACGTCAATTCAGCATTACATCCCACGATGTATCAACCACGTTACACCCAATTCTCCTCAAATTTCTGGAATTCCTCGTCGTTTCTTGCTAGTCTCTTCACTCTTTGGCCCATACACCGGACCATGTCCTTAATGGCTCCCACAATGTCCTCCGGTTTCTTCTTTTCATCCTCGAATATTCTACAATTTCGCTCTTGCCACGTTTCATGTACCATTGCATTAAAGGCCCATCTTCTTGTGACCTTGTCCACCCGGCTCCCTCTAGCATGGGAGACACGATTTGCTTCACTTTCTAGACTCCTTGCTTGGTTTGGTTTTAGTTTCAAGAGTCGAAGAAGTTGGGCCCATACCTCCTTTGTATACTTGCAGCCCCAAAATAAGTGTTGCATGTCTTCCCCCATCTCGTCACAAAGAACACATGTAGGGTCATGGCTGGCCCCTCTTTTGTTCATTAGCTCTTTGGTGAGTAGCCGGCCTCTCAAAGCTCTCCATGCCGTAAGTGCATGTTTCGGTATAGCCTCCTTGTGCCACACCATATCCGCCCATGCCACCTTGCAACCCGGTGCCTTCACCCACTTCCACACCTCCTTCATTCCCAACTTGTCCCCTTGTCCATCAACTCGTGATGGTTTGTCTATCCCTCCTTTGATGGGAATGTTGTTGATCTTTGTCCATAGTTCCTCCATGGTGGTCGATTTTGGGAAGGGTAGATTCCATTCTCCATTTCGAATGAAATGTGCAACTTTTGTATCCCAATGTACACCCAAGTCGTAATGTAGCCGCTCACCCCATTCTTCACAATGGAATGGCCTCCCACACCAAGGATGATGAAAGAAGCTAATGTGTTCCCCATCTCCCACTTGATATTGAATATGTTGCCTTGCTATATCACGCACTCGAGTGATTCCTCTCCATGCCCACGAGGAGGTGGAAGGTGGTCTTGCAAGCCAAATAGACCGGTTCTTCAAATATTTTTGGCGAATGCACTTCACCCAAAGAGAGCTTCTGTCTTCCACCACTAGCCAAAACAAGCGTAGGAGGCCTACTTCGTTCCAATCTACTAAACGCTTCAGCCCAAGTCCCCCTTCAATTTTTGGTGTACACACATCCTTCCACGCAACCGCCACCCACTTCTTAGGCCCTGCCCAAATAAATCTAGACATAAGGCTGTCCATCTCTTGTAGCACTTTGCGAGGGATGAGGAAAGCAGATGTCCAATAAATGCTAAGAGAGACTAGTACACTCCTTACGAGCTCGACCTGGCCGACTATAGATAAAAAAATTTGCTTCCAAGTGCTCAAACGCACCTTTAGTTTGTTGATAAGGGACATGCAATGACTTCTTCCCATCCTTCCCGAGAATAAGGGCAACCCAAGGTAAGTCACCGGAAAGAGCTTTTTCTCCATACCTAGATGTTCGACTATCCATTCCCCATGTGCGACATCACCTCCCATGAATATTTGACTCTTTGAAGCATTAAATTGCAGCCCCGAGTATGCCGTGAAATCATCAAGAACCTGTTTAAGAGCTTTGGCATTTTCCTTTGTAGCCTTTGCAAAAAGTAGCACATCATCCGCAAACATCAAATGTGAGACGATAGTGTCTCCACATGATAAGGGGTCAACTTTTCCTTCCTCCACCGCCATCTTCACCATCTTGCTCAAGACTTCCATGCACATTACAAACAAATATGGTGCTAGTGGATCACCTTGCCTCAACCCATTCTTTGCTCTAAACGGTGCTGAATTTGCCCCATTCACGGTCACAACAAAGGAAGCTTTTACACATGCCATGATGGTCCTCCTCCACTTGTCCGGGAACCCAAATTTCTCCATTACTTGATCAAGGAACTCCCACGAGATGGAGTCATAAGCCTTTCGAATATCTAGCTTGATGCACATTCTCCCTCTTCCTTTATCAAGATGAAGGTTGTGGCATAGCTCGTGTGCGAGGAGGATGTTGTCACTAATTCTTCTTCCATGAACAAATGCACTTTGATTTTCCCCAACAATTTGTGGTAGCAATTTCTTCAACCGGTTTGCAAGCACTTTTGAGGTGAATCTATATGTCATGTTGCACAAAGCTATGGGCCTATAATCTTCCACCAACATTGGTGCCTTCTTTTTTGGTATGAGTGTGATAGACGTGTAGTTCCACTTGGCCAAAACCTTTCCACTCATCATGCATGATTCCACGGCTTTGAAGATATCCTTCTTTATGATTCCCCATGCCACTTTGAAGAACTTAGCATTGAACCCATCGGGCCCCGGCGCCTTGTCCACATTTGCATTTAAAATAACACGTTCAAGCTCCTTCATGTGTAATTTGCGAACTAAACATTCTCCATCCGATGCCTCAATTTGGGGTAACTCAATCGATGATTTGATCTTACAAACCTGAAATTCATTAGCAAACAAGTTAGAAAAAAAGCGTCGAAACGCATCACGAATCTCTCATTCCTCCTCGAAAGTGTGCTCGCCCTCACACACACTCCTCACTTGGTTGGTGACCCTCCTCACTCTAAGTTGCGCATGAAAGAACCGGGTGTTTCGGTCCCCCTCTTTCAACCACCTAACTCTTGATTTTTGCCGAATTAGGGATTCCTCCCAAGCAAGAACTCGGTTTAGCTCCTCTTTTGCTGCCCTCTCTTCACTTCCTAGGTGCTCAAGATCCGGCCCCTCACTTCTCCTTCTCCTAATCTCCGCAAGGGCATCTCTAGCTATTCCCACCTTGTTTGTAATATTTCCAAATTTCAGCCCACTCCATCTCTTGAGAGCCTTCTTTGCTTCATTCAATTTTTCCACCACTCTAAACATGGGTGTACCATCCACAAGTGTTGCCCACGCACCCTCCACAACCCCTAGGAAGTCTTCATGATCCGCCCAATAGTTTTCAAACCTAAACATCTTCGGCTTCCTCCTCTCATTTCCCTCCGTTTTCATGGTAAGGGTTGCATGGTCACTCAAGTCCTTTGCCCCCACCACATAGTAAGCCTCCGGGAACCTCTCAAGCCAAGCATTGTTCATCAAGATGCGGTCAATTTTTGTTTCAATACGAGCGGCTCCCTCGGAGGAGTTGGACCAAGTGAATTCCTCACCCAACCATGGCATCTCAAGGAGTTGAAGGGCATCCGCACACTCATTGAAGTCCTGAATTGCAGCCTCGTTTACATCCCCTCCTCCCCTCTTCTCACTTGTCATACGAATACAATTAAAGTCCCCTCCCACTACCCAAGGTATCGAGGTGTTTGGTTCCACGGAAGCAAGATCTTGCCATAGTTTCCTTCTCTCCACATGACCATTCTCTCCATAAATTGCCGTGAAAGCAAACTCTATTCCGTCCTTCCTCATGAGCCCCTCGAAGTGAAGCATTTGGGCGGATTCAAATTTGGTATCAAGGCCTACCACTTGATCATTCCAAAGCACAAGTATTCTCCCGGAATCGACAATCAAGCTATTTCCCACCCATTCATGGGGCCATATGGCACGCTTGAATCTTGCAAGCTTCTTCCATTTTACTTTGTGTTCCACGAGACACACTATATCCGGCTTTACCTTCCTTATTCGACCCCTTATCATAAGTGTCCGGCCGGGTCCATTTGCTCCGGCACATTCCACACAAAGATATTCATGGGTTCAAGGTGTGGGCATACGCCCTTTCCCTCCACGCAAGTTCTTTTGTTGTCTCAATCCTTTCTCACGAATTGCTTTGAAAGCCTCGGGTTGTGGTGAAATTGATGCCAAGTCCACCGGGGGTGGTGGGGAGCAACCTCTCTCATGGCTTGCTAATGTTGACGCTCCCTCAATCTCATGAGGTTCTTCTTGTTTTCCCATTTCAGCCCCCATCTCACTCTCCTTCTCGAGTTCATCTAACGCCCCAAACATGTTCCCACTTTGCTTTGTCCACGAGCTATCCTTCCATTTCTCCTTCTCCCTTGCCACAATTGTAGGCGTTGCCCATCCTTCTTCATCATGAATCAAGGAAGCTAATCCCCTTATGTCAACTCCCACATCCTTTACTTCCAAGGCCTCCCTCACAATTCCTTTGTTTCTTACCTCATGGTGCTCCACTAAATTCGTGTCCATTCCATGCCCAAATTTACCATGCAAGGTTTCTATCATGAGTGACTCTTCTAAATGTTGTGGTTCACGTGATTTCCCACCCCAATCCCCTTTGGGCTGGTCCCCACGAAAGCCACCTTTGTTTCCCTCTATTTCTTGCATGAGTGACTCCTCCTTGTGTGGTGGTTCACGTGATTCCCCCCCCCATTCCTCTTTTGAATGGTCCCCACGAAAGGTACTTTGGTCCCCCTCTCTTTTTTGCATGAAGGACTTCTCCATGTGTGGTGGTTCACGTGATTCTCCACCCCATTCCTCATTTGGTTGGTCCCCACGAAAAGTATCATGGTCCCCCTCTACTTCTTCACAAGACTCCCTTGCTCTCTCCCCATTTGCCCATTCAAACATGGAGCACTCAACACCCTCCTCATTGGTTCTTCCAAAAGTAGAGCACCCACCTTTGTTTTGCTGTGCCTTTTGCTTTTCTAGATGTCCACTTGGCATCCTCTCCTTGGCTTCCTCCCGTGTGGTCCTTTCCTCACGAAAATGGACTCTCTTTTTGTCTCCATTCTTATCCTCCTTTATGCCACATGCCCTCCTCTCATTTGCTCCCGCTACCATGGAACACCCAACGAATTCTAGTGATCCTCTTGATTTTCCCTCCTCATCTTCCCTCCCACATGAGCTCCTACGTGTCACCTCCCCATTTGCTGATGTGGCCATGTCACCTACCAAAGGATCCACGTAATCATCCCTTCCATCCATCCTCCCTTCACCACCCTCCTCGGCAGCCACCTCCTTGGCCTTCGCTCCATCCGAAGACCTCTCATCTATCACCTTTTCATTCCCTTCCTTCGTTTGCACCTCACGCCCATCCTTCTCAAGGTTTCTCCCACCCTTAGCACGGCCTACCATCACCCATTTGTCAGCCTTTTTTTGTGGAGCTTCATGAACTTTCACAAGCACCCTCTTCCTTGGGCATCTCTCCACCTCATGCCCAAACTCAAGGCACTCCATGCAATACCCGGGTCTCCACTCATATTCCACGTGAACTTTATGCATTTCACCTTCCTCCACTTGCACCTCCACCCAACTTGGGTAGGAGAACTCGTGGCTGACCTCAATGCAAACCCTTGCAAACGCCAACCTACACCCGGAGGCCGTGTATTCATCCATGTAGAGGGGCCTTCCAAGCACACTTGCAATGTTGCTCAATGTGTTAGGTGACCAAAACCGGAGGTCAAGCTCCGGCAAGCGAACCCAAATGGGAACCGTGGTGATGTTGGCCTTCTTCATTGACATTTCCGGTGTCCACTCTTGCACCACAAGTGGTGCCCCTCTAACGAACCAAGGTCCACCTTGAAGAACTTTCTTTCTATCTTCACTAAGTGTGAAACGAAATAATAAGAAACCTTGGCATCTTCTAATGATTTCCATACCTCCAACTAATCCCCACAACTTGTGGAGATGCTTCTCCAATGTCGGCAAGTGAGGCTTGAGAGCAACGAAATACCCTACCAACACCTTATCCCACCGTTTCAAGGCATCAAGCACTTCTTGCTTTGAACACAAGGCCACCTTCTCTCCTCCCTTGACAACCGGAGGAACAAACTTGAGGGTCGTGGCTGCCCTTGAACTAGACGTGAATAAATCCGACCACTTCCTTGGGGGAGTAAGGACACTCCCTAGAGGTGGTGTAGGAGCTTCTCCCTCCAAGACCGAGGAAGAAACAAGCTTGTTTGCATGATGGAGATCCGTAATGGTGCCACCATCTCCATCTTGTAGTTGCAATCGTGTAGGACTAGATGAAGGATCCATTTTGGTGGAAAAATCAAAGGTTTTGGTGAAAAAACGAGGTGGAAAACCCTAAACAACCTTAGGTTCCCCATGCGCACCTAGAGTTTCTCTCTCCTCTCATACCTCTCCCTCTTCTCCTTCTCCTCCTCCTCCTCCTTCTCTCGCTCTCTCTTCCTCCCTCCCTCTTCTTCTCTCCCTCCTCTCGCTTCTCCTTTTCTCCCAATCCTTCTCTCTCTCCTCGTCCCATTCTGTAGAGCCATTCTCTCTCTCTCTCTCTCGTTCTACCCCTCTCTTATCTCCTTCTCTACCACTCTCCTCTCTCATTCTTCCCTCTTCTCTTTCTCTCATCTCCCTTGCCTCATCTCTATCTCCCTCATATTCCCTCTCCTCTCCCTTCCATCTTATCCCGCTCCCCTTCTTCTTCTCTCCTTATCATTCTCTCTTCTTCTTCTTCTTCTTCTTCTTCTTCTCTCTCCCCATTTTATCCTTCTTCATCATCCTCTTTCCCTTCTCCTTCTCTCCCTCGTCTCTACCTCTCTCCTTCCTTCCCATTCCTTCACCCCCTCTCCCCTCTACTTTCCAATCCTCCTCTCTCCCTTGTCTCCTTCTCTCTCCCTCTTCTCTCCTCCTTCCCTCTCTTCTCTGCCTCTCTTCTCTCCCTCCTCTTCCCTATTCTCCTTCATTTTCTATCTCCCTCCTCCTTCTCTCGCTCTCTCTCTCCCTTCCTCTCCCTCTTCTCTCTTCCCTCTCCTTTTCTCTCTCTTTCCCTTCTCTATCCTCCCTCCCTCTCTGCTCTTGTCTATTCTCGTGTTCTCCTCCCCTCTCTTCCTCTCCTCTCCCTCCTCTTCTCTCTCTCCTTTAATCCCTTCATCTCCTCTCCTTGCCCCTCTCTTCTCCTTCTCTTTTTTTCTCTCACCTTCCCTTCTCTGTCTCCTCCTCTCCCTCTCGTCTTCTCCATTTCCCTCTCTCTCCTTCTCCATCTTATTATCTCTTTCTTTCTCTCTCCTCTTATCTTTCCTCTCTTCTTTCTCCTTCTCTATCTCCCTCTTATCCTTCTCCTTCTCTCCTTTTCTCTCTCCCTCTTATCCCTTTCCTCAACTCCCTCCTTCTCTTCCTTCTCTCGCTCTCTCTCCCTACTTCTCCCTCCTATCTCTTCTCTTCTCTCTCTCCTCTTTTCTGTTCTCCTTCTCTCTTCTCTCCTTATCCTTGTTCCTATTCTCTCTCCTCTTCCATCTTCTCGTTCCCTATCTCCCTCTTATGCTCTCATTCTCTCCTTATGAGGATAAGGAGAGAAGGAAGAGATGAGCGAGAAGGAGAGAAAGAGAAGAAGAGAGAGGATAAATAGAAGAGAAGGAGAGGAGGAGAGGGAAGATGAGAAGGAGAGGGGACTCCTCTCTCTATCTCCTCTTTCCCTTCTACGCTCCTCTCCCCGTTCTCTCTCTCTCTCCCTTCTCCCTCTCCTTACCTTCTCTCTCCTTCTCCCTCCTATCCTCTTCTCTTCCCACTACCCTCCTTTCTCTCTCTCGCTTCTCTATCTCCTTATCCCTCTCCTCCACTCACCTCTCTCGTTTCCTCTCTCCTCCTCTATCTCTCTTGCTTCTCTCCTACTCTATCTCTACTCTCCCTTCTCTATCTCGTTCCCTTCCCCTTCCCTCTTCTCCTCCTTTCCTTCTCCGTCCTCCTCTCATTCTCTTGTTTCCTCTCACCTCCTCTCTTGTTCCCTCCCTCCTTCTTCTTCTCTGTCTCCCCCTCTTCTCCCTCTCTCCTCCCCTCTTGTCCTCTCCTTCTCTCTCCCTCCTTCTCCGCTCTCTCCTCTTATCCCTCTGTCTCCTCTCGTTCCCTCTCTCTTCTCCTTCTCTCTCTCCTCCCATCTCTTCCTCTCCTCTCCCTTCTCTTCTCTCTCTCCTTTAATCCCTTCTCTCTCTCCTCTTATCCCTCTGTCTCCTCTCCTTGCCCCTCTCTTCTCCTTCTCTTTTTTTCTCTCACCTTCCCTTTTCTATCTCCTCCTCTCCCTCTCGTCTTCTCCATTTCCCTCTCTCTCCTTCTCCCTCTTATTATCTCTCTCTTTCCTCTCTTCTTTCTCCTTCTCTATCTCCCTCTTATCCCTCTCCTTCTCTCCTTTTCTCTCTCCCACTTATCCCTTTCCTCCACTCCCTCCTTCTCTTCCTTCTCTCGCTCTCTCTCCCTACTTCTCCCTCCTATCTCTTCTCTTCTCTCTCTCCACTTTTCTGTTCTCCTTCTCTCTTCTCTCCTTATCCTTGTCCCTATTCTCTCTTCTCTGCCGCTCTCCTTCTCTCTCTCTCCCTTCTCCTTTCTCCTAGGCTGTCTACCTCTCTCTCTTCTCCTTCTCTCCCCCCTCTTCTTCTTCACCTTCTCTCTTTTCCCTCTTCTCTGCCTTCTCATTATCCTTATCCTTCTCCTCCTCTCTCCCTTCTCATTACTCTCACCTTTTCTTTCTCTCTCTTCCTTCTCTCCCTCTCTCCTTATCCCTTTCTCCTTATGCCACTCTCTTTATCTCTCTCTCCTCTCTCCTTCCCCCTCTTCTTCTCTCCCTCCTCTCGCTTCTCCTTTTCTCCCAATCCTTCTCTCTCTCCTCGTCCCATTCTGTAGAGCCATTCTCTCTCTCTCTCTCTCTCTCTCTCTCTCTCGTTCTACCCCTCTCTTATCTCCTTCTCTACCACTCTCCTCTCTCATTCTTTCCTCTTCTCTTTCTATCATCTCCCTTGCATCATCTCTATCTCCCTCATATTCCCTCTCCTCTCCCTTCCCTCTTATCCCGCTCCCCTTCTTCTTCTCTCCTTATCCTTCTCTCTTCTTCTTCTTCTTCTTCTTTTCTTCTCTCTCCCCATTTTATCCTTCTTCATCATCCTCTTTCCCTTCTCCTTCTCTCTCTTGTCTCTACCTCTCTCCTTCCCTCCCATTCCTTCACCCCCTCTCCCCTCTACTTTCCTATCCTCCTCTCTCCCTTGTCTCCTTCTCTCTCCCTCTTCTCTCCTCCTTCCCTCTCTTCTCTGCCTCTCTTCTCTCCCTCCTCTTCCCTCTTCTCCTTCATTTTCTATCTCCCTCCTCCTTCTCTCGCTCTCTCTCCCTTCCTCTCCCTCTTCTCTCCTCCCTCTCCTTTTCTCTCTCTTTCCCTTCTCTATCCTCCCTCCCTCTCTGCTCTTGTCTATTCTCGTGTTCTCTCTCTCCCTCTTCCTTCTATCTCCTTCTCCTCTCTCTGCTCTTCTTATCCTCTTTTCTCCACTGTCCTTCTCTCTCCCTTCTCTACCTCTTACTCTCATTCTCCATATCTCTCTTCTCTCTCTCTCTCTCTCTCCCTTTCCTCTCTTTTCTTCTCTCTCTTCCCATTTCTACTCTTCTCTACCACTCTTCTCCTCCTCCTCCCTCTTCTCCTCCTCCTCCCTCTTCTCCTTCTCTCCTTCTCCATGTTCTACCCCTCACCTTTTCTCTCTTCTCCTTTTCTAACTCTCCCTCTAGATACTCTTTCTCTTCTCCTTCTCTCTCGTTCACTCTCTCCTCATCTTTCTCCTTATCTCTCTTTCCTTCTCTCTCTTTCTCCCTCTCTCCTCCCTTCCTCTTCTCTCTCACTCTCCCTCTCTCCCTCTCCTCCGCTCCCCCTTCTCTCTCTTCTCTCCCTCCTCTCTCCTTCTCTCTCTCCTCTTCTCTCGTTTCCTCCCTCCTCTGTTCTCCTTCGCTCTCCCTCTTCCTTATCTCTTCTTCTCTCTCTTTCCTCTTCCATCTTCTCGTTCCCTATCTCCCTCTTATGCTCTCATTCTCTCCTTATGAGGATAAGGAGAGAAGGAAGAGATGAGCGAGAAGGAGAGAAAGAGAAGAAGAGAGAGGATAAAGAGAAGAGAAGGAGAGGAGGAGAGGAAAGATGAGAAGGAGAGGGGACTCCTCTCTCTATCTCCTCTTTCCCTTCTACGCTCCTCTCCCCGTTCTCTCTCTCTCCCTTCTCCCTCTCCTTACCTTCTCTCTCCTTCTCCCTCCTATCCTCTTCTCTTCCCACTACCCTCCTTTCTCTCTCTCGCTTCTCTATCTCCTTATCCCTCTCCTCCACTCACCTCTCTCCTTTCCTCTCTCCTCCTCTATCTCTCTTGCTTCTCTCCTACTCTATCTCTACTCTCCCTTCTCTATCTCGTTCCCTTCCCCTTCCCTCTTCTCCTCCTTTCCTTCTCTGTCCTCCTCTCATTCTCTTGTTTCCTCTCACCTCCTCTCTTGTTCCCTCTCTCCTTCTTCTTCTCTCTCTCCCCCTCTTCTCCCTCTTGTCCTCTCCTTCTCTCTCCCTCCTTCACCGCTCTCTCCTCTTATCCCTCCATCTACTCTCGTTCCCTCTCTCTTCTCCTTCTCTCTCTCCTCCCCTCTCTTCCTCTCCTCTCCCTCCTCTTCTCTCTCTCCTTTAATCCATTCATCTCCTCTCCTTGCCCCTCTCTTCTCCTTCTCTTTTTTTCTCTCACCTTCCCTTCTCTGTCTCCTCCTCTCCCTCTCGTCTTCTCCATTTCCCTCTCTCTCCTTCTCCCTCTTATTATCTCTCTCTTTCTCTCTCCTCTTATCTTTCCTCTCTTCTTTCTCCTTCTCTATCTCCCTCTTATCCCTCTCCTTCTCTCCTTTTCTCTCTCCCTCTTATCCCTTTCCTCCACTCCCTCCTTCTCTTCCTTCTCTCGCTCTCTCTCCCTACTTCTCCCTCCGATCTCTTCTCTTCTCTCTCTCCTCTTTTCTGTTCTCCTTCTCTCTTCTCTCCTTATCCTTGTCCCTATTCTCTCTTCTCTGCCTCTATCCTTCTCTCTCTCTCCCTTCTCCTTTCTCCTAGGCTGTCTACCTCTCTCTCTTCTCCTTCTCTCCCCCTCTTCTTCTTCACCTTCTCTCTTTTCCCTCTTCTCTGCCTTCTCATTATCCTTATCCTTATCCTCCTCTCTCCCTTCTCATTTCTCTCACCTTTTCTTTCTCTCTCTTCCTTCTCTCCCTCTCTCCTTATCCCTTTCTCCTTGTGCCACTCTCTTTATCTCTCTCTCCTTCTCCCTCTTCTTCTCTCCCTCCTCTCGCTTCTCCTTTTCTTCCAATCCTTCTCTCTCTCCTCGTCCCATTCTGTAGAGCCATTCTCTCTCTCTCTCTCGTTCTACCCCTCTCTTATCTCCTTCTCTACCACTCTCCTCTCTCATTCTTCCCTCTTCTCTTTCTCTCATCTACCTTGCCTCATCTCTATCTCCCTCATGTTCCCTCTCCTCTCCCTTCCCTCTTATCCCGCTCCCCTTCTTCTTCTCTCCTTATCCTTCTCTCTCTCTTCTTCTTCTTCTTCTTCTCTCTCCTCATTTTATCCTTCTTCATCATCCTCTTTCCCTTCTCCTTCTCTCTCTCGTCTCTACCTCTCTCCTTCCCTCCCATTCCTTCACCCCCTCTCCCCTCTACTTTCCTATCCTCCTCTCTCCCTCTTCTCTCCTCCTTCCCTCTCTTCTCTGCCTCTCTTCTCTCCCTCCTCTTCCCTCTTCTCCTTCATTTTCTATCTCCCTCCTCCTTCTCTCGCTCTCTCTCTCCCTTCCTCTCCCTCTTCTCTCCTCCCTCTCCTTTTCTCTCTCTTTCCCTTCTCTATCCTCCCTCCCTCTATGCTCTTGTCTATTCTCGTGTTCTCTCTCTCCGTCTTCCTTCTATCTCCTTCTCCTCTCTCTGCTCTTCTTATCCTCTTTTCTCCACTGTCCTTCTCTCTCCCTTCTCTACCTCTCACTCTCGTTCTCCATATCTCTTCTCTCTCTTTTCTTCTCTCTCTTCCCATTTCTACTCTTCTCTACCACTCTTCTCCTCCTCCTCCCTCTTCTCCTTCTCTCCTTCTCCTTGTTCTACCCCTCACCGTTTCTCTCTTCTCCTTTTCTCACTCTCCCTCTAGATACTCTTTCTCTTCTCCTTCTCTCTCGTTCACTCTCTCCTCATCTTTCTCCTTATCTCTCTTTCCTTCTCTCTCTTTCTCCCTCTCTCCTCCCTTCCTCTTCTCTCTCACTCTCCTTCTCTCCCTCTCCTCCGCTCCCCCTTCTCTCTCTTCTCTCCCTCCTCTCTCCTTCTCTCTCTCCTCTTCTCTCGTTTCCTCCCTCCTCTATTCTCCTTCGCTCTCCCTCTTCCTTATCTCTTCTTCTCTCTCTTTCCTCTTTCCCCATCTCTCCTCTTCCCTCTTCTCGTTCCCTATCTCCCTCTTATGCTCTCAATCTCTCCTTATAAGGATAAGGAGAGAAAGGAAGAGATGAGCGAGAAGGAGAGAAAGAGAAGAAGAGAGAGGATGAAGAGAAGCGAAGGAGAGGAGGAGAGGGAAGATGAGAAGGAGAGGGGACTCCTCTCTCTATCTCCTCTTGCCCTTCTTCGCTCCTCTCCCCGTTCTCTCTCTCTCTCCCTTCTCCCTCTCCTTACCTTCTCTCTCCTTCTCCCTCCTATCCTCTTCTCTTCCCACTACCCTCCTTTCTCTCTCTCGCTTCTCTATCTCCTTATCCCTCTCCTCCACTCACCTCTCTCGTTTCCTCTCTCCTCCTCTATCTCTCTTGCTTCTCTCCTACTCTATCTCTACTCTCCCTTCTCTATCTCGTTCCCTTCCCCTTCCCTCTTCTCCTCCTTTCCTTCTCTGTCCTCCTCTCATTCTCTTGTTTCCTCTCACCTCCTCTCTTGTTCCCTCTCTCCTTCTTCTTCTCTCTCTCCCCCTCTTCTCCCTCTTGTCCTCTCCTTCTCTCTCCCTCCTTCTCCGCTCTCTCCTCTTATCCCTCCATCTACTCTCGTTCCCTCTCTCTTCTCCTTCTCTCTCTCCTCCCCTCTCTTCCTCTCCTCTCCCTCCTCTTCTCTCTCTCCTTTAATCCATTCATCTCCTCTCCTTGCCCCTCTCTTCTCCTTCTCTTTTTTTCTCTCACCTTCCCTTCTCTGTCTCCTCCTCTCCCTCTCGTCTTCTCCATTTCCCTCTCTCTCCTTCTCCCTCTTATTATCTCTCTCTTTCTCTCTCCTCTTATCTTTCCTCTCTTCTTTCTCCTTCTCTATCTCCCTCTTATCCCTCTCCTTCTCTCCTTTTCTATCTCCCTCTTATCCCTCTCCTTCTCACCTTTTCTCTCTCCCTCTTATCCCTTTCCTCCACTCCCTCCTTCTCTTCCTTCTCTCGCTCTCTCTCCCTACTTCTCCCTCCGATCTCTTCTCTTCTCTCTCTCCTCTTTTCTGTTCTCCTTCTCTCTTCTCTCCTTATCCTTGTCCCTATTCTCTCTTCTCTGCCTCTATCCTTCTCTCTCTCCCTTCTCCTTTCTCCTAGGCTGTCTACCTCTCTCTCTTCTCCTTCTCTACCCCTCTTCTTCTTCACCTTCTCTCTTTTCCCTCTTCTCTGCCTTCTCATTATCCTTATCCTTATCCTCCTCTCTCCCTTCTCATTTCTCTCACCTTTTCTTTCTCTCTCTTCCTTCTATCCCTCTCTCCTTATCCCTTTCTCCTTTTGCCACTCTCTTTATCTCTCCCTCCTTCTCCCTCTTCTTCTCTCCCTCCTCTCGCTTCTCCTTTTCTCCCAATCCTTCTCTCTCTCCTCGTCCCATTCTGTAGAGCCATTCTCTCTCTCTCTCGTTCTACCCCTCTCTTATCTCCTTCTCTACCACTCTCCTCTCTCATTCTTCCCTCTTCTCTTTCTCTCATCTACCTTGCCTCATCTCTATCTCCCTCATGTTCCCTCTCCTCTCCCTTCCCTCTTATCCCGCTCCCCTTCTTCTTCTCTCCTTATCCTTCTCTCTCTCTTCTTCTTCTCTCTCCTCATTTTATCCTTCTTCATCATCCTCTTTCCCTTCTCCTTATCTCTCTCGTCTCTACCTCTCTCCTTCCCTCCCATTCCTTCACCCCCTCTCCCCTCTACTTTCCTATCCTCCTCTCTCCCTCTTCTCTCCTCCTTCCCTCTCTACTCTGCCTCTCTTCTCTCCCTCCTCTTCCCTCTTCTCCTTCATTTTCTATCTCCCTCCTCCTTCTCTCGCTCTCTCTCTCCCTTCCTCTCCCACTTCTCTCCTCCCTCTCCTTTTCTCTCTCTTTCCCTTCTCTATCCTCCCTCCCTCTCTGCTCTTGTCTATTCTCGTGTTCTCTCTCTCCCTCTTCCTTCTATCTCCTCATCTCTCTGCTCTTCTTATCCTCTTTTCTCCACTGTCCTTCTCTCTCCCTTCTCTACCTCTCACTCTCGTTCTCCATATCTCTTCTCTCTCTTTTCTTCTCTCTCTTCCCATTTCTACTCTTCTCTACCACTCTTCTCCTCCTCCTCCCTCTTCTCCTTCTCTCCTTCTCCTTGTTCTACCCCTCACCTTTTCTCTCTTCTCCTTTTCTCACTCTCCCTCTAGATACTCTTTCTCTTCTCCTTCTCTCTCGTTCACTCTCTCCTCATCTTTCTCCTTATCTCTCTTTCCTTCTCTCTCTTTCTCCCTCTCTCCTCCCTTCCTCTTCTCTCTCACTCTCCTTCTCTCCCTCTCCTCCGCTCCCCCTTCTCTCTCTTCTCTCCCTCCTCTCTCCTTCTCTCTCTCCTCTTCTCTCGTTTCCTCCCTCCTCTATTCTCCTTCGCTCTCCCTCTTCCTTATCTCTTCTTCTCTCTCTTTCCTCTTTCCCCATCTCTCCTCTTCCCTCTTCTCGTTCCCTATCTCCCTCTTATGCTCTCATTCTCTCCTTATAAGGATAAGGAGAGAAAGGAAGAGATGAGCGAGAAGGAGAGAAAGAGAAGAAGAGAGAGGATGAAGAGAAGCGAAGGAGAGGAGGAGAGGGAAGATGAGAAGGAGAGGGGACTCCTCTCTCTATCTCCTCTTGCCCTTCTTCGCTCCTCTCCCCGTTCTCTCTCTCTCTCCCTTCTCCCTCTCCTTACCTTCTCTCTCCTTCTCCCTCCTATCCTCTTCTCTTCCCACTACCCTCCTTTCTCTCTCTCGCTTCTCTATCTCCTTATCCCTCTCCTCCACTCACCTCTCTCGTTTCCTCTCTCCTCCTCTATCTCTCTTGCTTCTCTCCTACTCTATCTCTACTCTCCCTTCTCTATCTCGTTCCCTTCCCCTTCCCTCTTCTCCTCCTTTCCTTCTCTGTCCTCCTCTCATTCTCTTGTTTCCTCTCACCTCCTCTCTTGTTCCCTCTCTCCTTCTTCTTCTCTCTCTCCCCCTCTTCTCCCTCTTGTCCTCTCCTTCTCTCTCCCTCCTTCTCCGCTCTCTCCTCTTATCCCTCCATCTACTCTCGTTCCCTCTCTCTTCTCCTTCTCTCTCTCCTCCCCTCTCTTCCTCTCCTCTCCCTCCTCTTCTCTCTCTCCTTTAATCCATTCATCTCCTCTCCTTGCCCCTCTCTTCTCCTTCTCTTTTTTTCTCTCACCTTCCCTTCTCTGTCTCCTCCTCTCCCTCTCGTCTTCTCCATTTCCCTCTCTCTCCTTCTCCCTCTTATTATCTCTCTCTTTCTCTCTCCTCTTATCTTTCCTCTCTTCTTTCTCCTTCTCTATCTCCCTCTTATCCCTCTCCTTCTCTCCTTTTCTCTCTCCCTCTTATCCCTTTCCTCCACTCCCTCCTTCTCTTCCTTCTCTCGCTCTCTCTCCCTACTTCTCCCTCCGATCTCTTCTCTTCTCTCTCTCCTCTTTTCTGTTCTCCTTCTCTCTTCTCTCCTTATCCTTGTCCCTATTCTCTCTTCTCTGCCTCTATCCTTCTCTCTCTCTCCCTTCTCCTTTCTCCTAGGCTGTCTACCTCTCTCTCTTCTCCTTCTCTACCCCTCTTCTTCTTCTTCACCTTCTCTCTTTTCCCTCTTCTCTGCCTTCTCATTATCCTTATCCTTATCCTCCTCTCTCCCTTCTCATTTCTCTCACCTTTTCTTTCTCTCTCTTCCTTCTCTCCCTCTCTCCTTATCCCTTTCTCCTTATGCCACTCTCTTTATCTCTCCCTCCTTCTCCCTCTTCTTCTCTCCCTCCTCTCGCTTCTCATTTTCTCCCAATCCTTCTCTCTCTCCTCGTCCCATTCTGTAGAGCCATTCTCTCTCTCTCTTGTTCTACCCCTCTCTTATCTCCTTCTCTACCACTCTCCTCTCTCATTCTTCCCTCTTCTCTTTCTCTCATCTACCTTGCCTCATCTCTATCTCCCTCATGTTCCCTCTCCTCTCCCTTCCCTCTTATCCCGCTCCCCTTCTTCTTCTCTCCTTATCCTTCTCTCTCTCTTCTTCTTCTCTCTCCTCATTTTATCCTTCTTCATCATCCTCTTTCCCTTCTCCTTCTCTCTCTCGTCTCTACCTCTCTCCTTCCCTCCCATTCCTTCACCCCCTCTCCCCTCTACTTTCCTATCCTCCTCTCTCCCTCTTCTCTCCTCCTTCCCTCTCTTCTCTGCCTCTCTTCTCTCCCTCCTCTTCCCTCTTCTCCTTCATTTTCTATCTCCCTCCTCCTTCTCTCGCTCTCTCTCTCCCTTCCTCTCCCACTTCTCTCCTCCCTCTCCTTTTCTCTCTCTTTCCCTTCTCTATCCTCCCTCCCTTTCTGCTCTTGTCTATTCTCGTGTTCTCTCTCTCCCTCTTCCTTCTATCTCCTCCTCTCTCTGCTCTTCTTATCCTCTTTTCTCCACTGTCCTTCTCTCTCCCTTCTCTACCTCTCACTCTCGTTCTCCATATCTCTTCTCTCTCTTTTCTTCTCTCTCTTCCCATTTCTACTCTTCTCTACCACTCTTCTCCTCCTCCTCCCTCTTCTCCTTCTCTCCTTCTCCTTGTTCTACCCCTCACCTTTTCTCTCTTCTCCTTTTCTCACTCTCCCTCTAGATACTCTTTCTCTTCTCCTTCTCTCTCGTTCACTCTCTCCTCATCTTTCTCCTTATCTCTCTTTCCTTCTCTCTCTTTCTCCCTCTCTCCTCCCTTCCTCTTCTCTCTCACTCTCCTTCTCTCCCTCTCCTCCGCTCCCCCTTCTCTCTCTTCTCTCCCTCCTCTCTCCTTCTCTCTCTCCTCTTCTCTCGTTTCCTCCCTCCTCTATTCTCCTTCGCTCTCCCTCTTCCTTATCTCTTCTTCTCTCTCTTTCCTCTTTCCCCATCTCTCCTCTTCCCTCTTCTCGTTCCCTATCTCCCTCTTATGCTCTCATTCTCTCCTTATAAGGATAAGGAGAGAAAGGAAGAGATGAGCGAGAAGGAGAGAAAGAGAAGAAGAGAGAGGATGAAGAGAAGCGAAGGAGAGGAGGAGAGGGAAGATGAGAAGGAGAGGGGACTCCTCTCTCTATCTCCTCTTTCCCTTCTTCGCTCCTCTCCCCGTTCTCTCCCTTCTCCCTCTCCTTACCTTCTCTCTCCTTCTCCCTCCTATCCTCTTCTCTTCCCACTACCCTCCTTTCTCTCTCTCGCTTCTCTATCTCCTTATCCCTCTCCTCCACTCACCTCTCTCGTTTCCTCTCTCCTCCTCTATCTCTCTTGCTTCTCTCCTACTCTATCTCTACTCTCCCTTCTCTATCTCGTTCCCTTCCCCTTCCCTCTTCTCCTCCTTTCCTTCTCTGTCCTCCTCTCATTCTCTTGTTTCCTCTCACCTCCTCTCTTGTTCCCTCTCTCCTTCTTCTTCTCTCTCTCCCCCTCTTCTCCCTCTTGTCCTCTCCTTCTCTCTCCCTCCTTCTCCGCTCTCTCCTCTTATCCCTCCATCTACTCTCGTTCCCTCTCTCTTCTCCTTCTCTCTCTCCTCCCCTCTCTTCCTCTCCTCTCCCTCCTCTTCTCTCTCTCCTTTAATCCATTCATCTCCTCTCCTTGCCCCTCTCTTCTCCTTCTCTTTTTTTCTCTCACCTTCCCTTCTCTGTCTCCTCCTCTCCCTCTCGTCTTCTCCATTTCCCTCTCTCTCCTTCTCCCTCTTATTATCTCTCTCTTTCTCTCTCCTCTTATCTTTCCTCTCTTCTTTCTCCTTCTCTATCTCCCTCTTATCCCTCTCCTTCTCTCCTTTTCTCTCTCCCTCTTATCCCTTTCCTCCACTCCCTCCTTCTCTTCCTTCTCTCGCTCTCTCTCCCTACTTCTCCCTCCGATCTCTTCTCTCTCTCCTCTTTTCTGTTCTCCTTCTCTCTTCTCTCCTTATCCTTGTCCCTATTCTCTCTTCTCTGCCTCTATCCTTCTCTCTCTCTCCCTTCTCCTTTCTCCTAGGCTGTCTACCTCTCTCTCTTCTCCTTCTCTACCCCTCTTCTTCTTCTTCACCTTCTCTCTTTTCCCTCTTCTCTGCCTTCTCATTATCCTTATCCTTATCCTCCTCTCTCCCTTCTCATTTCTCTCACCTTTTCTTTCTCTCTCTTCCTTCTCTCCCTCTCTCCTTATCCCTTTCTCCTTATGCCACTCTCTTTATCTCTCCCTCCTTCTCCCTCTTCTTCTCTCCCTCCTCTCGCTTCTCCTTTTCTCCAAATCCTTCTCTCTCTCCTCGTCCCATTCTGTAGAGCCATTCTCTCTCTCTCTCGTTCTACCCCTCTCTTATCTCCTTCTCTACCACTCTCCTCTCTCATTCTTCCCTCTTCTCTTTCTCTCATCTACCTTGCCTCATCTCTATCTCCCTCATGTTCCCTCTCCTCTCCCTTCCCTCTTATCCCGCTCCCCTTCTTCTTCTCTCCTTATCCTTCTCTCTCTCTTCTTCTTCTTCTTCTTCTTCTCTCTCCTCATTTTATCCTTCTTCATCATCCTCTTTCCCTTCTCCTTCTCTCTCTCGTCTCTACCTCTCTCCTTCCCTCCCATTCCTTCACCCCCTCTCCCCTCTACTTTCCTATCCTCCTCTCTCCCTCTTCTCTCCTCCTTCCCTCTCTTCTCTGCCTCTCTTCTCTCCCTCCTCTTCCCTCTTCTCCTTCATTTTCTATCTCCCTCCTCCTTCTCTCGCTCTCTCTCTCCCTTCCTCTCCCTCTTCTCTCCTCCCTCTCCTTTTCTCTCTCTTTCCCTTCTCTATCCTCCCTCCCTCTCTGCTCTTGTCTATTCTCGTGTTCTCTCTCTCCCTCTTCCTTCTATCTCCTCATCTCTCTGCTCTTCTTATCCTCTTTTCTCCACTGTCCTTCTCTCTCCCTTCTCTACCTCTCACTCTCGTTCTCCATATCTCTTCTCTCTCTTTTCTTCTCTCTCTTCCCATTTCTACTCTTCTCTACCACTCTTCTCCTCCTCCTCCCTCTTCTCTTTCTCTCCTTCTCCTTGTTCTACCCCTCACCTTTTCTCTCTTCTCCTTTTCTCACTCTCCCTCTAGATACTCTTTCTCTTCTCCTTCTCTCTCGTTCACTCTCTCCTCATCTTTCTCCTTATCTCTCTTTCCTTCTCTCTCTTTCTCCCTCTCTCCTCCCTTCCTCTTCTCTCTCACTCTCCTTCTCTCCCTCTCCTCCGCTCCCCCTTCTCTCTCTTCTCTCCCTCCTCTCTCCTTCTCTCTCTCCTCTTCTCTCGTTTCCTCCCTCCTCTGTTCTCCTTCGCTCTCCCTCTTCCTTATCTCTTCTTCTCTCTCTTTCCTCTTTCCCCATCTCTCCTCTTCCCTCTTCTCGTTCCCTATCTCCCTCTTATGCTCTCATTCTCTCCTTATAAGGATAAGGAGAGAAAGGAAGAGATAAGCGAGAAGGAGAGAAAGAGAAGAAGAGAGAGGATGAAGAGAAGCGAAGGAGAGGAGGAGAGGGAAGATGAGAAGGAGAGGGGACTCCTCTCTCTATCTCCTCTTTCCCTTCTTCGCTCCTCTCCCCGTTCTCTCTCTCTCCCTTCTCCCTCTCCTTACCTTCTCTCTCCTTCTCCCTCCTATCCTCTTCTCTTCCCACTACCCTCCTTTCTCTCTCTCGCTTCTCTATCTCCTTATCCCCCTCCTCCACTCACCTCTCTCGTTTCCTCTCTCCTCCTCTATCTCTCTTGCTTCTCTCCTACTCTATCTCTACTCTCCCTTCTCTATCTCGTTCCCTTCCCCTTCCCTCTTCTCCTCCTTTCCTTCTCTGTCCTCCTCTCATTCTCTTGTTTCCTCTCACCTCCTCTCTTGTTCCCTCTCTCCTTCTTCTTCTCTCTCTCCCCCTCTTCTCCCTCTTGTCCTCTCCTTCTCTCTCCCTCCTTCTCCGCTCTCTCCTCTTATCCCTCCATCTACTCTCGTTCCCTCTCTCTTCTCCTTCTCTCTCTCCTCCCCTCTCTTCCTCTCCTCTCCCTCCTCTTCTCTCTCTCCTTTAATCCATTCATCTCCTCTCCTTGCCCCTCTCTTCTCCTTCTCTTTTTTTCTCTCACCTTCCCTTCTCTGTCTCCTCCTCTCCCTCTCGTCTTCTCCATTTCCCTCTCTCTCCTTCTCCCTCTTATTATCTCTCTCTTTCTCTCTCCTCTTATCTTTCCTCTCTTCTTTCTCCTTCTCTATCTCCCTCTTATCCCTCTCCTTCTCTCCTTTTCTCTCTCCCTCTTATCCCTTTCCTCCACTCCCTCCTTCTCTTCCTTCTCTCGCTCTCTCTCCCTACTTCTCCCTCCGATCTCTTCTCTCTCTCCTCTTTTCTGTTCTCCTTCTCTCTTCTCTCCTTATCCTTGTCCCTATTCTCTCTTCTCTGCCTCTATCCTTCTCTCTCTCTCCCTTCTCCTTTCTCCTAGGCTGTCTACCTCTCTCTCTTCTCCTTCTCTACCCCTCTTCTTCTTCTTCACCTTCTCTCTTTTCCCTCTTCTCTGCCTTCTCATTATCCATATCCTTATCCTCCTCTCTCCCTTCTCATTTCTCTCACCTTTTCTTTCTCTCTCTTCCTTCTCTCCCTCTCTCCTTATCCCTTTCTCCTTATGCCACTCTCTTTATCTCTCCCTCCTCCCTCTTCTTCTCTCCCTCCTCTCGCTTCTCCTTTTCTCCCAATCCTTCTCTCTCTCCTCGTCCCATTCTGTAGAGCCATTCTCTCTCTCTCTCTCGTTCTACCCCTCTCTTATCTCCTTCTCTACCACTCTCCTCTCTCATTCTTCCCTCTTCTCTTTCTCTCATCTACCTTGCCTCATCTCTATCTCCCTCATGTTCCCTCTCCTCTCCCTTCCCTCTTATCCCGCTCCCCTTCTTCTTCTCTCCTTATCCTTCTCTCTCTCTTCTTCTTCTCTCTCCTCATTTTATCCTTCTTCATCATCCTCTTTCCCTTCTCCTTCTCTCTCTCGTCTCTACCTCTCTCCTTCCCTCCCATTCCTTCACCCCCTCTCCCCTCTACTTTCCTATCCTCCTCTCTCCCTCTTCTCTCCTCCTTCCCTCTCTTCTCTGCCTCTCTTCTCTCCCTCCTCTTCCCTCTTCTCCTTCATTTTCTATCTCCCTCCTCCTTCTCTCGCTCTCTCTCTCCCTTCCTCTCCCTCTTCTCTCCTCCCTCTCCTTTTCTCTCTCTTTCCCTTCTCTATCCTCCCTCCCTTTCTGCTCTTGTCTATTCTCGTGTTCTCTCTCTCCCTCTTCCTTCTATCTCCTCCTCTCTCTGCTCTTCTTATCCTCTTTTCTCCACTGTCCTTCTCTCTCCCTTCTCTACCTCTCACTCTCGTTCTCCATATCTCTTCTCTCTCTTTTCTTCTCTCTCTTCCCATTTCTACTCTTCTCTACCACTCTTCTCCTCCTCCTCCCTCTTCTCCTTCTCTCCTTCTCCTTGTTCTACCCCTCACCTTTTCTCTCTTCTCCTTTTCACACTCTCCCTCTAGATACTCTTTCTCTTCTCCTTCTCTCTCGTTCACTCTCTCCTCATCTTTCTCCTTATCTCTCTTTCCTTCTCTCTCTTTCTCCTTCTCTCCTCCCTTCCTCTTCTCTCTCACTCTCCTTCTCTCCCTCTCCTCCGCTCCCCCTTCTCTCTCTTCTCTCCCTCCTCTCTCCTTCTCTCTCTCCTCTTCTCTCGTTTCCTCTCTCCTCTGTTCTCCTTCGCTCTCCCTCTTCCTTATCTCTTCTTCTCTCTCTTTCCTCTTTCCCCATCTCTCCTCTTCCCTCTTCTCGTTCCCTATCTCCCTCTTATGCTCTCATTCTCTCCTTATAAGGATAAGGAGAGAAGGAAGAGATGAGCGAGAAGGAGAGAAAGAGAAGAAGAGAGAGGATAAAGAGAAGAGAAGGAGAGGAGGAGAGGGAAGATGAGAAGGAGAGGGGACTCCTCTCTCTATCTCCTCTTTCCCTTCTTCGCTCCTCTCCCCGTTCTCTCTCTCTCTCCCTTCTCCCTCTCCTTACCTTCTCTCTCCTTCTCCCTCCTATCCTCTTCTCTTCCCACTACCCTCCTTTCTCTCTCTCGCTTCTCTATCTCCTTATCCCTCTCCTCCACTCACCTCTCTCGTTTCCTCTCTCCTCCTCTATCTCTCTTGCTTCTCTTTTTTTTTTTTTTTTTTTGCAAGATAAAAGGGCGGACTCAGCGGAGCCGCTAATTTTATTGACGCTTCAATAAAGTACAAGCAAAAGGAGCATACATTTGGTACTAGGAGTTGCCCTGAATGGGCAGCTCGTATCTCACACGTAACACGTTACATCGACTCACTCTATTCTAACAATGAGTCCTACGACGTCCCTACACAAGTGCCATACACGCTAAAGCATTAAAGAAAATCCTTTATGCGTCGTGGTAGTTCTCATCTCCATCCTTTGCCTTTCTTCTTCTTCGACTTCTTTTTGTGGGATCCCATAGAATGTCGAGATCCACTCACGTCCATATCATCAGAATCATCGTCCCATATGTTGTCATTATAGGTCCTCTCATTTCCATACTTCTTCTTTAGACGCCTGAAATCTGCAGGTTGTAGTCCCATTAGTGTCGCATCTTCAATGTCACTCTGTGTCGGATCATCGCCCGGCTCCGCCCCTTGTAGTTGCCTGAGCGCGGCCTCTCGAACTCCTTTAAATGTTAACTCGGGTGATATTTCGCTCAGGTCCACCAGTGGAGGAGGGGATCGCAACCTATTCCTCGCACAAGGGTTACTATGTAATTTTTCCTCAAATATTCCTTCATTGTGCACTCCATTATGCACTATATCTCCCACGTTTTTTGTACTTGGTTTCCCATGCAAACCATGCACAAAATCCTCACAAATACCATGTGGTCCACTTCCATCCCCATGCCCACTTACCTTGCCTCCTATTGGTTGGGCCCTTTCCTCTTGTGCATGCAACGGAAAGGTGCACTCACCCTTGCTATTTCTACCCTCCACTAGGCCAGCCTTGTCCTTGGCACTTATCTCCACTCCTATTGGTGCAATTTCCCCACTAGGGACGAGATTTGTTGGAGACAAAAGTGTGTCCCTCCTCTTTTGTGCATGTGACACAAAGGTGCACTTCCCATTACTATTTCCGTCCTCCACTATCTCTTCCTTGTACTTCCCATGCAGCCCCACTCCTATTGGTGTTGCCTCTCCACTTTTACCCCCACAAAGGAAGAAATTCGTTAGAAGTTGTTGCTTGTAGCCTACCTTCTCAAGCACTCCATCTCCACGTGGCCTAACCCCATTGGTTTGTCCAAAAGATGCACACCCATCCTTATCCTCCTCTTGGTTTGAATTTCCCTCCCTTGCACCATGTGGGCTTGGTGTGCCACGTGTTTCCTCCTGATTTGGCACAACTTCCACGTCAGCCATCACCTCCATCACCCCCGCATCGGTGTTGGCATTTCCAGCCACTTCTATGGCCATCTCTGACGCCTTCGTTTGGTGCTTGTAGCCGAAAGCACGCCCCTCCTCACCTCTAGCAACCTTTGTTGAGGCTTCACTACCACTTTTGTTAGCTAGGGCGTGCATCCTTGCCTCTCCACTACGCCGGCGTCCCACCTTGACCCATTTGGCCGCCGGTTTATGGTGCATTTCTTCTTGTGTCGCCGGAATTGTAGCAAGCTTCCTTGGACACTTCTCCTTATCATGACCAAACTCCTCACAAACCTCGCAATAGGCTGGTTTCCACTCGTATTCCACCTCCACTCGCTCCACCTCCCCTCCCTCCACTTGAACCTCTACCAATTTGGGGTAGGAGAAGTCGTGGGGGACTTCCACGCATACACGAGCATATGCTAACCTCCGGCCACTCGCCATAGTTTCATCCATGTAAAGTGGTTTCCCAAGCACACTAGTGATAGTGCTCAAGTTCTTCACCGACCAAAACCTCAAGTCTAGCTCCGGTAGTCTAAGCCAAATCGGCATTGTCATCATCCTTTCTCGGTTCATCCCTTGCTCCGGCGACCAAGCTTGAATAATGAGTGGTGCACCTCGGATGAACCATGGACCTCCCTCGAGAGCCCTCTTTCTATCCTCCCCAAGCGAAAACCGGAAGAGTAGGAACCCATTTGCACGTCTAGTGACCTCCACCTCCCCCTCTAGCCTCCAAATCTTGTGTAGATGTCGCTCAAGAGTGGGAAGGTGAGCCTTGAAGTCGATGAAGTACCCAAGGACCACGTTTTCCCATCTTCTTAGTGCTTGGTCGACCTCCTCCTTGGAACACACCGCCACTTTTCCTCCCTCTTTCACCGCCAGCGGGATGTACATCAAGGTGGTCTTGGTGCCGGTGGAGAAGAGGTCCGACCACCTCTTTTGTGGAGGCATGGGAGCTCCTTGAGATGGCTGATGTGCACCACCATCTAAACCCGTGGGTTCATGGTGTTGTGGTGCCCCATGAGGATGCTCAAACGTGCCACCATCCCCATTTGGCTGCCTTGGCTGAGAACTCTCGTTTCTTTGCTGCATTCTCGTATCCGTCCATTTTCTTCCTTCCACATTCTCCTTCTCCTTCTCTCCATTTTCCACCTCGCCGGAGTTCTCGCCGTCCGGCGGTGCCAGCACGCCGGAGACAGCGAGGTTGGGGTGGCCGGCGACCTGGGGTGGCCGGCCGGCAGCCCCAGCAGCCAAGGGGGGCCAAAGTGATTGCTCCCCCATCCATGCTCTCTCTTGCCTCCCTTCACACTCCTCCTTGTCTCTCTTTCTCCCCTCGCCGGAGTTCTCGCCGTCCGTCAGTGCCAGCACGCCGGGGATGGTGGTGGTCGGCCGCCTGGTGACCTGGGGTGGCGGGCCGGCAACCGTGGCAGCCATCGGACGCCTAGGCAAGGGCTTCCCCATGCCTTCCCATGCCCACCTCCTCTCCCTTCTCTCTCCCTCCTTCTCTCTCACTCTTCCCTCTTCTCTTTCTCTCATCTCCCCTCTCTTGCTTCTCTCCTACTCTATATCTACTCTCCCTTCTCTATCTCGTTCCCTTCCCCTTCCCTCTTCTCCTCCTTTCCTTCTCTGTCCTCCTCTCATTCTCTTCTTTCCTCTCACCTCCTCTCTTGTTCCCTCTCTCCTTCTTCTTCTCTCTCTCCCCCTCTTCTCCCTCTCTCCTCCCCTCTTGTCCTCTCCTTCTCTCTCCCTCCTTCTCCGCTCTCTCCTCTTATCCCTCCATCTACTCTCGTTCCCTCTCTCTTCTCCTTCTCTCTCTCCTCCCCTCTCTTCCTCTCCTCTCCCTCCTCTTCTCTCTCTCCTTTAATCCATTCATCTCCTCTCCTTGCCCCTCTCTTCTCCTTCTCTTTTTTTCTCTCACCTTCCCTTCTCTGTCTCCTCCTCTCCCTCTCGTCTTCTCCATTTCCCTCTCTCTCCTTCTCCCTCTTATTATCTCTCTCTTTCTCTCTCCTCTTATCTTTCCTCTCTTCTTTCTCCTTCTCTATCTCCCTCTTATCCCTCTCCTTCTCTCCTTTTCTCTCTCCCTCTTATCCCTTTCCTCCACTCCCTCCTTCTCTTCCTTCTCTCGCTCTCTCTCCCTACTTCTCCCTCCTATCTCTTCTCTTCTCTCTCTCCTCTTTTCTGTTCTCCTTCTCTCTTCTCTCCTTATCCTTGTCCCTATTCTCTCTTCTCTGCCTCTATCCTTCTCTCTCTCTCTCCCTTCTCCTTTCTTCTAGGCTGTCTACCTCTCTCTCTTCTCCTTCTCTCCCCCTCTTCTTCTTCACCTTCTCTCTTTTCCCTCTTCTCTGCCTTCTCATTATCCTTATCCTTATCCTCCTCTCTCCCTTCTCATTTCTCTCACCTTTTCTTTCTCTCTCTTCCTTCTCTCCTTATCCCTTTCTCCTTATGCCACTCTCTTTATCTCTCTCTCCTTCTCCCTCTTCTTCTCTCCCTCCTCTCGCTTCTCCTTTTCTCCCAATCCTTCTCTCTCTCCTCGTCCCATTCTGTAGAGCCATTCTCTCTCTCTCTTGTTCTACCCCTCTCTTATCTCCTTCTCTACCACTCTCCTCTCTCATTCTTCCCTCTTCTCTTTCTCTCATCTACCTTGCCTCATCTCTATCTCCCTCATGTTCCCTCTCCTCTCCCTTCCCTCTTATCCCGCTCCCCTTCTTCTTCTCTCCTTATCCTTCTCTCTCTCTTCTTCTTCTTCTTCTTCTTCTCTCTCCTCATTTTATCCTTCTTCATCATCCTCTTTCCCTTCTCCTTCTCTCTCTCGTCTCTACCTCTCTCCTTCCCTCCCATTCCTTCACCCCCTCTACTTTCCTATCCTCCTCTCTCCCTCTTCTCTCCTCCTTCCCTCTCTTCTCTGCCTCTCTTCTCTCCCTCCTCTTCCCTCTTCTCCTTCATTTTCTATCTCCCTCCTCCTTCTCTCGCTCTCTCTCTCCCTTCCTCTCCCTCTTCTCTCCTCCCTCTCCTTTTCTCTCTCTTTCCCTTCTCTATCCTCCCTCCCTCTCTGCTCTTGTCTATTCTCGTGTTCTCTCTCTCCCTCTTCCTTCTATCTCCTCATCTCTCTGCTCTTCTTATCCTCTTTTCTCCACTGTCCTTCTCTCTCCCTTCTCTACCTCTCACTCTCGTTCTCCATATCTCTTCTCTCTCTTTTCTTCTCTCTCTTCCCATTTCTACTCTTCTCTACCACTCTTCTCCTCCTCCTCCCTCTTCTCCTTCTCTCCTTCTCCTTGTTCTACCCCTCACCTTTTCTCTCTTCTCCTTTTCTCACTCTCCCTCTAGATACTCTTTCTCTTCTCCTTCTCTCTCGTTCACTCTCTCCTCATCTTTCTCCTTATCTCTCTTTCCTTCTCTCTCTTTCTCCCTCTCTCCTCCCTTCCTCTTCTCTCTCACTCTCCTTCTCTCCCTCTCCTCCGCTCCCCCTTCTCTCTCTTCTCTCCCTCCTCTCTCCTTCTCTCTCTCCTCTTCTCTCGTTTCCTCCCTCCTCTGTTCTCCTTCGCTCTCCCTCTTCCTTATCTCTTCTTCTCTCTCTTTCCTCTTTCCCCATCTCTCCTCTTCCCTCTTCTCGTTCCCTATCTCCCTCTTATGCTCTCATTCTCTCCTTATAAGGATAAGGAGAGAAAGGAAGAGATAAGCGAGAAGGAGAGAAAGAGAAGAAGAGAGAGGATGAAGAGAAGCGAAGGAGAGGAGGAGAGGGAAGATGAGAAGGAGAGGGGACTCCTCTCTCTATCTCCTCTTTCCCTTCTTCGCTCCTCTCCCCGTTCTCTCTCTCTCCCTTCTCCCTCTCCTTACCTTCTCTCTCCTTCTCCCTCCTATCCTCTTCTCTTCCCACTACCCTCCTTTCTCTCTCTCGCTTCTCTATCTCCTTATCCCTCTCCTCCACTCACCTCTCTCGTTTCCTCTCTCCTCCTCTATCTATCTTGCTTCTCTCCTACTCTATCTCTACTCTCCCTTCTCTATCTCGTTCCCTTCCCCTTCCCTCTTCTCCTCCTTTCCTTCTCTGTCCTCCTCTCATTCTCTTGTTTCCTCTCACCTCCTCTCTTGTTCCCTCTCTCCTTCTTCTTCTCTCTCTCCCCCTCTTCTCCCTCTTGTCCTCTCCTTCTCTCTCCCTCCTTCTCCGCTCTCTCCTCTTATCCCTCCATCTACTCTCGTTCCCTCTCTCTTCTCCTTCTCTCTCTCCTCCCCTCTCTTCCTCTCCTCTCCCTCCTCTTCTCTCTCTCCTTTAGTCCATTCATCTCCTCTCCTTGCCCCTCTCTTCTCCTTCTCTTTTTTTCTCTCACCTTCCCTTCTCTGTCTCCTCCTCTCCCTCTCGTCTTCTCCATTTCCCTCTCTCTCCTTCTCCCTCTTATTATCTCTCTCTTTCTCTCTCCTCTTATCTTTCCTCTCTTCTTTCTCCTTCTCTATCTCCCTCTTATCCCTCTCCTTCTCTCCTTTTCTCTCTCCCTCTTATCCCTTTCCTCCACTCCCTCCTTCTCTTCCTTCTCTCGCTCTCTCTCCCTACTTCTCCCTCCGATATCTTCTCTTCTCTCTCTCATCTTTTCTGTTCTCCTTCTCTCTTCTCTCCTTATCCTTGTCCCTATTCTCTCTTCTCTGCCTCTATCCTTCTCTCTCTCCCTTCTCCTTTCTCCTAGGCTGTCTACCTCTCTCTCTTCTCCTTCTCTACCCCTCTTCTTCTTCACCTTCTCTCTTTTCCCTCTTCTCTGCCTTCTCATTATCCTTATCCTTATCCTCCTCTCTCCCTTCTCATTTCTCTCACCTTTTCTTTCTCTCTCTTCCTTCTCTCCCTCTCTCCTTATCCCTTTCTCCTTATGCCACTCTCTTTATCTCTCCCTCCTTCTCCCTCTTCTTCTCTCCCTCCTCTCGCTTCTCCTTTTCTCCCAATCCTTCTCTCTCTCCTCGTCCCATTCTGTAGAGCCATTCTCTCTCTCTCTCGTTCTACCCCTCTCTTATCTCCTTCTCTACCACTCTCCTCTCTCGTTCTTCCCTCTTCTCTTTCTCTCATCTACCTTGCCTCATCTCTATCTCCCTCATGTTCCCTCTCCTATCCCTTCCCTCTTATCCCGCTCCCCTTCTTCTTCTCTCCTTATCCTTCTCTCTCTCTTCTTCTTCTTCTTCTTCTCTCTCCTCATTTTATCCTTCTTCATCATCCTCTTTCCCTTCTCCTTCTCTCTCTCGTCTCTACCTCTCTCCTTCCCTCCCATTCCTTCACCCCCTCTCCCCTCTACTTTCCTATCCTCCTCTCTCCCTCTTCTCTCCTCCTTCCCTCTCTTCTCTGCCTCTCTTCTCTCCCTCCTCTTCCCTCTTCTCCTTCATTTTCTATCTCCCTCCTCCTTCTCTCGCTCTCTCTCTCCCTTCCTCTCCCTCTTCTCTCCTCCCTCTCCTTTTCTCTCTCTTTCCCTTCTCTATCCTCCCTCCCTTTCTGCTCTTGTCTATTCTCGTGTTCTCTCTCTCCCTCTTCCTTCTATCTCCTCCTCTCTCTACACTTCTTATCCTCTTTTCTCCACTGTCCTTCTCTCTCCCTTCTCTACCTCTCACTCTCGTTCTCCATACCTCTTCTCTCTCTTTTCTTCTCTCTCTTCCCATTTCTACTCTTCTCTACCACTCTTCTCCTCCTCCTCCCTCTTCTCCTTCACTCCTTCTCCTTGTTCTACCCCTCACCTTTTCTCTCTTCTCCTTTTCTCACTCTCCCTCTAGATACTCTTTCTCTTCTCCTTCTCTCTCGTTCACTCTCTCCTCATCTTTCTCCTTATCTCTCTTTCCTTCTCTCTCTTTCTCCCTCTCTCCACCCTTCCTCTTCTCTCTCACTCTCCTTCTCTCCCTCTCCTCCGCTCCCCCTTCTCTCTCTTCTCTCCCTCCTCTCTCCTTCTCTCTCTCCTCTTCTCTCGTTTCCTCCCTCCTCTGTTCTCCTTCGCTCTCCCTCTTCCTTATCTCTTCTTCTCTCTCTTTCCTCTTTCCCCATCTCTCCTCTACCCTCTTCTCGTTCCCTATCTCCCTCTTATGCTCTCATTCTCTCCTTATAAGGATAAGGAGAGAAGGAAGAGATGAGCGAGAAGGAGAGAAAGAGAAGAGGAGAGAGGATAAAGAGAAGAGAAGGAGAGGAGGAGAGGGAAGATGAGAAGGAGAGGGGACTCCTCTCTCTATCTCCTCTTTCCCTTCTTCGCTCCTCTCCCCGTTCTCTCTCTCTCCCTTCTCCCTCTCCTTACCTTCTCTCTCCTTCTCCCTCCTATCCTCTTCTCTTCCCACTACCCTCCTTTCTCTCTCTCGCTTCTCTATCTCCTTATCCCTCTCCTCCACTCACCTCTCTCGTTTCCTCTCTCCTCTTCTATCTCTCTTGCTTCTCTCCTACTCTATCTCTACTCTCCCTTCTCTATCTCGTTCCCTTCCCCTTCCCTCTTCTCCTCCTTTCCTTCTCTGTCCTCCTCTCATTCTCTTGTTTCCTCTCACCTCCTCTCTTGTTCCCTCTCTCCTTCTTCTTCTCTCTCTCCCCCTCTTCTCCCTCTCTCCTCCCCTCTTGTCCTCTCCTTCTCTCTCCCTCCTTCTCCGCTCTCTCCTCTTATCCCTCCATCTACTCTCGTTCCCTCTCTCTTCTCCTTCTCTCTCCTCCCCTCTCTTCCTCTCCTCTCCCTCCTCTTCTCTCTCTCCTTTAATCCATTCATCTCCTCTGCTTGCCCCTCTCTTCTCCTTCTCTTTTTTTCTCTCACCTTCCCTTCTCTGTCTCCTCCTCTCCCTCTCGTCTTCTCCATTTCCCTCTCTCTCCTTCTCCCTCTTATTATCTCTCTCTTTCTCTCTCCTCTTATCTTTCCTCTCTTCTTTCTCCTTCTCTATCTCCCTCTTATCCCTCTCCTTCTCTCCTTTTCTCTCTCCCTCTTATCCCTTTCCTCCACTCCCTCCTTCTCTTCCTTCTCTCGCTCTCTCTCCCTACTTCTCCCTCCTATCTCTTCTCTTCTCTCTCTCCTCTTTTCTGTTCTCCTTCTCTCTTCTCTCCTTATCCTTGTCCCTATTCTCTCTTCTCTGCCTCTATCCTTCTCTCTCTCCCTTCTCCTTTCTCCTAGGTTGTCTACCTCTCTCTCTTCTCCTTCTCTCCCCCTCTTCTTCTTCACCTTCTCTCTTTTCCCTCTTCTCTGCCTTCTCATTATCCTTATCCTCCTCTCTCCCTTCTCATTTCTCTCACCTTTTCTTTCTCTCTCTTCCTTCTCTCCCTCTCTCCTTATCCCTTTCTCCTTATGCCACTCTCTTTATCTCTCTCTCCTTCTCCCTCTTCTTCTCTCCCTCCTCTCGCTTCTCCTTTTCTCCCAATCCTTCTCTCTCTCCTCGTCCCATTCTGTAGAGCCATTCTCTCTCTCTCTCTCTCTCTCTCTCTCTCTCTCTCTCTCTCTCTCTCTCTCTCTCGTTCTACCCCTCTCTTATCTCCTTCTCTACCACTCTCCTCTCTCATTCTCCCTCTTCTCTCCTCCTTCCCTCTCTTCTCTCCCTCCTCTTCCCTCTTCTCCTTCATTTTCTATCTCCCTCCTCCTTCTCTCGCTCTCTCTCTCCCTTCCTCTCCCTCTTCTCTCCTCCCTCTCCTTTTCTCTCTCTTTCCCTTCTCTATCCTCCCTCCCTTTCTGCTCTTGTCTATTCTCGTGTTCTCTCTCTCCCTCTTCCTTCTATCTCCTCCTCTCTCTACACTTCTTATCCTCTTTTCTCCACTGTCCTTCTCTCTCCCTTCTCTACCTCTCACTCTCGTTCTCCATACCTCTTCTCTCTCTTTTCTTCTCTCTCTTCCCATTTCTACTCTTCTCTACCACTCTTCTCCTCCTCCTCCCTCTTCTCCTTCACTCCTTCTCCTTGTTCTACCCCTCACCTTTTCTCTCTTCTCCTTTTCTCACTCTCCCTCTAGATACTCTTTCTCTTCTCCTTCTCTCTCGTTCACTCTCTCCTCATCTTTCTCCTTATCTCTCTTTCCTTCTCTCTCTTTCTCCCTCTCTCCACCCTTCCTCTTCTCTCTCACTCTCCTTCTCTCCCTCTCCTCCGCTCCCCCTTCTCTCTCTTCTCTCCCTCCTCTCTCCTTCTCTCTCTCCTCTTCTCTCGTTTCCTCCCTCCTCTGTTCTCCTTCGCTCTCCCTCTTCCTTATCTCTTCTTCTCTCTCTTTCCTCTTTCCCCATCTCTCCTCTACCCTCTTCTCGTTCCCTATCTCCCTCTTATGCTCTCATTCTCTCCTTATAAGGATAAGGAGAGAAGGAAGAGATGAGCGAGAAGGAGAGAAAGAGAAGAGGAGAGAGGATAAAGAGAAGAGAAGGAGAGGAGGAGAGGGAAGATGAGAAGGAGAGGGGACTCCTCTCTCTATCTCCTCTTTCCCTTCTTCGCTCCTCTCCCCGTTCTCTCTCTCTCCCTTCTCCCTCTCCTTACCTTCTCTCTCCTTCTCCCTCCTATCCTCTTCTCTTCCCACTACCCTCCTTTCTCTCTCTCGCTTCTCTATCTCCTTATCCCTCTCCTCCACTCACCTCTCTCGTTTCCTCTCTCCTCTTCTATCTCTCTTGCTTCTCTCCTACTCTATCTCTACTCTCCCTTCTCTATCTCGTTCCCTTCCCCTTCCCTCTTCTCCTCCTTTCCTTCTCTGTCCTCCTCTCATTCTCTTGTTTCCTCTCACCTCCTCTCTTGTTCCCTCTCTCCTTCTTCTTCTCTCTCTCCCCCTCTTCTCCCTCTCTCCTCCCCTCTTGTCCTCTCCTTCTCTCTCCCTCCTTCTCCGCTCTCTCCTCTTATCCCTCCATCTACTCTCGTTCCCTCTCTCTTCTCCTTCTCTCTCCTCCCCTCTCTTCCTCTCCTCTCCCTCCTCTTCTCTCTCTCCTTTAATCCATTCATCTCCTCTGCTTGCCCCTCTCTTCTCCTTCTCTTTTTTTCTCTCACCTTCCCTTCTCTGTCTCCTCCTCTCCCTCTCGTCTTCTCCATTTCCCTCTCTCTCCTTCTCCCTCTTATTATCTCTCTCTTTCTCTCTCCTCTTATCTTTCCTCTCTTCTTTCTCCTTCTCTATCTCCCTCTTATCCCTCTCCTTCTCTCCTTTTCTCTCTCCCTCTTATCCCTTTCCTCCACTCCCTCCTTCTCTTCCTTCTCTCGCTCTCTCTCCCTACTTCTCCCTCCTATCTCTTCTCTTCTCTCTCTCCTCTTTTCTGTTCTCCTTCTCTCTTCTCTCCTTATCCTTGTCCCTATTCTCTCTTCTCTGCCTCTATCCTTCTCTCTCTCTCCCTTCTCCTTTCTCCTAGGCTGTCTACCTCTCTCTCTTCTCCTTCTCTCCCCCCTTTTCATCTTCACCTTCTCTCTTTTCCCTCTTCTCTGCCTTCTCATTATCCTTATCCTCCTCTCTCCCTTCTCATTTCTCTCACCTTTTCTTTCTCTCTCTTCCTTCTCTCCCTCTCTCCTTATGCCACTCTCTTTATCTCTCTCTCCTTCTCCCTCTTCTTCTCTCCCTCCTCTCGCTTCTCCTTTTCTCCCAATCCTTCTCTCTCTCCTCGTCCCATTCTGTAGAGCCATTCTCTCTCTCTCTCTCTCTCTCTCTCTCTCTCGTTCTACCCCTCTCTTATCTCCTTCTCTACCACTCTCCTCTCTCATTCTCCCTCTTCTCTCCTCCTTCCCTCTCTTCTCTCCCTCCTCTTCCCTCTTCTCCTTCATTTTCTATCTCCCTCCTCCTTCTCTCGCTCTCTCTCTCCCTTCCTCTCCCTCTTCTCTCCTCCCTCTCCTTTTCTCTCTCTTTCCCTTCTCTATCCTCCCTCCCTTTCTGCTCTTGTCTATTCTCGTGTTCTCTCTCTCCCTCTTCCTTCTATCTCCTCCTCTCTCTACACTTCTTATCCTCTTTTCTCCACTGTCCTTCTCTCTCCCTTCTCTACCTCTCACTCTCGTTCTCCATACCTCTTCTCTCTCTTTTCTTCTCTCTCTTCCCATTTCTACTCTTCTCTACCACTCTTCTCCTCCTCCTCCCTCTTCTCTTTCACTCCTTCTCCTTGTTCTACCCCTCACCTTTTCTCTCTTCTCCTTTTCTCACTCTCCCTCTAGATACTCTTTCTCTTCTCCTTCTCTCTCGTTCACTCTCTCCTCATCTTTCTCCTTATCTCTCTTTCCTTCTCTCTCTTTCTCCCTCTCTCCACCCTTCCTCTTCTCTCTCACTCTCCTTCTCTCCCTCTCCTCCGCTCCCCCTTCTCTCTCTTCTCTCCCTCCTCTCTCCTTCTCTCTCTCCTCTTCTCTCGTTTCCTCCCTCCTCTGTTCTCCTTCGCTCTCCCTCTTCCTTATCTCTTCTTCTCTCTCTTTCCTCTTTCCCCATCTCTCCTCTACCCTCTTCTCGTTCCCTATCTCCCTCTTATGCTCTCATTCTCTCCTTATAAGGATAAGGAGAGAAGGAAGAGATGAGCGAGAAGGAGAGAAAGAGAAGAGGAGAGAGGATAAAGAGAAGAGAAGGAGAGGAGGAGAGGGAAGATGAGAAGGAGAGGGGACTCCTCTCTCTATCTCCTCTTTCCCTTCTTCGCTCCTCTCCCCGTTCTCTCTCTCTCCCTTCTCCCTCTCCTTACCTTCTCTCTCCTTCTCCCTCCTATCCTCTTCTCTTCCACTACCCTCCTTTCTCTCTCTCGCTTCTCTATCTCCTTATCCCTCTCCTCCACTCACCTCTCTCGTTTCCTCTCTCCTCTTCTATCTCTCTTGCTTCTCTCCTACTCTATCTCTACTCTCCCTTCTCTATCTCGTTCCCTTCCCCTTCCCTCTTCTCCTCCTTTCCTTCTCTGTCCTCCTCTCATTCTCTTGTTTCCTCTCACCTCCTCTCTTGTTCCCTCTCCTCCTTCTTCTTCTCTCTCTCCCCCTCTTCTCCCTCTCTCCTCCCCTCTTGTCCTCTCCTTCTCTCTCCCTCCTTCTCCGCTCTCTCCTCTTATCCCTCCATCTACTCTCGTTCCCTCTCTCTTCTCCTTCTCTCCTCCTCCCCTCTCTTCCTCTCCTCTCCCTCCTCTTCTCTCTCTCCTTTAATCCATTCATCTCCTCTGCTTGCCCCTCTCTTCTCCTTCTCTTTTTTTCTCTCACCTTCCCTTCTCTGTCTCCTCCTCTCCCTCTCGTCTTCCTCCATTTCCCTCTCTCTCCTTCTCCCTCTTATTATCTCTCTCTTTCTCTCTCCTCTTATCTTTCCTCTCTTCTTTCTCCTTCTCTATCTCCCTCTTATCCCTCTCCTTCTCTCCTTTTCTCTCTCCCTCTTATCCCTTTCCTCCACTCCCTCCTTCTCTTCCTTCTCTCGCTCTCTCTCCCTACTTCTCCCTCCTATCTCTTCTCTTCTCTCTCTCCTCTTTTCTGTTCTCCTTCTCTCTTCTCTCCTTATCCTTGTCCCTATTCTCTCTTCTCTGCCTCTATCCTTCTCTCTCTCTCCCTTCTCCTTTCTCCTAGGCTGTCTACCTTTCTCTCTTCTCCTTCTCTCCCCCCCTTTTCATCTTCACCCTTCTCTCTTTTCCCTCTTCTCTGCCTTCTCATTATCCTTATCCTCCTCTCTCCCTTCTCATTTCTCTCACCTTTTCTTTCTCTCTCTTCCTTCTCTCCCTCTCTCCTTATGCCACTCTCTTATCTCTCTCTCCTTCTCCCTCTTCTTCTCTCCATCCTCTCGCTTCTCCTTTTCTCCCAATCCTTCTCTCTCTCCTCGTCCCATTCTGTAGAGCCATTCTCTCTCTCTCTCTCTCTCTCTCTCTCTCTCTCTCTCTCGTTCTAACCCCTCTCTTATCTCCTTCTCTACCACTCTCCTCTCTCATTCTCCCTCTTCTCTCCTCCTTCCCTCTCTCTCTCCCCTCCTCTTCCCTCTTCTCCTTCATTTTCTATCTCCCTCCTCCTTCTCTC